>JAENPR010000007.1:0-2400000 GCA_018135685.1 Themeda triandra | reverse complement strand
GAATTTTGAGCACTTCTATGCGTATGGACTAAACTGTCCGTATGCATACGTACTGCTCGTATAGACAAACCGTAACAACCCCTTTTGTTCCTCACAACCGAATCAAAAGTGCTTACATTTGACCGATAGACGGAAGTGTTTGATGAATACAGTACGCGAGTTGATAGCTATGGATGTGCCAATAAGCCACGTCTTTGCCGGCCACGGCACACGGGCGGTAGTCTTCATCTGCCATTTCCATGGGTCGCTAAATGACAGGCGAAATGCGTCCAAAACCTCTCCTTTTCAGGAAAGCGACCAGGCCATTGTTTTGGCTTCTCGTCGTCTTATTTTTCCCGCCCAATTTGCATTTCTTCGAACTGGAGGCTAGCCAGAAATTAATGGGCACGCAAGGCATCCACCTGGAGGGTGTGTGATCGATCCAGCCCAAGGTCGTGAGTTCTGTAATGTTCTGTGTTCGTGTGCAAACATGCATGTCCGTCCACAAGTTCACATTTATTGTCGTCTTCCGAAGGGGTTTAGTATAGGAGTATGTCTTTGTCACTGAATAATTGTTATACTATCACTGTCGCGACCTAGCTCTCCAATCATGACCTCCATCAAAACCTCACCATCGTTGATCCCGTATTAGCTCTTACGTATATCTGAAAGACTAGACTAGAATTTGATAGAAACTCTGCAAGACACTGTGCTGGTTTTCCACAATATCCTGTAGTATAATTCTGAATTGTTCCGCCCCCAACCTCCTTTCTTAAGATGAAGTTTCGGTCAAGTTTCGGAAAAAAAAAAAGAAAAAGCCTTGGTCATGGTCACCTAATGAAGAACACTGCTGATCTACTTATCTTGATGGAGGTAGTATGTCTGCCCAGCTGCATTGACGCTTTCTCCATGGAGGAAGGGCTGATGGAGAGCAGTAATGCTCGGGGAGTGAATGTTTTTTGATAGAACTGCCGGGGAGTGTATGTTGAGGAATGGATCTCCATCTTTCAAGAACGGCAGGTCCATTCAGGCAGGCAGATTTTACCGATATGGTCTGCAGAGACTGGGAGGACAGCCCCCGGCTCGACAGGAGGAGCACCCGGCAGGGCCGGCACGCCGGCACAGTGACGATTGAGCAGTAAAGCTGACGCAGCTTTGCTGGTGGTCGTGCTAGTGACCAGTGTCAGCTGAAACAGTGGCAGATCGCGCCCTTTGGCCGTTTGATGAATTATTGGAGCACTGTGCCACTGGTGTGTGCCAGTACGGATCAGGAAATCGTCTGGTTTCGTCAGGCGTCCTGCCCGTGCTGTGCGGTGGGGAGGTACCAACAGGTCGTCTTGGTAAAGAAATTTTTACCCTGGACACCCAAGGTTCACCATGCGGTTTCACCTTGCCTCGGGGGTGGGTGGTAAAATCAACTTGGCAATCACGTCCCACTAGGGCCTTGTTTAGTTCACCCCAAACTTCCAACTTTGGCACTATGCAAAAAAAAGATTTCCTGTCACATCAAACTTGTGGTACATGCAAGGAGTACTAAATGTAGATAAAATTAAAAACTAATTGCACGGTTTGGTTCTACGTTGCGTAACGAATCTTTTGAGTCTAATTAATCAATGTTTGGACAATAATTCACAAATACAAACGAAATTGCTACAGTGCGCTACAGTGTGTGAACACCTGAATTTGGCATCCCAAATTCGGGATCTAAACAAGGCCCATGATTCTAAATCTACGTGTAGGGTAGCGAAATGGAGCCTCATTAACTTGTGTGCTTTTATATTTGTTTAGTGCTGAAGCACAGTGGGCAACGTACACAATCTCTCTGCAAAAGACCCGGGTAGAAAGAGTAAACAAGGACAGATTTGCAAGACGTTGCCTGCCGCCCTACGGTGGTCTGCACATGTGCTGATTAGGAGGCAGTTAAGTTTCTGACGATCTCATCCCGCTTCACCCCGCGTTAGAGTAGTAGTACATTCTGAATTCCAATCTGTATTGCACAATGAATTGGTGGGGATCTCTATCTCTTCATCCCCTCCGTTAACCCCAAAAGAAAAAGATAGACCCAAAAGAAAAAGATAGACAGGCTGCTCGTGTAGTCGTATTCTACTGCCCCGTGCTGCACTGCATTACTGAGGCCAAGATACACAGCATGGTACCACCAGCTTACTACGCATGTGCGTTCATAACTTTGGGAGTCTGATGCAATCGGATGGGTCCATCAGGGAGATTTTGGGAGCGTACGACGGCAGTACCTGCAGGCTGCAGCAAGTAGAGCACGCCATTCTAATGCTGCTGCTCAGTGCTCACTGAAAAAAAGGCCCCCGAAAGGTCAAATCCTGAGGCACGAGGCGACTGATTTGACACCGTCACGGAATGTATGGCACAGTGTATAAAATACTGTAAACTAGAAAGTGTATAGTTCTTGATGATCTGTGCTCGTGTAGTCGTGTGCTCCAGATCATCCAGTAACGGTCGAGTAGATACCAAACTGGTTCGTCCTTGTCCATTCAGGCATGCATTTGGGCCTGTAATGAACAACTCTCCATATCTGATGGAGCCAGCATTTTCAGCCAGGTCTAGTAGAACTCTGAAGTTGGCAATGGGCGGAGGACCGCCGGAGTATGGTGAGAGGCGAACGTCGCAGATGGTTGGCAAGTGGCAATTCATTGCTGGTACTAGTATGTGACAAGCCTGGTCGATTCAGGCGCTGTGCTGTGCACGGCTCTCTGAGTTGAAGCATCACACCAGGTACGATTTCAGTCAATTTTCTGTGTTTACTCCCGTTGTTGTTTTTGCACGATTGAAGCTTTGACATCTCTTCTCTCTCTGCATGGATGGATATACTGTACAAGCATGGATGGAAACCCACATCAAAAAGGCGTTACTGCTTTTATGAATTTGAATTATTAAAACAACTGTTGTGCTGTTAAATCGCTCGCCATTTCACCCTTTGTTGAGGTGAAACCAAAAGGTATTCAGTAAAAGGCCGGCGAATGCAGTCCCGGCACCAGCGGTTAGAGCCGTCCATCAGACCCTCTCCAAGATTGACCAGATTCCGGTTCAAAAGAAGCCCCAGACAATGATTTCCAGGCACTGTTTCAACATCATCCTGTCATGGTACTAGATGGAGTAGGTGTACTACTGGCTAACAACGACGGATTACAACAATAGAAACGGCAAGGCAGCATTAGGCCGGCAGGCATGGAGCAGTGCCTGTGTCGAGGGAGCACAGCCTACGTGGCACGAGGAGCCCAGTCAACATCTGCTGCACCGCCTCCTAAACACCAGCTAGACTAAACTAATCCCTGCCTTAACCCATCCCGCCATCCATGGTAGCCTCTCAAGCTGCAGGGCGATACAGTGCTGCAGACACAGTGGGCCCACCCCACGGCGCGAGTACTAGAGCTTTTCGTCGGGCCCCGCTCGTCGGCGTCGCGTCGCCGGGCACGCCCGCGTCAGCGTTCGTCCCCAGTAAAAGGTCTTTACTGTGACAGCCTGTCCCGCGCACTAAAAGCGAATTTAACGTTAACCTAGCACTAGCACAGGCTCTCTCTCCTCTGGTCCTCTCTCAAATGCCGTTAAAGCCGGAGGAGAGAGAGACTGATAGTCGCCGGGGGAGAGAAAAAAACAAACAAAGCCTGCACAGGAAACGCACACCGGAGTGAAAAACGGCCTCGAACGCCGCCCAAACCCGTCCAAAACCTCTCAACCAAACCCCCTCCTTTTTCTGCCTCCCTCCCTCTCTCCTTCTCAACCAAACCCGCGCTCTCCGGCTCTCCCCATTGCCCCCATCTTCCCTCCATGAGAGCCTAGGCGCTACAGCCGCCAAAGTTGACAAGACACTCAGAAAAAGGGGCGGCGGCTCTTCTCTCCCCCCGCCCGCATCCTCCGGGCGCCCGCGATGCCGCCGTCGCGGTCGCTGTTCCTGCTGCTCATGCTCGCGCTGGCGCCGCTCGCGTCGCTGGCCGCCACGGCGCCGCCGGTGCCGAGGACGGCCGGGGTGCAGGCGGAGATCGACGCGCTCCTCGCGTTCCGCCGCGCCCTGCGCGACCCCTACGGCGCCATGTCCGGGTGGGACGCGGCCTCCGCCTCCGCGCCCTGCTCCTGGCGCGGCGTGGCGTGCGCGCGGGGCGGCGGCGCCGGAGGGCGCGTCGTCGAGCTGCAGCTCCCGCGGCTCCGCCTCTCGGGCCCCATCTCGCCGGCGCTCGGCTCGCTGCCGTACCTCGAGCGGCTCAGCCTCCGCTCCAACGACCTCTCCGGCGCCATCCCGGCGTCGCTGGCGCGCGTCACCTCCCTGCGCGCCGTCTACCTCCAGTCCAACTCGCTCTCCGGCCCCATTCCCCCGTCCTTCCTCGCCAACCTCACCAACCTCGACACCTTCGACGTGTCCGGCAACCTCCTGACCGGACCCGTCCCCGTCTCGTTCCCTCCCACCTTGAAGTACCTCGACCTCTCCTCCAATGCCTTCTCCGGAACCATCCCGGCCAACATCAGCGCCTCCACGGCGAACCTCCAGTTCTTGAACCTGTCCTTCAACCGACTCCGGGGCACCGTGCCGCCGTCGCTGGGCAACTTGCAGAACCTGCATTACCTCTGGCTGGACGGGAACCTTCTTGAGGGGACCATCCCTGCGGCGCTCGCCAACTGCTCGGCGCTGCTCCACCTCAGCCTTCAGGGGAACTCGCTCCGCGGCATCCTGCCGTCCGCGGTCGCCGCGATACCCACGCTGCAGATTCTCTCGGTGTCGCGGAACCACCTCACCGGCACCATCCCGGCGGCGGCGTTCGGCGCTCAGGGGAACTCGTCCCTGCGCATCGTGCAGCTCGCCGGCAACCAGTTCTCTCAGGTGGACGTGCCGGGAGCTCTCGCCGCGGATCTTCAGGTGGTGGACCTGGCGGGCAACAAGCTAGCTGGTCCATTCCCGACTTGGCTTGCCGGGGCGGGGGGACTGACGCTGCTCGACCTCTCGGGCAATGCGTTCACCGGCGAGCTGCCGCCAGCGGTCGGGCAGCTCACTTCGCTGCTGGAGCTGCGGCTCGGTGGCAATGCTTTCACTGGCGCTGTGCCTGTGGAGATTGGCAGATGCGGCGCACTCCAGGTGCTTGATCTCGCGGACAACAACTTCACCGGCGCGGTGCCATCAGCTCTTGGCGGTCTCCCGAGGCTCAGGGAGGCCTATCTTGGTGGAAACACTTTCTCCGGCCAGATTCCGGCGAGCTTCGGGAATCTGTCGTGGCTTGAGGCACTGTCCATGCCGAGGAACGGACTCACTGGTCCCCTTTCTGGTGAGCTCTTCCAGCTGGGAAACCTGACGCTCCTGGACCTATCTGAGAACAACCTCACCGGAGAGATCCCTCCGGCCATCGGTAATTTGGTGGCTCTCCAGAGTTTAAATTTGAGCGGCAATGCTTTTTCTGGCCACATTCCAACCACCATTGGCAACCTCCAGAACCTGCGAGTTCTTGATCTCTCCGGTCAGAAGAATCTCTCTGGCTATGTCCCTGCAGAGCTTTTCGGCCTACCGCAGCTGCAGTCTGTGTCGTTCGCGGACAACTCCTTCTCTGGTGATGTTCCTGAAGGATTCAGCAGTCTTTGGAGCCTGCGCAACCTGAACCTCTCCGGCAATTCTTTCACTGGGTCAATACCGGCAACATATGGGTACTTGCCATCACTTCAAGTGCTCTCGGCCTCACACAACCACATCTCTGGGGAGCTGCCAGCCGAGCTCGCCAATTGTTCCAACCTGACTGTTCTTGAGCTCAGTGGCAACCAGCTGACCGGCTCCATCCCGAGTGACCTCTCACGCCTTGGTGAATTGGAGGAGCTTGACCTCAGCTACAATCAGCTTTCAGGCAAGATACCATCACAGATCTCCAACTGCTCTTCACTCACCAGTCTCAAGCTTGATGACAATCATTTTGGCGGAGACATACCAGCATCTCTTGCCAACCTCTCGAAGCTGCAGACGCTTGACCTGTCGTCCAACAATCTTACCGGCAGCATCCCAGCTTCATTGGCTCAGATTCCTGGCCTTTCGTCGTTCAACGTGTCACACAATGAGCTTTCTGGTGAGATACCGGTAATGCTGGGCTCCCGCTTTGGCTCTGCTTCAGCATATGCTTCAAACTCGGACCTGTGCGGTCCACCATTGGACAGCGAGTGTGGCGAGTACCAGCGACGGCGGAGGCGGCAGAGGGTGCAGCGCCTGGCTCTGCTTATTGGCGTGGTGGCTGCTGCGGTGCTGCTCCTTGCGCTGTTCTGCTGTTGCTGTGTGTTCAGCTTGCTGCGATGGAGGCGTCGGTTCGTCGAGAGCCGTGATGGTGTCAAGAAGAGGAGGCGCAGCCCAGGACGTGGCAGCGGGTCGAGTGGCACAAGCACGGAGAACGGTGTCAGCCAGCCGAAGCTGATCATGTTCAATTCAAGGATCACTTATGCTGACACGGTTGAGGCAACCCGCCAGTTTGACGAGGAGAATGTGCTCAGCCGAGGCCGCCATGGCCTCGTGTTCAAGGCCTGTTACAGTGATGGCACGGTGCTTGCAATTCTGCGGCTTCCCTCCACATCTGCTGATGGTGCCGTGGTGATTGATGAGGGCTCGTTCAGGAAAGAGGCCGAGTCTCTCGGGAAGGTGAAGCACAGGAACCTGACTGTGCTCCGTGGCTACTACGCCGGGCCTCCGCCGGATGTCCGGCTGCTGGTCTACGACTACATGCCCAACGGCAACCTGGCCACACTGCTGCAGGAAGCGTCGCACCAAGACGGGCACATTCTCAACTGGCCAATGAGGCACCTCATCGCGCTGGGCGTCTCGCGCGGCCTCGCGTTCCTGCACCAGTCCGGCGTCGTGCACGGCGACGTGAAGCCGCAGAACATCCTCTTCGACGCCGACTTCGAGCCGCACCTGTCCGACTTCGGCCTGGAGCCGATGGTGGTGACCGCGGGCGCCGCCGCAGCGGCCGCCGCCGCGTCGACATCAGCCGCGACGCCCGTGGGGTCGCTCGGCTACGTCGCCCCCGACGCGGCCGCGGCCGGGCAGGCCACGAGGGAAGGCGACGTGTACAGCTTCGGCATCGTGCTGCTGGAGCTCCTGACGGGGCGGCGCCCCGGCATGTTCGCCGGGGAGGAGGAGGACATCGTGAAGTGGGTGAAGCGGCAGCTGCAGCGCGGCGCCGTGGCGGAGCTGCTGGAGCCCGGCCTGCTGGAGCTGGACCCGGAGTCCTCCGAGTGGGAGGAGTTCCTGCTGGGCATCAAGGTCGGGCTGCTTTGCACCGCGTCCGACCCGCTGGACCGCCCGGCCATGGGCGACGTCGTGTTCATGCTGGAGGGCTGCCGCGTCGGCCCGGACATCCCGTCCTCCGCCGACCCCACCTCCCAGCCTTCGCCGGCCTGATCCATCTCCCGGCGAACCCTCGGCCGGCAATGCCGCGTATCAGATTCAATTCGGTAGCTTTTTCCAGTTTTTTCTCCCTGTCGTTGATTAATTTCCTTAATTAGTTCAGATTAGTTTTTAGTCTCAGCCTCTCAGCTAAGCCGGTCGTCGACGGTCGAACTGACCCGTGGGGCCGGGAACCGCTTCCCGCCAAGGAAGGAGGCCGTGGCCGCCCATGGCGGAGGTAGCCGTTGGGCGTCCTAATCATGTTGGTTAGTGGAGGCGTCAGCACCGGGGACGGGGAGCAGCAAGCCCCATGTGCCGAATCACTGCTGCAGAGGTGCTTGGCACGGCCTTATGGCTGATGCTCCTGCCGTGGGCACGCCCAAAGCGTGTCGTGGTGCTGCACATGTGGGGATCCCCTGCTCGTGCATCGCCTGCATCGGCAACGGCTACTGATGCAGGACATGGCTGTCGCTCACCTCCTGGCCATCGATCTGGGCCGATCTGTACCACGACCCCTTGTACTCTCTAGCAATTGGGGCCTGCTTGGCTTCCTGGGATCTTGTCTTTTTAATCTTGTGTCACCAAAGCAACAACGACATCTTTTTTGTGCCATGTGCTGTACATTTGTCTGTATTTTATGTTGTTATCCTGATTGCTTCAGTGGGGTGGATGGATCGTGGATGGATGGATGATGCTTATGACCGTTAGCTTGTTCTGTTCCCTTCGTGAATGATTAGTTTTTTCCCCTGCGATTGTTTGTTTGCCCAGGATAATGATGGACACTGCAATTCAGTATTTATCTAGATTAAATGCTTTGGAACGTTGTACTGGCAAGTGGCCGCAATACCATTATTTCTGCCGCGTTACCCCACGTTTGCCGGGCAGCCGATGTTGAGAGATCTTGATACCCTTGGTACTGTACTTGGGGCAACCGCGAGCGGTGAGTGAGCCCCAGTCCCCAGGATCCACTAAGAGCAAGTACTATGACCCAGCCGGCTGCTGGCTGCATCCGTATGCCATGTCATACGCAGTGGCTTGAACATATCAAAAAATATTTAATGTACATCAAGAGAGAGAGGGAGGTGGATGTTGAAGCAAGAGCTGTCATTGGCTGGGAACGGCGGTGTGAGCCATGCAGCCGACGGAGAGCCGGCTGATACTTTAACGTCGACCTCTATTCTCTCTCTACTTCTCTCTCTGCCACCTCATGCTTTTTTCCTATGTGGCATGTATTCAGCCAGCTGAATCACCCTTATAATACTTGCTCTAATTGTTGTCCTCCTCATTACCTAGCGCCCGCAATGCGTGCATCCGCACGCACAGCATAATTGGATCCGCGCCTGAAACATTGTTGGTACCTGCATGGACATCAATCATCGTGCGTTTAGTTAAAGCCGCGTTCGTCTGTTCTCGTCGCCTCTTGTTTGGTACGACACGTCGACACCTGAACGTGCAACCGAGCAAGACCAATGCGGGAGAAAAATTTCCGTTTCAAATGCTGCATTCTGGTTTCTTCAGCAGGAGTCACGCCGCATTACATGTTCCAGATCAGTATACGGTATATGGCACTTAATGGATGTCCACGGCATGGCGTTCGCCAAACTGAACGTCATCAGAGCTCTGCACTCGTATATTAGAATTCTCAGTTCAATGCGTTAAGCAACTGCAAAGAGAGAGACCGACGACTGGCACGCACCACGATCCTGTTGCTTTTGATTGCCCCGAACTTCGCTGTCTTGAAGCCAGTAGACCTGCTCGCGGCTCGGGATGCCAATGGGCATGCCATGCCAGCGCCACACCCGCACACACACGGTTTTTGAGCGTTTGACGCGAGGATTTCAAGGCCAGGACCTGGCAGCGACGCTGTGAGGGGACCGCAGATTGCAATCCATGGCATCTTGTCAACCGGATTGGCATGAACAGAGACACAGACACAGTCACACAGTACACCTAGCTGCGCGTAGCAATGCGGCTTGGACGGATCTGGTAGACCCTGAGCCACTGAGCCCAGACCAAGTAGCACGTGATGTAAGCGGCATGGCGCTACGCTACGCTACCTACCCGCCATCAACCAGGATCTAGCAACAAGTAGTGTCGACGTAACTGCGTTGTATGTGTGCACATTTCACCGAGTAGGTCGAGCAGCGCGACTGCAGCTACCACTGCTAGAATGTACAGTACTTGCCATGTGGCCGGCTGAAACAACGGAGGAAAGACTGAACGAAAAAACTCGTAACTCGTTAACCTCGCTCGTTAGTAGCTCGGTTCGAACTTAGACTTCTTTTATAACGAGCTAGCTCGTTTTAAAAAATGAGCCAGCTCAAGCTGGCTCGCGAGTCATAATAAACTAAGATAACAAATATTGTATGAATCAGTGGAATCGATTAACAGATAATGTTTGATCATGATCATAGATGATAATTTTTCACAATAAAATTCATATGTATTTTATTTATTTATTTTTTAAATATGTATGTGATATGTTTTTTTTGCGGATTTAAGGTTACTATTTCTATGTACATGTTTTTGTGCTCTGGCTTGCAAGCCAAACGAGCTAGCTCGAGTCATTAACAAGCTGAACTGAGCTAGCTAACAAGTCGAGCTAACAAGTTTTTGTATAACGAGCTATAACAAGTCGAGCTACTAACGAGCCGAGCTGTCTCGATATGCAACCCTAATGCAGACCACTCCAAGTTCTGTCACTACTCACCACATCTAGCAATGTGTCAGTAGAAGATAATTCCTTAGTGAAATATGATCCATTTTTTCATCACAGGGATCCTTAAGCTCGTGCATCAACCGGCCCTAAACTAATAACTTTGGTTTTCTTTTCTCTCTCCTCTTCGCCCTTGTACATCTCAATACAAAGCCCACTCTCAATTCTTTAGTATGCTTGCTCTAAAAGTGTGCTTGGTTTACGATTAAAATTTGCCATACTAAAGATTTGGCGAGCCAAAACTAAGTAAAAGAAAATCAACATACTTTTGGTAAGCCGCCAAATGTGAGAGGTTGGCAAATTTTTAAGATCGACACGAGGCATCAAAATTGATAGGACGGAAAGAAGGTTGTTTGCTCGTACAAGATTTTAGAGTTGGTGTCTTCCACTCTGAGAACATCACTGGAATATGTATAGAACATCGCTGATAACATGACAAAACATCTCTGGAAATATGGTAGAACATCGCTGGGCAGATCGTGTGTAAAAAAAGTGGTGAATGAGAGCAGATCGTGTGTGTCCGCGGTGAACAAGAGCAGACTGTGTGTGTCAAAAAAAAAAATGAAAGACGATAGATTAAGAAATTTTTAGAAGATAAACAAAAATTCTGGGTTTTTTATGGGACGGAGGGAGTATTTGTTTTTTCGTTAAGAACCTTGAGATCGTTTTTGTGTTAGGTTAAATAACGAAAAGAAGACTGAGGTTGCTTTCAGTCATTTTCATGTCGTGGCTAAACATGTAATCAGCCCAGTTCTCAGCCCAGTCCAGAAAATCCAGCCTAGGCAGATCACATTAGGCCCAACAAGATCGATGCTTCTCCCGGGCCCATGGACGCTCCGTGCGGGTCCCCGAGAGGCCCAACCATACCGGCGGCTCTCTGTTTCTTCTCGAATCCCCCATTCCCCAATCCTATCGCATCGGATCGAAACTATTCCGCTCCCACTTCCATCAGATTCGGTGGGGAGACGGTGGCATATATGCGCCCGCCGCGCGGCTCGCACCACCGTCGCTCACCACTGTTAAACCTGCGCCCCCACGTGACGACGAACACTTCGACCAGCAATCTCCTCCGGGAAGCGCGATCGCCGCCTCGAAGGAGCTGAGATCCATCCAGGTTCTTCTGTCGGTAAGGAACCCTAACTTGCTTGCGGATCGATCTAGAGGGTAGTTCCCTTCTGATCATTTGCTATATAGTGATTCCGTCGCTATCCCATCCGTCCGTGTTTGCGGTTCCGTGCGATCAGTGGTTTGGTCTGGGGTGCACGAAGGGTTGATCCCTGTTGCGGCCCAGGTGGTTGCTCCGCGCACGCAACGCCAGGTCCTCGCCCCAGTTGCTTGGCGATCTTAAGTCTGGGGGCGTGGCCTCTGTAGGCGTGTGCAGTTTGCGGGTTCAATGAACATCACGAGATTAGCTGCGTCCTCTCACTGTCAGAAAATGCAGATATTCTGATCGGCACCCGGCATGCCTGTTCTGGTTTGACTAGGTTTGGTAAAATTTGTTGATGCTGTTGACCTGGTTCCGATATTGGTGGCTCCGGATAAACTGCTAGTATATGTTAATGCATCCGCATAGGTTCTAGGTTTTGATGACTTGGCCACTGCATTGTCTTGTTCATGAGTTTTTGACTTGGGGGTGGGGGTGGGGTGGGGGTAGTGAAAATGGTTATTTGGTTACCAGGTCAGGTGTGTGTTAATTTTTCTATCAAATTTCTCCGTTGCTAGAAAAAACAGTAATTGGGATACCTGGTGGTGGGTTTTAGTAATTCACGATTTTTCCCTTCATCTCATTTTCATTTGCATCCGAATTTTTTCTACTAGTGCATACTGTAACAGTGGTAATATCTGTTCATGGTCACACTGGCGGAGCTTGCATCATTTGTGATTTATGCTGTTTTTCATGCATCATGTTCGATTATTGATTACATGAAGTTTGGTACACAATTTCTTTTTAATCTTGGCACCTTTTTTACTGTTTATGTACATCAGTGGTTGCTCCTTTTCAAGTCTAGCAGCTATGGTGTAAGCTCACACAGCTTTATGTTATTTATTCATAGCAGGTCAAGGGAAGTTGAAGGGAAGGAAGGTCTAAGTAAAAATGGTATGCATAACGTAGCACTGCAATATTTAATTCTTTGTTTTTTTTTTCACACAACACACTGTCATGCATATTCTTTCGAAGCATTCCGTTGTTTGAACAGTTGTAATGTTGTATCATTTACCTAGTATATGGGACATTGAGATTCCCATATTGTTAGATGGTTCATCTACTCTGATCAAATTTATTATTAATGACTTCTAGCTGGCCCATACGTGCACATCAATCATGCCTGTCCATGCTACTTCAGTGTAAAATGTTGCTTATGGATCCATAGTCTAAAAAGTATGTGCCTTCTGAAATTCATGTGTACAAGTCATTACTTGCCAGACCAAAATATTGATCCACTTGATTAGATAGCTATAAACTAAGCCAAGAATTGTCAACGTGTAATGAACTTCATATTAAACATTACAGCACAGAAAGTTTGTTATGTTGCAGTTATGTTTCATTCTTAGCTTCCAAATGATATGTATTTCTTCTCCATAAACTGTCGCCCTAATATTTGAGTTCTCTGCCTCAGTTCTGTAAGCGGTATATATCCTTAAGTAGCATGATTTTTTTTTCATGTAGTTTTACGGGGGTTATGCTTACCTTGGCAACTCGTTTGAGCAAACATACCGTTGTTATCCGGCATCCTTTTTTGACAAGGTATGTTATTCTTGGCGCAATAAATTTTATCTGCTCATATATAGCACTTTGCTGTTCTTATAGCTAAGTTGGATTTAAACTTCTTTTTCAGCCACACCTGGAAGGTGGTGATAAAGGTAAGGGTGGAGTCAGTTTGGTTTCTCATCTTTTCTTTCATGCACAGAAATAATATGACATACATCTGATATTGTATTACCATTGTGAAATGTAGTAATCATGCCACCATCTGCCCTTGATCGTCTTGGTAAGCTCGGTCTTTATTGGCTCCTTTCTCCTTTGAATGATTTGTGTAACTTCCTTTTATCGATTTGATTAGTGATAGAGATTAATCTCAGTAAGTATTTCGACACTTCGTGACAGCTTCCTTGCACATCGAGTACCCTATGCTATTTGAGCTGCACAATGATGCAACCCAGCGGATTTCACACTGTGGTGTTTTGGAGTTTGTGGCAGAAGAAGGCATGATCATCATGCCATACTGGGTATGTATAAAAGGGTAACTCTGTTCACTTGTTTCTTCAGTTATATGGTGAAATAATTATGTCTAGACTTATTTATTGTATGTATTCTTACATGTTTAGATGATGCAAAACATGCTTCTTCAAGAGGGTGATACTGTCCATGTCAAAAATGCAACTCTTCCCAAGGGTACATATGTGAAATTGCAACCTCACACAACTGATTTTCTGGATATTTCAAATCCAAAAGCCATGTAAGTAAACCAATAAAACTGTTCTATAATTATCTTGAAAATCCTCTTCATTCCACTTGGCACTCGGAATTATCGTTCTCATTACTTGCTGTGAAATTTTTCAGCTTGGAAAAAACTCTAAGAAATTTCTCCTGCTTAACCACTGGAGACAGCATCATGGTAGCCTACAACAACAAACAGTATTATATTGATATTGTTGAAGCAAAGCCTGCCTCAGCAGTTAGCATTATTGAGACAGACTGTGAAGTGGACTTTGCACCTCCTCTTGATTATAAAGAACCTGAGAGACCACGGCAGCCAACAGTTCCTGCAAGCAAGGCACCTGCTGAAGGTTTGTATTTAGCATCTTGGAGAAATCATGGTCTATGAATTCTGTTTACTTTTACATGTGCTTGTTTTACAGTTGATCTTACAATTCCTATTTATAGAGTTATTATTATATATATAGAATCCAGGATCTTCCTTTCTGTTTCTAGCATTGCCATTTGGAGAACCTTTGGCCAGAATTAGTATTTTGAACATGTTTCTATTATGCATAAACTTAACTGTGGATAAGTTAAAAAGAAAATAGCTGTGCATGCTCTTAATTCCTACATCCATTTTAATTCTCTATTTTATTTTATATCTATTAGAGCATCTCCAAGAGTCTTTCTTAAACTCACTCTCTAAATTTCCATTTTTTAAATAAAAATCTTTATCTGTATCTTTTCACCTTCCAACTGCTTCGCTACATCTTGTGCGTACTCTAGAGAGCCATCCCTCCTCTATCTTTGGCTAGTGAGAAACTAGGAATAGAGGATGGCAATATTTAGAGATCTAAATGAATATGCTATTGGAGGGCTTTTTTTCACCTAAAATCTTTATTCCTATCAATACGGAAAGATATAAAGAGGCTCTTGAAGCTGCACTTAGAACTGTGCAAATTAACATTGGTCTTATTACTGCATTTCTGCTTCTTTATAGCTTGAATTTATGCATTTGTAATGTCGAGTTCCATTGATCCTGAGCTGCTAACATTTAACATCCATGAAACTGTTAAGTGCATGTAATACTAGCTGCATGTGGTGTTATTTGGATATTTCCTAAAATGGTTGCTTACTGATTCAATGTGCAGATGGCAACACTGTAGTGGAGGATGAACCAAAATTCAAACCATTTACTGGTTCTGGAAAGCGTTTGGATGGAAAAGCCTCAAAATTGCAAGCATCTAATGTTCCTTCAGCTGCACTTTCTGCACCTTCAGATTCAAACAAAAGAGCAAATCAACAAATCTCAGCACCATCAGCTTCAGGAGCTAGCAATTACAGTCGACAGAAAACTGGAAAGCTTGTTTTTGGTTCAAGTGCAAGCAACAATAAGGAAGTACAAAAGGTATATCCTACAGCAATGAATCCTGGCTATTTTCAATTCTTTATCTTCCTACCAAATGCCTGCTGCTTGCTTCGATAAATCTAATGAATATGGTTGATGAATCATCAGTGTTCATCTTGACAATCCATATAACCAAAGACTTAATTGAGTTTGTTTCAGTGTATGGTGTATGCCTGTAGAAAATAAATATGCTAAAATGATTTAGCATTCATTTCTGTTCAGGAACTTAAATTCATTTCAAGTTTCTGGTTCTTTCAGACATTATTTTCTAATAGAAAATGTTTTCTTTCTTAGCGAGCAAAGTTTGATTCAGTGTCTTCAACATTTTCTTTTACCTGTTGTAGCATAGTAACTAGCATTAATATCATGCATTGGCTCGAAATATTTTCGTTTTTTTTTAAACGTTATTGAGCGTGACATTATGTGAATTTTCAGTAAGCCTTTGTTAAGAAATAGAACTAAATATTTCACACGCATCATGGATTATATGGGTGACAAATGTGGATTCTAGAATCCGTTTGTCCATTGTTCTCAAGAGTATGTGGTGCTCGTGTACTCTGCTTTGATTAAGTTTTAAGGAAAATACATTATAGATGTTTGTAGATTTTTCTATAAACTGGGTCAAAATCAGAGAAATTTGACTTAGGGTAAAGCTAAAAGCTAAGAGAACTATAATGTGGAATGATGGATACAAGGTATATATACAACTATACAAGTTAAAACATCAAATTGAATTTGGTTGTAGGTAATTGACTCTTTGGTCCATGCTAATTCAGCAAAGTCATTATGAGTCGTAATATTATATGAGCTATTGCTATTCTATTAAATTACTGTAACAGGCTCCTGCTAAAGAGGAGGAACCCGCCAAGAAGGATGAGCCCAGGTTCCAAGCGTTCAGTGGGAAGAGCTACTCATTGAAACGTTAGGTGCTACAGTTAGCCTTACTCTTTTGGTATCGTGCATGGTGTTCTGGCACCTGGTCACCACCATGTAGATATGAATTAAATTATGTACATGGTTATCTTGATGGAAATATGGCCATCTCTCTATTTATAAGCTCAAAAATTTAGAACAGTGCTATTATCCTTCGTTACCCAGTGTGCATTTTGAATCTACTGTTATTTTTTTGGTCATGGTTTCAGATTCATAGACCAAAGCAGGATTCAACCTGCTGAAATTTGAACATATCAGCAATCAGTTTTTGCGGCAGATGAGATGCGATGATTGTTGGGCACTGGGAGTTTGATCGTCTACCTGTATTATATAGGCCGTACTTGCATATGGATTGTTGAATACTGAACGAATGGGCACAATAGGCTGTGCTGAGCAGCGAATAGACAAGCTCTTTCAAGTTTGTCTTGCCTTTTTAAAAAAAATGCCCCAGCTTTACAATCTGTTACTCATACCGTTTTGTTCGCTCATCGGTTTCAGTATCTAATCCTCAGCAAACGGGCTGGCAACAAAACTGCTCCGCATAGCAGATTGTAACTATGTAAGCACTAACAAAGTGATAACCAAGTCCATATTAGTCAGTACAGGGAACTGTATCGTGCTTATCCCATTACTTTGTGGAATAGCAAGCAGAAGAATCTGACCGCTTTTTTATTCTGCTAACCTACCAATTTCTGACCAAAACAACACACTCAACAATATACTACTCTCCACTGCAATAAAGTGAAAAATCCAGAACGCATACTCAGTATCGCTCCGCTATCATGCCCGGGAGTGCGAACTGTCTAACTTGCCACAGTGCCGACGAGTCGTCGGCGACGACACCCCCACAGACACGCCCACACAAAAAAGATAGCACACCGTAATCATTCCATAATTCCATCAGCCGTTCAAGTGCTCCACTGAAGGCTGTACTGGTACTACACCATCTTTTTGTTTTTTAGAAGAGGACAACACCATCTTGATCTCACATCAAACCGCAAGCCAGCAACTTATCAGCGCTATCAGCCAGCGATTCAACAGTATTTTTCTCTCACAACAAATCAGCAACAGCGAGAATCAGCCAGCCGAAAACGACCAAATGAACAGGGCGCAACCAAAGCAACGTCTCTCTGACGTCGTCGCAGCAGCAGCATGGGTTCTGCAACACTTGCTGCTTCTGCATCTCTGAATGCGTCGGTCCAGTTGCCGTTGGGAGTGGCCAGTAGTGCATGCCAGTGGCCACCAAACCGACGAGTCCTCGCCGCCTGTCAAAATCGGAGAAAGCGCCGTGCACCAAGAAGCGAAATCGAAATGTTTGTGGGCGAAGCAACGCGCACTTTGCCCCTTCATCGATCAGCTTTTAGCTCCCGCGCTTGCTCGTCTTTTCTGGATGCACATCGTCTTCAGGTAGCACGTAGGCGTTGGGTGCTTCAAGCTTTGTCTTCCGCTTTGTTTGGGCGCTCGTCCACTGGGTCTAATTTGGAAAATTTAATGGAAAATGGTGGTTAGCTCCAAATGCATATCATCTTAAACAGGATTATCCACGCCTATCTACCTATATCGATCGTGATCACTGCCTGCTGATTATTGATTAACGGTCAGCCATGCAAGTTTTGTTTTCTGACCTACCACCACACGTCAATCGAAAGGGGCAGCTTAACCCTGCAGGTTATCCTACAGTTGTATACGTGTACAAACGTATCAGCTGCAGGCACAGAAAATTTGGTGTAACCAACTGCATACTAAGGACACACGGCCGGCCATACGACTCTCAGCACGTACTAATTCAAGTTTCGTACGTCTCCATGTGAACATGCCAGTTTGGATAGCATCTGACCTAGTTCATTTCGTCTCCAACAAGGTTACATTTCTTTTCCAAACAGATCGATCTGCTCGATCTTCGATCTTCGCCTGCATATGCAAAACATATTGCTCTGTTATGCATAGCAGAACTGAAGTAGGTTGCCAGCAGGCCAGCAGCTCGAATTTTCCAGCTGGTTCGCATACTGCTTGAGTACGTTAGCTACTACTACCAGTGTATCACTGTCGACGAGGAAAAACTTGACACCTGATAGCGATCAATCGAGGATGCGAATCGCAGAACAAGGCAAAGAACACACGTAGCCCGTATCATATCATGGACCGTCTCTCCTTTCTTTGCCGAAAAACGATGCCCTAACAGACGACGTGCAGGTGAGGGAAGGTGATGGCTCGCAGAAAAGCATCTCGAATCCTTGAGCTCCGACGATACGACCGGCATGCCACGCTTAAACCCCAAGTAAAATGCGTGGGAGCTAGCAGAGCCCTATTATCTACTTATAATAAAATTACCAAGAGAAAAAGGTATTTAGGAGCCATCCCAATTGTGCCATCACAATGGATTCTATTATCGTGAGCTGTCTTGTCGAGGTGGCACAGCATAACAGAATGCAATTGACACGCCACCTCCACGTAGGTACCGACGACGACGACACGCAGTCGATACACACTGCCTAGCTAGTTAGCTAGCCGACATGATGCGTGCATGTGCATGCATGGGTAGGATGAAATGTCGATCTCGGTAATGTAAAAGGGGAAGAAAATATGTTACTACCAACTAACCTGTCCTTGTTAATTCACCTGAATTTATTAGAACGGAAAAGATCAAGGCTGTTAGCGGGCTTTTCGTGAGAGCGCAAGGCTACCAAAATGTGGTGTTTATATACATTATATTATTAGGGGGGAATGAACAATAATAGTGCACCGCATGAGAGCGATCGAGAGCGCAACTGATGCTTTCATGCATCCTCTACGTGTTAGGAGAAGCTATAGCCGCCAGTGTGCTAATTATGAAAGAGATCGCTGAACGATGATTACATGTTGGATAGCTACTGATCAGTGCTATGTGTAACTATAACAGGCTAACCACTGCAGCTTTGTTTGAGGGCGATACTAAACCTCTGTGGCATAATAACCGTACCTAGCTGCAAAATGATGCCTGCTGGCAAGTACTCATCAGCGATCAGTCGCAGATACTGACTGATATGCTGAAGAACGAAGGCAGTACCGCGAAGTGGTCCATTAATTGGTGACTTGGTGTCGGCTAGGCACTGGGCAGATCGATAGACCGGATTAGGCAAGGCAACAACTGCAAGCGCGAGTACGCGATACACCACCATAAACACGAGCTGGCCCAGGAGAAATCGATCAAAAGGTAGTACGTACACGGTGGTCCTGAGATTTGCCTTTTACACAAAGCAAACACACACAATTACTCACCCACACCAATGGATAGATGTGTACGCCATCACCGTGTCTCCTAGCCGTGGCATATGGCATGTATCTCGATGATTCGCCGATCTCTCCGTCCCACAGTATCGTGCATGGCTGGCGCCAACAATTAAATCAATCGACTAGCATGCACTAGGCACTAGCAAGCAGGTCCTCCGCGTACGGCGAACAGCCGAACACCGGAAACGACCATCAGACAGCACGCGCTGCACGCTGTGCTGCCACTGACTCACTGTATCGGAGTAACTACGCGCGCGTACGTACGTGTACTGGCAGTACTTGGTGCTCGCCAGGCGTCGATCGATCGCACGGCACGGCAGCCGATCTGATCTCCGGCTCTACGGAAGCACCCGGCCGACGGCCGGCCGGTATCCCCGGCGGCACGGGAAGAAAAGGCCCTTTCCCCGCCCCCGCACGGGGGAAAAAGCATGTGATGCCTTCCGTCGTTTCCCCGGTCGGACGCGAGAAAACCAGAACGCCGGACGATGCCGATGACGATCCCGTACTCGCGGGCGCGGCCACGGGCACGGCACGCTCCCGAGTCCCGAGTCCGGAGTCCCCGACCCGACCGTCGCATTTACCCGCGGCGACCGCGCCGTGCCACGGCGCCCGCGCAGCATTGACGCCCGCGTCCCCGGCACCAAATCGGGCAACCGGCGCGCGATCCCTTCCCGCCGTGCAGCTGCCGCCGTGTGCGGTGTGCCACCATTCCTGGCCGGATCCTGACCCGCGCGAGGCGGCCGCTGCTGCATCGCATTGCATCGCGGCTCCACCCCCACCCACCCACCCGCGGCGCGGAGCAGCAGGCCAGGCCCGCACGACGACCGCACGTGGTAGCCGGTAAGTCGCCGGGGACTCACTGGGCGGCCTCTGGCTGTAACCACAACTGGCTCCCGCCTACCCCAGGCTGTAAAGACCCCGTCTCCTCGCTCCCGCACACGCACGCGCGCAGACGCAGCCGGCGCAGGCACCACACCACCACCAGCCGCGCACACGCACACGCACACGCGCGCAGCCGGCGCAGGCACGACCACCAGCCGCACCACGCACGGTCGCACGCGCACCCGCAGGCGGATCGGGCGTGGCCACTGAGCCAGGCAAGCAGCCCAGCACACCACACCGGCTGCTCCCCACCGGCCCACCCCACTCCGCTCCACTAACCAACGCCCAGGGTTTTTAATAATCCCGCCACAACCCAACCACTTCGCCCGCTTTCCTCTCCTCTCCTCCGCGCATTTCAAAATCAGCAACGGGACCGCGAGGGCAGCAGCGGTAACAACGTGGGATTAATCATTAATCACCCAGGCAGCAGGCAGGTAATCTGACGGAGTGACGGGGGTTAAAGCCGGGGGATTAGTGCGGGGTCGTTTGAAGCCGGGTATAAAACCCGCGAGGCTACCAAAGGCGCAGCGGACCTCGCGAAAAACTACCTGGGCCGCCAACGCCGCAGCCTCGCTGACTCCCTCCCGCCTCCCGAGCCGAGCGCGCAAGCAACGGAACAAGCCGCCGCCGCCGCGGCGCGCCATGGCGCCGTTCCAGATGCGCTTCGGGCTCCAGATCTCTCCCGCGCGCTCCGACGACGAGGAGGAAGAGGAAGAAGAGGACGAGGAAGAGCTGGAGGAGGAGGACGACGACGAGATGGAGAGCGAGGGGACGGCCTCGCCGTCGCCGCCGATGATGCTGCGGGCAGGGCGGGGAGGAGGGGAGGGGGAGGGCTGGTGGGCGCCGTCGTGGGGGCGCTGCGGCGGTCGCTCGTGATGTGCAGCGCCGGCGCCGTGGGTGTCGACGACGACGACGACAGCGAGGAGGACGAGGGGATCGAGATTGGGCGGCCCACGGACGTGCGGCACGTCTCGCACGTCACCTTCGACCGTTTCGGCGGCTTCCTCGGCCTCCCCGCCGACCTCGAGCCGGACGTGCCCCGGCGCACGCCCAGTGCCAGGTGAGATGCTTGGTGCTTGCCACTGCCGTGCCGTGCGAATGATTAAGCGCTGATTGCCTGTTGTTTTTCTCTGTCGCTTGGAATTTTGCCTTTAGCTGTAGCCTTGTGTGCCTCGATTTGTTTCGTCTGCTTCTGTGATGGAATTGTAGGTTTCTGATGAAGTGGCCGTTGTCCAAAGTCCAAACACGCTGCGTGAAAAATGGTGTGTTCTGTTCCTAAATTCAGTTTGAGTGGCAAGCTGTTTTCAGGGGGGCGTTCCTAAGCAAGCTGGCGGAAGTGAGCTGTGTTTTGTTTGTTCTTCTCTGTGTTTAGCAATGATACAGTTCAGTTCAGTAATAAGGTGGTTAGTTAAGGGTCTCGAATTAATTAGTAGTAACAGTTCAGACGACAGGCAGTACTTTTTAAAGTACTACAAGTTGCTGTTTTTCTTATCAGCAAGTACAGATGAGAATTTAGTTATTTTGGATTGTACACTCTGCTCTGCACCTGGCGTTGAACAGATTCTGAAGATGAATTTTCAGGGCATATAGTTATGAAGATAAAATGTGTTCTTATGAAAAAAAAATGTTTATAGGATATACTTACATGGGTAATGGTGTTATGAGCCCTGAAGTGAATTTTGTTACCAAACTTGATCTGCCCATGAGCTTGAGCTTGAAGCAACAAGGCTGTTTGAGGTGGTTGGCCTGTTGGGCAACATGGGCAACAAATAAAGAATCTTCTAAATTATTATCTTTTATTAAGGGTATGTTCATTTGTACTTGCATCAAATATGGTCTCAGATGTTTTTGTCCTTTTCCATTTTATAAAAATAGATTTGCATGGTCTTTTTAGGTTGTTGAAATAAGATCAGGATCTTCTTCAGTTGACCTATTCGATTGAGCTAAGGACTTTGGACAGTTTCCTTGCCGTGTTTGCTGTCACATTCACTCTCTTTACTAGTAGTTGTTGCCAATACAGTGTTTAGCTGTTATGGTGACCTGAATGCCATATGGCCTTTAAACATGTCCCCCTTCACTATTTGTGCTAGTTTCTAACTGTTTCCAGGCTAAATTCTACATGCAGTGTAAGTGTGTTTGGAGTTTCACCTACCTCTCTGCAATGTTCATATGATCAAAGAGGAAACAGTGTGCCCACAATATTGCTAATGATGCAGAGGAAGTTATATGTGCGTGAAGGACTTAAGGTATATACAACAGAGCTAACAAAGTTAGAATTCGAATGTCAGTATTCAACCCTGTTTGAACACTTATATATGCCCCATCTTTTTCTTAGATCGAAGGGATCTTTAGGATTAATGCAGAAAATGGCCAGGAGGTCCATGTCAGGGACCAATTAAACAGTGGGATGATTCCAGATGAAGTTGACTTGCACTGCCTTGCTGGGTTGATAAAGGTACTTTGAACTCCCCAATTTACCATTCTTCTTGCATGTGATTTTGTTCTTTGACCTCCACATTGAGAAAGAATTGAAAATGACAGCCAAAGATGCAGAGTTGCGGATAACACCTTCAGTGTTATGAATATCAAACAGTTCAGAGTTAGGAATAATTAGCATGTAGTTATTTTTCTTGTGGGATACCCAAGTTCTGAAGTTCCCATTACTTATTTATTTTCTTGTATGTACACCATTCCATGATCTGCGTGGTGCCTTTTTGTAGGCATGGTTTCGGGAGCTTCCTTCAGGTGTATTGGATGCACTAACACCAGAACAAGTAATGCACTGCAACACGGAAGAGCAGTGCGCTCTCCTTGCTTCTATGCTACCACCAGTTGAAGCGGCATTACTTGATTGGGCCATTAATCTGATGGCCGATGTTGTAGAGCAAGAAAACTATAACAAGATGAATGCCCGGAACATCGCGATGGTTTTTGCACCCAATATGACTCAGGTTAATTGACATGCATCTTACTATGTCTGCAGATTATAGGTTTTTACCTACACATACTAATCCTGGCGTGTTTCTCCTCCAGATGGCCGACCCATTAACTGCCCTGATACATGCAGTTCAGGTGATGAACTTCCTGAAGACTTTAATCATGAAGACTTTAAAGGAACGAAAGGAGAAAGTTAGAGCACTTCAGGCAGCACAGTCATGCTCTGGTTCTCCAAATGACCAAGATGAACACCAGATGTCAGAGCATTTGGAGAAACCTTTAGTTCTGTCAAGTCAAAAAGACTTTGATTCTCCCATGATTGATAGGGACACTCCTGTTCAAGTCCTTGGAGGTGAGAAAGCCCTCCATCATGACTCACAAATCCGTTCTGATGAGCCAAAAAAGTTTGGAATTGGTATGGACCACAAGAAAAGCCAGAGTGATGTTTCCTCTCTTGGCAGCGATTCAAACAATCGATTCAGCAGTTCAGGAAGAGAATTCAACAGTTCTGGAAGAGAATTTGGTAACAGAAACGGCGAAGGCTTGTTCGACAGATTTAGTTTTAGGAAAGGGGTTGAGAGGCTTTGTAGGCATCCAGTGTTTCAGTTGAGTAGGTCCATGAAGAAGTCTGCAGATGCCGTGGTCTTTGATGCCCCCAGAGAAGCAAGACAAGCTTGGGTGTGATACAATAACGACATTGAATGTACTATATAGTAGTTGGTAATTCTGTTGTTTCCACCTCTGGGTTTAGCTGATAAGCCATTCCCCTTAGATTGTGTGAGTAGAACCGGTTAGCCTGTAAGGTATTACAAAATCGAGGTTATCTGTTGTATATTATCGCTGTTTACTTCTGACAAAAGTGTCTAGAGAAGTAGCATGTGGCTTTTACGGAACGAACGAAAGCCAGACTCCGTGGCTCTGTACTTACCTCAAATGTGAGTAATCTCTTGATGGTCTATTATAATCTTGCTGATATTCTGTAACCTTATAAGCCTGTACAACAGCTATCAATAAATTGTTGTATAAACGCGTCTCATTTTTTGGGGCTTCAGGAGTATGCGCACGGCTCCTCGTCGGCTCCGGATGCTGCAGGTGGCACGCAGCTGTGGCTGCTGCTCCTCGTCGATGGCTAAGATAGGGCGCGCGCGCGGATCCTCGTTCTCCTCGTACCAAGCGACGGCTGCTGCAGGCGCGTGCAGCAGTCCGGATGACGGCGCGGCGAGGGCGAGGGCGAGGGCCATGTCGGCGCGGCCGGCCGTGCGAGCTCTCATCTCCAACCGATTGCCCAGGCTGAGCTAGGTACCACCTCAGTTTTCACCTAAAAGGCTAAAACCCCAACCGTTGTGATGCTTTGTCTCTTTTGCTGAAGCAGTCAGGCCAGTGATGCAATGGCCATGTGAAGGTGTACATCAGCATGTGCAGGCAACGTATGCTCATACAAAAAGCATGCCAATGCCAAGTGCATGTGTATGTGAATATATGCAACCTCAGACATGTCTCCCAGGTCTCAAGTTTGCAGTGCAAAAGGCAATAAGATGACTCTGTCCCGTGCTCTCCACAGCTCATCTCTCCTCGTTGCGGCGCTGCTGTTCATTTCCCCTTCATCTGCAGCAGTGCCGCCTGCTCTCTTCATCTTTGGAGACTCCCTTGTTGATGCAGGCAACAATGACTATCTTGTGACCCTTTCCAAGGCCAATGCACCACCATACGGCGTCGATTTTGCATTCTCCGGTGGCAAGCCAACCGGGAGGTTCACAAATGGGATGACCATTGCAGATATCATGGGTAATGTCAAGTGTGAGTTTCACGAATCACTGTGATTGCATATGTACTTGGATTTAACGTTTCAGGCACTACGCTGTCAGGTGAATCCCTGGGGCTGAAATCTCTTCCTCCACCATCCTTGGCCCCAAATTCAAGTGCTGCTGTGACCAACAGCGGGATCAACTATGGCTCTGGTTCTTCTGGCATATTTGATGATACTGGTTCTTTTTATGTACGCGGCTTCATTAATCACTTACTCCTAGCTGCTATTTTCATTTTTTTCAATGTTTGTTTCTTATATATAAAACATTGTAGATTGGAAGAATTCCACTAGGACAGCAAATCAGCTACTTCGAAAAGACCAGATCACAGATACTGGACACCATGGGTCAGGATGCTGCAACTGATTTCTTCAAGAAGGCGCTGTTTATTATAGCAGCAGGATCCAATGATATCTTGGAGTATGTTTCACCATCAGTACCATTCTTTGGACGAGAGAAGCCTGATCCATCACATTTGCAGGATGCATTGGTTTCCAACCTGACATTTTATCTGAAGGTTCGACCAGTTAAACGTCTACTGGAGTTTTCAGTCGATTGTCCTTATTTCGAAACTGATCTACATTTTATTTTCCTCAATGAAGAGGCTAAATGGACTTGGGGCTCGGAAGTTTGTTCTGTCCGATGTTGGGCCTCTCGGTTGTATACCGTATGTTCGTGCTCTGGAGTTCATGCCTGCAGGGGAGTGTTCAGCATCAGCGAACCAAGTCACTGAAGGTTACAACAAGAAACTGAAGAGGATGATCGAGAAGATGAACCAGGAGATGGGTCCGGAGAGTAAATTTGTGTACACAGGCACATTTGAGATCGTTATGGACATCATTCAGAACTACCGCCAATATGGTACGCTTTCCTTCGTTGTTGCTTCTGCTTCCTTCAAAATCCAGCGCTTCAGATTTCAGAACTCCAAACAGCAAAGTGCACACCAGCTATTACTGAACATAAAAATTGTCCGCCTGTGAACTGTGGTAAATGAAATCTTTGTTCTTTGGCACTGCCAGGTTTCCATGACGCGCTGGACCCGTGCTGTGGCGGCAGCTTCCCACCGTTTCTCTGCATTGGCGTCACAAACTCCAGCTCTTCGCTGTGCAGTGACCGCACCAAGTATGTGTTCTGGGATGCGTTCCACCCGACTGAAGCCGCCAACCTCATAGTCGCTGGTAAACTTCTCGATGGCGACACTGCTGCGGCCTGGCCTATCAATGTCCGCGAGCTGTCCAAGTACGAGCACAAGTGATATCGACGGACCGGGCACCTCGACGTGAAGTGCAAGCTGGTTCAGTGTTTCATTAGTTTGTCCTTGCTGTAATTTCGTCTGCCTTGTCGAGTTTTTCCAGGCTTGCATTAGTTTCCTCTGTTGACTAGGACTCGTGTGAAAATTGGTCAATTTGTTCCCTGTTGACGAGATGAACGCGACCGGTACGTTCTTTTCCAAGTGCAATTTCTTCTTTCTCTAGTCTTTCTGGGGTTTGGAACAATGTCCTCTTTGTGGTTGGCTCTCCATTCTGTTCTCTTCACGCTTGCTCTACTTTAGTCCCTAGTTGCTGTCTTTGAACGGTCGACGGGTCGAGTCCGGTAGGGCAGTAGTCCAACGTATGGTGCATCGGAGTCGCAAGCCAGGCCAACGAGTGGTGTTACAGAAGCGCACGATGACCCCAAGCAAAACTGAAGAAGAACCGAGGAAAAGCAGTGCGCATCTAAATATTATCGGCCTGACCAACGGAAGGACCGCCGCCGGTGAACCGAACTCCCTGGGCGCGGGGCCGGCTATATATATGGACACAACGCAAAGCCTGGGCCGGGCCGGCCGCGTGTCGGCTCTCCACTAGCCAGCAGCTCCGATCCACCATGGAGGCCGCCGCCGCGGGGCCTGAGAAGCCGGACCACCCCGCAGCCACGGAGCCCGGCTGCCTTCGGCGGCGTTCTGCGCCGTGGTCGTCGTCGCTGTCGGCCTCGGCCGCGGGCCTCGTCGCGGTGGGGCTCGGTGGCGCGGCGCTGCTGGTGTGGTGGGCGCTGGCGTTCCACCCGGCGAACGCGCGGCTCTGGATGGTGCCCGCCGGGCTCGTCCTCCTCGGCACGCCCGTCCTGGCCTGGCTCTCCCTCCTCGGCTCCGGGCCGTGCGGCCGCCAGGCGCCGCCGCCGCCACCGCCCGACGCTGGCGTGTACGCGTCAGCTTAGCTAGCTGCGTCCGCCGGTGCGGCAGCACCCTTTTTTTGATTATACGGTCGTCGATCGATGCTCATGCTCGCTCAGTTACTTCCGCGCTTGCTTGTACGTACACGTACGTGTTTGATCAGAGCACCTCCATAGTTTAGTTTCACTATTGCTTCTTCACAATTTTGTAATCAGATGTACATACCTATGCTTACATGTGCATGTTTCCTCTGGTTAATCTCTTTGGTGCTTCGATCTTGCAAAAATATGTGTTCTTGGCTTCTTGCTAAGGTGATGATATGTTCTGAGCTACCTAGAGCGGCAAAGCGTCGACATGATATGTTTCCTTTGGTCGGTTCTTCCATTCGATTCCTCTGGCGAGTGCGACCTTTCGTCAGATTTGTTTCTCTTCTCAGGTCGGCGTGTGCTAGCCGCCGAATCGTGTACTCCATTTGATCAGCGTCATGTCAAGAAGTAGACGTGCATTATGCGGCCATGGGGCCCGGCGGTTGATATTTCTCACCGGGTAGTCCCTCAGTGCAGACTTTAACGATAAGACTAGGATATTGGAACTGGACCAGTTCGTTCATTAATTGGCTCGGACCTGAGCTTATCCTAGCATAAAAGAACGCGTTTTTCTTGAGTGCCTCAAGCACAAACCTGGGAGTATCTCGTAAGTCGTAATTGCTAAAAGCGAGGCTGCGAAAGGATTGTGCTTGGTACGGAACGAGCTGGGAAGCGGGAACTAATTAAGATCCCAGAATTGTCCATTGTTTGACACACATAATCCTCAATCCTAGTGACGTTTAAAACCTGTCGAGTGCAACTTTGGAAGCGGCACGGCAGCCATCAGACCAAATTATGTTCCCTTCTCTCACTCTGTTTTGGCACCACCAAAGCCAGCCCATCCTTGTAGAACATAGCGGTGTAGGTATGCAAGTCAACTCTGTTAACAGGTTATCAGGTGAGAGCTCAGATATTGCCACTGAAACCAACAATATGGCATCAACTAAATCCTCATTACGCAGACTATTTTCAGGTTACTATTTAAGTCTATATGTATCTATCTGTTCTAGCAATCAGGGCCAAAAACTGCTGGACCAGTAGGAAAAAGGAACATTTGGCTGTTTTCTATATAGTTCCTCATCCAATGGCAACATGAAAACAATGGCTACCACTGATGTGGATGTCTTGTTGCTAACTACTGTAATTCTAATCAAACAAAAAAAATCCCAGATAAAAATATTTGCAGGATACCAGTTGCGCTGCTTTGATGCAATATCCATTTTATTTCACCAATATTAACACTGATGTACAACCATTTCAGTTTTCAAGCATTGTTTATAGGAGTCCCTACAGTCCGGTACACACAACACTAAGGAGGGGAGAAAAAGCAGGAGCCAAAACTCAGAAGAACAGATTTCAGATTTGCTGACCAGTGAGTAAGGTACTCCCTCCGTTCCAAATTGTAGTTCGTTTGACTTTTTGGACCCCAACTTTGACCACTCGTCTTATTCAAAAAATTAGTGCAAATATGGTTAAATTTAAGTCATTTTTGAATGTCTTATATTAGTAAAGGAAGCTACAGCAAAAGAAATGATATTTGACACAATTTTTTGAATAAGACGAGTGGTCAAAGTTGTGGTCAAAAAAGTCAAACGAACTACAATTTGGAACGGATTAGTAGTGTTTAACCCTATTTAGATGGCTTCAGCTTCATGTTGAACTTTGGAGCCAGGATAAGAAAACAGCTTGGTAGCATTCTTGTAACTCAGCTCCGCCAATTCTGACTCAGGCATTTCAAGGAGCGATGCGACATACTTCAAAACCTGAAAAATAAGGGAACCCCACAGTTTTTTAGAAGCATCCTCATCCCATTACTGCAAGTATACATGCACATGCCTTTTCTAAAACACGGAAAGCTCAATGCTTGACATTGGCACTGGGTTGCTTCAGCAATTTAAACAAAAGGACTTCAGTATTATTAATATACAATTACGCTTTAAAATTGCACATAGGAAAGAGAGCAATCATATTTTGTTGTATATTTTTCTTTTTGCTCTTGCTTTTGCCTCCAAGACTACTTTACTGTTGAAAAAGCACATTAACACATAACAAGTAAGAAGTCTTGAAAAAGCTTCTGGAAAGAAATTTTGGACAAGAGCATCCAAAAGAAGAAAAACTTACGATATGGATATTTTCTGGATGGTTCAAGGACTCATTTGATGCATTAGCAGACTGTGACTCTGAACCTATGTCACGCTTTCCAGTATCTGAATCTGAACTGTGAACAGGGACTGGTGACACAGAAACATTGTCCAGTTTTGGTAACGCATCAGGTGCATCTGTCTCCAAGAGAATTCTATCCAAGGGTATCTAAGAAAACTAACTGTTAACTGGTAAACCCTTCTGGGATGAAATATCATTAGTATACAATCAGCCTACTTACTGATTTCAGCATTTGCTTAGCTTTAGTGGATTTCATGCCTATCAAGAAGCCAGACAGTGAAAAGTAACAGCCTAAATTTGCAAGGCCAGACACCATTTCTGAAGATCCCATATATGAATGTAACAGCACGCCTGCTGGGAAAGGTCCAGCTTGCCTGGAGACCAAATGTTAACACAAGATACTTAGTATATTAGTAGCAACAAGGCATTACATGGGCATCTCACTCAGTAAGTCATTTGTGTCTAAGACAGCTAGATTCTAACAGCCTTGGTTTCTATGTAACAGAATCACCATATCCCATGCATACAAATCGGTGTGTGCCGCTTAGGAAAATTCAAACTGGATGTAGATGGCAATGAAGAACAAATAACATGTCTTACTTCAGTACTTCTAGTAGATCACCAAATGCGCGCACACAATGAACAGAAACAGGTTTGTCCAGTTCCTTAGCAAGTTGAAGTTGTCGTTGGAACACTTCAACCTGTGATATTGCTGTTGTTATGGACCTATAGATATAAAAGAAATAAAAGGGCACATTGTGTACAAAGCAGATCATTAATAGTTGAAATAGCAATACTTACCATGCAACTGAAACTTCGAACAAAACAGATACACAAGAATACAACATGAAGTGCAGGGTTCATGCTATAGCTATGTACCTGTTCTCTGAAGTCGATGGTTTTTCCATGTGAACCTTTGTCCAGACCAATCTGTATTAGAAGTGAACATAAGACAACAGTTAAACAAAATAATAGAGCTAGGGCAGATATGTGTGTGTGTTGGGGGGGGGGGGGGGGGTGGGTGGGGGGAGGGGGTGGATATGTGTGTGTGTCCGGGTCCTGGGTCCTAAAGGCACATAAGAACTTTGATTCATGGGAAATTCAATGGATACTCAAGTGTCAATCCAGAAATGACTGACTTAGCTGAACTAAAGAACAGAAGAAGTAACAAGAGGGCCTAGGGGCGCCAGAACAAGCACCCAATTACTGAATCTGATATCTGCCCATAATAAAATAACCAAATTCCTGTTATGAAGCCTTACTTTGCAGCTTAGAAGATCCAGAGGTCCAGATAACTACGGCAAATCAATTGCCGGCGAAACACCACATATATTAACAGCTTTACACCCGATAGTGGATTTGGAAATTTTGGGTGCAGAAAAGCTCACCTCCCCAACAGCCGCCTCGGGGGTTTCGGCGAAGAACTGCCGGAGCGAATTCATCCAATCCGGCGATCTCTCAGGTACCCACCTACCAAAGTGATAGGACCACAGTCCACCAGAACACAATCAACATAGCAACTCTAGAGGCAAGCAGGGGGACCTCAATTCTCACCATGGGTGCAGGCCGAAGCAGGGGACGACGGCCGGGTGATCCTGGGCCATCTGCTTCACCAGGTGCCAGTCCTTCTGCGCGTGCCGTGACGATTAAGGGAAGAGTCAGCGAGAAGCTACGTGTGACCCTGGAGATGAGATGAGGTAGATGGAGCGGAGGGCGCACGCACCTCGGAGGTGCCGTTGACAGCGAAGCGTGCGACGCCGGATGCGGCGGCGGCGCGTATGAGAGCGGGGGCGACAGCCGCGACTCGGGGGTCTTGCAGGTGGCAGTGCGCGTCGAAGAGCCGCACGGCGGAGGCGGCGCGCGCCGGAGCCTGGGCCATGACCGGCGGTGAGCGGTGGACTTTGGGGCTGCAGTGCGGAAGCGGTGGCCAGCTCGCCGCTGTCCGGGAGGGGAGAGGGTTGTAGAAGCGGCGTGCGTGGATTCGGGTTTGGCCCAGCAAGCGGCGGAGGATGGAATGTGTTGGGCCTGATTAATCAAATCCAGGTTGAAGCGATGTGCTTGCGGTAATGCTCTGCAGCGGACGTTCGACGCGTCGAACAGAGCCCACGAGACGCAGGACGAAGCCCACGAGGGGCACACACCTTATCTTATCTGTTCCCCACCTTTTTTTTTCCTTGCCCGTCCTTATCCGCTCCCCTCCCTTTCTTCTCGAGGCTCTTGGACGCCGACCTCGTCGTGAGCGTCCACCGTCCGCTCGCACCCGCACGCAACAGCTCGTCGGCGTCCTCTCCGTCAGCTCGCACGCCACAGCTCGCCCCCAAGCCTGGGTGAATCCCGCCGGGAGCACGGCTAAGTCAGGGCGCCTCCCGGCCGGAGCGCGGCTCGCCAGGGTGCCGCCCGCAGGGAGCACGGCTAACCAGGGCGCCGCCGGCCGGGAGCGGGCCGTGGGGGCCGAGCTACGGGGATAGGCGCCGCCGCGGGTGGCGACGGGCCACCGGTCGGGAGCAGGGCCGTGGGGCGCGACGGCAAGGGCGCCACCGTGGGGGCGAGCCGCTCCTCCCGGCGACCCGCTCCATCCGCCTCCCGCCGGACCTCGGCGCCTTCTCCGCGCTCGGCTCCGTCTACCTCGCCGCGAACTCCCTCTCCGGCCCCGTCCCGCCTCGAGCTCGGCAACGCGCCCGCGCTCTCGGTCCTCGACCTCGCCAGGAACATACTCTCTGGGGAGCTGTCCACCTCCGTATGGAACCTCTGCGACCGCGTCGCCGAGCTCCAGCTCCACGGGAACGCGCTCACAGGGGCGGTTCCGGTGCCCGCCGGGCCCAACACCACCTGCGACCGCCTCCGCGTGCTTGACCTCCGGGTCTGAGGCCTCCTCCCCACCTTCTTCTTCTTCCTCTCATTTTTGGTTCTTTTTCAATTTTTCTTTGTTTCATTTTGCTGTTTCTGTTTGTTTCAACATCAACAACGTTGTTGTTTTCATTTTTCAACTTTTTTTTGTTTCATTTGAGGTTTTTTAGTTGTTTCAGTTATTTTTGACATTTTGTTTCAATTACTAATTTGTTTTTGTTTCGCAAAAAAACAGATTAGTTCTGGCTGTGCTTTTTTGTTTCAGTTGTGGTAACCATGTTGTATTTTGTTTCATTTTTTCTTATTCGTCTTTTTGTTCTTTCACGGTTTCAAACTTTGTTTTTGTTTTATTTGATTTAACCATTTGGTTCATTTGCCTCAATCTTTTGTTTCTTTTTCCCAACTTTTTTGTTTCATTTTCTGTGATCCGGTCTTGTTTCAGGAGGAGGGGGGCGATTTGGCCGGAGCGGGATCTGTGTGCGGTTCGGCGGTTCAGTGGTGGATCTGTGTGCATCCCGCGGGTTGTGTGTGTTTGTGTAGGGCGCGGGTGTGTGTCCGTGCAGGGATATGTGCACGCGCGTGTGTGTTCGTCGCAGGGCGCCGAGCGTGCTGCGGGCCGTGCTGGCCGCGAGGGCGTTCTATCGTAGAACGTTCGTTCGCTAGCACGACCCATGTGCTTGGGCCTTTGGGCTCTTATCCGAAGGCCCGCTGCGGGAAGCCCGACCGAGACGTGGGAGTGGGGGGACACGCGGACAGCGAGCGAAGGTTTGACATCCTTGGTTCTTGTTTGCAACAGGTTGGGGGACACGTGCATAGTCACGATTGGGATGCTCATCTGTCATCTCGCACACTCCATAATAGGATCCCATTGCTCGTCGTCTCGCAAGCTTAACTTCCAAAACGGTCGTTTCATCTCAGTTACTCCGAGGCCCGGGGACCATGCCACCACGGATGCACGAGCATTGGTGCTGCTCATCAGTCTCCTCCGCCGGCTGGGTAGAGGTAGAGCCACCTACGATCACGGCTAATGCACTCGTCGTGCATGTACCGTGATAAAGCCGCAAAATCACCTAAGAAGGCAATGCACCAACCTGCACCCGTCCTCGGTGTTCTATTTTCTGTCGTGTGCATGGCTGGGGCCTGGGGGTGAAGCATAATCACGATGCCCGCGGGACACGGCAGCATCGTGAAATTGTCCGTTCTCCTTCGGGCGAGATGCAACCAGGAATCCAGCGCGCCGATCGGCAGGGCATGACCGCATGGGACAAATATGCAGACATGGACATGGCCATAACTGTAGTACGTACTGTACGCGAGGAATAACCGGATGAGCAAGCCAACTCCGAATATGTATTGTAGCACATATGTGCTCAGCACGCCCTATCTGTGCCTTCCATTTCTGCTATGAGATTCGTGCTCTGGTACTCTCTCTCCTACTTTTCACACTCTCTCTCCCAGTGTTTCACACTCTCTCTGATGCACACATCTTGATGAAAACAGAATGGCTAGGATAAGCAGTGCCCAGCACATAGAGGCCAACTCTCCTCCATGCATGGCCGTCCATGCATCATTCTGTCTTTTGGCATAGCCCCAAACAACTTTTTGACTCGAGGCTTCTTCTGCTTTTTGGTGCTGTATTTTTTAATTAAGAGTTCTAGGAGTGACTCCAAATCAGGTCCCTAGTTTAGCAGTTACTCCAAATCAGGTCCCTAGTTTTTCTTACAAGTGGATAGAGGTCAGGCAACCGAAGAGGGCACCGGCACACAACGGTGTGGGTGAACCAAACTAACAATTCACGGCGATGCACTCACGCACATGCAGTGGTGGGCGCAGATTTTAAGGATGGGTATTTAAAATGTAAAACATTATATATTTTTTTGACAATGTCTAAAATTTAGCATGTATAACACTGTATAGATATAATTGTATAGTATATAGCAACGTTTTTGGGCTGAATTCTTCACATATTTTCCATTTACTCCTATTTTTTTTCAGTACATATGCATATACTATATGTATAATTTTTTGGTAGAAAAATTGGGTATTCAATTGAATACCCTTGCTTGTATATAGGCCCGCCCCTGCGCACATGCGGGCCATAACCTCGATCTTCGTTAAGACTCCAATTCCAGTGGAAAAACAGTTAGGCCTTTGTTTTAGTTGTGTTTATATCAATTCATATGTATTGGGATGTACTGGAGTGGAATTGAATTGAATTCACCTTAATTTATCCTAACTTTTGTGGATTGATGCAAATACGATAACATCCAAACAAGCAGTGGCGGACCCAGGATTTTGACGTAGGGTATGCGGCACAAAAAAATTTCTTACACAATTAGGTAATACCATTTCCAATTTAGCCTATTTCAATTTGGTAAAAATACATAATTAAATAGCATGGTAAGATGTAAATTTCAATCATAGAAACCACAACAAATGATATAAATAAAATATAAATAGTTCAAGAATAGCTATAAAAGAGACTTATAGTACTACATATCTGATTGGAAAATAATTTATAGAAGGATTAAAATAGAAAAACTATTTGAATAAAAATATTCTTTTTCATTTGCAACTAGCAAAAAAAATAAAGAACGCTAATATTTGGCGATCTAGTAGAAGCTAGTGCCAGTTTTCTTAATAAAAAAAACTCCACTCCTATCAATAAAGAAGAATACAAAGAGTTTTAAAATTGTTCTTAATAAATAGAAAACATTGCTGGGAAGTATAGAAAATAAAATTTAAAATGCAATTATATAACGTACAGGGATAGCTCATAGTATAACGCACTGAGAGGGAAATAAAAATTAAACAAGTTAAAATGAAAGACTTGAGATTTGAACTCATGACCTTTCAAAAGCAAAGGCCACGGTAGACCACCAGGATACCAAATTACTTGTGACCAATCCGGTAATCTATTTTACATAACGATAAAGCTCAGTGTATAATGAACTTCAACTGGCCCCACAGGGTATGCGGTGGACCACCCTGCATACCCTGTGGGTCCGCCCCTGCAAACAAGACCAGCGGGATGTATGGATGGGGTTAATGCTTGATTCCTAGCAACGACATCATGAGAAACTGCCGCTGGCGATGACAGTGCGGCACATGAACGAGAGGAAGAGTGAGCCTCTGGGCACGGTGCTAAAATGGAAAAACGGAACAAACATAAAGTAGAGGGCTTGAAGTGTTGAGGTACAAAGTACAAAGCCTTCTACTTCTAAGACGTGTTTGATTTAAGGTCAAAGTCAGATGGGATATAAATATCCATATATGGGGTTCGGGATAATATTTTTCATGCTGCTTGTTTGGTTGGATAAATGGGACGCATCTACTTTCTTTATTTTGTTGGATGGATAGGAGTGAAGGGATAAGAATAATTAACTACTGTTATTTTAAAATAATAGCAACTAATGAATATGTTCCAATACTAATTTGTCATGATAATTACTAATTTTAAAAATATGATAATTAGCCCTACGGCTACTAATTGGCATACAAATCATGCTCGATCTAATCAGTTATTAACACTTATCAAAACTAATATTAGCATCATAAATATTAAGTAGTAATATAACATACTAATAAGAATGTTTATTCATTATTGATGAAGATCACAAGATAAGGATGAGCCCATCTCGTAGATTTTCAGATGCATGCTCCTTCAGCATCTTCAAGCAGTATTCTTTTTTTCGTGATATACCAATATGTTGCTCCATCAAATACATTTAGATGTCCAAATAGTGGACTTGATGGGAGTGTATTTTTTGCCCCTTGGTATTACAAATAGAGTAATTAACCTACTCCCTCTGTACTATTGAGTATTCTTTTTAATTTGTGGACTTCTTGTCTGACCCGTTTATCTTATTCAAAATTCTATATAAATATTATATATTTTATTATAACTTATTTGATGATTTTGATATACTTAAATAATGATTTGTTAATTATCATTATTTGAATAAAAGAATAAATAAGACGAGAAACCAATCAAGAATTTTAGAAATAAAAAATGACGTTTTTAATGGAATGTAGGAGTATAAAATTAAGAGTAAAATGTATGTTTAGGCCAACAACTTGTGCCCCTGTGTCAGATTGGGCCACCAACTTTAAAAGTGCATTTTCGGGGCCAAAAACTTGAGAAGTGATTCATCAACAGTCCATACCCCTTCGTTTCATGTTTATATTTACGCAAACCTTGCTATATCTATTTTTCTTTCATAAGTTGGTCCTTCACCGGCGACAGCGAGGTCTCCGGTGACGCGGTTGGGCTTTACGCACTCAGCACAATACGGCGGACACGACGTTTGAGGAGGAAGCAGCTGCAGGCCGGGACGCCGCAGGTGCGCGCCGCCACGCCGTGCGTGCCGGCCGGGCCGCCGCGCCACGCGCGCTGGCTTGTCCGACGCGGACGCGCGCACAAGCTCTGAGAGGCTGCAGCGGGCGCCCGCGCCAGGGCAGCCGCGGCGGTCGAGTAGCGCGGGCGAGCGCGGTGACGGTGGCGCGGTCGCGGCCGCAACGGGTGAGCAGGGCGGGCACGGTGATGGCGGCGCGAGCAGGCACGGCGAACGCGAACGACGAGGTCAAAGGCGTGCGGCCTGCGTGGCTGGACAGATGGCGGCGCGCCGAGCGCAACACGGCGAACGGCGACGCGAGGAGCGCGGACGGCCGAGCGCCCTCGGCAGATGGCAGCGCGGCGAGCGCGCGACGCTAGTGACCTCCCGCGGCAGGTCGGACGAGCGCGGAGGCGCGCGAGCGGAGCTCCAGTAGAGGCGCAGGCGAGCTCCTGCGGCAGCGCGCGAGCGGGCTCCCTCTGCGGCTCGACGGCGGCGTGGCTCCGGGCGGAGCTCATCGTGGCTCGCGATGGACGGCGGCGCGGGTCCGGGCGGAGGACCTCGTGGATTTGGGGAAAGAAAACAGAGGACCAACTTGTGAAAGAAAAATAGTTACAGGGAGGTTTATGTAAAGATAAACATGAAACGAAGGGGTATGGACTGTTGATGAACCGCTTCTCAAGTTTTTTGCCCCGAAAATGCACTTTTAAAATTGGTGGCCCAATTCGACACAGGGACACAAGTTATTGGCCTAAACATACATTTTACTCTAAAATTAAGCAGTATGACTGCTCACTGCTGGAGTTGCTCCAACCTGTGACTACATGACAGTGGACAGTTTGATCCCTGAATGTCCATCGACATCTACTCAGAATGTACATGGCTTTTGAGATTCAAATGCATTCAAGTATGATCATGTAAAGACAGACCGGCGTGCGGACCAAGAATTGCAAACTGCAAACACGTCCCATAGATGGCAGTACTCAGCAGTTTTGATACTAGCACCCTGTTAACATTATGCCTGTTTTTATCTGCTCATAAGGGACAAAATCTGTGGACGAGCTAGCTTAGAGTCACGGTTTGTGTGGAATATAAGTGCAGAGAATGCTTGCTAGTTGCTGCTGGACACTTCTATTAACTGAATTAATTGTCATGATTGATGAGAACGATGGTCACGCCCCCATCAGATGATCTGATTGGGATTCGCCGGCCACAGCGGCATGGGACCGGAGATTAGTGGATACACAGGAAGCAGTTTAAATACTCGATTCAGTAATGAGACTTGTGACACCTTAATTTGTTTATATATACTCCTACTGTACAAGATTACCGGTACAGTTGTGTATACTAACACTACGAATCTACGATCCCATGTGCGCTCGGCGTTAGGATATGATCCTACACGCCTTGCAGCGCATGGCCATGGCTGCTTGCTCGGCTCTTGCAATATGGACAAGCACCTCGGAACTCGCCGCTAACCGCTCTATCCGAAGGAAAAAGGCACCATCGGATCACGGTCATCCGAGCAAACAATTCCGCTTCCTCCGATCCCGATCTCACTTGCACACTGCTGGCAGCAGCAACTGTCGATCTTGCATCCTCGCCGATTCAGGGATCAGTTCAGGGACCATGTCTAAAATTCCTTTGCGGCGCCTAGCGTATGATGGCACATGCTGGTGGGCATGCCATACGCGTATTATTCACCAGTTGTTCCCGTGTATCTATCAAGCAATCGTGGACAAGGATACAGTCCACTGGCTCGCTGCTCGCCTGTTAATGGGGACAAAATCAAAGCGGGTGGCGCGGCCCGGCCGATTCAGTTCTATACAGTAGTGCTTCCGTTCTACTGTTCGCGGGTTCGCCAATACAGCTGTTTCGACGTCTCAAACTGTAGGACTTTCTCGAACGGAAAGTTTTGATTTTTACAGTAGATACTGTAGGACTTTCAGAAGTATGCTGTATACGTACCCGTTCAATTCCGAGTGTCTGAATCTGAACCAGCTTTAGCCCACCTGCATCGTCGTCGCTTTACATTAACCAGCTCACGAGGACTACGAGACAAACGGCCCAGCATATAAGGTCCCCGCCGGCCGGCCGGTGGCCACCGTCCAAGACTCCTGTGACTCTGTGAGCTAGCGAGCGCGACACGACCGCACACGTACACGTACACATACACTCTACGCCGCGAGAGCGCGAGGGATGAGATGAGCCCCGGCGCCGGTACTGCCAAGAAGCGTCTCGGCGTCGGCAAGGGCGTCGTCGCCGGCGGCGGCGGGTTCACGCTTGGGTGCGGCTGCAGGGACGCCAAGTCCGTGGCGGTGGCGGTGTCGGCGTCGGCGCCGTCCGCGTCGCCCTACTCCGCCGCCACCACCACCACCGCCACGGAGACGACGACGACGACCGCGACGTGGCGCGGGGCGCGGACGACGACGACGCACCCGTCGTCGACGTCCGCCGGGTCCCTGTCCACGAGCACGCTCACCGTGCCCACCGCGTCGTCGTCGTCCTTCCCGTGGGAGGACGCGGACGCCGAGGGCGACGGCGAGGAGGTGAACTGCAAGCGGGAGAGCTCGGCGGCAGCCGCGGTGGTGAGCTTCTCCGGCCTGCTGCGCCAGCTCAACGAGCTCGAGCAGAGCGTCGTGTCGTGGGGGCGGAAGAGCGCCAGCAGCAAGGATTACTTGTCGTTGTCGCCACCTCCGCCGCCGCCGTTACCAGCGCGGCCAGTGAAGCAACGAGCTGCGCACATCGGTGGCGGCGACAGCAAAGAAGGTCACGGCAACTTCTCCCCGCCGCCGCTGCCGGCGGCGACGGCGACGGCGCTGCCGGCGGCGACGGCGACGGCGACTTCTTTCCAGTTTCAGAATACGCAGCAGCAGCAGCACCGGAGGGCAAAGAGCATGGACAAAGCAGCAGACAGACAAGTTGAAGTGGTTCACTCCAAGCAACCTCCACCGCCGCCTCCACCTCCACCATTGCCATTGCCGAAGGAAGAGCAGCTCAAGGTGAAGAGCGCGGACGACAAAGGCGTCAAGAAGAAAGACGACGCCAACTTGTTCCCGACACCGCAGGCTCCGACCCACCAGAAAGCCAAGAGCTGCGACGCCGGCCCCGTGAGGCTCGACGGGAGCGTGGGCGTCGGCGTGGGCGTGGCGGTGGTGAAGCAGTCGGACGACCCGCTGAGCGACTTCCGGCGGTCCATGGTGAGCATGATCGTGGAGAACCGGATCGTGACGGGCGACGAGCTCCGCGCGCTGCTCCGCCACTTCCTGGCGCTGAACGCGCCGCGCCACCACGACGCCATCCTCCGCGCCTTCACCGAGATCTGGGACGAGGCGTTCTCCGCCAAGACGACGGCGGCGCCCCACGGCCGCCGCGAGCCCGCTGGCGCCAGGACGACGAACACCACGACGACGACGACCCCGCCACGGCCGCGGCCCAGGGCGCCGACGCCACCGCGCCGCCGGCACGCCCCGGCTCCGCGGGCGTGGCGCTAACGCGTAGTACGTGGTCACCACTCAGGCAGCCACCACTTAGTTGTTACAACCTGTATAATGTCATCTGGCTTTAGCTCGATTTCTCGCAATGTCATCTGGCTGCCGTACCGCGAATCTAATCTACCGCATGCAGTAATGCAGATGTTCGCCGGATCTGTTTGCTATTGCTTTCGAGTTTGAGTAGTGTTCGACTCAGATATTCTCCAACCATACAATCTCGTGAACGGGCAGTGTCGTTTTATTCCGCGCGCGCGCGCAAGGGCACGAGGCAAGGCGACACGCGAGAGGGGGCCTTCGCCGTAAAACCGTGGCCGCTTGCAGGCCAGAGGCCGGGCGGAAAGGCGCTTCGATCGGCGGCATCGCTGGGAGGGCGCGGCGGCAGGGACGGTGGTTGGATGGCTGGCAGTGGGAGGGCCCGTGCATTGAGTTATGGTGGCCGGCGACGGTGCACCGGGCTTGTCACGTTGAAGTGACGCACGGGAGGCGGGGCGAGAGCTGTCGCGATGCCAAAGGAGGGGCAGCATGAGCTATCAATGCGCAACCTGTTGTGGCGTCTTTCTCTGCATCTGCGCTTGGTCCGTCCTGCGAATGACAGGGGTTCACGGCAACTGCGTCAACAGTTTGATGTTTCATGAATTCCTCGGCCTAATTTCGTTGACAAGTTGGTGTGGAACTAATGCGCTCCCAAGGTTATTGGGTTGTATACAGTACTAGTGAACTACAAGTACTGTAGTACTATGATTGTATGAACACAAAGCCATGGAAGTGGGGTGCGCTAGCTACAAAACGAGACGGGTCCTCGACGTGGGCTTGGGAACTGGGAAATACGCTAGGATTCCAGGAATGACCCAGGAGCCTGAAAGACTGAAACCGATGAACCGACGCAAATACTACGCGTAAGGAACCCGTCGAACTGGAGGCGATTTGGTCAGGGCCCAGGGGAACAGACGATGCGGGGCCGGTCCGTTGGGGCTAGAAGATTGAGCCCGTCTCGTCCACGGCTCCAATTTTCGTTCCCCACCAGCCCACCACGACTGATGCTATCTTCTGCTGTTCGGTTTGAGCCCAGTACAGTGCTCGTGCTCGTGCCAACGTGCGTTTCACTGCGGTTTCTGTCCTTGCCTGCCCAATACTGCACAACAACGTGTGCCCTGCCAGCTACCTCTCTTACCGAATAATCGAATCATTGATCATTTCTTGCCCCCCTCGTTTTTAAATGTAGTACTACGATAATAATAACGTCAAATAGGTGTATCATTGCGCAACGCCAACGATCATCGATCAGATGCAAAACTGGGACAACAAGCCAAGAGATCGACACGATGGCGACAACAGACAAGGTACGAAGCCACCAGATAAGATGAACGACAATAGGCAACAAGTAATCATGCTGGTTGAAACAGCCAAACGGCATATACGCCCTTCTATATAAGCTACTAGTTCCTACTTCGTACCAAGTTCCCGATTCTGGTTGGTGACCAATGCAATGATGCAGTAGATGATAGTCGTTGTATGATTCATGTCCATTCTCCGATCCACCGCCAAACAAAAAAGCTGTACATGTACCCTGTCGAGACAGCAAAAGCCAACCAAACGTTGCTGTACTTGGCACCGACGAACGTCCTAGGCAACAACAGGCTGAGAATTCATTCCTCCGCCAACACTTGCCAATGAAAAACGTTGCAAATCAGCACACACTGGCTACTAAAAATCTTGAACAAACATATCATTGGCAACTACTATAATACAGAACACTAAATGCGCTTTGTTAGAACTACAACGAAAGGAAGATGCACCGACAACTGATCCAAGTTCTACATCTACAACTAACAGAGCAAGCTGTATATAAGTGGAGACATGAGGTTACATGTGGCCACAGGCTCGAAGAGTGGTGCGCAAAGAGTTTGTCAGCAGCTCTTCTTCTGGAGACTCTGAAGCCCAGCCACGGCCCAGACGAGGCAGGCGGCCCAAGTTGCCAAGCGCTCGCCTGTCCGGCCCGGAGTGGCACCGCCCTGAGCCGCGCCACGGAAAGACTTCAGCTGCAAGCGATAAGTAGTGTGTGGCCAGCGTGTGCGTGGGGGTAACCAGAAAATTGTAATCTCTATTCTTCTCTCTTACGTTTAAACCGGACCTGGTCGGCCGGAAGGAACCTGGTTAATCACTTTTCCCCTTCTTCCCCCTTCCCTCCGGCGAGCTTCCTCGCCGTCGGCCGCCGCTGCAAGGCGCGGAGGCTGACACTGGTATCAGCTCATCGATCTAGCCCCTGCTGGATCCCTATCCCCACCACTTTACCCGCCGGCAGAAGGCGTTGGGCGCCATGGACCCAAACCTCAAGGCGGTGATGGATCGCTTCGATTCCCGCTTCGATCAGCTCCTGAAGGAGTTGAATGGCGAGGCGTCGGCGAGGAAGGAGCTCGCGGAGGCTACGAACATCCGGATCTCGAAGATCGAGAGCGGGCTTGACTCCCTACCCGAGATGCGCGACCGAATCGCTGCACTCGAGTCGGCCGAGCCGGGCGACGGCGTGGATCGGCGCATCACCGCGCTGGAGGGCGTCGCTTCAGCGACTCCGGCGGCGCTGAGCCGTATCGAAGCGCTGGAGAGGGAGGCCCTTGCTGATGGCCCGGCGCGGGTTCGTGCGGTGGAGGCCTACTGCTCCGCGCAGGCAACCACCGCCATGGAGACTCACCGGTGGGCGCTCGTCGTCGAGGACCGCGTCAAGCAGGTTGAAGACAAGGTCGACGACCTCGAGCTCGTTCGGCTGTCCGAGATGCGTGATGAGCGCGATGACAGAGTGGAAGCGCTGGAGGATGCACTCAAGGTGTTCGACGAGTGGCGTCCCTGGGCCGAGGCCATGATCTACGACGTACGGCGTGATTTCCGCCTCTTCATCAACGGAGATCCGCGCGGACTTCGCCTTGTGGGACGACACGTTCCTGTGGGCGCGGCGGCTCCGACGGCGACGCAATTCCGGCCACACATCGCCGCCGCTCCGCCATGGCAGCAGCCGACGGCTCCTACACTGGGTGCTGGCTGCGCCAACTTCTCGGCTTCGACTGCGGCACACCATGCGGCCGCCTCGACGTCCGAACCGCCCAGCGGGCACTGCGTTCAGGGGTATGGGTCGGTAACGACCATCGCCCCACCACTTCAGTCCGGTACGTGTCGTCCTCCTCCTGTTCTTCCATTTGTTCCTCGTCTCAACCCAATTCCCCAGCCCAGACCTACCATTCCTCTTCCACCTCCAGTCACCAACGTCCCACAGCCTCACAATCCTGCATACACGGTTCCAGGTTATACCCATTACCGCACCCGGCTCAACCCACCACTTCCACAGAGATCATTCCAATGCAACCCTCTTCCTTACCTGTCCCAAACAATTCCCCGACCCCTGTTTCTACCAAAGAACATTCCCCTCGGTTCCAACAAAGACACAAACAATCACTATAACACAAATGTGGGTCGCCTTCCCAAACTAGATTTCCCAAAATTTGATGGCGAAGACGCTCAATTCTGGATGACTTGTGCCCAAAAATACTTCAACATGTATCTCGTAGAGCCTCATATGTGGATCACGTAGCTTCCATGCATTTTGAGGGTCCACTAAGAGATGGCTTCAATCTATAGAATCTAGCCTTTCTCAGACTGATTGGCATTCTTTCTGTGCCCTGATTCACGAGCGATTCAGCCGTGATCAGCATGCCCTACTCCACCGCAAGCTCAACAATCTCAGACAGAATGGTCCGGTCTCGGAATATGTAGATAAATTCACTGAGCTATTTGACCAACTGAAATCCTACAACCCCAACCCAGACTTAGTCTCATTCATCCAGAAGTTTGTGGATGGCTTGCGTCCAGACATTCGTGCTGTTCTTATGGTTTCTCGACCCAAAACCCTGGATGCTGCCTATACTCTTGCCCTGTTACAGGAGGAAGCTGGCGAATCTTCAAGAGCTAAAGAGCCCAGGCGTGCCGACTATGGCGCCTCCCACAAGTGGCCGTCCGGGAGGGGTTCGGCGTATGCTCCATCTTCTTCTTCAGTTCGGCCACCTGGTGACAAGCATGGAGGGGACGATAAGCCGCCGCAGCCGCGAGCCGCTGGCACCGATGACAGGTTTGCATCGCTGAAGAATTATAGGCGCGCCCGCAACCTGTGCATCCGCTGCGGCGAGAAGTGGGAGCCCGGCCACCGCTGCAGCCCGACTCCACAGCTCCACGCCCTACAAGAAGTGTGGTCTCTATGTGCTCAAGAGTTTGACATCTCAGCTGAGGAGCAAGCTACTGAAACAACTGAACCTGAGTCAGAAGCCCAGGTTTGCATGGCTTTATCACACTCTGTTACCTCTGGTCTTTTGGCTCCCCTCACCATGCAGCTTTCTGGCTTCCTGGCATCTAAGCCGGTACGCATATTGGTGGACTCCGGCAGCAGCCATTCGTTTGTCAGTTCCTCTGCAGCCGAAGGGATGGATTTTTCTCCTCTCGGCTATGCCCATGAAGGTTCGCTTGGCCGATGGCGTCTTCTCTCTCTTGTGCTCATGAGTTGCGTAATGCTTCTTGGTCACTCCATGGTCATAGATTCGTTCTACTTTGCGCATTATCCCACCGGGCTCTTTTGATGTCATACTCGGCATGGATTGGTTGGAGGTGTTCTCACCAATGAATGTGGATTGGAAAGCCAAATGGATGCGAATTCCTTATGGAGCCGGAAGCGTGCTCTTGCAAGGCGCTACAATGTCGACTCGATTGCTCACTGGTCCAGCTTTTTAGCATTGCTTCGACCGTACATCTTCTTCGAGCGCACAATCTCCAGCTTCAAGCATTGATTGATGAGTTCAGCACATTTTCGCCGAGCCGTCGCTCTTCCACCTCGGAGACCTTGTGATCACACTATTCCCCGGTCCCTCGGTGCCCAGCCGGTCTCCATTCGACAGTACACATACAACCCAAAGTTGAAAACCGAGATAGAACAACAAGTGTCTGAGCTGCCGAAGAATGGCATGATCCAGCCAAGCAAGAGTCCATTTTCTTCCCCGGTTCTCTTGGTTAAGAAAAAGGACAATTCCTGGAGAATGTGCGTGGATTATCGTATGTTGAATGCGCTCACAGTTAAATCCAAGTTTCCAATTCCAGTCATTGATGAGCTACTTGATGAGTTATCGGGAGCCAGGTGGTTCTCCAAATTGGACTTAAGGGCTGGCTTCAATCAAATTAGGCTGGCTCGGGGAGGAGTACAAGACAGCCTTCCAAACCCATTGGGGACAATTTGAATATAATGTGATGTCCTTTGGCTTGACTGGCGCTCCCAATACCTTCCAAGGAGCTATGAATGCCACCCTCAATCCTCTCGCAAGAGTCTCGTGTCATCGTCTTTTTCGATGATATCTTGATATACAGTCCTACCTGGGAATCTCATATTCATCACCTTCGACAGGTGTTTCAGCTGCTTGCAAAAGATCAATGGTTAGTTAAACTGAGTAAGTGCACTTTTGCTCAAGAATCAATTGCCTATCTCGGCCATATTGTCGCCGAAGGAGTGTCTCCATCGACCCTTCCAAGATTGAGGCTATTCAAGAATGGCCGCTCGCAGATGTCAAGCAACTCGAAGTTTCCTAGGTCTTGCGAGGCTACTATAGGAAATTCGTTCGCAATTATGCAGTTATAGCTCGACCACTCAATGATTTGCTGAAGAAGGGAACTATATTTATTTGGACCGCAGCTCATTCTTCTTCCTTCTCAGCTTTACAGTTTGCTCTTATGTCGGCCCCTGTCTTGGCCCTGCCTAACTTTCAGAAACCTTTTCAACTCCAAACTGATGCTAGCGATGCGGGAGTGGGTGCAGTGCTACTTCAAGATGGGCATCCTCTCGGCATTTGTGAGCAAAGCACTCGGGCCCGTACTAGAGGTCTCGTCCACATATGACAAAGAATTCCCGGCAATCTTGGTAGCCGTTCAACAAAGGTGGCGATCTTACTTGCAACACTCGAGTTCACCATATTCTCTCGATCGCAGTCTTTCACATATTGCCGACCAGAGACTCCACACCCCATGGCAAATCAAGATGTATGCCAAGCTAGCTGGTCTTCAATACAAGGTGGTCTATAAGCCCGGAGTTTCCAACTGGGCCGCCGATGCTCTCTCTCGCCACCCGGCCTCCAAAGACAATTGCAAGCCATCTCTTCCTTGCAAACCTTCCCGGATTTCTCGAGGTTGTTGCTGGTTATCACAAGGACCCCGTTGCCATGAAACTCTTACAAGAGTTGTCGGTTAGCCCAAGCTCACATCCACCTTATACATTGTCAAGTGGTCTCATACGTTACAAGGGTCGCATTTGGTTGGGCACTAACACAAATCTACAAGACAAGATTCTTTCGGCTCTTCATGACGGTCCTTTAGGGGTCACTCCGGCTTTCCCGTGACTTTCAAAGCGAGTCAAGAAGCCGTTTGCCCGGCGTGGGATGAAAGCCGCAAGGTGCAAGATTATGTGGCCAAATGCACAGTTGCTTACAAGCTAAGCCGGACAGAGTTAAATATCCGGGCCGCTACAACCCCCGCCGGTTCCCACCGATTCATGGCAAGTAATATCAATGGATTTTATCGAAGGCCTTCCAACTTCGGAAATGCTAACCGCATACTAGTAGTAGTGGATAAATTCAGCAAGTATGCCCACTTTGTGCCACTTCTTCACCCTTTCAATGCCCGAAAGTTGCCCAAGCTTTCTTTGATTCAAAGATTTCGTCTCGCATGGGTTACCATCACACATCATTTCCGATAGGACCCCATATTCACAAGCACCTTTTGGCAGAGTTGTTCTCTCTATCAAAAGTGGAGTTGTGTCTGAGCTCTCACCTACCATCCACAACGACGGCAAACGGAAAGGGTCAACCAATGTCCGGAAACCTTCCTACGCGCTTTGTGCACTCTTGTCCCAAGAGATGGCTCAAGTTCCTCTCCCTAGCCGAGTTCTCGGTACAATAGCGCTTCCACTCATCACCGGGTCGCCCCCTTCGAGGTGCAGTATGGTCGGTCTCCTCCGGATGCTTGGTTTGACAGAAGATGTGGTGTGTCCAAATCCCGATGTGGCCGCTATGCTTTGGAAGAACGAGCAACTATGAAAGCCGCCGTGCGTCAACATTTGCTTCGCGCACAACAGCGGATGAAGTCCCAGTGCGGATAAAAACAGTCCGAACGTTCCTTTGCGGGGGCGATTCGGTATTCTTACGCCTTCAACCATATGTGCAGTCATCTCCGGCACCACGGGCTCATCGAAACCGTGCTTCAAATACTTCGGGCCTTACAAAATCATCGCCAAGATCGGGTCGGGCCGCTTATAAGCTTCAGCTACCACAATCTTCTTCCCTGCACCCGGTTTTCCATGTTTCATTGCTCAAGGCTGCTCCACCTCCTCAAGCTGTGGTATCTGATCCTTTACCTGACGCGGAAGATTGCTTCCAAGTTCCTGTTAAAGTGCTTCAACGACGGCTTCATCAAAGGGGTAACAAGTCTGTGCCTCAAATTCTCATTCGCGGTCCGGCTTTACTGATGACTTGTCTACTGGGAGGATGCCGATTCCATCCAAGAACGTTTTCCACTTGCTCCGGCCTGGGACAGCCCGGTTCTCAAGGAGGGGGATGTCGCAGCTCTTCTTCCGGAGACTCGAAGCCCAGCCACGGCCCGACGAGGCAGGCGGCCCAAGTTGCCAAGCGCTCGCCCGTCCGGCCCGGAGTGGCACCGCCCGAGCCGCGCCACGGAAAGACTTCAGCTGCAAGCGATAAGTAGTGTGTGGCCAGCGTGTGCGTGGGGGTAACCAGAAAATTGTAATCTCTATTCTTCTCTCTTACGTTTAAACCGGACCTGGTCGGCCGGAAGGAACCTGGTTAATCACTTTTCCCCTTCTTCCCCCTTCCCTCCGGCGAGCTTCCTCGCCGTCGGCCGCCGCTGCAAGGCGCGGAGGCTGACAGAGTTGATCTAGAATGGGTGGGATGCGCTCGAGCCTTCGCTACTGCTACTTGGAGCATGGAGCTCCACCGAAGCCCTTCCCTAATTTCCCTCTCCCCCCTCCTCCGAAATGGCAATCCATAGAAGTTTGGAAGAGAGACTAGAGATGCAAAATAATAAGAGAAGTCCCTCCTAACTTATTTTTCTAGATCCACCATTGGTGTTTAAGTCTAGCAGCCTCGTTGTGCGGGATGATAGGTTACACTGCTGTCACCGATGTTGTGTAGGTGGAATAGTGTTGTTGCGGTTGTTAGTAATATCGTCGTTCTTTAGATGAATTTACAATAAAAAAATATTCTAATAAATAATACTTAATGATACTTATTTGATGATCATAAATAATAATATTTTAGTCAAATTTTGCATTTATTAACTCCTCTGAAACAAGACGTGTACTCTTTATTTCATCCAGGAAGTATACTTTTTGAAAAGAAATTCACATTCCATTAATCAACCAAACCAGCAGAATACTTCTATAGTTCTACTTGATGCTATTCCAATAGACTTGTTTTCGGTAGAGATTTGACGTGACTTTAATTGAAATCATACTTAAAATTATATATTTTAGTGTTGTTTTTTTATTTATATTACATTTTGAAAAATCAATTTTTATGAATCTTGAGGCCCCGAATTTCCATACTTATTTTACTATTAGTATACGTTGAAAAAAATGTTTTTTTAGCAAATGAAAAAATTGTTGGGCTGCCGTGACAATGCAAGGACAACTGGACCATGTTTAATGGGCTGGCACAAGGCCCAGCTTTCTTTTGTGGGTCCTCGTTTATGCCCGTCCCCAGCGCCGCGCCGTTTGGTGGTTCCTCGTTTATGCCCGTGCGCCGCGCCACGGCGCTAGCAGCGCAGGGCCGGCGGGCGTAGCACCCCCTCCGTCCGACGAGCCACGAGGAGGCGGCCTCCAACGCAACCACAAGTGCCTGTGTATCGCCGTATCGGCGACGAACACCACCTTGCCAGTCGCCTCCTCACCTTCAACCTCCGAATCCAATAGACCGATACGCTCCGGGAAGGCGAAGACCTCGACTTCCTCGACGGAGTCGGGAAAGGTTCGACGTTGCAGGTTCTTCCTCCGCCGCTGCCCTCGTAGGTTCACATACGCAGCGCGGGATTCTGGATTTCTGGTCGCCTTAGGCGGGGCTTCATGCTGCACGGTAGCAGCGTATCAATCAGTTTCAGTCCCCAGAAATCCCTCTGCTATACTCCCATGATAGATTTCCTTTGGCACCATCCGTCCCCTAATAAATAAATTCTGAAAATTAGCTTTGTGTTTTGTTTTTTAAAAGAGTACCCTTTTTAAATCTCGTGGAGTTGTAAGCTTATTTTTCTTCGTCAGTCATTTGCGTTTATATATACACAATATAGATACTTGCACAGCCAAAACAGGCATTGCATCAACGGCTCTGCCTGTCCAAGGTTTCCAGGAAGATTAACTAGTCTGCTATTTGTTGGTGTATTTAGGCCATGGGCTTTGCCGCCAATAACAATACTAGAGATATGAACAAGAGCCTTTTTCTTTAGAGCCACTAGAAAAGTTGCCAATCTCGTCCGAACCACTGAAATTTTCATTCTCTCGCTGGTGCCCAAGTTCGAAACTTTTGTTTCTCTCAAGCCATTCCATCCATGCTCCGCTTGTTTTGCGCCGTTTCAGGGTCCTGACATGTGGGGTCAGCTATGCCAAAAGACTAAGTTACCCTCAGTCTTACTTCTTTCTCTCTGTGCCACACCCGCCGACAGGCGAACCCCACTTGTCGGGTCCATCCTCAACCTCCAGCCATCCAATCTGCACGCCCTTTTCTCTTCCTCACTGCTCTCGTTGCCCAAATCCCGCCGCCCTGCACGCGGGCAGGGAGCGGGCCGCGAGCTCCGCCGCCGCGCCTCCGCGGACGCGAGCTCCCCCGCCCCGAGCTCTGGACCCGAGCCCTCGGCCGCGCGCTCCCACGCGCAGGGACGCGGCCTTCACTGAGGCGTCTCGTCTCCCTCCGTCGCGCCGCCCGAATCCCCGTCACAGCGCGTGGCCCGGCGCGGCACCGGCACGGTGCGAGTGCCCGGCGCAGGGGCGCGACGGCGCGACGGCCTCGCCGGCGGCTGAGGCGACCTCCCACGCGCGCGGCTAGAGGCGCCCAAGGCCAAGCCCGCGCTCGCGAGCTCGCTCACCGCCTCGCGAGAGCTCGCTCACCGCCACGGCCTCGAGGAAGCGGATGCAGGCCTCGACGCATGAGCGCGATGGGGAGGAGATCGAGGGCATCGCCGGGAGAGCGGATGGCGCCCACGAAATTTCGAGTGTGGAGGCGGAGCACCTCGATGTGGGCGTCGAACGGGCGGGGGCAAGAGGGGGGCGCCACCACCGGCACCGCGAGGGAGAGACGGGCGGTGGGCCAGCGGTCGGAGAGGCCTCTGCCTCGAGCTCGCAAGGGCCGCCATGGCCTCTGCCTCGAGCTCGCGGATCCGGACGGGGAGGGTTCCGCCGCGGGAGCACAGGGAAGAGAAGGGAAAGAGAGAGGAAGATTGGGTCACTGCCAAGTAGACCCCACTAAGGGGTAAATTGGTCTTTTTACCTCTCACTTTGACACCGTTAGACAAACATGTGGACGGAATGGCTTGAGAGAAACAAAAGTTTCGAACTTGGGCACCAGCGAGAGAATGAATATTTCAGTGGTTTGGACGAGATTGGCAGTTTTTCTAATGGCTCTGGAGAAAAAGGCTCTATGAACAATCAAGATGGAAGGGTGCTGAAAACATACAAGAGGAGGGTGCGTCGGCATGTAATCCCCATGATATCTGAAGAGCTTATCTTTGAGATCCTTGCCCGACTACCTGTTCAAGATCTCATACGGTTCCAGTCAGTTTGCAAGGCCTGGCATGCCATTATTTCTGATCCATTCTTCATCCGCATGCATCTTCAGCAATCAACTCGCAAGCAAGAGCAGGGACCGTCCTTCCTGATCACTCCTCATACTGTGGACAAGGTGATTTATGGTGAGGTCTGGCCGACTACTTTTTCCAATAACATCTCCTTCTACCTCTGGCAAGAGGGCCAGAAGGATGTGAGCCTCGTGCGCTCCATGGATTTTCATGGGAAGTTTGGAACGGTTTACCCTATGTCCCACTGTGATGGGCTTGTGTTGATCTCTACCAACACCAAGGTATACGTGTTAAACCCAGCCTTAGGCGATGTTCTTGAGTTGCCTGATGGCCACAAGGATGTGGGGGAATTCCAAACTGTTGGTTTGGGCCTTGACCCACGCACTGTACCGCTCTAAAGATATTTTAGAGCGAACTTATGATGCAGGCATGGAAGTGTTTACTATTGGTGGTGATGGTTTCAGTATGTGCTGGAGGAGCACTGTTAGTGATCCACCATACCCAGTTATGCCGCAGGGGAACCCCACATGCCTGAAGGGGTCTATCTACTGGAAACTCTATGAGGAACTTCTTGAAAGCCCCCCTCAAGGTTTCCTTGAATTCAGCTTAGAAGATGAAACATTTAGCTTAATACAGTATCCAAGTATGCAATCAGAAAAGGACACAGCTGACTTAATTGTTCTAGGCGGAGAATTGTGCCTAGTTCAAAGCCTTGCGACAGCACAAGTAGTAATTTGGAGGTCATCGTCGTCTATCGACGGTCATCATTGGGCTAAAATATATGCTATTAGTTTGTTTGAGGCCTGGACGTTCTGTCCTCTTTTGAGCACGCATACTGATGGCATACTTGTTCGGAGGGGGAATTATCTCTATCGATGTGATGAGTCAAGTCGATTTGCAAGGGAGGTGCTCTGTGCGCATCAGGTGACTTACAAGAATCCCAAAGCAGGATCTTTTAATTATGGGTTTGAGGATGTTTTCTATTACAACATAATTCCCTATGCGGAGAGTCTTGTTCGAGTGACAAAGGGTAAACTACCAGCTGTAGCGGTTTGTTCCTGACGTATCCGTATCTATATAGGAGTATGTAATATGACTATAGGAGTGAATATTTACAAGGATGATTTTATTTTTTACGATCATCTTATGCTTGTGTTCGACAGTTTACTATTTGCCGTTTGGTATAGAGTAATAAATCTAGTCCTTTTAGATACATGTCTTTTGCTACTTTATGGCAAGGGCTTTTTTCAGATACAATATCATTTTGGCTTTTTTAGATTATATGTTCGTACAATGGGTATGCTAAATGATGTAGGGTATGTTTGGTGCTTGGGCAAACAACCAAACACTCCTCGGTCTGTTTCTACTGATCCAGAATATACTATGCATTATGCAAGTCTACGAAAAGCTGGAAGATGCCAAGTGATCATTGTGCCATAAGCTGGTACAAAAGCCAAGTGATCGGCCGAAAGGCGACATTAGACAGGGTACAAAGCCACCAGATAAGATGAACGACACTGTGCAACAAGCTTTCGACATGTCGTTCCCATACCTTTCTGCACCCTAATATGCTGATTTCACTGCATATGGCACAAACTTCCAATTGGTAGATACGATATCTCCTATATCTACAGGGTAGCTCGTAAGCAGTTCCCGATTCTGGTTGGACTGTTGGAGACCAGTGCACATGAGTCATTGCAGGACACATGTCCATCGTCTACTTGCAACGAAAGTTCTGTACATGTACCCTAGCTCTGTGGAAATAGCAAGACAACCAAATGTTTCTGTGCTTTGCACCACAACCAAATGTTTCTGTGCTTTGCACCGACGATCGTCCCAGGCAACAAAAGGCTGAGAATTCATAGAATTCATTCGTCCACCAACACTCATCAGCCCACGAAAAACGATGCAATCCACACACTGGCCACTGAAAAGCTTGAACAAACTTATCATTGACAACATACAGAACACTAGAGGCCCTTTGTTACAACTACAACGAAAGGAAGGTGCACCAACAGCTGATTCAAAGTTATACATCTACAACCCAACAGAGCAAGCCTTCAAGGAAGCTTCAGATGGTACATATTCTTCAGCTACTAAATCAAATTGGTTTACACCTTGTCTTGTAAGTAAGCAGAGTAAAAGACACCCAAGGCACCAAGAGAAAGGGCTAGAAGAAGGCCAGATGGCACCAGTTTCTGGCTATTGTACAACCTGATACCTGAAAGTGAGGAGGGGTCGGATGATTTGACTTATCTGAGTTTCATGGGAACTGAAGCACAAAAATGTGGAACATACCAAACACGCAGGCAAATAAAAAGGCAGATCCAAATCCAACAGCATCACCTGCTGCCATCGTCTCAGGCGACTGCATCAGATAATAGGCCTGCAAAAAAAAAATGTTAACCATATGATCCCGCTAAAATTAGCCATAAAACGTAGTGGGCATCTGCTTACAAAGAGAAGAAGACAGTAGGGTTATTAGAACTGAATTTCTGAAACCAAGAGGTAAATTCAACAAGCTCGTTGATTTGCCAAGGCTACATATTTTTCATGATTTACTGTTTTTCAATCTTTAATCCAGAACTCAGTAGAAGGCTCCACCAAAAAGATAACTGGAATAAATGATGAAAAATGCCTACGAGTCTGATTCAATGTCCAATTTGGTGTAGTAGTATTGCAAGCAGAATGACAATTCCAAGACTTCTTTGCGAATTCAATCCCATAATTCTACAAGCAAAAGAGTCCTAATCTGCATGGGCAAACAACATGTTTCCACAGGAATCCATGTTACTGTTCCACAAGAATGATATGCCATCTAGAAAACTTTCTACTGTTATTACGATTCAACGTATTAATTCTTTTCGAATCTCTTCCTAAGAAGAAGGAAAAAAAACAGCTCATTGTTCCACCTATCATGATCAATTTGCTGTAGTATTACGAATTGAATGATGATGATAGTTCACTGCAAAGTAACAATTCCCACTACATTTCACAAATTCCATCGCATAACTCCACAAGCATCAGAATCCTAATTTGTAACAACGGGCGAATTTTGAATGGCAATACATTTCCACAAGAATCCTGGCTAGTAGTTATTGTTCCACAGGAAACATTGCCATCTGGAAAACTGCCCACTGTTAAGATTCCATACAGTTCCTTAGAATAAAAACAGTGATTCCTTATTCCTCGTGCCATGAGCCTATGACCAGGCAAAAAAAGAGAGATGAAAATTCTTCTAGTAATGTTCATTCGAGTAGTAGCAGTTATGTCCTTAGATTTCCTAAACCCATATGCGCAAAGGAATAGCGAAAAGAAAGACAATGAATGTACGACTATTTGTGCCTCTAATAAACTAGAGGGCATGTAAGTCCTTTTCAGCACATAGCAATCAGATTTTGCACCTAGCAATAAGATTCTACCGGGGAGTTGAACAACACTCTGGTCCAACCGAAGACTTCAAACTCCAGTGCTTCCAACCAACCCAGAATCAAAACTCAAAATCCTGTCTGCAATTTGGTCTAAGCACACTGTCATAGCCAACTCAGAATAGATGTTATAGCAGGAATCATGGCACCCACGATGACAAGGCATTCAGGATAATCTGCAAAGTAGACTCTTCTACAGACAAAAAAAGGCAGTGCTCGGGAAATCTAGAGAACATTCGAGGTCCACTCACAGCGCCCATGAGCGCAGCTCCAGCCAGCCCTCCGTAGATGGAGCCTTTGCTCCCCGACCTCGCATCTGAACACGAGAAAGAAAGCAGACACTCAGTGAGTGGTCAAGGAATAAAGTCGTAATCGAAACCAACCCGACAGGCAAGAGCAGCCACACTAGGAGCAAATGCGCCGGGGGGGGGGGTGAGGGGACCGGGAATGCGCGTAGCACGTACATGCGAAGGCGCCGCCGCCCAGGAGGAGGACGCCGTAGGCGGCGGAGGCGGCCGGGGCAATCTCGGACACCGCGGCACAGCGGAACAGAGCGCTGCGGCGGGGGTGGAGGCGCAGGCGGGCAACAGAGAGGCGAGGCGGCGGCGGCCGGAGCGGAAGCAGAGTGGCGGCGAAGGCTGAAGACGTGGTCATCAGGGACATCAGCGCCGGCACGCGGATTCCGGCGGTCGCTGTCCGTGGCCTGAATCCGGGACGGGTGGCGGTGGTGCCTGGCTATCGCTATCCGGTATCCTACGGTAGTCTGACGACGGTCGACGGCTGCTTCAGTTTAGGATTTGCCGTGGGAGGACAAAATCACTCTTTTTGTTTGTGTGGAAAGAGCCTTTCCTTTTTTCCGTTTTTCTCTTGTTTTTGTTGTGGTGCACGTTTCATTTCATTGAATTGGTTTTGCACGCTCCAATAGAGCGTGGATGGCACGTCTCTTCGAGCACTAGGATTTAGGATTTGCTTTCTCGGACTAACTTTTAACTCCAACAACCAAAAGTAACTAAAAAGAGTCCACGTACCGAAAATGTCAACGATGTTTTAGGTTGTCAAAAGTCGTATTTGCTTTACTAGTGCCACTTTGATTAAGTAGCGCTGACTCATGCTTTGTTGATATATAAATTACGTCGGCGGCTCTTGCTCATCCACTATGGGCTGGCGACTGGCGTCCGTAAACGGTAAAATCTACTGTATCCCAGATTGGCATAACCGACTACTATGTCATCCTGGAGGGCCTGCATCAACCAACCAACCACCAATTAATGCTTAACGAACACAATTAATGATTACGAACAGTGTGCTTACATGGATCGGAGCTAGTAATGGTGGCTTTAATGCAATTTACATTCAGGTTTAAATTATTGATTGACATTCATGCTTATATATTTTCAATCTATTTCAGGATTTAACAATGTTTTCTTAGGCGTGTCTATTGACAACAAAACGTCATTCACATGCATTTCAAAACCTGCAGACTCATAGAGTATGATATACATGAGTTCAATGCGAGGATAGACCTATAGATGGATTATGAGGAGAGGGCTAAATAATAAAGGAATGGGTTGGGGGACTATGGTGGATTTGCTAGCTTCCCGCTTCTGAGTTACATCGCCAACTTATAATGGAGGAGTGGAGACGGAAGCCTAGAGTGGACGGCGGCCAGATGACAACCACAGACACAGTTGCATGGGGAATATAGGAGCCGGGGACGGAGAAGATGGATGGAGCAGGCATGGATATATGGGCCTGTTTGGCATGGCTCCAGAGCTGAACTCCACCCCAAAGTCAAGTGGAGCTAGCCAAACACCCCAACTCCAGAAAATGTTGGAGTAGCCCAACTCCATGGAGTTATTGGAGCTGTAGTACACATTTTCGGAGTACCTCTTCTCCTACTCCAGAACTGACCAAAATAGAACAAGACATGGAGTTGGAAGGAAATTACCCGCAATTGCCACTGGTTACACAAACGAAACGTTATTTTCTTCTATTCTCCCCTCCCACCTCACGCACGCGCGCCTGGCCGTGACCCCCCCCAAAGCCGCAACACCGCAGCCGCCCAACCCCGACTCGACACCGACGCGCGCGACGGGAGGGAGCTCGCAACTCCCCTCGCCGTCGGCTCCTTCCAGGCGGCGAGCAGGCCGGGCGGCGCCGCTCCTCTCCCTCCGCATCTCCTCTCTGCTCCTTGCCGAGCCCACCCGGCGCGGCGGCGCCCCACCCCCACTCTTTCACTATGCGTCCGCGGCTCCCTCCCCCACCCGACATGCATACAACCTCCTCGTCGTCGCTCTCCAGCTCCGTCTCGCAGCAGCGGCGGTGCCTTTGTCACCGAAACAACGGGTACTGACGTCCTCGCTGCACACGGACGGCGCGCCAGCGGCCTCTTGCCTCCTGCCGAACAGGTTCTTGAACCCACGCATTGCTGTCTTTGGCGGCGGCGCACCTGGGGCCAACGGGCGCGAGCTCCTCGCCGTTCCAGAGCCAGCTTCGCGGGATACGGAAGCTAGCAGACTTGCCAGTTGCAGCCGCGGCCGCTGCCTCAGCCTGCTGCTGCTCGGAGCGGCGCAGGCGGGTGCGGATGTCCGCCAGCTCGCGTTCGAGGAGGCGGAGCGGGAGGCGCGGGTTTTGGACCAGGTGCAAAGATAGGGCGCGTGCCTGGCGACGAGCTCGCCGGCCGCTTCCCCCATCCTGGCCAGGAACTCGAATGGCGGCGCCGCCCCCTCCCACACGGCCTCGCTTCTCTTCCCTGCCCCTCCCATCCAACATTCCCCATCGTTTCCCTGGAGATTCATAGCATCGAAAAATGCAGCAGTATTCTTGACCAATTCAGAATTTGTTACGTGCAGTTCTTCTCCTATCTTGTTTCTCCTTCTCGATCTGATCTAGCAATGGCCGACTTCCTGTGCATCAATTAGGAGAGGATGACACGTGGGTCCCACTTAGAGGGCAAGGTGGGCAAATCACACTGATAAAACGCAACTCTGGAGCTCAGAGTACATTCTAGCCAAACACCCCTAAAATACAACTCCAACTCCACTCAGAGGCAGCTCCATCTGAATTTCTGGAGTGGAGCTGCTCTACCTGGAGCTGGAGCCATGCCAAACAGGCTCATAAGAGGGTCAGAGGGCGAGGGGAGGGTAAGCGGCTACCACCTATTGACAATGGCACCGACGTGTAGGCACGATCATGGCCTTGTAGAGAGGATGGGCAGCAGAGGTGTATTCACTTGGCAATCGAGAGTCAAAGAGCGAGGTATTTTGTGTGCAGTCGCTCGGGAATAGAAACGACATAAATGTTTCAAAAAAAATGGAGAGATGATAGAGTTAGACAGTTTATAACTTTTGCACAACAAATGGCTCACAATATTTTTTTTCCTAAAACCTACTTACTAAACGCGCATACAGCCGCGCATCGCACTGCACACCTCCCTGCGGCAGGCACACTGCGGCCACTCGTCCTCACCCGGAGTAACTTCCTCACCCGACACCGCCCGGCGCCCGCAGCCGCTCGTCCTCAACCTCACCCCACAGCACGAGCTCTTCCCGACTCTCCCTCTCTCACCGGCTTACCTTTTCTTTTTTTTTTCTTTTCTGATACTACACAGAGAAAGTTCGCAGTCTCAAAACTAAAATCCTGCATATGCAGGCATTAGTAAAGTCCTAATTTTTTTCATAGTTTAAGGAAACAGAAATTGGTCGGCAATTAAAAAAACAGAAATCTTGCAGGAATAAACTGGTCTTTTATTTACGCTTTGCGTTACAGGTTTACAACAGCAATTGATCGGAGGACTAAATTACCATATCCGATCGTTATTCTAGCTACCATGCTTTTATGGTAACGTCAATACACGAGAATTTCGCGAAAAAAAAGAACATACACACGAAGAATCGAGGACAACCTGTTTGACCGATGCCTGCTGACGCCGGCACAACGTATCTGTATAAAGTCAAACAAGGCCATTTAGTCTTGTGTCTTGTCTAATCTTTTGTCAACGATCACATAGAGACTTTGCCGTCATGTGATTGGAAAAAATGGGTTCATGTACGGATGTACGGGGAACACCCTGCAGCCGTACGTCCTTCCGAATGCTCAGTGACATAATTAGCTGGCGTGGACCATGGGTGACTGCGGCGACAGCAACGCCAAGGGGCTTGAGATGGCGAGGTGCGAGGCGGTGGCGGCTCCCCGGCGCGGCAAGCTGAGGCGCAGGGGCCGCGTGGCCGCCCAGCGCTCGGCCTTGGCTGCCTTGGCCTTGGCCTGCTGGTGCTGGCGCACGAAGCGGTGGATCCGGTCGAGCGCGATCTCCATGGTCTCGTCGTCCATGTTAGCGTGGCAGACGCGGAACCACCCGGGCTCGTTGCAGTGGAACGACGTGCCGGGGGACACGTTGAGCTTGACCTTGTGGATGATGACCCGCCACAGCTCCAGCTCCGCGTCCTGCGTCTTCTCCCGGAGCATGCCCCGCAGGTCCATCCAAGAGAAGAGCCCCGCGTTGCCGGGCAGGCACGGGATGCCGACCTCGCGGAGGCCCGCGAAGAAGCTGTCGTGGCGCGCCGCGAGCCGCCGCGCGCTCTCGGCGAGGAAGCGCGCCATGAACTCGGCGTCGGAGAGCATCTTGGCCAGGAAGTGCTGCGTCTGCGAGGAGACGAGGCCGAAGCTGGACATCTTGCGCGCGCAGGCAACGACGTCGTCGTTGTACGAGTAAACGATGCCGACGCGGAACCCCGGGAGGCCGAAGTCCTTGGAGAGGCTGTAGGCGATGTGGATGAGGTCGCGGTTGCACCCGGGGACGTCGTGCTCGATGACCTCGGCGATGCTCACGAAGTCCGGCTTGGCGAAGACGGAGCCCGCGTAGATCTCGTCGCAGATGAGGTGCACGTGATGCTCTGTGGCGAACGTGGCCAGCATCGCCAGCGTGGCGCGGTCCATGATGGTGCCCAGCGGGTTGGACGGGTTGGTGATCAGGATGCCCTTCACGCGGATGCCCTGGCTCCGCGCGCCCTCGTAGGCCGACACGAGCGCCTCCCGCGTGAGGGTGAAGTTGTTTGCGCTGTAGCATTCGATGGGCAGCAGCTTCACGCCTGACCTCCAGCAGCAGTCACGGTCGAAACTGTAATCACCATACAACAAAAAGCTTGTCAGGGTACGTCGTGCGTGCATGCATATGCTTACGTACGTTGCTCTGCTATGCGGACCTATAAGCACGGTTGATTTGATTGGATGGTCAACGATGTAAACGTGCATGGAAATTAAAGTCGTGTGGAACAGACCAGTACGTGCACGAACAACGTGCATGATTTTTCTTCGCGTGACTAGATTGCGTGGTCCACTCGACGACAATCGCACAAGAGTTTTATTACTACTTTGATTTGATTATTATGGGGAAAATCTGCTTTTAGATGTCCCTGATCGAGGTTGAAACGTTACCCAAACAAGGAAATGTGAGGGGGCAAGATGTGGCTAGTTGACATTGACTCTGGATCGAAGTAGCTCAGTTTTTCCGTGCCCTTGACCAAACTTTCGAGTCTAATTAATGACCAAGACATATGGGCATTTTGATTGAAACAATCAAGGACGACCGTGAGGACATACCCTGGGTAGTATGGCGTCGGCACGAGGTAGGCGTCGCCAGGGTCAGCGAGGCAGAAGGCAAGAGTGTCCTGCGCGCCGGTGGCTCCTCCAGCCATCACGACGCGGGCGGGGTCGAACGTCACCTTCCCGCCCCTCACCTGCCCCATGAACTTGGCCATCGCCTGCAACAAACGACGAGTCGGCAAAAACGTCAGTTATCACATCACATTGCAATTAATTAAAAATTAGCCGCGCATGCATGATGATCTGTCAGGACGGCGACTGCTAGTGCTAGCTAGCTAACCGCCGGCAGGCCGGTAGCTGCGCCGTCGTTTTCCCACGCCAAGCAGTCGCCATTAGACAGCAGCGTTTTCAAGCCTAATCAATGATTCTGGCGTTTTGCTTATTACCTCTCTGAACTCCGGCAGGCCGTGGTAGTCCTGGTAGTTGGCAATCCTCCGGAACTCCGACGCGCCCTGCGCCGTGCAGATGGACGCCTCCGGGTGCTCCATGATCCATTGCTCGATCAGGTCAAGCGACAGCTGCAAAAGCGCGCCAGTAGTAGTTTACATGAGCATTCGATCGGCAGCAGGTGTGGACAGTATTACTGACAGAGTTACAGTGTATAGAGACGCCGTTGCGTACTTGGTTCTCGGCGAGGCCCATCTGGATGACGCCGTCGCGGTTGTCGCGCAGGTCGAAACGGTCCATCTCGTAGGCCTTCCACCCGTCGAAGTAGGACGAGTTCTCGCCGTGGCCATCGCCGACGGCGATCCTGGAGAGGAGCTGATGCTCGGCACTGCTACCACCATCCATTTATCTTCGGATGCCCTTTCCTACCGAGGATCTGAAAGCTCGGCCGCGACGAGCTAATAAGGGCGATGGGTCAGTGAAAGAGAGCTTAGCACACGTTCAGGCGCTGTGCCTTAGCGTGTGTGTGCTCCTAAGAGAGATCACTACGAGCTGGCTGTGGTTGGGCTGCTGGAGGCCTAGCTTGGAGCCTTTGTAAGGTGAGCTTGCAGCTTGCTCCGGTGATGGTCTCTCCCTTGCCGGCTGGTTTATATAAAGAGCCGCCGGCCGCGTCCATGCTTTCATGTGTGTCCGTGCGAAATTTCCTTGAAACGCAGAGGTGGCTAGAAGGGATTGAACGCGACCGGAGACATGTGGGGGCCTCGCTGACCTTTTTGAAGGTTTCTTCCCGTATCACCCTTCTAATATAAATCCCCGAGGCCGAGCGCCTGATGACGTTCTGTGCTCGACTACAAGAGATTCGCAATATGCTCGGTTGTTACGGCACTAGTATAGCAGCTTCGTGTGACGGAACGGCCAGGTAATGGATGGTGACGGCAGTTACAACGACGGTCCAAGAGCGGCAGCCGGCGCGCGCGGTGGCGATTCTACGTCTAACGGCGGCTTGTGGTATAGTTAATGGGTTTTCCACACCGGACACACCGAACTGAACTTGCAGCGTCGTTTGCTAGCACGACCATCGCGAAGCAGGATTCAACGTTTCAACCTCAACCGCCGTCCGCCGGCGCGCCAGGAAGGAAAATGGGTGGCGGCGTTGGCACCGCGCTGGTCTGGTGCTGTGCCGCCGCTTGATTGCTGAGGCTGATTGGCCTGGTGGTGACATTCCTCCGTGTACTGCGCGTTGTCAGTCCGTGTGCGCCAGTGCCTCGTGGTGTCGGCTGACTGGCGGAGGACCAACAACAGCAGACTTCACAGCTCCCAAATGCCAACTTGCCGACGTACGGGTTCCGTGTAAAATTTGTTGCTGTCCGAACTGATAGACACAGCTTGTAGGAGTACAGCCCTTGACGAATGGTGTTGCTCTAGTAGTCAATACTGTACGTGTCACAAGTGGCCGGAGCTCAGAGCAGGAAGTCAAGGGCTAGTAAATGCTCGATACGTACTATTTTTGGTGCTACAGGTCGGCAATGCAGGTCCTAAGAATTTCCCTAGACGTGGCTGCTATATAGTACTCCGTATTGAACACCTTGCAGCCAATTTGGCCACGGATAGTGACTACAGTTGTTTTCCTTCAATTAACGGGGGGGATGACGAAGAATTGCACTACGTGGTGCATACGGTTGTCTTAAAGGTCCATTCACAGTCAATCGAAACGGAGTTCTATACAAATTGGCTGCTCCCATGTAGTGTATCACTGTATCGTCCAATCTTTGTTGGTGCTTTCTATGAAAGTATATGTGATCAAATACAGGTTCATTACTAATGTCAATGGTGTGGAGGGGGGTCGACCGTGCCCACCGGGGCCGTCACGCCGTGTGCGAGGGGGAGGAGAGCCGGTCGAGGAAATATTTGACGGTGTTTTGCATGGAGGAGGTTATCCAGGTGACGTGGCCGAACTGTCACCAAGTGAAAGGATATCAGGTGACGTGGATACAGGCTAGCTGATTTTGGGGCGATGTGGACGGAAAACAAATGTCAATTGTGTTGAAGAGGAAAACGTTATTCATTTAGGGAACGAACGGTAGCTCGTTTGGTCGGGTCCTCCAGGTATGAGGCCGGCCACCAGGGTTCAAACTTGTGGCCTCGCACGTTTAAGCCTTCTTAGGGCTAGAGGAGTAGCGCCCCCTTCATCTAAAAAATGGTGTTCATTTTTCAAAAACAAATGTCAACTGTGTTGAAAGTTTCTTTACAGAAGTTGCTACAATTCCCGCAAAATAGATCCGTAAAGTAGCAGGAAAATATCTCGTCTCGCAAGTTGCCGCCTACTGGGACTGCTGCACCACACCGCCGCATCCGCCTAGGTCCCCTCTTCTTCCTCTCTGATGTGTCTGCCGAAGATAAGAAGAGAAGGGGACCTATCTTTTAAAACTCTCATGTTTTTTTTTCAATTAATTAGTGTTTAGAACAAATAAATCTTTTTGACAAAACTAGGTGTTTTTTTTATAGTCGGGATCATGTTATGATGAATTCCATGATTGCCATGACAAGATCGCCATTGTAGACGTCAATTTTCATTGGCAGGTGACCCAACGAAGACAACTATTGTGGGTAATCGATCTCATTGCCATTGGCCGTACAGAGGAACTCAAGGTTGGAAGGTGATGAATTTGCATCCTATGTTGCTCTTGATGATGCAACTGTCGTCATTTCTTCATCAATTCAGGTGTGTTTTGGACTAGTACAGAGAAATGGTGATGAATTTGCATCCTATGCTGCTCCTGATGATGCAATTGTCGTCATTTCTTCATCTATTCAGGTGTGTTTTGGCCGTACGAGATTAAATTCGCTGCTCCAATGTAGTGTATTGTCCAATCTCTAGTGGTGCTTTCTATGAAAGCATATGTGATCAAATACGGTTCATTGTTAATGTCAATGGTGTGAAAGGGGGGTCGGCCGTGGCCACCTGCGGCACCACGCCATGCCGCGGGGGCCTGCCTGTGCTGGCGCGCCATCCATAATAGGTGGTGTCCGCCTCATGCCCGTTGCTGCTTTGGGAGGGAGGGAGGGAGGGAGGGAGGGAGAGAGAGAGAGAGAGAGAGAGAGAGAGAGAGAGAGAGAGAGAGAGAGAGAGAGAGAGAGAGAGAGAGAGAGAGAGGAGGGGAGGAGCAGATGCAGTCGAGGAGAAATTTGGTGGCGTTTTATGTGGAGGAGGTTATCCAAGTGAAGGAATTTCAGGCGATATGGATATAGCATCGCTGATTTTGGAGTGACGTGGCTGGAAAACAAATGTCAATTGCGTTGAAGATGGAAATGGTGTTCATTTTCAAAAACAAATGTCAACAGTGTTAAAGTTTTCTTATATTAGTTGCTACAATTCCTGAAAATAGTACTGCTGCATCACACTACCGCCTCCGCATCTGTGCCTAGGACCCCTCTTCTTCTTCCTCTTTGACGCGTCTGCCGAAGATAAGAAGGGAAGGGGTGTGGGGGGGTTATAAACCTGTATACCGTCATGGCTAGACATGGGCCGCACCATCGGAGACTGTTTATGATATTTCATCGACATAAGGGGACCTATCTTTAAAATTTATCATAGTTTTTTCAGTTACTTAGGGTTTAGTCCAAATAAATCTTTCGACGAAACCAGGTGAATTTCGGTTGGGATCATGTTTCCTACGATGAACTCCATGATTGCCACAAGATCGTTGTTGCAGACGTCGATCTTCATTGGCAGGTGACCCAAGTCTGCAATGTGTGGGGTGCTTTTAGGCGCCCCAATGAAGACACTACTCTGGGTCATCAATCTCATCGCCGTTCTCCGTACAGAGGAATTCAAGGTTGGAAGGTGATGAATTTGCATCCTATGCTGCTCCTAATGATGCAAATGTCGTCATTTCTTCATTGATCTAGGTGAGTTTTAGACTAGTTTTGAAACGTTGGATCTTGCGGCATGTCCAATGTTTTAGGGTTGTTCATTGGATTCAACATAAGGACTGCACTTTGGCTTCGGAGTTCGAGGGATGCTATTGGGTAGATGATGATGATGGAAGAATCAAATAGAATATTGTGTGTTTTTTTATTTAAGATTCGTTTCATATATAATTATAATTAGGGTATATATTGTGTCGAGTTTTAATATAACCCCCTCCGTCCAAAAAATGGTGCTCTTTTTCAAAAACAAATGTCAGTGGTGTTGAAAGTTGCTTAAGAAACTACTACTATTCATCGACCAAGCAGAGGAAAGCATAAGAACAAAGGGTTTTTTAGCAAACAATTACAAAGTGGTCTGATATATAGGAGCTAATATAGTTTATAAAAAAAATTATAAAATTCTTGGTGTACTAGCATGGCAATGATGATGTGGACACTCTTTTATCATGTTAGTGCCATTGGCATGGCAAAATGGTCATGTTACGCTAATCGCTTGGGCGTGACAAAAGGCAGGGAGAAACTAGTAGTTAATTATGTGACTACGTGTTGGAGGAGGATGCAACATATTTATGCCATGGGTATACGTTTGCTACGTGGCTTTAGACTCCTAGCGTGGGTCTAAATTTGCTTCTCGTGAAAGCAAAAGGGATGTGAGTAATGGACGGTGGATCGAGGGGCAAAAAAAGATGAGTGAGAGTGAGGGATAGATGGATGAGGAGAGTGAGGGACTAAGTGGAGGTAATATTAGTGGATATAGTCAAAAGAAATTTATTATTTTTGTACTTATACACTAGCAAATGTGTATGTGCGTTGCAACATACATACAAGTTATTACATTCTCACTTGGATCCAAGCCAATTATTATTGAGTTTGCTTTCTTTGTTGGCTGCTTTTGGTGCGGTAGTGCACCTGCCGCTTGCGAAGGCCAAGAACAATGTGTCAATGTCAAAACGAAACGATAGCATCAGGGAAACCGAAGCGCGTTCAAAATTAGCACCCTGTTCATTTGGTGGTTTCTGACTGGCTGATTCTCGCTCCTACTGATTTGTTATGAGAAAAAAATACTACTAAATTGATGGTTGGTAAGTGTTGGTAGATCGAAGGAATAGGGGGTAAATCTCTTCGTTATATTGATTGATCGGGTGGGACCTAAAACTAGACTTGATTTATAAGAAAATGGAAAGCACAAAATATATATAGTATATACATAGAGTACTTAATTTGAAGAGCTGAAATTTGGGAGCCGGACCTGTGCGGTCACACCATCCGCACGTGCCCAGAGACTGTCATGCATGATTAACGTAGTATAGATTGTACATACAATTGAGTTGTATAACATTGCCTTCAGTTAGGGCGCCCAACCTTCAGTCTCAGTCTTCGCGCATCCGCACGTGCCCAGAGTAGAGAAAGTCATTATTAAGGTATTTTTTTTCCATTTGAGTCATAACCTACGACTGTATGACCGATTCGTCTAGACATACATGATACATACACGACGGCGACCGGCGACGAAGTCGGTGTTCTCCTGCAGTGACCAGTGAGCACACTGCGGCGGAACCGGCCAGCTGGAAGAGACCGTACCAAACTACCATTCGTCCGTACCGCGGTGCATGAAGCGGTGCAGGGACACGGTAGTCGGTGGTCGGTATATAGTATGGGGGATCAACCGGTTTGCGTGTCGCCGTGTCAGCATGCACGAACTTTCTTCACCTAGCGGCCCCAACCCCATAGAGTCCGCGACTTCGCGGCGTGCCGGTGTTTGTTTCTTCCTTGTCTACTAGTAATTTGGGCGCGCCCATGCGTGCCGCACATTCAGCCAGCTGTTGTTGAGTTTGTGTAAGAATATTAGATCACATAAGACAGCAATTGATGGTGAACTTATGAGCATCCTATCTTATTGGAGTGAACAAAGGCGCAACGTAAATATAGTAGCACCACATGAGCACTTATAGATAGCAAACACTGCAATATATTGCAAATTAGCATGGATAAAATTCAGATGAATGCCTGCTACAAACTTGAAATCTGAATGCTGAGTACATAAGCCAGACTTCTTAACTGGCTTGCGAGATGTTCAATTTAGTACAGTACATACATTCTACATAATCAGTCCTAAGATAGAAAGCCAAGGAGACCACACACAGTACATGCTACAGAAGCACACGATCAGCTCTATCTCCTAAAAAGGGTGGTTGCTGCTTTCATTTTGCTCTGGTAATTAAGTTTCCAGCTTGGATATGGCAAACCATCAGTACCAGACACATAGCTCTCAGGTACGGAAGAACCTGTCAAAATCATCAAAATAAAGTTCAATGTCTGCTTGATACTGGAAGTATGATCTAAGATTTATGTAGCTGCAGATAGTAGTATACCTGCGACTTGGAAAACAGGATCCTGAAAGAGTAAGTCATATAATTAGGAGTCGCTATCTGAGCGCATAAAGCACGTGTCCATGGTATCTTGACGATCAAGCACAACAGTTTCACCTAGACTGAGTATTAGAATTTGGTAGGTCAGAACATGAGAAAAACATGTGCTTTCTTTCCAACAGTTCCATTTGATATATGATTCATATAAAGCATAGATGGAAAGCTAATGCCAATTTTTATAACCGCAAATTCAATCAGTGTCAGAACTACTTACAGACATTTTTTTAGGATGAAATAAATTGATGGCAAACATTATGGTTAAAAACTTTTACCTGAATTCCTTCGTATGCAGCCCAAGCCTTCAAAACCCCCGGTTTTCTGCAACAATAGCAACTAAGGAAGAGTTTAAACTTTAAACTATCACTTGCATCCAAAACAAGAGATTTAGAGCATGCATCGCATAAGCCATAACTGACGGTCATACAAACAAGTTTTTGTACCCATGATTAATCATGACTTCATGAGGCTTGCTGTAAAATGGAACCTTGATATATTTTCATTTATAAAATCTAAGATTGAACTCTACAGCCAGCGTTATTTATCCAACTATTTACAGCTCATAACATTTACTTAGCATAACTGCTAGGTGGTATGCCTTTTTCAGAGCACTTACTCTCTGATAGCATGACTCTGTGCTAGAAACCTGATGTACAGAGAAAAAAATGGATCATAGCAAAAGCTGAAAGATTATATACAGAGGATACATTCTTCATAGCACCTTTTTAATTACTCTACAACGCTATGTGGACACCTAGAGCTAATTAAGTAAAAGCAGAAGCAACATCAAAATGCAATTTTAATCCACAGAAGCACACAACTTTCATTCTAGGACTTTCACCACCCTGTTTTCAAAAGCTATAACACATTTTGCTTTAGCCCCAAACTACAAAAGGTAGTCATAGATTAACCAATTATAAGAAGTATAGCAAGTAGTTGTGTTTTCATCTAGAATGAGAGGTTTTTAAGTAACCTGAACATTCTATCGTGAAGCCTTATCACAGTCTATTCTTATGAAGGCACAAGGCACACAGTCTATTCTTGAGCTAACTAAGTATACTAACCAAGAGGCACAGGACAAACTTACTAATGCAATAACCGGAAAGAAGCTGACACCTGTCATTTAGGGTTTTTATTCAACCACTGGAAGTCCACAATCATCTCAGCAAATGACGAAACAATGTAAAAAATGATTAGAGTATTGGTACAAGCAATGTAAGCATACAATTTCAGGTTGAGCTATGAGCTTCAAAATTCTAGCACATGACGAAACAAGAATCCCACATCCTGAACTGTACACTAATTTTCTCAGGTTTCAGAGCTAACTAATTTTCTTTTTTTTTAACGCAAAAAGAGGTAATTTTCTCAGGTCATCAACAACAGATCAAAAGGTATTTTATTTTAATTCACAAAGACCAGCTGAAAAGAACCACACCCAAAGTGCTAATTTTCTTTAGCAAGCATACATCCTTTACTGCTGTCATCACTCATTAGTGCCATAATATTTGGTACAGAATCTGTCATCACCAAATCCAAATGAACAAAATCAGAAATGGCCGCGGCTACACAGGGCAGGCACGTAGGAGCTTACTTGGAACTGGTAATAAGTAATTATATGTAAAGTGGCAATCCAGCAAGACAATTCCTCAAGAGTGAGCAGCAAAAATCAAGCTCAGCAGAGAACAGATGCATCTTTATGCAAAGTGTAGAGAGATGTATAGTAACAAATGCATCATTGGCAATGGGGTGTGCTCAGTAGCAGATCAACAAACAAATCATTTGAAGCAAAGGCATCACTGACAATGGATTATGCTCAGTAAAAAACGAACAAATTTTAGCAACCCACAGAAACTAAACAGCACATGGAGAACTGGCCAGATATAATATCGGCATTGTCATCATAGAGAATTAATGCAAACAACAAGAATCATGGAAGGATAAAATATTTAATCATCATCGCACAATCCATTGTCTCAGTCTAAATAAATATCTATCATTGCACAACCCCAAAACCTCAGCAGGTAACATGAACTCATGAAGAATTTCTTTGATCTTGGATTCAATCAAGGCATGCTGCAACGAAACAGCTAGACCACTCAAGTGTTGATAGCACACACCTTTCTCTACCAACAAGGTGTACCCACGACAAGGCTGCAACTGCTACACGTTTGAGTAGACGGCGGGCAACAATAGCTCTAGACCAACCGTCAAAACGGCAGCCCGGAGCTGTTGCTGCTCTACGCTCATGCTAATCAGCGGGCAGGCTGCACAGGTCCACTCCATTTTCCAGCACGCACACGCAAAGAGAAGGAAGAGGGAAGGGGACGACACCAGCGGTGCCCGCAACCCTAGACGCCAGATGGTGCGAGAGGACGCCACCAGGCCAGATCTGGTGGGGGAATGAACGGATCCAGTCGTGGAGGCCATCGATCCGGTCATGGAAGCCATGGATCGACCCGAGCGAAGGTCAGCGAGTGAAGGAGAGGAGGAACAAGGGAGAGAGGTTGCCTTCACCTGGGGGCTACTCGTGCCAGAGTCCTTGCCCTGCCCGCGCCGGGACCTGGGCCTGCTCTCGCCGGGAGCTGCCCGCGCGCAGCTCCACGCCGGGACCAGGGCAGCCGCTGCACCGGGGATAAGGGGCGCACATCCCATGCCACCGCGAGGGGTGGGGCGAGGGGGCGCTCGCTCCGGCTCGAGCCTGCCCACTGTCGCACCGCCGCCGGGGGTGGGGGGAGGGGGAGCTCGCCCGGCTCGAGCCCGTCATCGTGCCGGGGTCTGCCTTTGCTCCGGTCGCCTGCTTGGCACCATGGCCGCGCTCGCTCCGCACAGAGGGCCTCCCTTGTCGGGGTAAATTGTGCTGCACACAACCAAAATCGAAATCAAGAAATCTCAAAGCAAAGGAACCAGATCCATGAATATCCAACCCAAAATCAGCAGAAAATCACCAGGGAGCACCAGATCCATGGGCATCCAACCCAAAATCACCAGAAAATCAGCGGGGTAAGAAGAAATCCGAGTTGGGGGTGCTGTCGTGCCACCGTGCCGCGCCGGGGAGTGCCCTCGCCTCGCACCCGCACCCGGAGCTCTGGGAGAGGAGGGAGTTGGAGAGCCAAGCGTGCTCGCGCGCCTGCATTCGCCATCGGGCCGTGGCCGCAGCTGTGGCCGCCACCACATGGGGCGCCGCCATGCCTAGGCGCCGTGCCACCGCACCACCACGTCGGGGGTCGCCGTACTCGGGGCCGACCTCCCCTGGGGTGGGGGGCAGCGCTAGGGGCGGCCTCGCCTCGGAGCCGCACCGCCGCCACGAGAAAGGAGGGGCGAAAGATGAGGATGACGCCAGGGAGAAGAGAATGGGGAGAGAGAAAGACGAGGGATGAGAGAGGGGCGTAGATATTTTTCACTGGACCAGTAAAAATTTGACAGCATGTAGTCTGCCCGTACAGGTGTACGAAGGATATTGGACATCGTTGGATCCCCATCGAGCGCAGTAAAAAAATTTCACTGACGTGGATACCGCCTGGCCGCCGCGGCGCTTGCCGTTCTACTTTCTTTAGATTGCAGAGTCGAAGGGTGGCGTCCCGCATCCGTTTCACCTTTTCCGCATGGCAGAGCTATATTGCTGTAGGGCGGTCCAGTGTAAACCGTGTGTGGTGGATTGACTGAGCAGTCTGATGTACAGATCGACGCAGACTACAGCGCGCATCAGGACCACGATTGATGTGTTGTTGATCCGATCCGCAGCACGCCGCACCGCACCGCACATGCTGACATACATGGTCTCCAAGAAACTCGCGTTCAGCACGAGAATTGACACGCAGCGTCAGCCAGAGATAGCATGCGTATTGTATACAATTGGTTGGTAACTGCTTCTCATGCACCAATTGGTCTGTGGTCAAATCTATGAAGCATCCGCGCGTACATACACGTGCCGTCAGCTAGAGTTGCAGATGAACCATCACTTTTCTGACCAATATATGCAAATGCACTTCGGCTTCGAAATCTTGGGCTCGCGACACAACAGAAGGGAACAAACTAGGACAGAATGGGGGTAGTATATCAGTATACGAGTATGCCATCTGTACTATAAGCTACAGAGTACACAAATCAGTCCTCGTCCTAGAGTCAACAGCTTGGTGTCCAAGGATGCCTTTTGCAGCGCTGTGCTTTGACACGGCAACGCGGCAATGGCAGACAGACATCAAGCGCATTGGCATGAACATGATGCTCCAAGACCAGGAGGAACACACCGGCATGATGCTTTCGTGCATACATCACTGCATATGTGGGACGACGAGGAAAAAAACATGGCTTTGGCTGTAGGTTCAACCAAAAACCCGTTAGGTGCGCAGTTGGTTTTTAGGACAGCCAAAAGGGCAAAGTGAGAAACAGTGGTAAATAAAGCGGGTGTGTCTTGGACCTCTTGGTGCGTGCATATGCATGGGTTTGACAAGGCTCCAACGCCGAGTTCAATCAAATTAATCCACATGCAGCCGGTCCAGGCCAACCTCGGTAAAGCATCACTATTCACTGCATATCCAAAAACCTCACGTCTTATTCTTCATCATGTCACGGGATTCACAAAAATAGTCTTCCCATGACAGTGATTAGGTTTTGCAAATATGGCCATGAGAACCAACGTACGTGCCTGGTGGTGGACTGGCCGGCCGGTGTGGTACATTACGAATTTACTACGACTCTGTATTCTTCTTCGTGTTGACAGCAGCAGCCCCGTCTTTCCAGGTCTGTTGAAGGAGGACCTCGAAAAAGAATTAATAATTAATTAAGTGGCGACGAACTACTCCATTTGTTCAGCTGATGATTATTCTGTTTGTCCGTTTGCCAGCAGCCTGGCCCGGTTGCGATTCATACATGACGCCGACGACAGCGACTGCGAGAGGTGACCTGAAGGATCGCGGCTCGCCGGCCGCTCCAAGCGGCGTCGTCTCGACTCGGTCTGCCGGTCCCTGGAGTTGCCCATGCGGTCGTTCATTGGTCATCGCACACATGCCTGCACGGCACGGATGCATATGCCAACCCGCTCGATTCATGTTTCGAACATGTTCCACGATATTCTTGCATGCGCAGGCAGAGAGGCAACAGCGTTTTGGTGCAGTGGTGCTACGCATGGCTCGAACCCGTATGTCATGGCGACTGTCAACAAGAAGTGTACTACTAATTGTAGAGCTCTTCGTAGACTTGAGACGACCCACGACCCTAGCATGCTAATTGCTATTACCGTACCCGTGGGCGTTACTGAATAGCCGAGCAAGTTAGATTGCATACCTTCCGGGCAGGTCTCGGCAGTGTCAAGTAGCATCTTCTTTACATATGTCTGTCCTGATTCCACAATACTTCCGGCAGTATTTCCGCATGTGTTTGGAACCATGTGCATGCGTTTATGGGAAAAGGGCTCCATAATTAATGGTTCTACGCAGAATATTGACGAGACTAGGAAATACGACGCCAGCTTTCTCTCCAGAACCGAACATACGTACGTGCGCATGTGCCTTCGAGAAACTTTGTTTGAATCTTTGAACACCAACACGATTGTAAAAAAATATTACCCCCAGCTTGGAATCAGTTCTCTTGTTTACGTTCCACTTGGTTGGTTCAGTTGGACTGTGGACCCTTGCTGTTTATCCAAGCAAGCAAGTGGCCCAACTTGCGCTCCAGTTCAAGGTACCTCACGTGATCGCACCAGTTGGGCCCACGCTTCTACGACTCGATCTTACCCATGAGTCCATGACCCAACTTGAGTTTCATGGGCCTGGCGAGTAATAATGTTCCAATCCAGGCCTAGTCTTTCTCAAATAAAAATCGAGGCCCAGTATTGCCCCAAAAATTCCCAATTAATCGTAGCCGCATGTTTGATGACAACACTTTCTGTACAAGGCGAACTGGCAAGTGGCAACGAGAGAGTCAGGAGAAACTAGCGGCTTTGCTTACCGGCGAGCTCAGGAAAAATCGCATGGCGTGGCAGCACGCCAGTCCAGCTAGCTCCACACTGACCACGGGCCGTCATGGCCGGAGCTCCGCATCCGTCCTCCGTCGGCCACCGGCGGATTCCGGCAGGCGTCTGAGGGTGCACGGGCAGTCTCAGAAGCCCGCCACCGGGTCGTCCCGTGGCGCGGGAGCCGAGACGACGACCGCGACGTCATCGTCCAGCTCGGAGAACGCCGTCCTCAAGGCCGCCTGGTACGGCTCCGAGCTCCTCGGCATCGCCGCGTCTCTGTTCCGCCCCGCGCCGTCGTCTCCGGTGGCGGACACTGGCGATGGCGGTGACGTGGAGGGAGGCGCGGCGGCCCTGGACCGCGCGGGAGTGGTGGAGGCCGTCAAGGCGGACTTCGCGAGGTCCTACTTCGTCACAGGTCTGAGTCTTCTCCGATGAACTGACGAACGATTGGATGGCATGGCGTGCTTGGTAGACCTTGGATATCTGACGCGTGTGTGTTTCGCAGGTAATCTGACGCTGAGAGCTTACGAGGAGGACTGCGAGTTCGCCGATCCGGCTGGCTCCTTCAGAGGCCTGCGGCGATTCAAACGGAACTGCACCAATTTTGGGTCTCTGCTCGAGAAATCGAACATGAAGCTCACCAAATGGGAGGACCTGGAGGTACTTACGAACTGCATCTCCAGCAACTGATAAGTTTATAACTGTGTAATTTGTAACGTGGCGATGTTAATCATTGGTGGGAAAAAAAAAGGCAAAAATCGACTGATCTGTGCCTCTGCTCGTTGCATCCGGTTGCAGGACAAGTCAATCGGGCACTGGCGCTTCAGCTGCGTCATGTCGTTCCCGTGGAGGCCTATCCTGTCAGGTGATTCATCTCGTTGATTTCATCGCGGCGTCACTGTGCCGGTTGACGGCTGTTTATATTTGATCCTGCCCTGATATGGTGTTTTACTGTCACCCTGCCGTTTCAGCAACCGGGTACACGGAGTACTACTTCGACGCTGAGTCAGGGAAGGTGTGCAGGTACTGAAAACTTGGATACAGTTCTGTTCAGCGATCAATATTAGAGCTCAGGAGCATCCAATTCAAGCATATTTGTTTCTAGCCGCTCGATAGATGTTCTATACACGCATACGCGTATGTGGCGAGGACTGACAAGCCCCTCTTGTGAATCCAGGCATGTTGAAAATTGGAACGTTCCAAAGATGGCGCTCCTTCGGCAGATCTTCAGGCCGAGCCGATGGGTCTGGGAGAAGCGCTAGAGCCTACAGGGGCCGTTGTTTTTATTTCGGTGCATCAGCAGTTGTTGTATCCTTATGCATGCCCCAAACCAAATGCATGTGCGTGTACGTAGATTCGTAAAATACATACAGTAGGAAGGACAGATCATATTATGTATGTATAATATTATAGCATATAAAAAATATGGATTTTTGCAAAACAAGAAAAGGATTATCACATACAGGCCCACTACGGCCCATATCCTGGAAAGTTCGGCTGCATTTCTTCATGGGCTTGGCCCATGTTACACCGACAGGGCCTGCTAGGGTTTCCTCTCTCGACGTCTTTATAAGCAGAAGCTGTGAAGCTGAGGGGCGTGGGTGTTGCGGCGCTGGGTGCGGACGGCAATGGCGGCTGTCTCTATTCCTCCGTTTTGTTTCACTTAGTTGTCAATTGATCTCTCCCTCCCGATTTATTTCCCGTTGCTCGATTCCTTGGTGCAGTTTTTATTCCTCTCTTCGCTGTTTTTGCCATTCATTTGGTTGCCTTTCTTTGCTGTAATGTAATGGTGTTCATGGTCAGATGATTAGAGAATAACTGCAACAAAATGATCATTGATCTGATTACTAGTTTTAAGTCTCTGATGACCTATCTAGTGCCATTGCTAATGCTTCTGTTGTCGTTCCCCCGTTTTTGTTTTCGTTTGTGAATCTGAATCTGCGCTGGATGTGATGAAGAAAAGATTGGTCCGTGTTTCTGATTTTTCAGTGACTGACAACCATCTCTATTTTCCTTCTGATCCTAAGCAGAACATTTGCCTTCAGTTGATACGTTTTTTTCTCTTTGATTGTTTACCCCATTGCTAATTGCGGTGATGAATTATGAATAAACTTCGCATGTCAGACTTCGGAGATGCTTCTGGCATCCATGAGAAGATCTTCATATTCCTGAGCAATCCACATTCCTTGCAAAAAAGAACGAAAACAGTACAATCCGGACATACATTTACACGTTTTATTTACTATAATACTAATGAATAATGATAATGTAGTATTCGCAGGGAATTTTAATATTTGCTGGAACTGGTTAAACTAGCAATGTTTCATCTGATTGATTTTGATAAGCCAACAGATTAATAGCAGTTTGGATGTCAGCAGATGGATGAAATAGGAGTCAACCTACAATGTGATTCTGGCTGGCATGTTACAATAGCAGTTGGAAGACAGTATATTACAAATCGAACTGAGGCCTTTTTAGATGCCCAAGTTTGGAACGTGGCAAAATTTCCTGTAGCAACACTGTAGCGTTTTGTTTTTATTTGGTAAAAATTATTCAAATATTGACTAATTAGATTCAAAATGTTCGTCTCGTAAAGTACAATAAAACTGTGTAATTAGTTTTTGATTTCATTTACAATTAGTACTCCATGCATGTGCCGGCATTTTGATGTGATGGGGAATCATCTTTTTGCATAGTGTCAAATGTTGCTTTTTGGTGCCAAACTTGGGCATCTAAACAAGCTCTGAGTTCAACAATGCCATAGAACATGAAGCGACAGTGTGACACGAAACAGCTGGAGAATTAGTTGCCACAGAACACGAAATGACAGCAGCCAAACATGGAGAATTAGTTGCCGCAGAACATAAAGTGACAGCGAGACAAGAAACGCCCAAACATGGAGAATTAGACTACCCGCAGCGGTATCCGGAAGCCGTCCGGGAAACACCTCTCAGTACGCCGGTAGTGTAAAAAACGCCGCAGCGGGGTACTGGGAGGGCTACGCCATCGTCCCGGACGAGCGGCCGTCCTGGCTCTGTCCAGTTGGTACGGCGATACTGGAAGCGGGAGAGAGAAGGCCGCCGCGCCGCAACTGCCACAAGGAGAGAGAATGAGAAGGCGCGCCATGGAGAAGGAGCTCGGCCGCCCTCTCCCCACGGAGCAGGGGACGCAAGCCACCTCCGCCGCGCCATGGAGAAGGAGCTCCGGGCCGCTGGGGAGGAAGAGGAGGCCGAGCCGGGGAGGAAGATGAGGCCGGGCCGCCGGACGCCGGGGAGGCCAGCCGGGACAGAGAAGCCGCGCCCGGCGACGGAGGAGGAGCGCCCGCCACGTCGCCGCGAGCTCGTCGGGCCGCTGGTGTGGAGGACCCGCCTCGCCTCGCGTTGGACGAGGAAGACGAGCAGCTCGGCGGAGGAGCAGCTGGCCCCGTGGCCCGCCAGAGGAGTAGCCACATCCGGGGCACGCGCGCGCCTCCCGTCCGGCCGCGAGCGCCCGCCGCTGCCTCGCACTCGCGCCCTCCGTCCCGACGCCGCTGCCGATGTTGGCGCGGGCGCGCAGCCCCTATCTCGAGAGGGAGTCTTCTCCGGCGCAGCACGGCCCCAGCGGGGGCGAATCCGGCCGTCGCGCGCGGCCCCTGGCTGCCGGTGCAGCACCGGCGCGCGGATCTAGCCGCCGGGACCCCGCTCCGGGGAGCAGGCCGCCGCGACGCCTCGCCGTCGAGCGGAGGAGCAAGTCCGGGCCCGCCTCCGATTCGAGCCGCACCGCCGAGGGAGAGCTCCATGGCCGGCGCGGAGAGCTCCATGCTCGCCGGCGCATGGAGGGTGGGAGGGAGGCGTGGCGTCGGCGGAGTGAAACGAGGAGGCGGCGTCGGTGGAATGGATAAGGGAGAGGGGAAAAAAAGTAAAAAGAAAAAAAGAAAAAGAAAAATAATCTTAATGAGTGTGGGCCCACTGTGTGGTAGTTGGTATAGAGTATGGGATATTGAGGATGACGGTTGCGGGAGAAATTGATATGGAGTATGGAATCTTGATGACCAGGATGGAATATTCCTTTTAGAGTAAAGATATTGGGGATGACGAGTGCGAATAGTCTTAGTGTGGTGCGGCTTAGGCCTCTTTGGCAAGGCTCCTGCCTGCTCCGGCTCCTTGCACTGTAATGGCTATACTGTTACAGCTTTGTAGTTTTTTTTTTTTTTGAGGCCTCTCATCTAAGTACAGCTGTAGTATCTGTTCGGATACAAACACACACCACCACCACACACACCACACACTCACACACACCATGTATACAAACAAACCTACAACTATACCTAGATCATGAACGCAGCTGAGAGGTACTCGAAAATCACCAGATTCCGAGCGTGACGGGAACGTCACTTGACCATTGTGGCACATCTGCGCGAGAGGCTGCTGAAAGTCCCTAGTTTGGTTTTGGCTAATTGATGAAACCTAGGACTAACCTTGTTTATCTAAGTGGTTGATTTAGAGAAAGGTTGTCCACATGATGAGCTTATTGCATATGAAGCATGACACATGTCATGTGATCAAAGATGAAGATCAAGACGATGCTTGGCTCCATGGACCGGTGTTGAAGGTGAAGGGCTAGTCGAGGCTTCGGAGTGAAGGACCATGCGATGGTGAAGCTCGGGCAAGACTAGGCGCCGATGGACCGATGCACGGTGAAGGGCAAGTGAAGTCGAGGTCGATGGATCGAGACGGTCACATGATGGTGTGAAGTGTTCATATCATTTGGAGGAACAAAATGGGCTCAAGGCAAAGGTATAACCGATAGGGCCATTTTGTTTTGCACTCAAGACACCATAGAGGGTGTGAGTGGTTTAGGATCGATAGCCGCACTATTAAGAGGGGAAGTCTTATCGGCTATTCGACGCATGGGTGCCACTAGGTGAATTCATGAAGTGCATTGCATGTAGGGCCTAGTGAGCTAACCTAACCTTTGGGAAATATTTGTGAAAAGCTAACACACAAGCACATGGAGATGTACACTTGGTGGTGTTGGCACATTTACAAAGGTGGCGTTTTGGTGCGCTGTGGTTTGCAGGGTAGAGATGGGTTTGGGTCCCTCTCTTCCTCCCGCCGAGCCTGTGAGGCGGGATTCGGCGCTTTCGGGAAAAATGGATGCATATTTTCTATTGCGCCGGATGCAAAATCTGGTTGAAATCATGCTATCTCTGTTGATCAAGTTGGTATACTTGTTGGATAGCATGTTGGAGAACTTGGATCGACGGCACGGCGAAAGGCAGCTCTGCAGGAGGCGCCGGACGCGCCTTGGGCAGGCGCCGGACGCGTCCGGCGCATTGTGGCATGGCGCGAGGTGGGCTTGGCCGGGCGAAGACCGTCGGACGCGGAGCGGACGCGTCCGGCGGCGGCGGACGCGGACCGAAAGTTCCCAGTCTCGGGCGTTGCGCCGGTGCTCGGTCGGACGCGCGGCGGACGCGGCCGCCGACGCGTCCGGCGTGGTCTCGCGAGGGCTCGAGGTTGAGTTGGCGCGACGCGCCGGCCGGACGCACGCGTCGGACTCGGGCGGTTCACTTTTCATCGTCCGGCGCTCGGTGGATTCGAACGGAGAAGTTCCAACGGTCGGGTGACGTGGCGCGAAGAGCGCCGGACGCGTCCGGCGAGCGGCGGACGCGTCCGGCGCGTGTTGCGGAGTCAGCCCGAGGGGCAACGGCTAGTTTGAAGAGTTTGGGCTATAAATAGATGGGAGGCCGGGCTTGGCTCTCCCTCTTGGCTCTCCCAACTCATTCATTCATCCTTTGAGCTGAAGAAACACTCTCCCACTCTTCTCCCTTGCTTGGTTGTTCATCCTAAGAGAGATTGAGTGAATCACCTAGTGCATTGCATTGCTTGAGGGCATCTAGTGGCACTTGTGGGTGGTTTCGCCGGTGGATTTCTTGTTACTCTTGGAGAGTACCGCTCCTAGCCGGCTTGGAGATTGTTGGAGGCGTTGGCAAGAGAAGGTGATTGTTCTTGGCCACCTCCGGTTGCTTGTGAGAGGTTTGAGCTCACCTCGTGGGGATCACGAAGAGCATCCTAGTGGATTGCGCGTGTCGTTGAGTACCTCGCTTGAGAGTGGTGTCTTGCGGTGCCTTGCGGGGCGAGCCTTGAGGGGCTAGTGACTTGAGGGTCACACCGAGGAACCATCTAGGTGTTGGTCGACACAACGGGTGACGTAGCTTGGCGGTGCCCAAGTGAACATCCGGGGATAAATCATTGTGTTCATCTTGTCTCCCGGTGATTGGTCATCATCCTTTGTGTGTTGCCGATTGTGATTGATTGTTCATCTCCTTGGTGATTGGCAACCTCGACTCGACACGTCGGTATAACAAGCTCCTACCCTCTCTTGTATTACTTTGATTACATTCTTGCAAAGTAGAATTGCTTGCGTGGTCGGTCGGGAACCACATCTTGTGTAGACTAAATCCCGTGGGTAGAATTGCTTGTGTGGTCGGTCGGGAACCACTTCTTGTGTAGACTAAATCCCGTGGGTAGAACTCTTGATCACTAGTGGTAGCTTTTGTGTGTACTAGTGATCATCTACTAGAATTGCTTGGATAGGAGGCTTGCAACATCTAGTAGGCTAAGCATAACTTGCTTTCCGCCGTTTGTGTATCTAACGAAGTTTGCTTAGTGAGTTTGTAGAAATTTTTATAGGCTATTCACCCCCCTCTAGCCATCTAGGACCTTACAAGTGGTATCGGAGCCGAGGTCACCGTTTTTGTGCAAGGCTTAACATCCTACGGTGTTAAGATGGCTCAAATTGTGTTCAACCATGTTGGGGGCAAACCGCCTATGTTTGATGGAGTTAGCTCATTTGACCATTGGAAGAGAAAGATGATCATGTATCTTGGTTCGATACAAGAGAGAGTGTTGCAAGTTACATTGCATGATTATGCCATACTTGATAATGATCATCTCACCGATGAAGACAAAGCCAACATCACATGCAATAGAATGGCTCTCAACACCCTATACAATGGCATTGATACAAAGGTGTTTGAGGGAATCAAGGATTTGGAGCTTGCAAGTGAAGTGTGGACTAGGTTGGGTGAGACCTATGAGGGCACCAAGGTTGTGAAGAGTGCCAAGCTATATGGACTCAAGAGTGAGTTCGAGAACTTCAAGAAGAAGGAGGATGAAACAATCATTGAAATGTTTCATCGTCTACAAGTGATTGTGAATGATCTCAAGAGTTTGGGGCACAAGACAAAAGATGAAGACTTTTGTCACAAGTTCTTGATTTGCTTGCCGAAGAGCTTCAAGATGTTGAAGCTAATGCTACAAAGAGATGGGCTTGAGAATAAGAAGCCAAATGATTTGCTTGGTGAAGTCTTGACATATGACAAGTTTGATCAAGATGATGAGAAGGTGGAGGAAGAGAAGAAGAAGAAGACCGTGGCATTCCAAGCCACATCCTCCAAGGGCAAAGCACCAATCTTTGAAGAAGAAGAAAATAATGAGGAAGATTGTGACTTTGAGATTGATGATGAGGCACTTGCTCTTGTAGTGAAGAAGATGGGACACATGTTCATCAAGAGAAGAGGCTTCAAGAGGAACAACTTCAAGAAGCAAGAGCAACCAAGAAAGTGCTTCAATTGTGATAGTACCGAGCATCTACAAGCCGAATGCCCATATGAGAAGAAGAAGAACTACAACAAGGGCAAGTTTGAGAAGAAGAAGCATGAGGCCAAGATGACACTCAAGAAGGGCAAGAATGGTGCATTTGTGGTCACTTGGGAAAGTGACAATGATGATGAAGATGAAGATTCAAGCAACAAGGCTATGGCTTCCATCGCCATCAACAAGAAGTCTTCATTATTCTCTACATCACCATCATGCTTCATGGCCAAGGAAACAAAGGTACAATATGATGACAGTGATGATGATAGTGAGATGGAATATGCTCACGATGTTGATAATGTTGATGATGATGATGAACCGACTAAGGATCAATTATATGACTTGATGCAAGAAACTAGAGATATAGCTATTGCCAAGGAAAAGGAGTGCAAGAAGCTTTCAATGAAAGTAGAAATACTTGAGAAAGCCCTAGGTGAGCTTATGACCACTCATGAGTGTCTAGTGGAAGACCATGAGAAACTTGGTGATGCTCATTCTAAGCTTGAAAAGGCTCACTCACTTCTACTTGAGCAACAAGCAAAGAAAGTGGTGGTTGCATCATGTGATATAGGCCTTACTTGTGACATCATTGATGAATCATTTTATCAACCTATCATCATGACAAATGCTAACCCTTCTTGTAGCACATCATCCACCACCACCACCGACTCTACCTCTACTACTAGTGATGGCTTCACTTGTGATGCTACACTTATGGTTGAGAATGAGACTCTCAAGAAGGAGGTGGATGAGCTCACTCATGCCTTAGGCAAAGCCTATGGTGGTGAGGCCCGCTTGCTAAAGTGCTTGGGTAGCCAAAGGTTCTCTCTTAACAAAGAGGGATTGGGCTATACCCCCAAGAAGGGCAAGTCGGCCTTTGCAACTCCAAAGCCTAGCTTTGTGAAGAGCAATGGTCGGTTTTGCTATAGATGCAAGCAAGTTGGGCACCTAGAGCAAAATTGCAACAAGAAGCAACAAAACAAGAAACTTGACAATGCTATACCTTTTGATTCTTGTTATGTGCTTACCAAGGGTGTAAAAGGTGTACAAGCTAAGTTTGTTGGTACACCCATTGTTGGCCCAAAGAAGAAGGCAATTTGGGTACCAAAGAGCTTAGTCACTAACCTACAAGGACCCAAGCAAAAATGGGTACCTAAGCTTCATTGATTTGCTTGTAGGTGAATTATAAAGCCGGAGAAAGGCATTGGATTATTGATAGTGGGTGTTCTCAACACATGACCGGCACATCAAGAATGTTTGATTCAATTGAGAAGAATGATAGTGGCATTGAGTCAATTACTTTTGGCAATAACAAGAAAGGCAAGGTTGTTGGTTTGGGCAAGATTGCAATATCAAATGACATGAGTATCTCCAATGTGATGCTAGTTGAAAGCTTGGATTTCAATCTTCTCTCGGTGGCACAAATTTGTGATCGAGGCTACAAGTGTATCTTTGGGGCAAATGATGTTGAGGTAGTTTCTCTTGATGGCTCCAACTTGGTGTTCAAAGGCTTTAGATATGAGAATCTCTATCTTGTTGATTTCAATACTAGTGAAGCTTCTTTGACAACATGTTTGATATCAAAATCAAGTTTGGGTTGGCTTTGGCATAGAAGGCTTGGGCATGTTGGCATGAAACAATTGAAGAAGCTCACACAACACAATCTTGTTGAAGGCTTGAAAGATGTTGTATTTGAGAAGGACAAGTTGTGTAGTGCATGTCAAGCCGGGAAGCAAGTTGGAAGTTCACATCCAAAGAAGAGTATAATGAGCACATGCAAGGCATTTGAGTTGTTGCACATGGATCTATTTGGACCAACTACATACACAAGTATTGGTGGCAACAAGTATGGGTTTGTCATAGTGGACGACTTCACAAGATTCACATGGGTATTCTTTCTTAGTGACAAGAGTGAAGTGTATGACACCTTCAAGACCTTTCTCACTAGAGTTCACAATGAGTTTGACATGAGAATCAAGAAAGTGAGAAGTGACAATGGGAGTGAGTTCAAGAATACAAGAATGGAAGAATTGTGTGATCACTATGGCATTGGTCATCAATTCTCGGCCAAGTACACTCCACAATCAAATGGCCTAGTTGAGAGGAAGAATAGAACATTGCTTGATATGGCTAGATCAATGCTTCATGAGTACAATGTTAGTCAATCATTTTGGGATGAAGCAATCAACACGGCATGTTACTACATCAATAGGCTCTATTGTCATACTTTGCTTGAGAAGACCCCATATGAGCTACTTCATGGAAGAAAGCCCAACATTGGCTATTTTAGAGTGTTTGGTTGCAAATGCTACATCTTGAGAAAGGGCACTAGATTGGGGAAGTTTGAAAAGAGATGTGATGAGGGGTTCCTACTCGGTTATTCAACTACAAGCAAAACTTATAGAGTTTGGAACAATTCAAGTGGCATTAGAGAGGAAGTCCATGATGTGCAATTTGATGAAACCAATGGGTCACAAGATGAAGATGAGAATCTAGAAGATGTTGGTGGAACTCAATTGGTTGAAGCTATGAAGAACATGGACATTGGGGACATTAGAGCAAAGCAAGTGGTTGTTGTGCAAAATGATAAAGATGAAGTTCTCAACTCTCCATTGAGACAAGCTAGCAATGCTCAAGTGCAAGATCATGGTGCTAGTTCATCCAACGAGGACAAGTCAAGTGATCAACCAAGCTCAAGCAATCAAGTGCAAGTGATACAACCACAACATGTTGCAAGAGATCACCCAATTGATAGTGTTATTGGTGATGTTAGAAGTGGTGTGCAAACAAGATCAAGAGTGGCTATGATTTGTGAGTATGCATCATTTGTGTCAACCAAAGAGCCAAAGAAAGTTGAGGAAGCCTTGGATGATGCCGATTGGATCATGGCAATGCAAGAAGAGCTTAATAACTTCACAAGAAATGATGTGTGGGAGTTAGTTGAGAGGCCGGAGGATCACAATGTCATTGGAACCAAATGGGTTTTCAAGAACAAGCAAGATCAAGATGGTGTTGTGATTAGAAACAAAGCAAGACTAGTTGCACAAGGCTATACTCAAGTTGAAGGTCTTGACTATGATGAAACATATGCTCCGTGGCAAGATTGGAGGCAATAAGGATACTATTGGCTTATGCATGTGCCCACAATATCAAGTTATATCAAATGGATGTCAAGAGTGCATTTCTCAATGGGATCATCAATGAGCTAGTATATGTTGAGCAACCTCCGGTTTTGAAGATGAGAAGAAGCCCAACCATGTGTACAAGTTGAAGAAAGCCTTGTATGGCTTGAAGCAAGCACCTAGAGCATGGTATGAGAGATTGAAGACTTTTCTTCACTCCAAGGGGTTCATTATGGGCAAGGTTGATACTACTCTATTCACCAAGAAGATTGGTAATGATCTCTTCATTGTGCAAATCTATGTTGATGATATCATCTTTGGATCAACCAATAAAGCATATTGTGAAGAATTTGGTGAAATGATGGCAAAAGAGTTTGAGATGTCCATGATTGGTGAACTTAGCTATTTTCTTGGTCTTCAAGTCAAGCAATTGAAGAATGGGACATTTGTGAGTCAAGGGAAATACATAAGGGACATGTTGAAGAAGTTTGGGATGCAAGATGCAAAGCCAATCTCAACTCCAATGGGCACCAATGGGAATCTTGATAGTGATCATGATGGCAATATGGTGAATCAAAAAGATTATCGGTCATTGATTGGAAGCCTACTCTATGTCACCGCATCAAGGCCGGATGTCATGTTTAGTGTTTGCATGTGTGCTAGATATCAAGCCTCACCTAGAGAGAGTCATCTCACGGCCGCAAAGAGAATATTGAGGTACTTGAAGCAAACAAGAGATGTTGGATTGTGGTATCCTAAGGGGTCAAAGTTTGAATTGATTGGATATTCGGACTCCGACTATGGTGGTTGCAAGATCAATAGAAAGAGCACAAGTGGTACATGTCAACTTCTTGGAAGATCACTTGTGTCATGGTCCTCAAAGAAACAAAATAGTGTGGCAATCTCTGCCCCGAAGCCGAATATGTTAGTGCGGGGAGTTGTTGTGCACAATTGCTTTGGATGAAGTCAACTTTGAAGGATTATGGCATCAACTTCAAGAATGTGCCATTGTTTTGTGACAATGAAAGTGCAATCAAGATGACACAAAACCCGGTTCAACATGGAAGAACAAAGCACATTGACATAAGGCATCACTTCATAAGAGATCATCAACAAAAGGGTGACATTTCCATTGAAAGTGTGGGCACCGATGATCAACTTGCCGATATACTCACCAAGCCACTTGATGAAAGAAGGTTTTGCAAGCTAAGGAATGAGTTGAACATTCTTGACTTCTCAAACATGTGTTGAATGCACCCCACCACTACTTGACATGCCTCTCCTTCGACAAAGCAAGGTACAATTGGTTGACATGTCATTCATGCTTAGGATTATACTTATGGTAGCACATGTAGACATACAAGGTGCATTTGGAGCATTCATGATAAATCAAATGTGTTTAATGTATATATGTTTACCACTATTGCTTATATGCTTTGCTTGATCTAGTGGTGACATATGACATGTCTATGGGCTTGCAATCCTAGTGTTGAATCTAGAATATTTGCTATAAGTGTTTAATTCAACATAGGCAAGATAACCCTTGTCATGAGGTGTGAAGAAGCTTGTCTTTGGTTCAAACCGAATTAAATATCTTTGGCAAGTGGTCTAGATTGAACCAATTTTGACTAAAGTTTTGTTTACTCCATCAAAGTCCTTTTCTCTCCACAATTTGATCCCATTTTGGGCAATTGTTGACAAAGGGGAGAAAAAGATGATTGAACATGATAAAGGGGTAAATAAAATTTTGATGCACACAAGAAGGGGGAGCAAGCTCATGAACAAAGTTGTTGCATTTGTTTGTGCATTCTCATATGACTTGCTCATGGCACCTAGTTTTAAAGTTTTATACAAGTAGTGTCTCCTTGCTTGTGTGGTGCAATGCTAGTATAGAACTTGATTGATGAAATGATCTACTAGCATGCATAGGTTGTAACTAGACTCCCCTTGCCTTACAAGTGGTTCAAGAACTTTGCTTATAATGTTGATCTCACGGGGTTCTTGAGTTTTTGATGGATGTCTAGTTACTTCATGATGCTAAGGATGGTGTAAAAGGCAATTCCGATTGGTATCACGCTTCAAAGGTCCATTTCTTACACCTTAGCATCATTTTGGTAGAATTACTCTCCCCACACTTCTATCCATGCATATGTGCAAAGCTTCAAATCCAAACTCTATGCACATATGTAGGGGGAGCTAATGCTACCAAAACCGAACTTGCTATAGTTGTCCAAATCTCTCTTGTGAGCTTCATGATTGGACAAGTATGACAAGTTCAAAATCTTTATTATAAAATCATCTTTGTTGAGGTTGTCATCAATTACCAAAAAGGGGAGATTGAAAGTCCCTAGTTTGGTTTTGGCTAATTGATGAAACCTAGGACTAACCTTGTTTATCTAAGTGGTTGATTTAGAGAAAGGTTGTCCACATGATGAGCTTATTGCATATGAAGCATGACACATGTCATGTGATCAAAGATGAAGATCAAGACGATGCTTGGCTCCATGGACCGGTGTTGAAGGTGAAGGGCTAGTCGAGGCTTCGGAGTGAAGGACCATGCGATGGTGAAGCTCGGGCAAGACTAGGCGCCGATGGACCGATGCACGGTGAAGGGCAAGTGAAGTCGAGGTCGATGGATCGAGACGGTCACATGATGGTGTGAAGTGTTCATATCATTTGGAGGAACAAAATGGGCTCAAGGCAAAGGTATAACCGATAGGGCCATTTTGTTTTGCACTCAAGACACCATAGAGGGTGTGAGTGGTTTAGGATCGATAGCCGCACTATTAAGAGGGGAAGTCTTATCGGCTATTCGACGCATGGGTGCCACTAGGTGAATTCATGAAGTGCATTGCATGTAGGGCCTAGTGAGCTAACCTAACCTTTGGGAAATGTTTGTGAAAAGCTAACACACAAGCACATGGAGATGTACACTTGGTGGTGTTGGCACATTTACAAAGGTGGCGTTTTTGGTGCGTGTGGTTTGCGGGGTAGAGATGGGTTTGGGTCCCTCTCTTCCTCCCGCCGAGCTGTGAGGCGGGATTCGCGCTTTCGGGAAAAATGGATGCATATTTTCTATTGCGCCGGATGCAAAATCTGGTTGAAATCATGCTATCTCGTTGATCAAGTTGGTATACTTGTTGGATAGCATGTTGGAGAACTTGGATCGACGGCACGGCGAAAGCGGCTTCTGCGGGGAGGCGCCGGACGCGCCTTGGCGAGCGCCGGGCGCGTCCGGCGCATTGTGGCATGGCGCGAGGTGGGCCGGCGGGCGCGAGACCGTCGGACGCGGAGCGGACGCGTCCGCGGGCGGGGACGCGGACCCGAAAGTTCGGTCTCGGGCGTTAAACCCGGTGCTCGGTCGGACGCGCGGCGGACGCGGCCGCCGGAGCGCGTCCGGCGTGGTCTCACGAGGGCTCGAGGTTGAGCTGGCGACGCGCGCCGGACGCACGCGTCGGACTCGGGCGGTTCATGTTCATCGTCCGGCGCTCGGTGGATTCGAACGGAGAAGTTCCAACGGTCGGGTGACGTGGCGCGGCGAAGAGCGCCGGACGCGTCCGGCGACGGCGGCGGACGCGTCCGGCGCGTGTTGCGGAGTCGGCCGAGGGGCAACGGCTAGTTTGAAGAGTTTGGGCTATAAATAGATGGGAGGCCGGGCTTGGCTCTCCCTCTTGGCTCTCCCAACTCATTCATTCATCCTTTGAGCTGAAGAAACACTCTCCCACTCTTCTCCCTTGCTTGGTTGTTCATCCTAAGAGAGATTGAGTGAATCACCTAGTGCATTGCATTGCTTGAGGGCATCTAGTGGCACTTGTGGGTGGTTTCGCCGGTGGATTTCTTGTTACTCTTGGAGAGTACCGCTCCTAGCCGGCTTGGAGATTGTTGGAGGCGTTGGCAAGAGAAGGTGATTGTTCTTGGCCACCTCCGGTTGCTTGTGAGAGGTTTGAGCTCACCTCGTGGGGATCACGAAGAGCATCCTAGTGGATTGCGCGTGTCGTTGAGTACCTCGCTTGAGAGTGGTGTCTTGCGGTGCCTTGCGGGGCGAGCCTTGAGGGCTAGTGACTTGAGGGTCACACCGAGGAACCATCTAGGTGTTGGTCGACACAACGGGTGACGTAGCTTGGCGGTGCCCAAGTGAACATCCGGGGATAAATCATTGTGTTCATCTTGTCTCCCGGTGATTGGTCATCATCCTTTGTGTGTTGCCGATTGTGATTGATTGTTCATCTCCTTGGTGATTGGCAACCTCGACTCGACACGTCGGTATAACAAGCTCCTACCCTCTCTTGTATTACTTTGATTACATTCTTGCAAAGTAGAATTGCTTGCGTGGTCGGTCGGGAACCACATCTTGTGTAGACTAAATCCCGTGGGTAGAATTGCTTGTGTGGTCGGTCGGGAACCACTTCTTGTGTAGACTAAATCCCGTGGGTAGAACTCTTGATCACTAGTGGTAGCTTTTGTGTGTACTAGTGATCATCTACTAGAATTGCTTGGATAGGAGGCTTGCAACATCTAGTAGGCTAAGCATAACTTGCTTTCCGCCGTTTGTGTATCTAACGAAGTTTGCTTAGTGAGTTTGTAGAAATTTTTATAGGCTATTCACCCCCCCTCTAGCCATCTAGGACCTTACAGCTGCCTGCAAATAAAACGGGGAAAAACCCCTGATGAGACACGCAAGGAACGAACCCAGGGTTCGAACCTGCGTGGGCTGGCCGAACACCCACGGACCTAGCCATCCGAGCAGAGCTCGGCTCTCTTACAGCTTTGTAGTTGGAGCTGGAGCAGCCCGAAATGGCTCTGTGAGATAGGAAGTGAAGAGAGAACCGGCTTTGGCAGAGGGAGCTGGAGACATTTGTAACTTGACTTGAATCAGCTTATCTCTTGATAATAATACTAATAGTTGAAACAGAACATGGTTGTCTAAATAGTTTTAAAGGTAGTAGTTTTTATTTTCTACAATTCATGAAAATATTGTTTGAACTAAGAAACAAATAATTTCTCAATTAGAAAGATTGAAACTACTAACATTTTATTTCTAACTAATATAAAAATGCTTTGTATGTTGTCAATATCCAAAACTAACATTTTGTTTATAACATTTTGCTGTTTATGCATGTATTTATCTATGTTTGTCCTAAGTCAATCATGTTAACTTTAACCAAACATATGCAGAAATGAATAATATTTATGACATCAAAATGACATAATTGGATGCTTATATTCATAATTTAAATCTTGGATGTATAGTTGGATCCCTTGTACTTTAGGATATAGAACTAGTGTTTTGTTCATATTGTTTTACTCCAAGTTTCAAGTAATCATAAACTGAGCACTAACAGATAGATACTAACATTTTTAGAAGTAAATTGATAATTTTTCATTGGTTTGAATGTTTAAAATAAATTGATTATGTGTTTAAGATATAAAAACCTTATTTTTACTATTTCTTATTAAATATAGATGTGGAAGACTATATCTGAAACCAACTACATGTCCAACTTTATACCTAGTTTTATTGTTTAAAAATAAAAACAAGGTTGAGAAATTGATTACCTTCGATGAACAAATGAACAAAAGTCGACACTCTACAAAAATAGCAGTAATTGAATTGTCTTATTAAACAAAGTTAATTTCTGGTGGGAGTTTGAGCTAAATGGATGAATATTGAGTTATTTTTGGTGGGAGTTTGAGCTAAATACAAGAACCATGAATATTGACAGAAACACCCTTTATTCAGTTTTGGCGATGATTTTTCACGATTGTTACGTTTTCTTGTTTTCATCCTATATATATGGTCATGCATGCTGTTCATTGGCTAATGGACAAAAAACCCCGTCCATCGCTTGATATTTATTTCTTATACCAAATGCTAGAATTACATGAAACTCATATGGTGACCAAAAAAAAATGAACACGATTTTATCCCATAAAACAAACATGTTATAATTCTATATCCAAATCCATGCCTCATTCCTTTTGTTCGAAAACCAAGCTGATCCTAATAGAATGTCTTAAATAGCACATTTATTAGGTGGAACATTCAAAAAAAATTATTATAACCGGCTCAACTATTCCACTCAATTTATTTGGAATTTGGAAAGGGTTATAGAAGGGAAACTTTTATTTGGAGGGGCTGTAAAAGTGAAACACCGAAAAGTCCACGATAAATTTACTTTAAACCGTGGTAATTTGTTTATGTTTTAAAAAAAGAACCTTTATACTCTTTCTTATCTATACTATAATTGAAATCTTCTAAAAGAGTGAGAAGCCTGAATCTCACCCCGACCCCACAAGGCAGACTCAAACTAACTCACACCCCATAATCACGGGTCACGAAAAAGAAAAAGAAAATCTCGCTGCCTATCACGGAAAAAAAAAACAGAAATCGCCCGTACTTCCGCCGCCGCCATCCTCCCTCCGTCCCCGTCCTCTCCTCCGGAGCGCTGTTGCGCCCCTGCGTGGGATGCCGATGGGCGGGTGCTACGTGCTACGACATCATCCGAGGACACCCGAGGTGCGAGCGCGGAGGCCGCGGGGTTGCGGCGGCGGCCAGTGACTTCACGATCGGCGGCGGCGCCCTGCTCCCCGTGACCATGCTGGCATCATCCTCGTCCGTGGTGGCGCTCATCCCCATCCCCTTCGACGGCGGCTGCGATGCCCTTCCCCATCCCGATGGCCTTGCGTACACGTGGGCACTGGCAATGGGTAGCCATCCTCGAGGTCTGGATCCGTGCATGGCGTACGCGGCAGTGGCAGATATCCTCGGGACGGGTATGGATCGCGGCGGTGGTAGTGGTGGGCATGGACGTCGACGAGCTGCACGTCCTACTCTGGCATTGGAGGGAGTCGGCCAAGGTAGTCACCGTTGCGTCCATGTGTTCAAGTAACAATTTGGTTTATCTTCCTTTTGTTTTTGAAACCTTAGCAAGCAATCAAGTGTTGAGTATGTTGTGATTTTACACTACAGGTACCATCAGGGAAGTGCGTGTTGAGTATGTTGTGATTTTACACTACAGGTACCATCAGGGAAGTGCCTTAGGGAGCTCATAGCGATATACTGCTTTATGGACACCAACCGTATGGATCTCTTTTCTTTTGAGAACCACCAAACGTGGATCATGCTGCTAGGCGGAAAGGAGCAACGGCTCAGGCAGGTCAGAATACAGATAGAATAAAATGACAAATATGATTTTATTTTTTCATTCCATACATTTGAGCAACTTCATCAGGAGAAGCGTTGCAGTGTTATCCTACACATTCAGTAGTATCCAGCATGGGCAACACTCAAATTAGTAGTATCCAACAGATATAATATTTATCTCTCTTTCAAGTGCTCCCTTGCTGATTCAATTGTTACCTTGTATTTATATTGTCATGAGAGAGATCAAGAGCTGATTGTCTAACTCTTGTGAGATGAAATGAATTAGGTAAAACCGCTTGTTTTGTCCAAACTCAAAATTGGAAAAAAAATGCCTTTTATTCAAATTATGATATCTTACATAGTCAGATTTTCCAATCTCTGCTCTTATCTAAATTGTAGACAATGCCTTGGATCTTATAATGTCTCATTAAATAGTTTTTTAAAAAATATATGCCTAGGACCTGCATGTTCTTGGTTTCAGAAACCTGCTGAAGATAGGGACATTATGGAAGAGGCGTCAAACACTCAGGAGGCCTTGCAGTAAGTCAACAACGACCTTCAAAACTGTTTATAGAAACTGTTTCTCATCTATCAGTGCCTCTCTGACTATCAGTCGGGACTAATTTGGGTATCATTTTGTACTTTTTAGATATAGAAAAGTCCTTTGCCAATTTGTCATACTACAGATGGAGCTAACAGCAAAGCACAGTTTTGGATTGGTTGCAAACGGTTTTGTGTTCCTTTATGCTCTATTCAGATAGAATACATAGACCACAATAGTACTCATTTTTTGTTATTTTATTAGTTAGATTAGATGAACATACTAAAATAGTTGACATCGGTTTTTATGAATGAAATTTCTTTGCACAGCCTCTATTCAGATTGTGACAATGAAGATTGCTAATTATTTTCTTATGTAAAATTATTTGCCAAACTTTTGGTCCATCCTTTTATTTGATGCTTCATTCGCCATGTATTCAAACTGATCTTTGGCCATCTTAATGTAGGTGTGTTGGCAGCTCTTCTTTATTGTGTTCGTCGAGTTGTTGATGTTATGCCAAAGGAAGTAGCAAAATTCAGTCCTTGATGTCGAGTTTGGTCCTAATGCCTGACTCGTCCTCCAGGTTGAGGAGCTTTGACTACAAACTGCTAGCTGCAACTAATAGCATCGGTCAGGTTGGTTCAACAGAGAAAGTTGACTTATGCATGCTATATTTTTTAACGCATGTGAGTGACCTTTTGAAAACATCAAGTCATTATGGCTCCAATCTCAAGCTAAACATAAATCAGATCGGCCTTCCCTACTTCCACTTCAAGATCCTCACATTGTGTTATATAAATCTTCTGGTCTGAATCTGAATTTCAATGTACCATGTTTTAAAATGCCTTGATGGTGCTGCTTATCACAAGAGCAGTAAAGGGTTTAGGAATGCAAATTAGGTGCCACACATTTACAATGTTGCAATATGCTTACTGTTTTATCTAAGAGCTACTTCTAAGTTAGAGAGAAGTTGAATTTGTTAGTATATTTATTTGTCATCTCAAAACTGGAACATTGATATAAACATGTAGTTACCAACTCTGAAAAAATCTATAAAGTTCAGCCAAGCTCAGGTGATCCTATAAGCACAGGTTCACAATCAAAAGAAGACTTAGTGGAGTTCACATTGCTATTTTTGCACTGCTGCTGCTGAGCAGAGATGTATTTTATTTCAGAACAAATCGACAGTAGAGCAGATGCAGCAGCAACTTGAAGTTTGGCTGCAGCTGAGCACCTACGTTGCCATGCTAGAAGAGTTGTCTATGGTTGGGCCGAGGAGCACTAGAGTTTAGTGACAGTTCTGGTCATAAAAAAAAGGAGTTCAGTGATAGTTCTATGATGATTCATAACAAGTAGGTTAAGTACAGAGATGTAATCATGCACTTTGTCATTCAGTACAAGTGCACTGTTCTGCATCTGACGTTGATATTAGCTATCACTTTGCTTAACTGCATGAATTGTAATGTAGCTGACATGGATAAAAGAAAAGGAGTTCATGTCACATTGCTATGAGTAATCTGAGCCGATATGTTGTTATGTGAACTGACAATTGGTGGTGAGGACCGTTGTCTGAAGTTGAAAACTAGGATGGTTCAATTTCAAAGCGCGCAAACAATTGGCTTCACTCAATAATGGATATCTGCATATGTGCATTTCTAAAATAAAACCGTAGCATTAACACGGGCACTATACTAGTAATATAATAATCTATATTACTTGTCTGCTGATAAATAAATATTGATATAAACAGATGCAATGGCAAAACAAAGTTAGGTTTAGATTAGGCTTTGATGGGAGAGGTGTGGGCCGGGCCCGAAAATGCTACAGGCCTAAAGCTTGCGACCACCACCACCACCATTGCTGAACTGTCGCAAATTCCATTGTGGCAAGCAATCTTTCTGTTGTCCGGCTTAAATCAGTGGTCACTTTCAGACTTCAGTCTCAAGCTGTAAAAGACCCTTCGCTATACTGATGTAAGACCAAGTAACTACAGCATCTTGGACTCCTGATCAGGGGTTTTCAAGCCTGTAATTGCAAGGATATTTTTTTTAAAAGCTTAATCGCAAGGATTGAATGGCACATGCAGACTGGCTCCGGTTGACAATTGCAGCGTAAGTTTATGAAGACATCAGCTGCTTGCTACTCCTGATAAACATTGAGTGAAAAATGAGGCACTTAGGACTTAGGAGCGAGTTAAAACATCAATGGCCTATTAAAGTAGGGTAAGTTGGCTCTCTGAAGAGTTGCTATCCAGTCCAGTCACACTAGCTAGTCATGATTTATAATACTTATGATTTCGACATGCATACTGTTCGTGATTCAATGCTATGGTTTAGTTTAGTCTGTGTCTTGGCAGTGTAAGCTCAACTAATCAACTCAGTGCACTGTTCAGAAATAGTTTCTGTTGGCCAGACCATGCACCAACCGAGGGAAACTGCAGCGTTTTACTAGGAACTAATGAGTGTGGCCGGCCAAGGGTTCCCCACACCAACCTTTTTTTTATTTCAAATTTTCAATTGTTAGTACTTCCTCGCTAATATTTGTAACATCAAATAAGCACACTAGGAAAACATATGTCATATAATGTATATAAAATGATAATAACCATAATATAGAGTCTCATAAATATTGACGACCACTACTACAAATTTGGACAAACTAAAATTTAACCTATAAGTTGCCTAAAAAAACATAAGAAAACTTTAGAACCTGATTTTATGTTGAGGATAGAAGCAGTACTAGTTTTCCTCAATATTTGAAGAAGTAACACTAATAATTAAACCGAAAATGGTTCCTCGCAAAAAGACAGTAATCTGATCACGTCTATGGGATCATCAAGCATAGTAGATCCGGTGCAAACAGCAAATTAACACGGAGGAATTTGATTACAATGATTTCGGACATACTAGCAATGATGACCCTTGAGCTGATTTCCCCTTTTTTTGTGATTAGATTTACCTTTTTTTTCGACAACACATAGGAAGATTGCGCGTCAATTCATCAACAAGAGCTAGAAGAAACTACTCCTAATGCCTTTTTGCACACAGCCTCCGGCCTCAGCTCAGGTTGTTGGCCTATCGATGTTGCCGATCGTGTGATGTGTCCAGTGTGCTCCACGTTCACTATCAAGCTCCATGATAAGTAGAGTAGCTGATGACACTCCCACCGCAACTTGGCACACTAGAGACCAGAGCACAAGCTCAGCGCAGCGCCACGGCACCTGCAAGACACAGACTGACAGGAAAGAGGACAGGAGAGGAAGAAGATGAGCAGGGGAGGGAGCAGCGGGGGTGGCCGGAGCTCTCTCAGCTACCTCTTCGAGCCCGAGGACACCATTCTGTATCGCAGTCACACGACGGCCAAATCCAACCAGGAAACCAAGAAGTCTCCAGATCCAGATACTAACGGCAGCAGTGTCAGCAAGGATGGCAGCAAGGCCACCGGAGCCGAAGCTGTTCAAGAACCACCGCATCCTCCTCCCAAGAGAGAAGCCTCCAACCCGATACTCTCGTCTCACAAACCTCCTTGCAACATCTACCATACCAGCCAGCTAAGCTACAACAACTCCGGGCTTCTTATCACTGTGAGTAATATATTCTATTGTTTTGTAAAATTTAGAAAGGTTTGTAGCTGCATGTTGTTGGGATACGATGATTGAACAAATATGCATGTAAGATGTAACTACAGTAGATTGTAGAGTTCAGAAGATAACAACATGATCTGCATATATATTCCTAAGTTTTCCTTGTGTTTTAGGACCGACCTTCGACGAGGGTGAGCTGTGCACCAGGAGGGGCGTCGTCGCTTGGGTTTCTGTTCGGTGAGGAGCACGAGAAATAATAGAAGATCTCAGTCTAATCCACAGGAGAGTATGCCTGCATGCGTCGCACTGCTGAACGGCGATCTGATTTACAGAGTGGCTGTAGCATATATATCCCTGCTTGTGCTCCGACAGTCTGTGTTCTGCTTTTACCCTGTGTGTGTATTTATTTAGGGCTTTGCTGCGGTACACTTTTTACCTCATAGGAGGTAAGATCTCAAATACATCACAGCCCTTGATTTTTCAAAAATAAATAAAAGAATTTAATTAACTAATATTCATAAAATAGAAACAGTATCCCGAAATCTCAGGATATCCCCACCTAGACTATCTTCCTTGTTTGGTGCCGCATGCAGTGGACCATCTTCATCAAAATATGTTACGCTAAAATTAAATTGGACCTACCACCTGTCACATTACAAAAGTTATAAATTTGTATGCCTACTATGAAATGGCCCCACAATATTTCAAAGTAAAAAAGTTATAATAGGATAAATACAAGAACTAGATGTATTACTTCTAACTACAATCATCGTTTGTCAAAAAAAATACAAATCATCATGTTATATAATGAAAATAAAATAAAATACAGTTGAACATGCATGTGCGGCCAAAACTACATATGCATGCGTGTGGCCGCCCTTCATGTCATAAAAAACTTCAGAACATGTTAGATATGTTATATCTTGCATGCATACTAGATCTAATAGAAAGATATTTTCCTTATAAATTTATTACCTCTTAGGAGGTAATATGTGGTAATTATTGTTTAGATCAACGGTCCACAGTTATTTCGGTGTACCGTAGCAAAACGCATTTATATATGCATGTTTGTATTTATTTTGGTCACAAATATTTGGTGTAAATTTGTTGCTGTCCAGGTATGAGTCCTATATATATGGAAAACTGAATGGATATTTAAAAGAGCTACTACTCTCTTGGGTCACGGATAAGTGTTTTAATCACATGCAGTTAATCAATCCAAAATATGATCATAGAGTAGACTCTCCCTCCCCCCCCCCCCCCCCACCCCCGCCCCAAAAGTAATAAAATAACATTATATTTGCATGGTTTTATGTTTTATAAGCTCCTAGGTTCTAATTTGTTCGTGAGATTTTGTTTCTCGTGTTATATGATATGACATAACATATGCTATGAAGCTATAAGGAGTGCAAAAGAAACCAAATTGGATTCTGATTTCATATAAGTTTTCTACATCTAAATAAATCCATGCAACGAGATATCCAATTTGAGAGAGAGAGAGATCATGTGGTTTGGTTTTGTTTGGAACACAACGATTTTACATAATCTCAAATATAAAGTAGTTAGCAAACCATAGTTTTCTCTGATCCATGCCTGTTGTTCTACGTGGCACTCAACCATGTTTCTCATGATATGTCCTGATTTAGGTATGTAATTTATAGAGGCAGAGTGTGAGCAAATGGAGAAGAGGAGGACAATGAGTAACCAATTGAACCAATTGGTATTTTCATATGGACTTTATCATATATGAAATTTTGATAACTTTCTCTTCTCAAACAAAGGACAAAAAATATCCAAAGAGATTATGCCAAGGTGAAGATCAAGGAAATGACCTTATGATGTCGAGGGTTTTCCTTTTATGGCTTATTGCCCTACCATAACTGATGTCATGCTTGCTAAAATCAACAAAATAAGACAACGATACTCATCATACGAAAACAAGATTTCTCGTGGTAGGTCTGCCGACAGTGTAGAATCTCAATTTTCTGGTAGGAACCCGCTATCATGACAATTTCAATCGATTGCGAAGACTACCAGACTAGTTGGGTTGTCGCTTCATCGGTATGAAGCTAGCACCACGAGTCGTCTTTTTTTTGTCTAATGTAAAAGTTTGTTTGTTTCCTATGTAGCTAAATTGTTTTTCCACAAGTCTAAAGACAGAAAAACCTGGCTTTGGTAACCATCTGAAATTAAATTACTTTTTAGAGTTATCCTCAGTCAAACTATTTTAAATTAAAGCAAACTTGTAAAAATAGCACCAATGTTATGATTTTAAATTAATATCACTAGATATGTCATGAAATATATTTTCATAATATTATTTATTTGATGTCAATATATCACCTTTTTAAGTAAAATTGAATGAATAGATGATTCTAGTCTAGAAACTGATTTATTAGGAGGCAGTACATACACTAAATTTATAAGGCCAACTTTGCCTCTAGGATCCTAGATGATTTACATGTTTTTCTTTAGTACATTGGTTCTATCTTGGGCCAAACCTGCAGTTGTCTCGGTCCTAGCCCGTGCCTGATAAAATGGATTGAGTGGAAACTTGGTGGTGGGAATGGATGGTCCAACCACACGGTCATTAACACTAGGCCCACTGGACTAAATTCTTTGCGCCGGCGCCGCAGCTTCCTTCAATTTGCTTCGTATCGTCGAATGTGTCCCCAAGATGTGGACAGCTCATAGTTGAGGTCTATGATGATTACCAAATCTCAGCTGATGCCGAATTGGCAGTCGCATAATTGGAAAGAGCATTCCGTGTTAGTGACAGAAGAGCAGGGGAAGGATCTCCATCACAATTCACAGGCGCGACCGCCATTCGTTCCACACCGTCCACTATGCTTTCTGTCCCGAGTTTTTTTTTCCTTTCTTTCGCCTGCTTTTCTTCGTTCACCCGAGCACTTTTTCCGACCCAATTCGTGGCGGCGGAGACCTGCGAAGTGCTGGCGACAGAATCCGGCCGACCCAACGGCGAGATCCCTCGTGTCGTGGCCGTGGGTTGCCGCCGTCCGGCCGTCCACGGTAGGATTGAAGGGAAGGGCCGGGGAGGCAAGAGCGTGTCGCCGCCTTGGGCCACACAAGAGCTCACAGCTCACAGGCGATGCCGCTGTACACGGCGCAAAACTACAGATTGGCCGGATCTTGCTGGCCCTGACCGTGCGTTTGGAGTGTGGTGCTGCTGGGCTGCTGGCTGCCTCCTGGTACATCATGCTTCATGCCAAGTGGCAACTGACATGCGACGACTAGTCAGCCGTCGCACAACATGTGGACATGTGGAGTACTTTCGCTAGATTATCTGGATACATTTCATGGTTGCCCAAGTTTGCTTAAATTACTTTAGCTCGACGTCTCGACATGGAAATCTAGTGTGGGTAACATGGAAAGGGATTATTAGCAAAAGTGGCATTCGACGATGTGCCACATATCACACAGGTCGCTACGTATTGAATGGACAAACATGTTTTGATGCTTAAACAACTCCGTTCCGGCCTTTTCTTTGGATCAGAATCGGTCGGCGGCGGCAGGAGCTGAGCTTTACCAGTGACATGGACCGTTGTGAGCCAGTGAGAACCCCATTCCAATTCCACCACGTCTTCCTTCCCCGCGGACGCGTCGCAAAGCGAGCCTCGGGAAGACTCGATGTCTTAAGTAGCGTGCACCTGGTCTCCTCTGCCTTCCCCTCCTGTCGTCCTGTCACACACGCGCACACACGCTAGACACTCACGAGCTCGCGCTCACCCGGTCCCTGTCCACTCGGTCCATAGCGTTCCATTCCATCACCGGAAAGTGCAAGCACGGGCCCATGGCCGCCGGCCTGTCCGGCGCCGCGATGACCGGCTTCGTCGCCAAGAACCCGCTGCTGGCGGCCGCGGCGCGCCGCAGGGCGCCTGCCCTCGCCGGGCGCGCCCTGCCGTTCTCGCCGCTCACCGCGCGCCGCCGCCGCGGGCTCGGGACCGTCACGTGCTTCGTGCCGCAGGGCACCGAGGAGCACCCGGCTGCTCCGGCTGCTCCGGTGCCGGTGCCGGAGACAGCGCTGGACGAGGAGGCCAGGGCCGCGGCGGCGCGGCGCGTCGCGGATAAGAAGGCCCGGAAGCTGTCCGAGCGGCGGACGTACCTGGTGGCCGCCGTGATGTCCAGCCTCGGGTTCACGTCCATGGCCGTCGCCGCCGTGTACTATCGCTTCAGCTGGCAAATGGAGGTAGCCTTTTTTTGTTTTATTTTTTTACTGCTAGTGCTAGGAGTAGAAGAGTAGTATGTGGCCAGGACGTGGCCGCGAGTGTGCCAAGCACAATGCTGGAATCTTACGCCTCCGTGCGCTGCAGGGCGCCGAGGTGCCGGTGAGCGAGATGCTGGGCACGTTTGCGCTCTCCGTCGGCGCCGCGGTCGGGATGGAGTTCTGGGCGCGGTGGGCGCACCGGGCGCTGTGGCACGCCTCCCTGTGGCACATGCACGAGTCGCACCACCGGCCGCGCGAGGGCCCCTTCGAGCTCAACGACGTCTTCGCCATCATCAACGCCGTGCCGGCCATCTGCCTCCTCGCCTACGGCTTCTTCCACCGCGGCCTCGTGCCCGGCCTATGCTTCGGCGCGGTAAGCCACGGATTATAGTTGGTTGGACCCACCTCTATCAACCGGCACGGTGGTGGCGTCAGCCACGTACTGTGATCTCACCCTCCACGTGTCTTGCTCCCACAGGGCCTCGGGATTACGCTGTTCGGCATGGCCTACATGTTCGTCCACGACGGCCTGGTCCACCGCCGCTTCCCGGTCGGCCCCGTCGCCAACGTGCCCTACTTCCGCCGAGTGGCTGCCGCTCACAAGGTACGCACGACGGCGACGAGGCTCGCTACCGACCTCTCGCTCCTCCTCGGACGTCTCGAAGCTTCTGTAGCATCAATCTACTGTTCTACTGTCCTTGCCACTGGCTAGTAGATACCGACTTGAGCTGATATTTTTACCGCCCTTTTTGCACGCTCGTGTCGTGTGGCTGGTGGGGGCTCCTCGGCGACGTCGCGAGCAGATACACCACATGGACAAGTTCGAGGGCGTCCCGTATGGGCTCTTCCTGGGACCAAAGGTGAGCCATGAGCGAGTGGTGCCCCTTCGTTTGTCCTCGCCTTGCCTCCTGTGATCCCCTAGCACAGGACAAGCACACACTTGCCGCTGACGTCTGAGCCGGGTGTGGTTGTGTTTGTGGCTGTGGTTGCAGGAGCTGGAGGAGGTTGGTGGCCTGGACGAGCTGGAAAAGGAGCTCGCGCGAATGGGCCGGACCATCTGACGGATTCGCCCGGATTCCGGCGCGGCGAGCTCCGTCCGCTCCGTGGGTTTTATTTTTGGTCGGTTTTGTTGATTTCATTGTCGGCACTGGATGCTTGGGGAGCCGACGAACAGAACTGAACTCCAGAAGGGATTCGGTTTGGATGCACGGGCGTAGAAGTTGGCTGTCCTGCATTTCGTCCAATGGTCTGTGGTCGGAGGCACAGTTCGTACATGGAGATGTCCCGTGCCATGGAATTACCTTTTTGATTTTTTTGGCTGCCATTGTCACGTCGGCGTCTAGCGTCTTTGTAGAGACGTCGCACGTTCTGGTCCCCTGTACTGTTGCTGTTCTTATGGCTAGGATTCTGTGTATAAACTTGTAGAGACACATGCTATGAATTACCTCAATGAAGCTAAATTCGGTGGTTGCAAACAGCGCTGAAAATTCAGAAGCGCTGGCGTGATAGAGGGGTTTTATTCCCAAAATCCTACAGCACACTCATACTAAAGTTTAGCGAGCTAAAATTTTAAAGTAAAATTGTAGCCAATTAAAATTTTTTCAACTAAGCCTTAGTTGGGGTGTCTGGACGCTCTAGCTAATAGACTTAGCTAAATTTTAGCTGGCATTATGTTAGCTAAGTTGAAATAGCTAAACTTTAGCTGATTTTTAGCTGGATTATTTGGATGCCTATCAGCTAGCTAAATTTCGCCAGCTAAACCATCAGTGTTTCCTAAAATTAGGCAAAAACTCAGATCTTATTCAAGTTGTGGATAAATGCTCAACTTGACTTTATTTGCCACTGATGTATAGTGCACACACAATCAAGGGTCAATTGGATACACACCATTGGAACTTTCACGATTTTGAACCACACCACTACAATTCGTCTAATTGGCCTGGCGCCATTGTAAATTTGCACTTGTTTGAAAAACACCATTATATACGCTAGAAGACGTCGTGGACCCACTGTCAGGCTCCTGTATTTTCGTAATGGCCCTTTTGCCCCTAGCCTCAACCGTGACTAGCACTCCCCAGCTGCTGCCTCTCCCTCCCAGCTGCTGCCAACCGTGACTAGCACTCGTGCTTCACAAATGCATGTTTCCGTTCGAACATCCAAGGGTCTAAGCACGCCATGAATTGTGCTAGATTTGTGTCAGCTAGATTTGTGCTAGATTTGTGTCAGATGGAAGAGCACACAGGGGTTGTTCCCATGAAAACATCCTAGCAAAAAACAAAAGGATAACAAAATAGTGATGCTGAATTGGAATACTAGAAATAAGGAAAGCAAGAACAGTATGTACGCAGGAACTGCTTAAGTTACAGCATAGGGCAGTCATGACTGAAGTAGAACAATAAAAACAGGGTAATGCAAGAATAGTATATCTTATCCATTTATTACTAAATAACACGCATGCATGATATTCCAAGATTAGCAGATGAAAACCACATGTGCCTGCCAGTACCACAGAAGCACGCATGGGCAACACTTAGAAGAACAAAAATGATAACCACATGGGCCACGTCGCTGCCTACTGGACCGCCGCGACGGGCGTTCTCCTACGCCGTCGCCCGCCGGCACCGGCTGCCTCGCCGAGGCAGGGGGGGCGCGCCGTCGCCCGCCGGGACCGGCTGCGTCGCCCTCGAGTATAGGTTACGAAGTGACGGGCGGTCGCGAACGAGTCGCGGGTGGGGAACGAAGTGACGGAGGTGGGGAATGAAGTTGACGGGGAGTCGCGACCGCGGCTATTTCGCGGGTGCGGAACGAAGTGAAGGGCAAAATTGGCAATACGGAAATACAGGAGCCTAACAGTGGGTCCACGACGGCATCTCGCGTACATAATGGCGTTTTTCAAACAACCGCAAATTTACAATGGTGCCAGGCCAGTTAAACGAATTGTAGTGGTGTGGTTCAAAATCGTGAAAGTTCCAATGGTGTGTATCCAATTGACCCCACAAACAAATATCCAAGGCCCCCTTTGGCTGAGGATCGATTCCTATGGAATTGCTGACGTCATCGTCCCTTTGGATGCCGAAGGAAAAACGCAGGATTCATTCCAGAGGAATCATGCTTCCCTCACAAGACCACAGGAAACCAAAATTTTGGTCCGAGCTCATGGAAAACGTAGGAATCTGTTGCGATGTCTGCGCCTTTGCTCCCTGTGACCAGCACAGCTGCAGGCGGCGTCTCTGCTCCGTCCTCCACGACGGTCCTCTCCAGCGTGGCGCTCGCCACTCCGGTCGTTCGCCTTTTCGTCAACCGGCTGGCCGAGGCGGCGCAGCGCTTGCTCGCGGACCGGCAGCGGTGGACGGAGCTACAGGACCGATCCGCCTTCTCCCGCGAGTCCCTATGCCAGGGCCGGCGGCGGGACCGAGCGCAATGGGCGACGGCGGCGAGGCCCACGACTCAGATGAGCGCGCAGAGCAGGGCGGGCTTCGGCGCCGTGATGCCGCCTTCCTCCGCGCTCGGGTCAGATCCAGCGTGGGCAGATTCTGCGAGGGATGCGGCGCGCCGCGTCGAGCTGCGGGTGGAGGTTGGGACTTGCTGCACCATGCGCATGGCCCGCGGGGTGATGCGCGCAGGAGGAGGCCATGGTGGAGGCGGCTGCCGGGTCCGTCCCGACGAAAGTGCGTGAGGGAGAGAGGCAGAGAAGCAGAGGGCGGAGGAGGAAAGAAAATATTCCAGAGGAAAGACCGGGTCGTAGAGGAAAGGAAATATTCCAGAGGAAAGATGGGCGATTCCTTTCCTACGCTCCTGGATTCCTACCATTTTCCTATAGTTTCCCCGTGAGCCAAAGGGGGCCTAAATGGGCATTTGTGATCTCACAGGAGATTGTTGGAATAATAGGCTTAAGTCTTTTCAATTATTCCAAATGAATCTCAAAGGCTCCATTCACGGTTGCAAGTAGACGATCGTGTGAACCTTAGTTCCATCTTACTAGTTAAAACTAAAATGGATGATGATGATGATATACTTAGATGTAGCAGACATCTCCACTCCATAGAGTCAAGTCTGTGTGAACAAGTCAAAGGAAGTCCACACACTTGCTTGCTTGCCTTGCTTTGTTGAGGAGGAGCGAAGGGCATGTGGCACCTACATAAGTAGCCAGACAGATTTGCATCCACCAAATCTCATATGTTGGAATTAAGTTCTCGAGTAAGCAATGTACTCATGATGTGGCCGTTAAGTTGTTTTGCAGGTAGACACGACATTACTCCGAATTTACCTCAATTGAATGCAGTGGTTAGCAAACCTTGGAATGGGCATTCTCCAAGATGAGTTGCACGTAATTCGATGTGTAGATGAGTGATAAGAGATGTAATCTAGAGTGAGGTACTAGTTAGAAGCATTAGATCAAGTAGTAGCTTTCTTCTTCTCAAATTTAATTTTATTGTTAATGATGTTTCAGCTATGAGTCAATTGAGTTGTTCGGTATGCCTTATATCGGGCATGTGTGTAATACAACGCAAAAATTCTGAAGAAATGTTGTTGAGTGCGCTCTTAGGTGCCTCGCGGCGGTGTGTGCCACGACCCCGCCGACACTGAACATCCTCGTTGGGGGCTTATCGCCTCGGACGCTTTTATCATCCTATTTAGGGAGCCTCATCGCCATCACCACCATGAATATCGGGACCAGATTTGGTAGCATTGTTGTTTTTATTGTTTCTGTTTTTATTGGGGATTTTTTCGCTTTGCTTCTCTCCATCTCATCAATTAACTATTGGGTCTTGTTGAGCACAAGGTATATAAACTCTAATGCATGTTATTCATAGTTGACACTTATGGTCTTGAGTTGTACTCCCATGTTCATTCCTTGTATTACAATCCTTCCGGCTACAAAGTTTCACACATATTTATGCCTTAATATTATACCTTATCAAGCAAATAATGTCCGCTTCTATCACTCAACTTCATCGTTGTGTATTCACATAACTCGAAGATAAGACCTTCCATTGTCTCCATAGCTTTATTATTATCATTTAGACTAGTCAAAAGATCAAAGACACATAGTTGTGTTTGACACGAAGGTTGGATCTTCATCTATTTCCTTTAGCCTTTTTTTAACATAACTTCAGTAATTCAATAACTTTTTGTATGTGACATCCTAAAAACGGGAACCAGTAGAAATTCGGGTGTCAATATTTAAGGACAGTGACCATTGATATTTCGTTGCTAACCCATCATGCTTATTAGCAAACCCCTTAACATAGAAATTGTGCGCTCTCATTTTTAAATGTATTTTTAATACATTTCATTAAAGTTAGCAATATTTAGTGTGGTTAAATCTACCTTGTGAGCCAAAATCACTTCTTGTGATATGGCCACCTCCTCAATTTAACAATATCTTTTTTTGTTCTTAACATGGCTCTATGGCCTTGCATTAATAGACTCAAGCTCGACTAAATCACGAGCGACTAAATTTGTTACAAGATTGGGGAGGGGGTTATAATAGACACAGAACTTACCTGGGTCCCAACACATACAAAGAACGTAGAACACTCGACCCAAATAACCAAGCTCGTACACAGATGAGTTAGATCTAAAAAATATTACAAATTTTAAAACAAGTAAAACTCTCATAGATAAGACTATGAATCTCCCAGAAGAGGCTACCACCAACAGTGGTTATATATAATGAACGTAAAACACTCAAACAAATATCTAAATGGGCATTTGAGATTAGGTGGGAGATTGTTGGAATAATGGGCTTAGCCCGTATGAGTTATTTCAATTATTCCAAATAAATCTCAAAGGCCCCTTACTAGTTAAAATGGATGACGGTGATGATATACTTAGACATAGAAGTAATATCCACTCCTTGGAGTCACGTTTGTGTGAGGAAGAGAAGGAAAGCTCACACGCTTGCTCTCTTGCCATGTGTTAGTCAAGGAGGAGCGAAGGGCATGTGGCGCCAACATACATGGTGCGACAAATTGTTGGCCTATGGCTTGTGAGAACACAACTTTCTTTAGTAGTTCTATTTTTTGGTTACCCGCATCACATTTAATTTTGTGTATGCGAGTTAGAATCGTAACCAGTTTGGATCATAATCATAACATGACATCATGTGGGTTTTCCTATATATGACCTATTGGACACCACCAAAACATATCTTGTTGAGTTAAGAGTTTTGCCTCCTGCAGCTACTACGACCTGTCTTGGTCTCTCCATCTTGAACGCTCACGTGCCCGACGATTGGTAGAGCAAGTCTCCGAAATCTTTCACCCTTCGATCTTCTACCGGGAGAGGGTGTATGGTTTTTGGAAAGCACTTCACATGATTGCTCGCATTCTTCACAAGGTCTTGTATTCCATCCAAGTCAGCTGGCACCTATTTATTATGAAATTGCTTAATTAGCAATAGTCTCCACCTATTTATCTACAAAGACAACTACTTGTACTCAACCTGTCCTAGAGAAACATTTCACTACTACTTCTTGTACTTCCACCTGTCGTAGAGAAACATTTCACTACAATTCATCGAGGTTCCATTTGGGGGTGCTTAAATGTTAACACAACTCCATCTGATCGATCTGCTATACTGCGGAGGGAGAAGTTGGAGTGGATCGATGAAGAAAAAAAAATCTAATATTGTTGTTCTTCTAGTTTTGCCTCAGCACCATGAGAACCGCGTCAAAAGGGCCGTCACTTGTCTCGATCCCATCTCGTTCTTTGCCATATTTCTTTCTATTTGGCCGGCGAGCCTCGGCGAGCAGCCGGCCGCGCTACGTCGGCAAAAAAATTTCGTCCTTTCGATCCGTCGGTGGACGATAGGATTTGATTTACTGCACTGTTCATGTTTGTCCAACTGTAATAAATGCTTCGCCAACCTTATCCCCTTCCCCGTTACTCCACGGTAAAAAAAAAAAGGGCCCGGCCTTTTCTTCTCCGTCTCGCCCGATCTGGGCGGAGCGGGACGGCCGCCGCGACGCCGCGCGCCGGCGCCTCCGCCTCCCTCTCCGCCTCCCGGTCCGGCTCCTCGGCTCCTGCTCCCTTGATCTCCGTCCTGGCCGTGGCGGCGCAACTGGACGGTCGGGCCGCGGCTGGGGCTGACGCCTCCGCCTCCCTCTCCGGCTCCCGGTCCGGCTCCTCCGCTTCCGATCCCTCGATCTCCGTCCTGGCCGATGTGGCGGCGCAACCGGACGGTCGGGACGCTGCTAGGACGGTGCCGTGTGCGGTGTGCCGGTGCCTCCGCGTCCGCCGTTCCCGCTCGCGCTCCCACTCTTCCGCGTGATTTAGTCCGTCCGCTCCTTGGTTTGCTCTCTCTGTCACACTCTCCCTCTCCCTCCTTACTATATGCAGTGAATCTGCCATGCGCCGTGTTGTGGCCTCACGATTTGGAGCCCCTCCAATTCGGCTAGGTTTCAGATGGATCTTGCGATTTGGAAGCAACCAGGTCACGGTCAATTTGTCCTCATCTATTGTTCTTCCACTATCCTATTTTATTTACCCCATCAATTTGGCTACGTTTCGGCTGGATCTTGAGACAACCTAGGTGTTGTCATACGTATCTGAGGACATGACCGTGTCAGTGACATTTGTTTGATTTCTTAGTACACTGCAATGCTCATAATTTTGTGGCACATATATTGGAGAACATCACTATATGCCAATGATATTTGTTTCCTCAGTGCATTGCGGTGCTGATGATTTTGGTCATGTCCAATGATGAGTGCAGAGTACAGACTGCTAGATTAATTTGAGGGAATAGGGTGTTGCTGTGATGATTACACACCTCTTTCTTTTCCTACATGACTGAGGCAGTGCACATGAGCTATGATGATTTTTTCCTTTCGCAGCTATTTATGTGATCATAAGGCAGTGATCATGAGGAATTTAGCGGAACAAGGACGAAAGGTTTCCCCACCAAGGAACCCGTTGACGGTAGCAAAACTTTTTTGTCCTTTGGATCCAGCTCGGACGTTCCTTTGTTGGCTCGTTTTTTTGGCCTAATCTGATCATTGCCTTTGGTTTTGAGCCTATCCTTCCTTATGATCATTGCCTATGATGTTAATAGCATACAACTGTGCAATATGACCTTCTTATTGCTCGTGAAGTCATACAGGTATTCTTCTTTCCTTGTCTCTTATCATTGTCTATGAAGTCGGGTTGCACACTTTTTCGTTCGAGCACACCCTATTCCCGAGAGATAGCATTGTCGGTCGCTTTGCTTGTATCGCTTGGTTTTGCCTTTTGGGTGAGTCAAATGGAGGTTTTAACCTTTTTAAATAAATAATTGTAGTGGAAGGTTTCCCAAAGGTGAAGTGAGAATCATGAATAATAAATTTCTGTACTAAATATTCTAATGGTCTAATTGATTTTTTTTTCCTTCAGAGGATGTTGTGTGCTCTCTTTTATTTGTCTTCATCCAGAATCCTCAGGACAGTGGACCAATAAGGAACTCGTGCGTGGTGGGAAATGCCTGCAAGCTCACACATGTTCTCATCAGCCAATGTGAGGTAGCCTAAGAGCAATATTTCTCTACATTATATGTTGTTAGCATTATCCTTTCATTTTTGGCAAACACCATTGCTGAAGAAAAGACAGTGTCATAGGCCAAGTAAATATCTACGTTTTACGTGTTCCTTTTGAAATTCCTTTTTGTCCCGTGTATTTAATTCGTTCATTCCCAAGACAAAAAAGGTTATAGGGTCTGTTGACAGTATGTTTTGGTGTTCATGCCATTCCATCTCGGGTTTCGTTGCTTCCCTATATTTCCTTCTTTTCCTCTTGATAAGTGTATTTCTCATTTTTTTTGTTTGCTATGCAGGGCAAAAACTTCGTAAACACAGCTACATTCCTCTCTGCAGATTGTCTTACGCTCAAAGGCCGGTGCTGCTTAAGACATCGGCTTAAGGGATACCATGCTAAAGTATCTCAAGGTTTGCAATACCCTGATCTATTTATCACTACTGCAGAAATATATGTAAAAAAGGGTCATTTCAGTTTGTAGACAATCTCACATCATTTATGGATTTTCTTCTTATTTGGCCGGCGAGGCTGGCTGGGCAGCCAGTGGCGCTACGTCGGCAAAAAAAACTTACAACGTCGATTTTCCGATCTGTGGTCCAGGTTTACCCCCCACGGTATTTATTGTAGCACTACGCGTGTCCTGCTCGGGCTGGTTGGAGGACAGTACCTTCCTCCCGTCTCCCTCGGTTTCTCTCTCCCTCATCCCCTCCCGATGCCGCGTCGCCTCCTCATATCCTCCGTTGTCCTCCCTCTCTCTCTCTCTCCGCTTCCTCACCCTCCCCGGTGAGGACAGGGGCCAAGGCGGCGCGGTCCTCGGCGCGGCGGCGGCCGCCTTCCTCCTCCTCTCCCCTACGTGCCATGGCCGCGCGATGAAGACACCCACCGGGTGTTGCGCCGCGCGCGGGTGGCCGTGCCCGCTCGCGGCCGCCCACCTCGCGTCGTCCCCGACCACGGGGGTGGCTTATTTGCCGACGTAGATACCTTTATCATGGTACACTTTATCATGGTGCGCTTTAAGAAGCTGTCATATTTCCTTTTTTTTCCTTATTCAGTGTAACATGAAAATTCTCTTTGCACTAGGCATTTTCTTCCTGTATGTAGCTTCAACAAGGTGAAGCTTATTGGTTGATCATGGACGCTGTAAAAAAATCTGTTAGTTCATTACCTATCTGTGCCAATTAATAGATCAAGCTCCCTCTTATCCGTTAGTGTCATCTTTTTTTTAAAAAAAAGAACTATCAGATTGTTGTTCTCTCTCATTTCCATGGGGATTACCATGGTATAAAGTAGTTTTAGTTGTGACCTCACTATTATCTATTTTGTTGCAGGTTCATGGGAAATGCTCTTTCAATCCGACTAATAACTGAGGTATGCATGAGTTTGAGCTTTAGCTCTGATAACCTATCTGTGCCAATTAAAAGATCAAGCTTCTTCCTATTTATTGGTTTGCTCCCTTCACATTAGCTTATGATATCATGATCCAACACATCCGCTTCGTCTCACAGTTGCTTCCCATTATACTACAACAAACCTAACCAAAGTGAGCCCTGTGATGAGAACATCGACTGCTGGTCTTTTGGTAAGTCATATGCCTTTTCATTTATCCATTTCTATATTACAACCCTTTATACTTGATTAGGCAGCAATAGATACTCACGTATTTCCAGTCTCTTTGTTCCATTCTGTCTGTACATTGAGTTATTTATATATTCATGCTACATAAATCAAGAATTCAGGAAAGCATAGTAGGCAGTGCTGATAAACTGTACGTTAGTGATTAGTCGATTGTGTTGATGCACACTGCATTCCATTTCTTTTCTGGACATCAGCTTTGTTACATAATCGGGTAATGTTTCTTGATTCCAAATATGCACGTTACTGTTTAGAATTAGTTCTACCCTCCTGATGACCCTGACGCCGACCTTGATGCCCTCCCACATATTATTTGCTAAAATATTGTGATGCATATATGTTTCATCCTTGAAACTGCAATACTTTGCTTATTAGGCAATGAATTGTTAGTCCATACTTACCTCATTAAACCTCCTCAAATGGTCAAACCAAATGGTTATTTCAGTTATGGAAATAGATGCTTTCCGCACAGTTTTAACTCTGAAATAACATTGTTGCTCCATAATTAGTTACCCAATCCTCTACAAACAGACAGTAGCACACCAACTACTAATTTGGCAATGCCATTTTTGGATTATGCAATTTTCCCAGTCCAAACAGTTGTTCTCTACAAACAGACAGTAGCGCACCAACTACTAATTTGGCAATGCCATTTTTGTATTAGGCAATTTTCCCGGGCCAAACAATTGTTCTCGAGCATTATGGTGTCCAAAGATCAAGGTGCTTTATTTAGATGATTTACCAATACATAATCAAACTATTAATGAGCTTGAATAGCTGCCAAAGGATATCGGACAGCCTCCAGGTTGCTGGTCTTAGAGCCTTCAAATCGGTTTAATAACTGTGTAGCTGATCGAGATGATTGAAAATACATTTGATTACGAAAGCAATTGCCATTCCATTCCAAGGTAGTTGGTATCATGGACAGGAAGGTACTATTTACTATTGCATAGTTATTTGTAAATTACTAGCACTCTAGCATTGCCATGGTCTGTTCGCGCACTTCATGGCTAGCGTACGACTAGATACAATATTATTATTCATAAATAAGGAAGATTGAGTTAGTTCCTTGATTTTTAGAGATTGATCTCCTAAAATCAGATGCTATTATCATAAGGCATATGAACTATGCTCATGAGTCATGACAGACATCAATATTTTTTCCATTTCGACTTCCCATCTCATGTCTGAATCTGATAGGTTTTCATCCAAGCTGCGCCAAATATAGAACTCAAATTTGATGCATAAATTATGTCAGCGGCATAAAGTTTCCCCCTCTTTGTCACTGTGCTCATTCTCATATTTGTGCCCCTTGCAGTCAGAAGCAAATGAAGGCTAGATGTTGCCACTCCAGAAGAAAACCTTACTTTGGTCATTCCACATGGAACTGTAATCCTTTCTTATTGAGGAATCTCAGAAGTTCAAAAATAGATTTTTGTTTCTCTGCAGACTCCATAAAGGTAGGGGACATCCACTCCATTTATTTACTCAAAAAAAAAAACCTATTACTCAACTCTTTATGTCTCCGCCTTTCTATTTCTAACAAAACACCCATGCATGTGAGCACTAGCTCCAAGTAATTTAAAGGAAATTATTACTGACATGCATAATCAAGAGTTTGTTGCAAAAGATGGTTCACCGGCATTGATGATCAAATGTTTCCATCGAGTTTTAAAACAATACGACACTGTTTCTATCCATTTGAAGAGTTTATTTACTGCAATTGACCCACGATATAAGTTATACATATGGACATCTTCTCATGCGGAGTAGGCAAAATCTATGAACCAAATGGTCCAGTGACACTATCATGGGACAATTGGTCTTGGTCATAGATTCATATGAGAGCCAACTTATTTTGTAATAGTTCTAGCACTGATTTCTTTGTTTCAAAATACCTAGCTTTACATGTGTCCATCGTGATATCCTAATTATGTATATCATCGATGCGTGCATGTTCAGCTATTTTCTATGTTATGACAGTGTCCTATATTTTGCATTGAAAAAAGGCACTCTTCCATTCTATAATCTTACCTTATTCACTTTATCTATAATCTTACCTTATTCACTTTGTCTCTGGATGCTCTCTGTTTGATAATATGGTTTGGTTAAATTGCCAATGACTTGGCCATCTAATACTAATAGTTAGTGTCCTTAGTCGAGCCAAAAAAAAGACTTACAGATCCACATCTATCTTGATTTGAGCCACATTTTCCCATTTTCTATTTCAACTGCTTGCAACGGCTCTTGCTATTTCTAAAATTTCCCTGCCTATGTACTATCATATAATTTTAAATAGTTGTGATCTTAGATTGCTTATCAAATCTATGATCCTAACTTAAGTTCATTTTCATTAGGAGTTTATCCTAACTGTAAACCTACATGGAAAAATTACAGATACTTCCTTCATATCCCAAAAAGCACGGCACGGTGAAACCGTGTGTGCTCAGTTCTGGTAATTCCTTTTTGCATTCGGTCAGCATCCTCAAGTAAAGATCTGCTCACACTTCCCCAACAAACACTCCTGGATGCTCTTTCCTTCTCACTCAATCTGGTAATTATTGGTGCCCTCTATGCTCGTTCATACATAGGCAGTGTATTTTCTACATTTTACCATGATCTTCTATCCTTTGTACCAAAATTTCCCCCACTTTCCTATTGTTTGTTCAAGTTCATTTGCGAGATAGGGCTGATTGACTGTGTGCCCAGCTGTGCTGCGCCATTTGTCCTAAGTCCAAATGTAGTTTTAAATAATGAGTCAAGCATACAATCTGCACTTGGGTGCAGCCTAGGTTTGGTAGATTGGGCAGATTTCCAGCGCTTTGGTGCATGGTTTCAGACTGATTTTGATGGTTTACTTCCTAAAACATGATTTGTTTGCGCTCTCCACTAATATCGTTCCTTCTTTTTGGCAGCTGACGACTACAACGAGGCCAACTCCCAACCAAAAGGTACATTATATGACATACTACAAAGGCGCGCGGCCTTGCCGCGCAGTGCCAGTATTATCAAAGTGTTATAGCTTGTATAAATTTTATTTCATGTACGGAGTAATAACGATTATATGTAAGAAGAGTACACTTTTTTAAGCAACGTAGATAAGACAAATGCTTGGCTGTTATTTTTCGTTCAGGCATCATGGTTTGCAACAAAAAAATGTACATGAAAAGATTATAGGTGGAAATTATGTGTAGCGTGAATATATACATATGTTATTGTATGTATTCTGTTAATATATAAGCAAAATTTTTTATGAAGTCTAGAATTTGGTTGATTTAGTTTCTCAAATATTATTATACAGTGTTGAAATTTGGAGCATGAGTACCTAAAAGTAAATGGTAAAAATACTTATGTGAAATAGATATAGATGGAGTAACTGAATCGTTTGTGTTGAATGTTGAAGCTGCACTAATGCGTGCGATATTATATATCTACTCCATAGTTCTAGTTGTGAGGAACAAAACAGATTTTTTTTTATTTTAGGAATTTTGTATGATTTTACATAGATTTTGTAACTTATAGCCGATTAAAACATGAAAGGAAAAAGGAAACTTATTAGGACATAAGTTTTGCATCTAGGCCCCTGTATTTTTCTTTATTCTCAGCATGCTCTGATGTACTATCAACAGTTGTTTATATAAGTCAAGAAGTTTGCATTGGGAACCCCGGAACCTTGACGCAACCTCCGCTGAAATGTACAGCTTCTGTGACCACTGTCTCCATGACCACTAACCTAGTTTCAAACTCCTAATCTTACAATGTCATGAAATCAATAGTATTTTGTTCCAACTATGGTTGTTAATACTATATATCAGCTTTTTTTTGTTTGTTTGTAATACTACTTAGCTTTAATGCAGAAATTAGTAACTCTCATGTCATCGAGACTTCAAATGCTGGGTCTAAAAAATGTAAATGTTGGCCACTCAGGTTGAATTCTATTTACCACTGAAGCTAAGACTGTCAAATAGTTAGGCTTCATCCATCTATAAAAAAACACTTTGCAATTTTGCACATATTACAACAACTTCATATACTTTTTTTATTTTAAGAAAAAGTGTATAGTTTAACCATCTCATAATGTTGGAACCAATAAGGATGTGCCTATTTGGTGCAGTGGGTTCAGTGAACATGCCATGGCCACCATAAGAGTTGTGTACGCTAACCATTTATCTGCACAGTCTTTTTCCTTCATTTATAGTCTTGCCATGACACTGTTCCTTTTTCGGTGGGGGTGGGGTGGTAGAAATGGTATTGCCAGTCCTGCAAAACCAAAATTCCACTGATTAGTAATTTTGCTTTAGAACTCTGTGCGCAAAAGATAGATTATGACTTAAAGCACCTTTTCTGCAATTCTGTTACCATAGTTGACTATGTTGTTTGTCTAGATGGTTATTACTTGGCATGTGGACATTTCACTGTTGCTCAAAACATAGTTAAAAAAATTCTTGTGATTTTTTGGGATATGTTTTGCCAAACAAATACATACCTAAAATATCACATAGTATAGTACAATGCCTCTTGCTGATTTCATTGCTTGACCATGGCCAGAGTTTGACACTTTGACCATTTTTTGTGGCAACTCGCAAATTGCATTAGTTTCAATGTTAACCAACACAATATATACATTGCAACTGTATAATTAGGTGCGTAGCATAGATCCATTGTTTTTGTCGTCTATTCTTCCTTTGCCTCTCTGTTAATTGTATTTCTGAAGAAAGTCTTGCATTATTGTTGTTTTGGTGGATTCTGCTCTTGCCGATTCTTTTTGTAAGTTATATTTCATAGTTTCATATTTGTCTGCGAGATAACCGCTTGACTCGGAAGTTTAATATGAAGCCTTTAGGTTAACTTTGTTTCGTGAACCTTTTACAGGCATGGTCTTCAGCGAGTGTGTGCCAAGCTATGCTATAAACAGTGACACAAATATTGAACGAGAAAGTTGCTCAGCCTCTTGTGGATGTGATTTTACGCAATTCAGTAAAAGATGACAAGGTACATTATTTATTTATTTACTTTAGTTATTGTTGGTTGAAGGGATTTCCCTATCGATTTATTCATTGCCTAGGATTCCAAAAATGACGTTATTTTGGTGAGAGCCTTTTTCACGTTTTACTTTACATTTGAATGCATGCATTTGTGGCATTATTTTCTCCTTGTGTTAACCTTGTTTTGCTCATTGGAAAAAACTAGATGCTTATCTACTTTCATAGATGACAACTCACAGCTATTTTGATATTGCCTTGACCCAAGTAAAGGTTTCCGGTATAGTATTGCGTTCGCAGCTGCAGACACTAATTCCTTTTCTCCTCCCGGTGAAGTGGCCGGTGGTGTTTCACACTGATTCAATTTTTCTACGCTCCATTTCTCATTGGGTTCACCCTTCTCACTCATTTGCGGACACAAACACTGAAAGTGGGACAGCCACAGGTTAGAAACCAAGTGTTTATTTGCTTTCCTTTTCCTTTAGCTTCCTATTCGATATCATTTTCAATGTTAAACGCCATACACTATATTTTTTACTTATTGTTCTTTATTATTTTCCAATCCATACATTCAATGTTTTTTGATTCCCTCTTGTGTATTTGTTCGACTAATGGCGGTAGTCCAACTTCAATTCAGCACATGAGGCACGCGCACGTACACAAAGGATCAAATTAACACTCTACTCACCTTTATTTGGGGATAACCAACATTAATTCTCCATATTTCGCGCACTAGTTTTTTTATTTTTATAAGTACATACGTATAGTATATTTTGTACCGACCGGCTGTCGAGCTCAAGCGTGCGCCACTGCCTACGTCAATTGCACGAGCTGACGAGCACGAAGCGCATGCGCAGCCGGCGCTCGGCGCGGCGACACCTGGCTCGGAGCAAGCTTATACTAATGCACGCGCGCGCTGCTCGCTAGTTCGGTTAGATTGTGCGAGAGCGGAATGCGTGCGCCGCGTCATCAGAACCTAATGATAGGAAGCGTCACATTCCGCGAGATCCATCGTGCGTCGACACGGAAACGGAATCATATTAATCCCCGGTCGAAATCAAAGACTGAAAGACGTATGGATTTGATCGAGTAACAGCTCACTTTTGGCTGTCCGTGACGACAGATAGATGAACTTGCTGGCAAATGCGAGAGAAGCGAGCTGGGCGATCGACTAGATAGAAGCAGATCGTGCCCTGTGTTCAACAAATGATTATGCGGTGACGGTGACGAAGGAACGTGCCTGCCAGAGGTGTTCGGTGACGAGGACAGCAGCGGCAGCTAGATAGGTTCGGTTTGAGGTTGGGCGAGAAGTGTGCCAATCCGAAGGCAGCACATGCTCGGAAGTTCGGCAAAAGTTACTTGGACGGTAACCATCAATCGGGAAAGACTGACCTCAAGCAGGCCACATTTGTGTGCATTTTTTTGTCTTCATCAGTCCGCGTCGAATGACCACCCCTTAACAGCATATCATGAAAGTCATTCGAAATTATCCGTTAAAAACAAATGCTTATAAATTTGATTTCCATATACAAAGGGCATGTGCTTTCTAAAAAAAACTTCTTAATATTCTCTTCACATAACAGTTCTTTCTATAAAATAAAATAACATATATAATGGACAACATGTTAGATAGGTAATTTGGATAGGTATATGTTGTTCGCTATTGAAGAGACATTGTATTCCATAACCTTGATTTTATTTACTTCAAAAAATATAGAGTTACCACTCTTGGTAGTGATCGAGCAAGCTCCAAATTAAGCCATTTTAGATAAAACAGAAAGGCTACCTTCAACCTCTACAAAATGAGAGGCATCGTACTAACATTATTATGAAGTTGTAGCAAACTCTACTCGTAAGCTAGGTGAAATTAGGAGTGAAGGGACTGCAAATTTAGGCCCATATGGCGCCTCCGTGGCGATTGCACGGGCAAGCCTACATGGCAGTCGGCCATGAGCTGGCCGGTGATAGGGTGCACAGCAAGGGCCAGAAACACTGCTAAATTGGGCTGCATAACAGGGCCTTTTCTTTTCTTGTTTCCACGGTTCCAACTTTTTCCCCCAAAGTTTCAGCATAGGACACAAAAGTTGCATTTTTCCCAAATTTTGCAATCGAATCTAAAATTTTACTACATATCCTAGAATCCATGAATAACTTTTAGTTCTAATAAGTTGCTTTTACTATGCACTGACCTCCACGCTTGGATTTTGAGACTCCGTTAATTCATTGGTGCTGCACGAAATACCTAAAATGACCACTGTGTCCACGTGAGCCGGCCTACCACTATCTCCTTTTTAGGCTTTTGGAGAGCCGGCCTACTAGCAAGCTAAAATCGGATCCAAGGCCCATTTGTCTTTTGGGAAACAGCCCACGTGCTCACACGGCCTCGTCCAGCCACGGAGGCGAATAGGCGATGATCCCCGGTGCCCGTCGGCCGTCTCGAGAACTTTCCAGAGCGCTCGCCGCTCTAGCACCGACTACAACTGAGCGATCCGAGCCAAGCAGTGTTCTCTTTCTCTCGGAAGCCGCCATCCTTCGCACGAATTAGCCGCTGAGCGATCGGGATTCAAGGTACGTCTTGCTGACCTTCGGGATTCAAGGTATGTCTTGCCGGCCACCATCCGCTTCATTTTATCATGAGACCACGAATACGACGCGAGGTTTTGGTTGTACCCCACCGTGTTCATCGTTGCCTGAATATATCGTGTTGTCTATTTCTGATCTGTGGACGAGGCAGGAAAATCTTTCACGGATCGTCTAGCTTGCAAACTGAAGCTGTGAAGCAGAAATGCAGGGATTGCTCTGTGCGTCTGTTGGCATTTCTATGAAAATTTTGATGGAGACAGGTCTAAGAAGCTTCTCTGTCCATGGCATGAGAATTAGAAACCCATCAAGTCATGAAAAGAATCACCTTCTGTCCTTCTCTGTTTAGCTAGTATACAAAACCTTAGGTTGATTTTCGTAATTCCGTTGATGCGGAGGCCGAGCGCAATACAGTCAGAAACAAACTCGATTCACACCATATTTAATTTGTAGAATCCCAAGATCGAGTAGCCAAACATTTCAGGTTATGCAACTGAACGAGTTAACTGAACATGATTCATGCGTAGGAAGAATATCAATCAAATAGAATTAGAGTGAACTGTGCAAATTTTCACATCAGGTCTAACGGCATTGTAAACCTTTTTTAGATAAACAATGGGATTTTATCTGTACAGCGAAAGGAAATTGACAAGCAAAATTACCTGTTTAATAAGTTTGGAGAAACTAAACTTTTTGCTTCTTCATCTGAAGATTACAGGCTGCAGAGTTGCGATCCGATGAGGGGCGCAGCAAGAGTTCTGGTGCAGAGTGCAACCAAAACCAAGCAAACTAAACCTGTCAATGGAATAGCAAGTATGGCAACTCCTTCCTAAGTTTTGTTTGAAGCTCGAACTGGACAATTCTTTTTCCAGAATGCCTGACATTTTCTTCTCCTGTTTGCTCTTTGCAAAATTATACAGGGATGATGACAGTTACTCCTCAGAAGCATGGGAACGAAAATACTTCCAGTGAATCTGTCATCACGAAAGACGAAAACGCTGAGCCCCTGGTTGCCTTCAGCAGGCCACCTCCTCTGCCTCCGGTTCTTGGTCCCTTGGCCGTGCTCTCGGTTTTCGAAATGTCATCGGGCGATGAAGACAACAAATGAGTCAAGCAAGGGGCACCCATACAAGTTTGCTTCTGGTTATCTGTTTTGTTTGCACCATCTCCATCCCCTGTGGACATGGGGTTCGCATGAAGGGGCTGATCTTTCTTGAGCGGCGCCATCAGGAGATCTAGTCCTTGTACAAACTAAGCTGTACTGTTTGTTATGAACTAGTGACTGAACGGGTGACTAAGTTCAGACTGAGAAGTTGTAAGCTATCTATAGCTTTTGACCCCGTGTGCATCGCACCTCCGTGTGTCTATTTTAGTTATAATAGCTTTTACTATGCAGCATGATGACACAAATCTTGATTATGATCGTATTAGTTCATATAGATTCGTTCTACTTCCTCCGTTTTAAATTATAAGTCACTTTGTTTTTTTAGTACATGCATTTTGCTATACATCTAGATATAATAATTTATCTAGAAATATAGTAAAATAGAAAAAAAATTAAAGTGAATTATAATTAGGAATGAAAGGAGTAGAAATAGAGGGTATTATTAATATTTAAACAAAACAATAACTTTTTACCATATGGACTTCAAAAACCAAAGTGGCTATAGCTACTACTACCTTTGGGCTGAATTTACTCAAGATTATGTGTAGTAGATTTTTTTTATATAAATATTTGAGTGCCACAATTATATTAGCACGGTAGATTATCATAATGTTTTGATAAAGTAAGAACTTGCATAATTTATTATCATAAGGCATTAATACAAAATTGAAGAAAGTGATTTAGTTGTTAGCTTTAAGGAAACATTCTCTCGATGATGTGCAATGGTGAAATTCGGGTTCGGACACGCTTTGGCTCGACCGGTTTTTATGGTCTATGATAAAAATTCGACGCAACACGATCTTGATTTCAACCAGGTTATAGTTTATTGTAAATTGGGTTTGCACATGTCTTGGATCCATTTAAACAAGGTACGTGGTACAAAATTGCCAGACATGATCTTCGCTCCATTCAATTAAGGTTCACAATATTTTCTAGGGGAAAAGTTTCTAAATCATATTTAGCCATTGATTAGAAATGTTTTGGGGGATTTTCAAGATTTTATTTTATTTTTCATTTTTTCAGAGCTAAATCTAACCTTTTGAGACTAATAAACATATTTTTCAGAATTTTTAGAAGATTAGAGACATAAATCTTAGTCAAGTATTTACTAGAGTTTTTTTAATAAAAATGATAAAAATGCCTTCAAAACTAGATAGAGAGAAGTTTAGGAGCTAATATGTCTCTTTTTAGGGTTCATTCAAGGAGAAAATTTAGACTACAATGGTAGCTTTATAATATTTTAATGGGGGCAGAACATACTTTTTCTTTAAAAAAATTACAAAACAAAAAATACGTGAAACAGAACGGCCGACGAGAAGGCCCGTGCGGATGCCTCTCCCTGGACCGAACGCCGCAGGCCCGCGTGCGCTCTTTCTTTCTCTCCACGACTCCACGCGTTCACAGAATCACTGTTTAACCCCGCGACCTGTGTGCGCTGTCTGTCTCTCTCTCTCTCCCCACCGACCCCCTCTCTCTGGGCCACCGCCGCCTCCGCCGCCGGCAGGTGGCGAGGCCTTCGTCGGTCTTTTCACCGGCGACGATCACTCACCAGGTATTCCCACTCCTATCCCCTTCGTGCTGTGCGAAACCGAGCGCTCAAACCCTAACTTGAAAGCTATTTCTGTTTGATGATCCCTGCTAACTTAGAACTTTTTGCAAAAATTATCGGGTGTACACATTACTGTCTAGATCCGCCTCTGAGCGGCTGGGGGCGGCGGCACTAGTGCTCGTTGCTCCTTAGCAGCTGGAGCGGTCGCTGTTCTGTATGCTGGGCGTGATGCTGTTCTGTATGCTGGGGTGGCGGCACTACTGCTGCTGTTTGAACCTAAACTTGTGGGTGATGTTTTCATTTTGCAGCTGAATGGAATTGTGGTGGTTTCCCTTTTGTAGTTTTATTTCCAGGCACCTAGCGTGGTAGATTTGTTTGGTGTTCGCTCAATAGAAGTTCGAATCCAGTTTAGGATGCCAACCACAAAATCCGTTGTTATGTTGCGATAGTTGCCACCTTGTTTATTTCCTGAAGCATTTGGAGGAACATTTGATTTGAAATTTGTGTACCCAGATTTTGCATCCCTTAGTTTATCAGCTTGGCATCTTTGGATCCATGGAAGTGCTCAAGTGCAATTGCCATTAGAGGAGATTTCAGGTGTATGCTTCTATATGTATTTATAAGGGTAGTGAAAATATAAGTGATAAGGAAATAGGGTTCAACCTTTGTTTGCCATCATTGCAAACAATTTTGATATTATCCTCAATTTCTAGCATAAATTTCATTTGCACGAAAAAAAAACATCAGAACCATATTAACACTTTCATTATGTGTGCCTGTGAAACTTGCATATTAATTTGATTTCACATTTCAGGAAAAAGAATTTTCTGCCATCTTTTTGTTTCCAGAAGTATTCGTGTCAAGTTGGTACTAAAGTACTATGTCAGGGATCGCAACAATCTGGCGCCGTTCATGTCGGTCAGCTGCTAGTCAGAATCTAATGGAGACATATTTTGGCTCGTCTGTATCTTCTGGTGCTCTGAGGTGCTTCAGCAATGGCGCTAAGCACTCAAGGAAACCTGACTTTTCTGTTGCTAACCAGATTAAGGTGGTGGATGGGTATTCTGCAGTTAATGATGTGTCAAGGTTCAGAAGGTTGCCCCTTTCACGCCGTATGGACACTAATTGGTTGATTGCTTCAAAGTCCAGACATGGTGCATTGCCAGGATTCTTAGGTGTTTCAAGCTTCCATCGTGGATACTCCTCAGATACTGGAATCAAGCCAGAAGCTTCGCAGAGTGCTGTCTCCAATCTTCCTTCTACAGAAAGCTCTGAGGTTGGCACTGCAGGTGGTGGTGGGGGTTCATGGATTGAGATCTTGGATAATGCTCGCAAGTCTACTGTAGATTTTACCACTGATGCAGGCAAGAAAGTCAAGGAGCTGACTGATGCAGTTGCACCTCATGTCCAGCAGCTATTTGATACATATCCAAATCTTGAAAAGGTAGTTGTTCCAGTTTGCGGAACACTATGTGGTACAATGATGGCATGGTTGGTCATGCCTATCATTCTAAGGAGGCTTCACAAGTATGCATCACAAAGTCCTATAGCAGCACTTATGGGGAACTCAACCAAGAATGATGTTTCGTACCAAACTAGTCTCTGGTGTGCATTAGAGGATCCTGCAAAATATCTGATCACATTCCTGGCATTTTCAGAAATGTAGGTATCTACTTAACTTTATGAAAGAAAATTATCTTTCTGTGTCTTGTCCTGAACTTCTGTAGTTGTGTTCTGTGCTAAAGATATTTTCTTCAGACATTACATTAGCTTTTTAGAGCTAATTGTCAAATTCATATGTTATTTTAGGAAAAACTTATAGTGGTTTCAGTAGTGCTGCAGTCATTTTGTTGTTTTCTGAAGAAACTAGAGATATGCAACTATACTACTACTTACTAGAATAAGCATTTTGAATATCGATGTTTCTTCAATGTTGTCTAAGTTCCATCACAATATACATTGCTTTTCTTACCTTGTTGATTCTTGTTTGTTTACTAATGCTGCCATGCCGGACCACAAAATGCTTCTTCTTTTTTTCTCTACCATGGTGTTAGTAATTATGGTCTGCTGAAAAAGTGGCACATATAATGTTGTGTTCTGGATGCTTATATTTGTGGTGGTTCTCTTCCATAGGGCCACACTTATCGCACCAAGCATATCAACTTATCTTCCACAGGCATGGAGGGGTGCATTTGTTCTGTCTTTTGTATGGTTCCTTCAGAGGTGGAAAACCAACTTCATTGCTAAAGCTATGGCTAAACCAGATGCCACAAGTGTTGACCGCGACAGGATTTCAGCATTTGATAAGGTTTCTTCATTGGGACTGATTGGACTAGGAGTAATGGGTATTGCTGAGGCTTGTGGTGTAGCTGTTCAATCAATATTAACTGTTGGTGGTGTGGGAGGTAACATACTAACTTTCACAAGTAAATTCCTTATTTACCGCTGGAACTTAGCTATATCTCTGGTCTTCTATCCAAAAGTGTGTCCATTTCACTGACTGCATCGGTAAATCAAGAATTCAGGATTTTGTTACCCTAAACAAATCCTAGATCTTTTCAACTTAGAACACATGAAACACAAGTAGCTCGATACGTTAATGTTGTGCATGGGGACTGTCAGATTTGCACCTTGGAAACACTTCTGGAGAAGTTGGTTCCCGCTGCACTGCAAGTTCTTCATTTGGCTTGATGTTGAACAGCTGATTGCCTTGCTAAGAGAGGGCTACCACATCTGGCAGCCTGCCCCCTCTGTGATCAAATGGATGAAACAATTCAGCACACCCTCGTCTCTTTGCATTCTTTGAAGGCAGGTTTGGGCAGTCATCGTCCAGAGGCCGGGTCTAATTGCTCAAGCCGCTGAACCTTCTGTCTCTTGTTTCTCTAGTTGATGGTGCAATGTTATCAATTGGCTACCTAGAGCCTTGAGAAAAAGACTCAATACTTTGGTCATTCTGTTAGCCTGGGAAATTTGGGAACATAGGAATTCTTGTGTTTTTGAAGGAGCTAGTCAGCTAGCCCATGTTGAGGCGGTGCGCTGCACGGAGTGCGAGATGAATGTGTCCTTTGGTGCTCTGTCCTGAGATGTCTTTTGGTTGAGGTCGTTTTATATTTCAGTTTTGTGATTGTGATAGGTCCTAATGTAGGTTCGGTCATGGAGAGGCCTCTTGCTCTCTCCTTGTACTGTTTTTTTTTCTTAATCAAATGACACCCAACTCTCCTGCATTATTTGAGAAGAACGTTGTGCTCCGGGAAATATTGTACTTGTGTTGCCCTTGTCTCTGAAAGAATCTCTTACTCAAGTACAGTACATTTTTAAGAAAATGATCCTTTTGTTTTCTTCCCTATTACAGTATTGCAATTAGTTACTGCAGAAGAAAAACAGTAGTAGTTATGTCTGGACTATGAATTTGACCCCTATATAGCTATATGGGCAAAATACAAAAATAGTGGATTGAATTTTATTTGTTCAGCATCCTGCAAGTAATATTATATGCACGCTGATTGCTCTGTATAATTATACCTATTACTTTTTTACTAAAGTAGATAATGTTTTTATATTTTAACAGTACTGAACTTATGTTATGTTTCTTATACTTTAGGTGTTGCTACTGCTTTTGCTGCTAGAGATGTCCTTGGTAACATTTTGAGTGGGTTCTCCTTGCAATTTTCTAAGCCATTCTCGGTTAACGACTACATAAAGGTACCTTCATGTTTATTTGATATTTTTTTTTTATTTGATGTTAGAAATGTATTCTCTATATTGATTAGGCTAACCCTAGAAGGGTAGCTATATGGTGTAGTATACATGGGCCTCATGGGCCTAATACACACACATACTCCAACACTCCCCCGCAGTCTGAACTACCGGCACAGCGGAGTTCAAGACTGGACATCTAAAAGAAAGAGCACACACACATGCCCCCCACAGCCACAACTAGCCACTAGTGATGTTGAGGCTGGAGCGGAAGTCGGTGAAGGTCGAGGACGGGAGGCCCTTGGTGAAGATGTCTGCGAACTGGGAGGTGGTCGGTACATGGAGGACCCGCACCTCACCGATGGCCACCCGATCACGGACGAAGTGAAGGTCGATCTCCACATGCTTCGTGCGCTGGTGCTGAACGGGGTTGGTGGAGAGGTGGACCGCACTGACGTTGTCACAGTAGACGAGCGTGGCCCGGCGAAGGGGGCTATGGAGCTCGGCCAGGAGCTGCCGGAGCTGAGCCAGGAAGCCTCAGCCACACCATTGGCGACGGCGCGGTACTCGGACTCAGCACTGGAGCGGGAGGCCACCTGCTGGCGCTTGGAGGACCAGGACACCAGGTTGCCTCCAAGGAAGACGGCGTAGCCCGAGGTGGACCGGCGAGTGTCAGGACAGCCGGCCCAATAGGCGTCAGTGTAGACAACCATCTCCGTAGAAGAGGACCGTCGGTGCAGGAGCAGGCCATAATCAGCAGTGCCGCGGAGGTACCGGAGGAGACGCTTGAGAGCAGTGAGATGAGGCTCCCGAGGATCATGCATATGTAGGCACAACTGCTGAACTGCATAGGTGATGTCAGGCCGGGTGAAGGTGAGGTACTGAAGAGCACCCGCAAGACTGCGGTATGCAGTAGGATCAGTCACTGGGGGGCCCTCTGCCTCTGACAGCTTGCTCTGAGTGTCAACTGGAGTGGTGCAAGGCTTGCAATCTGTCATCCCAGCCCGCTCAAGTATGTCCAGAGTATACTGTCGCTGGTGAAGAAGAAGTCCAGCTGGATGAGGCTCAACAGTGACCCCAAGAAAGTGGTGAAGAACACCCAAATCCTTCATCGCAAACTCCTGCTGAAGGGAGGTGATGATCAGGCGAAGAAGGGACTCACTGGAGGCTGTAAGGACAATGTCATCCACATAGAGCAGCAGATACGCAGTCTCGGTCCCATGGTGATAGATGTACAGGGACATGTCTGACTGGGCCTCCACAAACCCCAGGGTCACGAGGAAAGCAGCAAACCTGTGGTTCCAAGCCCGGGGAGCCTGCTTGAGGCCATATAGAGACTTGTTGAGCCTGCAAACCATCTCAGAACTGGAGGAGTCAACAAACCCAGCTGGCTGACTGCAGTAAACTGTCTCAGTGAGAAGCCCATGTAGAAAAGCATTCTTCACATCCAGCTGGTGTACTGGCCAGGAGCGGGTGAGAGCCAGCGAGAGCACGGTACGGACAGTAGCAGGCTTGACCACTGGACTGAAGGTCTCATCATAGTCAACCCCAGGGCGCTGAGTGAAACCCCGGAGTACCCACCGAGCCTTGTACCGCTCAAGTGTACCATCAGCCCGGCGCTTGTGGGTCTAGATCCACTTGCCGGTGATGACGTTGGCACCTCGCGGACGAGGCACCAGATCCCAGGTCTGGTTGGCGAGGAGTGTCGCGTACTCCTCTTCCATCGCACGGCGCCAGTGAGGGTCCGCCAAGGCCTCGCGGACGGAAGAGGGTACCAGAGAGATCCCCGTCTCGCAGGCAGTGGCGGAGAGGGCCTGCGGGCGGGACGCCTGCCTCGTCACCATAGGGTGAGTGTGACGAGGGTCCCAGTGAAGCAGCGGCGGGTGGTAGACCGGAGTGGTGACACGGGCACCCGGCGGTTGAGGCGGCGGCGATGGTGTCCCCGGCGGGAAGGAGGACACCACCGGCGGTGCAGGTGACCCAGGCGAAGAAGGGGTCACTGGCGGAGGCGGCGGTGGTGGCGGCTCAGGCCGGGCACGACGGTGGTAGACGTGCACCGGCTGGGCGAAGCGAGCCGGTGGCTCCTGAGGTGGCGCACGTGGCGCCTGAGGAAGCTCCTGAGGCGGCGGCTCCAGCCCCCCACTCCCACTCGGCCCCTCCATGGTCGAGTAGGGAGCAGGGTCGGGAGAGACACTGGCCGCCGGTGAGCTGGGGCACGACTCCGGCGAGGAGCACGATGCTGGAGTACCTGCAGGAGACAACTGGAAATATGGCTCGACCACCACGTCAGTGGGAAACACAGAGAAAATGTCAAGCTCCTGTGGAGTGGAAGTGGTAGGAGGAGGGGTGGAGAAAGGGAAAACCGACTCATCGAACACCACATGGCGAGAAATGAGAATCCGACGAGAGGTGAGATCATAGCACCGGTAGCCCTTGTGATCCGGGGAGTACCCAAGGAAGATACACAAGGTGGACCGAGGAGCCAGCTTGTGGGGAGCGGTGGCGGTGGTGTTCGGGTAGCACGCACACCCAAAGACCCTAAGGTGATCGTACCGAGGAGGGGTACTGAAGAGAGCGTGGTGTGGTGTAGGAGCTGGACAGGCAGCGGAAGGTAGGCGGTTGAGGAGGTAGGTGGTGGTGTGCAGGCACTCAGCCCAGAAGCGAGCAGGAAGTGAGGCCTAGAGAAGAAGCGTGCGCATGGTGTCGTTGATGGTCCGAATCATGCGCTCAGCCTTGCCGTTCTGAGAGGAGGTGTACGGGCAAGACATGCGCAACTGGACACCATGAGAGAGGAAGAACGCACGCGAGGTGGAGTTATCAAACTCACGACCATTGTCACACTGGACGGCCTTGATGGTGAGGCCGAACTGTGTGGACACCCAAGCGAAGAAGTGGTGAATCGCAGGGAAAGCATCAGCCTTCGCACGCAAGGGAAAAGTCCACAAGTAATGAGAAAAATCATCAACCACCAAAAGATAGTATTTATAGCCAGAAATACTGAGTACAGGCGATGTCCACAAGTCGCAGTGTACAAGATCAAAACGGTGAGCCGCATGAGAAGAGGAACTACAAAAAGGAAGACGAACATGACGGCCCAACTGGCACGCATAACACAACTGCTCATCATGAACTCGAGTACAACGAATGTCTGAGCTATGACTAAGCTGCATCAGGGCATCACGTCCAGGATGTCCGAGACGCCGGTGCCAAGTAGAAGAAGTGGTGGTGGCGAGGGCAGCTGACGAAGATGGCGAAGAAGCCGGAAACGGAGAGTGTAAAGGGGGCCCGAGCTGTCACATCGGAGCGAGAGGACGCCGGGTAGCCAAATCCTTCACGGAAGACCCGGAAGAGTCAAACTCCACGAACAAGAGTTGTCACCGTAAACGACGAATAGAAAGAAGATTGTGGACCATCGTGGGTGCAACAAGAACATCAGGAAGGCGAAAAGAGCCATGGGCACCGGCGGCGCCCACAGACGTGACAGGAAGACACGAGCCATTGGCGACCATGATAGACGAAGGGTGTGAGGAAGAAGGAGGAGAGAGAGCGGACGAGAGTATACCGGAGTCCGGGGTGGTGTGGTAGGTGGCACCCGAGTCGGCGATCCACTCCGGGCCGACGGGAGGTGTCAAGCCCAAGGTGGAAAAGGAGCGCGCCGAGCCTCCCGACTCCGCCCGGCCGGCCGGCGAGGCGCGGAAGGTGTGCCCCACGGGGTCGCCGGTGGGTAGAACGTCGGAGGAACTCCCGCGAACATGGCGGCCGGTGGACGAGGCTCGCCACCCGGGGCCTGGAAGGGCCACATGGCGATGCGCCCGGACCAGGGGTTGGTGTAGGAGGGCCAGGCAGCTGGTGGACGTGGCGGCTGAGGAGCGCCACGACCGGCCCCCCCACCGCCACCACCTGTAGGGTCGAGATGGACTAGAGAGGGGGGGGGGTGAATAGTCCTTCCTAAAAACTTACGCACCGGCTAACCGAAACAAAAGCGGAATTAAAACTAACGGTCTAGCCAAGATTAACCCCCACTAACTACAACTCTAGTAACACCTTGTAAAAGAACCTAAACAAGAAGCAAGGTGCTAAACTAGCTAGTGCTCACCTAAACAATCCTAGCTTGCAAGGTCACACAAACCTAAGCAACTAGTACTTTGCCACACCGGGGAGCACCTACACAACTCTAATGAGCAAGAGCACAAAGCCAAACCTAAGCTCACTAGATGCTCAAGGACAAGGCTACACAAGCCGAACCCAAAAGCGCAATTCACTTAACAACACAAGCTAAGCAAAACACAAAAACTACTTCTAGCTACGCAAGCAAGAAGGTGCTCAACTAACTACACAAGCAAAAGAGCACAAGAGCCACTACTCAAGCTAAACAAGGAAGTAACCAATTTAAATACAAGCTTGAGCTAGAGGGGATGCAAACCACCGCGAAGAGTTAACACACGAAGTCGCGGCGGTGTCGAATCTCCGGGCGTAGAAACCGACCACCTGCAAACAAGCTCAAGGGAGGACGAAGCCTCACACACAAGAACAAGGAGGTCGAAGCCTCGGCAAACACAAATCGACACACGATTTTTCCCCTGGTTCACTTGGTCACCACCAAGCTACGTCCAGTTGTGGCGATACACCGACTTGGTGATGAGAAGGCCGCTCAAGTTGGCTCATCCAACAACCCTCCGGGAGCCCCAACTCCAATCAACACAAGACCGGGATCCTCCAAGCCACGCTCAACTAGAGTAGCCAATTCGCGCTCCGCGGGGAAGGCTCAAGAACCCTCACAAATCCTCCCGGAGCACCGCACAATCTCCACGCGGTGCTACAACGAAGTCTCTTGCCACCAAGCCGTCTAGGAGGTGGCGACCTCCAAGAGTAACAAGCACACCGGCTTGCAACACGATCACCTAGTGCCACTCGATGCAAATTTCTCAATGCAACGCACTAGAATCGCTCTCTCACTCGATTGGATGAACTCTATCAAGAACAAGTGAGTAGAGGGCTCTCCAAGCACTCCCAAGCATGGACACAAAGTCCCCAAGGTGCTAGCCAACCTGCCATGGCCGAGCAAGGCAAGTATATATAGGCCCAATGCCCAAACTAGCCGTTACTCCCAAAACGCAGGTAAGTTAACTGCGCCGGACGCGTCCTACGGCCACCGCCGGACGCGTCCGGCGCCCTTGACCGAACAACCAGTCGACCGTTGGAGCCGTCTTCCGTTCGAAGCCTCAACTGCGCCGGACTCTGGACTCCTCCTCGCCAGCGTCCTGAGCACGGGCAGCAGACGCGTCCTGCGCTGAAGGATCGGCCGAGTCGCGCACACGAACGTGACCGCCGGACTCTCAAGCCTGGCGTCCGGCGCTCCTGTCCTTCACGCGTCCGGCGCGCAGCTCCTCCTGCGATGCTACTGGACTGCGTCCTCCGGTTGGCCGAGCGTCCGGCAAAGTGCCCAGCAGCGTCCGGCGATAGGTCCAGCAACGGCCCGTCACCAGTCCGTCGCTCAGCACAGAACGGCCCACTAGTCCTCACGCGAAGGACGGAGTCCGGTGCTGGCCGTTCAGCGTCCGGCGTCGTTCTCACGTACGTGTCCAGCCCAAGATACGAACGTCACCGTACTGAACCACGCAAAACACCATCGCCGGATGCTGGCTTCCTTCCGTACGGCGTCCTCAGGCTGAACGGAAGACGCGTCCTGCGTCGTTCACGTACCGTGCATCGCTCCAGAAAACTTGCCGCCGGACGCTTCCGTCTGAGTCCGGCGCTCACGCCTTGGAGCGTCCGCCGTGTCGCCCAGCAAACAAGTTTACTGGACTGTGTCCGGCGTAGGCACGCGCGTCCGGCGCGAGACGACAGCCGCGTCCGGCGATGCCCAATGCGTGCCCAAGCACCCACTGCGCGAAGTCAACAGCGCTGGACTCAGCCCACGCGTCCGGCGCCCGGTTCTAGTCGCGTCCAGCGCTTGTCCTCGTCATTTCATGTGCCAAACTTGCTCCAAACAAATTCCCTTGCTTTGTTCACTAACTCCACAACGCGTAGATATCGATCTCAAGCCTCGGAGTTAGTATTTCACTCATGAAATGTCACGCAAGAGTTAGCACTCTTAAACCGCCACTCGATCCTAGCATGTCGCAATGTTAGATCGCTCAAGTGGCACTAGATGACCGGGATGCAAACAAGTTTGCCCCCCTTGATAGTACGGCTATCAATCCTAAATCCGGTCATCAACTTCTCTACACACCTCATGACCGGTGAAATAAAATGCCCTAGGTTATACCTTGGCCTTGCGCATTTTCATCTCCACCGTCTTCCACCGAAGTGACAATGCAACACATGCACCGCCACGATCTCAAGATGATATGATCCACTTCATATCGTCATGCAACCCTCTCGGTCCATCGATCTTGATCTCACTTGCTCTTCACCGCCTCATGGTCCATCGGAACCAAGTCTTATCCGAGCTTCACCATCTCATGGTCCATCGCTCCACTGCCATGACTTGTCCTTCACACACCCTCCGGCCTCGAGCCAAGCCTCATCTCGATCTTCACCATCGGTCACACGACTCTATGTCATGTCACATATGCAATGAAGCTCCTTCATCTCACAATCACCTGTGGACTAAACCCCTGCGTATTCTCATGATCACACAATTAGTCCACCTAAGTTGTCACTCAATTATCAAAACCAAACAAAGGACCTTTCACCACCCCCGCCCTTGCCCTTGCCCTTGCCCTTCCCCTTGCCACCCCGTCGTTGCCACCACGCCCGCGGCCCCCTCCCCCCCCGCTCGGCCCGGTGGGAAGAGGAGCCAACGGTGGGGTGTATGGAGCAGGTGGACGAGGCGGTGGAGTGGCGGCGAGAGCTGTCGAGGAAGCCGAAGAACCTGCAGCAGTAGAGAGAGGCCCGACGGAGGTGGATCCGCGCTGGCCCCCCTGAGTGAGCTCCTCCATGATGAGATCGTCGCGGACCTGGAGGTAGGTGGGAAACGGCCGCTGGCGGACGATCAGCGCGCGGAGGGAGGCGTAGCGCTCGCTAACCCCGCGGAGGAGGTTGAGGACGTGTGTGCGGTCCTCCACGGGGTAGCCCAGGTCGCCGAGGGAGTCCGCCATGGCCTTCATCTGTCGGCAGTACTCCCCAACCGCGAGGTCCCCCTGCTCGAAGGTGCGGAAGCGGAGGTCGAGCTGCAGGACACTTGATTAGAAATGTATTCTCTATATTGATTAGGCTAACCCTAGAAGGGTAGCTATATGGTGTAGTATACATGGGCCAAATACACACACATACTCCAACATTTGACACTTGCTAAAACGATGGATTCATAAGTTCTAAATTCCATTTATTTCATTTGCGGACACTGTGGAGTGGAACTATGAATAAAATGTCAAATTCTTGTTTCATGATAGATGTTGGTAATATACAAGATAATTTGTGCCATGACTCACAAGTACTGTGAGAACTCCGCCTATGTTGCATAGCCGGTCCCAAGCCCGGGTAAAGGAGGAGGGTTGTGTTAGGCTTGGCGAGCCAACGTAAAAACTTAGCCACTCTTATGGAGATGAAACCCAAAAGCATCCCGTTGGGGCGTCACCCTCTTAGCGACGCGCTACACCGGAACCCGGGTGTGGTGTTAAATGAGCAAGGGCCGGGTCGTCATCCCCTTAGTGGCGTGTCGTATCGTGATCCGGGTACGATGACAAATGAGCAAGGGTCGGGTCGTCGCATCAACGTGCCTGAACCATGACTTTTGGGTTGCCCTATAACGTGTCTCTTCTGGGTTTCATCTCTAGCCTACCCCAACTTGCTTGGGATAAAAAGGCTATGTTGATGTTGTTGTTGTTGACTCACAAGTACTGTGAGATTCTCAAGCAATTACTTGTGGGACAGTGGAGTAAAATTTGGAAAGGATGAGAAAAGAAGGAATATTACTAGTGAACGGAATGATATCCTGATTTCAGGATAATCCATTGCTTCTTGCTAGGATGCGGTCATCCTAAACATACTCTGCTTGGAGGATTATGTAAACTGTATTTCGGTTTATACTAAGATAAAGCATGGTTAGTAAGCATCCAAACTGAAAATTCATAAAGATGTCTCAACCTAATGGATGTCCACTGATGGTTATTAAAGGGATTTATAAGAAGAAAACATAGACATGGGGAACTATTCAAATAATTGTGAGCATACAGGATGCCGTATGCTTTCCTAAATTGCTAGTTTGATTAATGCTTCTCATGTGTTTATGCTTTGAGCATATGCTAGCCTATGTGCATGAGAAATTTCAAGAAACACCATCCTTCCCTCTTGTGTTTGCAAACAATAATAAATGGTCAATTTGGACTGGTGATACTTATTTTCCATCCCCTTTTATGTTCTCACTATGTTCTATAGTTGCAGTCTCACATTTGCTAATAGGAGTTTTACATTTTAGGCGGGGCCAATAGAAGGTAAGGTGGTTGAAATTGGACTCACTTCTACTTCATTGATCAATCCAGAGAAGCTCCCTGTCATAGTACCCAACTCTTTGTTCTCCAGTCAGGTATGGTAACAATTTCTGTTACTGGATATTTCTTAAAGTTTTAAAACATATGTGTGTAGACAAAGATGCCCATCATTGTACATGCTGTCATCTACAAATTAGTCCTTTGTGCCTACATGACGGCTTGCAAGTTATGGAATATACAGTAACACGTTTTTTTTAAAAAACAGTAACACATTTGTTATGCCATTTTTACACATGTGCATTTTTTATGCTAATTTTGCTATGTGCATTATCTTGTATATATAATATATGATGCAATGAAGGAAACATGGACTTACCCTACTTGGGTTATTGACACCTTAATTTGTTGAGTTAATACAGTAATCATAAGACCACAAACAGGACCCCGAATGTGCACACTTTTACGGCATGTTTGGATCAGAACCTGAGCCAGGTAACTCTGGCCAGTTAGCAGATCCAGCTGCAGGCGTTCAAAATCGAACGCCTGAGCTATAGCTGCCTGGATCAGGCAGTGCCAGCCAGGAACCAAGCAAACAGGTCCTTAGTCCAGCATATGCATCTGTTCTATAAACATGATAGTGATTTGCTCTACCAGCCATGGTTCATGAATCACCGTTTACCCAATAATGCATTTTAATTGCAAAAGCCACTCACATTTTTCTAGTTAAATTTGAATGCACGACTGCTAAAGCCACTCCTAATTGGAATGCACAACAGCATAGGAATTTCGTATGATTTATGATTTTATATTCTTTGAAATATTTGGAAAGGTTTTTTTCTAGTGAGGAAACATAAATATTGCGTCAAATGCCTTTTTGTTGATTGAAAAAATTTCTGGAAATTCATTCATTGTAACATATTCTGAATGATGCCATGAGGATTTGTTTTGCTGTGTTCCTTGTTCTTTGGAAATTCATTCAGTTGCAACATATTCTGGATGATGCCATGATTGTTCCTTGTATAATGACATGGTATTCTAAATAACATGCAGATGATAGTTAACAGATCACGAGCCAATTGGCGAGCTAGTGTGACAAAGATTCCTATAAGAATTGAGGATATTGAGAAGATTCCTTCTGCATCAGAGGAGATAAAGAATATGTTAAGGTCTAATCAAAATGTGTCCTTTGATAGTGATGTTCCTTACTGCTATCTCTCAAGATTAGAAAGTTCATATGGAGAGCTCACCATTGGATGCAACCTAAAAAACATGGTATGTTTGATTTATTCTAAAGTTATGCTGCTGTACCTATTTACTCCTAATGGATTTATAGTGCCGCATTAGCATGGGTTTATGGTCTGTCATCTTACCTCCTTAAGCACGCGTCAAAAGTTTAGCAAGACAATATGAAAGTACTGTTGCACATGTCACATTAGTATGTTGTTCTCATAAAGATAATTATGTCTGAAGTTAAAATTGTTTCACTAAACATTTTTTGGAACACACTTGTTTTGCATCACATGGAGTATGACTTGTCACTGTTGGTTATCATGACAATGGTAGTCTTGTGCATAAACTATGCTAAGTAGCTTGTTACTACTAACTCACTGCAAGTTTGTAATAGTCCTTTCTTCTTTGAAGCCTGACAAAATATTCTGTATGTTTTACAGAGAAAAGATGAGTGGCTATCTGCCCAACAAGAAATTCTTTTGGGAGCTGCTAGGATTATCAAGTCACATGGCATTGAATTGGGAAGCACCATGCAGTGCTGTTAATTCACGCTTCTGGAACTTTTAAGTAGGGTAAGTACATCAATAATTGGCTCTTTTATCTTGTAGATGCATGACTGCTATGCTAAAATCCATGAAGCCATAAGCTCTACCAAGTTAAGCTACATGTAGCTTTTCTTCTTTGGTCCCTAGGTGAAGTACTTTTTTTTTTCAGTTAAAGTTTATGCCGAACCATGAGAGCATCGTATGGTTTATGGTTATCCTAGTTATCACAAACTTCTGCTATTCAACAGTTTGCTTGTCGGTTCATTGTAGCCTGCATGCTAAAGACTTTCTTGCATTTTAGGCATTTTAGTCTCGAAGCTTTGATTAATCAGTGCTTTCTTTTTTGTGTATATCTTCACTTTTCTCAAATTTTTTTGATGGGGGATTGCATTCATTGGCAGGTAAATACCTTTAGCCTGCAGAAGTCTAGAACTATACATACAGACGACTACTGAGGAGTTTTGCTTACTGGTGCGAAGCTGAAGACATCAGTGTTTTATGTCTTCACAGACCTTTAACATTTTGTTACTGGTTTTTCCTTTGCAACTAAGGCCCTGCACCCTTTTTGTGGTCTTCCGTTTTGGTCGGTGCTTGGATCCGTTTCTGGGGAGCTTCGTTATCCAATGTACAGTGGTGAACTTTTGCTCCGCGGGCCGTGTGGATGAGCCGTGACGTTAGCGGATATTGCCCATTTCTGTGAAATATTGGGTTTTAACCTCGAATTTTATGTGTTTGACATAGTACTCAACTGTCTAGCCTAATAGTCGACCAACTCGAAGCAATTGGTTTTTGACAGTCCATTTCTGAGGACTTGCATGCCCCGGATAGATTTTACGCTGTTTTTTTTCCATGCTAAACGTAGAGTACTGCCAGCCTGGCAGCCTGTCACGAGCAATGTTTCTACTGTTCTGCTTTCACTTTTTTCTTTAATCCTCGGAACTCACTATGCCGGCACGTACTATATCATCTTAGACACAAATATTGTGGCGTAGTCGCAGTGCTCCTCAGTTTGTGTGCCGTTGATATGCGGGAACTTCGTACCGTCATTATTTTCATGCAGTACTCTGTTTTGGTTGACAAAAAAATGTGGTAGAATATTTCTGCTACTATTAGCGACAAACCAGGAATCCAAGAGGTTTGGTGAGTAAGGCTAGTCTCAATGCATGTTTTATGGGTGTGTCATGCACATTAAATAGGGTCTTGCATCAAAGAAATCGTTGACTTGGCAGGCCATTAAATGAGAGAGTTTCATCGAGATGAGAGAGAAGTTTCATCCCCATGAAACTCATTTGGCTCGATTCCTAGTTTGCGAATCTTGTAGCGAAACTAAACTATGCATTGAGACTAGCCTAAAAGCCAAGTGCAATTCTTTGGGGGAACTGAGTATACTGTAATAAAGATCTCCAAGGTTCCCTAAATGAGGTTCTATCCTTAATATTTTAAAACAAGAATTTTCCTTCTCCAATGGTTTGCCATCTCAGGTTGCTATTTTTATCAACTCGGTAAAACACCCTCCCGCGCGCGCATTTATCCGCGCGCGTATCAGGTTGCTATCGCGCTCCCGCGTCTCGTCACCGGTGTTCCCGCGCGGAGACGGAAATTTCATCCGCCCTTCCCGCGCGCGCACATTCCAGCCTCGTATATATCTTGTGCTCGATCTCCCAGAGGCGGCTCCATCAGACTCCGACGACAGGTCGCGGAGGACGAACCGGCGGGGCAGAACAGATCGGCGACTGGAGAAGTGGAGAGAAGAGACCGGCCAGAAGAGATCCGAGACCGCGCGCGAGGGAGAGAAGAGATCGCGCCTCGGGTTCAGGTACGTCGCTTCCCTTCCCTCGACCTCCATCTTCCTGATGGGTTGTTCATCTTCGTGATCGATCTGTAGTTGAGTTTCTGTACAGCTTGTTCCTCGATTTGTTTCTGTGGTTGCTGGTCCTATAGTGATCCCTCGCGTAGATCAGTTTGTACCCGTAGATCGCTAGATGAATTGATGATCCATAGTGTACATCAGTTTGTGCCCGTCCATATATCTTCCTGATCGGTAGTTCAGTGTGTACGTACATCTCCTGATCGATGTTCCTGATCCCGCAAGTATATTGTTGAGGTGCCCCATGATCAGATAGCAAAGATGGTCACATGTACTAGGATTCAATTTTTGCCGCACTACTGTCATGTATTTCCTGCTGCTACTGGTACATCGGCCTTTTTTCAGTTTACAGAATTACAATGATCAGATAGATATGTCTCATATTTTTGTCCCACAATGATGGTCACATGTACTAGGACTAATTTTCAAAGCACTACTGCCATGTATTTCCTGATGCGTTTGATTGGTTGTGTAGGGAGAGGACCGACATCAGCGCCGCAGAAAAGAATCGCGCCAGGCGAGGCTGTTATTTCTGTTGGTCCAGAAGCCTGTTTGTGGGCCTGATTTTTTAGTTTAGCAAGCCCAAATGGCAAACTCTTGAAGATACTACAAATTTAGACTTGCCAAATCTTTTAGCAAGTTGCCAAAAGATAAGATTTGGCAAGTGAATTTTAAGGAACTCTTGAAGATGCTCCGAGCACACGCATCTAGAACTCGGTCTAGATCTCTACCACTAAAATTTACCAAAGGGAATCGTTCACCCGGCAGTTTTAACCTCGCCCCCGCGTGAAAGGTCGCCCGGTTTCACCCCGCCTCCCTCCCAGCGCGACGGTGGCCCAGCCCTGCTGCCAAGGACCGATCTCCCACGCTCTCCTCGGTAGCCGCAGCTGCGCCGCCCGCGCCCCTGCGCCAACAACGCCGCCGCCCACGCGCGCCCCTGCCCTGCCCGGCCCGCGCGCCGGTGCGGCGACGCCGGACCGTGGAGGCCACCACCAGAGTTGCCTCGGCCCTCGGCCGGAACACTAGGGCCCGCTCAGCCTAAGGCCTCCGCCCGCTCGTCGGGAGCTCCTGGGGCGGCTGCCGAGGAGCAGCAGCAAAATCTAGGCGTAGCAGGCGGAAGAGGCCTCCTACATCCAGCTCGTCCTCGCCATGGAGCTGGCGGTGCGGGCGCTGCTGGTGGGGCTCGGCGAGGACGACCGCCGCGAGGACTATGCGGGACACCCAAGCGCGTCGCCAAGGCCTTCCGGCGCGTCGCCAAGGCCTTCCGGCGCGTCGCCAAGGCCTTCCGTGACGGCACCCGAGATTGGCAGTGTCCAGCGACAAAGGGAATGTTCATATTTTCTCCCTGAGAGTCAGGGTCGTTGCTGGGGAGGATGCAAGCAATGAGCAACGCGCTCTTGAAGGTCCCCGAATGGATCACCAGAACTCTTCCAGTTCTATTGATCCTCTTATTCAGGCGAACACTGGATCCAATGCAAGTTCATCACTGTCTTTTACGAGAGGTACACATGCATATCTGGTTTTCATCCATTCTTGTTTGATCTGTTCTGCATCTCACTACTGGAAGTTGTGCCATTAAACTTACTATTGCTGTGAAGTTAATTAGATGAAATGTTTATCAGTGTGCTACGTGTGGAATTGTCTATCTGTCATGTTACCCAAATCCTTTCATCTCATTTTATAATCTTTAGAGAGTATTGGGCTGGGTTTCTCAAGGAACGCAAGTTACTAAGCTCTCTGCTGATTTTTCTCCAGGGATCCTGCCGAAGTATTTCAGTTCAGAGTGGTCATTTGCTCAGTTCCATTTACCAGAAGTCACTCGTTACATAGTAGCTTTTGGTGCCCAGAATACTGTGATGATGGTTGGCCTGGATGGCAGGTACTTAGCAAATTATTTTATAATTTCAAGATTTTACTTTCAGTAAATTTGGAATGTCTACTTTTTAGTGCTGGTTGTGAGCAAACCTTTTTTCCCACCTGAGTTCGTTCTTGCAAACTAAACCATAAATGAAATATAAATAGTGTTACCTTCTGTGCTTTGCATCAAGGCATTATTGGCCTTGTCACCCTCAATATGGAATGTCTACTTTCAGTGTTTGATTTCTGCATAATGGTGTTGTGTGTGGTAAGTGGTGAATGTAGATTTGTGGTGATGTAGGCAGCTCAATTTCTCCTCAGTTTGGAGGGTTGTCTGATTGACACACTACTACAAAATCTATGCATTCTCGTGCTGCTTGTGTGTCAATTCTTCCTATAAAAAGGATAGTTACATGAAACTGCTCCTATGTTGCATTTAAAAAAAATCTGTGATTTTTGTTCAGAAATATGCCTTGTGCTTGAACTGAATAAAGCACCTGATGAGGACTTTAGTTTCAGTTCCCTGACAGAAGTGGACTTTTAGTTTCAGTTCCCCCAATAGAAGATTCTGAGCTGCGAACATGGATGTTTGGTGACTTGAATATTTAGTGATCATATTCTGGAATCAATTTGAGGCTTCACGGTTGCTTGAAAGTGTCTCATAGTCTTCTGTTATCTTTGTTTCTTTTCCTATGGCATTTGTTTGGTAGCCCTCAAAGTTTTTTACCAGCTACCATGTCCATCTTAAGTATTAACTACTTTCAGAAGAGATCAAATGTGAAAATTAACAGTTTACAGCTACTGTCAAATGGTTATCTTTCAATCTTTGTTAGTAATTTGGTGTCTTGTGGGATTCTTCTTTGTAGATCACACCCTACAGCCTGCAATTAGCCTATGAAAACTGTATGTAGGGTAAAAGGCTTATTTTTTTCATTTAGTTTTTCACCATGCCCGGCCAAGGCACTCAGCAACTGATCTGACTGCAGTACAAACTTGTTTATGTGGTTTAGCATTTTATTTACAATGCTAACCACTTCACCTAATGTTTCTCATTAGACCAATTTGTTTATTTGGTTAAATATTGTCTTTACATGTTAGCCTAATGTTTATACGTAGTAATATCACAAATTGTCATGTTGTTCAATTTCTATTTAACTAATAGCTAATTTGCATTCCTTTTATGCAGCTGATGTCAACCAACTTGCAGTAGAATAAAACTGTGGACAATGTAGTGCTTCAGAAATCAAAGATGGGAAAGAATGGCCTTGTTCTGCATGAGTCGTATTGCTTTGCTTTGTTCATTCTCTGATTGGTAATGGGTAATCGACTAAATGATAGCATATGTAATCAGCTATGAAGTGAGTGTACCCAACTGTATTTTCGCTGTTAGTAATGCCAATTGTAAATACTATAAATTCTAAGAAGCTTCAATTAATTATGATTCAGGGCTAACGAACTCTGAATACTTGATGGTGGTAGATTGATTCAGTCTTTTACTGTTCCATGCCCTTTTGGTATATTGCACTGTTCCTATTTTAGATAGGACAGTTAGGTACTTTACTGTTTGAGTTGTAAATTTCCCTTTAGCTGAAAAATACTTGAGCTGAACCATAATGTTGCGCTGCTTTAGTTGCTGGTATATAGTATCTCATTGGCCGAAGTACCTTGGTTGAAGAGCAAAAAGGATTCTCAAGGGCTTGTGAAAATTAAATTCATCAGTGACGGGTGGCTCAGTTTCTAAACTGGAGCTCAGAACATGCATAGTATTCAAACCTATCGATAAGATTGTCAAGTGATGTTCTTTTTATTGAACTGGGCTGCACAAGAGGGCAGGAACAAAGTTCTAGGACTTGTGTGTGAGAAGCTCCTGTCATTTATATAATTGTTGGTTGTGGCTTGGAAGCTGGCACCAACTTTGGGAATGAAGTTTCTTAGCAGAGAACCTAATACACGGTTGTATGATGTTGCATCGACCATTTGTACTTCTCAAGGAGAAGAAGTTGTCTGTTGCTTGCTTGAAAGAGTCGCGTCAACAAGTGTTTTACGCTGGTAGGACATGTACTAATTATGCATGATATTTCCTGTGTTTTGTAAGGGTTTAGGATTCTCTAAGTCTTGTCAATTTTAGATTATTGGAACGTAGGATTCTTTTATACAAGCAACTGTGGCCTACCATTAACATCATGATCGCAATATCTATTTTAGCTAACAATAACACCTGCTCATACATATGTTTGTGGTTTTATGATTACCCGTTGCAATGCATGGGCATTTATCTAGTTGAGAAATAAAGGAGAACTTGGTCTAGATTGAGAAATAAAGGGATCTAGTTCAAACAAAATATCTGGGAACTAGTGGCATTGCCTGCATAAATGAATAAAGCGATCCAGTTCAAGCAAAATCTCTGGGAACTAGTGGCATTGCCTGCTTCTCTTCGCATCGTTTCCATGGAGGTTTCTGGTTTTCTGATTCCGCTTGCATGCCCGCAAGCGCAACGGCAGGGAGACTGAAATTGACACACGTCCCATCAGCATAAAATAGTCGGTGAGGCTAATTTTCTTTCCATCACGTAGTACGAGTTTAGGAGCGTCGGCATGGAAACATCCTTTTTCCTACCTCCATCATCCCCCATGTGGCCATGTGCATGTGAATCCAGCTTCGCTTTCGAAACCACCACATGAAATTGTCCAAACATTGATTAATTAGGCTTAAAATGTTCGTCTCACAAAGTACAATAAAACTGTGCAATTAGTTTTTTATTTCATCTATATTTAGTATTTTATATATGTGCCAATATTTTGATGTGACGGGAAATAGGAATTCTGCATAGTGAATTTGGGAGCCTACTGCCTGCAGCCGGCGCGGCATGCGGCGAACAGACGGTCGCATGGGCGCATTGTAACGCTGCCACCTGTTGATGTTGCCATCAATGATCATTACAACCCTGCTACTGATGGTTCAGGCCGGTCAATGAACATTAATATAGTGCAGAGTACTAAAAAAACAGAACCCTGATCTTATGAAATGAAGCATGGAACCGATAAATGCGGTCGCCCATTTCGCCAGAGCGCCGAAAAAGCCACCGAAAACGCTACCGCGGCGTGGGCTCTGGCCAAGGGCAACCGTGTCACTGCGGAGGCACAGGGACACACTGGCGGTACCGAGATTTGCCGAAACGAAGCAGAAACGGACACGAGGCGGATCTGATTTCAGCCGTACCCGTACTCACAAGCTACTGGCCCCACGGGCCACGGCCACAGGTCAGGACAGATTTCTGTGTAGCCACTCCACGCCCATGTCCTGAGATGATCAGTGATGGCTACAATAGCCCCACAGCAGTGCAGCGAGCCGGCGACACATGCTCACAGTGACACAGTCTCACTGACCTGAACCCGTGCCGGTGCCGTGCGCCCGTGCCACGTCTCCGTCAAGCCTAACAGCAATGCATAGCAGACCGGTACCGTAGCCGTTGGGCGTGGAGCGGCAGCGGTTGACTCGCCGTCGCCATGGCGGAACGCCCGGCCAAGACTTCGAGTCCTGGGCTTCTGGCGCATTGCGAACTGTAGTTACACTTTCACGCCCGTGAGGCGCAAAGCGCGATGGAGAAGAGATGTTTGAAACTAGGCGAGTTCATGATCTCCAACTCCAAGAAGAATGGATTCGTACAAGAAAAGAAGAAGAAAAGAATTTGAATCTCTTCCTATCTTCATCTAGCTCATGCTCCTGCTACTTGGCTGAACTCGCCTTCCCTGCATACGCCTACATCGATGGTCATCGTCTTCTCCCCGTTGTTCTCCCCAGCCTTGGGCGAAGACACCACTCGGCAGCAATTTCGCCTGGGAGACTGCAAATCATGTTACATCGAATCAGTGACACACTTATTTAGAAATGAAACATCGGAATTGCTTAAGTAATACTATCCAGGTCCAGCTTTTCATACCAGCACTACTATCAGATTTTTGTAAAAGTTGCAGTACATCTTGGCATTGCAGTACATCTTGGCATTGCAAACTATGTTTTTCTTTTGTCTTATGTACTAAGATTGCCTCTTTCGGAGTAGCGGGCTGCGTACTCTAATCCAAGCAACCTAATGGTCTACGCAGCCAGTTTTGTTGATTCCGTGCTTTAAAAGTTTGGTTACATCCAGCAATGCCGGTCAGTTTCTGCATTGGCCAGTTGTCTGTCCTCTCTAAATGGCAATGCATCATGTGTTGCAGTTATTTGGATGCAATGCAACGCAATGCAAATGCAAGAGACGAAAAAGAAATGATGTGGCGCGAAAGGAAAGATTACCCTGTCCCAGAGGCCGGGGTCAGGCTTCTTGATGACGACGATGTGATCGAGATGCGCGTCCGGGTCGGCGATGTCCCACCGGCACGCGGGCCGCGTCTCGTTGGGGTGGCGCCACCGCTCGTAGCGCGTCACCGTGGTCTCCCCGCCGCTGCCGCGCCCGGCCTGGCGCCGCGCCGACGACGACAGGTAGTACACGGCGGGCTTCTGGCACGGGCTGCGCGCCAGGGGCCGGGTGTTGAACGCGTACGCCGTGTAGTCGGCGCGGCGGTACCAGTTGAGGAACGTGCGCGCCGGCATCTCCATCTCCCGCGGCGACATTATGCCCCTGGCCACCAGCACCGTGAACCCCCACGCCACGGACACCGTCCAGCGGTTGGCGGCGTCGTAGCAGATGGACTGCTGCATCAGCCCCGCCGTGTCCAGCTTCACGGGCCCGTCGAACAGGCGCCGCACCGCGGCCGGGCGCGACCTGGCGTCCGGGAACAGCGGCTTGACGACGTCGAGGTGGTGCAGCGTGACGATGGGCGCCACCGGGTGGGACGCGAGCAGGCCCAGGAGGTCGCCGTACACGTCGTACTGGTGGAAGCCCGGGTGCTTGGTGAGCGGCACGCCCAGCTCCGCCATGCACGCCTGGATCCGGTCGTCGCTGCCGTACAGCGCCGGGTACCGGCGGAGGCAGCCGTCCTGCATCCGCGCGAGCGCCTCCGCCAGGGGCCGGCTGATGGCGAACCCGCCGCCGCCGTACGCCATCCCGTAGGAGAAGTAGATGTTCTGCAGGTGGCTCTCGGAGAGGGAGCCGATGTAGTAGGGCTGGCGGTGGTCGAACTTGTTGAGCACGGTGAGGAGGTTGTCCGGGAAGAAGACGGTGTCGTCGTCGCCCATGACGAACCAGCGCACGCCGGGGAGCCCCAGGCGGAACGTCTCGGAGACGATGCGGGAGATGCGGATGGCGGAGCGGTGCCCGCGCCGGTGCGTGTAGGGGAACGCCGAGGTGTCGGACGAGATCCTGATGGCGGGAGCCCCGTGCGCGCCGTGGACATGTTGGACTCGCGCACCTCGCGGTCCAGCCACACGTAGCCCCGCATGGCGCCGCGCGGGCGCCACCACACCTGATGTACTCCTTACGCTTGTCCCAGAACCGCGACGACGCCGCGATGCCGAACACCACGTGCTGCAGCGTCGTCGCCGTGGGCGTGGACACGGCCGCGGCGGCCTGATGAGGGGGAACCTGCTTCTCCACCGCCCCCGCCGCCGTGAGGTTGGCGGACAGCCGGGAGACCGCCGACGCGGCGTCAGGCGCGCAGTTGGAGGCGGCCGACGACGCGGAGGTGAGGAGGAGGTGCAGCGTGTAGAAGAAGTAGAGGGCGGTGAGGGGGAGGAGGAGCAGGAGGAGGAAGCGGAGGAAGGAGGCGGCGAGCGTCTCCTTCCCGCCCCCTCCGCCCTTCGCCATCCCCGTCGCCGTGGCTGCTGCCGCCGCTCCTCACGAACCTCACCCTCACCGTCTCGAACGCCGCCGCCGTCCACCACTTGATTAGCCGCCGGCCGGGCCGCGAGGCCGCGCCCGATTTCGCCGGCGGAATCAGAAGAAGCGGTGGGATTTCTTCCGCGGGGGCGAGTGGCTCACGGGCACGGGTCGCGCATTCCCCTCCGCGTGTTGCTCCGCGCCGCCGCCTCTCTCTCCTCAGCTCGGTCGGCGATTTGGGTGGGGGATCGGTGCGGTGGGTGGGGCGGCGAGCGCTTCGGTTTCGTGCCCGCTTTTGCCCACTTTTTCCTCCCCGTGCAGCCGCAGCTGTTGCATGCCTGCGGGCCGCTGCTGCTGCCACTGCTTAATGCTAATGGCGAGAGAGTATTTATTAGCGAGATGTCCTGCTGACGCTGGTTTCGTTAGTTTGGCCGCGCCCAGCATTCACTGAACCATGCGTGTGACCGAGAGGGGAGAAGATGTAACTGGTCAAGTTATTAACCAGGGTTCTGAAGATCTGGTAAAAAAATTTGCGAAATGTGGAGAACGGATTTGGGGGGCTCGTGGAGTGGAGGCAGGCTATTGCTGAAATTTGGGCGTTTCCTTGCCCCATTTGCAACATATACGACGCGTTTTTGCTTTTGCGGGGCACAGCTATTCCCGGCTTGTTGGTAAAAAAAAAAAAGGAAGGGGGGGGGGGGCAGCGATTTTTTCCTTTTATGCACGGCATTTTTGTTGACAGATATTTTTTTAGAGAAGGTGTTTGACGTCTTTGTATGTATATATAGTGGAGCCCATTTTGGTCTCTATTAACTAGCTCATCACATAGTTACCACGAAAAATCAAGTAATGGTTTGGTCTTATTATATTGGGGCAGTAACGAATCCACAATATGAAATGAAGTTCATTGTTTTTTCACGTACTATTGAGATTTTTTTTTTACTTTTTGTCAAGATCACACATAGTAAGTATTGTATGAATGTCTATAGGATATGTCGTCATCATCATTCACGTGCTCTTTCTTCAACTTCATTTAGATGAATGTCTTAGAGCTAGGGTCAAAAAAAGAATGCCTTAGAGCTCCTTAATAGTATGGCCAAACTGCTATGAATGTCTTTAAGTCTGTTTCAGTCTGCATTCGCTCTGTATTATCTTTGGTGTTTAAGAACATCATTAGGCTCATATGTCAATCATGTACCTAAATCTTTGGGCCTAGGGCTAGTCTCAATGCGACGTTTCATCTCACAGTTTCCAAAAATATGAAATTATCAATGAAATAAGTATCTCTCTCAATGCACCGTTTCATTACATGGTTTCACTTGTTATTTTTAGTTGCATGGGTCCCACCTTCTCTCTTCTCTACGATTTCACTTCTCTATTTTTAGCCCATGAAACAATTCATGTGTCTCAATGGGAGTTTCACACAGTTTTCAAGTGGTTCGAAACAACGCTCACGCGTTTCACCGGGATGAAACATTTTCCTTCTCTCTCCTCTCCATTTCATGCAAAAATTCCCTTTTGGCTGATGTGACACCCTATTTAATGTGCATGACACGCCCATAAAATCCCCATTGGGCCTAAGGCATTGTGGCTTGTGACTAAATTAAATGTGTATCCCACTACAGTGCACACGTTATTCACCACACTAGTGTTAATTAATCACCGTGGAGATTTGGTAATTGAACTAAAGAAACGGATTTGGGGGCTCGTGTGGATTGGAGCCAGACTTTTGTTGGAATTTGGGTAATTTCCTTGCTGCACTTGCAATGTACTACGCGGTTTTGCTTGTGCAGGAAACCATTTCTGATTTTGTTGGTGAAAAGAAGGGCCAACGATTGTTTTCCTTTTATGCACTGCATTTTGTTTGACATATATTCGTGAGTGTATATATATAGTGAAGCCCATTTTGGTGTTCTATTAACTAGCTCATCTCAATAGTCACCATGAAAAATTGAGTAATCGCCGGGTCTTATCATGTGGGGGTTGTGACGAATCCACAATCCAAAATGAATCATAGTTCGGGACACACTATTGGGATTCTTTTTTAGTTTTTGTCAAGATCACACTTAGTGTGTATAGTATGAGTGCCTACAAGTTATATCATCAGCATCATCCACATGCTCTTTCTTCGACTCTAGAGAAATGCCTTTGAATTCCTTAATAGTATGGATAAAAAAAGTCCTAATGCACAACGAGTATCTCAAGCCCGTTTCAGTCTACATTCGCTCTATAGTGTCTTTAGTCCTCAAGAATATCATTTGCGCCATAATGATTACTTCACGCTTGATTGTCAAGCTTGCACGATGCAACTGTAACTTTTTTTTATACAACAAAGGATGGGTAGTATAACTATCTTTAATATTTTTGGGCCTATGTCAAGACAAAATGAGCCTTGAAATTTCAATGGAGGAAGTATACATGTGTTATAATCATATATAAAAGCAATTCAACATGTATATCGCGATATGTTTCGGAGTTGTTTACGTTGGAATCTTATTGGTTTCTGATGTTTACATAACTAGGCAAATTCTCCGCGCGTTGCTGCGGAAATTGCGAATTATTGGATTCCATGGTATGTGAATAAATTAGTCTTATCAACATGATATTACAGTTGCATGTGCTAATGGATTTCAATAGTACTTATATGGTAGCGGATTGTCTAGTTGGTCAACTTACATTAATTTTTACTTAGTGGATGTGATGGTGGATTGCCTTGTTGGATAACTTGCATGTAGAGATAATTAGCTAGTGGGGTTTATTTATATAAGAGATATACTCCCTCCGTCCTGTAATATAGAGCATTCTAGCTTTTAAAGGTTTTCTGAAATATAGTGCATTGGGGGAACAAGATGATAATGTTTACTTAAATAAAATACATGATTATTTTCTATATAGAAAGTAATTCATTTACTTGCCTATTTTTATATGAGAAACTTAGAGTTCATCCTTTAATTATGCGAATAAAATCAGATTTCAATATATATTAGGAAGATAAGTGAGGGGTACATGCGTCTATTGTTCTCTCCCTTATTTTTTTCCTAAAATAGCAAGAATGTATTGTATATCAGGATAGAGGGAGTAGATGTGTAATTAAACCATTTGAGTTTGATCAAGTTTATATTAGAAAATAATATTTATGATACCAATAAGTGCCGTTAGACTCGTCATCAAATGTATTCAATGTCATAAGTATTGATACTTTGTTTTTTGGTAAAACTTATCAGATTTTAAGTTGCTTAAGAACAGAGCTAGAATCGTAGGCTCGTGGGAGGCAGTAGCTCAAAATATTTATATTGTAAACAAAGATATTGTCTACTCTACTGCCTAGGCAAATACTATTTCGTGTGGGTATGGACCATAGCAAAAGAAAAGACTCTGAAAGGGACGCGGCACTTTTAAATTCTCATGATCTCGTCCTTTCCTACAACGGAAGCTAGCACTTGTTGGGTTCTTTAGGAATGTGTTGGCTGGTCCCATGGCCCCGTTGGCCCCGTTGAAATTGGATACGCACCAGCTCCCCGATCCGATACTACTCATACTATACACTGTACTAGAATGAACATGCTGTATGTTCCACGAATCGTGACATGCAGGTCTTCGCGTTCCTGTGGTGGTGAGTGTTGTTGACGTCACCTATGTTCTTGTGCAGCTTTGCTCCCAAGAGCCAAGAGTACCAACTTTTGGCACACAATAGAGCTTAGTACCAAACTTAAAAAAGTACCGTGTGATCTTGGCGGACATAAGCCACCGGTCCCGGCAAGCAGTTATATGACTGGGTTTATGGCATCGACAACTGCAGTCCTTAGCTTTCCCGGTTTGATTAGCAGCGATTTTAGTTATGATCGAGCAGCCTACTTTCCACCGAAAACCAACTTAATTTGCATTGCATAGGAGTATTATTAAGGCACAGGGAAAATGATTGCTCGTGCTAGTAGCTTGAGAGTGACAGAGGTCACAGGCACACAGTGGAAAGCCACCAAGAAAAGCATGATCTAATTAAGTGGATTTGTACAGAGATTTTATTGGGCGTGGGTGCTTCCTAATCCTCTGTGCGCTCTAGCTAGTTTCTTGTGCAATAAAGGGTAATCATTTCGATCGAGCACAAGAAAAGCGACTAATCAGTTGCCTTTGCACCGTTCGGAGCTAGCTCTATGTCGCCTTCGGCGGCCTACCATTTCGCGCTGTTCTCATTTGGTCAAAACCCGAAGCGCAGGGAAGGTTAGTTGGTGCATTGCCCATATCCGAGAGAAGGCGTGCTGCCCCGTCCCTTTCTTGGTACTCGCCGGACAGACAAGTGCGCTCTATAGAAAGGTCCTCACTCCTCGGTCTGTGAGCTTTAGGTCCAACAACAACAATGACAATGAGGTCAAACTTATTGTTTAGTGGCATAACCGAAAGCGGTTACTGCCAGTCTGCCAGTCGGTAATGGTCAAACTCCGTAGTCGCTCCTCTCCACAAACAGACAAGGGGAACAACGTAGATGACCGGGTAAATAATAATGTACTAGTGCAACGCCAACGAGCTAGAGAGCTCCGGGCAGCAGTCTCGGGCCAGGACGGCAAGAATGACTCCCTCATCAGCACCGTACCGTAGTCTACAGAAAACGTTGAAACGAGTTCACACCGGCCCTCGTACGTGAACCGAGTCACACGCGCGCGAGATGGGGATGGGCTTGGCCGCTTGGCATTGGCTGCCTTCGAAGCCATGGAATTCCACCGGAAATAAACGATCCGATCGAAAGCACGGGCACGGGCGTGCGCGTTCCACTTGACTCGTCGCATGTCACGGTACTTGTCGCGACCCGTGGCCGTGGTGTAACGTGCACGGCGAATCGGGCGTCGAGGGATGCCCTTTCCATCGCTATCGCCCCGGCGTCATGTTATCGTCTTGCGAATCGCGATGGCTACGCACCGCTCTCGCATGCCGGCGCCCGTGCCGATCGTCCTTAATTCGGCGGACCGGATCCGGAAGGGTCGGAACTGCCGAACAGGACGGTGTCGTCTTACGACAAGTTTGTAAAGAGAGGCCAGCTAACGAGAGGATGAATGGACACGAATTAAACAAAAATGGCCCGTCACGCCAATCACGAGTTCACGACGCTCGTGGCCCTTTTCGTTGCCGCTGAGAAAATAAAACATTGTAAGTAAAGCGAAATTAGAGAATGAAACTTGTTGTTTTTGCAATAATAAAGAAACCATTATTCGGCATCTTTTTTAATAGCAGTGGCACACTTTTATGTTTTCCAATTTCTTCTCGATTACGTCGACCAACGAGTTGCTATATCTTTGGTCCTCGGTTTCAACCGATATATTTCAATTTGTGCCCTCAACAGTTTCTGTAAATGCAATCATTTGGTCTATATCCGGTTGAGCCAAAATAACTTTTTTAAGAACTTCGGGGGGTTGTCAACCAATCCCCACAGATAGATACATGGGGGGTGAGCCCAGTTGGTGGAAGGCGGTGGCTTTGCACATTTTACAAAACGGATGGTACAAAGGAGGAGGAGAGACTAGACTATAAAGGGAAAGCAGATCTCCATTCTTGCATCAGGCGCCCGTCCTTTCGCGGGATCCGGCAGCTCCAGTCTTTGTTTGCTTCTTTGCAAGCGTTGATAAGGCGAGTCACACTGGGCGGAAGGGCATTGAAGACCACCTCATTCTGGTGCTTCCAAATCGCCCAGCACAGCAGGAGGATGAGAGGGTGCATGATCTTCTTCGACACATGTGGCGGGGGGACTGATTCCCAGATGGAGGTCACCCTTGCTATGTTTGCTGGTTGCCATCCGATAGCCTTCCAAAAGCTGCGGACTAACAGGCATTGGGCGAAGATGTGATCCCCAGACTCCTCGGTCAGCCCACAGATGGCACAAGTGGCGTCGTCGACAATGTTTTTGTGAGCAAGGTTGCGGCGGGAGTTGATCCGGTCCCTAGTGAGAAGCCATCCGAATACCTTGACTCGGGGGGAGAAATGCCTCCAGATGAAGTTGTACGCTGCCTGGTTGCGGTCTCCACGCAAGGAGGCTTTGTAGATGTGGCTGGTCACGAGTTTGTGGTCTTGGTCTTCAAAGAAACGAGATTGTTGGTCCGGGGTTGGCTGCAGGTCGACATTCTGGAGCATTTCGTGGAGCTTGGCCAACTCTCCTGCTGCCTGAGTGGAGAGGCGACGCTGGAACAGGTCGCGGAGCTCAGACTAGACGACGTCGCGCACCGTGCGCGCTCTGGCAGCATAGTGGCTATGCAGAGCGGGCAGGAGCTCGGCCAGGGGCGCGTCCTCTAGCCAGCAGTCGTCCCAAAAGTCGGTGTCACGCCCGTCACCCACCGCAACCTTGGATATGTGCTGGTAAGCAGGGAGGAGCGCCCGGAGGGCTCCCCAGTGCGCCCCTTCCATGTCGCCGTCGAGGGTGGCACGACAGGCGCGATCAGCCGCCCAGCGCGCCCAAAAATAACTTTTTGACAAAAGTTCTATATTCTTATGTTCAGGTCGTTTTCAATGCCACTTACTAGACAGTTTTTTTTTTTTCATTCTAGAGGAGTACACCAGACCGAGGTTGAAGTGAGCATGTCATATTATGAAAGACATCTTCAAAAACACATGGATGGTTGTCTAATTATAGCTTAGTGCTGAGACTTTTCCCCCGGTGTATGTTGTGCCTTTCGAGAGTTTTGCTTTTATCAGCAAGGATTGGTTGAGTGCCTAACTTATGCATAAACTAGAATAAAATTTAATTTTATTCTAAAAACTCAAGCAATTAGAATGTAATACTATAAACAACTAGGAAAAAGAACTAAGGGGGCTACTTGGTACCTTTGTCCAACATTATGTAACCTTGCCAAGCAAGGATTTAGAGCAGATAGTTTTGTTTGGCTAGCTCACAAGCGCACTAAATTTCTGTTCCGTCAAGATTTTTCTTGTTATGATTTGTGGCAAGTTTCCTGTTGTTTGTGCCTCCTAGGCAAAGAGAGCGGCTACAAAACCATTGTAGCTCATAAATCCGTCGCCCATATGAGCCCATGTGATTCATGAACGGCCTCATCCATTTTAGCCCACAGCGTCCCATGAGATCATCATCTTCATGTTTAACCCATGTGTCATTACAAATCTTGGCCCACACAGATGACGCGCCTACAGCCCATGAGACCTCGCGCTTGTCGATAAGTTTTTTTTGAGGTTTCGAGCCCAGCTGCTACGTGATGGACCTAAATTCTTTTCTCATGGATTATCAAGGACATGGACATGCCAGAGTCCGTTAGCAGTCTTCATGGGCCATAACTGTGAAGTAACATTTTTCCTATTCTGGTCAATAGATACACTCGGCCCAAATAACTAACGGCTTGAAAGCAACAAACGGGCTTGCTATTATTTATTCTAGAACAAAGAGAAACTTAAAAATCGTGTCAAGTACATACTAGCTAATGTGCAGTCTATCTACTCAAAAAAAAAAAAAAAAAAAGCTAATGTGCAGTCTAAAAAAAAGTAGTACATACTAGCTAGTCTGTATAGCAAACTCACATGTTACAATCAAAAGGGACTGTGTATTCTCCTGAAAGAAATTCAAAGACAAGTCATAATATAACACATGCAAAACTGATTGATCACGTTCTTGAAACACAGGCCACAAAAAGGACTAAATTCCATTTTGGATAATGATTGAGGTCTGATTCATTTACCATTTTCTAACAAACAATCTGGTGGTCTTGTGGTCACAGCTTCACACGTTTCGTAGCTGTCAGGCAGTTGCCATCTGACGCATCCATAAGAACCAGCTGATGGTTGCACGACGCTACAGGTCCGATCCGTTCCAGATATTGCGGTCGCTCATCCCGGAACCCGTATACTGCCCAGTATCAATCTATCATGTTCATCATATATCTCGTGCAGTCCGTGCAGGTGGTGCTGGTGCAGGTCAGGCCGCTCCGCAACACACCGTCAGGTTCCCCTGGCAAGTCTGCCGTCTGGTGGATAGTGAGGGCCCGGCAAGATCTTGTAATTGTCGGGCCATTATCGCTGAAAATCCCCCATTTCCGAAGATCCGCCAAAACAGCAGTGGACCTGCGACGTGCGACCCGGGAGACGGTGGATGAAGCCCCAAATCTGTTGCGCCTGATTCGCTTCCTCATCATGGAACAGTCCCAAGTGTCAAATCAGCTCTGGGCTGTGATTGACTTGCTTAAACGAAACGAAACGGAGGGTACATGTATTTCAGGCTATATTACTTGGGAAGATTGATTGATGATGACGTCTATTGTTATAAAGTTGAAACGGTGTGGAAGCAGCAGGGCATTCGGAACCTTCTTTCTTTGTTTTTTTTTAAAACATTCCGAACCTTCTTTGATACTACCTTCTTTGCTTATGTACCTGAACAGTTTGGAACGAGCCGAAAATATATCGGCACTTCGGCAGCTGCTGCCGTGCGGATAAGATCAATACAAATATACAATGCGGTGCACTCTTCTTCGCGGATAAATTAAAATTTCAGGCGATGGATGACTGGATGTATATGTGTGTGGCTTTCAGCGATTTTTTTTTTCACATGTGCAACTCACGGGCTCTGGCGTTTTCTTACATTCTCTCCCTGTCTACCAGCGACGCTTTGGTGCAGCGCTGGAAAACGCCTACGCCTGGACCGCCTTGATGTGGAACACCCATTCCCATACAAGAAGAGGGAAAGGCGAGAGGCCGTGGCAGCAACGCACCGCGACGAGATGGATGCCCCTCGATCCCAACCACGCGACGCGACGACGACGACGACGTGGATGCGCGGCGAGTTGGGCCGCACGTTCGTACGTGCTCGCGGCACTGCGCATCGTCTGGTGCATCCGCAGAACTAAAAGCTGATGCGTATGGTGGCGGGCGAGCTCGATCGATCGATCCATGGATCGGCGACAGCGGCAGCTCCTCGGCTCATTCTTATCCGCTGTAGCGTGAACGCGATGGCACGGCCTTGGCCTTGGCCTTTTCGCTTCGCGGGGCCGTCAGGCAGCGGGCGACAACGACGGATCATCCAGTGAAGTGAGACCACCGGTACGGGCTGCGCATTGCTTTTTCTACTGATGATGAGCCATGGCCTCTCCCTCTTGTTTCGTTCCCTATACTGTTTTCGAGAATACGATTCTTGTTCATGCTCATATCATTAGCACCAAAAAAGCTCAGAGTTATGCGTCCCTTTTCTCCCAAACTAGCCAGTCACCACGTTCCAGGATAATACTAGCTTTCGCCGACGTCGTTATCATTTGCGAAATCGACAGGCAACAATGGGGGGGTACGATCGAGCTTGCTGCTGCTGTGCACTGCTATGCGTTTGACATAGAAGCGCAGGCAGCCAGGCAGACGTGTCCGTCAGGCGTCAGTGCCTGAATCGTGAATTCGTCGTGATGATGGGGCGGCTGGCGGCGAGCGCGACGGCACGGGCACGTCGAGAGCTGGCTGGCGGGCCGGGCCCCGGACTCAGCGTGTACGATAACGAGGCAATATTTTCAAACTTCCAACTTCACACTACAAATACAAACGAACATCAAATTCTTAAGACGGGAAGATCAAATATAGATGAAATCAAAAATCAATTGCACAGTTTGTGAGACGAATCTTTTGAGTCTAATTAATCAATATTTGACAATTTTAGGCCTACAAACGAAATTTTAGGCTTCTCGGCCCAAGTTGGCACTTTGCATAGGCCGTGTCAAATCAAGATCAGAAGATTTCGTTTGTATTTGATAAAAATTATCCAAACTTTTGACTAATTAGGCTCAAAATGTTCGTCTCGCAAAGACAATCAAACTGCGCAATTAGTTTTTTATTTCATCTACATTTAAGATCTTTCGATAGGTAGGCCGACATTTTGATGTGACGGGGAATAGGAATTCTGCATAGTGAATTTGGTGGCCAATTTTGACATCTAAACAAGGCCTTAGGATCTAAACAAGGCCTCGTTGAGTGAGCCCGTGGTCCCGGAGGTGGGGGAGAGGGGCTTGATGTGTCATTATTCCCCATCGATTATTTTGGTCGAGTTCGGTTTTGGTTCCATTCAGTGCATGGATCCATCCATCGATCGAGCCTAAAAAAATGACCCCACTCCATTTCTTTTCTTTTGTTTGCACGATGATGGCCCCACATTCCTCACTTTCTTGTGTTACGATCTCTGTTGCCTTGTTTTACTTGCAAGCAAAACTACTGGCTAGCTGGGAGTAAAGTAGCGGGTTAAATTCGCATCACAGCACAAAGCACTCCGTGTACTGGGAAAGCTCAGGGAGTAATGCACCAAGAAAAGGCGCCGTTGATTAACGTACGCACGCTTTTGCTGATACTCCTCCTCTCTTTCGGTGCGGGAGAACCTGGGGCACGGAGTGGCCGAGTGGCGTGTCTATCAGCTATCCCTTGGCCGTGCGTTACAGGTGGAAGCAGCCTACACCTGTCAAGGGCGCGCTGCCTTCCAGAGCCAGACTGAATAATCTGTCCTCCGTGTACTGCAAATTATCAAAAACACACATCATGGCTGGTTGGGAGGTGCGCTTTGCCTCGGCGTTTGGTCGCTGTACGGAGGCCGGCCGGCCGGCGGCCTAACCTGAGCGGTAGGCTAGGCATAGGCGTTGCGTTGCGTCTAGGAGCACGCCTCAGAGATTCCCGTCTTATCGGACCTCTTGAACCGGTCGCGGCGGTGTCTCTGGATCTGAAACTTCGGAATCCTGAAGACCGTGCACACGTACCTGAAACTTCTGAATCCTGAAGACCGTGCACACGAGGGCATACCGGAGTGGAAGGCCGGTCAGGGCAAGGTGCGGCCGGTGACACGGGTCACGGGTGATTGGAGAATACGGCCGTTTGACCACTGTTCTAAACCTGCAAACTGGATCGGTAGTTCCTGCGGATTCCAGAGATGGACAGCACGGTGCTCGGAAATTCCCCGGGACTGGGAATGAATCTGAGTGTAAGCAGCTGTTCCAGCAATGGGTTGGTTGCCCAGATCCACGGAACATCTGGAGCCTTGGCGCTTTCTCGTTGCAGCAAATATATTTTGTGGCATACTAGTAGTAGGTGGTGGGGGAGAAAAAATCGCGCGCTTGGGTCCTTCCGTCCGGAACGAAAAATGTGGAAAAAAAATCCACGGATGTACCAGAATCCAGATGAGAAAAATGAAAAACGCGAGCAGCTGGTTGACGGGTGACCTGACCTGAGCATGAATCAGCAGGCGGCCAGCCAGCAAGCAGCATGGCATGGCATGGCATGGCATGGCAGGACAAAAGAAGCGGGGGCCCAAATCTTGCATCGACACGCTGCCTAGCTCATCTCATCTCATCACCAAAATTAATCCAATCCGCGGAAAGATTCACAACTCCACAAGCTTGGAAGACGGAATCTACGTATGCACAAGAGGAATCTAATCTCCTAGTAGCCTTTTTTTTGGGGCGGTGGCCGCTTTACTCATTTTGCCTATGTACAATTCGAGCCTCTGCTCCGGCTGCTGCGGCTGTCCTTCGATTGAGACGTTCGCGGTGGCCGCGCATTCCGCAGTCGGCACGGTGGAAGGTCCGTGGCAGCTTTCCGGCAGGCGGACGGCGAGGTCACTCACTGGTATCCGCCGAGGCCGGTGAGCATCAGCTCGTGCGGCCGCAGCAGCGTCGGTGTGGAGGGCGTCATCAGCGGCGGCATCGGCGCCAAAGACGCGCCGAAGTAGGAGAAGTCGAAGTCGGAGGCGTCGGGGACCCCCGCGGCGAAGGCCCAGAGCGCGCCGGCCATCTCGTCGGGGATGAGCGGCGCGCGGCAGAGCGGGCAGGTGCGCTGGTCGTGCTCCAGCATCCAGCGGTCGAGGCAGGCGCGGTGGAAGACGTGGCGGCAGTTGCTGAGCCGCCGCACCTCGTCCCCGCCCGCGATGCCGCTCAGGCACACCGCGCAGCAGTCCCCGCCGACGCGCCGCGGCGCGTCGGCCTCCGCCTCCAGCTCGGCGAACCGCACCACGGGGAGCACCTCCTCGATGACCAGCGCCGGCACCGCCCGGAACTCCGGCCGCTGCCAGTGCTGCTGCATCAGCATCGCCGCCGCCTGGTGCGGCAGGTGGTCTAGCCCCTGCGCGCCAACGCCGCCGTGGTGGGGGTGGTCCTGCAGCAGCAGCGCCTGGTGCGGGTTGTCCTCGAGATCCAGCAGGTCGCCGAGGCCCACGGCGTCGAACGCCCAGAGGAGGAAGCGGCGGATGTACCCCAGCAGCAGGAGGAGGTGGAGCAGCTGCTTCGGCAGCACCAGCTCCGAGTAGCCCACCGGGAAACCCATGCTTGCGTTGCCGGCCGCGCGACCCGACCGGGGCAGCAGCACCTCTCCGGATTTGCTGGCTGGCTTCCCCCGCCCCTTGGCTTGCGGCGGTGGTGGTGGTGGTGATGAAAGGGAAGGGGAAGGTGGGGGCGAGGCGATGTGCTTGGTGCCTGCAGATATGGCGATGCGTGGACGGGAGAGGCGAAGCGGGCGCGCCGGCTATATAAAGCGCGAGGCCAAGGCAAGGGTGACGCGGAAAGCTTGGGGGACCCGCGAGCGCCGTGGGGGTGGGATCGATCGCGTATTCGCGTCGCGTGTTATGCTCTGGTGGTGCTGGTGGGGGTGGGCTGCTCTGCTCTCACCGCGCCGTGCTCCGTGCCGGTGCCACCACGGCACCACCCTCCCTCTCGTGTGAGCCCAGCGCCCCCAGCCCCAGCCCGAGTGGCGACAGACCCACCCCTCGGCTCGCGCGTGGCGCGACGGGTGGTCCGCTCGCGTCCGCCGTACCCACAGGCTACTGCCGGGTCGGTGCAATGCACCGTGCCGGTGGCTACAAGCAGAGGAGGCACCTGTGCATCTCCCCACCACCTCGCACGGACCACGGTTCCACAGCCACGGTCCACACAACGTACCTGCAGACTGTGCATGTTCACGTGAAGTGCTCGAGCTCGAGCAGTAACAGTGCATTACTGCTTGGCCGGCCGGAAGCGGTCAAGACTTATTTGCAGTCTATGTCCATGCGTCAGCGACGCCATGTCCGTTTGCGTGGAGTGAGCTCCAGCTATTCAAAATTTTAGCCGCCTCCGTGGACGGGGGAGAGCTCTAGGACTACGGAGTAGAACAGAGACTGCAACGGACCGGATGTGCTGCAGGTTGGAGACAAATCGGTACCCGATTTCTACTCCGAAAAACATTACCTCGGTTCTTACCCGATTATATCAAAAACAAAATGACAAAACTAACGAGTTTGACAAAATTACAGTAGCATTTTAAAGCAATATATAGACAAAAAAATTGAAATCACTTAATGTCTTTGTATCAATGAAGAACAAAACAATTATCGAGCTAGCATATATCTACATTGAACAAATACCTGATAATAAATTTACATTGCATTGAACCACTTTATGTCTTCATAATAGACATAGAATACAAGAGCAAAGATTTTAGATATTTCGGGTAACTTAGGTAGTTCGGGCACCAGAGAACATTATTAGAACTAACAAAAATAAATTCAGAGTTTTATAGTTACAATCAGAAATTATGCTTGGTATTTCAGGTTCAGGTAATTTGTGTTTGGGAAATTGATATAAGGTATTTTTATAGTTCCAAATTGTAAGTCACTTTAACTTTTTCTTGTTACATTCATTTTGCTATGTATTTAGATATACATAAGATCTAGTAAAAACGTAAAATGGATGTACCAAAAAATTCAAAGTGACTTACTATTAAAGGTATATAACATGTTTAGTTACTTAACATATAGTACGTCCTTCATACTGCATTATAAGACATTCTTTGGCTCTTTAAATACATTGTTTATATTACACATTTAGTATAAGAAATTCAAAACATCTAATAATTTTTTTTTCGCGACCGGGACTTCACCCGTTTTTCATTAAAGGAAGAGAGTGAAAAGATACACCCATGGACTAAGCAACGGCGGCGAGACGCCCACATCACGAAGCCAAACAAACAAAAACGAAAACCTAACTATTGGATACAAAGTTCGCTATTACATACTAGCACTGTTTTGCGACCAAAAGCTATCAGCGCACCAACTGCGACAAAAACCAGCACACACCTAGACCGTAGCAGCCTGCCTCCGCCCCCGCAACTTCCTCCCATGGAGCAGGGTCTGCATGGCTTCCTCTCCTAAACATATAGAGCTTAGATACCAAATATATTGTTTTGGTAATTAAGTACGTGATACTTTATCACCACAAAACGATTTTCATTTGTCTCGGGCTCAATCCAAGACCTGTGAGTGTGAGTGCGATTTGGCACCCTTGTCTACACTCTTTCGGGTGTGGTGGCGCCGTGGATCCAATGTCTTTGTACGAGGGGAGAGCTGGCAACTTGGCTTGGCCGCGGTGAAAAGAAACGAAAGGGATGGTTGCACGAAGGTTCTTGGATCCTTTTGCTTTTGCACCATGAGACGAAAAGGACGGGGGACGAGGACGCGACGCAACTTGCTGGCTGGCGACTCGGTCGAGTGCCTTGTCTCGTCCTGGCCCCGGGGAAATCCATGCGTGGCTGCCCTGGGTGCTCATCATGCATCATGGCGTCGCGTGGCGTGGGTTCACCGCGTCTTTTAGGTGGCTTTGCCTGATATTTTACAATGCCGTTTCTTTCTGGACACTTCGTCTTGCATCATGCCAATCTTCTGTGTACGTGCGGGTTTTTAGTTTATTTATTTTTATACGCGTGCGGGTTTGTAGTTAATATATGTTGTTGGTGTAAAGTCAAAAAGGCCGGTAATAGCACAACAAGCAGCGCCTGCAAGAACAAGAGCTGAGGAGAAAGGCATCGTCGTCCATGTCCATGGCACCACCAGAAACAACAAGGACACAAAACTAATCGCATTGCGACAAACTTGATCACAGTTAGCGAAAGCATTGCCCCGCCACAGGATTTGCAGGCCCTAAACATGTGTCAGGAAAGCGACGCCAGTTTGGTGGATTTGGTCCGTTCCTGACGAAGATTTCAGCCCTGCTCTGCTCGCGTCACATGGTGCATTGAACCTTACTAGTACTAACCTGCTGGCTGGCATGGCCTCCCTCGCGATGCAAATGCAATGCAAGGGAATGTTCAAGATTCCAATGATTACAGTGACTGGTACTACTAGTACTGAGGGCTGGGGCTACAAGCAAAGTTAACGCAACAACAGAGAAACATTGCACGCGGCACTAGCTTCCGGCCTCCAGCGGTGCACTGACTGTGGTGCGTGGTGGCGGTAGTACTGAACTCTCGTACAATAGCACTACTATGAATGATTGACTCGACTGTTGTATGACTCCGAGAGGCACCGAACCTTTCTGAATTTTGCCCATTTTGCCCGCTGCGACGCGCGATCCGCGACCACGCAAATGGCATGTCACCCGTCTGGCTCGTGCAGCTGTTGTTCTCTTTGCGAGATCGGGACACCTGTGTGTTTTGTCCAGATGCCGCGCTCCTGCATCGCATCGGCCCGGCAGCTAATCGCTCTGCGTCAAGGAGGCGCAGCCACGCGCGGTACGGACGGACTCGATCTGTCAGCTCCGTGGTAGCGGTAATAGTATGCTGCTGGTAGTGTCATCCAAAGGCGTTGTACGTGTCTCGATCGCAGATCGCCGGCACTGTCAGCACAACTGCATGGCTACAGCGACGATCGAGATGGACGTCCTGGACTCGAGACGCCGGGCCAAGTCGTCGCGTATCGTACCAACGGACCGGCCACAGATTCGTGCCGTGGCCCCGTTGGACAAACATGGCCACTACATCCATAGTCTATCTTCATACTGTATTATTCTGTAGGTGTGTGCCCAGTCTTACTTAAATTCATTCAATCCAAAGGCCTCTTAAACACTTGTAAAAAACTCCCGCGTGGCCGTCTGCCACGAGGGTTTTGCGCTCCTTGCGCACTTGTATGTTAAAACTCCATTCTTCTTATTAATGCAATGCCGGATATCCGGATCTTTAAAAAAAAACACTTGTAAAAAAACAAACAAAAAAAGCGAGCATCTCGACCAGATCTGCGGCCGTGTGTTTCCTCTGCACATGAAACGCTGCATCCACGTCACCAGACAGGACGCCGGTAGGGTACTACTGATTTGTCGCTTTGTGCGTAGGTAAAGGGACTGTAAAGAGCATGCGGGCGCAGTGTATCTTTGTGAATTGACCGTTTGTCCAACGACTCTAGATAGAAATTGCTCCAACACATAAACTCGATAAGTACTTTCTAGCTAGAGTAGTAAATTTACTATCAAGAGTTTTTACCCCGTTGCACGCTACAGTAGTAATTTTTTTTACCTCTACTCTAGCGTGCAACGGGAAAAAACGTTGACTCTCCAGGGAACGCTCGTGTCATGTCTCGTAGTGGATGAGAGGTAAAATTTGAATGCCTCACGGATGAATTCTCTTTTGAGAATTTCACAATACATCATAGACATCCATAAGACGCACACACATTCATTCTTGTGAAGGCACATATGCACACCTTACCCTTATGAGCACAGACTGAGCATCATGCAGACTGAAGATTACCGATGTCACCATTGACGCCTCATCGTCGACGTGAACGTCGCTTAGCACTTAACGCTCGGTAAATTTTGGTAAAATTCCGAGAAAACTTTTGAATGAAAAAAATGTTTTGTTGTGTAGTAGCTTGCTGATTTGTGGACTTTAGAGGGCAATTTATTTTGATAAGAACACTAAATACACACATATACATCTCATTATAGCTTAGACTTTTTTTTAGTAAAACATTATAGCTTAGTCTAGCACACATACTTAGGCTCTGTTTGGTATGGCTTCGACTATTCTTGCTACATTGCCCGAGCTGGTGAAACAAAAGTAGTGACTTCATTGGCTTCTAATTCATTTGTTGATAGGAGAGAAAACCAACTCTCAATCTGAAATTCTACCAAATTAGACCTTAACAAATTGAACTTTGCTAGACTCTCAAGTTTTGGTTCAAGCTTGGTTTATTTATAATTGAGTGTTGATTTGCTACAACCGGTGGTAGCTAACCACCCCAGTGTGGTAGCTACCCACGTATTTGGATGGACGACACCTATGTGTGAGCAATTGATCATGCGGTAGACGCTGACTCATGAAGTTTGGGCTATCAAGTACTGTGTAGACTCAAAGAAAGGAGCTTTAGTTGTCAAAAAGAAAAAGAAAGCAACCTTTTTTCATTTTGCGCAAAGCACATTGGACCATGTACTGTTGTGTACTTGTGTGCACCAAAGTTGCTGTTTTTACCATGTCTGTGAAAAAGGGAGGGAGGGGTGTGGTCCATGCAATCTATTCTGAGTAAGTTTTTACCATGTACCTGTGAAAAAGGGAGGGAGGGGTGTGGTCCATGCAATCTATTTTGAGTAAGCGCAGTGTATACTTTGATGCTTTCATATGCAAATACTAAAAAAGGACCGGTGGTCCATTGTGGGTAGCTACCCAAGGGGGTGGTTAGCTACCACCGGTTGTAGCAGGATATTTCTATTTATAATTTCATCAATTCTCCAAGCAAGGCTAAAGTCTTAGTCTTTTTTACCATCCTAGTGCATATACGATGCTTTTTTTCCCCTTCAATCACGGTATAGATGTGGATATATATCCTTAGATATATATACACATACTTATCTGTATCTGTATGAATACATATACATATACCTTTGAGAAGCTAAGCCAAATTAAGATAAATGTACATTGATAAGTTATCACAGGTGTCTCGCCGTTGACACCTAGCATAGAAAAAATCACTATAAGTTATTAAAAAAATCTAGAAAATAGGAACAGTAGTGTCATGTCTCGTAGTGGAGGAGAGGTAAATTTTGACTCCCCCACGGATGAAGTCTCTTTTGAAAGCAAAAGATGTTTTATTGTGTTGCTTGCTAAGCGAACATGGCAAAACATGACCCCGTGCTCTCGCTATCTGGATGAGACGCGTGTATTGTAATGTGCAGGCAGCTGGTGGATGATTAGGTAGGCTAGTTTTTCTCCCATTGTACTAGCTAGTACAATATCTATGTCACAAATAATATAAAATATTTGTCAAAGGTTAAATGCTATCATCGGCTTTATCCCCAGAATAATGTTCCGTGATTTATATGCAGATTAAATCCCCGGCGACAGTAATAACAAATAAAAAAACTCAAAACATTTATGTCATACAAAAAACCATTTTGAGTTCATACAAAAAACATCAATATTTATTTGTAATACCAAGTGTTATTAGATTCATCATGTTATTACATTGCACACACAATAATTTATGTCCTAAATATTGATATTTTTTTTTTGTATGTTATAGTTTTGGTCACATCGTCTTTACGACACAGATAGTAGCATTTAGCTGGCTACTGTCGAGAAAAAGCTGAAAGGCTAAATAATCGATCTCATTCTTATGGAAGTAGGGATCCGAGACAGTGGAGTGGGATGGTTCATGTAGGTGCATGCATCAAGACCTGAATGAAAGGGTAAACGAGGCACGAGATCCACGAGCCACCATACCGTCTTCTCAGGGTGATTATTTTCAGGGCGATTATGTGGTCTCATCAGATCTGAACAGTGATACAACATTCAACTAATAGGATGGGTAACAACCTGAGTTTGTATAAATTGATTATTATAAAAAAAAACTTTTACTTTAAATGATACAGTAGTACTCCTGCCGGTTAGCTAAGTTTTTTTTTTAAAGAAAAACTAATCCCTAGAACTTTTACTTACATAGTAACATATCAGGTCTAGGAATTATACGTAGAAGAGGAGACTGGTCAAAGAAATTCGACATATAAGTCTACCTCATCTGTCTAGGGGTTCTTTTTTTTTGCGTGGAATCGTCTAGCCAAGTTATTCACTGATGAGCTACTCTTAGTTTCCATTTACAATTTTTTTTTGTGTGGAAATCTATTTAAATATTTGATAATTTAGCAAAGTTATTTTCCCTATGATAGGTGACCGTTTAGTCTGTATCGAGTACATGTAGTGACTAAATCTCGAAATCTACCCTCTTAGAGCATCTCCAACAACTCCCAATATCCACTTGCTATTCTATATTTTTTTGGCAAAAACATAAAATCTCATCTCCAACAACTCCCAATATCCACTTGGTAAAATAGCAACTTGGGAAAAACCACCCTCCGCGCGCGTATCTTTACGCGCGCGGAGAGCCCGCGTATCGCCGGTGCTGCTGCGCTCGCGCCGGCTCGTGCCCGCCCGTCGCTGCGTGCTGCGCTCGCTCGCGATGCTGTCGTCCGTCCTTCGAGATGCCGTCGCGATGCCCTCGTCCGTCGTCCGTCGTCAGTCCGGATGCCGTCGCGCCGGCTCGTGCCCGCCCCTCGTGCTGCTGCGTTCGCTCGCTCGCGATGCCGTCGCGATGCCCTCGTCCGTCGTCCGTGGTCAGTCGTCCGTCCGGAAGCCGTCGTCCGTGGTGCTTAATATTTTGATGGGAAATACTCAAAAGTTTCGTTTTTTCGTTAGGATCGCGTAGGATCAAACCTCACCCGATTTGGTGCGGCCGTTGTCGAGAAATCGCGAGTCAAAATTTCCACCCGCTGGTCAACGTCGTGTTCTGGACTAATCCTATGATAGATTTTCTTTTGCGGACTTTTCTGAAAAGGTACCAGACATAAAGAATTATATATATGTTCTTGGTTGATTTCAAGAAAGATTATGGACTAAACTGCAAAGTGGTCATCTCGGGATTTACCAAGTGAGAATAGAGAGTTGTTGGAGAGAGACTTTTTTTTCACTTAGGAAATAAAATACAAAGTTGCTATAACACGGATTTACCAAGTGAATTATTGGGAGTTGTTGGAGATGCTCTTAGTATTTCAGAGATTCTCATAACAGAGTGCGATATGTGTTTCTTCATAGAGGTGACTCATGACATGTTAAAGCAAATAGTACGTAGTGATCTGGCTGTCGGTTTTAGTTGGGGCCCTGATGAACGGATCCCAAGCTCATGGAATTCAGTGTTCGAGATTCTCCTAGATCATTGTGCACAACCGACAAAAAATGTGTTTCCAATAGCACATGAATCCAGATTACGGAGATCTTCTTGTACAGAGATTAGTTAGCAAATCAATAATCAAGCACACCACAACAACTATATGCCTCCTAGCATGTACGGCATTATATAATATACCTTCGATTCCATAATGTTTCGGGGATCCAAAGGTCACCATTATCACGCTCCCTCCTTGACATAAGCTTCGCGATATTATTATGTATATGTGTTTATTCTAACGAACATGGAGAAGACTAGTTTTTGTTCGGCGCCTGCATAGAGTTTGAAACGATCAGATCAAAGAGTGCTTGAGTTTGAAACAATCAGAAAAAGGCTCCAGATTTCATTTCTCTTCCCCCAAGCACTTGATGCAAATCAAGGACCATCTTGTCGCGGCTCGCATAAAGAAATCGGTGTAATTAAGTACATAAATTTATATGTTGACGACGTAAATCTAGTAAGACGTCTTGTGGCTTTATATATTTCTCTCTGCTGTCCATTGCAGCTTCCGTTCTCTGTCCACAGTGATCTGGTGAGACGTTTCAACTAAATATGTCAGCAATCAGCATACGGGTGTGTGGGTAAATTGTTTAATAGTAGTGCCCGTGCGTGTGTGCTCTCTCACTATCGTGCACCAGTTCACGGCCGGCGATGAGGCAGGCAGGCAGCCATGCACGATGTGACTTGAGACGTTGATGTGGATTGTGTTTTGTAGTAGTACAACAACAACAAAAGAACGGTCGTCCATGCATTGCATGCAGCGCACATGAGGCTTGAAAAATAATTTCCCCTGGGTCGTCCAAAAGAGATGAAAAACACGTGAGCGATCTGAATTGTATTGATGCTTAAATGTTCAAGAAGAAGACGAGATTGTTTGTGGCTCGGCGGTGAATTTGGACTTTGGGAGTAGTCCCTGCCGGCCCTCCACAATGATTTTAAGCAACTGGTAATCTTACAGCACGTCTGTCTGTACTGTACTGTACCTTAATAATCGTCGAAACCCTCTCTGATCTAAACAGCTCACACTCTTGGACCAAAGGACGCCGGCAGGCTGATCATCCACCAAGATACGCGCACATGGACAGTCACGCAGCGCCACGATGCCATGCCAACCTCCGTCCCCATGGATGGTGGAGTTCCACGCACGGCCGCCGCAACTCGCCACTATCTGGGCATGTGGCCGCCGGCAGCCAGGCACCCCAAACAAATCAGAGGGTGTGCGGTGTGCCCTACCAAGCTCAGCTCACATTGGCCGGTTGGCCCTCCTCCGATCCATGCAGTGTTGGCCCTCCGATCCATGTAGTGCACGCACCAACCAACGCGAATCCAGTTTGCCCGTGGAATCTGGCGCCCGATCGAATCCCGATGGAGCCGCCCAAATCCAGTGCCACTCAAGCCAGGCTGCCGCGCGCCTGCACCGCCTCACGTCCGCACGGGCACGGCGGACAGACGTGCGGACAAGAGGCGGCGAGGACGCGAGCGCGGACAGGGACAGCGGCCGCGGCCGCCGGCCGGCCGGGCGTGGCGGGTGGCCGTGCCCCGGGCGCCCGCGCGCGCCACCCACGTGTGTCCTCGCCCTCGATTCGCTCCCCGGTTGCCATCGCCCGCGCCAGTGCGTGTGCGTCACAGCATGCACCGATCGATGCGGGACCGGTGCTGCCAAGTTCATGCACCGCGAGAAAGTGACGTCGTCCAGCACTCTCCCAGGGCCCCGCGTCGTCCAGTTCGTTCTGTACCCGTGTTTTGTTGGCTGGTGCTGCATGCCAAGTGCGTGGCCAGGAAGGCTTAGTCGTCTGTGCCGGTCGATTGCAAGTTTGGAACACCGGACTGCGACCGTGAAAAATCATGTGATCCCAACGTAGCCGAGCTGTACGCTCGTCAGATCATGATTAATTCCGAGTACTGCAGTTGTTACACGGAGTTGTGCGTCCTATTTTAGCCGAAAACGGCGCGTGGCACGGATCGCGAGATGCGCGAAGATCCCCCCAGTGCGAGTTTCTTTTTTATTGTAGACATACAACAACTTGGATATGGACTTCATTGAGCTACTCTCCAAATGCACCAATCGCCCAGCGAGTCTGTCGGTGTGTGAGTGCGTCCGCACCTTTCTTGCAAGTTTGGCTTGGCCTGCCTTCGGTCGTCACTCGTCAGCTTCCAAGCACACCACATGATTCAGGAACCCAAGAGAGATAGATGACGATCTTGCCTGGCGTAATTAGCCTCGTCGACGTCCTTATCGGAAGAGGCTAATTTACTTCCAGGTAAGGTTACCTGCCAATGCTAATTTTACATTTCCTCTGGCCCATGGCGCGGGACCTTTTCCTGTCGTTCAGTTTGGATTACTCCCCGCGTCGTGTACCCGCACATGATCAGTCAGTGTACACCCGGTACTTAGCACTGTATTTTACTAGTACGTAGATAGATTACGATGCATGAATATGACTAATCCATCCTCATCCTCATCAAAGAAAGCTGGCAGTTCTGGTCTTGTGGATTGACGCGGACTCTGTCGAGACAATTGCCATGAGCCATGGGCCATATGGCCTGCCGAACATCCCAAACAACACTTGGATTGCCGTGCGGACAAGAATTTGCCAGTTGTTACTATGTACTTGTAGGAGTAGCACACACCTTGCATGTGGAACTGGCATGGCATGGCATGTCAGCACTTATCCAGACGTGCCGTGACAGTGTGCGTTTTGGTTACCTCCACATAACTAGCTGTAGCTGGTGATAAAACTGATAATCATCAAGAGAAGAAGGTTCTGGTTCCTTGGGCTTTCCGACGTGGCAACGTTTCAATAGTCACGTGCCAGTGTGCAGGGAGAAGATGCACCATGGAATACTCTTAAAAAAAAACATGGAACACTCTAAATGAAACAGAAGTTGTTTGTTCAGAGACTTACAGTTTTTTTTTTCTTCCTTCTGTATTCCAGGTTTCATTGGACCTTTGGTGTCTAAAACAAGCCCACTAACCGTTGTTTTGGGCATAACCATTCCCCAGTGTAACTGCCGATCTGCCGTGTACATCTCTCAGGGCCTGTCGCCCGTGGCCCAGAGATACGCAAACTGACCACGCCCCCAAGGCCCAACTCTTGCTCGTGGGCTTGCCCAGCAGGCTTCCAGGCGCTAGTTTCCTCTGCCGATAAGAGAAGCCTCGGCCCGCTGCCATCCAAATGTGATAACTTTTTATTTATTAGTACACCAGTGTGTTGCTTATGATGAAATCTATAAACCTACTGTAGAGTGTAGACCACATGATGCATATATCTCGAAATATTTTATATATAGAGGCGTGTGATTTAGCCTCAGCCACCAGCCTGACCGGTCGCGCGAAAGCTTGGTCCAATAAAATGGCCTGTTCATTGCAACTTGAACTTCCACTGTATGTTCAGTTCAGAAAATTGCAGCTGCAATCTCTCAAAGTTATGCCGCTGTGAGCCTGTCAGCCCGTGAACTTCCACGTTCGGCGTCCCGCGTGCACATTCCTGGCCGGCCTCGACGTAGGCGACAGAAATCATGCCTGACGTGGGACTCCTCCACCGGGGTCGCAAGAGAATCGCCGCCCGTGGCCCCGTGGTCGCAAGGGAATCGCCGCCCGTGGCAGGGCCACGAAAGCACCGGACCACCGGTCCATACGCAAGATTAAAGAAGATAATAACGCAGGACATTCTTGTAGAAAATAATCAAGGCTCGTCGATAGCAAGCTTTGCTTAATTGCTGACCTGCTGTCCGTCTGAGAACTTGAGAAGTAATGGCAATGCAAGCTAGCTAATAACAGCTGGCCTGACCTTGTTCTGTCATTAGCTCTCTGCACTCTCGATCGTCCTTGGATCCGCCCCACGGACACTGTCATTGGTCGCTGGATTCGCCCCAACGGGCATTCGGGGACAACGTACGGTGTGAATTCAAGCGTCAAGCTGTAATCTATGTGCAATGCAATTCATAATCGCCTCCTATCTGGTACACACGGTTGGTCACTTCTCACTTCTCAGTACTGCCACTATGACATTGATACCACATATTCAACCTCTAAACTAGGACGGAGGGAGTTAGTATGGAGCTGGTAGGAATTAGGATCAAGCGACTAATAGGTAATACTCCTAGTTGGTTTGAAGATGTATATAAACTGCTGTCACCAACATCCTTTCACTAACTAACGAGCTAATTGTTAACCTTCACTTGCTAATGGTTAGTAGGTCTATTAACACGTTGGATCCACACCTGCTATTTTAACTTAACACTAATAGATCCCTTTTAGGAGGGTTACATCAGGCTCAACACTACCTCTCTCAGGTTGCATCTTGCATCAACGGCAATAACAGTATGCTGGTTGATCTCTGACGCCTAGCTGATACAGCACTACAGGAGCAACTATTCTGCTGCTTCTTGTGCCACCACCACCATAGTACGCTGGATCCTGCACGACGAGGACAACGGACAGGTAACTTCTTGGAAAGCAAGCACACCTACTACTACCTTTCTTGTTTGCCGCAGAAAAAAATCTGATCGCCTGCATTAGGAGCTTGCGCATGGCCAATTGTTTATGCCGTAGTAGACGACAGGCTTCCGCCTCGATCGCGCAACAGAGCAAATTAGAAACAAAAATTTCTGTGGATCAACTGGCTATTCTTTGCATGTGTCGGAACCAAACTTTGGATGCACTTTAGCTGTTTAGGGCGTGTTTGGTTGCCCGGATGCGGCGTACATGGCCCGGCGGATGCAACCAGGCCCAGTTTGGTTGCCTGCATACCCCCCCAGCCAGGCCAGCGGCATGCAAATCCCACCCTCCGGCCTGGCTCCAGAAGAACGCCCAAATCGAGCGTGCCTCCTCAGCCTGGCTGGCGGCGTGCTCGCGCTCGTGCTTCCGCTGGCTCGCTCCGTGCAGGCGGAGATGGCGCGAAAACCCTAGGGTCACCGCTCTCGTTCCCGCCCTCACCGCTCTCGTTCCCGCTCTCACCGCTCTCGTTCCCGCCATTCGCCGCCCTATATATCTTCCCTCCCGGCTCCTCCCCCTCTTCTTCTTGTCGCTCGCTGCCTGCGCCGCCGGTAGGCAACTTCTTCCTCCTCCCCCTCTTCGATCTGGTTCCGGTGGTTTTGTTCGATTTGGGTGCTTGTAATCGTGCCTTCCCTCTTGATCTATCGTAGGTGAAGTGGATCTGCCACCACTCCAAGCCAGTGAGTTTCCCCTTCTCTTTCTCCATGTTTTTTTCCGATTTGTAACCCTAGCTCATCGTTTCTTCTTGATCTTGTTGCAGGCACACCAGATCCGCTCTTTTTGTTGTTCTTGAGGTATGAATCCTTCTTCTTCTTCTTTTTTTTTTTCTATTTTTGATGTATGAATCCTTTTTCTTCTTTTTTTTTCCTGTTCTTGATGTATGAATCCGATCTTTTCCTATGCTAATCCACTTGTCTTCGCGTCTGTGCTTGCAGATCTGACCCCTCTCTGTTCGTGTTGATCCTTTGCTGGTGGTGCTGCTGCTTGTCAACGTGGGTATTTTGCACTTCTACTCCCCCCTCTGTCCCCTTCCTCCCCCCTAATCTGTATGATGCGATAGCGAGTCCTGCGGTCTTCGATTTCTGAGATTGTGATGTAGTACATGAAGTTCTTGGCTGTTACACTGAGCTATTGTCCAAAGTCTATGATGATGTTAGTTCTTTTTGAGCTATTGCCCTTAGTCTATGATGAAATATGATATGTACTGAGCTGTTGCCCATGGTCTATAATGATAAATTTTGTTGACTGAGCTGTTGCCAATGGTCTATGATGATAAATTTTGTTCACTGATCTGTGATGCTTAGAGTGGGTATTTTGTTTACTGTTTGATGCCTAGAGTGTCTCAAATCTTGTTAAATTCCATATATTTTTTCTAGATGGACATGCAACAAAAGAGACGGCTTCTCATTGCCAGAGCTGGTGCTCTTATCACTGCTATGTATGCCCTGTTGTCTGCTAGTCTTAGAGTTCTTAAGTGTGAGAAGCCCCAAATCAGTTATGGCCCAATGAGCATTAGGGATGAGGAGAGGCAAAGAAACCTAAACCTAATTTACAACTACAATGACATAGAGTGTGTGAACATGCTGCGCATGAGAAGGGCCCCTTTTTTCAGTTTATGCAACTTGTTCAGGGCTAGAAAGTTACTTGCAGACAACATAAATTCTTGTATTGAAGAGCAAGTTGCTATGTTCCTACATATTGTTGGTCACAACCAACGTTTTAGAGTTGTTAAGCAAAACTGGAGAAGGTCCATAGAGACAGTGCACCGCCATTTCAGGGATGTTTTGTATGCTATGGGGGAACTAAGGAATGAAATGATTAGACCTCCATGCAATCAGACCCCCTTAAAGATTAGCAACAGCCATAGATGGTATCCTTATTTTAAGGTACAACATCTATCCTAAAGCTTGTAGGATGCTAGTGCATTAGTTCAAGTAAATTTACCATGGCTTGATTGCTGTCATGTAGGAATGTGTTGGGGCCATTGATGAGACTCATGTGTTTGCCAAGGTTCCAGCCAAGATGCAAGCTGCATTTAGGGGTAGAAAGAATGCCCCCCACACAAAATGTCCTAGCTGCTGTAAGCTTTGACTTGAAATTTACCTATGTCCTGGCTGGTTGGGAGGGTTCAGCTCATGATGCCACAATTTGCCTCCTATATCACTGCTGTTGGGAGGGTGCAGTTGATCATCCTGATCCTGCCTCCTTTACTTACTAACACTAACATATAGTTAGTGTCTTAGATATTCCTGCACCAACCTCTTAGATCAACCTAGCTGGTGGCAATCTAAACTTGTGGTTCTGAACATTTGGTGATGTGAACCCGCTGGTTCCGAACTTCATTTGGGAACATGTCTCGTGCCATATTTGCCTGTGATGTTTCATTATTCTCGAGCACATGTCCTATGCCTCGTGATGTTTGTTATGCCTCGTGATGCATTATTATTTTTCCGAGCACATGTCCTATGCCTATGATGTTGTACCACTAATTCTGAGCACATGCCCACTGCCAAGTCTGAGTTTTCTTTGATCTTATCACTTGACCCTTACCTGTGATGTTGCTTGACAATGACATGGTATGTGATGAATGTTCAAATTTCAGTTCATGTCTACTTTGATACAATTTTATTAATCTAAGCATATGTTCTAAAATTTCTATTGCAGGCATGGCATGGTATGTGGTCCATGTTGGAAGGAAGCCTGGGGTGTACTCCACCTGGGCTGAAGCTCATGCCCAAGTGCATGGCTTTCCTAGAAACTTGCACAAGAAATTTAGCACAAGAAATGAAGCCATCCAAGCCTTCCATGGCAATGAACCTCTTCTCCAACCGGTGAACCCACCTCTACTCGATGCTCTGAATCCCCACTTCATTCAAGCTAATGATGGTCAAGCTAATCTTGTAGTTAAACTTGTAATAATCTGTAACATCCTAGATGTTAATTGCAACTAAAACTTGATTTAGAATTTTATTAAGGCCTAATCATCGAGCATCATGGCATTAATGCATTCTTGTTTTAATATTATTTTTGATGTGGTGCTTTGTTTTACATATGAAATGATGCTTGTGATTGCTAATGCCCGATTAGTTAGTATAGAAATTAAATCGAGCTCCAATTCGTTTTCAAAACCCCGTTTTCCCGAAAACCCCGATTTACCCCCTTTTCTCTATTTCAAAATCTACAAAGAATTTGGGGTTGGTCCAAAAAGCAATATTGTGGGTCTTGATGAGAGCTTCAATGTTGGTGTTCAAAGTTTTTCAAGTTTCCAAAAAGAATTTCAAATAAATTTGAAAATACAGTTTTCCTAGCGAGTTGTCCCCTTTTGATTTCAAATCCATAATTCAAAAACTATGCATATTTTGGAAAAACTCTTTTGGAGAAAATGTGCAGTTTGAAAAGTTGAGTATTCCATAGTTTTGGAGTTTTTCAAGTTCTTTAGAAAAATCCAAAGTAATTTCAAATATTTGTTTCTAGGGTTTTTGTCCCCTTTTCAAAATTTGATTCAAATTCAATTTTTCTTTCAAAATTTGAAAATGGGCCAGTTGAGAAAATTGTAGAGCATGAAATTTTAGCTAGGGTTGCTTTTTGGAAAATTTTGAGCACAGTTCAAATTTTTGGAGTAATTTGCAAAATTTCTCTCGGTACCGTGGCCGACGTCGGCATATCTCTGTTCTCCTCACCGGAGCCGCCACCGCCGACGCCATGGCGCCATGCCGCCGGTCGCCGCCGATTGCCGCGTCGACGCCGAAGCTTCGTCGCCGTCTCCGTTCCTCGTCCTTGCGCCATTAAGTCCCGGCCCGGACCCTCCTCCTCCTCCTTTATCTCCTCGCCCGCCGCCTCGCTCCGTCCCGACGCCATTGCCGCTCGCCACCGCCGTCAAATTCGTCGCCGTCGTTTGCTTCTGCCTCCCATTTTCTTCGCCACCGGTTCCGCCTCGCCGTTGCGAACCCACAGAGCCATTTAGCGCCGCCTCGCACCTCCTAGCGAACCCGTGCGCCATCAACTTCTTCGTGTCCGACCGCCGAGCCGCCGCGAACTCGTCACTGCAATTCGTCGTCGTCTGTCGTCATTTTTCAAATTCCTTTGGCAGCCGAGGTCGCCTTCATCTCCGGCCTTTGATGCTTCCCTTGGTTTCTTCATTTCTCCACAGGTCGCTCCGGAACACCATCGTCGCCGCCGGAGTTCACCGCCATCCCCGTTGCCGCCGAGCTCACACCTCGTCGTGTCCAAGCAATCATCTTCGAGCGCATCGATTCGGGTGAGCTCTTGGTGCTCTTGATGTCATTTGTTGGGCCGGAGTGGCACCGCCGTCGCCGGACGGCAGCGGCGTCGCCACCGCAGCTGCCTTGCCAGCCACCGTACGCGTAGCCGTTGTAGCTAGGGCCGTGCGCTGGCCTTTCTTGCGCGCGCATAGCGTTCCCATGGTCGTGTAGGGTTGTGTACTCGTCTCGCGCTCGCCGGAAGAGCTCCGGTGGCTGCTGCATCTTTGCCGCAGTGCCGCCGTGGCCACCATTGTCGCCGGCGGAGTAGCTTCGCTGCTTCCGCCGCTGCATTAGTTAGCCTAGGAGATCCGCCTTGTCTCGTAGGTCGAGTAGAGCCCAGCCACACCGCCGGAGGCCTCGCCGTCGACGAGGTTGCCACCGGCTTTGCCGTTTCCCTTCTCTGAAGTTGCGCGTGGACCAGGTGACATGAATTAGCCAAAGCACAGGGACCTAGATGTAAAGACCAAGGCTCAGTAAATAGTGGTAAGGACCTATTTGTAATTATAGAAAGTCCAGGGACTTTTCTGTAAAATCGCCAGACCAACCTTTTAGCCAGCCGAGTTGGGCCGGCCTGCTCGCGACTTGGGCCGGTCTGCTCCTGCGCGTGGGCAAGCCGGATCGACGGGCCAAAACCAGCCATAATTGGTTTTTCCTTTTTCTGAAAGTTTATTCTTTTTCCTGAAATGGTGAATAGTATTGCAATTTGTTTATTTCATATTTAATTTTTGGTAGCTCCAAAAATTATGAAAATTTTTGTGTATGCTCTCTGTTATGTGCTTGATTTTATAAAAATATTAGATGCCTATTTTGATTATATTTTATATGTCTTAAAATTAGCCCTTTTAATTGAAAAATGCTCCTTCTCTTACTTTTATTTATTTATTTATTATTCCAAAAATCTTGAAAATTATTTTGTAGCCTTCTCAGGTCATGAGGAGCTTAAGTTTAATTTTTGAGATTTATTTGTCAACCTTTTATTTTGTCTTTATTTTATATTTAGTTTTTAATAGATCTTTAATTGCTTATTTAGTTCTTTATGACTTAGGATTTTCTTGAGTGACTTTGGGATTGATTGAAGACCTTAGGTCATTAACTTTAGTGACCTTGGGCACTTTGATGACTTGTATGAATTATCTTGATCTCGTGGTTGTCGTAACTAGAGTGGCTTCACCTATGTAACCCTAGGTTTTGTTTAATTAATGTTGTTAGAGTACAACTGTATCGCGAAGGAAAGTTGTACTCAAGTGATCAAGTTGTTATGCTTTCATCCATGTATCATCATGCATCATGCCATGAGTTCATCATACTAAAGCACGCTTCATTAATTACGTGTAGTTGTTTCGAGAGTGAGGTGGATTGTGTTGATCGACGTTCGGAAAGATGTTGTCCGACAAAGGGTACTCGAGAAGGTGTCATCCATGGTGTTGATGTCAACTCGATAATTGGAATCTAACTTCATCGCAACGAGCAAGCCCCTGGAGCATGCAACCCATTTCTTTCTCGCAAATATTTTACACTATAAGTCTAGTGTATTGTGCATTAAGTTAATAGGATTTGGTTGATACCGTTGCCGCATGTCTACCTTGATCTACTTTTACATCATGATATCCCACTAGTATGTGTAGGTCAATTTCTTATGCTTAGCCATGCTTAGACTTCGGTAGAAGTTGTAGGCCATTAATCTTTGATCATGATTTACCATTGTATCTTTGCTTCTCTAGACCTAAAGATGGGTCACGAGGGCATAAGAATATGGTTATAAGAAATTGAGACCGGTCGGGTAACTTGCATCGGGAATGGAGTCTTGATGTAGTGTTTCCGACTGTGTCGATTAAGGACCGTACCGTTGTTGGCCCTTGGATCAAGACTTTACAACTACTCACATATCTACGGAAAAGCTTTACCCTAGGATAATCTAAGGACTAGTACGGTGAGCCCGCGCACTGGGAGTGGCGAGATGGCGGGAGTAGCGGGTATCCTCGGGGGACAAGGTCTCGGGTTCGAGGAGGACCGTACTCTCGGGTGGCGCGGAAGCTGAGCCTAGTTCTAGAATGTCCGACGGTATTGTTGATATAATTGTGGGTTAGAGTCCCACTTATATCGTGTGTTTAGGGATCCTCACCGAGTAAATCGGTTCGAATCGTCGTGCTCCTCGGTTATGGAGACTTGATCCTCCGACCATACATCGTAGCATTCAAGTGAAATATGAAAGAATTGGATCTTGGTGACTCGTGGAATCGAGAAGAAGGCAGTTGGAAAGATAATCTCAAGTGTAATGCTTAATATGATTGCTGGAAATAGATCAGGTGCTAATTTAGCTTTAGTAGGTTGAATTAAACCGATGCTTTTATCCCGTTTAAAATATTGAAAGTAAGGTTTCAAGATTAGTAATGCTTTTTTCGCAAAACTTCCCTTTTCTAGCTCAACTACTCAAAAGGCCAAATATCCTTGAGAGTCTTTTACTTTTAGTCGGGTAAGTCTTGCGGAGTACCTTCATGTACTCGTGGTTTGTTCTACCCCCGTTGCGTGTGCCGACGAGTTGCTCCTAACCATGGTTGTGTCGCCGGGCTCGACATGATTTGGTTGCCTCTCACGACTTAGGTGTCTTACCTAAGTTGTCTTCTGTAGCTCTACTCTACTTCCACATTTAAGTTAAGTTTGTAAAAGTTGACTTATTCATATTTTGTAAACTTTTTAATGTTATCATTCTTCCGCACTCTGATATATATATATTTTTGTAACAAATGTTGTAATGTTGTGGTTACTCCATTGTTGATCCGGGTATGAGTGTAATTGTGGTTCAATCGGTGTTCGTTCGGGACATCGACGGGGCTTCATAAGTCGTGTGGAACATATGCATAGTAACTCAGGTCCGTTAAGACGAGGATTAGTGCATGTGGGCCACATTACTTAGGAGGTTCTGCCACATAATCCTAGTTATAGCTGTAGTACTAGGGTTTATTATTTGGAAGCTCATGTAACTGATTGCTGCAACTCAAACTTGCTAGTGGTAATGTCACCACTCCATGCAAGAGGTGATTGCAACCACTTGTATGCAACCAACCAAACAAACATGCATGTATTCTCGGGATTCAAAGATCTCATGCAAATGCAGTAACCAAACACCGGCTCTAGCCGACTGGTTGAAGCGATGCAGGGTACCAAACAGGCACCCTTGCATGCAGGCAACCTGGCCAAAGGCAGCCTGGGCGGTTGGAGCTAGCCAGGATGCCGAGGGAAGGGAACCAAACACGCCCTTATCTACTCCGTATGTTGTGGCAGGTTATGAAAAGCCTAGGACTGATCTACAGGGACGCACATGCCTTTGCTCAATTGCTCATCGAGGCATCGATCACAGGGAGCGGTGAGCCCATCGGTCTGCTCGCACTGTGCTAACTACTACTGCCACAAGAATTAATCGTCGTCATTACTTATTAATTGTTATTAGTACCTTGCTCGGAGATTAAAGATATGTTTCAGCTCTAAATTGTTGGATAATTAGGCAATTTCCAGATTAATTTCTAGATTAAAAATAGAATATAAATCATGACAAGATGATCAACTAGATTTAGCATGGCACAATTACTAGCATGACAGATTAGTATATCGCATATACTAGCAGGACAAATCATGATATCGCGTTGCATGAACATGATAACTAGTGTAAACCCAACTTGTACACTAGTTAGATTTATACCTTCCGATAGTAGAAGTACTTGGTGGTGAAGATGCATACGACGATTGCAACATGAGCTTGTCGCTGAGCGTCTCCCATAGACGATCCCACAAGCCTGCCGACGACGAGACAACGTGTTGCCGAAGACGATGGCACGAGCTTGAAGCTAGGCGTCTCCCGTAGACGATCCACCAAGCTTGATGACGACGAGACGATGTTCTGCCGACGTAGAAGATTTGGGAGCAGTCGCGCTAAGAGCGCTTCCCAAAAACCTTATTCGCCTTCTCCCAGTGCAGGATCGCAAAGACGAGGGTTCCGGAGACCTGCTCTCCCAGTCGCCGGTGCACGCCGACGATCGGGATGGAGAGACTACGACGGCAACGCAAAGAGCGAGAAGAGGAAAACACTATTTTACTACGTTAGGATTTTCTAATTGAAACTCCCAATTGTAGTCTTTGTTGTGTCTATTCCCAGGAGGATCGGTACGTGTATATATGCAGAGGAAGACCCCCTACATCTGCATCAACTAGCAATATGGTACTAATTGATATTGTACCTCCCACCTTTACTCATGGGCTTAAACATTAAAGCCCATTAGGGAACACATGTATTGGGCCTTTGAGATTTATTAGAATTTCTTCATATGGATTTTAGGGGAATATCCATATAAATTCTAACAATCCCCCACCAGATCTCAATTGCCCATTATAGACATTTTCTTTCTCTCTCACTACTGTTTATATACTAGTATTTCAGCAGAGACTGTTAAGTTGAACATCTGCCTAGAGCTTTAAGTTAGACCAATTCACAACTTGAACAATGGCTACGCCTTGAATTGCAAGTTTTGTGCGAATGAGTTTTACTCAAAGTCAAACTAGTACCTGGCTGCCAGTAGCCTTCCCCGTGGGTGAAGCGTATACGTCATACTCCTTGGTCTCTTCATGAGCTTACTAGAGACCACCCAAGTCTCATAGACTGCGACGTTTAACAGTCTAAACTCATATAGGTATGTTCTTTCAAGAATGCTCTGTAGGATAGCATCTTCGCTTGTTAAAGCCCATAGAACATATTAAGACATTCACCAACCTACCATACAAAGGCCTCAATGCTTTTGAGAGTATTGCATCTTCACTTAGAGAGGGTTATAATTATACTCTCCTCGCTTTACCAATAGCTTGTTCTTCCCGCATCCTTAGTCACGGGATCTCCGATCAAAAAGGTTGGGTTGCTACTAATGTAAACTCACATGGGTCTCATACCCATCTCCCTTGATGCGATTTCTATCACATTCCGTGATAGCCCTTTTGTAAAGGGATCTCGGTCGTTTTTGTCCGTTTGGACATAAGCCACACTTATTACTCCGGAGTTTCTCGCTTTCGACGTTTTCAAACGTCTTTTAACGTGTCTCGTTGACTTCGCATTATCCTTAGCATTATTCACTTTAGTGATCATTGTTTGATTATCACGAGTTCATAAGGATAGCCGGTATTGGTTTTTCAACCACCAAAGAAGTCGACAAGAGCTCACGCAGCCACTCGCCTCTGAGATCTTGTATCCAAAGCGATAAGTTCTCGCTTCCATGGTTGATTTAGTCAATATAGTCTCGTTTACAAGACCTCCATGACACCGCACCACCTCCAAGAGTAAATACATACCCACTAGTGGCGTAAATTTGATCAATATCAGAAATCCAGTTCGCATCACTATATCCCTCTAGCACAGCTGGGTGCCCAGAATAGTAAATCTCAAAACTCATTGTACCCTTAAGATAACGCAAGACCCTTTCAAGTGCATGCCAATGATCATCACTGTTGACACTAGATACGCACACGAAAGAATCAAAGAGAAATAATCCGCAAGCGCACGGATATCGGTGAGCACTTCACCCAGGAGATAAGTCCTGAGTATCGTATTTGTTTTTATCCGCTAGGAGAAAACGTGCAATAGACTAACCTGGTCTTTACTACTACCCCTGGGCTGCTAGTCAAGTGAGAATTAAGCGATATAGAGAGAACTCCTTCGTCAGTCTTCTTCTAACCTATGGCAAGCTTTGAGACTACTGTTCTAAGAGGGTACCTGAGGAAAAGACACCACAGAGGATGCTAAACCGGGCACAAAGGATCTACCTTACCTACCAACGGGAAGTGGATTACAAAGGTAATAAAGGGATTGTCACTTCCCTCACTACTACCACGGTTCCGGCCGAATAGGGAGCATCTAAAAGTGAACCTAGCCTAAGCACCACGCTTATGCTAAAGAACCATTACTCTATTCCCAACGCGAAGCGAATAAAGTAAACTTGTAAACCAAAGAACAATAATAACAACGAACTTACTAGTATTAGAAGTTGAATTGCCGAATGATCCTGAAACCAAGCCTCGGGTTAGGAGACTTGATCCCGCAGGTACACTGGAGAGGAGACACCTACAGGCCGGGCTTCCTCCAAATCTACCTCCACTCTATACTCTCTCAATCTCTCTTGATACTAATACCCTATAGAGATAGATCCATTCGAGGGACCCTTCTCTATCTAACTCTCTCTCGGAATGAAGTCTCGGAATGAATTGGAGAATGAATTAGGGTTTCTCCCGGGCCGGGGCTCGCTTATATAGCCCCCTAGGATGAACCACAGCCCTCGGATCAAACCGACCTAAATGGACGATAATTATTCATCTTCAAAGTCGGTGGAGGCAGGATCCGCGAGCCTCCACCTGATTGGTCCAGGTGGAGGGGCGGCCGACTCTGGCATAGGGGCGGCCGCCTCTGGCCTATGCCAGGTGGGCCCTATGCTTCAGGTGTCGCCTTCTAGAGTCTTCTAGATTATACTTTTTCACCCGTTCGGTCTTTCTCTCTATGTAAACCCGACATGTGGACCATATTGGGTAGTTTTCAGCTGTCACCCTGCGAAATAGATATTCACCAAAACTCGTGGAATTCGGTGGTAACCCTATATCTATTAAGTATTTATGAATAGGTCCATTTGCATGCTAAGTTGATGGTTGATTTTATGAGTTAACGACCGTCAACAAACTCCCCACACTTGTCTTTTACTCGTCTCGAGGAAAAGGATGGATTACTTTAAGCATAGCCTCAAACCAAGACATCAACATTAGATTATCCCCGATCATACCTCGCACCGCGGGATTCAAAGTGTCTACCATTGAACTTTGGGGGTTGAAAGATGGAACAAAGCGAAGTAGAGATCCTTCTTCTATCAATCCCGTCACTCGGAGTTTTTATAATATTTTTGCAAAGAAAACTTAGCTTACCCTTCTCCATCACGTAGCACACTCGAATCACTCATTATATGTGGTATTTGTAGAACTCACCATTAAGTATAGAGCACTCAAATCTCTCAATGTATGTAGTATTTTTGGAACTCACTTGAGGCATGTAAAAGGGTATGCCTCCTATTCTATAAAGGCTTATATGGAGTTTAAGGTATTTCAAGGAATAACATTTTTACCTGCGTATATTGATTAATCAAAAACGGAACCAAGGAGAGGGGACCTTACTCTAGATCAAGTGTGTGCAAGTGTGTGAAATATTTGGTGGCTAAATTGATGATAATGATGCTCCTTCCCTCTCTTGCACACTCTTCTCTTGAACATTGCTTTGCTTGATCTTCTCTTGAATGATGAACTGATCTTCTTCTCGAATAACTCTTTGAGCTTCTTTGAACTTTCCTTTTCTTGGGATCGAACACTTTGGAGCTCATGGGCTATCTCTTTCTTTATTTTCTTTTCTCTTTTCTCTTCTTCTTTTTTTTAACATATATTTTTTTGCATAGCCCATGTCTCAATCTTGGATACAATAACTTTCTTGAACATGATGATGACGATGATGACAACAATCTTCTTTCAAAAATACTAGATGATGATACCAATCCTTGGAGCATATAGAAATCCTAGAAAGTGTATGTATCCTCTCCCAGTGTAGAAGATGGATAAATGGCGGAAAGCATGTTTTTGCGTACTCCCAGTGTAGGAGCAGCAGATATATATGTGGGTGTAAGTGCACTTGATCATATGAGTAAGAGACCCTTCTCTATGGCTCTAATACCGCCAAGACTATTCTCAACACAAATAAAAAGCTTATGTGCTGATCTTTCAAAATTTTGTCGACGAGGCTCTATAGGCATTTATTACCACAGAGGAGAAGTATAGCTAAAATTTTAAGATTTTCGAAAAGAAATTCTCCAAGCAACTAGATATCAGGAAATCAGGTTCTCATGGTTCATGCTATCTCACTGTCCTCAACAACTTAAGTAAAATGGGGTCCCTATAAAATACGTTCCCAACAAAGAACAGGGATTCCCAGGAATTATCATGGTGTGAGTCTATCTTGGGGTCATGATTAAAATAATCTACCTCTTCAATATATATAGCAAGGTGATTTAATTCAAAGTGTTCCCCAAACGAATCGGAAAAACGTGATCGGTATAAAATTTGGAACGTAGGGAAGCAAACCCGACCGTGGACGAAAATCGGAGCCAAATGGGCCCACCCTGTGGGCGGGCGCCTCTAGATATGGGGCGGCCGACTCGCGGTGTGGCCCTCGGGGTCCGCTTCGCCGAGCGTGATCTTTATGTCATATCTTTTCAAATATTTTTGCTGGTTCGCCGATATCCGTTAGTTTCGTCGTCGGTTGCCTCCCCCACACTAGATTCCTATTATCTTCATTCACAACAAGGTGGAGACAAAAGAGGCAACACATATGCAATAATAAATATAACTAAAAACTTTATTTCATCTTCATTAAGGCCTGGATTACAAGTATTGAAAGGAACTAAGATCGAACTAAACTTTAACTAAGCACACTTGCAAACTAAAACTTTGAACCGAGCAATCTAAATCTCACTAGGCCTTTCCGATGCTAAGATAAATGTTGTCTAATCAACTTGCTTCTCCAGAGCATCTAACTTTTTCTCTAACTTATCCGTCCTCTTCTCTAGCGCACGAAGTCTATCTATGACAGTGACAATACTACTGCTCTGGACACGTTGGCAGTTTTGCAGAGATGCGATAATTTAGCGCTGAGTTTCTAGGTCCGTCTTTAAGTCTGCAACGGTCTTGCGACGCTTCCTTGGAGCTTCTGAGGCGGTGAGAGCTGCTTTCGGGGCTTCCTTCGGAGGGACGAACTTCACCTTGCTCGGGTGAGCACGGACTCCCTCAAAATACGAGCGCTCTCCAGTGCTATACTTAGCACAGACGATCTCCCCTTGCTTGTTGGTCTTCACTCCCATAAGCATCTCATTGTGCTTAGGAGGGAGGATCCTGGTGCCTTCTGGGAGCTTCACAATAGGACCCTTTGGTGGAGGTCCATCTAGGAGCAAAGGCTTGGGTGCAGCGATGACTGGTTGAGCGAAGTAGCAATGGTTGTAAGCTTGAGGTTTTGGAGGGATAGAGGCTAGAGGTTTTGGCTTAGCAAGAACAATGGCCTTGGCCTCAGGCTCCTCCTTTGGGATGGTGTTGAGATCAATCCCGGAGCGGATCAATCTCCTATCTAAGTTTTCTGGCTCTGGCTTCACCATTGCTGCGTAGCAAGCTTGATGCTAGGAGGAGGAGGCTTAGATGGAATGAGGTTGGCCTAAGGCTGGGCTTCTTTATATAGGGGGCTTGGGAAAGCATCTAAAAGGAATCTCCGAAGGAATAACGCGTCAACGCAATCTCAAAAACCCTAATCGGCAAAAATTTCCGAAGGAAGAGTGTAGAAGGATCACGAATGCAAAAGCTGGCGGCGAATGGTGGAGTCCATGGGGTGGCCGACTCCTGGCCAGAGGCGGCCGCCTCTGGCAGGTGGGCTCCCGGTTCAGGGTTTTTCGCAACCTATTTAGCGTATTTTTGTCATTCGAAAAAATACCCTGGACCCCGAAAAACGAAAAGTAAAAAGGTCGGGCCCAACTACCTAATTGAGAAAGAAATTTAATTCATCTATTTCGCCTATTTCTTCAATGGGCTCTAAAAATATTTTAAGATGTTGACCATTTACCTTGAATATCGTACCTTCGTTGTTGCGAAGCGTAACGGCTCCATACGATGATGAGCTTACAACTTCGAACGGTGCTTCCCATTTGCTTCGAAGCTTTCCTTGCCCGAAGAGTTTGACCCGGAATTAAAAAGTAATACCTTGTCTCCGGGTGTGAACTCCTTGATCTTGATTCTCTTGTCATGCCATCTTTTCACTCTCTCCTTGTATATCTTGGCATTGTGATAGGCTTTTTCTCTCCATTCTTCTAGTTCGAGATTTGCATCCTCCTCTTCTCTCCTCGTCGCTTCTAGATCCATATTCCATTTCTTGATGGCCCAAAGTGAGCTTTGAATTCTAGCTCTACCGGCAAGTGGCAGGTCTTTCCATAGACCAGTTGATATGGTGACATCCCAATAGGTGTCTTGTATGCTGTTCGATATGCCCATAGTGCATCGGGAAGCTTGTCCTTCCATGCGGTTCCCATTTCATTAACTCGTCTTCTCAAGAATATTCTTGATTTGCTTATTTGATGTCTCTCGCTTGGCCACTTGAGGGTGATACGGAGTAGCGACGTTATGGCGTGCCCCATGCTTCAATAAGTATTGCTCGAAACGCTTGTCGATAAAATGTGATCCTCCATCACTTATGACTATCCTTGGGACACCGAATCTTGGAAATATTATTTTCTCGAACATCTTCTTGGAGCTTGAACTATCTGCCTTTTTGCATGGCAGAGCTTCGACCCATTTGGACACATAGTCCACTGCTACAAGGATGTATTCACATTTCTTCGACGGTGGAAATGGTACCATAAAGTCAACTCCCCAGACATCAAAGAGCTCGATCTGAAGATTGTTGATGAGTGGCATGGCATCCCCTGAATTAAATGTTGCCATGTCTTTGACAAGGACTGCATCTCCGAATGAAGTCTTTTGTGTCTTCATACATTGTTGGCCAAAAGAATCCACATTGCCAAATCTTCGCATGTGTACGAACACCCCATAATGGCCTCCATATGGTGATGAGTGGCATCTTTCAATGATTTTGATTCCTTCTTCGGTGGGCACACATCTTCGAAAGCGTGCCATCGAACACACTCGGAAGAGGTAGGGTTCATCCCATATGTGAGTACGACTCTCCCGGATAAGTTTCCTTTTGTTGCCTCCCGGTGGTACGTAACCCGTAACCATAAAATTAACAATATCTCGCATACCAGGGGTCGATCTCGTTGATTCCGTAGAGCATGTCGTCCCGGAGTGCGTCGTCGATGGGTAGTTCCCTGTGGTTTCTCAACCGCATTCTAGACAAGTGATCGGCAACGAGTTTTCTACTCCCTTTTTATCTTTTATTTCTAAGTCAAATTCTTGGAGTAATAAAATCCATCTTATCAAACGAGGTTTAGCATCTTTCTTAGTGAGCAAATATTTTAAAGCAAAGCATGATCGTGTAAACAATCACTTTGGCACCCACTAAGTAGGATCTAAATTTATCAATAGCAAAGACAACGCTAGGAGCTCTTTTTCGCAGTAGCATAATTAAGCCGAGGTCCCGTCAAAGTTTTGCTAGCGTAGGCTATTGCATGATGCTTTTTATCCTTAACTGTCCTAACACTCGCTCCTACAACGTAGTCACTTGCATCACACATAATTTCAAAAGGTAAAGTCCAATCGGGGGTTGAATGATTGGAGCGAGATAAGTGCTTTCTTAAGAATCTCAAATGATTGCAAGCGTGGCATCATCAAAATTAAAAGGAATATCCTTAGCCAATAAGCGGGTAAGAGGTCTAGCGATGAAAGAGAAATCTTTTATGAATCTACGATAAAAACCAAAGCATGGCCAAGGAAACTTCTATTCCTTTCACATTGATAGGAGGAGGCAGCTGCTCAATTACTTCTATTTTGGCTCTATCTACCTCGATGCCTCTTTCGGACACTAAGTGTCCTAGCACTATTCCTTCTCTAACCATGAAATGACACTTTTCCCAATTAAGGACTAAGTGTTTTTCCTCACATCTTTGTAAAACTCGATCTATGTTTTCAAGACACTCATCAAAAGTTTTTCCATAAACAAAAATCATCCATGAAAACTTCCATAATATTTTCAATCATATCGAAAATATAGACATCATACATCTTTGAAAAGAAGCCGGTGCATTACATAACCCAAAAGACATCCTACGGTAAGCAAAGGTTCCATAAGGGCATGTAAAGGTTGTTTTGTTTTGATCATTACGATGGATAGGGATTCGATGATATCCGAATATCCATCAAGGAAGCAAAAGTAAGAATGGTTGGCTAATCGCTCTAGCATCTCATCAATGAAAGGCAAGGGAAAGTGATCTTTTCTTGTTGCCTTATTAAGCTTTCTATAATCTATGCACATTCGCCATCCCGGACGACGGGTCGTTGAGGGATTAACTCATTCTTCTCATTTTGGACAACAGTCATGCCTCCCTTTTTAGGCACAACTTGGACAGGCTGACCCACTCATTTGTGTGGCATGGGGTAAATAATCCCAAATAAGTGCAACAATTTTAAAACTTCTTTCTTAACAACTTCTCTCATCGCATTATTGAGTCTACGTTGGGGTTCTCTAGATGGTGGAATATCGGGATCTCGTGGGAATGCGATGGGTACAAAGGGCAGACTAATTCCTTTGAGGTCCCGGGAGTGAGTAACCAAAAGCTTTTTGATGTTTTTCTAGGACAGCCATTAAGCGAAAAGTCTGCTCCCGAGTGAGAGTATCACTTATGATGACAGAGACTCGGATCATTTCCTAGAAAGGCATATCTAAGACCGGCTGGTAAGGGTTTGAACTCAATAGGAGGCCTAGGTGGTAAGGTGAACTCATCTAATGGTTCATTCTCAGAAGGGTCAGCTTCTTCTTCTATGAAGAATCTAGCTTCATCTTCTAATTCTGGTTTAACTAGGAATTCTAGAGAAGCTGCTCTAAATTCCTCCAATGGATCATAATGTGGATAGGGCTCGGTCCTAGCATTTAAAGAGTGTGAAATGAACATTGCAAACTGGAGTTTCTTGCCTAAGCAAATGTTTAGTTTCCCAGTTTGTCCTTCATAAAGAAGTCTTCTAAATGGTTGTCCTATCAACAGGTGGAAATCCCCTATGTCAAAGACATAAAAGCTCAAGTGGACAGGGGGTTTCTTCCACCCGGAGTGGTAGGACATGTAGGATTCCTAAACAGGGAAGAATTTGTCTTGAAAGATTTCTTATGAACTTCACTGTTGGGGGTTAATGTCATGTCCTTCTGCAAATATTTTGCTAGTGTGGTAGACATGATATTTATACCCACAACTGGATCATAGAGAGCGTCTATGTGATCTTTGTTAATCATGCAATGAATGGGGAGAGAGAATGAATCCAAACGGAGTATTTCGGATGAAAGCTCTAACTCTTCTAACCATTCATTGCTTATAACAGACACTAACTCTCCTGAGGTCTTTCCTGTTGGAATATCCTCATCAATATTACATGGCTTTATTGGGTGATATTTGCCTTGTGGCTTCTTCACCGTGTGATAGTTGAAGATGTTTCCAAAATCGAAAACAGATCGGGTTCAATATCTAGCATAAAATCGAAAGTGGAATGTCTTCCTTGTCTTGCTCAAGACATGGGTTAGCTGAAATTGATGGTGTATCTCGGCAAAGGTTTGGCTTCAGCTACTTGAGGTTCTACTTCTAGGAGGTTGTCTAATTCACTGGATAGGATTTGGTCTAGGATTGATCTTGCTTTCTCGAGCGAGATTTGCAAGAATGATCCTCCCGAAGTTGTGTCGAGCAATTTTCTACCGTCTCTACTCGCACCTTTATAAAAATGTTGTAAAAGAATAGGATCTCGGTAGACTAAGGTCCGGGCCCGATGCTAAGAGTGTAGTAAAACGATTCCGGATGAGGCCAAAGATTCTTCGTGTTCTTGCTTAATAGTCGAACCTTGACTCTAAGGTCGACGATTTGGGAGATGGGATAGAAATCTAGGCAAAAGTTGGAGCGTAAGGATCCCCAATCCCCTTGTTGCTTACCTACGGCTTTATCATACCATTGTCTAGCTTTTCCCTTTAATGAGAAAGGAAATAGCTTCCAACGGAGGGTTTCATCGTCGGACATGCCCTCTATGCGAAGACAAATCACATGTTTGCTCAAAGTCTCTAATATGAAGGTAAGGGTTTTCGTCTCCTTCTCCCGAAAAGGATAGGCTTTGGACCAATGCAATCAACCGCGGACTCGGCCTATAGCTAGGTGTTTGGATAGGTTGTGATGACTCATGTGGCACTAGGGCCGATCTCCGTGGGTGCAGAAAATTGAAAGATAGGAATGGAATTTAAATTATCCATAAGGATAGACAAAGATAAAATGTACGGAAAAGTAAAGTGACGAAAAAAGGTAAAAGTATAGGTACAAGGTAGAGCAAGATTTAGGTTATCTAAGCGGACCGTCTTTCTCCTCGAACGGCGCCGAAATGCTTGTTGACACTAGATACGCACACGAAAGAATCAAAGAGAAATAATCCGCAAGCGCACGGATATTGGTGAGCACTTCACCTGGGAGATAAGTCCTGAGTATCGTATTTGTTTTTATCCGCTAGGAGAAAACGCAATAGACTAACCTGGTCTTTACTACTACCCCGGGCCGCTAGTCAAGTGAGAATTAAGCGATATAGAGAGAACTCCTTCGTCGCCTTCTTCTAACCTATGGCAAGCTTTGAGACTACTGTTCTAAGGGGGTACCTGAGGAAAAGACACCACAGAGGATGCTAAACCGGGCACAAAGGACCTACCTTACCTACCAACGGGAAGTGGATTACAAAGGTAATAAAGGGATTGTCACTTCCCTCACTACTACCACGGTTCCTACCGAATAGGGAGCATCTAAAAGTGAACCTAGCCTAAGCACCACGCTTATGCTAAAGAACCATTACTCTATTCCCAACGCGGCGAATAAAGTAAACTTGTAAACCAAAGAACAATAATAACAACGAACTTACTAGTATTAGAAGTTGAATTGCCGAATGATCCCGAAACCAAGCCTCGGGTTAGGAGACTTGATCCCACAGTACACTTGGAGAGGAGACACCGACGGGTCCGGGCTTCCTCCAAATCTACCTCCACTCTATACTCTCTCAATCTCTCTTGATACTAATACCCTATAGAGATAGATCCATTCGAGGGACCCTTCTCTATCTAACTCTCTCTCTCTGGAATGAAGTCTGGAATGAATTGGAGAATGAATTAGGGTTTCTCCCAGGGCCAGGGGCTCTGCTTATATAGCCCCCTAGGATGAACCACAGCCCTCGGATCAAACCGACCTAAATGGACGATAATTATTCATCTTCAAAGTCGGTGGAGGCAGGATCCGCGAGCCTCCACCTGATTGGTCCAGGTGGAGGGGAGGCCGACTCTGGCATAGGGGCGGCCGCCTCTGGCCTATGCCAGGTGGGCCCCATGCTTCAGGTGTCGCCTTCTAGAGTCTTCTAGATTATACTTTTTCACCCGTTCGGTCTTTCTCTCTATGTAAACCCGACATGTGGACCATATTGGGTAGTTTTCAGCTGTCACCCTGCAGAAATAGATATTCACCAAAACTCGTGGAATTCTGTCAGTGGTAACCCTATATCTATTAAGTATTTATGAATAGGTCCATTTGCATGCTAAGTTGACGGTTGATTTTATGAGTTAACGACCGTCAACAATCACCCGGGTTGGACATGTACCTACTCAACTTGCTCACAGCAAAAGAGACGTCTGGTCTAGTTGCGCTAGCTAGATACATGAGTGAACCAATTATCTAAGAGTATCTTAATTGATCTCTAGTAATTCTCTTGTTCTTTCTCAATGTCACGCTAGGATCATAAGGTGTTGGAGAAGGCTTGCTATCTTAAAGCCAAAACGGCTCAAGAGCTTCTCAACATAGTGAGATTGCAACAAAGTAATCCCACTCTCTTCCTTCATCGCCTTGGTGTTCAAATTACATCGGCCTCTCCTAGATCTTTCATGTCAAAACTTTTAGACAAGAAAGTCTTGACTTCATTGATCACATCAATGTTTGTTCCGAAAATCGAATATTATCAACATATAAGCACAAAATAACAGATTGGCCCCCACCATGTCGATAATACACACACCTATCACCTCATTAACAAAGAAAAGCCTGCACTAGTTAAAGTGGTGTCGAACTTCTCATGCCATTGTTTGGGTGCTTGTTTCAAGCCATACAAAGATTTCAATAATTTACACACTTTCTCGCTCTTCACCTTTTACTACAAATCCATCGGCCGATCTATGTAAATCTCCTCATCCAACTCTCCATTAAGGAAAGCTGTCTTCACATCCATTTGATGAATGATAAGACCATATGAGGCAGCCAAAGAAAGTAGTACTCGAATAGTGGTGATTCTAGCAACAAACAATAAGTATCAAAGAAATCTTCACCTTCCTTTTGTGTATAACCCTTAGCCACAAGCCGAGCCTTGTATTTATCAATAGTACCATCGTGCCTAAGCTTCTTCTTGAACACCCATTTGCAACCAATAGGTTTACACCCAAATGGTAAATCGATAACTCCCTTGTTCCATTAGAAAGAATCGAGTCGATCTCACTCGAACAAACTTCTTTCCAATCATCTCGCATCGGGAGATGCATATGCCTCTCGTAATAGAGGTGGGAGTATCGTCCACAAGGTACACGATGAAATCATCACCAAAGGATTTTGCAATCCTTCGTCTCTTGTTCCTCACAGAACTTCATTGTCATCCTCCTCAAGGATTTCTTCAAGTGGTTGTTCAAATGACTCAACAGATGCTCGATAGGTGTAGTAAAATCAGAGCTAACTCAATAGAAAATTTAGCATTGCTACACATATCTTTCATAGGAAATATATTCTCAAAAAATGTAGCATCACGAGATTCAAAGAATTGTATCAACATACATATCAGAAACTTCAGATTTTACTACTAAAAATCTATAGGCAATGCTCCGATGAGCATATCCTAGAAAGACACAATCCACAAAACTCTTTGGTCCAAACTTACGCTTCTTAGAAATTGGAATATTGACTTTCGCCAAACATCCCCACGTGCGCAAATATGAGAGTGATGGTTTCCTTCCAACCCATTGCTCATATGGAGTTGTCTCTTTATTTCTATTTGGAATTCTATTCAGACATGACTCGCAATCAATAAAGCTTCCCCACCATGCCTTAGATAAACCAAGAAGTGTCTAACATGGCATTCACCAAGTCAATAATGTGCGATTTTTCCTCTTGGCAAACCCGTTTGATTCGGGCGAATAGGGAGGTGTCCTCTCATGAATAATGCCATGTTCCGCACAAAAATCATCAAACGATGTAGGAAAATATTCACCACCACGATCGACCTTAGACATTTGATTTTCTTTTCTAGTTGATTTTCAACTTCAAATTTCTTATAGATTTTAATGTAGTCTAACGCTTCATCTTTAGTTTTTAGCAAATAAACATAGCAAAATCTAGTTGCATCATCAATCAAAGTCATGAAATACCTCTTACCACCTTTTGTCAACACACCATTCATCTCACAAAGATCGAATGTATGAGTTCTAGAGGTGCCAAGTGTCTCTCCTCCGCGCCTTGTGAGGCTTTCGAGGTTGCTTAGATTGCACACAACTATGGCACTTAAAACCTTTGGCAATGGAATTAAGCTCAAGCTAGACAATCGTGACATCAAATCAAAGTTCACATGACATAAACGAGAATGCCAAACACTAGAACTATCATTAATTGTGCCACAAATGTGATTCACTGACTTGTTACAAAAATCCGCTAAAGATAAACGAAACAAACCTCCACAATCATAGCCTTTACCAATAAATTGTCCATGCTACATATTATAACTTTATTGGATTCTAGTACCACCTTAAACCCATCTCTCAAAAGAAGGAGGCACTAACAAGGTTCTTGCGAATAGTAGGAACATGCCGCACGTTCTTTAGTTGCATAATTTTTCCCGAAGTAAACTTCGATTTACCGTGCCAACACCATGAACAAGCATGTGACCCATTCCCCATCAAAATAGAGGAACCTCGAAGCCCATGATAAGAAGAAAACAAAGATATGTCACACACACGTGAATATTAGCACCCGTATCAACCCACCAACTTGGGGACCGAATCACCGAAAGTACGGTAGGAACATTACCACACTCCTCATCGCCGCTAATAGTCACGAGGTTGACATTCTTCTTTCCCACCGGGAAAAGTGACCAAGCTCTCCACAAGTGAGGCAAGGCAACTCTACTTTAGTTTGCTTCTTCTCACAGGTAGTTACTATCTTGGCATTTGAAGGTTTATTATTCAGGATTGTTCTTCCTCTAAGAAGAGTGTGGTCTTCCTGAAATCTTCTCTGATTTTCTCTAGAGATATTTCCCTCACATGAGCCAACACTAATCCAGAACACTTTAGCCTCTAGCCGTAGCATGGCCTTAACTCGCCACCTCTTAAAATGTGCACTAGAACACTTTTCTAGTCTCAAGACATCAAATAAAACAGCCATACTTAAATCGAAAAAGCCTATAATAAGGTTTTTGGATTGTTGGATAATTAGGCAATTTCCGATTAATTTTTAGATTAAAAATAGAATATAAATCATGACAAGATGATCAACTAGATTTAGCATGGCACAATTACTAGCATGACAGATCAAGATATCGCATATACTAGCAGGACAAATCATGATATCGCATAGCATGAACATGATAACTAGTGTAAACCCAACTTGTACACTAGTTAGATTTATACCGATAGTAGAAGTACTTGGTGGTGAAGATGCATACGATGATTGCAACGTGAGCTTGTCGCCGAGCGTCTCCCATAGACGATCCCACAAGCCCGACGACGACGAGACGACGTGCTGCCGACGACGATGGCACGAGCTTGAAGCTAGGCGTCTCCCGTTGACGATCCAGCAAGCTTGATGACGACGAGACGATGTTCTGCCGACGTAGAAGATTTGGGAGCAGTCGCGCTAAGAGCGCTTCCCAAAAACCTTATTCGCCTTCTCCCGTGCGAGATCGCAAAGACGAGGGTTCCGGAGACCCGCTCTCCCGGGCCGCGGTGCACGCCGACGATCGGGATGGAGAGACTACGACGGCAACGCAAAGAGCGAGAAGAGGAAAACACTATTTTACTACGTTACGATTTTCTAATTGAAACTCCCAATTGTAGTCTTTGTTGTGTCTATTCCCGGAGGATCGGTACGTATATATGCGAGAGGAAGACCCCCTACATCTGCATCAACTAGCAATATGGTACTAATTGATATTGTACCTCCCACCTTTACTCATGGGTTTAAACATTAAAGCCCATTAGAGAACACATGTATTGGGCCTTTGAGATTTATTAGAATTTCTTCATATGGATTTTAGGGGAATATCCATATAAATTCTAACATAAACTGTAAAAATGCTATACTAAGTTGTGAGCTGTGAAAAAATATGGTGAGTTCTGAGCTGAGCTGTAGAAAAAGTACTCCCTCTCTTTATCTCAGTTGAAATATTTGTGACGACGATTAATTATTGTGCCAGTCGTATATAAATATTTGATATATATAAATATATAGACATATTTTAATTTAGAATATTTTGCGATGATTATGTAAACGTTTGATTTATTCATAATTGTAGGCATGAATGTGTTAAGCACACTAGTATATGTATTCTTCGACACTGTTTTTTAATATGTTTCAAGGGAAACAATGGGAAGCAGCATCGGCAAAGATAGAGAAGGCCACTGCCTTTACAAATTGGCAAGAAGAAGTAGCAGATCTAAGGGAGAAGAAGGATAGAACCTCCCACATATTCACACGAGGGAAAGGGTGTGGACGGGAGGAAGAAGGGGTGTCGGCAGAAAGGGGAAAATATAGCGCACTAGAGACATGTTAAACCACATGAGGGATTGATGACGGGCCTCGATTCGAGAGCCTCCTAATTTATGGACGTTTTTGTAGTTGTGATTTTTGTTGAAGTATTCAAATTTTGGTTTAGGGGGTTTGTTTGAGAATCATGCCGAAGTTGCTGTAATACTCTTCTCTCTCTATCATTTTCTTCATGTATTTATTTCCTTCCTCTCTTAATTTTTTGGTTATGAATTTTCTCCTTATGTCACTCCACCTCATTGCACTGCTCTGCTTCCTTCGTCTTGTCTTGACCCTCCTCACGTCAATGCACCATCTTCATCTTGCAGCCCACGTTGTCACTTGTCTCCACATCCTCCATGTCTCGACCTTACCTATGTTGCCTGTGCTCACGTTAGTGTGCTTTCGTCTTGTCTTTACCCTTCTCACGCCAATGCGCCAGCTTTGCCTTGTTGCCCACGTTAGGGCTCGCCTCATCTCCCCGTACATGCGCACCGCCTTCGCCGTTGCCTGTGCACACATCAACGCGCCTTCATCCTGTCTTAACCCTCCTCGCGCCAATGCGCCATCTTTGCCTTGCTGCCCACGTTGCCACCCGCCTCATCTCCCAATGCAGGCGCACCTTCTCTGCCCTCCGCCATTCTCGTCTCGGCCTTACTTACCTATGCACCCGCGGGGAATCCTATCATGACCGTGTTTAGGCTTCTTCAAACAAAGGCCAACACGAGGCTAAGCTCCGGATTTCATAGCGGGAAATCCGGAGCTTAAACTCGCGTTGGCCCTTGTCTTTGTTTGGAGAAGCCGTGCAGCTGAAGCCCAGTGAAGAACGCGCACGAAACACCCTTTGTATCCTGGTCACTTGTATCCTCGTCTTCCCTTTCTACGTGGCCGTGGCATTCTACACAGATGCTAACGGCTTGCTGCGGTTGCCCCGCAACAAATCGAAACCGACGACCACTGCACCGCACGCTGCCCCATCTCAGCGTTCGCGCGTGCAGCCGAGGCTGGCCGGTGACCGGCGGTGAGCCCGGCGCTCACCGCGCCTCCGAACGCCACCACGGCACATTGATCGGCCTTCCACCGTCCGTCCGCCGGTTCCGAGGACAGCCAGCCGCGGCCCACGGGTGGTCCCCGTCCTCCATAACTCTCCCCTGCCCCGCCCCCGTGTTTTTTTTACCGAACCGGACCTCCCGACCGGCCGAGCGCGGAGGCGGTTTACCGGGGCGGTTTGTCCGGAAATCGCCCGGAACCGCCTCTATTGCAAATTCAAATTTGAATGCCGTAGTTCTCCGGTTTGTACCGGTAAACCGGCCGGTTTGTGGCGGTTACCGGCCGGTTTTTCCGGTAACCGCTGCAAACCGTTTTTTTTTTTGCTTGAATAAACACTTTTTTGGGTAGTTTTTTGGCACCTATTAATGTTCACATACAACACAATGCGGTACTAAATAGTATAAGTGACTAAAGCAACAATATTTAGTCGAATACAAATACATAGTCGGTTACAACTACAAACCGATACGTAGTCTCATACAAATAAATCGTCGCATACAAATTCAACCACGTCGTCGCATACAAAGACCACCACATAGTCTCATTCACTCTGGAGGATGTATGGGAAGACCCCATATCGGCACGACGCTTGATATTCGGCGGTGGACATAAGAGAGATACCCCGCTCCCGGAGCAGGTTCAAATTTTGTATTGTTGCCAAGTTTTGCCCGTCCATGCCGCTTTGTCTCCCAATCCCGAACTAATGTTCTATAAAACCGAGGGTCTTCCCATTCAAACACCCATTTATTAGCAAAGCCGCACGCTCACGTCGGGGAATGGGATAGCTATAAGCGAGTCGTGAGGTATCACCGTAGGAGGAAGAAGAGTACCGTGGGGTGTCGTAGTCCGTCCGTCCTCGTGATCTCCTCTCGCGATGACGGTTGCCCATGGTCACGGTCTTGAGTACAATGTGTGAAGTCGGTCTCGCCTGCAATCAACCATAATTAGTAGGCATTGACAGAAAAAACTGTGCGAATGTAGGTGCAATGGATACCAGTTGCATCAATAGATTTGTGAAACCATGTGATCCCATTGTAATATATCAGAAAGTTTATGACACTCATTCTAGTGGGGCCAGTCCAAGAATCACACATCAACGTGACGCCAAAGGTGGGCCACTCGGTCCGAAACTTTGCGTACTTAATCTCGCAAGTCTTTCTCATTCGGATCGAGGTACTTGCCATCAATCTCCCTTCCAAAGTGGGTGACATGATGCCTTCACCAAACCATAGGCAAATAATGAGAACATGCAAAGATAAAAAAATGCCGTAATCTACAACTATAGGTACTTACCATGCTTCGTGTCTCTCGGACCGCACCGACAAAGTAGGGATTGTCCGCATTTCTTCCGGGACTCCTATGTAATGGAACCACTTTGACCAAGCTTTACCAATTGCTTCCTTTGCATTTTTTCCTTATTTGTCCACTTGCCGTATCAATCATTGGTTGGTACATTTCTCTACTCCCACCCATTGCCGCATTATAGTCGTCCACCACCACAGGAGTCTCCCTCTGTGATCCTGCTCTTCTACTAAACATCCTCTGAAAAGGATTCCCCCCACGCGAACCACGACCACCACCACCACCGCCACTACCACTACCCCTTCCATGCTCGTAATGACCTCCTCTCTGTCGAACAGTTTCTTCGTACTCATACTGTGTTCTCGACATGTTCATTGCTGCCTGCATCTGAGCCTCATATTCCTCATCACCAAGGGGCTGGTTTCCCTCTTGTGCAGCCGCCTCCTGTGCCAGCTTTACTCGAGCCCGGTCATTGCTTCTTTCCTTAGTACTGTCAAGCTCTCGCCGAAAGTAGGCACGCACATCTGGTGGCACTCTGTTGCAATGCACGACATCCGTCCCGCGCCCTGCCAAATGCTGCTTGAATCTAGTGCAACCACCGCCATGTTTCGTCGGTTCACAGAATCGCAATACCATCCAGGAGAAAGGTTTTGACCATGCTCCCATACACGATCGTGGGGTCTCGCTCGACATTGTCTACCCGCATGAACGAACAACAACATACACATACCAATATATAAATACACCAAGTGCACGAAATGTATGTCAAGAATATATATGAAGTCCCTAAGTCACTAAGTCACACCTAAATTCCATGTATCTCAACAATATATAACAAAAAAAATACATGCATCCTACCCCAAATCCTACCTAAATCATAGATCGGGCCCAAAATCATACACTAGAAGCATTTCCTACCTAAATCCTAGAGCCAAAACTACTCTAAACAAAAAAAAAAAAAAAAAAGCTTACCTACCCCGGCTAACCGCTAACCGCCCGAGCCGGCGAAACCGCGTTTTCGGCCGGGAAACCGCGCCTCCGGGCGGTTTACCGAGCACCCGTGCGCGGGCGGTAAACCGCGTCCGGGCCGGGAAACCGCACCCGCGGCGGTTGGTCGGGCGGGCGGCGAAGAAGCGTCGTCGGGAAGGAAAAAGACGGGGGGGAGGGCGGATGGCTATCTCGGGGGCGTTGACCCCCCCCGCGCCGAGCCGCGCCGTCATATGCGCCCTCGGGCGACTATTGGGCTGATGGGCCTTAACGGGCGCGCCGGGTTTTTTTTTTTAAACGAACTGAAATTTGAATTTTTTCATATCAAACGAGTTCCAATTTCAAAAATTTTACACCATTGGGTTCCATAATTCATGAGCTATTTTTAGGAATTTTTTTAGCATTTTTTTTTTCAAAATTCGAATTTGAAATTTGGGCCGGTCCGGAACCGGACCCGGACCGGCCCGGAAGCTCGGTTACCGCGGTAAACCGAGCGGTAAAAAAAACGCAGGCCCCGCCCGGACCCCGGCCTCAAAAGACGACAACCGCTTCCCGTGCTCGGCTGCCCCCGCGCGCGCGGCGAGAATCCCCACACGCCCCAGCCCAGCCCCACTCCACAGGGACGGAGAAGGCGGAACCAGGCCAGGCAATATGGCCAACGCTTCCTCCAGATCCAAGTCCAAGCTCTCCTCGTCCTCCCCTTCCCACCTCGTCCCCCTCGACCTCTCCACATCCTGGTGCTGCACGCCCCACGGTCTCGGCGGTCACGCCCCGTCTCCCTCCTCCTCCTCCTCCGCCTCCGCCTCCGCCTCCTCCCCGGCCCGCGCCGCCGCGCACCCCATGGACCCGCCGCCCGCGAGCTCCTCCTCCTCCTACGCCACGCCGCCGCAGGCCTCCTCCTACGCGCCGCCGCCGTCGTCCTACCCGTCCAGCTACACCAAGTTCAACTCCGCGCTCAACGCGGGGCTGCTCAACCCCATGTCCCCGCCGCCGCTGCCGCTCGACAAGACGCGCTCCAGCCCCACGCTCTTCGACATGATGGCCAACGAGCAGGACTACCACCCGCGCGGCGTCCACTCCGTCCCCGCCCCGCCGCACCCGCACCACCACCAGCTCCAGCCCGCGCGCTCCATGGACCGCCAGGTGCTGCTGCAGGACCGCATCGCCGACCTCATCGGCAGCTGCAGCCCCGGGAACCAGTTCAACCACGCCGACTCCTCCGACGTCCGCCTCACCCTCAGCTCCAAGGACGGACTCTCCGTCACGCTCTGCGTCCACCGCCACATACTCGTCGCGCACAGCAGGTTCTTCGCCGCCAAGCTCTCCGACCGCTGGTCCAAGCAGCAGCGCACGCTGCCGCACATCGTCGAGATCTCCGACTGCGACGACGTCGAGGTCTACGCCGAGACGTTGCGCCTCATGTACTGCAAGGATCTCCGACGGAGGCTCATGCGGGAGGATGTCAACAAGGTCCTCGGCATTCTGAAGGTAACACTCACTTCTCTGCCGTCTCATGTGTGCTGATTCCGTGGAACGATTTTCCATTTTTTTGCACACTAATTTGTTCTTCTGTTCGTTCACCAGGTGTCCGCCGCCATTGTATTCGATGCTGGGGTGCTGTCTTGCTTGGAGTACCTGGAGGCTGCGCCTTGGGCCGAGGATGATGACGAGAAGGTGGCTGCATTGTTGATGCAGCTGCGCCTTGAGAACTCAGGGGCTGGGGAGGTGCTTAAGAGGGTGTCACTGGAGTTGGCCCCTTCGGCGGTGGTTGAAGAGGCAGAGGTAGGAGGCAGTTGCAACGGTGGCACTTCCAGTGGTGGCGGCGGCGAGGAGGTGTTACTGAGGCTCCTGCAGGTCGTCCTGGAAGGGAAGGACGAGAAGGCAAGGAGGGAGATGAAGGGGCTGGTGTCCAAGATGCTCAGGGAGAACAGCACGTCCCGTGGCGGAGCGATCGGTGGCGACCTTCGCAAGGAGTCGCTCTATTCAGCGTGCAATGGGTGCTTGTCCTTGCTGTGTGAGCAGTTTGTGAGGGCTTCAGAGGGTGATCACTCGGAGGTGGCGCAGATTGCTAGGCAGGCTGACAACCTGCATTGGATGCTCGACATCCTTGTTGAGCGCCAGATCGCGGAGGAGTTCTTGAGGACATGGGCAGCGCAGACTGAGCTAGCGGTGATGCATCGTAAGGTGCCAGCGATACACCGCTACGAAGTGAGCCGAGTGACGGCAAGACTCTTTGTTGGCGTTGGCAAGGGGCAGATCTTGGTGTCCAAGGAGGCCCGTTGCCAGCTCTTGAGCACCTGGCTAGAACCCTTCTATGAGGACTTCGGATGGATGCGGCGAGCATGCAAGGGGCTTGATCGGCATTTGATTGAGGATGGGCTGGCAAACACAATCCTGACTCTGCCTCTTGCTACTCAGCAGGAAATTCTTCTGGCATGGTTTAACCGCTTCCTTAACTCTGGGGAGGATTGCCCAAACATTCAGAGAGGGTTTGAGGTGTGGTGGCGGCGGGCGTTCTGGAAAAGGAACTCTGAACCAGAGCAGCCATCCCGTTTGAGGATTACTGCAATCTGTGAGAACACTTGATGATGATGATGATGATTCGTATTTGACATGGAATGCAGTGGATGTTGTGATATAAATATTGATTTTCTGTGATATGTAGTAGCGTCTAACTGTTTCTCAGGGTTCTTTTGTTATGTTTGATTAGGCAGTTAATTAATTACATATGTTATCTTGATTCTGTTTTAACGCAATTTATATCACAGTAGAGTGACTATTTGTGGGTTGCCATATACCATAAGTAAATAATGGAAGGGTCCAGACACTTGTGGGGTGTGGAAATGGTTCTCCTAGAAGAGGGTATGATTGATTTTTTTTTCTAGACCATTTAAGACTTTCTGTTCCTGTTTTGTTGTTTCGCCTCATAATGTGATCTGGTTGGGTGGTTTCTGACATCTCATTGCTTACATTTGTCTAGTTTAACTTGTTTGCGTGAGCTTGACTTGTTGGAGTATATACAATGCTTATTTAATTAAGGGCTAGAGCCCAGGGGCCATGGTTCGCTGCTGCCATTTTGGCCTTCTCACCGCCTCCTTATCTAATCACTAACCAAGCTGGCATATCATGTGAGAATGTTGTTGTGCCAAATCCCAAATTGGATTGGATGCATGTTTGCTTCGGCGCATTGTAAGGGTATATTCTGTCCCAATTAGCTTGATTTATTGTACTTGTCAAGTTGGTGGTAGACTAGTGGTTGAGCCGATGCACCTTTCTTTGTGCACGCGAAAGAATCCGATGATATTGTTAATTGTTTGTTGGCCTGTAGGTATTCCTGAGCTTACTATAATGCATGTCGGCCAAACCAATTGATTATAACTGTTTTTATAACATGTTGCTGTTGAAGTCATTAGCAATCAAACCACTTTGGTTCTGTGTGTTCCACTCTTTCAGTATTTTGCTGTTGATAAATCCATTGTTGAGTATTCTTAAGATTTCAGTCACCTTTTCCCACTAGAATTGAGCTGATAATTATATTCCTGGAACCATTATCCCTGTTGTTGTTGTTCTTTAGGACAAGAGGACTTCAAAAGGATAACCATCAGCTACAATACGTACAGCTGAAGTTGTTGCCAACCAGTCTGCTCTGTACCCTGTAGCTTTTGGTTGAGGTGCATCCCTGCAATCAGCTTTGATGTCGTACCATCAGCCATAACTGCTATGTATTACGCCTTTGCTGGTTCTCTTGCCGGGAGTTAAATCGCTTAGCAGCTTAAAGGTACATCTGCCTTATCTGGCAGAGGTAGGCTTGCTTTCTGAAGTTGTACATGTATAATTCAATTGCCTCTTACGTGTCTGTCCTAGCCGTTGTCACATACTTGAAAGTTTGGAGTAACTAGGGTTCCAACACAAACGCATTCTTCATACAGACTTTGTTTGGATTTCTTTGTAGGCTTTCAGTGAACTGGAAAGAAACAGCAGAGCTTGCAGATTCCTGTGATTGGGCGCCAGATTGAAGCCATTGAACAATCAAAATTGAAACAGGGCCTGTAGTTTTGAGTCTGTTGTTTGCTATTTCTTCGCAAAACAAACGCTGCATGCTTCAAATTTGTGTGGAACTAGGGAATGTGTTTGTGTACTGTATTAGAAGTGGATCATCCACGTAATGCAACAGCCATAGCCGCTTCTGAGTGTTGTCCTTTTGACATGGTCGCTTGAGCCTTGAGCTACTTGGGCTGCAGCTGCAGCTGCCGCTGCATACATTTAACCGGTGCTGCTCCATTTCAGCAGCTCAAATGTGTGGCTGCAGCCTGCAGCCCAACTAGTACAACCGACAGCCTTTATCTATTGTATCAAAGATAATACTGTGAACTGCAGCTTGCCTGCTTCTCTTTTTGAGCCCCCTTTAATCTGCAATAGAAATAGAAATGGATGTCATGTGTCATAAACATAAATAAAATTGAGTTCAGAACAAACTGTCGGACGGAACTGACAAGTGGAGCGACCTGGATCTCAAACACACGTGAACAACGTAATCTGAACATGAAAATACATTGCAGCCTAGAATGCCGTCGTGTCCGTAGCTATTGGTTATTACGTTCTTGCTCTCCATACCAATACCATCCAGGGCACCAGCACTACGACCTATCAAGTCCCTTCCTATGAAGTCTGTACATTAGAAATTTTGAGTTGTATGATTGTATCAGCTGATATCTGAAAGCCCTCTGCCCCACATTAGTGTGACTATGTGAGCGGCATGCTAAGGATGGTGCAACCCCGGTCTGCGAAACCAGATGATTGAGGAATGAGGACTTGAGGCTTCAGAGCAGCACATCTGAAGGTGTTCTACTGCTGTTTTCCACACCTGATGCTTCCCCCTACTCTTTATAGAACCACAGATGATGAAATTCAACAGCAATCATATTATTTCCCGCTTCTTATTCTTTCTTTCTTTCGGTGTCGTTGGCACTGAGGTTATGTAGGTTTTGGTGTGTTATATCTTTAGATCATCTAGGGTGGATCAAGATGGGTGGAACTCTCTAATTTGGTATAAGGCAGTGGTGCACCATCGAGTGGTGCACGAATCAGAGAGAGAGAGGGTAAGGAAGATGGAGAGAACGCAGGTCGACATACCAGACGGGTCGTCGCGGTAGTGGAGGTGGAGCCGGACGTCTTGGCGGCGGCGTGGACGCGGGGACGTCGGGGTGGTGCGGGCGACGGTGAAGATACCGTGGCGCTTCCCGGGCAAAGCACCTCCCTCTGGATCGGATTAGGGTTTGGACAGTGGGGTGGCGGCTCTGTTGAACCTCGTAACTCGAGCCAGTGGCCCCCCAACCTCCTCTTATAGGCACCGTGCGACGGGGCCCACCGGTCGGTGTTTGATCGGGCTCCCCCGATCGTGGGCGATCAAAGGCCCCGACGGTCGTTGGACCGAGTCGAGGAGATCAACTAACATTCTCCCCTTGATCTCAACATATACCTTACTTTTGACATTTTCACTTTTACACATTCCATTACAAATTAATGCATAGAACTGCTTCATCGTCACGGTCAATTGCCGATAGAATTCACACTACAATACATATCTCCGTTCAAATAAGTTCTTTAACTTTTGGGCCGTTTATTGTCCAAAACATAGGCTATACCATAAACCCATGTCGACCGTGTGTTCTAAACACACTGGGTGGTAAGCCTTTGGTAAGCAGATCTGCAAGCACTTTCTTGTTACTTTTATGTTCAATACCTTGAATATGATTCCGGACTTTCTCCTTTACAACGTAAATCTTTATGTCAATGTGTTTGTAAGGTCGAGATGGCGGACTAGAGGGGGGTGAATAGTCCTTTTTAAAACTAATCGCTCCGGCTAACCGATATAAGTGCGGAATTAAATCTATCGGCCTAACCAAGACTTTCACCCCTCTATCTATGTCTCTAGATGCACCTTGTAAAAGATCCTAAACAAGAAGACAAGGTGCCAATCTAGCTAGTGCACACTAAACAAGTCTAGCTTGCAAGGTCACACAAACCTAAGCAACTAGTACTTTAGCAACCGGTGTGCACCTACACAATTCTAATGAGCAAAAGCACAAAGCCAACCTAAGCTCACTAGATGCTCATGGACAAAGCTACACAAGCCAAACCCAAGAGCTCAATCTTACTTAACTACACAAGCTAAGCAAGGTAACTTACTCTACTTCTAGCTACACAAGCAAGAAGGTGATTAACAAGCTACTCAAGCTAACTAACCACAAGAGCAACTACACAAGCTATACAAGGATGTAAGAAAAGTAAATACAAAGCTTGTGAAAGAGATTGCAAACCACCGCGAAGTGTGGACACAAGATGACTCGGAGATTTTTCACCCGAGGTTCACTTGGTTGCCCCCAAGCTACGTCCCCTTTGTGTCGACCAACACCTTCGGTGGTTCCTCCGGTCTTTTCACCTAGATGGTTCTTCGGTGTGACCCTCAAGTCACTTGCCCCTCAAGGCACGCCCCGCAAGGCACCGCAAGACACCACTCTCAAGTGAGCCCCTCAAGGCACCGAGCAAACCCACACACGCAAGGGTGGTAACTCAATGACACGCGCAATCCAATAGGGCTACTCTTCGCGATCCCCGCGAGGTGAGTACCGACCTCTCACAATCTCTTCTCCGGAGCACCGTATCTCCACGCGTGCTACCACGGAGCCTCTTGCCACCAAGCCGTCTAGGAGGTGGCAACCTCCAAGAGTAACAAGCTCTCCGCTTGCAACACAACCACCTAGTGCCACAAATGCAATCTCACAAAGCACTCGCACTAGAATCGCTCTTCTCACACTATCGGATGGTCACTACCAAGCATATGTGAGTTAGAGGGCTTCCAAGCACCACCACACAAGGCAACATAGCCAGGGCGTGCTCAGCGACCGGCCACAGCCGGCCAAACCACGTATTTATAGACCCAAGGTCTCAACTAGCCGTTACCCACCTCGGGCAACACCGCAGTACTCGCCGGACGCGTCCGGAGCAAGCCGCCGGACGCGTCCGGCGCTCCTCCGCGCTCCACGTGTCCCTGCGATTCAAACATGACCGTTGGCGCCCAACGGCTCTTTCTCCTTCGCTCGGAAGCCATGCGCCGGACGCGCCTGGTGACCACCGCCGGACGCGTCCGGCCAGTGCAACCACCAACGTGCCGTCTTGCGCGCGAAACATACTTGGGTCCGCGTCCGGCGACCCGCGGACGCGCGCCCCGCCCGCCGCTCGCAACGTTGCGCACCTTCGCAAACTAGCCGTTGGACCACTACACGCGCGGACGCGTCCGCACTTTGAGCGCCGGACGCGGCCGGAAGCCTTGTGTAGCGTCCGCCGAACTCTTCAACACTTTGCGCTACGCAAGCCGACGTCGGGTCGCCGGACGCGTCCGCTCGGCGTCCGCGGACCCACCGGACGCGCACGAAAAAGTCCCGCCACGCCAACTACTTCACCTTCACTTCACAACGCGCCGGACGCGTCGCCTGCGTCCGGCCGTTTCGGCCTCGGGCGTCCGCCGCCTTCGAAAGCACCGTTTCAACTCCGCGACGACGCCTCCTTTTTCTCAATAATTTTGCTTCCGGCGCAATGGAAAATATGCCTCCAATTTTCCCGAAAGCGCGAATCCCGCCTCGCAAGCTCGGCGGGAGGGAGAGAGGGACCCAAGCCCAACTCAACCCTACAAACCACAGCGCGTCCAAACGCCACCTTTGCAAATGTGCAAACACCACCAAGTGTACAACTCCATGTGCTTGTGTGTTAGCATTTTCACAATCATTTTCAAAGGATTTTCTCTTCATCTCACAACGCCACTCGATCCTAGCACATCGCAATGTTAGATCGCTCAAGTGGCACTAGATGACCGATATGCAAACAAGATTACCCCTCTTGATAGTACGGCCATCTATCCTAAATCCGGTCAAGTACTTCTCTACTCAACCTTTAGACCGGTGAAATGAAATGCCCTAGGTTATACCTTTGCCTTGCGCATTTCCATCTCCACCGTCTTCCTCCATTGTGCCAATGCAACAACATGCACCGACACGATCATCAAATGATATGATCCACTTCATATCATCATGTGACACTCTTGGTCCATCGATCTTGACCTCACTTGCTCTTCACCGTTGCGTCGGTCCATCGGCGCCAAGTCTTGCCCAAGCTTCACCATCGCATGGTCCTTCGCTTCACGACCTCAACTTGCCCTTCACACTTGCAACCGGTCCATCAAGCCAAGCCTCATCTTGATCTTCACCTCTTGGTCACATGACTCCATGTCATGTCTCATTTGCAATGAGCTCCTTTATCAACTCATGTGTTGAGCCTCACAACATCTCCAAGCCATCTCCACCATGGCATATGTTGCTCACACACATGTACACGTGAACTAACTCCTGTGTATCTCAACCATCACACATGTTAGTCCACCTAAAGTTGTCACTCAATTATCAAAACCAAACAAGGGCCTTTCAAAGTTTGGCATCACATTTGACTCGTTGTCTTAGGAGTGAACAACTTAAATGGTTATTGTTGTGCACCATCATCAACTCCGGGTATAAGTTATCTTAATCATTTTGCCCGTCCCGTAGCCTTGTTACATGCTATACCTTAACTTTGCATCACCGATGATACAAAATAGTTCTTTGTTGGAGCTTTTCCACAATAAAACTCCAACTGCGAGTGTTTAGAATGTGGATTTCTATACACATCTCGCCATAAAACAAACATTTGTACCCACAACGAGAGTACATACTCTTTCTTACTTAGCATGAGGCCAACATTCTTTACTCCATTCCAAGTGATCTATATCTCTGGACCGGTCTTTGCCAAAATAACCCGGATATGTGAACTGTGTTAGGGTAATGTCATACTTGCATTCTTTAGGCTTCCAACAGTGAAGCATATGGTACCATAATCATTTGAGCTATTTCATATCCATTCTTGGAACATTATAGTTCTCAAATCCATTACCCTTAACTATAGGAACAAAGTAGGTTTTCACACTTGCATACTTTATTTCTTTAGAATCTTTTCTAAGTATGCTTTGATGCGATAGTCCTAATACCCATTTTCTTTTATCACGGTGAATTTCAATTCAATTCGTATAACAAGATTCATTTCACCGAGAACATTCCTATTGAACCTTGAGGACAAGAACTTCTCCTATAGTAGATTGACATCATTACTAACAAGTAAGATGTCATCCTCATATATAGGATTTGGAAATTAATTTCCCATTCTATAACTTTGCACAAAAGCAATTGTCCCCTCATTGTCTTTAAAACCCAAACTTTCTAATTCAAATCAACTATGATAGTTGACTTCTTTAGGCGACATCCCTTATGCTCTTTTGCTTTCGACAAACTCTAAGGTTGTGCCTGTAATCAATTCCTTACACATCCCTATTGGGAAATGTCGTCATTACTTTCATCATAACGTATCGCTAACACATATTGTAGTGCATTCTTTTGCTTTGCGTAAAACTTTCAATTCAAGACATGCTATATATATCTTCACATATTTCCTTTGGAGTCACATATTTTGTCTTGTAAACCCATTACGGCCTACTTGTTTTGGCTCCATTAGGAATTACTTATGAATCCCAACCATCATTGGTAATCTTTGATTTCATTTTAGCATGCTTAGCTCATTGCCATTTAGACAAGCGAGTGCTTTCATAGCTTCTTCTTTGAGATGGTATTACCCTCCATTTGAATTTCACCATGTCTCTCATTTGGGGTCGTTGTTGCCGGTTATTGCCAAGAGGCAATTGATTCTATAGTCTCCTATATCATAGGATACGTATCTTCATACCATGCTCCCAGTTACTCCATCTTCTACAAAGATAGTGTATCTTCAAATTTTCTTATTTGGGTTTATTATGTATACCTCATATGGCGCTTAAAGCACTATCTTGGTATTTCTTATCTTTTCATTTTCTTTTGGGGTATCATTATTATGACCGTTGTACTCCCTCAACGATTATAATCATACTTTATAGATCACACTTGCTCTAAATTCAAACTATTCAATGGGGAATATCTTTCAATCGTCTTTATCAATTACCTTTTCCGATTTATATCGATTTCTCCCCTCGAAATATGGCATAAACTTTGTTGCCATACTTTCGAAAACATTCATAACTTTTAGAAATGAGAAAACATTTATCACTTTACTTTATTCACATGATCGAGTCATGCAAAACAAAGTTATTTCTAAAAATCTTTTGGGAGTACATTTTCTCATTCCACTTCATGAACTCAACGATTCCTTTAATACTTTTGCAAGTTACACTTGCGTGTCATTCTTTTCTTTAGGTTCATCTGTAACTTTCTGTTCTCCTTAAACTCATTGAATGCTTAATGACTATGACACAATGGAAGTGCACGGTCAACACTAAAGCACACGAGTCATCATAACTTTCTCTGCGCCGTGCGAGATGAGTACTATGCCAAACTTCACTCGCTATGCGATTTGAGCAACATTTGCACTATGTTAACTTTACCCCGCCATGGTTTGCTTTGTCAACCTTTTCTCGCTATGCGAGATAATTCCCTTTAAGGGATATAAGTGCCATAATGGCTCTCAGGGCATATTCAATCATCGTAATCAAAAAATATTCCGAATACTTTGTACCACATATCACACACATGGTTAATCGGACGTTGGTCAAATTAGACATGTATATGACTTATTACAACTCTTATCATAGGGTGCTCGGAACTTAAGATTAATTTATTCTTTATAAAAGTATATATATATATAATACAATTGTTAAAAGAAAAATACATGAAAGTCACTTCTTCAACTAAACTTTTCTTTTCTTATATCAATATCCCCGAAAACTTTTCTTTTCAAGCTATTCTTTGAAGAGAACACTATCCCTTAAGCAATTGATATTCTTTCTTACAAAACTTGCCTTTAGGCCTTTCATCAACCGAGTCACAAGTACCCAACTTATTTCTTTCTGCCTTTAAGAATGAAAACACGAAGATCATTTGTCTAAAAATTATTCAACAATAATAATCAATAATGAGTATGAAAATAACCCTACGTTGGTCTGGTTAAAACATACCCATTAAACTTTTAATCTTTCTTTTGTATTCTAAATCACCAATGGGTAGAAATAGAATAAAGCATCATCCTTCTATGTTAATTCCACATCACCGTTGGGCGAAATGAAATTATCATATGAAAAACTCAATAATCTTATAACATTCTTCAAAATTAAACGTTCCCGTTGGTTCGAGTTTAATCGAAGATAATAAACTTTAACTTTGCAGCGGAAAATGGTATCGATAAAACTCATTATGAACATCATAATATTGCTATTAATCAACGTTGGTCAGAATAATAACAATATTATAATAACTGTAAAATTATCCATTTTCAAAATTAAACTCTCCCGTTGGTTCGAATTTAATAATGAAAATGATAATAACTTTAAATACGCAGCGGAAACTTTTAACTTTGTCATAATCAACTTTCCGAAACTTAAGTATACTGTTTTCTAAGCAAATAAGTCGTTGGATCAAAATTTGCCTAGAGTTTGCATCAATTTTCTATTCCAATCCATCAAATATGAATCAAAATAGTTTCGGAAAAATTGAAAAGGTTACTATTCTCTTTGTTATTTCGGCCCGAGGCCCGCTTCTGTCGGCCCACGGAGACCAAACGCGCGCGCCGCGGTGCAATTCCAATGGGCTTATGGGCTGAAATGGAACTTACATGCTGATCTGTTCGTGGGAAATTTACATACCAATTTACAATCAATAAGTTAATATATTCACACACACAAACATGATCTGGTATAAGGCGGTGGTGCAATACTAATGGGCTTTAATTGATGTATTAGGGTTTGGGCATAATTCGAATAATACTTGCAGGCCGGCCCTATCAACTAACATGGTGCAATTCCAATGGGCTTATGGGCTGAAATGGAACTTACATGCTGATCTGTTCGTGGGAAATTTACATACCAATTTACAATTGATCTGAATACTAATGGGCTTTAATTGATGTAATAATTCGAATAATACTTGCAGGCCGGCCCTATCGGTTCTATCTTTTTGGGCTAGTGCAGAAGCTGCACCGGCACACTGATTGCCCCAAGAAATTACAGTACCAACGCACACGAGATGCTGCCAAGAGCCCAAGACACGCCCTGCACACAGAGAGACTGATGATGCACATCTGTAGGCAGCAGCTTCGCTTGTTGTGTTTCACCTCCCCTGGCTGACCCCCTCCCCTTCACACAGTTCGGGGAGAAAAGTAGTTAGTTACGCTGATCTACAGATCTAGTCACCTTGCTCAGATCATCAGCCTCGGCATGTTGTCTCATTTTCTCATTCGTCAACTCAAATCCCCGACTGGCAGAAAGCCCCCAAAACAATGTACACAGTCATGCAACAGAAAAAAAAAAGGTCGTGTGAAACTTGCCAAAAAAGGATCTCAAACTAGGCATGTAAAAGACGGCTGCGCGCTGGTTTTTACCTGCGCAAGCAGACTAGCACACTCACACACGACCCACACGAGTCATGCGGTCAATGATCCCACTCTGCATAGCTCAGCGCCAAGGTCAGACTGTCAGGCGGCCGACGGCCGAGAACAACTGTTGGGCACCCCACCGTGACGTCGCTAGGCGCAAAGCGCAAGCAAAAGGCTGCCGGCACCCATGTCGACTCGCCCGCCTGCTCCCGCCGCGCGCCACGAAGCTGAAGCATCGATGCATCGATGCATGCTGCCGCCTGCCGGGCATGCCACTTGATTGCATGCAACCCTGCTTCGATGGGCACGCACTGCATGCAACCCTGCTTCGATGGGCACCGGGTGGGCGGACCCGCGCGCGCGCTCCCCTCCGCGTCCTCTCGGCGTTCGACCGCGGCGTCTCCGGGAAGGAGCGAATACGTGGGCGCCCGCGCGTGAAAACCGGCTGGCCGTAACGTGGAACGAGCTGGGCCGTTCCTTTAATTTGGCCCGTGACGTTTCATCAATCAATCAATCAGAAAATAAAAATCGGCCCGTGGTACTGGCGCTGTGCTTCGGATTGCCTCGCCCTCAGCAGACATGCCTTGCTGATGCACACCTTCCGTTTCCACCCCCCGTCACGCCTTTCCGTCGCATGTAGCGTGACAGTGAAAACGCAGGAGAAGCCGGCCACCCCGGCCCCGCGGGTGCACGCGCGGGGCGGGGGTTCCGTGAGCAACGAGTTTTCCTGGGTCGTCCGGCCGGATCGACGACGTTGCGCCGGCCAGGCGGTCACGGTATTTATTATTTCCCCGGTCGTGTCTCGTTTGTTTTCACATTAGTTGCTTTGATTGATTGGTTGACACGTCAATTCCGTCGACCGGTAACTTGCACTCCTCCAGTTGACATTATGAGTGAACGCGTTAGCAAAGCAAGTCCTGAAGATATACTGCATGCATCCATGTTGCTGTCCTCCTGTGAGAGAAGGGGAAATACAATCAAGGGCTCCTTAAACTGCTACACGCCGTTCCCTTAAGATCCGTGCTGCTGATGTGGTTTCCACAAAAATAGCATAGCAACTGCGCGGGTCCGACGCCGATGGCTTCAGCCGGGCAGGCCGCGAACGAAAAGAAGCTTATCTTTTCTGTGTGAAGGGGATGACCGGATGAAATCATGAGAGAGAGAGAGAGATTCGATGCAGTTGTTGGCTCGGCGAGTTGGCGGCAAAGCTAGCGTCAACCCTTGGCGAGCGAAGCCCCTGCTGCCCGGTTGTTTGTTTGTGCCCAGTGGCTTTCGTGACGGCGATCGAGCACGGGCGCGGCACGGGCGGCCGGGCCAGATCGATCAATGCGTGGCTCGGTTGGTGCACGCACGTATCTCGTCAGGACCAGTAGCGGATCACAGGAGGGGACGGGCACTAGTACCTCCTGGCTCCTGCTTAGGTTTCTCTTTCTTTGTTTCGTAAGTTTTCGCTCTCGCCAACAGAATGCTGGTGAGACTTGGTCCTGTCTCCACTCCAAACGCCTCCTGGCAGTACGTACTTCAGAATGGCACCGGGACGGCGTCGTGTTAAGGCGCAACACAAAGCATGTGACCCTACACGGGTGTAGTAGTTGACACTTGGACGTTTTTCTTGAAGGACGACACGGCAGGAGCAGGGGAGCGAGCACAGGACATTTGCTGATGAGAGACCAACCAAAAGCTGGGACGGTTCGAGCCACAAGTCCACAACTAGCTAGCTACCTGAAGGATGCCGAGTCAAGATGTGTACGTACTGACGCTTTGCAATGTCCGTCTGTCCGCCATTGCACCATAGGCTTGAATTCGCGCGCCACAACCACACAAGACTTGCGGCGGTCATGCACGACCTGGCCGGAATCGTGCATTCCAACACCGCGATGCATGTACAGTTTCGTCATTGCGTTCAGGCGAATGCAATGCACAGACGGATCACTGGATCGGCAAAGCGATGACATGCAGTTCATCACTCCATGGGCATTGGGCATGCATGTGTAATGTGTTGGTGCAATGCAAATGCGACGTTTTGTTCATGATTACAGCATCAAACGGATGTGCTGAATGATTGCATACAACCTTACAGGTGGCGTCGCGGTACGCCCCCCATCCATTTCAAATTAATCGGTACGAATCATGGAAGAGCTTTTTATATATGATACAAAAGAGAGGTAACGTGCATTCGTGAAGCCTTACCGACTTTTGAATGGTACCGCGAATCCTGAGAGGATCCAGCCGTATGTACAATTGCATCAGTATCTCCACAATGACAGGATATCATAAGCTTTAATAATATCATTCTCTTTTTGCCACTAATGAATCCCCGTGCAGACATACATTTGTGTGGCGACTACACTAGCCACAAAGTACTAGTGATGTTTTACGTGAAAATGTTAAGTTCTCGATTATGACTTAAACGTAGCACTTAATTTCAATTTGAATCTGTTGCTTTTGCCTCACTGTCGCATCGTGACATCGGCTTCTAGTATAGAACTGGTAGTCTAGCCGACAAACGTGTCAACAAAGAAGTACTGAAAGCTAAACTTACACCAAAACAAAAACCTAATTTGTTTTTGGTGGCTCTAGATGCATATAAGTAGATCGAGGACGCCAAAATAAAGGGGTGTCGGGGCCATTCTCTGACCCTAGGACATGTCCCTAATGGACTCAACTTGATAAATGGGCAAGCAAACCAAAATAAGGTGGCACAACAACGTAGGAAGAAAGGGTCATGGCATTAGAATGACGAATCTGTTGAGATATGGATATGAATCTGGATTCGTTGAATGGTAGACTTGATAACCTTTCTACAAAGTACAAGAACATTCCAATCGGGCCCATTTTTCCCTTTGAATCACACCTCCACGAGTAACCTTGTGTTTAATTTGGATCACATCCTTGACATGAAAATCGATATATTCACAGGTTCATGCATTTATATACACGCGGTCTACATGGTGTTATATACATCATATGTGTATTTAACATGCGATATATGCTTGGCATGAAAGTGAATAGCTTCCTCCAATCATATATATACACGTGGTCTACATGATACACATCATGCATGTTGCCTTGAGTTGGATTTACTTATATTAAACTTTACAAAAAGGGTAATATGGAAGCATAAATGTGAGTACTTCGGATAGTTTTATAGTGACAAGCATAGGCGATTTAGATACATACTTTGGGTTTATTTTAGATTGGTAATGTTATGTTACACAAGCATTAGAAATTCATAGATAAATATCCGACCAATTACTAAAAAAAATGAGTATCTTTCCTCTTCCTCAATTGTTCTTAACACAACAGTTCCTTTATCATTTACCTAGCCTAGTATGAATTAAGCCGAAGTTTATGTAGGTAGAATTATGAAGGTTTAGCACCATCTTGGTCATTGAGAGTGAGCTTAGACCTGATCATGGTCCACTCGATCTGACCAACCCAACCAGAGATCCGCTAGCGTGATGGGTCGGATTATGATTTTTTTTAACCATGATGTTGTATTTTAGGATAGAAGGAAGTACCTTTATAGTGGACATCAATACAAATTACTTGTTTGGTGGTAGGGTCCCGCACGTTTATTGACTTTCACTACTTCAATTTCAACAGGTGGCAAGTATTAATGTAGAATTATCACTTGTAACTTTAGTTTACCGAATGATCTTTTGGATGTCATTCTCCTCTCTTATAGCTGCAACTGTGGATTGCATAGTCTAGGACGTATGTTACTAAAAGTATACTTCCAATCCTAATCCTTTCCAAAATTACACTAAAGTTCGATAGCAATCCAAATGATTGTCGCTTTCCTAAAAGCAGAGTTTTATCTCTTTTCAACCAAGAGAAAAAAAAATCCCACATGCTTGTCAAATTTGATGTAAGCCGAGGGAGAGAGCAACAAAATCTTATTGGGAAGGGGACGAACTGCTCCAATCCGCATTCCACCAAGAGGAGCTTGATTGGAGTTGGGGAATTCTTGAGACGGAAGCCAATTCGAGCACAGAGCACACACGGATTCCACGTACTCCGCTATCGCCGTAGCTTGAAGCGCACAACAACAGACAATTCCTTCTTCCACCACAAGCGCCCGGGGCCCTCCTCCCCCTTCCGTCCCCACGAACGCAACCCCCGGCATCTTGACAGCAAGCAAGCATCGGCGCGCGACAAACAATCGAGACCACGTTGGTGGCTGGACTGCTACGCCTCGTAGTGCAATGCACTGGCATTTCGTTTCGTGCACCTGTGTCTCTCCCCCCTCACTCGTAGTGATCCTCTACTTCCCCAAGCTTTGATTAGTTTAATCCCAAAAGCAACCGATAACTCTTTTATTTAACTGGTGATCGGGTTGGGCTGAGCTGGGGAGACTGCAAAGAAAGAACTCACCAAACCACAAACTACTACTACTTCCAATCCAAGTGGCAATTTCCTTACCATGACTGCACATCAGCTCACCTAGGCTACACTTGTACGCCACAAAGAAACCCTCATCTACTTTTTTTTTTTTGAGAAACAGAAACCCTCATCTACCTACGTGGCAAACAAATATAATTCGACAAGAAAGGGGTCGGGCCCAGCTGCACTGCACATTTCGCGCCCACTTACCCTTTTCCATAGTTAGGCAGCACCGTGATATATTACTCTTTTTCCATATATATGCTCCTACTAGCACGAGGATCACCAATGATGAATGAATGAGAGAGAATGCTATCTTCTTCTAGCAAACATGGCACACAAAATTAGCAGGAGATCACGATATAACTTACTCTTTTCCATATACTACTATGAGCAGTTATAAGAATTATGAGTCGCTACAACTAGCAAGGGTTTTACCAGATCAATGACAAACTCATCACTCCTCACCCAATTCAAGGTAGAAAACGAGGAAAGCAATAGCGCGAATTATGTAACTGACGATTTAGTGACGGCAATAATGGCGCGCCCGCCGTCCCGGTCCCGGTGCCGCCGGTGGTGGTCGTCTAGCGCCACGCCGAGGCGACGGTCACCACGCGCCCCATCCAACAGAGGCGGAGCACGCCGTTCTCCGCCTTGACTGTGAACCCGGCCGGCACCGGGCCGACGCGGGAGCGGGCGCCGACCAGCTGCTCCGCAATGCCCGAGCTGAGCGACACCGGGCGGAAGCCCGCCATGCCGAACCTGGCGCGCCACTTGCCGAAGACCTCGCACCGCTCCAGCCGGTCGGGGCCGTCCCGGCCGACCGCGTTCGCCGCCTTCTTCGTCAGGGCCGCCTCGGCGGCCCTGGCCTTCTCCGCACAGGCAGTCTCCCGCCCTGCTAGCGTCGCGTCCAGCGACTCCAGGATGGCGCCGTAGTGGGCGCACGCCTCCGTGAAACGCGCCGCCAGCAGGGCCGTGTTGGTGTTGAGCTCCTGCTCGACGAGGGTCACCACCTGCGGGCCCAGCGCGCGCACGCGGCGGAGCAGCTCGTCGCGGGGGTTGGCCGGAGAGACGCTCTCGTCGGGCACGTGCGAGAGCGCGAAGGCGAGGTTGACTGCCAGCGCCTCGCCGGGCTCGCAGCCCAGCCTGGACGCGTCCAGCTCTGCTGCTCTGCAGCTGACCACTTTGAAGCGGTACTCCAACCCACATCGTTCCGCGAGCTTCTGCAGCGGCTCCGCGATGGCCGGTAGCGATGCAGCTTGAGCCTGCGAGAACGGCGAGCTCGGGTCGGTGACGGCGGTGACCTTGAGGGACCTGCCCTGCACGCGGCGCTCAGCGAGGTACTGGATGAGAGCCGCGTGCTGAGACAGGCTGACGTCGAAGTCGACGACGTGGATGGCGCGGTGGTCGCCCACCGCTTCGACGATGGCGACGCTGGCGGCGTGGAGGGCGACGCGGAAGCACGGCGAGATGTCCTGGAGGAGCTGGGACCCGTTGCGCTGGTCGACGCTGCAGAGCTCGGCGAGGTGGTGTTGACTCGCTGGGGCGGAGGCGGCCGGGCCAATGCGGGACGACAGCGCGACCACCATCATGGCAATCAGGCGCTGTTCCGCGTCGCCGTGCTGGTTCGCCGCGCGCTTCAGGGCGGCCAGTTGGGTGGCCGCCGCGTCGTGGTGGCCCTCCGCGATAGCGGCCGCGGCTTCAGACAATAGCTGCCTCGACGCCGCCCCCGGGGTCGGCGGCGAGCAGGACGCGGAGGAAGACGCCGTGGAGGAGGAAGAGTTTGAAGGCGACCTCGTCATCCCCACGTTATTGTTGTTGTTGTTGGGGGTCGCCGGTGCAGGGATCCCCGGCGACGGCGCGGCCGCGATGGAGCTGAGCTGCTGTATCGTCTCCTCAAGGGCAGAAAGAACTTTCTCCTCCTCCCACTCGGAGTTGGTGACCGCGGAACCGGTGCCGCTCATGGCCGCCACGGGCTCGTCGTCGTCGTCGTCGTCCAGCAGCTGCTTCTCGAGCTCCTGCAAAATGAACAGCTCGCTCGAGGCCGCCGACGGCTGAGGCAGCGGCGGCGCCCTCGACAAGCCGAAGGCCTGCGTCTGCGGCGAGGACGTCATGAGCGGCGGTGGCGCCTGCCGCTGCATCTGCTGCGGCTGCATCAGCGGCACCGCCGCCCTGGACGCGGTGGTGAGCGACGACAGCGTCGACGAAGGCGACGCCAGACCCCCTCCGAAGCTGTTGGACCCGGGGAGAACCAGAGGCTGATGAGCCCCCGGTGTCCCTCCCAACAAGGAGGCGATATCGACCGCCGGAGCCGTGCGCTGCCTCACGGTGCGCAGGTACATCTGCTGCTGCTGGTGGTGGTGCTGCCACCTCTCCAGCTCGCCGAGGCTCCTCTTGAGCACCCCGCCTCCGCCGGCGGCCGCGGCGTCGGCCCTCTGCTGCAGCTGCAGCTGCATCTGCAGCGCCGATCCGACCCCGTAGGCGGCGTACCCCTGGCGCGGATCGCGCCACGGCGCGCCTGGCTCCATGCAGGGCCGAGGGAGAGCAGAAAGAGAGGAGGGAGGAAGGCGACGAGACGAATCTACCGAGGAGGGAGGAATGGAATGGTATGGCTATGGGTACCTCCAAATGCTCTATGGCTACAACAACAGCTACGACGGGTCCAGCTAATGGGAGCCGGTGCCATTCAATTTGCTTCTAATAAAACCGCCACCCCTCCCGCATCTCTCTGCTGCTGCGGTTACGTTTTTATAAAAAGCGAGCCCTTCCGGCGTTTGGGATCCGACACCGATTCGGCGGCACTCCCGCTGACGGCGTGGGCCATCATCGGCCGGGCGGGGAAGGAATTGGTGGTGGGTGCGCTGGTGTTTATCGGGAGGCGTTATGGCGGGGCCCCGGCTCGCTTTGCTGCTGGATTTAATGCGAGCGCCGGGGAACGCGGCCATGTTTAGATGACCGATTCGGGGGTGGCCGATTTGCACAGTGCCACCCCCGAGTACTGTTCACCATTTTGGCTTTTTGTGTTAATAATTGTCAAATTTTGATTAATTAGTGCCTCAAAATGTTCGCCTCAGTGAAAGACAATAAAACTGTGTAATTAGTTTTTGATTTACATTTAAGTCTACGTGATATGTAAACATTTTAATGTGATGGGGAATACGACACTCGTAGTGGAATTTGGGAGTAAATTTTGGGATCTAAACAAGGCCGCAGGGTGAATCGGTCGGGCAGTGTGAAGGCAAGGCAATGGAAACGGGCAGCGCAGTGGGTTACCAGCTGCGACCCAGACACCCGGTGCCGTCGCGTGATCGCGTCACGCAACTTTCGCCCGCGATGACGCCGTCGGGGTCCGGGTGGCGTGGCGCCTCACCACCGACGCGAACGCGACGGCTGCCACGACCGGTTTTGCGGGAACCGCCCCACAGTTTCGACGCATTTCATTTCGAGCCGCCGAGCTGGTCCGCACCTCGCGCGCGCGCAGTAGTAGTACTTTGCACGGAATCACAGGCGAAGCCGCGCGCCGCTCACAGACAGTGGGCCAGGGAATCCGATCACGACAAGCTGCGATTTCGTAAAACCGGGCGTTGGATTCCGCAAAAGTCGTTTTCGGAACTTTGGTAGGGTCCACGGACGGGCCAGTCACCGGGCGGGCCACACGATTTGATCCTGGCCAGCGTTAAATGACCAAGATGCCCCTGGGGCATTACGTGATCCGTCAGGGCGTCGAAGCACGGAGGGCAGCAGGGGAGGGCAGTCTCGGCAGATCGGGGTGGTTTTCTTGTGGAGCGATGCTTGTATGTGTCGATGTGTGTTGGAGGTTGCTTGCTTGCGGTGCGTTGGGAATTAGTTAGGAAACCGAAATATCCACCCAACAACCACGTACCCACCTTTCAGCGTCTAGAACCCTGATTCTCTTTACTTTTTCTATAGCCCCGAGTACTGTATGTTCATACCACTCTGTGTCATATTCATACGTGCGTATAGTATAGAAGCACCGCACTAAAAAAATATAGTTACTCATTGACCTATCCCGATAGAGTCGGAAAGCCAGTGTGTATCCTCAACACTTGTGCAACGGAGACATCGCCTCGTTGCTTTCTTGTTCATACTCGCTGGTGACTTGGAAAATTCCAGGTTCCCGGCCTCACGTCATTTATAGAGTTGTACAGACTCTTAACCCACCAGCTGGTTAATAAAAAAACACTAGCTATTGTCCACAATGAGTCGACACAGAAAATCCCTGCACAGACATACGGTGGACCCCGCGCGACACGTGTGAGCCAACGATTCCGAATGTTCCGGGCCAAATTGCAGCAAAAGCACCAACGAGCTAACCCTTCAGGTGGAAGTCCAATGACATGTGGGGCCACAAGAGCGGGTCCAGCGCTGCAACAACACATGTAGTATTTCGATTTCCGTTTGTGCAGGAGAGGTCAACATCCCCTCTAATGTTCTGTAGCACCGGCGGAGGAGGTCCCGGTCCCGGTGCCCCACCTGGTTCACGTTCCAAAGTGTGCATGGCGGCAAAATGCTACGCGCACCTGGTCTGGTAGCTACCTACGAGTGCCTTGGCGGATCAATTTGGCCATTCAATGGCACGAGGATGGCAAAAACAGTCCTAAAGAAATAGGAACTCAAGCACTGTTTGGAAGCTAGAAATGGCATGGACAGGAATAGTCTAACTACAACGTTTAGCTTTAGCATGAATATGGAGGTATATAAAAGAGAAGTTCGAAGAATGATGACGGGGACATAGCACGGCAAAAAGAATGCTCACTCGATTCCAAACTATAACATTTATATTAAATACTTTTCTAACTTTGATCAAGTTTATACGTAAATGCATTAACACCAATAATGGGATTCTCAATAAAACATGTCTTGATAGTGCATTTATTTTGGCTTTCTTTGGAATGGAGGTAAATCATAAAAATATTGGAGGATTCCATAACAATTACTTTGAATTCCTCTTGATTGAGTCATTCTAAATTAATTTTGCATGAAACTAAACATAGGTTCTAACCTCATTGTTTCGTTTCCTATCTTTTCCCTACATTTTTGTTTCCAATGGTGTAATCCTAAACTTTCCTTTCTTGTGAAATCTTGTAGGACATGAAGCATTACATCATTTTGTGTCTATGTATTTCCTTCTCTAAGTTTTGTAAACTCCTTGTTCCAAAGGGATCTTTAAACTTGTGAATGTCCGTACTCTCTTTCACAACGTAAATCAACTCTTACAGTTGTCCTAAGTCAAACTAATTAAATTTTGACAAACTTTATATAAAAGAGTACCAACATCTATGATACTTGGTACCAAATAAGTAATTTTTCAATGGTGTATTCAATGACATCGTTTTTGGGTCACAAATATTCGTGTTCTTTCCTACAAAACCAATCAAGCATAAGATGGTTTAATTTTGGATGACTCCAAAAGCTAATTTATTTTAGCATTAAGGGAGTATGTTTTGTTTCTAAAAATACTTGGTCACAATTGCTTACCATAGTTTAGGACAAAGGTAAACTTAACTAAATTCAAACGTTTGGAGCAGGAAATAAATAAGAGGAATATACTACCAAGTTTAGTTAGAAAGCGACTTGGCTCCTTAATTAGTGTCATTTATTGACATGCGATAGTAAAAACACAGTAAAAAAGGGTTATAGGAACTAAAAGCCTATTTGGGATCTAGAAATGGCATTGTATAGTAATAGTATAACCACAAGATTTATCATGTACTACATCTGTTCTTTTTTTTTCAAATAGTAATGTTTTAAGTTTTTAGGTCTTGTTCTAAATGTTTACTTATATATTTAACCAAGTGTAAATCATAATATTTATAATAACACATAGATTTACTTTGATATATTTAATGTAACAATGTTTATTTGATATTATTCAAATTTGTGTTTTTTTGTATAAATTTAGTTAAACTTAAGATTACACTAAAACTAGAATTATAATTTTTTCAGGATGGAGGATAATTTCAGGGAGCACGTGAATTAAACAAGAATGTTCCATTTGACTTATTCAAGCACGTGATTTTTAGCAAAGAAAATAAGTGCTGCATTTCTTGTGTGCCAGACCTAGTCACAAATAAGGCGGCGGACCATACTTCGGTTCAATTTTTCATTGATTGTGGAATCCAGAGATCACCAATTTCTCACCGATGGAAGCCATGGGATGGCATTATCAACAGTACTAGACGAGAAAGATTAGCACTTGCTCATCTGCGGTCACATCAAAAGCATGGGATGGTGAGGAAGAGTGAGAAGTGCGTGGCCGAAGTGTTTTTCCCATGATGAGTCGATGTCCTGGTCGCAAGCGCTTTTGTTTTCCTCTCCTCTGCCATCCAATCCATCCGGTAAAAAGCCAGTGACGGCGCTTGGCTTCACCGGGACGGCTTCGAGTTCTCCCTTCCACCCGTTAATCCCGGCCGGCGCCTGGCTTGCTACCACTACCACCAGCGGGAAAAAGTATCCTGCGAAAGAACCCTTTTACTAACACCAGATTTGTAACAGCAGTAACTAGTGGAGACTAATCAATCCCATGTCATGATGAAGCTGAAAGACAAGCACGTCAGCTGCAAAACACAGAGCTGCCAACAGGGAAAGGGGGGGACGACACCACTAGCGCTAGCGGCAGTGCGGCACCCTCCCTTTTGGGCGATTGGTGGCAGGTTTCATCTGCGTTTTTTTTACCGACCGGGACGAAAAAACCGGCCGCCTCCGGACGCGGTTTACCGGCGGATACCGCTCGAATTCAAATTTGAATTCAAATTTTAGTACCTATAACCTTGGTTTTTTTACCGCCCGGTAAGCCCGGTTTACCGCCCGGTAAGTCCGGTTTACTGCCCGGTTTGAGCGGTTTTTTTTTAATTCAAATTTATTTTTTTTAAAAAATGTTAAAAAAATTCCTAAAAATACTTCATGACCGGTTTACCGCCCGGTAAGTCCGGTTTACCGCTCGGTTTGAGCGGTTTTTTTAAAATTTGAATTTTTTTAGCTTTTTTTCAAAATTGAAATTTGAATTTGGGACTTATCGGGCCGGGCCGAACCGAAACCGGACCGGCCCGGTAAGTCCGGTAACCGCGGTTTACCGCGGTAAACCGGGCGGTAAAAAAAACCCAGGGTTTCATCGGCAGAAAGCCGCTACAGGAGCCGGGCCATCGATCACATCCTCTCAGGCCTTGTTTAGATCCCAAAATTGGGAGTCCAAATTCAGCGTTCACAAACCGTAGCCGACCAGAAGAATTTCGTTTGTATTTGTGAAATATTGTCCAAATATTGATAAATTATACTCAAAAGATTCGCCTCACAAAGACGACAAAACTGCTGTGCATTAGTTTTTAATTTCATCTATATTTAATCTACGCACGTACGTCATCTGAAGTTTGATGTGACGGGGAATCTTCTTTTTACATAGTGGTAAAGTTGGGAGTTTGGGGTGAACTAAACAAGACCTCAATTTATTTGTTGTTGGTGACCAAACTGTAACGGAGGAGAGGACGGGACGGAACGGAGCGACGCTGCTTGCTGCTGTCCACGGTGCGTGCGTTCGGCAGTTGGACTGACGAATTGACTGAGGAATCTCTGCGCAGATTTTTTTGGGTTCGGGACACCTGACATCCGCACCCCACACTGTTGCGGTCAGTGGCTGCGACCGCGAGCCTCGTCTGGTGGGACCGCGTTACGGCAGCAGGGCAGCAGCCTGCATGGCCTTCCGCCACTGTGCCCCTGTCCATACGCTAATGATTCCTTTTCGCTAGACGCTGCGACAGAGAATGTACTGTAGAATACGGGCGCCGTTTTAAGGTTTACAAATATACGTGACGGACAGAACGTACTGGTGTTGTCGCTGCTGTACGTGTACAATGTACCGGCAGGCCCCGGCCCTATGGTGTATAGTAGAATCTTTGGAGATCTCATTCATTTCGCTGTCGCAACGATGTAACCGGCGGCATCGATCGACCATAGTAGGCTAGTAGCATTCAAGCACAGTAATTAACAGTATATGGGAGATTAACCATGGCGCTTAACACCCGCGTGAAAACTGCCTCATAATTCCAGCAGGGATCCGAGGTAAACGAAATGAAAACGCATCAACCGCTTGCTTGAGAGCGACGTGGGGAGGAGGGGGGAATTTTTGACACAGCAGCACTGTCATGCGTTGCGACCAGGTCGGGTCGGGTCGGGGTCTCACGCGTCAGACGTGACCCGTTCCAACATCTCGGGATGGTTTCAATCGTCTGACGCCGTCCGACTGACGCCGTTCCGCTCGCGGCGTTCCCTTTCCCTCCGTCCCCGGGCATCATCAGTTCGCTGTGCTGCTGAACCGCTGAAGGCGTTCGCTGTGACGACTGGTGGGAGCACAGTGGCGAAACATTCAAACCCGTGTCGTGTCGATGCGTTCAATTGCTACCACTAGTGCCTACTGGCCCCGGTGAGAGAGCATAAGTTCTCCCCGACGGACAGACAAGGCAGGGTCACTGAGACACTGACGACGTCGCGCCCCGCAGTCACGTGAACACCTCTCGTCCTCGAGCTCCCGGATTTGAGCAGGTCTCGCGCTCGGCGTACGTACGTACGTCTCCGGGAAAACGAAAGCAAAAGTATCGGCAGGGTCAGGGATTCGCTCGCACGCATCAACAAAAGCGACGCCGGACGGGCACTGCCTGAGATCACATTAACTCGTCGACGGCGACTTGCATCGCGCTCGCTCCAGCCGTCCGATGGACCGACCCCACGCCGCATCGCCGCATCCTCGCCGCAGCTTGAAAGCTGGCCACGTCCCAGAGAGCTTCGAGTGGTCGGCACCCGGGCTACGGAAGCCACCCATGACCCATCACGAAACTGTGCGCTTGACAGCGGCCGGGGACCGGGGCCGGCCGCGGAACAGGCGATGGCGGGAAGCATGTACGGTGCCCCACTTGCATTGGCCATGGCCACCCAATCAACTTTGGCCGGGCACGCAGGTCCAGACCGCCGGGGGGTCCGGCGCAAGCGAGCGAGCGCGAGGGCAGCTGCGGCCTGCCGCCTGCGGGCGATCGACTCGTGTAGGTGTAGTCGACCGACGCGACGCCGGCGTCGAGTACGTGTACCTGCCGCCGAGCAGTCCCCATCGCGTACGGGCCGGAGCATTCAAGGAGGCGACTAGGCGAGGCGAAAAGGAACCACCTGCAGCCGCGCGCTTCCCGCTGGCCAGTGGGCCCCGCCCGCAGGGTAAACATACGGACGGTGTACGTGGAGTATGCCGTCGCGTGCGTAACCACCCGTCTCGTACGTTTTCCAGCGCGTGCCTGGACGATTCGGTGCTGCCTGCCGACTGCCGTCTCCAGTAAACGAGGGCGTGCACCGTGCAGTGCAGCAGCGCCGTCAGCATTGTTTTTCCAACGACCAAACCGCCTTGGCAGCCGTAGCTACTGTAGTATTAATGAGGCAGGTATACTCTACTCTACTTCTCCGGCTGTGGTTCATCTGGTCCTTGATGAAAGAGAAGCCGGCCGGCCGGCGGCGACCGGTGAACTGAGCAAGATTCAGGGCTGGCGCGAGGGAGGGGTTTTGGACGTGCCCAGGACTCCAGGTCGGTCTACTGTAGTGCGATTGATTCGTCTCTGGATCGCCTAGAAGCACGAATCAGTCCACCGATAGCGAGGGAAGAGATTCTTCCGACGCCATTCTTCCGACGCCTCAAATATTCCCCTAGCTAGCCTCGTCGTCGACGGCGTCTACCCACCGCCATCCATCCACCAAACCGCAGGAGTAGTAGCGGATCGAATTCTTATAGTATTTCTACTAGGGGGCGGCCGGTGCTTTGGAAAGAAATAGTCGCACTCGCATCGCACGCAACTTGCGCGCGTGCACCCCACACAGCATCACAATCACAGAACCCTCCTCCCGTTCTAGTAGCATTTCTATCACTTTCTGACCGCTTTTCTCCGCGTATATTCCCACCCTGCCTTACTGCCTCTCAACACTGAAAACGCCTCTTTTATTACACTGAATGAATGCCTTGTTTCTCCCCTGGAAAATTTTGTACGCTCTGATGAAGATTGTCCAGGACGACGGGCCAGAGCAGGGAAGCAGGATCTGTGGTGGTTGGGACAATTCAAAATCTAACCACGGTGGTACTGGAGTACGGTAGTAACAAGAGAATTGCACGGACGACGGGCGTAACTGAGGGTAGATCGGCATTCAGGTTAAGTACCGTCAGCAGTGGTAGAGCTAGCAGAGCACAAAAGTCGCTGAAGAATTTGCTTGCGTGCCCTTTATTTAACAGCCATGCCACTGGCACCCGCACCTCCGCAGAGGAACGCAATAAAAAAGATCTTCGTTCCCGGTAGGACAGGAGCAGGACCGTATTGCTCTCGCTTTCCGCGCTAGTAGTAATCTCGCCGAATTGTACCCTTTATATCCCCGTCCTTTCGGCCCCCCAACTATTGCGAGAAGATGGAGTGCAGGTGCAGCGCAGGAGCCTGCTGTCAAGATCCTATTCTGTGCGTTTTCGGACATGTTTGGAGCCGCGTTTTGGCTTCCAGAAAGTCACCTGCCAATGATGGAGGCACACAGCTCCGGCCTAACTCAGATTTGTTTGACAGCCGGAGGAGTAAGTAGTATCTGAACTACGCTACTTGTACTTGGCGACGAGCTGTGCACGTTCGGCAATAATAAAAAGGAAACGCATAAGAGTGTTTGTCAAGAGGTCCAAGCCCATTTGGAAAAAGGAAAAGTCACCATCGAGTTACATGTGCTTTTTTATTCCAGCTCCAGCACGCAACCTGACAAACTTGTCTGAAACAGCGGCAAAGATGGTTTTATTTCTGGTGCTGAGTGTACACTTGTTTGGCCGGGGTTGCGAGCTCAAAGTGGGCAGAATCGGCCGTCTAATAAAATATAACAATATCCTCAGGAAATTTGCTCGGTTGTCCAGAGAATGAAGCATCCCTTTTCCACTCGCATTTCCTATTCGGACGACTGAAAAAACATGGGACCTGCTAGCGATCGAACGTTCAATCATAGAACGCCCGTCGCTAGCAGGGCCCGGCCCATCTTCCCGCACTCCTTCCACCCCCGCATCGCACACACGCACATGCATGCCGCCACCCTGCCCCACCTTCGTCCGGCCTCCGCCACTAGCTCGCTCACACACACACTCGCCTCGCCGGAGCTTCGGCCAGTCTCGCCGGAACCTCGCCGGAGCCTTGCTGGAATCTGTGAAATAAATAAAAAATGAAGATGAAACACCCGAAGGCCCCCAACCGAAATACGAGAAGAACGGATGAGAAACACACCTCGAACCACACTCAACCTCGTCGGAACATTGTTTCACGCCACATCGAAACATCTGAAAAACACAATCGAAAAACATTTGAAACAAAACACATCTGAAACAAAAAAACCGAGAAAAAACAATCGAAAACATTTGAAAACAAATGAAAAAGCAATAGAGAAACAATCGAAAAAACATCTGAAACTATCGGAAGAAACATCTGAAACAAATAAATGAGAAAAAAGAAACAACACAAAATTTGAACACAAAAAAAAAAAGAAACATCAAGACACAAACTGTTGAAACAATCCCTAAGACTTGGTTGAAACAGTAGAGAGAGCATGTGAGAAACATCTCCAGATCCCCTCCACCCCAGCCCCAAAATATCCCATGAAACATCGCATCATAGACTAATGAAACAAAAACAAAAAATCGTCTCAAAACAAAAAACTGACTAAAAGAAACAGCAAGAAGAAAGAAATTTTGAAACAAACTAAAACAAAAAAAAAAATACGAACTGAAACAAAAGAGCGAACACAATTGAAACAAAGTTAACAATGAAATCGAAACAATCAAAACTCATTATTTCGATGAACCCAACAATGAAAAAGGAAAAAAATCGAAACAAATAATCGAAAACAAGTTGAAACAACCAAACAAAGGGCGGTTGAAACACACTGAGAAGAGAAGAGAGAGGAAAAAAGGTGAGATCTACCCGAGATGAGGAAGATGGAGGAAACGGGGAGGGCGCGCGCCGGATCCGCAGCCGCTAGTGCCGGATCCGGCCGGAACCCTAGCTCGTCGCCGGTGGAGGAGGATGCCGGATCCACGCCCGACCCGATGCGCGGCCGCAGACGCCGGATCCGCGGGATCCGAGGCCGACCCCGCCATGGGAGAAGGGAAGGAGGCGGTGGGCGGCGGGAGGATCCGACCGGAACCCTAGCTCGCCGCTGGTGGAGGAGGAGGGATGCTTGGAACCGCTGCACCCCCGACTCGATCCGCGGCCGCAGTCGCCGGATCCGCGGCCGCCGCCGCCGGATCCGCAGCCGCCGCCGCCGAATCCCGCGGTTCGCCGCCGCCGAATCCCGCGGTCCGCCGCCGCCGCCGCCATGGGAGAAGGGAGGAGCTGGCCGCCGCCATGGGGAGGAGGGAGGAGGAGCGCGGGAGGCGGGGACGAGCTCGCGCGCGATCGTGCGCGGGGAGGAGGAGTAGGGGAGGAGGAAACGCCGTCGTCACCATCGCCATGTCCGTGAGAGAGAGAGCTGCTGGGTGAATGAACGAGAGATAGAGAGAGAGAGAGCGAGAGTGAATGTGGGGGCGCCGGGGGAGGGGTGTAGTGGGTGGGAGTCCGTGGCATCTGGGCCGGGCCGTGTGCGCTAGCGTTCAAGCGGTAGAACGTCCGTTCTACAGCATTACCGAAAAAACATGGACATTTCCTGATCGGCCGCATCGTGTTTGATTTGATAATGACTAAGGCTGGCTTCTGATCATCTTCTAACACGAGTTGTATCGTATCCGATAAAATCTTGGGGTCGTCGTTTTGTTCGCTACTTGTTCATTTAGCAATATAATATCCCCCATAAAAACCATAACTGAACCATGTACTATACTAGATGAAAATCATAAAAAGATCTGCAAAATGCTAAGCTAAAGAACATTGTACTGCAATCCGATCCGACTGTCCAGATGGCATCAGTGTTTTTCTCTTAAACACTGAACCTGGTTTTGTGCTGTCAACGATCTCTCCAGGTCCATTGGACACAATTGTCCTGATCCCGACCATCGATTCAGCGATCGAGTGGCTACGACGACAGCCGCGTCATCATACCCTCATGCACGCACAGCTTGGTCCTGCAGAGCACATCATCCACCCACATACACCGAACCGGATCCCCACCTGCAATAACATAACACATATAGATAGACAAGTCTATGCGATCCAAATTCAGAGCACCGATGGGGCAAGGCATATATGTACGTGTGTTTAATCGCTTCCTGTTGTTGCCTTCCTCACGAAATGCTAACCAATTGTCACCGTCCTCACGGACTGGCCCCCAGGCTCTTGTTAATTGGTATATATGATTAGCAGCCTGGATCCAGCAGGGAGGGATAGCCAAACAGGGCAACAGCCAGTGCAAGTACAGAAGCAGATTTAACAATAATGGTGGAAGCTTTGTTGACTTGGAGCCGGGAATGGACGATATAGTTAAGTCTACAAAGGGAAAATAGGTCCAAGAAAGGCCCGGACCAATATCTTTCTATGTGGCAACTGGATTTGATGAAGCCCAGCTTGTTGGAATGGCCGAAAACTGGTAAGGTCACCCAAGGGGTGGGTCTCCTAGATTGTGAGTTAGATAATTGGAAGCACCTTCAGGCCCACTCAGGCACTCAGGCCTGTCTTTCACCAATTTGGGCTGGATCTGTTCTGACTGAAATATGGTGATCCCTTTCACTTTTCGTGAAACAGTCAAGCAACAGCAGAAAAAAACATTCCTAATGTTTAACATGAGTCATAATAAATATAGGTGCATAGGATTTGCTCAAAGTGGGTTTTAACAGGATCACCCGACATTACCCCCTAGGGTTAATAGTAAGTACAATTGCGACAGTTTCCACCAAAATGAGCAATGGTTAGCTGCTTGAATCTTTCAGGCAGTAAGCCCTGGTTACACAACTGAAGGATAGCGCTTCGCCTGCTGACGAACATGATCCTTGTACTTTGGCATATCCTGCAAATGCGAGCACAGAGGAGCAAAGTCATAAGGGCATGATCAAAACTAAAATTAAGAACATAGCGCAGCCTATATCGCAGTTCAAACAGGAAGTTACATAAACACCTTCTTGTAGAGCCGATAACATATATCTTGTGCAGCAGATTTTGGGTTTGGGTTATCAAGTAGGTCTTGAATGCCTATGAGAATTTGCCTCACCGTGATGGAAGCCTTCCACGCCTGAAAGAACATTTAAGTCATGACTCATGAAGGCCATGCCATCATAACTGCATGGGTTACAATCAACAGATATGTGGATAAAAAAAATCTTACACTGCTAAGTATTGATAAGCACACTGCTCCGGTAGGGTAGACATTGACGTGAAAGAATCCTGCTGGAAACTTGCAGACAGGAGGGCTACTTGGGTAATCTTCAGGAAAATGCAGAGTCAAGGGGTAATATCCACCCTCCCAGTCAGTCTGCACAAAGATAGATCAAACACATAATTTTTAATTTATGTTCCATGATTGGGATGGAGGGCTACCGAGAATGAGTGGAGTGTGACAATTTGTTGTAGGAGGATAAGACAAGACAGCATTATCCAACAACTCAATAACATAAAATAGGTCAGCATGTGCACCAACTATCGAGATGTGAATATAAATTATGAATTGGCACCACAAACAATGGGTCATAACAAACTAAACTATAGTTTAAGAAGCATTCCTGTTGAGTGCTGTCTAGCCTAGTAACGAAGTAGTAAACAGTTTCAAAAGCCAAAGCATATTTTCCTAGCCAGTCTTGAATAGGATTGCCTAAGCAACTCATTTGGTTCTAGGGAGCAAAACCAGGCCGCAATAATATGGTATGTCAGAATATCAGTTGATTCTCTCAGGCTTCTGTACCATAAGGGATCCTCATTAAGTCATTAGACTGCCAGATCAACTCATTTCAAATGTCGTATGCTAAAAATTCAATGAAAAATACTATGTCAACCAAATAGTGCTCAGATTAACTAAGAAATTCCACGTGGACACATGGAAGCCTCATACATATACAATAAAGTGCTCCATACCTAATAAGGATTACCTCCTTATCATAAGGATAGTTCAATTGCTTTCTTACTTCAGTGATATCCTGAATACTCACTATTAAGACTATTTTTTTCCTTAAAAAATTATTGAACCTAAAATATGGTTTGTTTCCTAAAAAATAACTGGAATATCTGACTTTCTGAATTCCGAGTAACTGAAAATCTAGTAAATCAGCTATCCTACAGTGTGGGAGGCGAGGAGATAATGCTGGGGAGAGGAGCACACTGCTATTGAGAGCGGGGCTTGTCTCAAATAACTACGCGGCTCTGATTTTTTTTTTTCTCGCATGCAGGAGAAATGTGCATCATTCCACTAAAAGATACAAAAACAAACCAAGTACAAGCAGAATCCACGGCCAGGAACAACCAAATCTACCCTGTCTATTGCAGAAGTTCCCTCAGCCCCTTGGTCGTCCAAACACCAGAGGTGTGCCTGATCTACAGCCTCCTGAAGCACCTGCCCAACTGATGGTCCATGGCCAATTGGCCATCGAAGACACAGCAGTTCCTTTGTTTCTAGACCATCCTTGCCAAGAGGACACCATGGAATTAAATCCTTTCAGGGATATCTTGGGCAACCGTCACACGGCTCTCTGCCAGCATGCTTGCAAATGGGGTTGCTTCCATCGCTTAACCAGGGCCTGCATTGCATCAGCCCTTCAAACCTGGCCTGCCTATGTGAATACATAGGAAACCAATAGATAGATTCTCATCGGCCTGATCACAAATGGGCAATATGAGGCTCTGATAGAACTCATGTTTGGTGGTCAGGCCCTTTTCTGTACTACTTGTTTGCTAGTAACCCTGCACAATACTCCCTCCGTCCACAAAAGGATGCAATTATCACCTTTTTTAAGGAGTTAAATGATTTAAAATTTGACCAAAGTTATATAAAAAAGGTACTAACCTTTATGATACACAATAAGTACCACTAAATTAATTATGAAATATATTTTCGAAGTAAACCTAGTTCAAGTTATAAATGTTAGTTGAAGATACCATTCACTATAAATTTGGTCAAAACTAAGCTAGTTTAACTTGCACAAATCCTATAGTTGCATCCTTTTGTGGATGGAGGGAGAACTATCACTATCATTTTATAAAAGGATGACTAGATAATCTGGAAAAGAAGACAAAATTGGAAATAGTGACACCAACCCAAACTACTAAGAATAGCACTATGCCTATATTAGTCAGTCATTGTTCTAATCTGATTTGGCTGCTGAACTAGGAAAATCCAACTCCTTTCTATTCTGGTGCCAGTGATACTTCTGAACTCCATGTCCATAACACAATCGATCTCCTTAAAAATAAAACATGATCAATGAATGACCTGACAACCTACTATTCCAGACAAAGATACAGAGATATGTTATATGTTATCATATGGAAGCCAGAATCCAATAAGAATTAAACTTATTTGTGTAAAAGTTTGAATTACCGAAATCTTGTCATATTATACACTTGCATGTTTCTGTTTTTGGAAAAACATGTTGAAATAGTTCTTTTTCTATGAAGACATAGTAAATCAATTAGGAAGCAGACCCAAAAGACTTCGGTTTCTTTGGTAAAGTTACTGTGTTTCTGTTTTGAAAAAACATGTTGAAATAGTTCTTTTTCTACAAAGACATAGTAAAAAAATAAATTAGGAAGCAGACCCAAAAGACTTCGGTTTCTCTGGTAAAGCTGCTGTAGCACAAAGAAGGTGAAGCCAGAGAAACTAATGTTTTGGAGCTTCATCCAGTTGCCCAACAATGTTGAAGCTGAACCTAGGACAAGCCCTGCCAAAGAGGGTCTACATTGTACAATCAGAATACAGTGGCACTTGTAACCATCTGTAAAGAAGACATTTGGTCCCAAATAATGAAACCCAAATATATATTCACTAAAGCCTTCATGAATAAAACATTATGAACTCACATCTAGTTACTCCAGAAAACTAATAGGACAAGCAGCATGAATATGCTTGCAGGATTATGCTCCTCATATTCATCTGCCAACAATTAACAGTGCAAATGCTCCACATGCAGTGGTTGCAAAGGGCACAGTTCAGAAGCTAGGGTTCTAGATCAATCTATGAAAAGACAACTACAAAAGCATTCTACCTTTACTAAAAATGGAACCATATGCAAACGCGACAAGCCGACAAAATCGAACAAATCTGGCGTGTGTCCTGATATTGCCAAACACAAGGAGCAGAGAAGATCTAACGTAGGAGTGGGGACTGGGGAGTGGGTTTTGGCTTACGCCCTCTTTGCCGGGGATGACGCACTTCCAGACCATCAGGTTCACGGTCCCATCCGGCAGCGTCTCCGGCTTCGCCACGAACCCCTGGAGGAATCAAACAAAGACCAAAAGATTAATAACGGCAAGGATCTCTAGTAGTACAGGCGCGACGAAGCAGGAGCAGATCGTGGTGGCGCGCACATGGGGGTGGCTCTTGCGCCACGATTTGCGCTCCTCCGCCAGTCGGCCGCGGGCGATGCCACCAGATGCCATCCCACTCCCACCCGGACCCTAGCTTTGCGCTCTCCTGAAATTTTGGGGCTAAATCGCGCGAGCGGGATGCAGTGGATGGTTTGAGGCGTGGGTTCGACTGCCGGCCTATTATATTCCAAAAAGTCTCTCGATTTCAGGATTTTGACAAACTTTGACTACCCATTTAATAAGGTACCCAAAATTTCATAACCTTCCGAGCAAAAACAAAATTTCTATGCATTTCGGATATATTATTATTATGTTTAATTGCATTATTTTTCTTCATGAAGCAAATTTATCTCATCTGATGTATTTCTTGTTCGACTTACCTCGAATTTTTCAACTTTTTGCAATTTATCTCATCTGATGATGTAGCATCACATTAGCAAAATCGCCATCAAAATCCTTCAGGGGTGCAAAAATACTGGTATCATAAATCAGGAAGGAAAATCAGGCGACGAGGGAGATAAGTTATTTCTTTCACAACATATTTGCTTTGTTTAATTTTTTTGTCCCTTTCCTTTAAAACAATATTTGCTTTGTTTAATGGAACTTGTTTAAAAGCTCTTAGGCCCAAGTTAACAGGCAGGAAGCAAGAAACTCACTGTTTTTATCAAGGCCCAAAACCAAGCACCGAAAAGCCCATTCCTCTCACTGAACAACCCACCTGGCCACCCACGAAAACCCCCGGCCGGCGACCCAACCCTCCCCACCGATGGCCGCCGGCAAACCTCCCGCGCGGCGCGCCGCCACGGCGCCGGGGCCCGAATCCGCGGCCGAGGTGGAGCACCTCCTTTCGCTGGCCGAGTCGGAGCTCTCCGCGGGCCGGCACCGGGCCGCGCGCAGGCACGCCCTCCGCGCCTCCCGCCTGTACCCGTCCTGCCCGCGCGCCTCGGTGGTGGCCACCGCCGCCAACGTGCTCCTCGCCGACGCCTCCTCCCACCACGCCGCGCTCCTGCTGCCCGAGCCCGACGACCCCGACGCCTCGCCGCTCTCCGCCTCCGACCTCCGCCGCCACTTCAAGTCGCTCGTCAAGTCCCTCCGCTTCGGCCCCGACTACGCCGCCGCCTACCCCTCCTCCGCCGCGGCCGCCGAGGAGGCGCTCGGTCGGGCCACCGAGGCCTACGAGGCGCTCACCGCCCCGCCCCCCGGGACCTTCTGGACCGCCTGCGCCGGATGCCGCCTCCTCCACGAGTTCGAGCGCAAGTATGTGGGATACCGCCTCAACTGCCCCTCCTGCCGCCGTACCTTCCTCGCCGTCGAGGTCCCGCCTCCGCCGGAGGCCGAACCCCCTGCCCTTGCGCCTGCGCCTGCGCCTCGGCGGCCGCCGCCGGCCAAGAAGCCCAATACGGAGAAGCCGGAAATGACGCTCGCCGAGATGCAGCTCCAGCTCGCCAAGAAGAGGAGGGGCGCAAAGGCTCCGAAGAGCTCTTCCCGAGACTTGGTGGTGGTGGATGATGATGATGAGGAGGAGGAGGAGGAGGAGGAGGAGGAGGAAAACGGCGAGGAGGCTGAGGCGAAGAACAACCATTCGGACCTGATGGCCGTGGAGGACTCTGACTTCTACAACTTCGACGCCGACCGTGGCGAGAGGTGCTTCAAGAGAGGCCAACTCTGGGCTTTGTACGCAGACGCCGACGGCATGCCACGCCAGTATGCGCTGGTGGATGGGGTGCAGCGAGGCACAAAATTCAGAGTGCAGATACGGTGGCTGGATGGCGAGGAAGGGAAGCCATGCGGGCAGTTCAAGGTTGGGAGAGCAGAGACCGTGGATTCAGTGAACGTCTTCTCCCACCTTCTGGCCTGCGAGAGGGCGGCGAGGGAGGTATACCAGGTTTACCCCAGGAAGGCCTCGGTTTGGGCACTCCATGGTGGCGAGGAGGCTGATGCGGCGACGACAAAGTATGACATTGTGGTGATGCTCAGTGGTTATGATGAGCGGTATGGTGCCAGCTTCGGGTACCTGGAGAAGGTGGAAGGCTTCAGGAGCATCTTCACACGCCGGGATGTTGGAAGCCATGCTGTCCACTTCCTTCAGAAGGATGATCTTGGGGCTCTTTCGCATCAGATACCGGCCAGGAAGGTGCCCAAGGGCGAGGGATCGGCTCTGCCTCCTGGGGATTGCTGGGAACTTGATCCTGCATCATTGCCTCCTGAGTTGCTGCACATCGAAGCGTCAAACCGCAGGGAATGATCTGGTTATGGTGTAAAAGGTTGTTGCAGTTGTTATAGTTGATAGGATCAACTGTGCATATAGCACATAAATCACAGAGGAAGCTGTTGGTTTGTTCTGCCATGTCAAATGGTGTGAGGATGAGTCTAATTTGCTAACTCTAGCTGGGCATTGCTTATGTTTATGATCCTTCATGTAGTTTCCTAGGTAGCATGACGAAACTTGTAGGCATTTGAGTTTCAAGTTCTGCCACCAATGATGTATCACATGAATGATTTTTCAGTATTGATTGATGGCTGACTATACACTACTCTGGTCCCCTTTCTTAAACAAGCATATATTTGTTTCTTTTGTATCCAGATTTTCTTCAGGTGTATGAATAGGGCAGCAGGGCCTGATTTTCTTGGCAGGTTTTGGTGTGTAATTAACAAGGAAGTTGTGATGGTAAGGGAGCAATGCTGTTATAGTGCCAAGCAAATGTAACTAGACTTGTGACTGCATCTCATGGGCAATACAAACCCCTTCTTTTGCTCCAGTTTGAAATCACAAATTTCAATCAAAGGTCAGTGCATGAAATGCTTTGCCGAAGTGGATTTCAGATGGTTTCAACAACTTTCAAGCGAGTGAGTGAATTTAGAGTTTTTTTATTCAAATAGAACTAGTGCTGCACTGCTGCTACAGAGTTGACTGAATCTTGGCGGATATAGGAAATGGGGTTATGGGAGAGCAATTTGATTGATAGAGGGCATTCCTGCATTCATAATTTTTCTCTAGCAACTTTCTACTGTTTTTCTTCTAAAATGATGTTATTGTTATTTAGAAGGAACATTATGGTTACAACCTTTCCTTAAAAACAGAGATGTTCATCAACAACTCGTGTGCTGATTGTGTGGCTTTCTATTACTCGTGTGCTGATTGTTCATCAACAACAATTACAGAGATGTGATCCGGTAGCAAGCCCACAATAGGCTCATCTCCTTCCACGTACACACTCAAGAGCGGCTAACCCGTAGCAACTCTATTACATATTTACATTCTCTAGGAATGCAAACACAAACAAAAGAACTAAAATCTGCATTGCAGTCACCACATCGCCGTCTGCTTTCTGATCACGAACCCTCAGCCACAATAACGAGTAGTCGGAGGAAATGCTGCATCACAGTTCAACTTCAGCTTCCCCATTGGCGGTTTTAACCATTGGCTATGCACCCTGGCCTTTGTCAGTTTTGCGCCGTCTTCAGACTTCATTAATCCAGAAACATACACACTGCATGAGCAATGATGGCCGCAGGTCTCCGCTTCCTTCCTATTCTTATGGTGTTTCGTTCATCCCACCACATCCACAAAGTCATCAGAATATATAGTCTCTTCTCATTCGATGTTGACAGAATGAATTCCAGTCTCTTTTGTTGTACTCATCCCAGCCATCTTCTCAGGTTCATTCTACAAGTCCAGTAAGCGCTATACTTGCCTGATTGTGTTGCACTTGAAGAAGAGATGGCCCCCGTCCTCATCGAAACGCCCACAGGCCGGACATGAGGGATTGACCTTCATCTTCCTTTACAAAAGATTCTTCCAAAGCGGGTGGCTGTTTAGGGCAAATCACAAGTTCACAACAGAAGTGCTTCACCTTGTTGGGGGCAGTTCAGGCTCCATAGTTGTTTCCACATCTTCTCATCCAGCATGCATGCCACTGCTATTTTGTCCATCGTTACTGCTACGGGCACGCAGCAAGTCAGAGTGGCAAATCATGTATGCACTTCGTACACTGAACTTGTCCTTCGGATCATAGTGACAAGCGATTATGTTGGTTCGGTTCTCATGAACGGGTAGCGCCAAAATAAGGTTTGCATCCTCCTCTCAAAACAGGTCCTGCACAAGAACTCTGTCCCATCCACCCGTGAGAGGATCGGAAAGTTCAACATATGTAAACTAGACTTCAGCGTGCTCTCTCTTACGTGCGGTTCCAGGAAGAGAGAGCACGTCAGTTGGAGCGAACCGGTTTTTGGAACACTCCTTACGATGCTCCGCGAAATCTATGAATCTGCCCCCCTGATCTAAATTATTAGTTGCTTCAGATCGGCTAGAAAATATAGATCTTGGGCTGTTTTTCATGAGCACCTGGTGCCCGGAGCTTTACAAATATGCCCTTTGGGGTTGCCACTTTACAGGGACAGAACAAAATTTTAATATCGATGGTAAACTAACAGTCTAACACTATGCTGATAAGACGTAGTAGGAGTACATTTTAGCAGTTCCAGTAAGCGTACGGCTAACTAGACAACATAGTTAAGCACAATCATGACAAGTTCCACAACACCAAAATAACTACTGGGTTAGCAGCAAGTGTGTTGTAGAGGTCCACGGCTACACGAGCGAAGGATACCCCTTGGCTTGCTCACGGACACGTCTCTTGTATTCTGGCATATTCTGCAAATGACAGTAAATTACACAGAAGAACACAATGATAAACACATAATCATATAAAAATAGAGAATTTTCAGGCTAAGTTATTTTAAGACCTTTGCAAAGACATCATAAGCAAAATCCTGTGCGGGAGAGGCTGGATTTGGGTTATCCAGCAGCTCCTGGATGCCTAAAAGAATTTGCCGCACTGTGATAGAAGGCGCCCATGCCTAAGAATTTAGACACGAAGGCCATGTGATGTTATTTGCGTGATATGGAATTGTAGTTGATACTGAAAAAGAAGAAAGTGGCCACTCAGTTAAAGCTTACATCACCAAGTATTGACAGGCAAACATCCCCGGAATCATAGACATTGACGTGGAAAAACCTTCGTGGAAACTTGCAGGTTGGAGGGTTACTTGGGTAATTTTCAGTAAAATGGAGAGTAACTGGGAAATATCCATCTTCCCAATCAGTCTGCATAAAGATGAATCAAACACAAGGTCTTAGTATATGCTAACACAGTTTGGGATGGAGAGAATGAGTAGAGTGACAATTTGTTGTAACAAGATGACAAGAAAACTATCCACCAATGGCCAATTCTATTCTACTTAATTTAAGGCCAAACTATCCACCAATAGAAAAATAATGGCATGACGAAAACAGATTGACGAATGTGTATAGCAAAAAATATTGAATTGAGAACCAGTAAAAAATGGGTTCATTTAAGCCTTCACGATCTTAGCACCACATAAACTCTTGCACACCAGAGGGAACACCAAAAATTTGTTATAGTAGAATAGGACCTATGCAAGAGAAAACCCTGAAGCCTGAATATATTATAGTAGAATGGAACTGTGTTTTCCTTTGCAAGCAGGAAATCTTGATTTCTTAGTGGAACAGGAGATACATGGGTTCTTTCTGAACTTTTACATTTAGTCATATATTACTCTTATGTGCACACTACAAAACTGAACAAGGATCCCACACTTGCTAAGATTGTCAAGTGTCAACCACAGTACCAGCATACAAGAAAGGGTCGATATGCTCTTATGTTTTTTCATTCTTACACCTGATGGAGCATCAGATTGTCCAACACATCCAGCAGCATTCTTGGCTTGGCCACAATGCCAGGAAACGGTGGAGGTTCTATGTCACTTAAGCTGAAAGGCAATGCATTTTTAAAACCAGAATTTGGGGGGGGGGGGGGGGGGGGGGACTTGAAAAGATGGCAAGAATTTTACCCTGTTATGTTATTAGAAAGGAGTAAAAGAAAAAGGAAACGCAAAAGACACTTACAATCCCTCTACCACCAGCATTCCTGGATTCTGGAAATCTTATCAGACTATAATGCTTTGCATGTTTCTGTTTTGGGACAATAGACTAAAATGCTTTTTTTTCTCGCTACCAATACATAACCAGCCAGTTAGGAAGTGGAGCGTGAGAGATTACTAAGTCGTTATAGAAAGTTTAACATGTCATCAGAATAATGTGGCACTGGCAACCAATTGGAAAAGCTTCATTTGGTTTCCAAACAAAACAATATGCCTGCAGATCCAGCTGAATCCTTCATGAACAACAGAACAAGCACAGTACACCTAAATATAGTTAACTAGAATAATTACAGGGCTACCATCAATGTTGCAGGATTATGCTCATTGTATTCACTCCCAACCTTGCAGTACAAAAATGTTTCAGATGCAGTAGTTGGAAGGGTTCGCAGCCCACAAGCAAGTGCTAAGGATCAAGTACTGCAAATCCCTAGTGAAAAAGCCTAGCCCCTTATTTGGCTCATTGGCTTTACACAATGATGATCAGATCTAGCATCTTAGCAGCTAGTACAAAAGAATGGATATTCTTCTCCAGTTTCCCTTTCTTTAGACTAAACGGTTTATGTTTTTTCAGGTTGAACAAAAGTCAGACACATTCGACAGAACTGAAGAAAGGGACGCATGCCAACTGACAAACAATGCAGCACATGGGCCCATGCCCATCCGCCCATGGCAGAAGATTTTGGGGTAGGACTGGGGAGTGGAGATGCGGCTTACGCCTTGCTTGCCGGGGACGACGCAGTTCCAGAGCATCAGGTTGACAGAACCATCCGGCAGCGTCGCCGGCTTGGCAACGAAGCCCTGAAAAGAAGAAGCAAGCAAAGCATCGCATCAACTCCCCCATTCTTAAAACAGCAACGGAGCATGGATCTACTATACTATAGCGCAGTAAGATAGGAAGACGCAGCGAGGATGGTGGCGCGCACGCACGTGGGGGTGGTTCTTGCGCCACGCCTTGCGCTCCTCAGCGAGGCGACCGCGGGCGGTGCCTCCGGACGCCATCCGACGAGCCCGGCTCTGGCGCGCTGTGCCTGTCCTTTCGGGGGGAAATCGCGCGAGAGCAGTGGTGTGGGAATTGGGATCGAGTGGGTGGATGTTTTGCCCGCCGCTCCGGTTCGGCTCCGCCTCCCAGTTATAGATTTCCATATGGCGCATGGGCCGCGGCACGGCACGAAACACGGCGGCACGACACGGCCCATGGGCCGGCACGGCACGGCGGCCACCGTGCCCGTGCCGGCACGGCACGGGCCGTGCAGTGCATGTGGGCCGGCCGGGCCTGGCACGCGACACGGCCAGGCACGGCACGGTACGGGCACGGTCGGCACGGCTGGACACGGCGCAATTTTCAAATTTTGGTTTGAAATTTGAGAAATTGAGAACACTTTTAAATTTGATGAACATGATGAAGAGTTGAAGACTTGTAAAATTTGATGAAAATGATGAAAAATTTAAAACACTTGTGAAAATGGTGAGGTGTTTATGTCTGACGGGCCATGGGCCGACACGGCACGGCGAAAATTGCCGTGGCCCATGGGCGGCACGGCTCGGGTAAACGGCCCATGTGCCGTGCCGTGGGCCGAAGGCCTGGCCCATGGCACGGCCGGCACGGCGGCACGCCGCAGCACGGCGCAGTGCCGTGCCGTGCCAGCACGGCCGTGCCGCGTGCCGGCACGGCACGGCACGGTGGCCAACTATACTCCCAGTGGTGTTGAATGCAGTTGGTGGCCCGAAGCCCGAGGTTGTGGGCTGCCTGTGGCGTGGGCGGGTCCTCGCTTACCCGTGGGCTTGGGTCTTCGCTTACCCAGACGTTTTTTTGGAAGTAAACAAAAGAAAAGGTCATTTATTCTAGAAAAAGGTCATTTTTTATCTTTTGAATTACTATGATAGTATAGGTTATTTTCTAAAACTTCAAAACCAAGTAAGCTACCTCTCTTATAACTTTAAAAAACATTTAAATTAACCGTCGATCCTAGTTAGAGGTGGTTTCAAGGTGGGTTGTCATTTGTGTTTACAAAATTCTAATAAACACTTGAGTAAGGTTTTTAAACTACAAAAAAGATCTCTATGGTAATTAAGATTTTGAGAAAAAACTAGATTGGGACATCCAAATAAAATATTTAGAGATTGTGATAATAAAGCTAGAAGCTTCCAGAAACCCAATTTGGCTCATGAACTAAAACACATTTGAAAACTCTCCATAACTAAAACAAGTTATGTAACTATCATGAATGCATTCATGTTGGATGCATCTCATATTTTTGTTGTGGAAAGACATTTAGAGTGTTGAAATGTTTTGTTGTTTTTTAAGAAAAAATCTAGATACATTTTTGTCATTTCCCTATAGCTAAGTCTATTTGGAGATATATTTTCATGGTTTACAAATATTCTTATTTGATTTTCTTGTATCCCAATCTATCTTTGTCTTTTTTCTCAAAATTTAAAAGCTTGGGGAGCATTTTTTATTTAATAACCTTACCAAATTTTTAATGAGAAAATGGTAAAGTCAGCCTAAAAGCCGCTTCTACAAGAGCAAGGAGGTAACTAAAATGGTTTCTACAGCAACGGTTCTGGCCTCTCTTGTCTTTTAAAAGCTTCTTTTTCTTAATACAAATATACGCAAGCTCTTGCGTATTCAAGGAAAAAAATACTCGATGAATTGAATTTCCCCTAAGGGCGTCCGCAGTGGGCAAGATCAAATCGCTAGCTCGGAAGGAATAAAATAAAGAAAACACTGCCAGCTAGGAGGGACGGAGGGAAGTGGGGTCTTGCGGCAGAGAAGGTAATTTTTTCTGGAAGTGAGCGAGCTATCGAGGAAGGAAGCGCTAGCGAGCTGTTTTCTACACCCTCTCTCTCCTCCACGTAGGCAAATAGCTAGCAGGAAAGTTGTCGTTGGGGACGCCCTAATAGAGCTAGGTGTCGATGGTATCACATAGCACTCGGTCAAGGATTGTTTAATTTTTTTATTTTGAAAATGATGAAGCAACTAAGTGCTCTATATTATCTATCGGCAACACGCTGCTGATTTTGTCTTCTCTACTAGGACCATAATTTTTTCTTATTCTCCTTGTTCAGCTTCAATTGCAAACACTTTCGGCAAATCCGTGTTAGGCTGGTAACGGAATCTGGGACAACCAGTTACGAATAAGAAAAAAAGCGAACCACTCATATTTGCATGGACCACAAGCCACTGAAATGCATTTTAACAGCTCGAACAAGCCTACTGAAACGATGAATAATATAAGCACAATCCTGACAGTGCCCAACGAAGTCAAGAACTCGTTTGGTGCGAGATGGTCCAACGTTACACAAGTGCAGGGTAACGCTTGGCCTGTTGACGAACACGCTTCTTATACTCCGGCATATCCTGCAAACGACAATGATGAGACAAGAAAACGCAACGGTAAGCGTCTGGCTGAATTGTAGATGAAAAATTCATACTATATTTTAACTTCCTACTGTGAGTTTTAATAAATTATATAAAAAACCTCTGTGAAGAGGTCGTAGCAGAAATCCTGCGCTGGGGAGGCTGGATTCGGATTGTCAAGAAGGTCCTGAATGCCGATTAGAATTTGCCGCACTGTGATAGAAGGCTTCCATGCCTGAATGAAATTGAAAGAAATATATATGGCCAACTGATGTTTACTGCATGACATGCAACTGACATTTATCCCGTAAATAAAGCACAGAGTTGAAGCTTACGTCAGCAAGGATCGACAAGCATACTGAACCACTTGGGTAGACATTGACATGGAAGAAATCTGCAGGAAACTTGCAGTCCGGAGGCGCACTTGGGTAGTCTTCAGTAAAATGCAGAGTCAACGGGAAATGACCGCCCTCCCAATCAGTCTGCGTACATATAGACATAACTATGAAATGTTGTTCAACAAGATAAGGAAAAGGACAGCAAATTTATATTAATTTCAGAAAGGGAAAAGTCAACAGAGTATTAAATTACTATAATAATAGTTTCCCGGTGGCCACGATCGAGAACAGAATTGAACAGACGACGCAGGCGTGAAAGTGCAAAGATTACCGCCATGCACAGCGCTGCGAAACAGATCGAGAAGGCTACGACGTGCTGTGGGGTGAGTTTTGCTTACCCCTTGCTTGCCGGGGACGACGCAGTTCCAGAGCATGAGGTTGACGGCGCCATCGGGGAGTGTCGCCGGCTTGGCCACGAAGCCCTGAAAAAGAAGAAGATAGGCAAGCACCACATCATCAACCTTAAAGCTGCGAGGGATCGAGCGTGCATCAACTAGCAATACGAGGAAGATGGCGCGCACGTACGTGGGGGTGGCTCCTGCGCCAGGACTTGCGCTCCTCGGCGAGGCGGGCGCTGGCGACGCCTCCGGAAGCCATACCAGCCGAATGGACCCTCCTTGGCCGCCTCCGACGAGAGCAGAGCAGCTGCAGCGCGACGCAAGACGACGACGCCTCAATCCGGTGGCCTGGGGGCCTGGTGGTGGTGGGGTGGGATAAATAGAAGTCGAGGGGGAGTTACCGCGTCCCGCGGATGGTGGAGTGCGAACTCGATTACTCGACTCGTCGGCTACCGAGGTTTTATCCCCGGCAGCGGCGGCGGCCCTGCCGCTTCTTCTCCTCTTTCATTCCTTTTTGTGTTATTATTACTATCATTATTAAACATTAGATTATGAAGTTCTATTAGGCAATGTTTGCTTTTAAGAAATGCAAGAGTTTAGAAAGTCATGTAAGGCCAGTCTCAATGGGAGGTTTCACCTCACAGTTACCAAGACGTGAAACTTTAGAATAAAATAGAACTCACAATGCATAGTTTCATAGCATGGTTTCACAAAAAATTTTCAATGCCTAGGGGATGGCGCGCGGTGGCCTCGACTCGCGATTGGGTATTTCATGGGATGAAACGCCTCAGTGGGGATTTCATCCGGTTTCACGACCTAGAAAACAACGCCCGCAGCGTTTCACCATGGTGAAACTCATTCCTTCTCTCTCCTCCTCGTTTCATGCAAAAAGGGTACTTTTGCTGATGTGGCAACCTAATAAATGTGCATGACATGCTGGTGAAATCTGCACTGAGACTGGCCTAATAATGAAATAGGAAGTACTTTCTAGATATTTGTTTCGAATTTTCGATTCATGGGAACTAAACATGTAGTATTTTTTTAGCATGGAAACTAAGGGTGTGTTTGGTTGAGCTGTGGCTTTTGGAAAAGCTGTTGTGGGTTGTGAGTCGTGGAAAAGCAGCTTGAGAAAAGCAATGTGGGAAAAGCGAAGGCTGTTTGGTTAGAGTCTTTGTCAAACCGTGGATTGTCCGAGAAATACATGTTTATATAGAAATTTTGTTTCGATCGACACTTTTAAATTATACTTGTGACTCTTCCGAACCTATGGACTTAACCAAGAGGTTACATGCCTGAATTCATTGTTCTCCTTAAAATTTTGATTGTTTTCACTCGTATTACTTGTTTGACATCGTAGTTAGGTGCTTAATTTTTTCCTTCAATTAGCTAAGTAATAAATCTTACTGCTACTATTGCTTCAGGCTGTACCTACTGCAAAAGCCAGTGGGGTAGTGGTGCTTTTGAGTTTGTACTGTGGCAAAAGTTGCCTTTTGCTAAAAGCAGCTTCAGCTTTTTAGCCCTTTGGTTGGGCTTTTGACTTTTCTGGACAAAAGCCACAGCCAAAAACCCAACCAAACACAGCCTAACATGCCTTCACTCTTTGGACACTGTCAAAGAGGAAGAGAGGTTGACTCAGCGTCAGCTTCTTTGCTGTGATTCTTGTTAGTCTTTTTTTTTTTGAGCAATGATTCTTGTTATTGTCTGTTACCACGGCTTACCGGCCCTTGTCGGCGTAGTGGTTGTGCATTTGAGCAAATGGATATATTCTTCTCCAGTTTCCCTTTCTTAGACTAATATAAGTTATTTTTATTAGTAGAAAAATTTTTATTATCATAATATAGGTTTTTTCTTAAACTTCAAAACAAAGTAAGCTGCCTCTCTTAACTTTAAAAGCCAATCCCCTATTCTGGGTAAAGGTGGTTTGTCATTTGTGATTAAAAAATTATAAAACTTCAGTAGGGTTTTTAAATTACAAAAATATACTCTGTAAGGTTACTAATATTTTGATAAATCCAGATTGTTACATCCAAATAAAATATTTAGAGATTGTGAAAAATAAATCTAGAAGCTTCTAGAAACCCATAAACCCATTTAAAATTCTCCATAATAAATGCATTCATGTCGGTTGAATCTCATGTTTTTGTCGTGAAAAGTATATGGAAAGACATTTAGAGTGCTTTAAATCATTTGTTATTTTTTAAGAAAAATCTAGATACATTTTTCCCATTTCCCTAGAGCTAAAATCCTTTTTGAGATGTATTTTCATTGTTTATAAATATTTTTATTTGAGTTTCTTGTATCCCTGTCTATCCCTATTCATTCGCAAATTAAAAGTTTACAAGCATGGAGTCCATTTTTTGTGACTTAAACCTTTAGAGTGTTTAGCAAATTATTTAACGGAAAATGGTAAAATCAGCCTAAAGCCGCTTGTAACAAGAGTGAGGAGGTAACTACATTAGTTTTGACGTACCAAAGTCACTTGGACAACTACGGCAACGGTCCTGCCACATCGATCCGACCTATTGTCCGTTGAGAATTGTTTTTTTTTAAATGATTAAGCAACTAAGTGCTTTATATTATCTACCGGCAACATGCTGCTGCTTTTTTCTTCTCTATCTACTCGGACCACACTTCTTTTCTTAATCTTCTTGTTCAGCTTAAATTGCAAACAAAGTAACTTCCAGCAATTCCGTGTTACGCTGGTAACGGGATCCGGGACAGCCAGTTATACGAAAATGGAAAAATATTGCATTGACACAAAAAGGCACAGATATAAAAACATAAAGCTTGCTTCATGTACGACAAGCCACTGAAATGCATTTTAACAGTTCCAACAAGCCTACTGAAATGATGAATAATATAAGCACAATCTTGACAGTGTACAACGAAGTCAGGGACTGGTTTTGGTGCCAGATGGTCCAATGTTACACAAGTGAAGGGTAACGCTTGGCCTGTTGACGAACACGATTGTTATACTCTGGCGTATCCTGCAAACGGCCATGAATGACACAAGAAAACGCAATGGTAAGCACCTGATTAAATGGTAGTAAGGATGAAAAATTCATACTGTGTTTAAACTTCCTACTGTGAGTTTTGAATTATACTATATAGAAAAAAACCTCTATAAAGAGCTTGTAGCATGGGCGCTGCGCTGGGGAGTCTGGATTTGGATTATCAAGAAGGTCCTGAATGCCGATTAGAATTTGCCGCACTGTGATTGAAGGCTTCCATGCCTGAAAGAAATGTAAATATAAAAATGATGGTAAGTGATGTTTTCTGTATGGCATGCAACTGATATCATCCTGTAAATAAAGTACATAGTTGAAGCTTACGCTGCCAAGGATCGACAGGCATACTGAACCAGTGTTGTAGACATTGACATGGAAGAAACCTGACGGAAACTTGCAGTCGGGAGGCCTACTTGGGTAGTCTTCAGTAAAATGCAGTGTAATTGGGAAATGTCCCCCCTCCCAATCAGTCTGCATAAATAGACATAATTATGAAATGTTGTTGAACAAGATGAGGGAAAAGGACATCAAATCTATGCCTAAATTGCAACAGTTTTAAAAAAATAAAATTGGCAGAGAACTGCTGTTTATATTAATTTCAGATTTCAGAAAGGGAAGAGTCAACAGAGTATGAAGTTACTATAATAATAGTTCCCAGGTGGCCATGATCGAGAACAAAAAATTGAACAGACGACGCACGCGTGCAAGTGCAAAGATTACCGCCATGCCCAGCGCTGCGGAACAGATCGAGAAGGCTACGAGCCTACGACGTGCTGTGAGGTGAGTTTTGCTTACCCCTTGCTTGCCGGGGACGACGCAGTTCCAGAGCATGAGGTTGACGGCGCCATCCGGGAGCGTCGCCGGCTTGGCCACGAAGCCCTGACAAAGAAGATAAGCGAAAAGCACCGCATCGATCAACCTTAAAGCTGCAAGGGGATGATGGCGCGCGTGCACGTACGTGGGGGTGGCTCCTGCGCCAGGACTTGCGCTCCTCGGCGAGGCGGGCGCGGGCGACGCCTCCGGAAGCCATACCAGCCGAACGGACCCGGCGAGCGAGAGCAGCGGCTGCAGCGGGACGCAACGCAAGGCGACGCCTCGGCCCTCGGTGCGGTGGTGTGGTGGGATAAATAGGAGGGGTCGAGGGGAATTACCCCGTCCCTCGGGTGGTGGAGTGCCAACCCGACTCGTCGGCTGCCCGAGGTTTAATCCCCGGCGGCGGCCCTGCCGCTTCCTCTCCTAAAATATGAAATTGGACCAAATATGAAAAAAAAAGGATGTAGGCCAAGATAAATCCTTGTGGACCACAACATGATGCATGCCTCTATGCAACTGCAAATAATGTTTTCTCGACATCAACATCTTGTTCAACCATCGAGTGGGGAATTTTGAATAAAAAAATATAATTCATGTCCTAATTGCAATTAACATGTATTGTTTGGTTTAACTTCATAGCAACACTATCTTCTCCATGGAACATCACAATGATGGCATGTGAAGACTCACTAGACCATCTACGGTAGTCGACTTCTTACAATGGATCCAACGGCAACATCCGGACGGATTTTGACCACTTCCTCGTTTGTCGTTGCCATCGTAGGATTGAGTACATCAGGAGCACGTGATCGCGGAAAAAGGCTGTTTAGATGGGCTCAATCTTCATGCATTTCCTAAAACCATGCTATATATTATGGTGCTTAGTTTAGGGAAACAAAGAACATATTTTTTAGACAAAAACATTAAACTATTTTCATTTTATGAGTTAAAACAAAATTTCTGTACAACCGTCAGGCTCCATTGTGGACTGGTGGGAGGAGTGGCGGAGGAGCTGGCCACCGGCCTTCAGAAAGGGTGCAGATTCCTTACTGGCATTGATCGCCTGGGAATCGAATGCCAGGTGTTTTAGAGGTGCCAGCTCGCAACTGAACGTGGTCAAGGACAGCGTCAGAAGGCAGGCTGAGCTATGGATCACCGCCGGCGCCAAACAACTGGGGAGTTTAGTATCGCGAGTAGTACCATAGGTTGGACAGGCAGCGAGGATGAGCAACTATTTCAAATGTAAAACAACCTCGCTTGTAACTTAAACTCTCTCTTCTCTTAATGGAAATACGCGCAAATCTTTTGCGTGATTGAGAAAAAAAATCAGATTTTAATATTTGAAAATGCATATCCAATCAAACATTTCGATATTTTTTTAAAAATATTTATGCATTTCTTTAAAGTATACTAATTGATAACTAGATTTCTTCTGATTAAAAATCTACAATTGCGTTTTGTTTTCTTGATTGTTTCCTTGCCTGGCCTTGTTGGGCAAGGTCAGCCTCTCCAACGGAGGCGAGCCATATTGGTTGGCTAGATCTAGAAAGCACGGGTAAAAAGGCATGTAGAAAAGTAACCAAACATGAGCCCTTTTATAATGGTTGGAAAAACATCTAAATGCTTCTTAATGCCTTCCACAGCCTTCGCAAAATTATTTTTTCATTAATTAATTTATTTAAGGGCACTATAGTCTTTTCATAAAGCTAACACATCACCACCACCGGCTCACCTCCCGGATCGATCGAGCTCACGGTGCGTGCGTTACGGCGGACCAAAGGGCTGCTGAGGATCGGATGCTGCGACGTGCGAGACGACGGCGAAGAGACTAGGATCGGATGCTGCGCGGAGGAGTATATCGCTGGTGAGTTTCCATCGATTCGATCCATTCATCGCGGCTACGTACGTAATCTATGCCGCACTGGTATTAGATTAGATATCAAATTGGCCGTCGATACAAAACCACATTGTTTGTTCAGTCATCAAACGGATACGATAAGAGACGTGCATTACATTGCCATCTGAACCATAACGAGACAAAATTATTTCCAGTCATGGGGCGCAGCGCATGAAGGTCCTACCATAGACAGATCAACGACGGCGTCCAATGACACAAACAACGACAAGTGAACCCTAATGAGACAAAATTGTTCATCCTTTTTAATAAAGCAAATATTTATCTAACTATATTATTTAAACTATCCATCCTAAATATACAAGTCAAAACATCATTGTTATAGTCCACAAAAAAATAGCGGGCTATTTCTCCGCTATAGCGGCGCTATAGCGGGCTATTTGAAACACCGCGACGCTATTACTCATTTTTGCCGCTATTCACGGTATAGCGGCGCTATTTCCCGCTATACCTTAATTCGATTTTGGGCCCAAATTGAGCCCAAAATCGAGCCCAAAATCATGGGTTTATGTCTTTTTGCCTTTTGTTTTTGAATTTGGATTGTATTAGACTATGAAATCATGGGTTGTGAGTTGTGACTTGTGAGATTTTATATTTTTATTTCATCATTTTAATTTGTTGCCTCTGTGTATATAAATAGCGGGCTATAGCGGCGCAATAGCGGCGCCATCCAGCTGACACTACGACGTATAGCGGCCGCTATAGCGCGTAGCGGCGCATAGCTGCCAGAAATAGCCGCCGCTGTTTTTGATAGCCCGCTATTTTTTTCATGGTTATAGTTATGAAAGTATTGTTTTACCCTTGGTTAAAAAAATAAACTACGAAAAAGCAATTATCACTTTTTTATTTGGAGTCCTAATTTTCCCCAAATCTGGAGGCGTCACGAGGCGTTACAACGCATGTGGCCTACCTGTCATAGACATATCAAATGCCTCCTAATACCTCCGCATTGATACCTCTCAATGCCTCGCGACTTTTGGGCCCACAAATCATAGACACAGCAAATGCCTCCTGATGCCTCTCCAACCATTGTAAATTTTCACAACCAAACATTAGTCTTGTTCGGCTGGTCCTTGGCTGGCCAGATTTTAGCTGGTCTGTCAGTCAGTTGGTTTTGATTGGTCCAGCAGATTCTGCTCAAACCAGCTGAAATTGTATCAGCCCAGGCTACGCGAGCTCTAGCAAGGGATCCAAACGTTTCCTAAAAGGGTAGAACTGGCGATCGAACGTTCTATTGTAGAACGCTCCTATCGCGCGGCCCAATTCAAGCCCAGCAGCGTACGTCGTCCCGCCCTTTGCCTGTTCCACATAGCTGCCCCGTACGAACACTGTCCGACATCCCCGCACTTCCCGCATCCGACTTCACCACCGGCCGCAGGAAAACGCCCCCGCCCATCTCCCACCTCGGCTCCGACCTCGCCGCCGTCCCCAAGCACATCTGCTGCTAGCCCCCTGCCCACTTCGGCTGCAAACAAAAATGAAAAAGTTATTGCAACATCGAAGGATACATGATGGAAACAAATAGTGAAACAACAAAAAAAAAAGGTATTGAACAAACATCGAAAGAACAATTAATGAAACAAAATAAAAATATGAACTGCAACATCAAAAAATTCCTACTAAAGAAAACATTGAAACCCACATCCACTGCAACAGTGGGGTTATCTCCTGGAAACAATGGAGGAAAAGCTGTTGCAACACACATAAAAGGATACATAAATGAAAAAAACTAAATAAAAATGAAAGTGGTGAAACAACCGAAAGAAAGCTATTGAAAACATGTAAAGAACAGCTAATGAAACAAACAAAAATATGAACTGCATCGTCGAAACATTCTAGACCAAATCCGTTGAAACAATGGGGGCATCTGCTAGAAACAAGGAAGAAAAGCTGCTGCAAACATCAATGCACTACTGCAAACATTGAACAATAAATCATTGAAAACACAATGGCGAGATCCGGCCGCTAGAACCCTAATCGCGCCACATCCCGTAGATCCAGAGGGAGGACGAGAATGGAGAGGGGAAAGGAGCAGAGAGGAAGGGCACGTGGGTTGAGAGCCTCCATGGCGAGATGGGGCATGAGATTACCGTACCAAAAGGAGCAGACCCTGCCATGGCCCCTCATGGGGAGATGGCCCTTGCCTGGCCGCCGAGCCAGCGCGGCCTCCCTCGCCAAGCTGCCGCGGGAGCGCTGCTCCGCCGCACCGGAGCGACCTCGCCGCCGTGCTTGCCGAGGAGGAGCACGAGATGGATGGAGGTGCGCCGCTTCTCCCTCGCGGCCGAGCGCGCAAGTAGCAGATGCGTGGCAGGTGCAGGGGTGTGTGGGCAGGCAGCAGCAAACAGCGGCGTGCGGCGGCGCGGCACGGCGACCGGCTGCAGCGGCAAAAGAGCGATAAAATAAAAGGGAACGGACGGAGCGAACGAGGAAGGGGAATGGATAAGAAGACAAGGGAGTTGACGAGCTGACGGCATCGGGCGGTCAAGTGGCGCGGCACGCATCGCGTGCGTTGGTGGGCCGATGGGCCGGTCGGTTGGTGGCCACGTTCGATGATTGAACGCTCTATAATTAGCATTACTGTTCCTAAAATCTGATTTTTGGGTTGAGAGAGACTAATCGGACTTGTAAGGTCACCTTTTTCTTCACACACAAGAAATTGAATGAGTGCGTGATCCATGAAAGGATGGACAACAACACGGTAAAGACATACAGCGAAACTTACAGTTTGTACAGTTTAACTATAAAAAAAGAACTTACAACCGTATATAAGTACTACAACTAGTACCTCCCGTGTTTATGCCCTCCATTTTAAACCAAAGTATTACTGCAGGAAAAATTACATAAAGAATGTTAATCGAAGTTTCTTCCTAAACGAAGAGAAATTTGAAATTACAAATAATTGTTTTCCTTCCAAGGTTTCCAGTGTACACTGTGTCACAATGTAGCACAGTACTCGCTCTCGAGCTCGGCCGGCGTGGTGCGCGAACCGGCCGCTGACGGCGCGCGCACGTGGCCGACCATGGACACGCGCAGCGCCTCCTCCTCGTAGGCCCGCCGCTCCATCTCCGCCATCTCCGACTTGCGCCGCTGGATGCTGACCACGGCCACGGCGACCATCCCCAGGAGCACGGTGCCGCCCGCGCCCAGCGCCGCGCCGAACAGCGCCAGCTTCCACTTGCTGACCTCCCCGACATCCGCGTCCCCGGCGCCGCCACCCCCGTCGCCGTCGCCGGCTCCCCCCACGACGAGCGCGAAGTGGCCCTGGTCCGACGCGTGGCAGGTGTTGGTCCCGTCCTCCACGTCCGTGACGGTGACGCTGCCGTTCGTCCCCACGGCCATGCAGAGCGCCGCGGCGCCCGGCCGGAGCGCCGGGACGGCCACGGAGAAGTTGACGCGGATGGCGGCGCCCGTGAGGTCGACCTCCAGCGCCGCCGTGCCGTTGCGCCGCGCCAGGCCGTAGAACATGAGGCCCAGCACCGGCGACGCGAGGCGGTACCCGGCGCCCGCCGCGTACTCGTCGTACACGGAGGAGAGGTTCCTGAGGTTGACGCGCACCGCGACGAGGTGCGCGGGCGCGGCGGGGCCGCGCACGGCGAGGCCGGGGGGCACGGAGAACTCGCCGAACCGCCGCGCGCCGTACCTCCGGAGGCTCCCCGTGCGGAACCGCGCCACGGTGGCGTCCACGCCCGACAGGCTTCCCGGGAGCGGGAGCGGGTACGCGACGCCCGTCCTCCGGTGCCGCCCGTGGCACCACTCCTCGGCGGCCTCCTGCACGACGTCGTCGAGCAGGACGGTGTCCTGCAGCTGCAGCTCCTGCTGCTGGGGAACGGCAAGCGCAACGGTCGCCGAGAGCGAGAGGGACAGCAGCAGGAGCAGAACACCTGTCGTCATGGCAGCTGGAAATAGAAGCGGTGGCGTGATACAGGGACAGCATGGGGACATTTTAGTTGGACGAGTGAAAGCGAGCATGATGGCGACGCGAAAAGCCTCTTTGTTGTAACGGCGTAGCATCAGCACTGTTACGGCTGTGACTTGTGATGGAAGCATATGGCACTGTGAGCATGGTTAGGTTTCGATCTGGATTAACTGCAGGAGAATCGAATAATGTATGCGGCATTGTACGGGAGGGAGCGTGATGGCAGGATGGCGTGTGGTTTATTACCGGGCCAAAGTGTACGTAGGGGTGTGGTTTGCAGGGACAGGACAGGATTATAGGCTATTAGGCTTGTTGATTAGCCCCGGTGGTGAGGGTGACTGGTGAGGGGGCAGTAGTAAAAGGAGGACATCGCCACTTGCGAGACATGTATTGGGGACGAAGGTTCTTCATCAGTCCAGCTATAATCATGTCCCTGGATCGGAACTCTGGCTGGCAGCAGGGGAATGAATTGTCGAAAGGAAGGAGGCTTCTTTTTTGGAGGAGAAGCAGCTCCTGCTCCTGCAACCGAACGTTCCATGGAAGGAAGCTATTCCTAGCTAGCTACTCTGCTCTGCAAAAGGCTGTGTGTGCGTGTGTGTCTGAACTCTGAAGTCTGAATAACGAAACATGAAACCCTTTTCTTTGTGCAGATTTCAGAACATTCGGCTCGGCTCTTTCAGTAGGAGGGGAAGGCGCCGTCTGATTTGGGCCTAGGGTAGGGATCTGATCTCAAGAAGATTAGTTACTCAATGCACTGTTCTCTACAATATGAGTTAGTATTCCGTTGCCTGATGCATTTATACCTATACGGTTCGCTGGAATTCAGAAGCTTGACAGTACAGTACCACGTACCCCACCCAAGCTACTATACAAAGCGCAAAGATGGAGTATGGATGAAACTACGTATTGTCCACAAAACTCGCTACCAAGAGCTTCTGACTTGTGAGCTTGGTGAACTTAACCACTTGGATAGTAGATAATTATTTGCTGCTTCTCTGTCATGTTTTGCAGTTGGCACTTTTGCAGAACTGTTGGTCTGAATCTACAGCAGGACATACAGCCATACAGGTCTGCTGTCAGTTTTCAGTGACTTGGCGGTATGATTGGGAGGTGCTTACTGGACAGACGGACGGAGGCAGCAGGAGCCCTCTAGCCATTTGATCTGGATGAAATGATTGCGCGGGCATCGGCGTGCTCGCGGCACCATTAGGCTTGCCCACGAATTGTCTCCTCGATCCATTGGCCGTTATTATTGAGGGCCCAAGCGAGAGAGCATTGCTTCAGAACAGTGCAGTGCTACAACGGTCATCACTCGTCAGGCATTAGCGTACGCATGGGTAAAATGTTCTCCATCCTCCTGCATGAAATCTGGCGCATCTACCACTAGTCTGTAACAGCAGTAGTCTTAAATAATCAGCTTCAATAACAAGCTCAAAGGAATCGCATAGCAGTTTATTTAGGTAATTAACGCAATGCAGCTTTCAAAGATTGTACACCAACCAGACTTTCAGTAAGAACATTCTACCTCTGGCGGCAAAAAAAAAAAAAAAAAAAAAAAAAAACCCTCAGATTAAGATGTTTACTTACAATGTCAAAGAACTCGCATCAGGTGCTCATATGACGTGGCTGAGAATAAAGACAGCCAATTCAGACTTCAGTCAACCTCCGCAAATTCATATCTGGTCCCATGGGTTCACATTCAGAAACACATAAACTTCTTTCTCAAAGCTTCCCCCTCCCCCCGCGTCGCTCCCCCTCCAGGGGCGACTCGGGCGGGCCTTCGTTCCCAGCGCCGCCACCCCTCCCCTCTCTCCACTTGACCTCGCCGCTGCCTGAGCGGGACGTCGGGAGCCCGGCTGAGCGCGAGGAAGGTGGCGGCGGGGTTTTCCGGCGCGCTCGCGGGAGAGGCCTTCGTTGGGGGCGGCGGTTTTCTTCCCCGGCGATGTCAGGCGGTGACCGGCGACGGCGGGCCCTGGGGGCCAGATCCGGCGCCTCCCCGCATAGATCCGGTGGGCTGCTGGCCAGATCCGCGCGGGGACAGTCCGGATGGCGGTGTGGTGGTAGGGCGGCGGGCGGCGGCTGCTGTCTCGTGGCTGGTCGCCGTCGGCCGGGATGGCCGGGCCGGTGGCGAGCACTCCCCCCCGGTCGGCCCCCTTCGACCTCGGGTCCCGGGAGGCCGGATTCGGTGGCTGCGGCCCGATCTGGCGGCCTCCGGCCGGGGGCGGCGGCTCGGGGTGCTCGGCTAGGTGCCGCCGGGGATTTTTCCTCGCCGGAACCCTAGTTCCGGCCCCCCTGAGCCCGGATCCCGCTGCTGCCCGCTAGCTGGCAGGGTGTGGTGGCTGCTGGCCGCTGCTGCCTGCTGGCCGGCTGCGGTGGCGTGGTTCTCCAGGCCCCTCTGCTGTGCCCTGCTGGATGGGGGCCCTTTTCGGCGAAAGCCATGCCGGTCCGTCCGGCAAGATGATGGCGGCGCCTTCGGGCGTCGTTCCCCTCCTTGGAGGCATCGTCACAATGGGGCTCCCCTCCCCGGCTGGCAGCAGTAGGGCGTCGGTTGTGCCATGGTGGCACGGCCGGCTGCAGTTCGCTTGGATGTGGTGGCGACGCCGTGGTGGTGTGGCCTCCGGGTGCCAAGCAGGGGCGTCTAGGGCGCCATGGTGGCGTCTTTGGGGCTTCCGGCTGCTGGGACTGGAGACCGTGGTTGGGGTGGAGGTCGGTGGACGGCAGGGGTCAGCGGTGGTGGTGGTGGTGCTGGGGTGTGCTGTGGCGAGGCTCGTGTCGATGTCCCAATCCGACCGAGCGAGGAGGTTGGCCAGTGCGTGGACCGTTGCTCTTGAGCTCCTTGTTTGTGCTCTTCGGACAACTGAGCTTTTCGGCGGCGGCGAGATGAAGGTGAGGAGGAGTGGACCGGCTGTTCCATGTCACCCCCGACGGCGGAGAAAGCTCGGAACCTAGGAGATCCAAGGAGTAGTTTGTCAGAGTGGTTTGGCGGTCGATGTCCCAATCCGACGCGCTCGAGTGGAAGTTGTCAGTTGACTTGGAGATCCTGGGGCCCGAGGTGATTTTTCGTTCGTTTGGTGTGTTTGGCGTGGTTTGGGAGGCTCCCTCTCTGCTGGAGTTTTGCTTGCGGCTGGGTGTTCGGTGCCCGAGCGTGCGTCTTTGGAGTTGGAGGGTTTCTTTGGCCAGGCGGTGTTAGTCGAGTTGAGTAGTAGTGTAGATAGTTGAGTGGCTAGTTTTAGTTGGGTCGTTTCGGCCAAGTCGCAAGTTGCTCGTGTCGAGGACCCAATCCGACCGAGACTTGAGTTGTTTACAGTTGAGTAGTTTTTGGTACCTGTTTTGTGCAGTGGAGTAGGGTACCCTCCTATCTGTATGGTTTTTCTGGCTCGGTTTCCAGTCAAAAAACTGGGCTGGCGCTTGCCTTTTTTCTTTTTTATTCGTCTAATAAAAATCCCGGCAAAGCTTTTGCCGGCCCTTCTAAAAAAAAAAAAAAAAAAAAAAAAAAAGAAATGCACAAGGAATCTCAGAATTCCAAGATTCTCTCAAAACAACATGATATAGTGTAAAAAATTACACTGCACTTTCTCTGCTGCAAATCAGCAACCTGAAAATAAGATCATATTTTTCATAGTTGCAGGGTCACACCAGAGGAACAAAGGAACACATTAGTACTCTCATGATAAATCATATTATAATAACTGGAGCAACCAAATCCCACTGCGATTATATTAAAGATTACTCCTGCAGGGTACAACCGACCAGCACACAGGCATTAAAAAAAGATAGTCCACCTGGTTTTTATCTTGCATCTCCCGGATGGACATAGAAAACTTGGTCATTGTCCAGCTGAATGTATTGAAAAGTCGATTGAGGAAGGAAAAGAACAGCTCTTGTTCATGAATACATGTCTCCCACAGTAGAACCTTCGGAGGAGACCAGATGATCAAATTATTAGTTCGCATAATAATCAAATTGAACAAAAATAGGAGCGAACTAAATCAAAAGTAACAACATTTAAAAATACCTGAAAAGTTGCAGATGATGAGGATTCACCATTCTTAGAGCAACTCCAAGAGATATGCTATCTTTGTCGTTTATGCTATATTTGAAAATTTTGAGCAAAAAAATAAGCTCCAAGAGAAATGCTATCTGGTTTGCTAAAATAGCAAGTTTGGTATCCCTGAGTTTTCGCTCGTCATATAAAGCAAGCATGTGCGGTTTGCCATCTAGTTTTACAAGATAGCCAAGCTGTTGTAGACTCTTCTATTTTTAGCACTTTTCTATTGTCCATAATCGCTAAAATAAGCAATTTAGCTATTTAGTTTTATAATATGTGTTGGAGATGCTCTTAGAGCATCTCCAAGAGATGTGCTAAAATAAATAGCTAAATTCTATAGTTTAGCAATTTTGTAAACTATAAAACTTTTTAAAAAACAAGACTTCTATAAGAGACTTGCTATTTCTCATTTGCTATATTTAAAATATACCACGTGGTGGTCATTGATCGCTGGATGATAGCGCTTGCGAGAAAAAAGAAAATGCATGAAAGTCATGCATGCGTGGAAGAGGGAGAAACGACAATTTGACAAGCGAGCAACGTTGGCTATTTATGACTAGCGAGAATTAAGGAATAGCTTAGAGCAACTCCAAGAGCATATCTAAATTTAGTTAGCTAAATCAGCTCTCCAAAACAATTTAGCTTGTGGAAGTATACAAGTTCTGCAGCAGCTTTTCTAAAAATAGCTCGCAATGACGTTATTTTGTTGTTGCATGTCCATACTTCCGCTAAAGAGGAAACGAGCATGCATGAAAATTAACCAGATCACTCAGATAGCGAGCAAAGCTCGCTAGCCAACTTTGGCTAGCGGTAATCACGGAATGAAATATTCGCTATTTTAGATATGCACATGGCTAGTCTGTTGGAGACGTTTTTATGCTAATACTAGCTATATTTAGCTTTAGAAAACGTTTTAGCTATTCTCTTGGAGATGCTCTTATGGCTATTTTTATAAAAGCAGATAGACAATCTGTTGGAGACATGTTTTATCCCTATATTAGCCAAATATGGCTTTACAAGATGGGATGACAAGTCTCTTGGAGTTGCTCTTAGAGGAAGCAAACCCTGAGCCGTTGCAGAACCGGGAACGTATGTTCGTAAGGCTAGTCTCAATGGAGATTTCATGGGCGTGTCATGCACATTAAATAGGGCGTCACATCAGCCAAAAGAGAATCTTTGCATGAAACGGAGAGGAGAGAGAAGGAAAACGTTTCTTCCAGGTAAAACATGTGAGCGCTGTTTCCAACCACTCGAAAACTGTGTGAAACTCGTGAAACTCCCATTGAGACGCATGAATTGTTTCATGGGCTAAAAATAGAGAAGTGAAACCGTGGAGAAGAGAGAGAGTGGGACCCATGCAACTAAAAATAGCAAGTGAAACCGTGTAATGAAACGGTGCATTGAGAGAGATACTCATTTCATTTATAATTTCATGTTTTTGGAAACCGTGAGATGAAACATCGCATTGTAACTAGCCTAACAGGAATCCATGATATGTGGTTAAAAGCTGATAAAAGCCTCCTGATTGTTCTCGAAAACAAGCATGGACTCTTTGTATTGTACAAGGACTGATATGGATTGAAGAAGATTTTTCAAACCAGGATTCACTATCCTCGTATCATCAAAGCGCTTGACAACCAGAGTTATCCATTATTAATAAAACAGAACCCTTAGATAACTTTGAAGCACTGAAGAGTATGCTGAAACCTATCAAGAAATTAATCATGATTTGGTTCAACCAAACTATATAATTTGAGTCAAACTTATGGCACGCTTCCCACGACAACATTTTTTTAGGGACGGAGGGAGTATATGCTAAAAGACCTGGACTATAGCTACTATTGACTGCAAACCTTCAATAACTAACGCCTTTAGTGTCAACAATAAAGGTGCAATTAGGGTTCTAAGAAAAAACAATGAACTAAGAAGCATCAAGATGATTCAGTACATACAAACAAGGCCAGCCCTTGCATGAAAAATAATGCAGGGGAAACAAAAAGAGGATTGCTCCTTCGCAGTGCATGGAAACAACCCGCCTGCAAAGGTAATAGGAAAACTCTCTTGGGTAAATAGATTCATTGTGAATGAACCAGTGATTCCACACAGAGCTCGGGAACATAGTGGAAAATACTATTTGAGTTACTAATGACCAAAGAATCCACATGCAACCTACATTCCCCTTTGCTTCCACTGGGAGAAAAGGGCAGCCACTATAATAAGAAAAAAAAACAGCAGATTAACTCGGTGGCCTAAAAAACTACCATAGCAGAGGTTCTCCTGTCACTACGTGCAAATTCATACAATAGCAAATCAAAAGATGAAAAGAACATAAATCAATAAACATCTACATAAGTCATTTAGCTGCAAGGGAATGCTTTCCATCTGTCTCTAGAGTACCACTAACCAGTTGAATCTATTGTGCATAAGTAAATACGAACATCCGAGATCAAAACTAAATCTGAAAATCATTGCTAGCATTTTCAAAAGCTACATGCCCTGGTAACCTGGCACGACTCATAACAGGTTCATACGATGAACTAGATAAAGACTGCAAGGACGTCATCACTTCTTCGCTCCCCAGCTCATCCAGATTTGAAGCTCCTCCCGCCGAAAGCCAATCCACTGGAGCTCAGGAAGCAAGCTTGCTTGACTTTCCAGAAACTTGACAAATTCCTCCAACTTCGATCTCTCCTCCTCCTTGAACAGTATCAACCATCTTCCAATCATCTTGGCGATCCTTACCAGCACCTTGTCCAGTCCCGTCCACACAGCACCCTGAAAACAAAGTTCGTTTCTTAGTTTCCACAATGTCCACATTACTGCAGCAGTAACAGCGTTAATCACAGAATGTCGTTTATGAGCAATACAAAGCCTTGCCACTGACTCAAAATAAGACCCAATATTCAACCCGAAGTAATCATTAACCACACTCCAGACCCTTTAGGCCACAAAGCCCTCAAAGAATAGATGAGCTATTGATTCTGTTTCAGAACAGAAAAGGCAAGATAGATCCTGGACCTCCATTCTCTTAGCCAGGTTATCCCTAGTCAATAACCTGTTTTTAGACAACAACCACAGGAAAATCTGCACCCTCGGTGGAACATTAACCTTCCAGACTGAGCTAACAAACATTGGCACCACTCCTCTATTGTTGACAATAGCATATAAAGACTGAACATTATACTTACCAGATGAGGAATAGCACCACAAGATGTGATCCTCATCATCAGAAAAGGTCACTGTTTGCATGATACTACATAATTCATACCATAAACCCATACCTTTAGAATCCACAGTTCTTCTAAAGGTAAGTTTTAAATCTACTCCATCCCAGACCTCACTGATAGTCTTGCCCTTTTGGTCATTAATAACATACAATGGCCAGAAAACAGTAGCTAAAGAGGTGTTTCCCATCCAAACATCTTCCCAGAACCTAATTTTCCTGCCATTCCCAACAATCCACTTAATACCTAGCATAGCAGCTTTCATAGCCCAAATAACCCCCTTCCAAAAAGGGGAAGCCCCAACATCACTACAACACAAGACATTAGGTCTGTTTGTGCTATACTTGGCATCAATAATGTCTTTCCAGATTGCATTAGAGCTAAGCTGGTATCTGAATATCCAGGAACCAAGTAAACCAAGGTTTAAACTTCTCATATCTAAGACACCCATTCCCCCAAACTCTTTTTTTAAAGAAACTAATTGCCAATTAGCAAGGTGATGTAGCAAATGTAATAATGTCAGTGCATAAATTGTTTTTATTAGTGCACAAATTTTGTTCCAAAAGAATGAGAAAGAATTGTTACCTACTAAAGAAGCAGGCCATGGCATGATGTAGGGGTGAGTCGTTTTCCCAACTTTTCCATAGATGAGCTTTTCTAGCTTCCTTGTTTCCAGGCAGAAGGATAGGTACCAGGCAGCACCATGTCCACCTCTCCCAAGTGGCGTCATGTAAATAATGACGTCCTGAATTGCTACAACTTCAAGCTCGTCAAGTTCATCCCCTGAGCTCTCAATGACCTTAAGAACCTCTTCCTTCAACTGCAACACATCTTGAGGCACCCACTTGTCAACGCCATCAGCATCTGGTGTCTGGAACCAAACAGACAGATTGAAATCATCATCAGTTGCAGCCACCATGCAGAGCTTCCCATCCTTGGTATTCCCAATCCAGTGCACATCCTAGGGATCCAAGCCATCTGGCATATCGGTGACGAAGAATTGCAGCGTCACACCATGGTCGGTTTCCCCAATCCAGTGCAAGCCATTTAAGACATCTGGCATATGGATGAAAGAGCATCGCAACGTCGCAGTGTCTAAGAACACTATGTGGGCTGACGTGCAGAAGGCGACGCACACCCGAGACTCGTCGTTGCAGGAGGATAACACGCGGAACGATCGTCTATCGGGAGCCTCATCTTCAGAGACGAGCAGGAAGAGATCACACTCACTGAAAGCGCCATGGTATCCTTCAGAGATCTCGTCAGGCACCTCTAGGCCGAGATCCAAGGCGCCAGTGAGGGGGTTGTAGACGGCAGTCTCCATGGACCCCATGGTTGCCCGGTGGAGCAGAAGGCAGCCGCCGCAGCACTTCACTATCTGCCATCCGTGGATCCGGGTGAGGAAGGCGTCGAGGCCGCGGACAGCGGCCGCGTGGTCCCGGTCGGAGCCGCAGCGGATGGGCGTGAAGGTGGGATTTTCGTCGCCTTCGGGGTCAATGAAGAAGCCAAGGAGAGGGGGCGGGTGCAGCGCGCGGAAGTGGCGGCGGAAGTCGGGCAAGGAGCTGATGGCGGCAAGGAAGTCGCGGCAGGTGAGGGCGTCACGGATGAGCGAAGGAAGGGACGAGAGGCGGATGAGGATCTCACGCAGGAGGTCGTCGGAGAGGTCGTGTATGGTGGTGGCCTTAGAGACCCGCGAACCTGGATCCTCTGCAAAATCAACAAGGCCGTAAACATCGCATTTAAGTCTGAGCTCAATATGTTCCTTCTCCAAAGAGGCAAAGAGGAGAAGAGATGGTGGATCTGGACTGAATGTAAGTTTGGCGAGAGAAGTAACCCAAACCTTGAATCATGAGCATCTTTCGGTCCCTTGTCACCTTCGTCTGTCCTTTCTACAACCGAGAAAAAAAAAATACAAGTTAGTTGTCCAAACCCTAGCACACAGGGAAATGGGGATGGAGGGAATGGGGAGTGAAGATGTCGTACCTGGATACGGAGGAGAATGGGGATGCGGCGGTGACAGCGCTCTTGCTCGCCGGCGGTGGGCTGGGGCTGTATACAATTTGGTTCTTTTGAGTCAATTCGGTTAATCTTTACCCAAAACTTTTGGTTTAGGTTTCGATTAGTTCAGTTCGATTCCCGGTTCTTGTTTTTTTTTTGCGCCCAGGGGGCATATGCCGCGACTTGCTGGAAAGGAATATGTTACTATCTTCTAAACATTCAGCTAGAAGCAGAAGGTTGCAGCAACTACAGGGGCGTCCAAACATCTTGGGCTACTTCCACGCCAAATGCTGAACCACCAGCTGCTGCTGGGGACTGTGAACCCACTCTGCAAATCGGGTAAGGCTAGGTTATTATAAAACCAGAACCACCATGGTTGAATCTGAAAGCACCGGACTATAATAAGAAATATTTGGCCTCCTATATATGATCTGTGCATGCTGTAGGTTCGTTGCTCCTGAGGCAGCAACCATGCCAAGAAGTAACACTGAAGGAGGGGAGAACAGCCACTTCATGCTCGGTTGGGCTCTTTGAGTTGTTCTCCATCGATAGAACCCGAAGCAACTAACCAATAAAGTAGACGTATGCATGTTTATTATGGCAAACCATGAAACGTATATGGTTATATAGTCAGTGCCATATAGGAGTAAGTTGCATGCCGGCCCTAGCTGATGGTATATATGCATATGCACTGTTCTCTCTGACAGTATGATGGCCCCCTTCGCTTAGTTAGTTCGGAACTTTGATAGCTAGCCTTTAATTTTACTTGTCCTTGATTCTTGGATTGGAATCAAAACTATTAAATGGATCGTACTCTATGTACATAGTGCTGCCTGCTTCATCTCAATCGGCCAACTGTTGATCTATCTCGGATCGTCAAGTAGGACTATATGTCTATGTATCTAGGAATATAATGGCAGGCCGGCTTGATGAAGCAACCTGAACTGAAGGGCGTGGACGTGGACCCAAATATTGAAATATATTTGTTCTATTTCAATTGGAAATTGAATCTGGATCTTGTTTAAAACCTATGAAAAAGCTGCCCTTAGCTTGAATGTCAAATTAATTGCAGACGTAGACTCGTATATAGTCTGAATATTTGCAAATCTTTGGTGGTTGATCGGTTGAATTGAAGGGTAAAGCAACAGCTACTTTTTTTTTTCCCTGAAAGACAAGAGGCAACAGCGATCATGACTCCTCATAGAACTACTAGATCACATCTTCTGTAGTGCTGTCAGAAAGAAACATAGTATTCAACAGTTACTGACTTAATTTAATCTTAAGCAGGCGTTGTTGCTTGAAAGGCGAGTGCTTCAATGCGACAATGAGGTGTTACTGTGTTAGCATCACTCGTAATACCATACCATATATATAATATCGGTAATATACTAATATTGGATTATATATATTCCTTACAAAATATGTGGTATGAATTATGGTGCCATATATACACGTACTGATCATCATCGATCGCATGCCTTTGACTGCAATCAATAGTCAGGTGTGTACTGTCATGCAAAATAGAAGCTGTATGGGTTGAGTGCTGTTGGCACATGTCCCGCCACCGAGAAAATGGCTATTATAGAACTCGAAAAAACTGGTTTGTTTGTCCTAAATAGGACTTCAAATGTTGTTTGTAAGCTCTAATGACATTCTAATCCTTTTTAATTAAGGGCCTGTTTGGAACACAGGAAAGAAAAATAGAGGAAAGGAAAAAAATGCAGAAATAGGGTAGAGTGAAAAGTGAAAAACCGTAGGATTCTAAAACGCAGGAATAAATACTTTGACGTGTTTGGATTGGAGGAATTGACTTGATTGTCATGTGTTCCCCTGAGCACCGATTATATTGACTGATGCATCTCCCAACACAATATTTAGAGATGCTTTTAACTAGTTCTTTGGTATATTACTTTTTAATTAATTCACCTATATGGAGAAAAGGAGCTAGTTCTTATCATTTTTTTATGATGAAACTGGTGGTTCTCTCTCTCTCTCTTTATGAAACGGAAAATGGTGGTTCTTATCTTGCCAACTTGTTCATGAATTTCTCTTCCTGGACGGTGGCATGCATGGGTGATGGGGGGCAGGCGAGCGGCATGGTCGGCTATGAGATCGGGTGGCTCGGTGCTGCATGCGGCGACCGAGCGAGCGAGAGCACGAGCAGCCGCGGGAAGATTTCCGTCGAGTCTGAGTGGATGTTTTTTTCCTACGTTTTTATACAGCACAGGAACCTTTCCTCTAGAATCACCTGTTATTCTTAGGGTTAGCCACGGGAGCTTCTCCGAGGCGCCGCCACCGACGTTTTGTGCTCCCGCCGGCGAGGTCCCCGGTTCCTTCCGCCTCCGGCGGCCCTTGGGGTCTCGGATGTATGGGGAACCGCGTGATCTTGACCGGCGGTGTAGATTAGATCCCTTTTTTAGGGTTAGAGTTTCCGGCGGCACGAGCTTGGTGGAGGTGGCAGCGCAGCTATGGTGGAATAAGGTCCTCCCGGTCTTCGTCCACCTCGTCATCGCCTGCTCCGGTGACGATGGGAGGCATGTGAGGTGGTGTAGGAGTCTGCGGCGGCTGCTGTTTCGTCGTCGTGGCGGAGCGGCGGTGCTCGTGCCGCTTTTAAGGTCAAGGCTATGGTGGCGGCTGAGGGCATGGCGGCAAGATGGAATGCGGTGGATCGAACTCGATCTGCTGGCGGCACGGACCGGGATTGAGCAAGCTTGGCTTCACTGTGACGGCGGATGCCATCGTCGGCGCCGCTCTCGTCTTTCCAACCTGGATTGTGATCCTGACGGATGGGTGCTCAAAGACTTCTTCGCCTCCGCGAGATTGAGCATTTGCTGCAGTCCACCTCAACGGCGGTGGTTTCCTCCGGCTTCTGGTGATTCAGGTTTGACGGCGTCGGCGATCTTCGTTGGCAGCGGATGCGGCCAGCTTCTTTTCTCGTAGAATATAGGTTGGACAGTTGTCCTACGTATCCTTATTCGATGTACTTGTATTTTGATATGTTTATTTATATTAATTAATACAGATATACATTATAAAAAAAGAATGGGACTGAGTCTTTCCTCCATTCCAAACAGCAATCTTAGGAAACTTTCCTATGGTATTGAATCTTTTGAAATTCCTTTGGAATTCCTCCAATCCAAACAGGGCCTAAATTTGGTGATTCAAAATACATGTATTTTTAGTTAATGACTGTATTGCCCTTGCCCTTAGATTAGATCGATTCCTTCTCGTACAGCAGTAGCCTGTTCGACTCCATCTTTCCTTCTCGTACATCGACGTTTCGCCCGTGCCTGTTTGATGACTACGCCGCCGCCCCCACCATGGCGCCGCCGGTCCCCGGTGGTCCGCCGTTGACCGGCCAGCCACCAAGGTCGGCCGGCGTTCTGCTCCCTTCGGCGGACGTCCAGGCTCTATCTCCCGGCAGTGGCAGACCTAGAATTAGGAAATCGGGTATGCACATAGGAAAAAAATATGATGACTAAAGAAAAAATGAGGGAGCAGGGGATTGAACTTGTAATCTCTTGCTCAAAATGGAGTGCCCTTGCCACTAAGCTAATCTAATACATTGGTAAATAAGGAGTCCTATATTATTTTATCCGCTAATAGTATAGTATATTAAGCACATGGTATGGCCCACAGGGTATGCGGTGGACCACCTGGCATACCCTGTGGGTCCGCCCCTGTCTCCCGGCCTCGACGCACGGGCAGTCGACCAGATGGCCAGCAGCAAGCCACGGCCAGCAGCCAGCAGCAAGCCAAGGCGACGGGACCAGCCCAGCCACAAGGCCACGCCACGCCCGCGAGAGAACAGCCCGCAAACACTCAAGGGTAAAAGGGTCATGTTGATAACAAATACATGTTTTTAGATGACAAGAAAGATTAAAAAAGATCCAAAATGTCATTAGAGCTTACAAACAACGTTTGGAGTTCTATTTAAGCGAAACAAATGTTATGAGTCTTATTATAGCGAAACCAGTTCTTTCGAGTCTTGCATTCCGGCTTGTAAAACTTGTGCGCTGATGCACCGCAGTCTGAATTTGGCCGCTCCAAAGTACTGTACTAGCGTACGAGCGTCCACGGACACCGATGTACGAGCGTCCGATTGCTATTCCGTGCGCTGCACGCTGCACAATTTTCAGATGTGATGATACGTATACGAACCGCCATGAGAATGAGATGCAGAGAATGTGACCTGTAACCAAAAGACGGGAACGTCCATAGCCGCCCCTCAATTTCTCCATTTATTTGCATTGCTAGATCAATCAGGTTCCCAACGTTAAGGCACTGACCCATCAAGACGTCAATGGTATAGTTACATCGATCTCGATGTATAGATGTGGTTGCGGATGATTTTTATTCAGGGCCACGGCAGTAGATCTTGATTCCTCTGATTATATAGCTATATAAGGTCTACTTGGTTGGCTACACCAAGGATTTGGCAAGTCAAAAGTTAGACAAAATTTTTTTCAATGAATTGGCAATCCAAATGTGAGAAGTTGGCAAGTTTTAAAAGTTAACCAAATGCTTGCCAAATTCATGGCTTACCAATTTTATGGAAAATTTGATTACCAACCAAGTAGGCCCATAGTATCCATATAGAAATATAATTTAATACCTGTATGTAATAAAGTCTTATAATCTGTGGCGCATCCTTGTACTTTTTTGAAGGACTATAATATGGGGGAAGAAAATCTGGTACAGACCGTCCACACGAAAATACTGTGTGGATGTGTGTATGTCACGTGGTCCCAGGGACATTTGATTACCATAATCACGTTTAAGCTGCAAATGTGGCCCACACACCAGGGACACAGTCCGCAAAATGCCTGGGTACGGATGGTTTGTATTGAATTTGTTTCCAATATGGGAGCATGAACTCTAGGTGGCTGCTAGCCGTCTTATAAATAAATAAATATATTTCTCGGAGAAAAAAGATATAGGGGCTTTTCAATCCCTGGGTTTGCTCCCCCTTTCAATTAGGCATAGTATTCTTTCTCTTACTCTAAATGTAAGCCACTTTTGTTCAACATTGAGATCGGCATCATGAATTTTAGTTACACAAATTTTTTTCTAATTACATATACAAGTTATTATTTATAAATAGTTTTGTGTTTTTGGTCACCGCCGAGCTGGTCACACCTCTACTCTGCCACTACCGACAGTCGCACCTCCTCCCCGCCGCCCAATCTCCCGCAAGAGGCCATAGCGTGCCCACACGGAGCGCCCTTCTGATTTCCTTTCGTCCCCACCGGTCCTTCCCCGGAGGCTATGGTCAGCGAGGAGGTGCCCGAGTTTTTCAATAGCGGTGCCGGTGAGAGAAGGAAGATGATGAAAATAGGGGTCAATATATCATTCTCTAGTTCTCTAGAGAGATAGATTGGAGAGGTCTGTTTTAGGTAGCGTTTCGTGAGGAAAACAAAAGATGTGATATATATCTAGTAGTGAGCCTATTTTAGATGGGAGCTGCTAGCGATCGAACGTTCAATCATAGAACGTCGACGCTAGCTGGGCCCGGCCCACCTTCGCGCGCGCACACTCACCGAACAAACACCCCGCCCCGCCCGGGACACACACGCAGACACACCGCACGCCGCACGGGCGCACACGCACCACGGCCACGACACACCCCCACGAGACACACACGCCACCCCCACTGCCGCGAACACCCACGGCGATGCTCCTCCCGTGACCGGCCGCCGCCGGCGTCAACATGGCCGTCGAGCATCTGAAAAAAAAGAAACAAACTGAAAATGAGAATGAAACGTATTACAAAAAAAGAATGAAACATAGAACAAAATGAAAATGAAACAAAAACGAAGAAACAACAGAAACACCATGGCCGCAGTGCTATTGAAACAAGGAAGTACGCCGATTCGAAACAAAATTAAAATTGGGTATGAAACAAAAGTAAAAAAAAACAAAAACCGAGACATAAAAAGTGAAAACAGTTTAAAATAGTATATTGAAACAGCGTTAAAAATGAAATTGAAACAAAACTGAGAAAAAAATGAAACAAACTTGAAAGGGAAAGTGAAGCACCGGGCCAAAACATTTGAAACAAACTTAAAAATGGAAAAAAGTGAAACACAGGGGGCGAACATTTTGAAACAAACTTGAAAGAGAAAGTGAAACACTGGGGGCAAACAAAAAAAGTTAGCACAAAAACTTAAACACAAAAATGAAACATCATATAAGCAAGACCTGAAACACCCGAAAGTGAGCAATTGAAACAACAAATCAAACCCAAAAATATGCAACAAACACAAAAACGGGAACAAAACTTGTTGTACCAACAGGCACCGCCTTGATGTAGCAACACGGGGCACATGTTGTAACAACAAAATTCCAGAGAAGTGTAGAGGATAGACAGAAGTGGGGAGTAGAGAAGAGAGAGAGAGAGAGGAGGAGGAGATCGAGAATGAGGTCTACCTGTGCTAAAAATGGGCAGATCCATCGCTGTACCGGCCGAACCAGGCGGATCCATGGCCGGCACGACGGATCCGCCTCGTCCACCGCCGCCATGGCCACAACCGCAGCCGCACCCAGCAGATCCAGCGGGGATCCGCTCCCGCCGCCGGTGGATTCGCCTCCGCCATGGCCGCATCCGCGGCTGCACCCCAACAGATCCGGCAGGATCCGCTCTGCCGCAGCTGGGTCCGCCTCGTCCACCGCCGCCATAGCCGCAACCGCGGCCGCACCCAGCAGATCCGGCGAGGATCCGCTCCGCCGCCGCCGGATCCGCCTCGCCGGATCCGCCTCAGCCACCGCCGCCATGGCCGCATCTGCGGCCGCACCCAGCAGATCCGGCGGGATCCGCTTCCACCGCCGCCGGATCCGCCTCCGCCACCGCCGCCATGGCCGCGGCCGCACCCAGCAGATCCGGCGGGGTCCGCTCCACCGCCGCCGGATCCCGTGGATGCGCAGCCGCCGCCGCCGAATGCTGCGGATCCCGCGGCCCGCGGCCGCCGTCGCCATGGGGGAGGAGACGAGGCGCGCGGGAGGAGGTCGCCGCCGCCATGGGGGATGATGGGAGAGGGAAGGAGGAACACGGGAGGCGGAGGGAGCTCGCCGCCGTCGTGGGTGGAGGGAGGAGGGAGGAGGACGGAGCAGGAGGCGCCGCCCGTCGCCGTCGTCGTCGCCGTCGCATGGGAGAAATCTGGGGAGAGAGAGAGCTGCGCGAGAGAAATGGCCGGTGGAGCGGGGTGGGTGGGCGGTCATCCTCACGCCCGGCGGAGCGGCCGAGGCCTCGCGTGCGAAATTCCAAACATGCCCCTCATGGGCCGGGCCGTGTGCGCGTTCAACACGTCGAACGTATCATGTATAGCATTACCGATTTTAGATAGTATGCTGGAGATGCTCAAGAAAGGGAGGTTTTGATAAAAGGATACCCCTTCAACTTATTTAACCCGATATATATCTATTCAAGTATCCATACATAACCGCTATTTTGGATTTTTTTTGCTAGAGCGAGAATAACTCTCTGCAACGAGCACAAGATATAGAAAAACTATTTAAGAGTGAAGAAAACATAGAAAGTATTTTTTGAATAATTTCTAAATAATAGATAGTGAATCTCCATTTAAATGGTTTTTGTTTCAAATAATGATTTAGAGAGTGAGTTTCTTAAATACTCTTGAGCTGAACGCTCCACATTCCAGAGCAGGCACCAAATTTAGCTGGCCGGCGCGGGCATCATTTGCACGGTTGCGCCAAGTCAAAACATTGCGTAACTTGATTTTCTTCTGATATGATGATATATATAAGGGAGCTGCTAGCGATCGAACGTTCTATCATAGAACGCCGACGCTAGCAGGGCCCGGCCCACCTTCCCCCCGCGCGCGCACCCACCGAACATACACACCGCCCCCCCGCGCGGGACACACACGCACACACACCGCACGGGGCACACACGCACCACGGCCACGACACACCCCCACGAAACACACACGCCACCCCGCCGCCGCGAACACCCCACGGCGATGCTCCTCCCATGACCGGCCGCCGCCGACGCCAACATGGCCGTTGAGCATCTGAAAAACACAAACAAAAAAGAAACAAACGGACAATGAAAATTAAACATATTACAAAATGAGAATGAAACATAGAACAAAATGAAATGAAACAAAAACGAATAAACAACAGAAACACCATGGCCGCAGTGCCTCTGAAACGCAAAAACAAAAATGAAAATGAAACAAAAAACAAAATGAAAACAAACTTGGGTTTGAAAACAACAAAATAAAAAAGGCTAGTGCTATTGAAACAAGCAAGTACGCTGATTTGAAACAAAACTGAAAGTGGGTATGAAACAGTTTAAAATCGTATATTGAAACAGCGTTAAAAATGAAAATTGAAACAAAACTGAGAAAAAAATGAAACAAACTTGAAATGGAAAGTGAAGCACCGCGGCAAAACATTTGAAACAAACTTGAAAATGGAAAAAGTGAAACACCCGGGCCAAACATTTTGAAACAAACTTAAAAGGGAAAGTGAAACACCGGGGGCAAACAAAAAAAATTAGCACAAAAACTTAAAAGAAAAACGAAACATCATATGAACAAGGCCTGAAACAACCGAAAGTGAGCAATTGAAACAACAAATCAAAACCAAAAAATGCAACCTCACACAAAACGGTAAAAAACCTGTTGTACCAACAGGCACCGCCTTGATGTAGCAACAAGGGGCACATGTTGTAACAACAAAAATCCAGAGAAAAAGCGTAGTGGATAGACAGAAGTGGGGAGTAGAGAAGAGAGAGAGAGGAGGAGATCGAGGATGAGGCCTACCTTTGCCGGAAATGGGCAGATCCATCGCCATACCGGCCGGCACGACGGATCCGCCTCAGCCACCGCCGCCATGGCCGCAACCGTGGCCGCACCCAGCAGATCCGGCGGGGGCCCGCTCCGCCGCCGCCGGATCCGCCTCCGCCACTGCCGCCGTGGCCCGAATCCGCGGCCGCACCCAGCAGATCCGGCGGGGCCCGCTCCGCCGTCGCCGGATCCGCCTCCGCCGCCGCCGCCGTGGCCCGAATCCGCGGCCGCACCCAGCAGATCCGGCGGGGTCCGCTCCACCGCCGCCGGATCCGCCTCCGCCATGGCCGCATCCGCGGCCGCACCCAGCAGATCCGGCGGGATCCGCTCCACCGCCGCCGGATCCCGTGGATGTGCAGCCACCGGCGCCGGATGCCGCGGATCCCGCGGCTCGTGGCCGCCGTCGCCATGGCGAGGAGGGGGAGGAGGCGAGGACCGCGGGAGGAGCTCGTCGCTGCCATGGGGGATGAGGGGAGGATGAACGCGGGAGGCGGAGGGAGCTCGCCACCGTCGTGGGTGGAGGGAGGAGGGAGGTGTAGGGAGCAGGAGGCGCCGCCCGTCGCCGTCGTCGTCGCCGTCGCATGGGAGAGATCTGGGGGAGAGAGAGAGAGCGACGCGAGAGAAATGGACGCGCGGATGCGGGGTGGGTGGGTGGTCGTCCTCACGCCCGGTGGAGCGGCCGAGGCCTCGCACGCGAAATTCCAAACATGCCCCTCATGGGCCGGGCCGTGTGCGCGTTCGACGCGTCGAACGTTTCATGTATAGCATTACCGTATATATAATACACAAGAGCGTTGCCCGTTCAACGCAGGCACACAATATATCGCGTCAAGCTCAAGTACGCTTTATGCCAACCTCCTTAATTTGGCTCCCCTTGCGCTCATCCATTGACATCACATCAGGGTGGTGGTTAGTCGATCGTCGTCGAATCCTAATCGCATTCAGTTCGTGCGCGGTTGGTCCGCCCCTATCCGGCACCTGTGGCATCTGTACGCGTACCGACCGCGCGCGCGGCCAGAAGCCAAGCACGCCAACACGGGCACGTACGTGGCAAGGGAACCAGGGACGGACGACGACTAGCCTCCGAGCCGTGCCATGCCCATGCCAAGTAGGCCGGCGGCGCGCCGACGCGGCAGCAGGTGGGCGCGGCACAGCGGGCACGTCACCTCGCCCAGGTCGATCCAGCGGTCGATGCAGCGCGTGTGGAACGCGTGGGTGCAGTTGCCCAGCCGCCGCACCTCGTCCGTCGCCTCCAGCGTCTCCAGGCACACCCGGCACGTCGACTCCACTGGCTCCACCCCCGACGACGGCGGCGACGAAGCCATCAGCTCCAGGAACTCGACGAGCGGGAGGCGCTGCTTCACCGCCTCCGGCCTCGGGCCGTCCCCGCGTGGGCGGCGGGGGGCGCCGTTGATGACCGGCGCGTGGTCCTCGGGGTTGTAGGGGAACTCGTAGAGGCCGAGAAAACAGAGGATGAGCACGAACACCAGCGCCACGGCATGGAGGAGCTTGAACAGCGCGGCCACGGGGCGCGGCACCGCGTTGCAGTAGCAGACCAGCGGGAAGGTCATGACGACGGCCGGCAGGAGCGAGGACGAACGAAAAAGGCACTGCAGCTAGCTGCGAGCTTTAGCTAGCGCGAAAGTCGGCAGGAGGCCGCGGCGGCGCGGCGTGCATGCTTCTTTTTGTGGGTCGGATTTCGGAGGGCACGAAGGCGCGGGGTCCGTCCGTGTGCATATATAGGGACGAGGCAACAACTGAAAAGAGGAAAAAGGGGGTGTGTGGTTCGATCGTCCACTCGTGCTCTGCACGGTGCGTAGAGAAAGGGCTGCTGGTCCAAGGGGACGGGTGCAGCGTGGCTGTCGTTCTAGATACAAGTCGTGGCCGGATCCGGATGGCATGATCGATGCCGGCCATGATGCCATCGGGCTAGTTGCCAGTTTGGCGCATCGCGCGCGCAGCGGGTTGCGAGGGCCGGCGTGGTGTCGTACGGGGCCGGTATCGGCTCATGCAAAGCGCGCGAGCGCAATGGCGGAAGTCGTCGTCACGGCACGTGAGTATTCGGTGGACGAAAGGAACGGTGCATCGCACGGCATGGACGCCTACCATTTGGGCTGTTCCCGACGGGACTCGTCCGGGCCGGCGCCATCACGTCCACGGCCATGGGTTCGGCGTGTTCCGGTTTCCAGCCTGCCGTGTGTGAATGTGTGATATGTTGTATTCAGGTTGCCAGGTTGTACCTCTACTGCCCGTATAGCCATAACATGCTTATGCATCGTCCGTTATGGTAAACCTTGCAGCAGGCCCTGTGTTAGTGGAGTTATGGCTTCAGAAAGTATCTAAATTTCTTTAAAATAGGGTGTTCGGCTTTAGACTGCAGACATATATGCTTGCTGCATTTTTGTATAACCTGTTTTTATTATAGTTAAGATTAAACTAGGTAAATACCCGTGCGTTCTTTAAAAAATATCACGACAATATATGTATAAAAATCTGATAATTGTATCGTTACCCACATCAATATTGCAGAAGTCTTCAATTTTTACATGATTACTCGGGTCAGCACAAACTACACATAGGGGTTCCTTTTGGGGGTTTTTTTGACGAAGATAGCAGTATGGAGCACATGTTTTTTCTAAATATAAATAAAGTTGTACAATTCCACCCTAAAACGATAAGTAATATTTTACACTAACTGAAGGAATAGTAGAGCTTGATGATCAATGAACAGAAATTATGGCCCTTTTTGTTCCACCACCTTCTAATTTCACTGGCTCAGTCCTCAGTTATCTTGTCTCATGAACTGCTGGTCCTAAACGAGCTGAAGCATAGGAATTACATGGTAGCAATGCCAGTGAAGGAGATGGAGCTCACAGGATCATGGAGAAGGCCTCCCTGTTCCATGCCGCGTGCACTCGTGCTCGGAGCTGGAAGCATAGTAATCATAGATCATCTTCTGAAGCTTCTGCTTCACGATGGCCTGGTACTCGATGACAATAATGGTCATCTCCCGGTCTCCCTCATGTCGGCGTTGTCAGCAAGCTTAAAGCATAGCTATCAGGTATTGTAATCACACATGCAGCAAGGGTTTGGAGCACCAATCTGCAGTTTGAAAAACAAAATGAACTAACTGCCGAGAGATTTTGGCAATTAAATTCAAGTTGACTACTTAAATCATATTTGTAATGGCTATCAAGCATATCTGCACACAGGCCCCGAAAAAGAAAATGTTCAGAACCACACCATTTTATTTTGAACCGTGCACACAAGCAAAGCTCAGGAAAACTGCAATAGGAGTCAGTTGTTGCTACAGAATATAGTACTGCCAGGAACATGACAAAGGAACAATTAATAAAAATATAGTCCTGTTCTTGCCAATAAAAAGACAGTCCAATTTAAATAGCAATGTTCCAGTTTTATGTGCAGCTATATATAACAGTGTTCAGAGCATCTCAAAGATGTATGCTTTTTTTTTTCTAAGTATGTATTCTTAGTCTATTAGATGCAGATAAGTGCATAATATTCTATCTGAAATAGAAACCAAAGATGCATGTTCTCCCACTTATCTTGCAACACTGGAAGCATTGATTGAGTCAGGGTACTCACTGATGAAGAAGCAAGAACTGATAATGAGCTCAGAACTATAAAAAGAATGTATGAAGAAATCCAAACCATTACGATTCTAGCAGACATGCAAACCTCAGGTTCATGGAATTGCTTAATGACAGAGATGGGGGAGCTCGCCGTCTTGGCCTAGGTGTGTGCCGCTTTGATGAGCTGCTGCTGCAAAAACCTAACATATCACAAAAAATCATTACACATAGCCATTCAGTTCGCAAATGTTGGAGGGTAATTCTCAACTGCAGGAACATTTAGTCAGTCACATGAATATGACAATTTAAATGACTAATTACCAGAGCTTGGTTGAGGAGTAGGCCTGGTTATTGCCTACTGCCTTCCACAGGCAATGGTCTGAGTGCTTCAAAAACCAAAGTGACTGCTAGTCACCTAACGCCGTAGCCCAACCAGGCAAGGAAGCCTCCTCCCGATTCTCCCGGCGGCGCCTCCTCCAGGCAGGGAAGCCGCCCAACCACCACCACCACCACTCGGGCCGCATCAAGGCACTCCCGCTCCCGCGCTCCTGCTCGCCCGCTCCTGCGCCGACAAGGACAGGGGCGGAGCTCCCTGCGGTGGCAGCGGCATCCTCACCGCCGGCGGCCCTAGCTCTCCCGCCGGCGGACCGCGACACCGGCGCGGGCGGGTCTCAACGCGGGCGCGGGCGGACGGACACCGGCGCGGTTCGCGTCGGTTCCCACATCCAGTTCGGGTCGCCAGCCATCCTCACCTACAGCCATCCAGGGTCGGGTCGTCGCGCTGGCTGTGCGGTGGCCAGGCCGCGCTCCTGCATCCGGCGCGAGGATGGAGGCGGCGGAGCTCCCTGCGGTTCGTCGCGCTGGCTGTGCGGGGCAGCGCCCCGGAGAGGCAGTTCCCCGGGAGCGCGTCGAGGCGGAGCAGCGCGGTCCGCGGGAGGCGGCCCGCGAGCGACGTGGCGGGGAGGTCGAGCGCGGCGACGTGGCCCGTGCGCGCGTAGCAGGAGACCCCCGGCCAGGCGCAGGCGCGGTCGGCGTCCTCGGACCACGGCGCGAGGCGGCCCGCCGGGTCGGAGAGGCCCGACTTGAGGACGACCAGCGCCAGCACGTCGTCGCTCACGGTGGCGGCCCCGGTGGGGAGCAGCGGGCTGCGGCGTCGATGCGGGAGAGCCGGTCGCAGCCGCTGTTTTCCTCTCGCCGCGCTCGGGGGAGGAGATGCGCCGCCGGCTGTCTCGCGCGGACCTCCGCTCCGGCTGCCTCGCCGGGCTCGGGAGTGGAGCCCGCGGCCTCTGCTGTTGCACGCCATCCCTCTCTCTCTCCCCACGCCGCCGCTTCCCGAGCGGCTACTTGATTTGGCGGCGGCACGGCTCGGAAACGGCGGCGCGCTGTGGCGGCGGGCGGAGCAGAGGCGAGGGCGAAGTAGCCCACGGTAGTTTTCGTCTAGAGCAGAGGCGAGGGCGAAGTAGCCCACGGGGGAGGCTTCTCGCATGCCGGGCGAGCGAAGTAGCCCACAGTAGTTTTCGCACGCCACTTGACGATTTACTTTGGGTCTTTTTAGTAGTAGGATATAAGCATTTCAACCATTTAATTCTATATAGTCTCACTAGAATATGTAGATCTAACACATGGATGTTGAAGCTAGAGTTATGCTTAGCAAGCTCTAGTCTTTGACTCTTTAACATAGTCATCTAGAAGGGTGAATATGTGATGTATATTGTTCGCTCGAACGTATTAGTTCGACTTATCAGTCATGGTAAAATGTTCTTCTCTCACTACAAGCGTTAACCAGCTTATCAGTCGCCAGATACCATCCGTCGAATAGGGCCTAGTGTGCTGTATATGTATCATATCTCCCATATAGCCTTGACACAAGTTGACAACACTAAATATATGGATGTTCTCGTCTGATTCTTCTCTTCTTAATAAAATACACGTGACGTAATGTTCTAAAAGAATACATATATGTCTCCTATACATATATAGATGTCTACATTTAGAGATCTTCTCAGGCGATAGATTTGACCAGGGTTATAATAATAACGATGAGCTCATAATTCAACCAAGTATTCTAGATGACTAGATTGAAATATATCGTAGATATATATAGTATGATTTTGTACTACAAAAGTTTGTTCATACTACATAGAAACTCAAATTGTCAAAAGAACCTACGAGCTGTGACAGAGTGTGGAGCTGATGAAAGTACATTGCATAAATATTGATTCAGGCTTAGATTTCTGGTATTTAGGAATGCCTGTTGCATATATTTCATATTCTACTCGATCTTTGCAAAGAAGACAAATGAGTATGCGGCGGGCTTGATGCCTTTATCTCAGCGAGAGATTCTCCCGTCCATGTCCAACCTTTTTTCTAAGCCGTCCAACCTTTTTTTTTAGTGGAATGTGCGAGAGACCCAAAGCCATGCGGACGGCCCGATATGACTCCGGATCAATACGGCGGTAGGTCCAGACTCCAGAGACAACATAGCGTCTTCTGGAGGCGGGCCGGGACTGCATCGTGGACGCAATCACGCACGCAAGCTAAGGTGTTCAAGAAGACGAGCACAACGGTCTCCCCTAAAAAATGGGACGAGCACAACACGTCTGAATGTCTGATCCACGTCCGACGGCTATGGGGTGTCGCGTAGAAGGGAAAAAAAAAGCCTAGAATACATTATGATATTCTATATTGAATTTCTATTCTGTGATATATATGACTCCATAAACTCTAATATTCTGTGGATCGGTGAAAGAAAAAGGAAGCATACTTTTTTTTTTGGCGTAGAATAAAGCTTACTATCACGACCGGCGGCGTGCATTCTCTGACTTGCCGTGGATGCCATTTACTTCTCATCTAACAGTTGAGAAGCTCTTCACTTTATTAGTACTAGCCGGGATGCAAATAGCAGCCTATTTAAAGCCTAATTCATTTCGCAAAAAAAAATCCTAATTCATGAGTAGAGCAAAGATAATTGGCAAATTTTTCTTTTTTCTGCAACTTATCTTTTCCATGTATAAATAAAAAAGTTTACATATGAGCATGGATAAAGATAAAATTCATACATTATACTCCCTCTGTGCCAAAATGTTTGTCGTTTTCAGTTTCCATGCCACAAGTTTGACTCGATTTGTAGAAAATATGTGTAACATTTGTATCTCCAAATAAATTTATTAAAAGAGAAATTTTACAATGGTTGTCGAAAAATGAATGGCTCACGATGCTCGATCCAACGGCTCAAAAGGCATAGTCATCAAGAGTTACCAATCTGAGAGGTACCGGGTAGGCACCAAGTGCGTATTAAATGGTGAGCCCATATGCACCAGGTGCGTACTAAAATTGGTGTAATCGGTAGCTAAAACAAATTGAGATAATTGTAATTTCGAAATTGTTTAATTTATTTAGGGGTAGTACAGTAAATGCATAATCTGTACTACTAAAAGTACGAAATGATATCGTCTGCCCCGGCTCCTTCGATTCACCCAACAAACAATGACCCACCCGGCAATTCAGCAACCGTGCAGCAACCGTGTCCGGCCCCTCACTACCACCGGCTCCCCGCACCCGCCCCCGACCCCGTAAAAAAATTCCCGCCGAGCGTGGTCAAATTTCTATCCCGAAATCACATCTCCCGCCGGCCGTGGTCAAATCCTATCCCGAAATTACAGCGCACCTCCACCTTCCTAAATCTTTTCAACCTCCCGCGTCCTAAATCTTGCTGCCGTGAAAATCTGCCCGCCTCACGCCTCACGCCGCACGCACTACCGGCTCGGTGACGCCGATGCTAAACACTGCTAGAAGCGACGCTGCCTCGACGCTCCGGCACCCCACCGCTGGACGCGCTGCCGCCATAGCCGGACGCGACGTCGCCGTCAAACGGGCCACCTCCGTGCGTACGCGTCGCCGCTCCCTCCACGCCGTAGAAGGATCCGCCGCCGTCGTACGCGCCGCCATAGCCGGACGCGAGGCCGCCGTCGGACCGGACACCTCGGTGCGTACGCGTCGCCGCCGCCTCCACGCCATAGGAGGATCCGCCGCCGGGCGTACCTACGCGGCGCCGCCGTCGGACGGGCCACCTTCGTGAGTATGCGTCGCCGCGCCTCCACGCCGGGGTTGTACGCGCGCCTGGACGCCGGATGCTGTGTCAGTCTGCCGCTGGGAGCGTCGTACGCGCCGCCGCCTGGACGCCGGCCGCTCTGTCAGTCCGCCGCCTCCACGAACTGCCCCACTGACGCCACTAAATCGTTCCTGCTTCGTCGACCCGCCGACGTCGCCAGGCTCGGCTGCGGGCTGTCTTGTCCGCTTGGGCGGCCGTTGCGAGGTCTTGTTCCCTTGGGCGGTCATTGTGAGGGAGGTAGGTAATTATTCTATAAATTTTCTAACAGAGCGAGACGTCGAGACCACTGCGGTCAGTTAGGAATCAACTTGCTCCAGATGGTGTTTTCACTTGTGGTCTGCTGAATGCTTTCAGTAATTATGTATGCTGTTGCCAAGGCAAATGAGAGACTAAACCAAATGATAAGCTCATATCTTTATTAGGTGTTGTGGTCCTTAGGTAGTCAGGTTCCCTATTGCTCAACCATGATTCTATGAACAATGTGCAAGTGTGCAACTTACAATCGCTCAATCCTCTTCTCATGATTGGCCAGACTAATGTTAGTGACCTCGAACAAGAGCTGCTTCATCCATTTTCATACCTGAGTTTTACTGAGTTTGTTTTGCTTATTTGATTACCAGAGAACAGAGATAATAAGATGCAAAACTGAAATTCTTACTCTGAAACATTTTTTGTTGCAGTTGCCAAACCCACTCTGAAAATCAAGCATCTTCCAGCCATCTATAGAATAAGGTATTGTCTTCTGTTTTGCACAACTATTATATTTTAGCGTTTATGTATTTTTTATTGACATTAGTTGTATCTATTCGAATTTCAGGTAATAGAGGAAGTCGAAAAGAAATCAGAGACATGTATGACATGTTATTATTGATTAAATGTCCACGGTATTGATTAGATGTACAAGCTTATCTTTCGCGTATCGTAAACATGAAGTGCTATTATAGGTTCTTACATTATGAGTGAACAATATGATATTGATGTTTCGGTTTCGCAATCTGATTGGATTTTATATTTAAAACACACTCGTATATATGTTATGGTGGTATTATCTGTTCCCGTTGCAACGCACGGGTATTTACCTAGTAGAAGTATAATATTTTGAGTATTATACGGGATAACTGAAGTAGTATAGTATTTCTCGGTTTGTTCATGCTGCGGCGGCGCCGGTCGCCAATTGAAGCCGCCCGTCTTTCGCCCCAAACATGTGTGATATTGGTGTGCCTGTGCACTACAACTTGAATCCTGTACAACCATTGGCTGCAGTGCACTGATTATTGATTCCTTTATAATTTCAGTGATATAGCGAATCTGATTCTATCATCTCGTTTGATGATTTTCCCTAGTTATGTACACTTGTGCGTCATATGCATATGCTTTTTTCTATGGGATCTACGTGTTGGTGGCGAGTGATACTGGTACCTGTTGACAAATTGACGAAGGCTAAACATGCGTGATATTGGTGTGCCTGCGTCCCTGCGAAATCGTGCACGCGAGACAGCGTGCATCGACGACGAAGACGACTGCTACGGCACAGCCGCGTTGGCCGGACTTGTGTAACGCGTGGGTGTGGCCGAACTTGTGTAACGCGAGGCGGCGGCGGCACGCGAGGGCGATGGCGAGGGCTACGCAAGGCGGCGGCGCTCGATGGCAATGGCGGCGAGGCGGCAGCTAGGGCTAGAGTCTCGGCCTCTCGGGTCCTGCGAGGGATGGGAGACGGGAATTTTTTTTTTCGAAACGGGGATGACGGGGAGCCGAGAGGGTACGGGGCGAGGGTGAAGTGGGAGACATGATTACCATTCTAACCTTTCACTTAAAAAATTAATCAGTGCTGATTATTTGCTTAGTCACCGAGAATTACCGGGAAGTACCCCCAACCACCGTAAAAGGGCTCTTATTAAAAACTAGATTCAGAGATCTTTCCAATTATACTAGTTATCCACTATAATTATTAATATTTGTTAATGTATATTTTATCAAAGTTATTTCTCAGAAAAACGAAAGCGACAAGTATTTTGGGATGGAGGGCGTAGTCCTCAAGAATATCTACAACCTTATAGTATCTTTTTCATTTAAAAAAGTTTCTCAATAATATCTATAACCTTTTATTCATAATATACTTTTATTGGAATCTATCTCGGTGCCAAAATAATCAATATAATATACTTAAACTTTTGTAACATCCCAAAAAATCACTATCAGTTTAAGAAATCGTTTAGCCCATTTACACGTCATGTAAACGCTACACAAGTGCGAGACTAGTTAGCAAGCAGGAATCCACTATGTGGACGACAATGAATACCTGCATGTGATTATTAGCACAAATGAAATTGAATCTAAAGACTGTCACATTGATGAATAGCAGGAAGCTAACCGCCAGTCGTCTCATACACATGGACATGGTATCTTGCGAGTAGAAATGTCGATGATTCTCTCGGGCCATCCAATAAATAAGGATAATTTTTTTCAACCTCAGCTCCAACTCGCATATATGGCATTTTAATTTTAGGCTTGAACTATGAGACGGGTCATTGGACGGTTGTTCTATTGTGAAAACCAGAAAATTTTGGTTCTCTAACTAGTTTTTTTTAGAGCACGCCGAAGCGCGTATTTCATTAAGAAGAAGAAGAAGAAGAAGCAGTTTTACAGAACAGGGACACGCTGGTAACCACACCGTTACCGAGCCCACCTAAACTACTGGATCCTGAGAAGCCTATTACATTGTAAACAGGTTTGGCCCCGGAAGAAACCTAACCACGCAGTGCAGCTAGGTTCTTGTTCCCAGCTGCGCACCAACGCTCAGCCTCCTCCCTGATCCGCACAACCAGGACATGGGGCGCGGTCACCACGCCCTGGAACGTGCGCGCGTTCCTCTCTTTTCAAAGCAACCACCCGGTGAGAAGCACCGCGGAGTCGAACCCCCGTCGGATGGTCTTGGGCAGACACTTCCTGACTCGAAGCCACCAGTCGATGAAGGGCTCAGCTGTGGGTAAGTCCCCAACTCGAAGTTTCAACGCTGTGAAGCACAGGTGCCAGACCTCTCTACTGAAGCTGCAGCCCAGGAGGATATGGTCCAGAGTCTCCGGCTCCTGGTCGCACATGATGCAGTCACTTGAGCTCTGAAGACCATGCCAGAAACGTCTGTCCGCCATCCAACAACGACCATGCATGGACAGCCAGAAGAAAAAACGGACCCTGGGTGGTGCAGCCGTCTTCCAGATTTCTTTGGCACCCAAGACCGGCGAGGATCCCAGGAACATTGCCCCGTAAGCCGAGGCAGAAGAATAGGCATGGTCAGGAGACAGAGTCCACAAGAAGGTGTCCGGCGCCTGTGTGAGCGTAACCTCCGCCACCCTTGAAAGGTCACAATGGCTAGAGGGGGGGGGGAGGGTGAATAGCCTAATAAAATTTCTAGCAAGAATACTAGACAACCCAATTAGATAGCAAGGCGGCAAATGGGCAAAGCTAATGCTTCGACTACTCTATGCAAGCCGTCCTACCAAGCAAGGCTACTCAAACCAATTGCACACACAACAACGGTGATCAAGCTACACAATGTCGGTTCACCGAAACCAACCAAGCAGTTCTACCCACGGGATTTACTCTACACAATGAGTGGTTCCCAACCGACCACAACAAGTAGTTCTACCCACGGGATTTAAAATACTCAAAGAGTGGTTCCCGACCGACCACAACAAGCAATTCTACTTTGCGGAAAGTAAGGAGGTGATGAAAGTTTATACCGCCGCGAAGAGTAGAAGATGGCCAATCATCGGTGTAGTTGCCAATCACCTAGGAAGCTCAAGCACAAGCACAAGGAGGTTGAAGCCTCGGCAATCACAAATCAACACAATGATTTTTTACCGAGGTTCACTTGCTTCCCGGCAAGCTACTCCTCGTTGTGGCGATGCACTTGCTTGGTGAGTTGCCCGCTCAATTGGCTCGGTGCCAAAGACCCCAAATGAAGCAAGATGATGGAGCACCAAATAGAGAAAGCTTCTCTTCGATGGCAATGCTTGCGTGCCCCTTCTTCTTCTTCTTCTTGGAATCATCATCATCATCACTTGAGGAAGATGAATCACTCTCCCAAATTGCCACATGAGATTCACCCTTCTTCTTGTGAGAGGAGTCTTTCTCCTCCTTCTTCTTCTTCTCTTGCTTCTTCCTCTCCTTTCTCATGGCATCTTCATCATCACTTGCATAGGGACACTTGGCAATGAGATGATCCTTGCCATTGCACCGGAAGCACTTCATGGGACAGTCACTAGACTTGGATGAGCTTCTCTTGCCCTTGGACCGGTACCCCTTCTTCATGAGCTTCCCCATTCTCTTCACAAGAAGTGCCATTTGTTCACTCACTTCATCTTCTTGTCCACTTGAGCTTGAGCATGGTTCATCTTCACTTGAAGACTCTTTTTTCTTCTTCTTGCCCTTGCTCTTGGATGATGCGGCCTTGAATGCCACACTCTTCTTATCATCATCCTTCTTCTCATTTTTTTTCTTCTTCTTCTTCACCAACTCTTCCTTCTCATGATCTTCTCTAAACTCATCATCGGCCATGATCTCTTGAAGGACTTGGTTGGGAGTTGGCTTCTCCTTCATGGTTGTCTTCACCATGACGGTCTTCAACATGTCAAATCTCTTGGGAAGACACCTAATGAACTTGGTGGAGAATTGAGAGTCCTTGATTTCTTCCCCAAGTCCCTTGAGCTCATTGACAATGACTTGGAGCCTATGGAACATCTCTCGCACACTCTCATCCTCCTTCATTGAGAAGCTTGCAAACTTCTCTTGCAACATGTAGGCTCTTGCGGTCTTGACACTTTCGGTGCCCTCATAAGCTTCTTCTAGCTTCTTCCAAATGTCATGAGCCACCTCAAGGTTCTTGATGAGCTCAAAAGCTTTATCATCAAGTGCCTCATGGAAAGCACTCACGGCAACATCATTGGCTTGTTGCTTCTTCTCTTCGGCCGGTGTTGGCACCGCACCCTCAACAAGCTCAAACTTGGTTTCCACCACTTTCCACACCTCAAGGTTGATGGACTTGAGATGACTCTTCATCTTAAGCTTCCACTTGGCATAGTCATCGCCACGAAACGATGGTGCCTTCTTGGTGTTGTTGATATGCATAACCAATGCCATTGCTTCACCGTAGGATGTTAGTCCAACTCAAACAAACGGTGCCCGGCTCCGATACCACGTGAAAGGTCACAATGGTCAGGGGGGTGAATAGCCTAATAAAATTTCTAGCAAGAATACTAGACAACCCAATTAGATAGCAAGGCGGCAAATGTGCAAAGCTAATGCTTCGACTACTCTATGCAAGCCGTCCTACCAAGCAAGGCTACTCAAACCAATTGCACACACAACAACGGTGATCAAGCTACACAATGTCGGTTCACCGAAACCAACCAAGCAGTTCTACCCACGGGATTTACTCTACACAATGAGTGGTTCCCGACTGACCACAACAAGTAGTTCTACCCACGGGATTTAAACTACTCAAAGAGTGGTTCCCGACCGACCACAACAAGCAATTCTACTTTGCGGAAACTAAGGAGGTGATGGAAGTTTATACCGCCACGAAGAGTAGAAGATGGCCAATCACCGGTGTAGTTGCCAATCACCTAGGAAGCTCAAGCACAAGCACAAGGAGGTTGAAGCCTCGGCAATCACAAATCAACACAATGATTTTTTACCGAGGTTCACTTGCTTCCCGGCAAGCTACTCCTCGTTGTGGCGATGCACTTGCTTGGTGAGTTGCCCGCTCAATTGGCTCGGTGCCAAAGACCCCAATGGGGAGCCGCAATCTCCACACAAGACAAGGATCCACAAGCCACGAGCAATCCACTAGAGTATCCTTTCGCGAACTCCCGCGGGGAAGGATCAAGAACCCCTCACAAGAACCCGGTGTGGCCTCGAACAATCACCAAGTCGAGCTCAACCACCACCCGCTGCTCCAAACCGTCTACGGTGACGGGAATCACCGAAGAGTAACAAGAATCCGCAGCTCACTCGATGAACAAGTGCCTCTAGATGCAACTCTCAATGCAAATCACTTGTTCTCACTCAAATCTCTCTCAAGAATGATCAACCTATCCAAGAGATGAGTGGGGAGGAGTGTCTCTAGCTCAAAGTATGCTCAAGAGTGTTAGAATGGGCAAGAGAGAGCTCCCATGGCCGGCCAACCTCTTATTTATAGACCCCAAGTCGAAATAGAGCCGTTGGTCCTCGGGGGCGTCAAATAACACGCGCAGGACGCGTATGCGCGTCCGGCGCGGCGTTTTCGCCAAACGGTCGCCCAAAATACATGCGCCGGATGCGTCCGCCGCTGCCCGCCAGACGCGTCCGGCGCTCTTCAGCGCGTCGCGGAATCCGACTGTTGCCTTCAAACCGTGCTGACGTTGCGCGTCCGCCGCCCGAGTCCGACGCGTTCCGCCGGACGCGTCCGGCGTCCCGACGCGCGCGAGCCAGAATCCCAGAAGTTTCTGGTCGGCGTCTGGCGCACGTCGGACGCACCACAGCCGCGTCCCCCGCTCAGTGAAGCCCGGCCAGCTGCTCGTGCCAGGCCACAACGCGCCGGACGCGTCCGGCCCGCCTGGCCCGGCGTCCGGCGCTCAGCAGCGCCCGAGACAGCCGCCCTCACCAGCTCAACATGCACCGGACGCGTCTGGCCTGCATCTAGCCGGCGTCCGACGCCCTTTGAAGAAGATTTCTTCGTAGAATCTTGCGCCGTCTTCGCTTCAACTCCAATCTCTTGCCTTGAGTACCAACTCCACCAAGTGTAGACCTCGTCTCAAGCATCGGAGTTAGTAGTACAAGCACGACCACGTCGGCAAGAGTTAGCCCTCTAGTTAGTCTCTCATGCATCATGCCAAGTCGCAACTAGAGGCACTTAGGACCGCGAATGAAACCAAGGAAACCCCTCTTGATAGTCGGTTATCAATCCAAAATGTGATCACACTCTCTATAGTGTCTTGATCACTAAACTGGAAAGCCCTATCAAGTATACCTTCGCCTTGATCTCCATGGGCCTCCGTCGGAGCTTGATCACATCACATCCACCATGTTCATCACCGTGATCACCATGCTCCATCATCCACCGTCACGTTGCTATGTGTCTAACCACACTTAGAGCAAAGCATTAGCAACGTTTGAGTGTCATTAATTACCAAAACCAAACCGGAGCTTTCAATCTCCTCCTTTTTGGTAATTGATGACAACCCCTCGACAAACTCACAAAGATATGGAAAATGAATTCAATATGAAATTGAATTGCTTGCCCAAGACATTTTGATCATGAATCTTGGATTGGACAAGCATTTCAATTCCAGTTTTGGTAGTGGTAGCTCCCCCTATATGTGTGCATCAAATGTTTGGTCGATTTTCAAGCACACATGCATAGATAAAACTTGTGTGAGAGTTACCACAACCAAAATGGTACTAAGGTTTATAGAATTGACCTTTGAAGTGTGATACCAATCGGAGTGCGATAATAAACCTTCCTTAGCACCATGGGAATCTAGACATTCATCAAAACTCAAAATACCTCATGAGATCACATTATAACCAAGGTACTTGAACAAGAGAAACTCTATGTCTAGAAACCACCTAAGCATGCTAGTACTTCATTTCATCAATCAAGTTCTATACTAGCATTACACCAAACAAGCATGAATATTGAATTTAGCTTGCAATGCTCCATATCATCATGTATGCACATACAAATGCAACAAATAGTCTATGAGCTTGCTCCCCCTATTTGTGTGCTCATGGTTGGGTCATATCATAAAAATTGATCCCCTTCCATTGCTCTTTGTGACTTATTTCTCCCCTTTGTCAACAATCACCAACAAGGGTGCATAAGATGAGAGAAACAAGTCAATCAACTATGGCCAAATCTAAACCACATGCCTAGAAAATGTATCTCGGTTTGAACCAAGGGCAAGCTTCTTCACACCTCATAAGAATAAGGGTTATCTTGACCATGTTGAGATACACATCATGAGCAAGTGCTAAAGATTCAACACTAGGTTCACAAGCTCACAAACAAGTCATATGCCACCACTAGATCACATCAAGCATAGAAACAATAGTGGTGCCATATATCCTTCAAATTCATTTGATTTGCAATGAATGAGCCTAGCAAGATGCACATGTATACATGTCTACACAACTAGCAAAGGATGCATGAGATGCAACAAGCAACTTTACCTTGCTATGTTGGAGGAGAGGCATGTCATATATGGGGTGCATCAATCCATGTTGGAGAAGCTAAGTATGTTCAACTCATTCCTCAACTTGCAATATCTCTTCTCATCAAGAGGCTTGGTGAATATGTCGGCTAGTTGATCTTCGGTGCCAATGCTTTCAATGCTCACATCTCCCTTTTGTTGATGATCTCTAATGAAGTGGTGCCTCACATCAATGTGCTTGGTTCTAGAATGTTGAACCGGATTGTTTGTCATCTTGATTGCACTTTCATTGTCACAAAACAAAGGCACATGCTTGAACTTGATCCCATAGTCATTCAAGGTGGCTTTCATCCATAACAATTGTGCACAACAATTCCCCGCACTAATATATTCGGCTTCGGCGGTGGAGAGTGCCACACTATTTTGCTTCTTTAAAGACCATGACACAAGAGATCTTCCTAGCACTTGGCATGTTCCACTTGTGCTCTTCCTATCAATCTTGCAACCGGCATAGTCGGAGTCGGAGTATCCAATCAACTCAAAGCTTGACCCCTTGGGATACCATAGACCAACATCTTGAGTACCCTTCAAGTATCTCAACACCCTCTTGGTTGCCGTCAAGTGACTCTCTCTTGGAGAAGCTTGAAACCTTGCACACATGCACACACTAAACATGACATCCGGCCTTGAGGCGGTCACATATAGCAAGCTTCCAATCATTGATCTATATAGCTTTTGCTCAATCATCTTGCCACTATCATCAATGTCCAAGCCACCATTGGTTCCCATAGGTGTACTAATGGCCTTAGCATCTTGCAACCCAAACTTCTTGATCATGTCCTTGATGTACTTGCCTTGACTCACAAAGGTGCCATTCTTCATTTGCTTGATTTGAAGACCAAGAAAGTAGCTCAACTCTCCAAGCATTGACATCTCAAACTCACTAGCCATCATCTTAGCAAACTCTTCACAAAAGAATTGATTTGTTGATCCAAAGATGATATCATCCACATAGATTTGCAACACAAACAAGTCATCTTCTATCTTCTTGGTGAAGAGAATGGTGTCAACTTTTCCCATCTTGAAGCCTTTGGATATGAGAAAGTCCCTCAATCTTTCATACCATGCCCTTGGAGCTTGCTTCAATCCATACAAAGCCTTCTTGAGCTTGTAGACATGGTTGGGCTTCTTGTCATCTTCAAAACCGGGAGGTTGTGCAACATACACTTCCTCATTGATGAAGCCATTGAGAAATGCACTCTTCACATCCATTTGATAGAGCTTGATGTTGTGAGCACAAGCATAGGCTAATAAGATTCTAATTGCCTCCAATCTTGCCACCGGTGCATATGTTTCTCCAAAGTCAAGACCCTCAACTTGTGTGTAACCTTGTGCCACTAGTCTTGCTTTCTTTCTCACTACCAAGCCATCTTGATCTTGCTTGTTCTTGAAGACCCACTTGGTTCCAATCACATTATGCTTCTTTGGCCTCTCAACAAGCTCCCACACTTCATTCCTAGTGAAGTTGTTCAATTTCTCATGCATGGCATTTATCCAATCCGGATCCTTCAATGCCTCATCAATCTTGGTTGGCTCAATGAATGACACAAAGGAGTAGTGCTCACATATGCTAGCCAATCTTGATCTTGTTTGCACACCTCTTTGAATATCACCAATGATGTGATCTAGAGGATGATCTCTTGTAATGTTTGAAGGTTGAAGAACTAGCTCATTTGCATTGCTTGCTTGACCTTGATCTTGATCTTTATGTTGAGTACCACTTGTGCTTGCCTCATTGGAATCATCAATCACAACTTGAGTTGGCACTTGCACCTCATCACCATCATCCACTTGCCTCGGCCTAATTTCACCAATGTCCATGTGCCTCATTGCATTGTTCAATTGATCTCCACCCACATCATCTTGATTTTGATCTCCAACTTGAGAGCCTTGGGTTTCATCAAATTCAACATCATGAACCTCTTCAACTAGTCCACTAGCCAAGTTCCACACTCTATAAGCCTTGCTAGAAGTAGAGTAGCCAAGAAGAAATCCCTCATCACATCTCTTGTCAAACTTGCCAAGTCTTTGCCCCTTCTTGAGTATGTAGCACTTGCAACCAAAGACCCGGAAGTAAGCTATGTTGGGCTTCCTTCCATTCAAAATCTCATATGGAGTCTTCTCTAACTTCCCATGGCAATAGAGGCGATTACTATAGTAGCAAGCCATGTTGATGGCATCACTCCAAAACTTCTCACTCACATTGTACTCAAGTAGCATGGTTCTTGCCATCTCAATCAAGGTCCTATTGTTCCTTTCAACCACACCATTGGATTGGGGAGTGTAGGTTGGTGAGAATTGATGCACAATTCCAAGCTCATCACACAACTCTTCAACTCTTGTGTTCTTGAATTCACTCCCATTGTCACTTCTTATCTTCTTGATGGTAGTGTCAAACTCATTTTGCACCCTCTTGACAAATGACTTGAATAGATCATAGACTTCACTCTTGTCATAGAGGAAGAACACCCAAGTGTATCTTGTGTAGTCATCCACAATCACAAATCCATACTTGTTGCCCCCAATTGATGTGTAGTGGGTTGGGCCAAACAAGTCCATATGCAATAACTCAAATGCTCTTGAAGTTGACATCTCATTCTTCTTGGGATGTGAGTTCCCATGTTGCTTGCCGGCTTGACATGCACTACAAGGTCTATCCTTCTCAAATGTGACATTATTCAAGCCTCTCACTAGATCATGCTTCACCAACTTGTTTAATTGCTTCATGCCAACATGTCCAAGGTGCCTATGCCATAGCCATCCCTTGCTTGACTTGCCAATCAAACATGATGTAAGTTGAGCTTCACTAGCAACCAAGTACAAGCTTCCATGCCTAAACCCCTTGAAGATGATATTTGCTTGATCCTTGCTCACTACCTCAACATTCTTGTCATCAAATATGCACTTATAGCCAAGATCACACAATTGTGCCACCGACAAAAGATTGAAGTTCAAAGTATCAACTAGCAACACATTGGAGAGATCCTTGTCATTGGAAATTGCAACCTTTCCTAGACCCATGACATCACCCTTGCTATTGTCACCAAATGTGATGGAGTTGAATCCACCATTGTCATTCTTGTCAAGTGACTTGAACATACTATCTTCACCGGTCATATGATTTGATGCACCACTATCAAGCACCCAATGCCTCCCTCCGGCTTTGTAATTGACCTGCAAGAAGACATCAAGCTTTAGGTACCCACTTTTGCTTGGGTCCTTGAAGGTTAGTCACTAGAGTCTTTGGCACCCAAATAGCTTTCTTCTTTGAGCTCATCCTTGGTGTACCAATGAATCTAGCACTCACACCACTCTCACTCTTAACAAGCATGTAAGAAGCACTCAACTTGTAAGAGGAGGCACTAGTGTTCTTGTTCTTGCATGCATGCTCTAGATGACCGACTTGCTTGCAACTCTTGCAATAGCTACCATTGTTCTTCACAAAACTAGTCTTGTGAGGAGCAAAAGCGGCCTTGCCTTTCTTGGGGGTATAGCCCAATCCCTCTTTGTAGAGAGAAGCTCTTTGGCTACCCAAGCACATAAGCAAGCGGTCCTCACCACCATAAGCCTTAGCCAAGGTGTGATTGAGCTCCTTGACTTCCTTCTTAAGAGACTCATTCTCAACTACTAGTGTAGAATCACATGCATGACCAACACTACTAGATGAAGTAGAGGCATAAGAGCATGAAGGGCCAAGTGATGCAACAACAAATGAGTCATCAAGTGAATCACATGATGTGGACACATTTTTCTTTTCTATGTTCACCACTTGTGATTGCACTTTCTCTTGCTTCTCAACTAGAGAGGAATGAGTTTTTTCAAGCTTGGAGTGAGCAATCTCTAGCTTCACATGGTCTACCTTTAGACTCTCATAAGAAGCCCTCAACTCCTTAAGTTCTTGCTCAAGGTTTTGTTTATCCTTGCGCAAGCCCCTACATTCCTTCCTAGAGTCATTGAAAGCACCCTTGCAATCCTCAAGCATGACAAAGAGTTCTTCTTTTGTAGTCTCATCATCATCATCACTCTCATCATCACTATCGGGTGGAGGTTTTACCTTAGTGGCCTTGGCCATGAAGCAAGATGATGGAGCACCAAATAGAGAAAGCTTCTCTTCGATGGCAATGCTTGCGTGCCCCTTCTTCTTCTTCTTCTTGGAATCATCATCATCATCACTTGAGGAAGATGAATCACTCTCCCAAATTGCCACATGAGATTCACCCTTCTTCTTGTGAGAGGAGTCTTTCTCCTCCTTCTTCTTCTCTTGCTTCTTCCTCTCCTTTCTCATGGCATCTTCATCATCACTTGCATAGGGACACTTGGCAATGAGATGATCCTTGCCATTGCACCTAAGCACTTCATGGGAAGGTCACTAGACTTGGATGAGCTTCTCTTGCCCTTGGACCGGTACCCCTTCTTCATGAGCTTCCCCATTCTCTTCACAAGAAGTGCCATTTGTTCACTCACTTCATCTTCTTGTCCACTTGAGCTTGAGCATGGTTCATCTTCACTTGAAGACTCTTTTTTCTTCTTCTTGCCCTTGCTCTTGGATGATGCGGCCTTGAATGCCACACTCTTCTTGTCATCATCCTTCTTCTCATTTTCTTTCTTCTTCTTCTTCACCAACTCTTCCTTCTCATGATCTTATCTAAACTCATCATCGGCCATGATCTCTTGAAGGACTTGGTTGGGAGTTGGCTTCTCCTTCATGGTTGTCTTCACCATGACGGTCTTCAACATGTCAAATCTCTTGGGAAGACACCTCATGAACTTGGTGGAGAATTGAGAGTCCTTGATTTCTTCCCCAAGTCCCTTGAGCTCATTGACAATGACTTGGAGCCTATGGAACATCTCTGGCACACTCTCATCCTCCTTCATTGAGAAGCTTGCAAACTTCTCTTGCAACATGTAGGCTCTTGCGGTCTTGACACTTTCGGTGCCCTCATAAGCTTCTTCTAGCTTCTTCCAAATGTCATGAGCCACCTCAAGGTTCTTGATGAGCTCAAAAGCTTTATCATCAAGTGCCTCATGGAAAGCACTCACGGCAACATCATTGGCTTGTTGCTTCTTCTCTTCGGCCGGTGTTGGCACCGCACCCTCAACAAGCTCAAACTTGGTTTCCACCACTTTCCACACCTCAAGGTTGATGGACTTGAGATGACTCTTCATCTTAAGCTTCCACTTGGCATAGTCATCGCCACGAAACGATGGTGCCTTCTTGGTGTTGTTGATATGCATAACCAATGCCATTGCTTCACCGTAGGATGTTAGTCCAACTCAAACAAACGGTGCCCGGCTCCGATACCACGTGAAAGGTCACAATGGCTAGAGGGGGGTGAATAGCCTAATAAAATTTCTAGCAAGAATACTAGACAACCCAATTAGATAGCAAGGCGGCAAATGTGCAAAGCTAATGCTTCGACTACTCTATGCAAGCCGTCCTACCAAGCAAGGCTACTCAAACCAATTGCACACACAACAACGGTGATCAAGCTACACAATGTTGGTTCACCGAAACCAACCAAGCAGTTCTACCCATGGGATTTACTCTACACAATGAGTGGTTCCCGACTGACCACAATAAGTAGTTCTACCCACGGGATTTAAACTACTCAAAGAGTGGTTCCCGACCGACCACAACAAGCAATTCTACTTTGCGGAAAGTAAGGAGGTGATGGAAGTTTATACCGCCGCGAAGAGTAGAAGATGGCCAATCACCGGTGTAGTTGCCAATCACCTAGGAAGCTCAAGCACAAGCACAAGGAGGTTGAAGCCTCGGCAATCACAAATCAACACAATGATTTTTTACCGAGGTTCACTTGCTTCCCGGCAAGCTACTCCTCGTTGTGGTGATGCACTTGCTTGGTGAGTTGCCCGCTCAATTGGCTCGGTGCCAAAGACCCCAATGGGGAGCCGCAATCTCCACACAAGACAAGGATCCACAAGCCACGAGCAATCCACTAGAGTATCCTTTCGCGAACTCCCGCGGGGAAGGATCAAGAACCCTCACAAGAACCCGGTGTGGCCTCGAACAATCACCAAGTCGAGCTCAACCACCACCCGCCGCTCCAAACCGTCTACGGTGACGGGAATCACCGAAGAGTAACAAGAATCCGCAGCTCACTCGATGAACAAGTGCCTCTAGATGCAACTCTCAATGCAAATCACTTGTTCTCACTCAAATCTCTCTCAAGAATGATCAACCTATCCAAGAGATGAGTGGGGAGGAGTGTCTCTAGCTCAAAGTATGCTCAAGAGTGTTAGAATGGGCAAGAGAGAGCTCCCATGGCCGGCCAACCTCTTATTTATAGACCCCAAGTCGAAATAGAGCCGTTGGTCCTCGGGGCGTCAAATAACACGCGCAGACGCGTATGCGCGTCCGGCGCGGCGTTTTCGCCAAACGGTCGCCCAAAATACATGCGCCGGATGCGTCCGCCGCTGCCCGCCCCGACGCGTCCGGCGCTCTTCGCCGCGTCGCGGAATCCGATCAAGGCCTTCAAACCGTGCCGACGTTGCGCGTCCGCCGCCCGAGTCCGGACGTTCGCGTTCGCCGGACGCGTCCGACGCGGACGCGTCCGGCGTCCGGCGCGAGAGCCGAATCCCGGTTTCTGGTCGGCGTCTGGCGCACGTCGGACGCACCACAGCCGCGTCCCCCGCTCAGTGAAGCCCGGCCAGCAGTTCGTGCCAGGCCACAACGCGCCGGACGCGTCCGGCCCGCCTGGCCCGGCGTCCGGCGCTCAGCAGCGCCCGAGACAGCCGCCCTCACCAGCTCAACATGTGCCGGACGCGTCTGGCCTGCATCTAGCCGGCGTCCGACGCCCTTTGAAGAAGATTTCTTCGTAGAATCTTGCGCCGTCTTCGCTTCAACTCCAATCTCTTGCCTTGAGTACCAACTCCACCAAGTGTAGACCTCGTCTCAAGCATCGGAGTTAGTAGTACAAGCACGACCACGTCGTCAAGAGTTAGCCCTCTAGTTAGTCTCTCATGCATCATGCCAAGTCGCAACTAGAGGCACTTAGGACCGCGAATGAAACCAAGGAAACCCCTCTTGATAGTCGGTTATCAATCCTAAATGTGATCACACTCTCTATAGTGTCTTGATCACTAAACTAGAAAGCCCTATCAAGTATACCTTCGCCTTGATCTCCATGGGCCTCCGTCGGAGCTTGATCACATCACATCCACCATGTTCATCACCGTGATCACCATGCTCCATCATCCACCGTCACGTTGCTATGTGTCTAACCACACTTAGAGCAAAGCATTAGCAACGTTTGAGTGTCATTAATTACCAAAACCAAACCGGAGCTTTCAACCCTGTCACAAATGGTGGCAATGTCAAGGAGCATCTGCATGGAGGAATTACCGGCAATGTGTAGCACCCAAGCGTCTCCAGGCAGTGCCTCGGCCACGGTCGCTCTCCTTCTTCTCTTGCTGACAGCCGCAAACGCCGTGGGCGCGAGCTACTGGATGCACTGCCCATGAAGCCATTTGTCGGACCAGAAGAAGGTTGAGCGGTCATCCCCCAGCTGCAAAGTCGTGGCCGCCTGGAACAGAGCCAGAACCGCGCCCTCGGTGGTGGCTGGTGGGCGACCACGGACGCTGTCTTTCCAAACCCAACGGACGCGCAAGGCCACACCCGCTTTTCTGAGATCATGTATGCGCAGTCCTCCCAACAGCTTCGGTCTACAAACCCGTGTCCACGCAACCTTGCATTTGCCTCCTGCAATAGAGTCTGAGCCTGCCCAAAGGAAGGCGCGCCTGAGCTTATCAATCATGTCAATGGCCCATGGAGAAAGGCAGAGAGCTATTGAGGTGTGCACTGGGATTGCCGAGAGGGTTGAGGACACCAGAGCCGCTCTGCCAGCTTCATTCATCAGATTGCCCTTCCAAGTCAGAATACGAGCCGCCACCTTGTCAATCAAGCTCTGCTCATTGGCTCTCCTGAGCCTATGTACCGAGAGCGGGATCCCGAGGTACCGGCAGGGGAAAGGCTCCGCCCGGCAGCCAAGAATCTGCTGCACTCTAGCCAAATCCTCCTCCGGGCAGCGTATGGGGGTGGCCAGACTCTTGTCAAGATTGGAGAACAGACCCGAGGCCAGACCAAAGATGTGCAGCGCCCCTTTTATAGCCTGAAGGTCCCTGTCGCGCGGGGCGACGAAGATGACCAGATCATCAGCATATAGGCTGACCCTTGAGCCTGGAATGTCGGTGATCGGTGTGAGGAACTCGTGGTGTTCAACCCAGGCTAGGAACTTGTTGAGGACCTCCATGACCAAGACAAAAAGCATCGGTGACAAAGGGTCACCCTGTCTGAGCCCTCTAGCGTGACAGATCCGTCTCCCCGGGCTATCATTGAGAAGGATACGGGTGCTGGCTATGGAAAGAATTACCGAAATCCAGTCTCGCCATCTGACCCCAAAGCCCATGTGTTGCAGCACCTCAAGGAGGAAAGTCCAATCGACCGAGTCGAAGGCCTTTGCCAAATCCACCTTCAGTAGCACGCAGCTTGTCTTCTTTCTGTGCAGGTGTTTGCAGGTGAGCTGGACATCTCTGAAATTGTCATGGATGCTGCGGCCTTTGATAAAAGCACTCTGGTTGTGGTGGACCAAAGAATCCAGAACAGGTGCTAAATGGTTTGCAAGGCACTTAGTGACCAGCTTCCCAAAGCTGTGCATGAGGCTGATTGGCCGATAGTCCTTGATCTCCGTGGGTAACTCTTTCTTTTTAAGCAGGATCATGTATGCCTCATTAACATGGTGGAAGCCTCTGTAATCCAGCGACCAGAACGCGTTGAACGCCAGCATCAAATCAGGTTTGATCTTTTCCCATAAAACCTTGTAGAAGCGGCCCGTGAAGCCATCTGGCCCAGTGGCCTTGTCATTTGGAAGGTCCAGGATGACTGCCTTGATCTCATCTTCAGTAAACTGGGCTTCAAGTCCAGCTGCATCAATGGAACCGACCCCCAAAGTATGCAGGCCCAGTCTCCTCGTGCGTACAAAATCAGTGCCTAGCAAGGTGTTATAGTGTTGGAAGAAAGCTTCAGCCATGGAGCTGTCCGAGACCACCTGGGCGCCCTGGACCTGTAATTGTATTATCCTGTTTTGCCTCTTCCTGTGGCAAGCTTGCAGATGGAAAAAGCGTGTGTTTGCATCCCCCTCCTTGAGGAACTGGATCCTCAAACGTAGCCTGGCAATAGACCGGGACAAGGAAGCCAATCCCAGCACCTTGGATTTCAGGTTTCGGTGCATCTCTTGCTCCCATTCAAGCAGCACACGCCGCTTCTGTTGCTCATCGAAGCACAGAATGACCTCTCTAGCAATGGTCAACTGCAACCGAATGCTACCCACATTAGCGTTACTCCAACAGCGCAACTCTTTGGCCATCCTGCGCAGCTTCTGGTCCAAATTTCTGAAGGGCACATCGTGGGCCGGCTCTAGGTCCCAAGCCTCCTCGATCAGCGGCCAAAGAGAGTGATTTCTGTTTTCTAGTATTGTTCACTGATTTGTTGTGATAGTAAAATATTGTACCATGGCTAATAAGTTTAAGCAAACAAGGTCTATGCAATAGGTAGATTTTCAGCAGTAGGAGGGGCTCGAGGCCCTCTTGCCCCAGCGCTGGATCTTCCACGGGTGATCAACATAAGTAGAGTGAAAAAATATAGCTTAAAGAAATACTAGATATGACTACAAGCAATGAAACACTATGAACATGAGAAAATAATATCACAAAGGACCCCAAATAGAGTACCAACCAAAGTTAACATTTTAGGGAAAAAATAGTTTCTTATTTATTTTTATTTCAAATAAATTACCTATAATTTTAAGAGATGATATTAGATTTTTTATTAATGATTTTTGGCAACTGCTCTGGTACTCCTTTCTAAAAATATTGCACGAATCTCAAAGCTTCGATCGGGATCCCACCTGGGCCTTAGCCCTTCCAGCGTAGCCCTGAGTCCAGCCCGAGTCCAATACCAGTAACGTCTGAGCGTCCGTCTGTCACCCACGTCCGTGAATCTTTTGTTCCTTTCGGTGAATGCGTCCGTCCGCCGCCACAATCATTTCGTACGTCTCCTGATCCATTTCTTCCATCTCTGCGGCCATGGCACCGGCCAAGGCACCACCCAGCGCAATCTCATTGAACCTGACGTCTTCATGTGCGTGCGCCGCAGCACGGGCGGCTCGGAGGAGGCGCCGGGGAGTAGGTGCTTGCCCACGTTGTTGGGTTCCCAGAGCAGTTCGGGAGGGGGTGGATCGCGTTCCAGTTCCACGTCGAGTGTGCCATAGTGAGATTGATGTTGAAATTTTCGTTTCATTGATGTTGAAATTTTCGTTTCAGTCAGTGTGCTCTTGGGTTTGAAACTTGGATTTGGAAGTCCAAAGTCTGAATCTGAACATCCTTTGCCTCCTGTTCTTAATACTTCAGAAGAAACTCTGAATCTGAACTTCAGAGGAAAGGCAAAAGGATAGCTGAATTGGCATATGCATCGATTTTACTGATGTTTGATGAAGAACCATAATAGTGGTAACATTAGCTGCTACGTTTCGTCAGTACTGATTCTAAACAGGTTATGTGTGGTATAGCATCTCTGAAGCCAATAAGTGGTAACAATGATATATGTACCAGTAGAGAACTGTACGGTATATGTTAAATTGGTAATAGCCATAAGCTAGTTTATCGTACACAACACAAGCACGGGAGTAATTTGCACTAGCGTCTGGTAAGCATCAGTTGCATACCCAAGTCATCATACAGCTCTCTGCCCAAACGCAATGGTTGGTCGAAACCAAATCATAATCATAAGAATGAAATTTTTCGCGTCTGTGTAATTACCAATGCACAAGACAGTTATGTGTGGCTGCCAAAGGTTAACAATAACCAGATTGCTTTTGGAATGGACGGATTCAATCTGTTGATTTGAGCTGCTCTGTATGTTGATTTCAGCTGCCCTGTGTGCTTATTTATTTGGACAATGACGTCGTTTTGAAACTGTGTACGTGCTCCTATGCTTCATATGCAACATGATTTTACACATAATAAACACATATACTGAAGACACGTTTCCAACATACAAGTTGTTTTCACAATGAAACCAGGTTCAGAACTTCAGATCACAACGATCAACTATAACACATGCATCAGGTTTCGGTAGCATATATTTGATACTACCAGACCAACGATTGAGTTTCTGACAAGGACAATAGTCACAGGTTTCACGTTTCAGGCTCACACATGCACACGCACTGTAGGATTCAGAAATATAAGATTCAGGCACATTCAGAAACTGCAAATCTAACACATCGAATTAGGAAAGGCTCTGCATATTTGCTAGAGCAATTCAGGAACTGCTACTGCCAGATCGAGGAGCAGTTCATGTCAAGGTTTTAGCCTCTACTCTAGTTCGAGTTTGTAAGCTTCACCATCAGTCGCACCCTTGCTGCAGCTGAGGAAAAAGGAAAAACAATGTCACAGCGGCGCCAGCGGCGCATTGATGCAAGCGGGGCGCGGACAGGCGCCGCATTCCCCGGCCTGTGGCGCGGCGGGGCCATGGGGGCGTGGACGGTCACCTCCATCGGTCGGTGGCGGCCGGTGGCGCCACCGGTCGGGGCGTGGACGGAGGAGGAGGGATGTGCACCGGTGGCGATGGGGATCGGGTGGCCAGTGCCTTGCCGCAGAGATAGAAGCAATGGATAAGAGGAGTAGCATGTAGTGTGAGGATCGATAGGAACTGAAATGGTGGCGGATGGACACTGGCGACGTGAGTCACGGACGTGAAGACTGGACGTTTTCCTCGTAACTGAAGTGAGCTGGTCTCGGGTTTCTACTATAGATTTCCATTTGGCCCATGGGCCGGCGGCACGGCACGCGGCATGGCCTTTTGGCACGGCCCATGGGCCGCACGGCACGGCGGCCACCGTGCCCGTGCCGGCACGGCACGATGCCCATGCAGTGCATGGGCTGCCGGCCTGGCCCATGACACGGCCAGGCACGGCACGGCCGGCACGGCGGCACGGCGCAATTTTCAAATTTTGACTTGAAATTTGAGAAACCGAGAACACTTTGAAATTTGATGAACATGATGAAGAGTTGAAAACTTGTAAAATGTGATGAAAATGCTGAAAAATTTAGAACACTTGTCAAAATGGTGAGGTGTTTATGCCTGATGGGCCATGGGCCGGCACGGCACGGCGAAAATGGCCGTGGCCCATGGGCGGCACGGCACGGGTAAACGGCCCATGTGCCGTGCCGTGGGCCGAAGGCCTGGCCCACGGCACGCCCCGGCACGGCACGGCCGGCATGGCGGCACGCCGCGGCACGGACAGTGCCGGCACGGCACGGCACGGTGGCCATATATAGTTTCTACTGGGCGGGCTTTAAGATTCGTGCAAGTTTTCTACAAGGAAATACCGGAGCAGTTCTCATGATTTTTCTAGAAATGGAAAATCATCTTTGAAACAAGCAAAAGGACTAAAATTGTCTTGTTCTACAGTTGAATGATGCTCGTGACCAGATTTCATAACTCAGGGTTCAAAATCGACCATCAAGTTGAAGGTTGAGTAATGAACTTCAACCAATAAATAAATCCTCGAACTACCATGAAGTCATGCAACTTGTATGTCAGTTTGAATATATGCATTATGAGTTTATGACGTAAAACACGTCCTTTTGTTGCAGGAACAAAACGCAAAGATTTTGTCAGGTTACCGGTCGCTTTCGGAGTCTGGTAGCCGTCGCACCGAGCAGCTCGAGTATGCAGGCGCACCGGCGTTGTTGACGATGGATAACCGACTAATTGTGTACGTCAATATAGTAGGCCATGTACAGTGAAGCTCAATATAGGATGCAAATGAATGTGCAGATGCAAAGCAGCAACGATGGAACCATCCATCCAAACATGTTTCTTTCAAAGTTTATAGGTTCACTCACGTAGGCTGACTTCACCCTGGGCACGAAAAACCGTGAATTGAGAACTAAACCGAAAGAACCGGAAACCAAACCGAACTAACCGAACCGATCGATTTCGGTTTCATATTCAGTTCTAGGATCTCAGGAACCGAATTTAATATGGTTAGTTCGGTTCAAGGCTTTTGGTTAACCGAAATAACTCGTATTATCCGAAATTTGTTAAGGCCTATAAAATGCCTACAGTTACAGCCCACTAGCCCAGCCCAAGAGCAAGAGGTAACCCTAGGTACTTCGGGACACCGGCAGCCCGACACGCTACTGCCACGCACCGGACGCCCGGAGTGACACACGCGGCCAGCCCCTAGCCGGCCAGGCCGCAGCCGGCGAGAAGTCCATCACGGGCGTAGGAGGTTTTCTTTTTGGTTTCTGAAATTTTTGGTTCCTTCGGTTAGAACCAAATCAAACCAAATTACACAAAACCAAATGACCTCGGTTTCAAGTTTTCTCAAGAACCGATCGGTGCCTTGTTCCCAGATATCCGAATTAGCTAGATAACCGAAAAACCGAACCAATCGATTTCGGTTAATCGAATGCCCAGAGTGAGGTTGATTGCGTGTATGTGACATGCACATGGGTGCTTGGCCCATGCGTCCACCTCAAAGGGGCCAAACGGCCGTGCTGCTGCTGCTGCCGCTCCCGTGCCAGGTCAGGTTTAAGTCGCTTTGGGCTTATGTAATTCTAGGACAATAAATACATTAGTTAAGCAATAAAGAATAAATTCCTTCCCTATCTCTCCCCCCCCCCCCCCGCGCCCTCTTCTTCTCCTCCTCATGCCGCTAGCCGCCGCATTCGCGGCGCCCCCTCGCCACCGATCACCGCCTCCTCCACCGTTGAAAGGTCACAATGGCTAGAGGGGGGAGGGGTGAATAGCCTAATAAAATTTCTAGCAAGAACACTAGACAACCAATTAGCAAGCTAGGCGGCAAATGTGCAAAGCTAAAGCTTCGACTACTCTATGCAAGCCGTCCTAAACAATACAAGGCTACTCAATCCAATTGCACAATCAACCACGGTGATCAAGCTACACAATGTCGGTTCACCAATACCGATCAAGCAATTCTACCCACGGGATTTAAGCTACACAATGAGTGGTTCCCGACCGACCACAACAAGCAATTCTACCCACGGTATTTAAGCTACTCAAAGAGTGGTTCCCGACCGACCACAACAAGCAATTCTACTTTGCGGGAAGTAAAGAGAGGATGGAAGGTTATACCGCCGCGAAGAGTAGAAGGTAGCCAATCACCGGTGTAGAAGCCAATCACCTAGAGACGCTCAAGCACAAACACAATGGAGGGCGAAGCCTCGGCAATCACAAATCAACACAATGATTTTTTTACCGAGGTTCACTTGCTTCCCGGCAAGCTAGTCCTCGTTGTGGCGATGCACTTGCTTGGTGAGTTGCCCGCTCAATTGGCTTGGTGCCAAAGACCCCAATGGGGAGCCGCAATCTCCACACAAGACAAGGATCCACAAGCCATGAGCAATCCACTAGAGTATCCTTTCGCGAACTCCTGCGGGGAAGGATCAAGAACCCCTCACAAGAACCTGGTGTGGCCTTGAACAATCACCAAGTCGAGCTCAACCACCACCCGCTGCTCCAAACCGTCTATAGTGACGGGAATCACCGAAGAGTAACAAGAATCCGCAGCCCACTCGAAGAACAAGTGCCTCTAGATGCAACTCTCAATGCAAATCACTTGCTCTCACTCAAAGCTCTCTCAAGATTAGCAAAGGAATCAAAGAGATGAGTGGGGGAGGAGCTCTCTTGCTCAAAGTATGCTCAAGTATGAAGAAATGGCGAAGAGACCTCCCCAAGGCCGGCCAATGGTCTATTTATAGAGCCCACTCGAAATAGAGCCGTTGCCCCCTCGGGCTGAAGCCGCAACACGCGCCGGACTTCAGCCGCGCCAGCGAGTCGACCGTTGCCTTTGAAATCCGATGACGCCACGCGTCCGCCGCCCGCGTCCGGCGCGCTCCGTCGGACGCGTCCGGCGGCCCAGCGCGCGCGAGACTCCAACGTCCAGAAACTTTCTGGTGCGAGTCCGGCGCACGCCGGACGCGCCTCCTCGGCGTCCGGCGCTCAGCAGTGCCCTGCCAGCCGCTCGCGCCAAGCCACCACGCGCCGGACGCGTCCGGCTCGGCCTGGCCGGCGTCCGGCGCCCGCTTCCGCTGCTTCGCCAGCCCGAGGAGCTCTCTGTGTCGCGTCCGGTGCCCTTTAAGCCCACGTCCGGCGCTCATAGAGCAGCTCCACCTTGAAGTTTGATCTTCGATGAATCTTCGTCTTCGATCCAGGTCCATCCTCTTGCCTTGAGTACCAACTCCACCAAGTGTAGACCAAGTCTCAAGCACCGGAGTTAGTAGTACAAGCACGACCACGTCGGCAAGAGTTAGCCCTCTAGTTAGTCTCTCATGCATCATGCAAAGTCACAACTAGAGGCACTTAGGACCGCGAATGAACTGAGAAACCCCTCTTGATAGTCGGTTATCGATTCTAAATGTGATCACACTCTCTATAGTGTCTTGATCACTAAACCGGAAAGCCCTATCAAGTATACCTTCGCCTTGATCTCCATGGGCCTCCGTCGGAGCTTGATCACCTCACATGTCCACCATGTTCGTCACCGTGATCACCATGCTCCATCATCCACCGTCACGTTGCTATGTGTCTAACCACACTTAGAGCAAAGCATTAGCAACGTTTGAGTGTCATTAATTACCAAAACCAAACCGGAGCTTTCAATCTCCCCCTTTTTGGTAATTGATGACAACCCTTCGCAAAACTCACAAAGATATGGAAATTGAATTCAATATGAAATTGAATTGCTTGCCCAAGACATTTTGATCATGAATCTTGGATTGGACAAGCATTTCAATTCCGGTTTTGGTAGTGGTAGCTCCCCCAACATGTGTGCATCAAATGTTTGGTCGATTTTCAAGCACACATGCATAGATGAAACTTGTGTGAGAGTTACCACAACCAAAATGGTACTTGTTGGCATTTCTTAGCGCGATTACCAAAACTAGACTTAGAGCCTAATCCTGATAACAGTGCCAGAAACGCTAAATGGCTTTACTCGACATATTTACTAGAAACTAGTTCTAGCAACTACGTGAGTGTTGCCAAAAGATAGATCACATCCTATTAGAATAAATATCCGCAAGCGCACGGATCTATCGTTGCAGCATTTCATCCAGAAGTATTCAGGGTATCGTTATTTATATTTTCCCAAAGGAAGGCATGGGGTAGTCAAGTAATCTAGCATGGGTATGAATATAATATCTAGCATGAGGAGAAACCGACCAATGTGCTATACAGGGGTAAACATACGGTAGTTTGGATAGTGGACACACACTTAGAGCAACCTCAAAGAAATAAAGGTAAAATAAAGAATAAAGAATGATCTACGCGGAGCAGGCAGGTCCTATATAGTCAATGCTAGAACAGCTAATTCCACATGTTATACAAGTCAAGACTCGACTATAGACTAGGAATATGGGGAGACCGCGGCAACTGGTCTGCCAGTCGATGGCGGCATTTACGAACTCCTACTCGACATACGAACATGGGGGATTACAAGGGACGGACAGGGCTATCACCACCTGTCGCCTACCACCTCAACCGTGGCATGCCGACATATCCGAAGGTTCCCTCGCATCCGGACACCACGTTCGCATACTAAGGAGCTACCTACGTCCCCCTAGGACTCCCACCCTACGGATGGACGAGCTAAGACATAGGCAAACCCGAAGGTACATCGAACCACTATTCCTCTCCTACAATCTAATCTAAACAAGTAAAACATATGAACGATGAAGGACAATGTAGAACACGATGAACAACTCTCACAAGAACTATGGCCTAGTTCTTGATCATCGAATATATCGTGTACTAGACTATACTCTAGTTCATATGCACGACTATATAAATATGATGAGAACTTGACTAAGGAAGAACGCTCCATAGATTTATACCAAGAGTGTAGCTTTTCTTCCTGCAGACAAGCTCTCCAAGTAGCTTTGCCTTGCTCCAAAGGACTAACACTAATGCTAAAAGAACAAGTGAGAGGTGTAGAGATGGCTCCAAATGGTGTGTGTATTGGTGGGGGGCCTCTCCTCTTCTTTTGTAGGGCGCTGGAGGCGGTTTGGGGGAAGTGAGGTAAAAGCACCAGCGAAACCGTCACGCCCCAGATGGAAGGAGGCAAACCGCCTTGGCCGGGCCCACCTGGAGGCAGGGCTGGCGCGCGCGCGCCCCAGGCGCGCGCGCCTGGGTGGCGCCGCCCCCTGACCGCCTTTGGCGTGTGGGTCTGGGCCATCCTCTGGGCCGCGCCTTTGCTGGTGTTTTGGCCCACTTCGACCCCGAGGTGGGCTACCTTGTTTTCTTTGCCTTTTTACGCCTTCCGAAAAGCGCCTTTTTATTCTGGAAATTCCTGCACTTGGTGTATATTCTGCAAAACAATATTTTCTCCAAGCACAGGTGAAACTAGGTCAATAGTAAAGATATATGTGCAATAAAATATTTATTTCCCCCAAAACGATCTATAATTGGCGGGTAAAAATCGGAGTTAAGGACCGCCAACAAGATCCCCCAAGCTTACCCCTTGCTCGTCCCGAGCAAGTCTTTTGCTTTGGGCTGTTGATCAGGGGTTGCTTCAATGCCGATCATATCTCAAGTGTACAAGATAAAAGAGAGCGTTCTACTATTATTTGAATAAATCGGCAATTGTATCTACTCTATGATTCCTGATAGAGTGGGGCTTCTAATTTTCTCAAGTCTTGGGCGATTGCAAAATAGAACAGTTTCAAAGACCGGTGCTTTTCATTCGTCCCAAGATCAACTTTCAGTCCAGAGGTTTTGTAAGTTTTTATAAATAGACCAAGTTCCTCAATTGACCCACTCGATCGCTCAACTGTGTATAGTTACCTCACCAAAGGCATTTTCAGATTTTGCCTTCTTCCTACCACTAAAAGCTGAGAGTGGAGTTTTGGGTACGTATGTAAGTGGGCATACTTGTATCACATATATTGTAAGGTCAAGGATCGAACCTTACGGAGATTAAGCTATACACCTTGATTGAGATGTGCAAGTGTGTGGATGGATGAATGATGATTCCTAATTTTTGTGGTATTTTTGGGTCTCCATGCATCGTGACATACTCTCTTTTATTGGTGGATGAGATGAAAAGGAATGATGGGCTATCAAAGAGGATCTAAAACTATTCTCTCATTTTTTTTTGAACGGGGATCTAAAACTTTTCCCGTTTGCCTACAAGAGTGGTAAATCCTATAACTATATATATATATATATATATATATATATATATATATATATATATATATATATATATATATATATTTCTTTCCTCTCTTTCTTTTTTTCTCATTTTTTTCTGACTAAGAACATAGCCCATAACTTTATTGATGAGGTGGAGAGAGATGTCATGATGAACAATGCATGGAGAATTTTTGAAACTACAAGAGAGGGTTGTGCGATCCTCAGGGTGAGGGTCGGCAATTTTTATTTGGTGGAAAGAGTGGTGTGCAACTCTCAGTGTAAGAGTCGGCGGATAGTAAAGGGTGCATGTTGTGCGCAACTCTCAGTATAAGAGTTGGTGTTTATTTGGTGGGTGCAAGTGAATCTCAATCATGGGTGTAGAGTCATAATCTCGCGTCGGTAACAATCCGACCGAACTCAATGTACGAACAAGCAGCGTATGAAGGTTCTTATACTACAGATATCATATGGCTCTGGTGGGTATTTCACGATCATTGAGAAACTATTGTTTTTGAAATTTTTTTGTGTTGACACAAAATGTGGCGCACTGTGTCTCACACACAGCAAGCCGAAAAGCGTGGCTTCAATCGGGTGCCCGGACGGTTTGGAATCCGAAGACGTGCCAGTCGATTTGACCTGAAAATCGACAAGGGATAAAACTGTGAGAACAAAACTGGAACATGCCTGGTGAGACCAGACAGTTCCATATTTACGGCCCTGAAGCCACTTACGACGACATATAGCTATAGAAGCTATCTGCCAATCAAGTTGCAAGTCATTCGGCTAATTGTAAAGAGAATTAACTACCGAATACGTGTATGTGAAGACATGTTTGAACAAGATTAGAACATTAAGCATAACAAACCATATCTTAAGCTTAGGACATTATCGATGCATAAATAATTATAAATAGGCCACTTGTAAATATAAATCTATTAAGGTAACACATGCATAGGCTAATCCAACTAGTCTGCCGCACGTCTAGCCTTCATAAACCCGTCAAGCACAATACCAAAGTAAGTTAATCCACCGCATGATACGACCTACTATGAGTATATGCCACTCCCTACTCTTAGATTAATCCACCGCATGATACAATCTAATAATAAAGAGCTAAAAGTATGCAATTGTTAGATCTATAAATACTCATTACACGTGTAAGCATAACCGTATCGGCAAGATTGCCGAATCGGGATCCATGAGGGAGGAACAAGCAAGTTATCACAATTTAGAGCTAAGCAAAACCTACATCTGCCGCACGATATCCAGCTTTATCTAGGATCTAAACGCTCTAACATGCATGAACCCACAACATGTGACAACCTCGATTGATCTAATTCGGCTATATGAACTTGATCTACTTAATAATGAATAAACATGAAAGAGTAACCAAGAGCCGAAAGAGTATCAATCTAGGTTGGGCAAAAGAGTGTTGCAAATAAATAAACATTGAGTTAAACATGCAACACGTGATAACTTAATGAATCAATTAGATCTTGCCAAATCTAAAAGAGCCTGATAACTATTTTTACCCATGTCTTAATCCGCCGCACGATACAAGGCATAAGCAAAAACTTCCCATGATCGAGCTTAGATCTACCGCATGTTCTAAGCTAAAACAATGAGACTACTTGCATCATAATCTAAATCCATCGTATGATACTAGACATGATAGCAAGGTTGCCGGGACTTACGGAGGTCGACGGATCGATTGTTCCTCTCGAAGAACTCGACGACACGACTAAAAGGACTCGAGAGGTGGCACGGAGCCGGTTGTATTGATTTGGTTGTGAACATCTTTTTACAATGGCCGGAGTTTATATTTATACCCTGGGCTGATGACCGACGTACAAGACTTGGCTAAGAAAAATATCTAAATAAACTAAATTATTAAGGTACACGGACCCTGACTCCCTTGGCGCAAAATCCTTGGCTGATGAAAGCTTCCTTGACCGACCCGTCTGTGTCTTAGTCGGTCCAAGCATCAAGCTCCACGATACGTTCTATTTCCTTCCTTGGTAGATCGTGTAGCAACTGGACTCCTGGCGATACGTGTAGTACTGCTTGGTCAGATCTTGTCTCCTTGTCTTGGAAACTCTAGCTCACGTACACATATAAGCAGATCAATTAGCTTCCTCCTTCACGTACGGACTCAGCATGCGGACAAATAAGCTGATCACGTAAATCGTGTCGAATTCATGCGTGTCTTCTCTTCCTTAATCTTCTGGCTTTCCTCATCTCTTGTGATGGTCTTTCCATGTATACGCATCCTTCTTTGCTTGCCTTGCTTTTATCCAAGAGATAAGGAGGACTTCTCCGATTCATTGGATTAGCTTGATGTGCATTCAGACGTGATCTTCTATCTTGAATAATCCTTTCTTCTATGCACAGAGTCCATCTCGTAGTAACATATATCCATGTATTGAACCAACCGATCAGTAGATAGACCTGGCCAAATAACTATGCTAGCTAACTGGCCGTCGTGTATAAACACCTCTGATGGCTTGATCACGCGCCTTTTAGCCATAGGTATATGTATGTCTTTTCTCCAAAATAATATTTCTTGGCCGGCAGAAAATTCCTAAACACCATATACCTCAAATATATTAAAGAATATCCCCTTGTCACTGGTACTTCTTGGCTGTCCAAATTTTGGTGTCAACATTTTGAAACAAAGACTCCGGACGTCAGGTTTTCTCAAAGGACAAAGTCATTGCTGTGGTCTATGTCACTATATCATATCGCGCAATAACCTAGATGAGAGTAATTGTATGCAACCCACTAAATCAAGTTTCTAGAGCATGATAAAGTAAAGCCGATAAACCCAAATATTAGAGAAAACTCTATTTTAAACAAGTACAAGGGAGACATAAAACAAAGCAACCAATTATTTCAACATGGGTAGAACTAAGCATTTCATGGCACATATATGGAATGGAATATATATTTTTTTTGAAATTTTTCAATGCAAGAAACTTGAATTTAAACATGCTGTAACAGAAAATAAAATTGCGAGAAATTAAATATGCAATGCAGGTACCTCAAGTGGGGGTCCTCCCCCAAGCTTATCCTGAAGCTCATGGCCCAGGGTTGTATCCCTGGGACCTCCAGTAGGCCCTCTGCTGCTCCTGCTGGATGCGGAGGCTCTCTGCAAGAGCGTCGAACCGCTGCCCGTGCTGCTGCTGCCACTGGGTCGTCGAATGCATGAAGTTACCCAGGGTGTTCCTGATTTCATTCATCTGGATCTGCAGCTGTCCAATGCGCGCATGGACTGAGGCCAGCGTCGGCTCCTGCTCTGGTGGTGGCGAGTCGACAGTGTACCTTCTCTGTCGCTCCCACTCGTCGGTCCCTGCCTCGGACCATGCCCTCTCAGCGGTCTGTGCCGGCTGAGGGTACTGCTCCCACCCCGAGTAGCCTGGGTAGCCCTGGTAGGCCTCCCATCCACCATAACCATACTGCTGGGGAGGCTGTACAGGAGCATCTGGCTGAGCAAGAGAGTCAGGCTGTGCATACTCCTCAGCTCCTCCTCTAGTGGCTCTCGGTACCTGTTCTTCCCTGCGTGCTTCTTCTGCAGTCTTCAAATCGAAGGTGAGCACATCACAGTTATGTAAATAAAGATCCGGGTTAGGTAACCGAATCTTATTTACATAACCGGAGAAGAAGAAACAGATATGATATTTTCCATCTGCCTTCAAAGTGTGCCCTTGATTTAGGACACGCAAGTCGCAAATCGGCCGATCAAGTACTCAACATCGTTCTCATCTAGTGCTCCTACGGCATTGGCAATGCGAGTAACTAGAGAGGTGCAACCGATAGCATAAGACTTCTTTACCATATCTAGCCAGTGGAGGCACATCTCCTTCACAGGAGCGACCTTGAACTTATGAACCATGGCAAAAAGAAGCTTAAGCTCTACAGAATGCACCCATCTAATCTTGCCAGCAGAAAACAAAGTCATAGAAATCCAACGATGCATGAGTCTAAGGGTAGGGTGTTGGATCTGAGTGTTCAGGGGTTTGAAAGGTCCAACTTCTACCCTACCCGAAATCTTTTCCCAAAAAGAATTGCGCTCAAAACCAGGGATGGATGCATCTAGCTTAAGTGCACACTTAGAATGAAAACCTAGATGATGAGCGAGCTCTCTCCAAGTAAGATGATAATCCGTGCCAAACAAACGGAAGTAGATATGCTCATCATCATAATCAAGTGTGCATAAAAACTGGATGGTCAAGAGACGCGAACCTTGCTCATCGATGGGATCGATGTTCTCCCAACCAACCGCCCTCCAAACGGTTTCGAAGTCGACATCCATACCTATTTTCTTGATGAGGTTGGCGTCATAGACCGTCGTGTGGTTGAACAGTCGATCCTTGAGGCTATGGTACCTCTGCAGCTCCTGCTGGCCCTCCAGGTCGAGGTACGGGGCGTCGACCGCGTAGATTCCCTCAGGCTCGGGGGTCGCAGGTGGTGCCTGTTGACGGCAATTATACCCTGTTTTCACCCCATGAAAAGCCATCAACAATGGTCACAATTCAGAGCTACACCCAGCAATAAGTAGTGACACAGGTACAATTGACTTGGTTCCAGATGTACATGTCATTATTTGAGTGCAGGTGCAAACAGGCACTTTCCAGTGTCCGGAAGCTCCGAATGAAGATAGAACCACCAACCAAGATGGCCAATGAACAAACCAACTCCACATTCATCAATGTCCTGACCTCTGAAGACAGTATGCAAAATATGAGCACAATGTCAGGTCGGCCGACCTGACATTTGTGGGTCCAATACCACCATTGTGCTTAGAATTGCATGGTGAGACTACCTGCAAAAGATGGCCCTTTGATTCCACCAAAGGCAGGTCGACCGACCAAGGTTTGGGGCCATCTCGGACACTGCCAGAACACCAGAGACGTCAGGAAGACAGTGGTGGGTCAACCCCCCAATGGGCCAGGTCGGCCGACCACCCTTTGGTGGGATGCCACCTGTCCTGACTCATCACCGACCTCAGGAGCTTCTAGAAGGCTGGTGGGACCCACATGTCAGCCAAAGGCTGGTCGGCCGACCAGGTCGGTTGGCCTCCCACCGACTTCCTGCATGGTCTCCATATGTCCTCTGTCCACAAACGTCCATTCCAAGTCGGTTTGATCCAAGGGTGGAGAAGGCATGTCACGCGGATCGATGACATGGCGGTGGAGTAGCCCTTACTCCACCTCCCACTATAAATACCCCTCACTCCCTCTCATTCAAGACACCAAGGAGAAGCCTCTTGAGAGCCATGTGAAGTTATGTAGTCCACTATAGTAGTAGTAGTAGTAGTGTGGGAGTTAGAGTGGGTCGAGCGAAGCTCGGAGTCTCCGGAGTCGTCTTCTGGAGAATCTGGTATGTCTTCCTCTTGTAAGACTTTCACACTTTTCCTTTACTTTTCTGAGTATTTACTTTTAGTACTTGCTTAGTGTAGTATTACTCTAGTAGTAGTATTATAGTGTTCTAGTCTGTTTAGTAGTAGTAGTTCACTAGATAAGTTAGTCTTGCCTGCTTGGTTGTTTCCATTGCATTGGTCCTGACGGACTAGAGCTTAGGCTAAGACGTATATTTAGCTTAAGTTGTAGGCGTTAGTGTGAGCGTGGTGCTCAGACTAAACCTACCGGTGGATATTCGCCTCACTGATTGGTATAGTTACCATTCAAACTCCCAACGTGTATTAGCGGGGGCGGTAGTGACAGAACGCAGCACCCCAGCGGGCTCTATTCGCGTCGGGTAGGTCGATAGGTGCCCCGTAAATGAAAAGGTATCGCTAGAATAGGGGATGAACCCTCCTATTTGTCAGTCATATCACCAGCAACCAGGGAATACAAGACTAGTGGTTTTAGAGTATCTACATTACTAGATTTGGATAGTTCACAGAAGTAGAAGTTAGAGTCATAGGAGTCTTATACTCACTCGTTGTCCTCCCACCTAGCTATCACTCTACCTTATAAACCCTCTAGCCAGCTCCTTGATCCACCCTTCCTATACACTCCGTTTATCTCTCTTCCACTAGTGATACTAGACTAGAGACACCTGGATCTTCTCCTCCTATTAAATCCTAGCTACTGCTTTCCCTTAGGAGAAATATAAATCGACAACCTTGGAATACTCCTCGGTGAAATGCTACAGCGGTACATTCTGTGCGCTTGTGAAATATCCAATAGATATAGAATTACCCCTCCTGGCATCTCTGGCGTTGCTGCCATACTTCTGGCGGTTGCGCTAAGAAATGCCAACAAGCATTTCTGGCGCCATTGCCGGGGAAAGCGTCAGCCTAGGAGTTTTTATAGGATCAAATCCAGGGTCAGTGACCAGTCTAGTTAGCAATTAGTGTTAGGGTTTTACCTCTCACCTGTCTTGCTTCTCGAAGCAAGACGGTGCATGAACGGCTGTTGAGGTGAACTGGACATTGTCAAGTTCCACCTCCAAGGTTCATTCGGACCTAAACCCGTTCAAGGAAGGAGGGTCTGCACTGCTTGTCAAAGAAGCCATGACCCAAAAGATCATCCCTGACTATTCTGCACCGTTAGCTGACTATGTCGCTACGGGTTCGCAGTTTAGCTTGGGGGTTGCAAACTTTTGAGTTTGTGTTTATCTATATGGTGCAAGCCAACCCATTTGTGGGAAACCACACGGGAATGCCAATACCCATCTCCAACACTTCCTATAGGTGTGTGGGACTTTCAGCATGTCTCCACAAAAGCCATCTGTCCTCACCTTTTCCATTCTTGCTATTGGGAAAGGCGAAGCGGTAGTTTTACACCAATAGAGAAGAAATCACCGTCAAGAGAAAACCATCCTATCATTAGTGACGGAATGACCACATCACTCACAATTCAATCACAAATTGTGAATGATGAGTTGATCCAAGGATGTCGTCCAATCTCACAACTGTTGTGAATCTATGTGCTTCAGTGTTCTTACTTCCATATTCCACTCTAGTATGTTTTGGTTTGGTTGTGCGTCTAGAGTGCTTCCATAGGTGTTTTAAATTAAGCATGGTGCTTAGGTTAATTTGCCTACCTTAATCAAATAAGACATGGAGTCAAGTTTGATTAATTGAACAAAAAATTACTAGTGTAGACTGTGGTTGTATGTCTGGACTAACCCCTGCAGGAAGTTCAAATCCAAAAGGGTAAGTCGTTGAGATAAATTCACAAATGAGGTGAGAATTGAGTGAAACCTTGATCAAGAAAAGATTGGAGATCTTGATGGCAAGGCGTAGTGCAATCATTCCCCTCCATCTCCAGGATGGAATGATGCACATTCAAGCCCAATTGTCAATGGAGAGGTCCTGCTCTATGGACCTAAAACATGGAGTCCTCGCTGATAAGGTATGTTAGTAGTTATCTCATATTTACTTCATGCATTTCAATTCTGCATTTCCCTTTCAATTGCATGTTTAATTTTAGCACTGCATTTTTTTATTTCGACAAAATAATTTAGACTTAGGTAATAAAACTTGAGAAGAGTGAGTAGAGAAAAGTTGAGCTGGTAGGGCCAGCATAGCCAGGTCGACCGACCTGTCTTATGGGGTCCACCACCTCTCTCTTCAATCTGGCTAGAAGCAGGGATCCAAGGAGCAGCATAGGATGCTCTGGGGCTCCAAAGCCCAGGTCGACCGACCTGGACTTGGTGCCTCCATGCACCCTGCTGTCTCCCAATGATGATAACCATGGATCCTATGCCCACCACACTAGCCAGAATTCGAGGAGAGATGGTCCATTGCTCATGACTTTAGCTTAGATGCCACTTTAAGCATCTTGAATGCTTTAGGAAGCATGCCACCAGCCAAAGCCAGCATAGGGCATAGCAATGCATGCTTAAGTGTCTCTCCATGGGAATCACTTTGATGCTTGTCTCCACTTCTGCTTTCTCCTTTTCCCTTTTCCCTTTTCACCAAACACTAGACATAGGAATCCGAAACAACCTCAGCAACTTTGGACCATGACCACCACCACCCTTACCAGATAACCTAACTTAGCATGACTAAAGTGGTCGGGGGCACAAACCTTGGTCGACCGACCAGGTTTATGGTCCAATGCTTGTGACTTTTTGCAAACACTAGGATAGATTCCTTGTCAGAGGGAGAGCATGCTTCATAGGGGCCAGGGCCAGGTCGGCCGACCTGCCTTTTGGGTGGCCTTGCCTTGCCCTTTCACCCCTATAACTAGCATCCCAAGTTGAGCTCAATCCTACATCTCAAGCTCGCTTGGCCTTCTCTTTTCTCTTTAGTGTTCCAAGCCTTCTCAAGCTTAGTTTAGTCGTAGCCATAACCAAAAACCCAAAAAACATTTCCCTTTCCAAATGCATAAAACAAAAAAAAAGAGACAACCTTTTTGCTTAACCTGCTGAGCAACTTGGGGACCAGGTGGGGCCCATGGCTGGGTCGGCCGACCCAGCCTTGGTGCCACCCATCTGCCAACTTTGCCCCCTGCTTTGCCATGCCATGTTCATGACTTGCTCTTAGCTAAAATCTTAAAATTATAACATGTATAGCTTCATAGGCTTACTCAAACATCTAGATGAAGCTAGCTTGGCAAACTCTGCAGCTTTAAGCAAAGAACTTTCAGTGCACTTAGTTGGCTTGTTGTTTGAGAGTGTCACCAGGGCTTAGGGGAGGCCCACCTCCTTCCAGCCTCTGGTATGTGTGATCATATAGCTATAGGATGAGTGCTATAAGAAAAGGAAGACAAGAAACTGTCAACTTACATCCTAGGAACTAGACTCCCTCACTCTCACCTCTTGCTTTAACTAAGAAGATGAAGAAACTTACCATCCCATTTAGCCAAGCAAGAGTGCTTAAGCCACTAAGCCAATCATGACCTCAAGAGCTTCTTGCACCGAGGCATTGAGACAGGTAGATCACCAAAGGTAGGGGTCAGCCGATCCCACCATTGAGCCCACTCATGCTTCTTTCACTTTGGCTAGATGTGTAGACTTAGGAACAACACTTGGATGCTCAAGGGATTTTCAAGTGTGGGTCAACCGACCCACACATGAATCCTGTTGGCTTCCTGTTGTATCCTACACACCTCACAATCCTTTACACACAATGCTAGCCAAACGTTGAAAGAAGTGGTCCCTTGGTCCATCACTCTAAGCATTAGATACCCCTCTTCACCTTAGGGACCAAACCACCAGCTCACATCTGCACAGTGGTCAACAAGGCACGCTTGAGTGCTCCCATGGTTCATGGGAATCACTTGAGCCATGTCCCCACTTTTACCAATCACCTTCTATTGTTCACCAAGCACTAGACTAGGGAATCACTGAAATATCACTACCTCTGATCCACACCTAGCCTTCACTCTTCTGAAACTTCAGGGAAAAAAGTTGAGAGTGTTGAGAGGCCAAGCTTAGGGGTCGACCGACCCCCACTTTGTGCCAATTCAGAGAAGGATTCATCAGGATTCCCTGCTCATAGTCCAATAGAACATTTAGTTGTGCTTAGGGGAGATCAGCCTACCTTAGCTTTGGGACTTCACCATTTGCCCTTCTCCCCCTGTGAACAACCTTGCAACGTGAGCCCAAATCCACACTTAGAATCATCTTGAGCTCACATTACCTTCTCTTCTCTCTCTAAGCTTAGGATAAGTAGAAACTCGCCTTTGCCCTCTTCCTTATCCTTAATCACTTCAAGAAGGGAGACGCCACGAGCATGCTCCCAAAGAGAGAAAGAGAGAGACATGTTGGGAGTGCACCCAACAAAGAGTGACCTCACTTCCCACTTTGGCACAAAGCAAGGGGAGGAGCATCCTGGGTCAGTTGACTCAGGAGGTAGGCAGCCAGCATATGGGTTGTGATCTACTCATCCTACCAATGCTCATGGTGGTTTTTTCTTTTTGAATTGGAGGAGTTGCATGGGACGGCCGACCTGTGGTATGGCCGCCCAGCACCCTCACTATATCACACAGCTATCCACCATCTTGCTGCTAAATCCACACTTTAAGGTCTCCAAGGGTCCAGGTCGACCGACCCATAAAGTTGGTCACCAGTACCCTTGCTCACTTACTCTCCTCCCCCTGTGAACACTTTTTGTGAGCCCTTCTTCCTGTAGCAATAGAAGTTTGACTTGCTCAATGAGCAAGTGTGGCGTGTGTCACTACCCACTAGCACACTCTGCTGTGGGAGTGACTATGCCCCGCTAGGACCACTAACACTTGGGAGGACTAATGCTAACGCTAATCTTTATTTCCCTAGTGTGTCCTTGTGTTGTCTCACCTTTTGCAGCTAAGAGAAAGTTGTTCTCTCCAATAAATGCCTTGTGCACCTCCACTGAGAGAGAGAGTCCAAGGGATGCCTCATATCTTGCCCTCTTGGACCGCACAGGCAAGAAGCCAAATTGTTGCAGGAACAAGCAGACCCTGCAGGTGAAAGTATAGAAGAAGACGACGAGGTAAAGTCCATGGATACTCTAGGTCCATATGGAGACCTGTCTAGATCAGACTCCAAAAGTGCGCACTCCTTACCCATGGGGTAGGGAGAGGCGCCATCAAAAGATGGAAATGGACGGCCTCATCGACAACACTAAGCTTGGCTCAACAAAACGCCCAACCTCTACAACTATACAAGATGAGCAAAAGCCAAGCTTGGGGGAGATCCTCTCCCCCACTAAGGTACGTTTATCCAAGGTATGTCTTCTATCTTGCATTTTCTTTTATTTACTTTATTGCATTTTGATTATAATAAAAAGGCTTATCTATATCATGCTTCATGAGTGCTCTTCTTCCTATGGAAATGATTGCTAAATTGCTAGTTAATGTTTCTCTAATGCTTGTTTACAACTTAGCACTTCTCTAAGTATGGATTACTTGGCACTCTTAACCATCATGAACTTGATCACTTAGTGGGTTGCAAGTGCTAAAACAAAGTCTAAGTTGTTGTGAGATACGAGATAGTTAAGATAAGAGCTCTATACTATTGTTCTAAGCACGCGTGATTGCCAGAGAATTTATTTTAAAAATGAATGAAAAACTTAATTGTTCCTCAATGGTGTTGAATTTCCTACCACAGCCATATACACTTGATATCAAAGAACCTTCTACATAAGTGTTGACATTTCTAACGCCACTCAGTGTTAGGTTGTCATCCCCAACATGGCGCCAAAAATGCTGGTACTAAATAATGCAACTGCTACTAGAAATAAATATGGGATCCGCAAGCGCACAGATAATACCGATGTAGCATTTTAACCAGGAGTAATCCAGGTATCGTTATTTATATTTTTACCACTGGGAAGGGAATGCACTGGATAATGAGTGATGAGCAATGCACATGCTGTAATGGAGAGCTTAACCTTGTCGTATCGATCATCTCATACGGGGTAAGTGTCACATAAAATATAGGAATGAATGATAAATGACATAAGATAAATGAGAGCATTTAGCCACATAAAATAATAGTAATAAGCCATCTCAACTTAGCACTCTAAGCTTATAACACTAGCATGGACTAGGATGATCTAGGGTATAATCCTATGTTATTCTAACTATAAGGTCAAGGCATACAATGATTAGTGCAAGAACATCTAGCAATCATGGCGGAAAAAGGTTACATCTATGCATAGTGATATTACCAGAGAAGACAAGAGACATAGCAATGACTTCAATGTAATAGGTTGTTCTACTAAGACCTACCAATGGGGGATGGAATACAAAGGACTCAACGGAACTGTCACTTCCGCGATCTACCACACGACCGGCCAATAGGGTGTAATCGCAGATAAATACGGTCTAAGCACCACGCCTACACAATATTTACCACTCACCCATCGATCTAATGAGTAAGCGCTATACGATCCTATGCATAAACATAATTCTAGTCCAACTATGCTAAACATATAATCAAAGTAAACTAAGAACAATATAATTGAGAATATAATCAAATAGAGCAAAGTCAAGTATGATATAATAGAATAGAATAAAGTACTACTCATAGTATCACGAACAATGATGAATATTACAAGAATGTAGAGGGAATTACCAAGAACTCCGACAGATCCGGACTCCAAGCTAGGCTTGATTCCCTCTAGATCTATTCCTATGTAGCTATGCTACTAAACTATGGAGCTCTAATTGAGATGGTGGCTCTGGCTTCTCGAATTCGATGAGAGAATGAACTCTTGAATGAATTAGGAATGAATTCTGGTTTCACCCGGGGGCCGGGGCTCGAATATATAGCCCCTAGGATTAACCACGCCCTCGGATCAAACCGACCTAAATGGACGATAATTATTCATCCTCAAAGGCGGTGGAGGCGGGATCCACGAGACTCCACCCGATTGGTGGAGGTGGGGAGTCGGCCGACTCCCCACTGGGTCGGCCGACCCACCACAATGCCAGTGGGTCCCCGCTTCCAGTGTTGCCTTACGGAGTCTTCTAGATTATACAATTTTACCCGTTCGGTCTTTATCTCTATGTAATCATGACATGTGGGCCTCCTTTGGTTCTCTTTCGATAACCCCCGCAGAAATAGACAATCACCAAAACTCGTGGAATTCTGTCGGTGTAACCCCTATATCTAACGGTGAACTCATATTAGTCCTTTCTCTTGCTGCGTTGACGGTATAAAATTGATACTTAACGATCGTCAACAAACTCCCCCAAGCTTACCTTTTGCTCGTCCCGAGCAAAGATAGACTCATGATGGATCGGGAGTTGCTACAATGCTTTCACTCCTCACAAGTACACATGCGTTCAAACAAGAACTCTCCTCCGGATTAGAGTGAACTATCCTGACTCAAAACTCACTCATATTACCTTTCACCATGGGGCTTGTAACCGTCACTTGGGTCTTGAGTAGTTGAAAGATAGAATGGTCAAGTCAAGCGCCATGTTTCTCGCTCTTTGATCAACTATTATCCCGGAGTTTTTGCAAGGTTTTGAAATAAAACTCAGAGTTCCTTGTATGAACCTTTCAATTCTCTCATTTGTGGTATTTCTGGATCCTCTCCAAGGCATGAATAGTGTATGCTTCTCTCTTCTCTCAGAATATGTGGTATTTATGGAACTAAGGCATAGTGGAAAGTGCCTTCTCTCTCTCACCCTACTTTCTAATAGGCTTATGTGGAGCTCATAGGTGGGGAGACACTCAAACTCACTTGCATATATTGCACGGTTAAGACATGGATCCAATAGGAACTAAAATAATAATAAAGTCATATGTGCTTGTGAATGAGGAAATGAATGATAAGGTGATGATGGGATGACGATGATAAGAAAATGATTATGAGGGGTACTCAACTGGTGAACATCTACTTCTACACTTGCTCCTTCGAGGATAACATGACTCCCTTTATTTGGAAACCTTGAAACTTCTTGAATGGAAGGACTTGGCTACTCTTTCTTTTTCTTTCTTTCTTCTTTTCTCTCTTCTTTTTTTTCTTTTTTTTTTTTTTTTTAAGCAACCAATCCTCTGGAAACAAAACTTTAGCACAGGGAGTGTATAACTTGAAATGATAATGACTGGAGCTTTTATGTAGGCAATGAAACGGCGATGATTATGTCTGGATGTTCACTCCCAGAATAGGAGTAGAACCTTTTCTGGATGATGTGAAATAAATGGCGTATATATATATGGATGGATGGATGGATGGATGGATGCGTACTCCCAGGGTAGGAGCAGCATAGGTGCGTATCTCCAGGGTAGAGATAGCACAGTAAGTGGGGAATGCGTACTCCCAGGATAGGAGTAGCATAAGTGCGTATCTCCGGGGTAGAGATAGCACGATATGTGGTGGATATGGATCTATATGTGGGTGGTACTTCGAGGAAAGTAGCACGAATGAATGTAACATTTATAACATGGGTGCATGCTTCGAGGACGAAGTAGCATAGATCAATGGATGGAGAGCACATAGTATTGACTTTATCTCTGCGTGACTAATTCCTTATGGGTCCACAAAGATAACCACACTCAATGCCTATAAAGTCTACACTCAAACCTAAAATATGATCTATTTAAACAGATGGGTTTTCCTAATCTAGTAAGCATGAATATATGGTCGTGGTAGGAATTTGAACTCTCATCATAAAGGAACTCATCATGCAGGAATTTAATACTTTCACGAGATAATTTCTCCGAACTCTAGTATGTCTAGGAACAAGATGAACAATGAGCTCAAAACCTTCCCATATCATACCCGTCAACCACCTAGACTTAGATCAAGTGTTCGCTACCCACAAATTTCGGGTTCGAGCAAATCTCAAATCTAAACAAGTTGTGTCCAAAACTCGGGAGAGTGCAAGGTTGAAAACTAGGTACTTGAAAGGAATTACGGCAGAGCAACTTTTTATCATCTCCATGTAGAGTTTATTCTAGGGATCACTTTTAAAGACAGATTGCAAGAGCTCTCCAAAAGTAGAAAAGATAAATAAGGAAATCTTTCTGGGTTTCTATGGTTATGCAACTTTTTTTTTAGTTGTTTTAATCAAAGCACACTCTAATAAAGCATAAATAGATAAGTTGGAAACACTTAGCTTGGTATACGGGGGATGCTCTCCCCCAAGCTGGATGTTGACATAGTCTGCTGATGTTGCTGACAGGCATCGAAGACGTTTTAGTCCTCCAGGAGTGTCGTAGATAGTTGCTTTGTTGGAGACGGCATTCAATTTTCGCGCGCACTCCGACGGGACCTGGATGTCCTTCTCGCCTGTTAGCTCTTCATGATCCTTGATGTTCTCGTGAAGCTCAAATAGACAACAAAGCTTGTGGAACTGATTAAGCGTTAGTGATAAAACCTCTAGGCCTTGGTTGTCTAGAACTTTCTTAACTTAGACTTGTTCTAACGGGATCACAAGAAATATTTTTATCTTTTTATTATTTAAGGAATGCGAGACGGGGGAAATAAATATCTTTGAGAAATTATTTTTGTGCCACCACGGTGAATGATTATTTACATGGGGCTTGACGATTTTTTGGATGCGAATGCACAACATCTTTATTTTCTTTTCTAATGCGAGAGATGGTAAAGATGCAACTAAGATGCAAATAGGAAAACAAATATGCTAAGGTAAAAATGCAATGCTTTGGAAAGTAATTGCTGATAAATACCAAGTTACCTCTTGGCGCGGCGTTCGGTGGTTTTAAGTCCTCCGAACAGGACTTGTCATGTTCGCTCATTTTTCAAGGGGCGCATTGGCTGGCGCCTCGGATGATGTCGCCTCGTGTGTAGGAATTGATTCGATTTTGCTTTTACCTTCCACACCTTCTTCGTTGGAGAGGGTGACCTTGAGGAGGAAGCTTCTTGGGGCACTTGTTTCTCTTCGGTAGCACCTCTTCGGGTTCTTCTACAATGTTCTTCTCTTACGGGTACCGATCTTCATATCTGAATACTTCTCCTCATAGTCGCCCATCCATCTTTAGTGATGTTCTTCTTGTTACGCGACGGGTACGCTGCCTTCTCCTTGTTCTGTTCTTCTTGGGCTCTTTAGTGATTATATAATTATTGTTGAAGTAGCGGCGTACCTTCTCGGTGGGAAAGTGGAAATGGATCTCTCCCCGTCCCGATATAGATGATAGCTCTGGTGGTGTTTAGGAATGGTCTTCCTAGGATGATTGGAGGATCGTAGTCATCTCCCATGTCAATGACTAGGAAGTCTGTAGGGACATAATGGTCATCTATCTGGATGAGGACATCCTTCACTTCTCCTTCGACGAAGCGGAATGTCTGATCTGCCATCTGCAGCTGTGCATAGGTAGGCTCTAAAGGCATAGTGCCATATAGATACTCATAAGTTACTTTGGCCATAATGTTGACGCCCGATCCGGTGTCACAGACAGCTTTATTGAAAGAGCTTCTGTTGATGGAGCATTGAATGGTTGGGATACCTGGGTCATCCTTCTTGATCAGACGTGGGGACCTGAGTAAGTGGTCATGCTCTCTGTGGACTGCAGTGACCATCCTCACTGTCTCCGTCTTCTTGGTCTTCTTATCTTTGTTCTTGCTCTTCTTAGCTGGATTCTTCTTCTTCTCACTGTTCTGTTGATGAGGGTGTGCTGGGAACTGCAGCACTCTGTTCTTGAAGAAGAAGGTTTCTCGCTTGCCCTTGATGTTGAAGATGATCTTGGCAGTGTTGGCATACATGATGGCTCCAGCAGTGTTCAAGAATGGTCGTCCCAAAATGATAGGGGACCTTTCATCACTGCCTGTATCCACTACCACGAAGTCTGCTGGAACATATGAGTTGCCCACTCGTACACATATATCTTCTAGTACTCCCAAAGGAACACGGAGTGACTGATCTGCAAGCTGCAAGCACATGGTTGTGTATGCTAAGGGGCATCTGAATAGCTTCTCATATATCACTCTTGGCATGATGTTGATGCTTGCACCGAAGTCACAGATTGCCTCATTAAAGTTAGTACTTCCAATGGAGATCGGAATGACTGGTCTCCCTGGATCGCCCTTCTTGATTGGCAGAGTTGAGTCAATCCATGACCCCTTCGATGGATCACTTCGACTATCTTCTACATTGAATATATCAACAAGATTTGCGCTTTTGAGCTCTTCGGGTTGTCCCGCCGGTTTACCTTGACCAAGTGGAGGGAGCAAGGTTAACAAGCCGTTGTACCCGCGACTCAAGTATCTTGTTGAAGCTGAGCCGGCTCTTGATGGCATTGGAAAAGCCATCCATCCCGTTGCTGAGTGTCTCTAGGACCTTGTCATTTGATGTCAGCTTCTTGGACAGATTGTCCATCATCTTGCCTTGATTCAGCACTAACTCTCTCAAAGGCGGCTGGTTGTAATTATTGTAGGAGGAGTTGTTACCTTGATAGTTGCCTGAATAATTGCCTGAGTAGTTAGGCCTCTGCTGCTGATTCCAACCTTGATTCTGCTGAGGACGATAGTAATTATTGTTGTTGTTGTTGAGGTAGTTCACGTCCTCCTTCAGCTCTGGGCAGTTAGCACCTGTGTGCCCAGTCTCTCCACACTCTTCACATGTCATGCGAGCATCATGTATATGCATGACTTCTTTCTTCTCTGTGGCTCTCTCATCGAGCCTCTTCATTAGCAGATCCATTTTGGCGACAAAGATGTCTACCTCTTTCACCGGTGCATTCCTCCACCTCTCTTGCGGGTCTCGAGTTCTTTCTTCACTCCAACCTTGGTTGGATGCCATCTTCTCCACAAGAGCCGTGGCTTGAGGAATAGTGAGTGATAAGAATGCACCTCCAGCAGCAAAGATCCATCGTCTCACGTGTGTCTTTGTTGCTTGAGCCCATGGTAGAATGTCTGCATAAGCAGCCAATTCTCCATGCCATGATGAGGACATTCGAGGATGTAATCTTGAAAGCGCTCCCAAGCTTCTGGGACAGTCTCATCATGATGTTGCTGAAAGCTTGATATCTTCCCACGAAGAGCATTTGTCTTGCCCATTGGGAAGAACTTCGCCAAGAAATTGGTGGAACATAGTGCCCACGTAGGATTCTTCTCCTTATTGGCGTAGAACCACTGCTTCGCTCTCCCCAAGAGTGAGAATGGGAAGAGGCGAAGTAGTATAGCATCTCTGGGGACATCCTTGATAGTGAATGTGCTACAAATCTCCAGAAAGTGTTGGAGATGAGCACTAGCATCTTCATGGGCCTCCCCACGTAACCGGCTTGCTTGCACCATGTTGATTAGCGCAGGCTTGAGCTCAAAAGCTCCTTCGATGTCCGCAAATGGTCCAAGACGAATGTTGTCCGTAGTTGAGCCGAGAACTCACGGAGTGACTTGTGCGCCATGGCTTCAAACGCTGGTGTCAAGTCTCGAACGAAAGGTTGACTTTCTGCTTCCGTCAAGCTTCCAAGTTGAGTTGATGATGATGATGATTGATCGGTCTTCTTCAACTTGCTTCTGGCCTTCCTGAATAAAGCTTCTGGATCGTCAATATAATTATCGGGAAGAATTGTCTTTTTCATACATTACCCCGCATAAGATATAAAAATAGACGAAAAACAAGGGTAAGGCTGTATGAGTAGAGAATGGTGACAAGCTCAATCTCATTATGTAGTGCAATGCTGCTCATTATCCATTGGCTTTCAACCTTCCCCGCAACGGCGCCAAAAATGCTTGTTGACATTTCTAACGCCACTCGGTGTTAGGTTGTCATCCCCAACATGGTGCCAAAAATGCCGGTACTAAATAATGCAACTGCTACTAGAAATAAATATGGGATCCGCAAGCGCATAGATAATACCGATGTAGCATTTTAACCAGGAGTAATCCAGGTATCGTTATTTATATTTTTACCACTTTGGGAAGGGAATGCACTTTGGATAATGAGTGATGAGCAATGCACATGCTTGTAATGGAGAGCTTAACCTTGTCTCGTATCGATCATCTCATACGGGGTAAGTGTCACATAAAATATAGGAATGAATGATAAATGACATAAGATAAATGAGAGCATTTAGCCACATAAAATAATAGTAATAAGCCATCTCAACTTAGCACTCTAAGCTTATAACACTAGCATGGACTAGGATGATCTAGGGTATAATCCTATGTTATTCTAACTATAAGGTCAAGGCATACAATGATTAGTGCAAGAACATCTAGCAATCATGGCGGGAAAAGGTTACATCTATGCATAGTGATATTACCAGAGAAGACAAGAGACATAGCAATGACTTCAATGTAATAGGTTGTTCTACTAAGACCTACCAATGGGGGATGGAATACAAAGGACTCAACGGAACTGTCACTTCCGCGATCTACCACACGACCCGGCCAATAGGGTGTAATCGCAGATAAATACGGTCTAAGCACCACGCCTACACAATATTTACCACTCACCCATCGATCTAATGAGTAAGCGCTATACGATCCTATGCATAAACATAATTCTAGTCCAACTATGCTAAACATATAATCAAAGTAAACTAAGAACAATATAATTGAGAATATAATCAAATAGAGCAAAGTCAAGTATGATATAATAGAATAGAATAAAGTACTACTCATAGTATCACGAACAATGATGAATATTACAAGAATGTAGAGGGGAATTACCAAGAACTCCAACAGATCCGGACTCCAAGCTAGGCTTGATTCCCTCTAGATCTATTCCTATGTAGCTATGCTACTAAACTATGGAGCTCTAATTGAGATGGTGGCTCGGCTTCTCTCGAATTCGATGAGAGAATGAACTCTTGAATGAATTAGGAATGAATTCTGGTTTCACCCAGGGGCCAGGGGCTCTGAATATATAGCCCCCTAGGATTAACCACAGCCCTCGGATCAAACCGACCTAAATGGACGATAATTATTCATCCTCAAAGGCGGTGGAGGCAGGATCCACGAGACTCCACCCGATTGGTGGAGGTGGGGAGTCGGCCGACTCCCCCTGGGTCGGCCGACCCACCACAATGCCGGTGAGTCCCCGCTTCCAGTGTTGCCTTCTCGGAGTCTTCTAGATTATACAATTTTACCCGTTCGGTCTTTATCTCTATGTAATCATGACATGTGGGCCTCCTTTGGTTCTCTTTCGATAACCCCCGCAAATAGACAATCACCAAAACTCGTGGAATTCTGTCAGTGTAACCCCTATATCTAACAGGTGAACTCATATTAGTCCTTTCTCTTGCTGCGTTGACGGTATAAAATTGATACTTAACGATCGTCAACAATAAGCTACTTGCTTGCATTGAGTTTGGTTAAGACTTGTAGAACCTGTGTTAGAGGTTTGTCATGGTCCTAAGATCAAAGATCCACATACCACTAAATATGCTGCTTCTAATCCGGAAGTACGCAACCATGCTACTCCTACACTGGGAGTACGCATCCTCATATCACCATGCTATTCCTACCCTGGGAATAGGCATTATCATACCACCATTATTATGCTACTCCTACCCTGGGAGCACGCATCTTCATTCATACCACCATTCTTGTGCTGCTTCTACACTGGAAGTATGCACCTTCACCATTTCCATCATATAGGTTGCTCCATGTTCCAAAGTTAGAAATCCTCTCTCAAAGTTATCAATTGTTAGGAGAGACACTTCCTAAAAAGGCTAGGCATCTATTTAGAGAGATCAAAAAGAGAGAGAGAGAGAGAGAGAGAGAAAAAAAAAAAAAAAAAAAAAAAGAGAGAAAAAGAGAGCTAGCCTTGTCTCAATAGAAGTAGAAAGAGAGAGGGAGTCAAATAAAGGAGCAACCTCACCCATCATACATTTACCTTTCCTCCATCACCTTACCATCGATCACATTCCTTCATTCCATTCATTTCATTTTACATCTTGATCTAGGGGTATGATGAGTCTCTTCTGTGGTCCAAGATCTTGTTCTTTCTTAACTAAGACAACATATGCCTTGCTAGTATGCTATTCCTTGACATACCTACTTAAGCTCCACATAAAGCCTTATTAGAGGTAGGATGTTTTGAAAGGCAAACACATGATGTGCCTTGGTGAGGATTCATACACCACTTGAGTGACTTGAGAGAAACTATATGAGGAACATTAAGACTTCTTTTGAAAAACTTATCAAAAACCTCTGGCATGAAACTTGCTAAAAGAATGAGAAAAGTAGATGCTCTAGTCAAAGCTGTTCTGTCTTCCAACATCCCAAGACTAAGTTAATGCCATAAGCCCCAGGAGTGCTAGAGTAATATTGGTGTGTTGGCATTGCTAATTTTTCCATTCAAAGAGAAGTTCTTTGTTGTGCACTTAGTATTATTGAGATGTTAACTTAGTGATAACACATGATCCACTGATGCTAAGTCTTATTGTTTGCTCGGGACGAGCAAAGATTAAGCTTGGGGGATTTTGTTGACGGCAATTATACCCTGTTTTCACCCCATGAAAAGCCATCAACAATGGTCACAATTCAGAGCTACACCCAGCAATAAGTAGTGACATAGGTACAATTGACTTGGTTCCAGATGTACATGTCATTATTTGAGTGCAGGTGCAAACAGGCACTTTCCAGTGTCCGGAAGCTCCGAATGAAGATAGAACCACCAACCAAGATGGCCAATGGACAAACCAACTCCACATTCATCAATGTCCTAACCTCTGAAGACAGTGTGCAAAATATGAGCACAATGTCAGGTCGGTCGACCTAACATTTGTGGGTCCAATACCACCATTGTGCTTAGAATTGCATGGTGAGACTACCTGCAAAAGATGGCCCTTTGATTCCACCAAAGGCAGGTCGACCGACCAAGGTTTGGGGCCATCTCGGACACGCGAACACCGTAGACGTCGGAAGACGGTGGTGGGTCAACCCCCAATGGGCCGGGTCGGCCGACCACCCTTTGGTGGGATGCCACCTGTCCTGACTCATCACCGACCTCAGGAGCTTCTAGAAGGCTGGTGGGACCCACATGTCAGCCAAAGGCTGGTCGGCCGACCTGACATGTGGGCCCACCAAAGGTCGGTTGGCCTCCCACCGACTTCCTGCATGGTCTCCACGTGTCCTCTGCCCACAAACGTCCATTCCAAGTCGGTTTGATCCAAGGGTGGAGAAAGCATGTCACGCGGATCGATGATGTGGCGGTGGAGTAGCCCTTACTCCACCTCCCACTATAAATACCCCCTCACTCCCTCTCATTCAAGACACCAAGGAGAAGCCTCTTGAGAGCCATGTGAAGTTATGTAGTCCACTATAGTAGTAGTAGTAGTAGTGTGGGAGTTAGAGTGGGTCGAGCGAAGCTCGGAGTCTCCGGAGTCGTCTTCTGGAGAATCTGGTATGTCTTCCTCCTATAAGACTTTCATACTTTTCCTTTACTTTTCTCGAGTATTTACTTTCGCACTTGCTTAGTGTAGTATTACTCTAGTAGTAGTATTATAGTGTTCTAGTCTGTTTAGGAGTAGTAGTTCACTAGATAAGTTAGTCTTGTCTGCTTGGTTGTTTCCATTGCATTGGTCCTGACGGACTAGAGCTTAGGCTAAGACGTATATTTAGCTTAAGTTGTAGGCGTTAGTGTGTGCCTGGTGCTCAGACTAAACCTACCGGTGGATATTCGCCTCACTGATTGGTATAGTTACCATTCAAACTCCCAACGTGTATTAGCGGGGGGCGGTAGTGACAGAACGCAGCACCCCAGCGGGCTCTATTCGCGTCGGGTAGGTCGATAGGTGCCCCGTAAATGAAAAGGTATCGCTAGAATAGGGGATGAACCCTCCTATTTGTCAGTCATATCACCAACAACCAGGGAATACAAGACTAGTGGTTTTAGTGTATCTACATTACTAGATTAGGATAGTTCACGGAAGTAGAAGTTAGAGTCATAGGAGTCTTATACTCACTCGTTGTCCTCCCACCTAGCTATCACTCTACCTTATAAACCCTCTAGCCAGCTCCTTGATCCACCCTTCCTATACACTCCGTTTATCTCTCTTCCACTAGTGATACTAGACTAGAGACACCTGGATCTTCTCCTCCTATTAAATCCTAGCTACTGCTTTCCCTTGGGAGAAATATAAATCGACAACCTTGGAATACTCCTTGGTGAAATGCTACAGTGGTACATTCTGTGCGCTTGTGGAATATCCAATAGATATAGAATTACCCCTCCTAGCATCTCTGGTGTTGCTGCCATACTTCTGGCGGTTGCGCTAAGAAATGCCAATAGTGCCTCCTCCCCGGAAGCTTCGGGCTCTTAGGGGGCACCATAGTAAGAGCTCGAGCCCTCACCGTACCCCCACGAACTGTAGTCGCTCATGGTGGACTATGCCAGTGGCTAGTTCTCGGGTGTGAAAAACTAGTGGAAGTCGATTTTCCACACCCGAGACTAGCTCTAACACTTGCGCTTTTGCTCAAAATGTGCTAGTGGAAACTTGTGGCATAGGAAGTGGGGGTGGAAGAGAGTGAGAGATTGAGAAATGGGAGGTGGTTGCTCACCCCGGCCACCCCCTTCCTTTTATAGGCGAAGCACCAGCCGAAGGGGGGAGGGGCAACGGCTAGGAGCCGTTGGCCGCCGGCCCGGGCCCCACCTCTGCCGGTCTGGCGCGAGCGCGCCTCGAGCGCGCGCGCGCCCGGGCGGGCCCCGCAGCTGTCCCCCTTTGGCCGTTGGGCGCCAACGGCTAGCCCTTGGCGCTAGCCGTTGGTGCTTCTGCCCCGGCGGTTTCAAAAACATTTTTTTTTCAAAAATAAAACTTCTTTCTTTTTTTCAGAGAAGAAGTTTTATTCTTTTCTCTCTCTCTCTCTTTTTTCTTTTCTTCCGGGCATATATATATATATATATTTTCGAGTATCAAGAGAATACTTACCGACCTATTTTGTCGGTGCTCTTATTCCTCTCCCAAGCTTGCTTGGCTTAACAGGGGTGACCAAACCCTATTGCGATCATGTTCACCGACTCGGGCGAGACCTCGGGTTGCCCCGGGATCCTGCTCGTGTCAGCGTTCGTCGGGATCGCTGCGGCAATCTGGGCGAGTTGGGTCTCTATCATCTTGTTGAAGCTCAGCTGATTCTTGACAGCGGATGATAGGCCCTCTATCTTATTGTTCATATTTTCCAAGATCTTGTCATTTTGGATCATCTTTTTGGTGAGATTTTCGTTGATCTTGGCTTGGTCGTAAACCAGGTCCTTCAATGAAGGTTGATTCGAATTAAACCCGGAGGCGTAATTCGAATTACCTTGGAATGGAGGACGGGACTGGTTGTTCCAGCCATTTCCTCCTCCTTGCTGCTGGCGAAAGACGGCCTCTTCACGGGTCTCGGGGCAGTCATTCCCTGAGTGTCCAGCTTCACCACAGACCTCGCATGTCATGCGAGCGTCCATGGCGTTGACGGTGCCGGATGCATCATTGATGGCACCACCGTCAATCTTCTTCAGGAGAAGGTCTATTTTTGCAGCAAGCATATCCGCCTCCTTCACGGTATGCATGCCTTTTTGTCCCTTAGTGGGGGCGCGGTCCTCCCCCCAAGCTTGGTTCTCTACCATTTTGTTGATCAGTGCCGTGGCACTATCAACAGTCAATGATAGGAATGCGCCACCAGCTGCGGCGTCTAGGTGCCCCTTCGACATGGGTGTTAACCCGTTGTAGAAGTTTTGGAGCACCAGCCAACTTTCCCTCCCATGGTGAGGGCATTTCTGGATGTACTCCCGGAGCCTCTCCCATGCCTCGGGATGGGTTCCGGCGAATCCCCGCCGGAAGTTGGCGATTCTTCCTGCGCAGGCATTAGTTTTGCCCATGGGGAAGAACTTAGCGAGGAACGCGGTGGAGCACTTGCTCCATGTGTCAACAGCGGCCTTGTCCTTGTAGAACCAGGTCTTCGCCTTTCCCACAAGGGAGAAAGGGAGTAGCCTGAGCCTGATTGCATCAGGTGCGACATCCTTGATGACGATGGTGTCGCATATCTCCAAGAAACACTGAAGATGTGCGTTGGTGTCCTCACTAGGCAGTCCACAGAATGAACTTGTCTGCACCATCGTAATGAGCCCAGTCCGGAGCTCGAAGTTCTTGTCTCCCAAGTCGACAGCAGGCCCAGTGGGCACATTGGCAACATTGGGGACTGTTGACACCTCTAACACCACTCACGCTAAGTTGTCATCCCTAGCATGGCGCCAGAAGTGTTGGTATAGAAACTGCTCCTCTAATCAAGAAAAATATGGGATCCGCAAGCGAACAGATAATACACCATCGTAGCATTTTACCAGGAAGTATTCCAGTATCGTTATTTATATTTAGCTCAAAGGAAAGAACTACGGACTTAAACAAAGGTGAGATGAACTTGCTAAACACGACTACCTATGAGTGATTGATTACACAAATCACATACTTTGGCGAGGGGTAAACCATGATAAATAAGGGAATATAAAGTAATAAGCTCGGTGGTATAAATCACACGAGAGATTAGATATAGACTACTCACAAAAAGTAGGTTGACGTCTGATTAGTGCAAGAAACATAAATCCTATGTAGGTTCTAATCTACTAAGTCATTCATCTACTCCAACTCTACACTATCATATACAAGACAAAAGACTCTTCATCTATGTATAAGGATCATTGCTATAACAAGCCAAGACATAGCAGACTTACTACGCAACTTTGGTTCTCGCTAGACCTACCAACGGGGATGGAATACGAGGACTCAACGGAACTGTCACTTCCGCGATCTACCACACGACCCGGCCAATAGGGTGCATTTGCGGTAAACGGCATCTAAGCACCATGCTTACATGAAATCTACCACCTAACCCCCCCCGAAGAGCTAAGCGCTTTGCAAACATATACATAAACTTATTACCAATCATAACCATATCAAATGTAGAACTAGAATAAACTAGGAACATAATAAATAGAAACATAATGATATTTAGAATAAAGTCACAAGAATAGATACAAGATAATACCAAATTCGATGATGAAGATCCGGAATTCCGAGCACAGCGCCCGATTCTTCCTCTATCTAGTCTAAACCTATGTAGAACTTGAAGATCTAGAGTAGCTATTCTAATTCTCTCGGTGGAGATGTCTCTCTAAACCCCGGCTTTGCCGATGGCTACCTCTCAATAATGAATTCTAGAATCAATTGGGGTTTCGCCAGGGGGCCGGGGGCTCAATATATAGCCCCCTAGGATGCACCACGGCCATCGGATCAAACCGACCTAAACGGACGATAATTATTGCTCCTCAAGGTCGGTGGAGGCGAGATCCGCGAGCCTCCACCTGATTGGTGGAGGTGGCCGGGCCGCCGCCCCCCAAGGGGGAGTCGTCCGACTCACCACCCCGCCAGTGGGTCCCCGCCTGGGTTTGCCTTCTCGGAGTCTTCTAGAATATACAATTTTACCCGTTCGGTCTTTCTCTCTATGTAATCATGACATGTGGGCCTCCTTGGATGTTTTCCCGATAATCCCCTCGCGAAAACACATATTCACCAAAACTTGTGGAATCTCGTCGCTTTAAACCCTAAGTCTATGGTGGTGAACAGATTATACCCCTCTTTCTCTCTCTCGATTGACATATAAAATTGATCATTAACAACCGTCAACAAACTCCCCCAAGCTTACCCTTTGCTCGTCCCCGAGCAAATAGCTACGTAAGATGGATCGGGAGTTGCCGCAATGCTTTCATGCTTAACAAACACACATGCTCTAAACAAGAATTCATCCCGACTAGAGTGAACTATCATAACTCCCAAACTTACTCATGTTTCTTTCAACCATGGGGCTTTTACCCGCACTTGGGTCTTGAGTAGTTGAAAGACGTAACAATTAAGTCAAGCACCGTTGTCTCATGCTCGTTGTTCCACCTCTCGTTCGGAGTTTTTACAAGATTTTCAATAAAACTCGAGTTCCTTAATACAACCCTTTCAAGTCTCTCAATATGTGGTATTTTTGGATCCTCTCTAAGGCTTTGAAAGAAGATATGCCTTCTCTCTTACTCTCAGAATATGTAGTATTTGTGGTTCAAGGCATTTATAGATGAGCCTTCACTCTCTCTCTCACCCTACTCTAATAAAGGTTTATGTGGAGCTCATAGGTGTGGAGAACTAATGCATTGGCATGATCGAACCATGGATCCGAAGGAACTCAACATACAACCAATCGGTGTGTGCATGTGTGGTTTTATATGTGGATAATATATATAAAATAGAGAGAAATATTTGTGGGAGGAGAAGGGGTGCACAAAGGAATTATCAATGCTCCTTTATTTGGATGAAACTTGGAACTACTTCAACACTTGAATCTTCTTGGAACTTGAACTTGGAAACTTGACAAAGACTGGGCTCATAAATTTTTCTTTATTTTCTCTTTTCTCTTCTTCTTTTTTTTTTTACAATTCTTGCAGCCCAAAAAGGAATGAAATACTTCTTGAATGGAACACTTCTCAATCTTGACAACTTCACATTGGGAACAAATAGAACACTTGGAGCATTGATTTTGGATAAGTGGCTAGCAAAAATGAACAAAGGGGAATATTTTTGGGTGTTCACTCTCGGTGTAAGAGTAGAACAATTTCAATGGATAATAATAGGCTTTTTGTGGTGCGTACTTCCGGGGTAGAAGTAGCAGGGGTGCATGTGAATGTGTGAAACCAGGATTTAGCCGTATGATGAGTTCATAAGGATACAACACAAATGACAAAGACGAGCCCTAAACAAATGAGGAGGCTTCCTATTCTAATGATCAAGTTTGGTCAGTGGTAGGAATTTTAACTCTCGTTATATAAGGAACTCATCATGAATCATTTATAATTTTCACAAACAAATCTCCGTAATTTAGTGGCACTTTGGAACACAATGAACAAGCAAATCGACTATTATCATATCATGCCCGTCAACTACCTAGACTTAGTTTAAGCATATGCTCCCACAGTTTCGGTGTAGAGTAAATCCAGCTTGTCAAACAAAGGTATCCAAATCTTGGGAGAACTCAAATTTAAAGCTAGGTACTTGCAAAGAATTAGAGCAGAGCAACTATTCATCATTTCCATCACGCAATCCTCAAGTCTACACATTTTTATTTATAACAAACTGAATTGAAAACAAACTTACACACTCTTTTTATTTGTTTTTTTATCTTAGGGCAAACTCGAAATGTAAACACACTTAAAAAGCAAACTTCTTAAAAACAAGCAAATTTTTATTGGGTTTTTTCTAGTTTTTCTGATTTTTTTTTCAATGCATAAAACAAACCAAAGAAAAATAAACAAACTGAAAACAAACAAACTGAAACAAAAGGAAAGAAATACTTATCTTGATAATGGGGGTCCTCCCCAAGCTAGCCTTGCGGCGGTGGTGGTGGATAATGGATGTGCAACAGTCCACCAAGCCATGCAACATGGAGGCAGCTTCTTCCCGGTTCTCTTGAATGGTGCCTAGTGTCCGGGTGGTGTTCGGTTCCACCGGAGCTGGTCATTCCACCTCCGATCATGGCGATTCGTAGTGGCAAAGGGTGTTGTGCCGGAAGGCTACTTGTTCATCATAGTGCTTCTGGGTGAAAATGAAACCGGTGGCATCGGAGTGGCGACGTGGCTCAAAGTCTTGGTGGGGTTCTTCTTCTTCATCGGTGGTACCAAAGGGGTCATAAGAGTATCTTGGTGGCCGTGAGGGTCCCGGCTCGATGGTCCCGGGCTCGATGTTCCCGGGGTGTTGTATGGTGGGTAGTAACCATAGAATGGTTGATGTGGTTGGCTTTGTGGTGGGTACACCCATGAGTTTAGTGAGTGGTGCCGAGGTACATTCCACTCATTGAAACCGGCATGTGCTGGTTCTTCTCGGGCGGTTTCGGCACCACGCCAAACCGGTTCACGATTTCCTGTCACCCTCTCCGAGCGAACTCTTCGAGGTGCTCTCTCATTCACCGGTTCTCCGCCCGCAACTCAACATGATAGTTTTGAACGTAATACAAAGCCGCTCCGGGTTAGGTAACCGGATCGCAGCTTCACCATATTTTGCATAATAAACATTATTTACTTTCTTCGCAAGTGACCTTGGCCAAAAGTGTAGAGGTCATAAAATTCTCTATGATGTTCAATGTACTCAAAAGTAGCTCCCTCTAATAACTTCAAGCTTGTGGCAATGCGAGTGATAAGCGAGCAAATGGCCACACTTCCTACTTTGTAACCGGGGACACTCATCCAATGATTCACTAGGAGATGGACAGAGACACTTTCTTTCTTTCTTGACAGCCACGTACAAAGAACCGCAAGTCGGCTACTCGATCTTGCTCTCGTCATAACGTGGGAAAAGGTGGCTCCTATCCAACGGTGCAAAAATCTAAGCGTAGGATGCTCTATGATCATGCGGGTGCGGTGCGCTAAGTGGTACGGTGCTCTAGAAATGCTGCTCCAAAACCTATGTGCATCAAAATCACCTAGTGCCGCATTTAAATCTATGAGGGCATCTTGAGGGAAACCTAGGAGGTCACTAAGGTTTCTCCAAGAAACAGAATATTCCAGAGCAAACATTCTAAAATAAACTCCATTGTCCGTGTATCGAAGGGTGCTAAGGAATTCTATGGTTAAGAGCCTAATCCCCTTCTCAGTGAGGTTTGCAAAGGAAGTCCAACCAACTAGTGGAAAAATTGTATCGAATTCTTGAGCCATACCGTCTCTAGCGTAAGTGTCGGATCGATGACCGGCGTGTGGATGAAACGCTTGTTCTTGAGCTTCTTGTATACATCCTTTTCCCGGGCGGTTCTCGTGGCGAGGTCGGATGTTCTCATGAGAACTCTCGAGATGCCGGTGGTGGTGCGGTGCCGCCGCAGTGCTTCGGAGGTACTTTTGGTGCTTCGGTGGTGGGTCGACACTCATGTCGGAACCAGCCACCGAGTTCCGCGGGATGTACTTCTTGTCCCGATTTTCCGAAGGTTCCCGAGATCCCCGCAAAACGCCCTTCATCCCGCAAGTATCTCAAAACAAACAAAAACAAACACTAGTGGAGAGAAGGATTAGCACAAGGTTAGTGGTTAGCCGTCCGTAGTCACGGTCCAGGGGTTAGTCGTTCTTCATGACAAAAAGTTCTAAACTTCGTGTCTTGATTTTGACAAACCTCCCCTTGATTTTAGATTTTCTTTATCCTATTTGGACAGCATCTCCACTAATTTTGTGATCATCTACTCAGCACTATCCCTTCCCTTCACTTGCTACTAAAATCTTGCTTACTCTCTCACTTCTTCTCTCTTCCTACTCTTCTCCTCTTCTCTCTAACTTTCTCCAGAAACACGAAGTCGAGAGCGAAGGTTTGGCTAAAATTCTGAATGTGGGTGGTGCATGGAAGCCATGGGAGGAGGCCTATTTATAGAGGAGGAGGGGGAGAGTCGGCCGACCCAATGGTGGGGTCGGCCGCCCACCCAGGGTGGCCAACATGGCTGCCACTTCACATGCTATTGCGTGATCTTTTGTCAATCCAGAAATTTTGGTCGGTTGAGTGGTTTTGGCGGTGGAAAAGAGAGGATAGTGGAGGTGAGTGGAAGTGGATGAAATTATGTGATTTGATGTATGTGAGGTGTAGTCTATGACATGTGGGACCCATGGTGAGGGACCCACCAAGCACTAAATGCCATAATAAAAATTATAAACAATGCAGAAATTTAAATGAAGGTAAACTAATTTAAATGCATGAAATGATAGAATTTTGTGCCACCACGATAAAAATTTTTGACGGGTTGTTACACACCGTAAAATTATTTATATGGGGCGTAGAATTTTATAATGTAATTCTAGGAATAAATATGCCTAAGAAAATTATAAGAGATGCAATTTTAAACGCGGATAAATACCGAGTTACCTTCCGGCGAGGATTCGGATTTTTAAAGTCCTCCGAATTGGACCTTCCAAAATATTTATTTCGCCGATGATCCCGAGATGCATCCTCTCGTCTCTCGTGGTTGTACTTGTCTCGATCTTCTTCTACTATCTTCGCGGATTTGTTGAGCTCTTGTTTCGACTTGAATGCGAATTGCTCTTCTTGCCCATTTATAGTGAACTTGATTTCTCCCTTCCCGACATCAATGTGTGCATTGGTGGTGCTTAAGAAGGGTCTTCCAAGTATAAGTGACACCTTTGAGTCTCGGATGCATATCCAAGACTACAAAGTCTACCGGCACGAAGAACTCTCTTATCTTGATCGGGATGTTTTCAATGCCCAACGGATAACGGACCGATTGGTCGGCTAGTTGTAGACACATTGATGTTGGCTCAAGTGCAAGTGTGGTTGAGCTTGTAGTAGACTCGTCAAGGGCATCACACCGACACTTGCTCCAAGATCACAGAGTGCATTATTGAAATATTGATCTCCAATTGTGCGTCAATAGTGGGACATCCTGGATCTTTCTTCTTTTCTCGGTAGTTGGTTGAGGATGGCCGCACTACATTCTTCGGTTAGCTTGATCACTTCATTGGATGGCAAAGTGGTCTCTTCTTGTTAAGAATATCTCTTATGTACTTGGCATAAGTGGGGACCCGTATGGCATCCAGCAGAGGTATATTGACATATAACTTTTGAATTACCTCCACAAACTTACCAAACCGCTCATCTCGTCTGTTGTGGTCCTCTCTTCCTCCTAGGGAATGGTAGGTAGTTTGTATCTCGAAATTGTTGTCTTGCTTCCCGATCTTGTACTAGCTTCGTACCGATTCTTGTGGTAATACTTCTAGCTCAGGTTGGAAGTCTTCTTCTTCTCGCCACCGGTGGTAGCATGGTTGGCCTTTTTGCTCCTTTTGGATAGGAGGATCTCTCGTGGAACTCCCTCTTCTTGTAGTAATAGATCTCACTTCGCTCGGGTTAGTGGCAACAGCAAAGCAATTGCAATGGCCAATTTTGCTAATCTTTCTTCTATCTTTTTATTGAACTCTAGTTGATCATTAATGGCGAGGAGAAACTATCCATTTTAATACTTAAGTTTTCCAAGATTTTGTTATTAGCAAGAAGCCTATCCTCCATAGATGAGTTGATCTTGGACTGTTGTAGAACCAACTCTCTTAAAGTAGGTTGCTTTGCATAATTACCTCGACCGAGTACCTTGATTAATGGGTGGTTGCACCCAATGTGGAACCTTTCTCACGATGGGACTTGAATTCTCGCTTATATGTTGCTTCAATTGCTCTTTGATCTTCCTTGTACTTGGCCCTCTCGGTCAAGCCAAGGGAGTAAGGCATCCATCTTGGTTGATAATGCATTCACTTCTTCTATTGCTTCTTCACTCGGTGACAATCTTGAATATTGTCTTGGGACCAGCTTTGATTATCTCGCTATCTTCTCCATGAGTCTTTTAGCTCTCCCAAGAGTGAGTGATAAGAATGATCCTTCAAAGCTTGCATCTAGGTGCTCACACGTCTTCGGAGTTAATCCGTGATAGAACCCTTGCATGAGTAACCATTCCTCCATTCCATGATGGGGACAATCTTGAATGTATCCTTGCAAACGCTCCCATGCTTCCGACATGGTCTCCGTCTTCTCGTTGTTGGAAATTGGTAATCTTTCCTCTTAAGGCATTGGTTTTGCCTATTGGGAAGAATTTTGCTAGAAAGGCCTTGGAACACTTCGCCCATGTATTGATATCTTCTTTATTTGCATAGAACCACGCTTCGCTCTTCCCACTAGTGAGAATGGAAAGAGGCGAAGAAGTATGAGGTCTTCTTTAACTCCATCTATGGCGATGGTGTTCCCAATCTCCATGAAGTCCCGTAGATGTGTACTTGCATCTTCATGTACCTTTCCACCGAATTGGATAGCTTGCACCATGTTGATGAGACTTGACTTGAGCTCAAACTCCATATTATTGTGTATTGCCGGACCAAAGTGCGGATGTTCTCTATTGTTGGAGCAGAGAACTCCAAGAGGGTCTTCTCACCATCTTGATTGGTGACGAGCTTCCTTCTTGATTGAACCGACTCGATGATCGAGAGTTTTGAATGAATCGATTCAATCCCGCTAATACCCCGTATAAAATATAGACAAAGAAAAACAACAGGGGTGAACCCGCCAAAGTAGAGGTGACTAGTGACAATCACTCATTTTCTAAGTATCTCGCTTAAGCAATTTTTCTCTAAAAGTTTATTCCAAACCCCGGCAACGGCGCCAAAATGCTTGTTGACACCTCTAACACCACTCACGCTAAGTTGTCATCCCTAGCATGGCGCCCGTAGTGTTGGTATAGAAACTGCTCCTCTAATCAAGAAAAATATGGGATCCGCAAGTGAACAGATAATACACCATCGTAGCATTTTACCAGGAAGTATTCCAGTATCGTTATTTATATTTAGCTCAAAGGAAAGAACTACGGACTTAAACAATGAGATGAACTTGCTAAACACGACTACCTATGAGTGATTGATTACACAATCACATACTTTGGCAGAGGGGTAAACCATGATAAATAAGGGAATATAAAGTAATAAGCTCAGGGTATAAATCACACAGAGATTAGATATAGACTACTCACAAAAAGTAGGTTGACGTCTGATTAGTGCAAGAAACATAAATCCTATGTAGGTTCTAATCTACTAAGTCATTCATCTACTCCAACTCTACACTATCATATACAGCACAAAAGACTCTTCATCTATGTATAAGGATCATTGCTATAACAAGCCAAGACATAGCAGACTTACTACGCAACTTTGGTTCCGCTAGACCTACCAACGGGGATGGAATACAGAGGACTCAACGAACCGTCACTTCCGCGATCTACCACACGACCCGGCCAATAGGGTGCATTTGCAGTAAACGGCATCTAAGCACCATGCTTACATGAAATCTACCACCTAACCCCCCTAGGAAGAGAGCTAAGCGCTTTGCAAACATATACATAAACTTATTACCAATCATAACCATATCAAATGTAGAACTAGAATAAACTAGGAACATAATAAATAGAAACATAATGATATTTAGAATAAAGTCACAAGAATAGATACAAGATAATACCAAATTCGATGATGAAGATCCGGAATTCCGAGCACAGCGCCCGATTCTTCCTCTATCTAGTCTAAACCTATGTAGAACTTGAAGATCTAGAGTAGCTATTCTAATTCTCTCGGTGGAGATGTCTCTCTAAACCCCGGCTTTGCCGATGGCTACCTCTCGAATAATGAATTCTAGAATCAATTGGGGTTTTAGCCGGGGGCCGGGGGCTCAATATATAGCCCCCTAGGATGCACCACAGCCATCGGATCAAACCGACCTAAACGGACGATAATTATTGCTCCTCAAGGTCGGTGGAGGCAGATCCGCGAGCCTCCACCCGATTGGTGGAGGTGGCCGGGCCCCCCAAGGGGGAGTCGGCCGACTCACCACCCCTATGCCAGGGGGTCCCCGCTTCCGTGGTTTGCCTTCGGAGTCTTCTAGAATATACAATTTTACCCGTTCGATCTTTCTCTCTATGTAATCATGACATGTGGGCCTCCTTGGATGTTTTCCTGATAATCCCCTGCGAAAACACATATTCACCAGAACTTGTGGAATCTGTTAGTTTAAACCCTAAGTCTATGGTGGTGAACAGATTATACCCCTCTTTCTCTCTCTGATTGACATATAAAATTGATCATTAACAACCGTCAACAGGGACAGAGAACTCGCGCAGGGACTTGGCCATGGAGTGCGGCATGGTAGGTGCGACGGTGACTGGTTTATCTGTCGGCGGAGTAGCAGAAGAGGAAAGGGCACGAGTCCTCTTCCTCCTTAGGAGTGCCTCTGGATTTGAGTTGAAATTTTTCGGCAGAGAGAAACCGGTCATGCACTATCCTGTTTTCATCCACAACAGGAGAAAACATAAAAGTTAGCCTGTATAGACATTGCCGCTTCTCATTTTATATATCATATGCATATCCATGCTGCTAGGTCCTTAACTTCCATGCCTTCCCCGGCAACGGCGCCAGAAATGCTTGTTGGCATTTCTTAGCGCGATTACCAAAACTAGACTTAGAGCCTAATCCTGATAACAGCGCCAGAAACGCTAAATGGCTTTACTCGACATATTTACTAGAAACTAGTTCTAGCAACTACGTGAGTGTTGCCAAAAGATAGATCACATCCTATTAGAATAAATATCCGCAAGCGCACGGATCTATCGTTGCAGCATTTCACCCGGAAGTATTCAGGGTATCATTATTTATATTTTCTCAAAGGAAGGCATGGGGTAGTCAAGTAATCTAGCATGGGTATGAATATAATATCTAGCATGAGGAGAAACCGACCAATGTGCTATACAGGGGTAAACATACGGTAGTTTGGATAGTGGACACACACTTAGAGCAACCTCAAAGAAATAAAGGTAAAATAAAGAATAAAGAATGATCTACGCGGAGCAGGCAGGTCCTATATAGTCAATGCTAGAACAGCTAATTCCACATATTATACAAGTCAAGACTCGACTATAGACTAGGAATATGGGGAGACCGCGGCAACTGGTCTGCCAGTCGATGGCGGCATTTACAAACTCCTACTCGACATACGAACGTGAGGGATTACAAAGGATGGACAGGGCTGTCACCACCTGCCGCCTACCACCTCAACCGTGGCATGCCGACATATCCGAAGGTTCCCTCGCACCCGGACACCACGTCCGCATACTAAGGAGCTACCTACGTCCCCCCAGGACTCCCACCCTACGGATGGACGAGCTAAGACATAGGCAAACCCGAAGGTACATCGAACCGCTATTCCTCTCCTACAATCTAATCTAAACAAGTAAAACATATGAACGATGAAGAACAATGTAGAACACGATGAACAACTCTCACAAGAACTATGGCCTAGTTCTTGATCATCGAATATATCGTGTACTAGACTATACTCTAGTTCATATGCACGACTATATAAATATGATGAGAACTTGACTAAGAAAGAACGCTCCATAGATTTATACCAAGAGTGTAGATTTTCTTTCTGGAGACAAGCTCTCCAAGTAGCTTTGCCTAGCTCCAAAGGACTAACACTAATGCTAAAAGAACAAGTGAGAGGTATAGAGATGGCTCCAAATGGTGTGTGTATTGGTGGGGGGCCTCTCCTCTTCTTTTATAGGGCGCTGGAGGCGGTTTGGGGGTAGTGAGGTAAAAGCACCAGCGAAACCGTCACGCCCCAGATGGAAGGAGGCAAACCGCCTTGGCCGGGCCCACCTGGCGGCAGGGCTGGCGCGCGCGCGCCTGGGTGGCGCCGCCCCCTGACCGCCTTTGGCGTGTGGGCCTGGGCCGTCCTCTGGGCCGCGCCTTTGCTGGTGTTTTGGCCCACTTCGACCCCGAGGTGGGCTGCCTTGTTTTCTTTGCCTTTTCACGCCTTCCAAAAAGCGCCTTTTTATTCTGGAAATTTCTGCACTTGGTGTATATTCTGCAAAACAATATTTTCTCCAAGCACAGGTGGAACTAGGTCAATAGTAAAGATATATGTGCAATAAAATATTTATTTTCCCCAAAACGATCTATAATTGGCGGGTAAAAATCGGAGTTAAGGACCGCCAACAGTACTAAGGTTTATAGAATTGACCTTTGAAGCGTGATACCAATCGGAGTGCGATAATAAACCTTCCTTAGCACCATGGGAATCTAGACATCCATCAAAACTCAAAATACCTCATGAGATCACATTAAGAGTAAGGTACTTTGAACACGAGAAACTATATGTCTAGAAACCACCTATGCATGCTAGTACTTCATTTCATCAATCAAGTTCTATACTAGCAATACACCAAGCAAGCATGAATATTGAATTTAACTTGCAATGCTCCATATCATCATGTATGCACACACAATATGCAACAAATAGTCTATGAGCTTGCTCCCCCTATTTGTGTGCTCATGGTTGGGTCATATCATAAAAATTGATCCCCTTCCATTGATCTTTGTGACTTCTTTCTCCCCCTTTGTCAACAATCACCAACAAGGGTGCATAAGATGAGAGAAACAAGTCAATCAACTATGGCCAAATCTAAACCACATGCCTAGAAAATGTATCTCGGTTTGAACCAAGGGCAAGCTTCTTCACACCTCATAAGAATAAGGGTTATCTTGACCATGTTGAGATACACATCATGAGCAAGTGCTAAAGATTCAACACTAGATTCACAAGCTCACAAACAAGTCATATGCCACCACTAGATCAAATCAAACATAGAAACAATAGTGGTGCCATATATCCTTCAAATTCATTTGATTTGCAATGAATGAGCCTAGCAAGATGCACATGTATACATGTCTACACAACTAGCAAAGGATGCATGAGATGCAACAAGCAACTTTACCAAGTTGAGGAAGATGAATCACTCTCCCAAGTTGCCACATGAGATTCACCCTTCTTCTTGTGGTGGGAGGAGTCTTTCTCCTCCTTCTTCTTCTCTTGCTTCTTCCTCTCCTTTCTCATGGCATCTTCATCATCACTTGCATAGGGACACTTGGCAATGAGATGATCCTTGCCATTGCACCGGAAGCACTTCATGGGTCGGTCACTAGACTTGGATGAGCTTCTCTTGCCCTTGGACCGGTACCCCTTCTTCATGAGCTTCCCCATCTTCTTCACAAGAAGTGCCATTTGCTCATTCATTTCTTCTTCTTGTTCACTTGAGCTAGAGCATGGCTCATCTTCACTTGAGGACTCTTCCTTCTTCTTCTTTCCCTTGCTCTTCGATGATGTGGCCATGAATGCCACATTCTTCTTGTCATCATCCTTCTTCTCATTCTCCTTCTTCTTCTTCTTCACCAACTCTTCCTTCTTGGTGTTGTTGATATGCAAAACCAATGCCATTGCTTCACCGTAGGATGTTAATCCAACTCAAACAAACGGTGCCCGGCTCCGATACCATGTGAAAGGTCACAATGGCTAGAGGGGGGTGAATAGCCTAATAAAATTTCTAGCAAGAACACTAGACAACCAATTAGCAAGCTAGGCGGCAAATGTGCAAAGCTAAAGCTTCGACTACTCTATGCAAGCCGTCCTAAACAATACAAGGCTACTCAATCCAATTGCACAATCAACCATGGTGATCAAGCTACACAATGTCGGTTCACCAATACCGATCAAGCAATTCTACCCACGGGATTTAAGCTACACAATGAGTGGTTCCCGACCGACCACAACAGACAATTCTACCCACGGGATTTAAGCTACTCAAAGAGTGGTTCCCGACCGACCACAACAAGCAATTCTACTTTGCGGGAAGTAAAGAGAGGATGGAAGGTTATACCGCCGCGAAGAGTAGAAGGTAGCCAATCACCGGTGTAGAAGCCAATCACCTAGAGACGCTCAAGCACAAACACAATGGAGGGCGAAGCCTCGGCAATCACAAATCAACACAATGATTTTTTACCGACGTTCACTTGCTTCCCGGCAAGCTAGTCCTCGTTGTGGCGATGCACTTGCTTGGTGAGTTGCCCGCTCAATTGGCTTGGTGCCAAAGACCCCAATGGGGAGCCGCAATCTCCACACAAGACAAGGATCCACAAGCCACGAGCAATCCACTAGAGTATCCTTTTGTGAACTCCCGCGGGGAAGGATTAAGAACCCCTCACAAGAACCTGGTGTGGCCTCGAACAATCAGCAAGTCGAGCTCAACCACCACCCGCTGCTCCAAACCGTCTACGGTGACGGGAATCACCAAAGAGTAACAAGAATCCACAGCCCACTCGAAGAACAAGTGCCTCTAGATGCAACTCTCAATGCAAATCACTTGCTCTCACTCAAATCTCTCTCAAGATTAGCAAAGGAATCAAAGAGATGAGTGGGGGAGGAGCTCTCTTGCTCAAAGTATGCTCAAGTATGAAGAAATGGCGAAGAGACCTCCCCAAGGCCGGCCAATGGTCTATTTATAGAGCCCACTCGAAATAGAGCCGTTGCCCCCTCGGGCTAAAGCCGCAACACGAGCCGGACCTCTCCGCTCGGGACCGCCAGACGCGTCCGGCGCCCTTCAGCCGCGCCAGCGAGCCGACCGTTGCCTTTGAAATCCGATGACGTCACGCGTCCGCCGCCCGCGTCCGGCGCGCTCCGTCGGACGCATCCGGCGGCCCAGCGCGCGCGAGACTCCAACGTCCAGAAACTTTCTGGTGCGAGTCCGGCGCACGCCGGACGCGCCTCCTCGGCGTCCGGCGCTCAGCAGCGCCCGGCCAGCCGCTCGCACCAAGCCACCACGCGCCGGACGCGTCCGGCTCGGCCTGGCCGGTGTCCAGCGCTCGCGTTCGCTGCTTTGCCAGCCCGAGGGGCTCTCTGTGTCGCGTCCGGCGCCCTTTAAGCCCGCGTCCGGCGCTCACAGAGCAGCTCCACCTTGAAGTTTGATCTTCGATGAATCTTCGTCTTCGATCCAGGTCCATCCTCTTGCCTTGAGTACCAACTCCACCAAGTCTCAAGCACCAGAGTTAGTAGTACAAGCACGACCACGTCGGCAAGAGTTAGCCCTCTAATTAGTCTCTCATGCATCATGTAAAGTCACAACTAGAGGCACTTAGGACCGTGAATGAACCGAGGAAACCCCTCTTGATAGTCGGTTATCGATCCTAAATGTGATCACACTCTCTATAGTGTCTTGATCACTAAACCGGAAAGCCCTATCAAGTATACCTTCGCCTTGATCTCCATGGGCCTCCGTCGGAGCTTGATCACCTCACATGTCCACCATGTTCGTCACCATGATCACCATGCTCCATCATCCACCGTCACGTTGCTATGTGTCTAACCACACTTAGAGCAAAGCATTAACAACGTTTGAGTGTCATTAATTACCAAAACCAAACCGGAGCTTTGAACCGTGAACACCGCCCTCTAGGGCAACCTTGCGTTACACTTGTGACAATGTTGCTATCCAAACATGCCCCTAATATCCGGCTTCGGTCAAGGTAAGGGCATAGAACCGAGAGGACGAAGGTGCGTGTCAATCGGCTGCAGCCGCGCCGCTCAAGTCAGTGGCGGAGCTTATTTGTGGCAAGGTATGGCCCTTCCCATACCTTATTTCTCAAAAAAAAATTACCCCCAAATACTCTACCATGGATTATATGTTAAATAAAACTGTATCAGCAGGCAACGAGTAGAATAAAAATAGGGCGATGTACTATTGTGAGACCTAGTGCCGAGCCGTCGTCAACGAAATAGCTACTGCGTTTCCTTAGACCTTAGGGGTTTAGGGTAGACTGACGTCGGTGTGTTTGAGAGTCCCGTGTCTGTTCAATTTTTTATTACTTGGAATGCTTGATAATTAATTAATTGCTAAGTTTATTTTTATAATTTATGAAACACAGTGAGCATAAATTATCTAACAATGTATTCAAAAGGAAAAAAACAGGGGCAATGCCAAAGAAACAGGTACATGTCTAATTTTCTAGATAAATTCACTATAAATTAATTGCACGATGTTTGTCGACAATTGGTTAGTCAATTGACTTTACTTGTATCTTATTTAATCAACATATTTTAACTTATATAGTAGATGACGATCATGAAATATATGTGTGTATAAACTAATATACTAAGAAATTTTATGTACATCAAACCGTCATCATAGGATATATATTATCGATTTCGCCACATCTTAATGTTTTTTCGTCCTCCGCCACTGGCTCAAGTCGACCACACGACAGCAGTACGGGAGCTAAGTCATACAAGGCCGGGTACACGTACTGGCAGCTGCACGCATTGTTTGTGTTCAGACCATTGAAGTCCCTTTCCGTGAGAGTTAGGATGGACAACAGTGGATCAACGGTACTATATCGAACCGTATCAGATGTCATGTTGGTTTTTAGCGGTTAATTGGTAAGGTGAAACAGTCCCTCAACAGTGGATCACCGGTACTATATCGAACCTGTTGGGGGTAGATCAGAAGTGGTCCACCCCCATTCGCCTGTACGCCGCCGAAAGGCGAGAGAGGAAGTCATTTGTGGCTTTCGCCTTTCGAAGTCCATAGGCTGAAGCAGAAGTGAAGTATCTCTGTTTTCGGCAGTCAAAAGCTAAGGGCGAAAGTGGATCCTCTCTTTCGCCAATTCGATTAGTCGAAAGTGAAGAGCGAAAGTGGCTCTTCGCTTTTGACAGGTCGATCGGTCAAAAGAGAGGGGCGAAAGATTGGCCTTCACTTTCGCCGGCTCGATCGGTCGAAAGTGAAGGGCGAAAGTTGGCCTTCGTTTTCGCCAGCTCGATCGGTCGAAAGGAAAGGGCGAAAGTGGTTGCTCACTTTCGCCAATTCGCAGGTCGAAAGTTGAGGGAATGGCACTTTCGGCCGTCGTCGACGGGTCGATGATAAATGCGAGAGCGAACCTCGACTTCCGACTTGGTGTCTGCTTTCGAATTATTTTTGTTTGACTTAGTATTGGTGAGTTCCAATGATTGATTTGAAACAGGTGGAATCTCGGGCACAGCAGATGACCAGTGGGCCGAATCCCATGGGCCGTGATGGGCCGGTTTGAGCCCGTCCGGGTCTTGAAGGACGGCAATGAAGGTCGGTTTTGAGGAAGAGAAGACGATTCTACCCTTCACAGAAGTGAAGGTAGTAGTCTAGGGTCAGGGGTATTTTGGTCATGTAAAGTCTACGGACTACTATAAATTGACCCCCAGGGGCATCTTGTAAACGGACCGATGCTGGAATGGAATAAAGCTGTTTGTTTCATTTCGCTGTAAGCATTCGTTGTTTACTTTCGTCACTTACTTTCGTTCTAGCTTTCGGTTTACTTCTGCTGGTGTTCGGTCGTTGGAGCGAACACCAACATTGGCGCCCACCCGTGGTTGTTGCTCGACACGACCATGCCACCGAAGGGAGGACGGAGGAAGGCGACAGGAGAAGCCAACGCTACTCTTTCACCTTTCGCAAAAGAGTCAGACAACAGGCATATGCTGGCACTTCGGCCGGAGCAGAAGTTCCAGCGACAGATCTTGCAAGAGAGATAGTTCCACTTACAGAAGCGACGTCCGAAGATGAAAATCACAACCAAGACGAGCCGGAAGATCGGCAAGACGAACAACTCAGGCAAGACGATATTCAGGTGAATGATCATGCCAGACTATTGAAGCAGCTCAGCGAAAGTCAAGGGGAAATCAGAACTCTCCAGCAGCAATGTGATAGCTAGCACGATACGTCGCTGCCAAAAATAGAGAAGCTCTAACTCAGCAGCAAGTGCAAGAAGTGGAAGCAAGGAGGATGGCTCTTCAAAGAGAGATAGAACAGCTTCAGGCAGCTCAGCTCCAGGCAGCTCACCTTCAGGCAGCTCAGCTTCAGGCACCCCAAATGCCACCAAATTTCTTTCAAGAGAATATCCAGCCAAGGCCGATGGAACAAATCACTCCGGACCCAACTTCTCCACTTTCGCCGGAGTTACAAAAGCATCCATGGCCAGCAAATTACAAGCCAAAGCTACCACCTTTCAACGGGAAATCAAACCCTCGGAAGTTTCTGGCAAGTTACGAAGCGGCAGTACATTCGTCCGGAGGGATTCCACTACTTTAGCAAAATCATTCATTATGGCGGCAGAAGATGTTGCTTATGAATGGTACACATCGCTAAGGCCATTGTCGATCCGAACCTGGGGACAGTTGAAGGAGGAAATGCTTTCGACCTTTCAAGGGTTTCAAACAGAAAAGAAAACAACCAGAGATCTAATGACGTGCAAGCAAGAGGATGGAGAACTATTGTCATCATATCTAGACAGGCTGATTCAGCTAAGAGTGCAAGTACCAAATGCTTCCGACGATGTAGTCATAGCAGCAGCAATACAAGGTTTGCAGATTGGTCCATGTGCTTTCCATCCGATAAGAGAAACACCAAAGACAAGAATTTGTTTTGAAGAAATGCGAAAGTTTGCAAGATCAGAAGACGACCTTCGAAAGCGCAAAGCAGCAAGAACCAACTTAAACCAAAACAACCCAAGGCAAGCTCAGCCGATAAGGCAACCTTTCAATCAGAGAAACAACCAGAACTATCGTCAAGTAAACAACCTTCAACAACAACCGCCCGATCAGAAAAATACGCCGAATAATGAGCCAGCACCATATCATAACAACAACAGAGAGAATTTCCAAGGCAACAGAGGCGGTCGTCCACCTCGCGGAAGAGGAAGAGGACGGGGAGGAGGTCAAAGAATCCCATATTGTGTCATTTGTGGAGAAGACAAAAATCACTTTACAAGAGATTGCATATATACCAAGCTAGTGAAAGAGCAGAAGGAGAAAGATGATGCAATTCCTCAGAGGGAAAATCCCAAACATGTGTTTCACAACACGGGACGAGAACAAAGCTATACTTCAAACCAGAACCACATGGCATACCAACATTCGTATCAAGCTCAACTTCAGCAATATCCTCAGCAGATTATGTATCACCAACCGGCGTACACCTGGCCATATCCACCCCAAAATCCGATAGTTCAACTTCCGCAGACCCAGGCTACGTCAGCAGCAGTTTCCTCACCAGCGGTGCAAGAACATCAGCTTTCGGCACAACATTCGCAAGTTCAGCAGGAAAACAATCAAGAAGCTCACATGGTAAATGCAGTACTACCATCTCAAGGACACATTTACGCCATCATAGGTGGATCAAATCTAGAGCATGAGAGCAAAAGAGCAAGAAAAGAGTATGAAAGGAGAATACACACAGTGACTCCAAGGCTGCCCTTAAGTAGACCAACGTGGTCCATGGCACCTATCACTTTCACTGAAGAAGACTTCAAAATCAGAGACTATCCGCACTACGACACATTCGTCGCTACCGCTAACGTCAATGGTTTCACTCTACACAACATCCTGATAGACAATGGTAGTTAAGCGGACATCATTTTCTCCAAAGCATTCGAGCAAATGGGTCTCGACAGAAGAACTTTAGACACCGCGGGCAATTCGCTATTCGGCTTCGGAGGCTCAAGAATAAACGCAATCGGGAAGATAAACTTGAAAGTAGCCCTTGCACAAGATCAAAAGGCCAGAGCTGAGATGATCACTTTCGACGTTGTAGATATGCCATATCCATACACTGCCATATTCGGTAGAGGATTCATAAACAAGTTCGACGCAGTAATAAAACAGAGTTTCCTCTGCATGAAAGTCCCCTCACCTTTCGGAATAATAACATTATTCGGCGATCAAGAAGCTGCCAGAAAAATTGAAGGGAAACCCATTCCGGGCTACAGCATGATCAATGAAGTCAAAGAAATAAAAGAGAAGGAAGACGAAAGTGAAGAGGATAATGAAAATAAAGAGAAAAGGGAGAAAGCGAGAGCAAAACCGAATGAAGAAACTGAAAGAGTACCGCCATCGAAATACACTCCTGACCAATACGTACACATCGGAAAGGATCTTGAACAGCAGGAGAAAGCTGAACTCATCAAATTTCTGTACAAAAACAAAGATGTATTCGCATGGTCAGCTAGTGATCTACGAGGAGTGGACAGAGAACTTGCCCAGCACAATCTGAATGTATCCAAAGCAATAAGACCAAGGAAACAGAAGCTGCGAAAGATCTCAGACGAAAGAGCGGAAGCCACGAAAGTAGAAGTGGATAGACTGTTGCAAGCTCAAGTTATCAGAGAAGTCTAGTATCCGGAATGGCTAGCGAATGTAGTAATGGTTCAGAAGAAAAACAAGAAGTGGAGAATGTGCATCGACTTCACAGACCTAAATAAAGCATGTCCAAAAGATCCATACCCAATGACAAGAATAGACAAGCTGGTCGATATCGCAGCTGGCTGTGAAAGAATGAGTCTGCTAGATTGTTTCTCAGGCTATCACCAAATTTGGCTAAACAAGGATGACGAGGAAAAGACCAGTTTCATCACCCCAAGCGGGACTTACTGCTTCAGAAGAATGCCTGAAGGTCTGCGTAATGCAGGACCAACTTTCGCCAGAATGGCGGACAAAGTCTTCGATGATCAGAATGGTCGAAACTTGGTCAATTACATGGACGACATAGTCGTCAAAAGTGATAAAAAGGAAATGTACATTGAAGATTTAAAGGAAACTTTCGCAAATCTAAAGAAAAGCGGCCTAAAGCTCAACCCGGAAAAATGCGCGTTCGGCGTCAAAGAAGGCAGAATTCTTGGGTACATGGTATCAGCGAAAGGGATAGATGCTAATCCTGAGAAAATTGCGGCGATAGTTAACATGAAACCACCATCAACTAAGAAAGAAGTACAGAAGCTTGCAGGACGTATGGCATCACTAAGCAGATTTATAGCAAGATCCGCAGAAAAGGGGTTACCGTTCTTTAGAGTTCTCAAGCAAGCAGATCACTTTGATTGGGGAGTAGAACAGCAACAGGCATTCGAACATCTGAAGCATTATCTCACGAGACTTTCGACACTAAACAGACCAACGGCGAAAGCTGACTTACTTTTATATCTGGCATCATCCCATACTGCAGTAAGCGCAGTACTAATAGAAGAAAGGGAAAGTGAAGGCAAGATTCAGCAATTTCCAATCTACTATGTGTCTGAAGCTTTGTCAGGAGTAAAGACGAACTACACGGAACTTGAAAAGATAGCCTACACAGTGCTAATGGCCTCGCGAAAGCTGAAGCATTACTTTCAACAGCATCGAATAATCGTTACTTCAGCGCAACTGTTAGAAGCACTCTTTCGCAACACTGAAGCAATAGGAAGAATCGGAAAGTGGGCAGCAGAGTTAAACCAATACATAGTGGATTTCACACACAGGTCCACAATTAAATCACAAGTGATTGCCGACTTCATAGAAGATTGGACCGCCTCAGCTTTCGACACGACTGTCAGGTTCGAGGAACCAACATGGACAATCTTCTGTGACGGAGCATGGTGTAATTCAGGAGTCGGAATCGCAGCTATATTGATACCTCCAGCAGGCCCAAGGCTAAGATATGCAGCAAGATTAGAGTTCCAGACAACCAACACAGCAGAATATGAAGCGGTGTTACTGGGACTTCGGAAGCTGAGAGCTCTCGGTATACGCAGATGCATTGTGAAATCAGATTCGCAAGTAGTAGTTGGCCACATCAAAAAAGAGTACACAGCGAAAGAAAGAGAGCTGGCAAGATATCTGGCAGCAGTCAGAAGAATGGAAAAACATTTCTCTGGTTTCACTTTGAGGCACATCCCAAGATCAGAAAATTCAGAAGCTGATGAATTGGCGAAAGCTGCGGCGCAAAACAAACCCTTGCCTCCAGATGTTTTTTACCAAACATTAACCTTAAAGGCAGTAACAGAAGAAGAAGAGAATCCAAGAGCAATACACGTGATAGCAAGCGAAGACTGGCGAGCACCAATTGTCGCCTTCCTCAAAGAGACATATGAACCAGAAGACAAAAAAGAATATCAGCGAATGAGGTCTAGAACGAAGCAGTACACAATCATCGGAGAAGAGTTATACAAAGAGGGCATAGTTGCACCACTCCTAAAGTGTATCAGCAAAGAAGAAGGAGAAAAGCTGTTAGCCGAAATGCATTCAGGCATGTGCGGTGCACACAGGGGTCCGCATGAGATAGCCCACAGAGCCATGAGGCAAGGTTTCTACTGGCCCACAGCGGCGAAAGACGCAAAAGAAATTGTCCGAAGATGTGAAGCTTGTCAAAGATTCGAGAAAAATCAAAAAGCTCCAGCAAATTTAACGAGTCCGATCATTCCAACTTGGCCGTTGCAAAGATGGGGGATAGTGTAACACCCCGGAATTCACAAACACACCGGGATGTCACTAAACAACACCAACAACAGCCACACTTAACCAATTAATGATTTTTGGCGGCATCTCCTTTGTATATAAGAACAAAGCGGAAGCAAAAATAAAAATATTATCCAAAGAAAAACTATAGAGTACTCCAAATAGGAAGTATAACAAACTCTCTTTAAACATCTAATTCTAGGTCTCATGAATATAACCAAATTATTTTATATTAAAACTTCAACTCTCTAAAATGAGAGTGTGTGTGACGTGCAGCTAATCCCCTACCCTTCCAAGCAAGCATCAAACACCTGGATTGAGTAAAGCAAGGGTGAGATGAAACATCTCAGCAAGCGAACTTGTTTTGACAAGTTATTTAAATCACAAGTTGAATTAAACATCAGTTTAACATGAGGATATAATATCAATATCAATGACTTCCAATTTTAGACATAGCCAGATAAAAGAGCTTTGTAAATAACAAAGGCATAACACTTTCAATATACTTCATAATAACATAAACATAACACCTTCAATATACTTCATAATAACATAGACTTAACACCGTTAATATACTTCATAACAACATAGACATAAGACCTTCAATAAATACTTCCAAAATCCCTTCAATAATATACTTCGTGTGAGTGCATATGAATGCAATGCAAATGTCTCCTGCCTGCACACCCAACAAGGTGTGGAGCTGCATCGCATGATGCGTACCGGTACAGTCATGACCATAGGTCAAGACATTACTTCCAATACCAATGAATGATGCAATGCACATGGCACGCTTCAATAAAATTAACATACACCACCATGATACTTCAACTTCAACTTCAGAGTTGTGGACTAGCCACAAATACCAATATGCGATAATAACATCACCATGAATACTTAAGTAATACCACAATTGATAAAGACTGAATAATCAAGTTCATGTTTTGTATATCAATGATAAGACATTCTTATAAGTAATAAGATGTAGGTGATAAAAATAACAAGCCAAAACGGTAGCAAACCACCGCTACATTCACTTGCCTTCGTTGAAGATCAAATGCGTGAGCTAACAATGATCCAAAAGCATAACACCTGTTCAAACATCATCACCTCAGAAAATAAACACAAACATTCACAAATGACACATATATCGCTTCTCGCTGCGCTACCGTTTCCCTCGATCAGCGACCAAGCAATCCACCCACAACAGCAACCATGGTTCACATTTTTTGTGTGGATAAATTACATGTTCAAGAATTCTGAAACTTTCATAGGAGATGTAGAACAATATTATCTACACTTTTTATATAAAGCAATATAGCATCCGAGATCTCCAATATGGCATAAATGACATCTGAACTTAACTGATCTTTTGTGACGACAGAAACAGGACAACATGCTTCTAAAACTCATAACTGGAGATATATTGGTCTAAACTCTATGATATCTACCAATTTGGAAAGCATGTGAAATTTCCTACAACTTTCGTTTAGATCATTCTATGAGATTCTGTACTTAAGATAATGTAAAACTGAATGCATCTAAAACTGTCCAGAATTTTGACAGCAGAAATATATCAACAAACAATGACCATATCTTCCAAACTATAAGGGTTATAAATGTAATCTCTACGCCCAAAGAAAACTACTGAAGTGTACTAACACAATCTATTTTTTTCTACGATTTTAGAGCACACAAAAACTGCCCTTAACAGCACATAACCAACGACTGCAGATTCTGAAAACACATACGAGATTAGAACCCTGAACCCATCCACTAGTCCAACGAATTCGGTGAAACCTAACATGGATGCACTTCAAAAACATTGGGGGAAACAAGATCTTACCCCAACAGAGAGCAAGACAAAGATACACGATGATGGACCTCCCGTTTCCCTTCTTAATCGCAGCGATCTCCGCAATACACATCTCGTCCACTTGATCTACTCCATGGACGACATCACCATCAAGAACAGGGAGGGGAAACATGGGATTGAAAGAAAAACAAAAGGAAAAGAACCCTAACCGGTTTTAGATGAGGACGAGATGCAGCGGCGAACAACAACCAAGCCCTCCATCTCATCTCTCCACTTCATCGATCCCCTCATCTCATGTTAGTACGAGGCGGCGGCGGCAAAACCCTAGGTCTGTCCCTCTCCTCCCTCCTCTCTATTTCTTTCCCTACGTGGCCTGGATAGATGGCGCTGGTCAAGGAAAAGGAAAAGGTACGGCATTGCTTCCTGCAGGGGCGCTACAGTAACACGAGTTACTGTTCACATGTTTTTTTTTTCTCTCCCTTCCGACTTCCAATGACCATACCTTATCGATCCAAACTCGGAACAACATGTATGAGTAGTCAAACGGAATGCTTACAACGAGCCCTACGCATCTATGACCTCTGATCATCCATCCGAGCTATGTGTAAAAAAATCTCTTTTTGCAACCCATTAAAACTCATATTTAACTATTTACCACTTTATGTTTTCTGACACACAAAACATATTTTGGGGCATTACAGATAGACATTGTGGGTCCACTTCCGCAAGCTCCAGGGAATCTAAAGTTCACCGCAGTCGCGTTGGAATATTTCACCAAGTGGATTGAGGCGAAAGCTCTGGCAAAAATCATGTCAAAAACGTTAATCAACTTTACCTGGAAACGAATCATATGTCGTTTCGGAGTGCCAGCTTATATCACGGTTGACAATGGCAAACAATTCGACTGCGCAGAATACAGAAGCTTTTGTGAAGAGTTAAACATAAAACTGGCTTTCGCTTCGGTCAATCACCCGCAGTCAAATGGAGCAGTCGAAAGAGCTGTTGATGTCTATTAAGTGCAACTGAAATAAGGAGGGTTCCGCAAGCGCACAGAAAATATCATCGTAGCATTTTAACCAGGAGTAATCCAGGTATCGTTATTTATAATTTTACCACTGGGAAGGGAATGCACTGGATAATGAGTGATGAGCAATGCACATGCGATAATGGAGAGCTTAATCTTGTCTGTATCGATCATCTCATACAGAGTAAGTGTCACATAAAATATAGGAATGAATGATAATTGACATAAGATAAATAAGAGCGTTTAGCCACATAAAATAATAGTAATAACCATCTCAACTTAGCACTCTAAGCTTATAACACTAGCATGGACTAGGACGATCTAGGGTATAATCCTATGTTATTCTAACTATAAAGTCAAAGCATACAATGATTAGTGCAAGAACATCTAGCAATCATGGCGGGAAAAGGTTACATCTATGCATAGTGATATTACCGAGAAAGACTAGAGACATAGCAATGACTTCAATGTAATAGGGTTGTTCTGCTAGACCTATACTCGGGAGAAGGGCTACAAAGGACTCAACAGGACTGTCACTCCCGCGATCTACGTCACGATCCGGAATATAGGGTACAATCGCAGATAAATACGGTCTAGGCACCACGCCTACACAATATTTACCACTCACCCATCGATCTAATGAGCAAGCGCTATACGATCCTATGCATAAACACAATTCTAGTCCAACTATGCTAAACATATAATCGAAGTAGACTAAGAACAATATAATTGAGAACATAATCAAATAGAGCAAAGTCAAGTCTGATATAATAGAATAGAATAAAGTACTACTCATAGTATCACGAACAATGATGAATATTACAAGAATGTAGAGGGGAATTACCAAGAACTCCGACGATCCGGACTCCAAGCTAGGCTTGATTCCCTCTAGATCTATTCCTATGTAGCTATGCTACTAAACTATGGAGCTCTAATTGAGATGGTGGCTCGGCTTCTCCGAATCCTCTCGATGAATGAAGAGAGAATGAATTAGGGTTTCACCTAGGGGCTAGGGGCTCAGAATATATAGCCCCCTAGGATGCACCACAGCCCTCGGATCAAACCGACCTAAATGGACGATAATTATTCATCCTCAAAGGCGGTGGAGGCAGGATCCGCGAGACTCCACCTCATTGGTTGAGGTGGAGGGGCGGCCGACCATAGGCCGGGGCGCCGCCTCGGTCAATGGCAGTGGGCCCCGGCTTCAGTGTCGCCTTCCGGAGTCTTCTAGAGTATACAATTTTACCCGTTCGGTCTTTATCTCTATGTAATCATGACATGTGGGCCTCCTTTGGTTCTCTTTCGATAACCCCCGCGAAATAGACAATCACCAAAACTCGTGGAATTCTGTCAGTGTAACCCCTATATCTAATAGGTGAACTCATATTAGTCCTTTCTCTTGCTGCGTTGATGGTATAAAAATGGTACTTAATCACCGTCAACAAGAGCGAATGCTGAAATATTCACTTCACTTTCGAAAATATTGACAGAAGAAAAGAAAGGCAAATGGGCACAAGAACTAACAACTTCCGTATGGGGCCACAACATCTCAAAGACCAGAGCAACAGACTTCACTCCATTTCGTCTGCTATATGGCGAAGAAGCAATCACGCCAGAAGAAATGAAGCTCGGATCATTCAGAACCGAAATTGCAGCAACCAATCCATTCCAGAGATTCGTCGATATTGAAACGTCAGAGCAAACAAAGCTAGAGGCGGCCGAAAACTTAGACAAATATCATCAAGAAACAAAAAGCTGGAGGGACAAGAAAGTGCTACGAAAGGACATTAATCTAGGAGACATGGTCCTCATCAAGCAACCGAACAAGCAGGGGAAGCTACAGTCACAGTTGTACGGGCCATATATCGTCTCAGCTATGGTCAAAGAAGGAGCTTTCAGATTAATCAATGAAGAAGGCGTCGAATCGACACATACTTGGAATGCAGACAATCTTCGTCATTTTTATCCATAGAAATCAAAAACAGAGATGTAATTTTACTTTCTGCATTTTTACATTTCAGTAGACATTAATCTGGGGACTTGCACTCTTTTTCCTCACAGGGGAAGCCTTACGAAAGGTATGAGGTTTTTTAATGAGGCAGTCCTTTGTATCCCTTTTTTCCTATTATTACATTTTTCCCCAGAAGAAGAGGGCACCAGTTTCCATGACAAGGTCGAAACAAGGTGCAAACACCTTGCATATTCGACGAAACGCAGAAGTCGTTAAGGTAAGGTAGTAAACAACCTACTATTTTTATAACAGTCTAACAGCTCAAAAAAGAGCTAAAGCCGAAAATGGCTAAAGCCGAAAATGGCTAAGGGGCTTAGCTTCTGTCAAAATCAGAGCAAGTCTAACAGCTCAAAAAAAGAGCTAAAGCCAAAAATGGCTAAGGGGCTTAGCTTCTGTCAAAATCAGAGCAAGTCTAACAGCTCAAAAAAAGAGCTAAAGCCAAAAATGGCTAAAGCCGAAAATGGCTAAGGGGCTTAGCTTCTGTCAAAATCAGAGCAAGTCTAACAGCTCAAAAAAGAGCTAAAGCCGAAAATGGCTAAGGGGTTTAGCTTCTGTCAAAATCAGGGCAAGTCTAATAGCTCAAAAATGAGCTAAGTCCGAAAATGGCTAAAGCCGAAAAATGGCTAAGGGGCTTAGCTTCTGAACGAATCAAAGCAAGTCCAGCAAGAGCTAAAGCCGAAAATGGCCAAAAAGGTTTGGTTTTCGACAGAACCAAAACAAGCCAAAAGCTCACAACAAGTTAATATGTCAGATATGGCAATATTAAGTTTTCAAAGCGAAACGCTTGAGTTCAATAAGCGAAATATTAGCCACCTCGAGCTCAAGCATTACTGACCTAAGAAACCCTAACAATTAATCTGGAAGTCACCAGAAATATTAAAAAATGCCGATACTTCAGAATGCTTAATGTCAAAATTTCGAAGTCAGTCATGCTTGGATTCAATAAGCGAAATAAAAGCCATTTTGAGTCCAAGCATCACTGACCTACGAAATTCCAACAACCATTCTGGATCACAATGTCATTCAATCTATAGAGAGCACTGGCCTAAGAAGCTGAAGTTAACCGTTTAGTTTCTGGGTTTTTTCATTCTCGCCACCACGGATCAGGCGGGGAGAAGGAAGAAGCTCAGAAACCAAAAGATCAATTCATCTGAAGTCAAAAGAAGAGACAAATCTCTCATGTCTGAAGTTGAACTTTAGGTTCCTTGGATGAGTCCTCTCCCCAAAAAACAAATAGGGAAGAAGTTCTCCTCCAAGAAACCAGAAGCACAACTGCAATTTTTCTACAAAAATCCTACAATGATAAGCCACAATGAGATGAGCAAATAGATGGAACCATGCACGCTATTTATAGGAGCTCGGCGTCCCTACAACAGTAATAAACACGATCGCCTTCATTTAAGGCGAAAGATATGGTACCTCTGTCAGACTAACCTTTTCATCTTCATGACATTCAGACGCCATAAATTCTGACAAAAGGTCAGATGACGTTAACCTATGAATTCAATACAAAAGATACGCAAGTACAGCTGACCAAATACAGATAGCTTACGAATTCTGACGATACGTCAGACTTCATTTAAGCAGAAGCAATCGTATACTTTAACACAAAAGATACGATAGTACTATGGAATAAATTTCAGTGTGTTATTACAACCATTGATTAGTTTCAGCGACATCAGTCACACCCATCATTTCAGAACAAACGAGGCATTCATCAAACACTTAGAAGCCTATATAAGTTGAAGTGACGAGACGTGGTCACCAAAGTTGTGGGCTGTCCGGTCCGCCACAAGGACTAGACATTCACTGGGAAGAGTACTCAGCTTTCACTTGACATAGGAATGAGAGGCTGGAGGAAAAAACAACCGAAACTCTAATTCAAAACACGAGTAAAAATCAAAACCCGAGCATCCAGACAACTCCAGCACCCCGTAAATTGTTTAAGCAAGTCCGTATCTGGAGTATCTTCATCTCTTTGGTGCAATTTTGAGAGTTTTTTCTATCTTATTTATAGTTTTAGCTCTTTTCATTATCTTTGCCACCTAGAGCAACGCTTTTTGATTTTAGGACCTTCAGCTTTCGCATTTGGAGTAGCGAGCACAATTGCAGCAGCAGTTGGCATACTATTGCAACGTTAGCGGAAGCACTAACGGCAAAAATGTAATCAAGACTTTCGAAATTATTAAAGTCATTATAATCTCCTATCAGCGTCGAATGTGTGACAACATTTTCGTCAACCCCTCAGCTCAAAAGATAGGGGGCGGCGTCCTCAACCAATTTAGAACTGAGGGCTTTTCCTAAAAAGACAAGTTTACTCGCCCCTAACTCAAAAATGGGGGGGCGGCGTTTTTGGAATTTTGAGTAAAGGGGCTCGGTCAAAAGGGTTCAGACAACAACACATTCGACGCATATATCGAAACATGAGCATTTGTCATTCACAAAAAACATATAACTGTCGAAATTTACAATCACAATTTACACTCAAAAGGGCTCACCCTTGGGCACCTTCAAGGACCCTTCGCCGATGTTAGGGGTCACAGGAATATAACTATAACGAGCACGTTCTAAGGGAATATCATCAAAAGGCTCAGCTTTCGGAATTTTTGAACCACTTTCGGCAAACTTGGATCCAGATGGTCCTTCACCACAGGCAGAATCCCTTTCAGCACGGCATTTCCAAAAGTTTGTAATATGTTCGGCAGTCCGAAGACTTCGTCTTAGTCGTGAACGCATGAAAACTCCTAGTGACCGATGCAGATGACGCTGTCGATAGCGATACCATGATTCGCCGGAAACATGGAAATCACCTTTCGCAATGGCAAGAGGAAAAATCTCAATCGCATTGGCCAAGTCAGCCTCATCAACCTGTCGAAACATTAAAAGCAAACAAAATGAAATACGCTTAAGTTACAGCCAGAGTACCATCAAGTTTTACAACATTCGTGCAACATTGCACGCACACAAATTCAAACATTGTTTTTCCAAATCGCAAGCCCTAAGTCAAGCTACCGGAGATTTGTTTTGGGTGGAAGCATTTTCGTCGACAGGAGCGGAACCATCAGGAGCAGCGTGTTCAGCAGAAGCTTGATCAGCAGTGGGGGCGGACGCTCGGTTTTCGCCTGATGTTCCGGTAGCAGAGCTTTCGCGAGCCGCCTGTTCACGGGCGTTACGGGCGTCGATGAACTCCTGAACTTTGGCCCCAATCGCCTTCTTCTCCTTGGATGTCTATGAAAATTTACAGTAAGTAACTCAAAAATGACAACCAAATCGAAAGGCAAAGTAAAAACAGAACATCACCTTGTCACGAGAAACAACAGCGCGAATAAGCGCCAGGTCCCGTCCGCCTTTAAGCCAAAACTCATCATAAAAACGATGAGCGTCAGCTTTCGCTTCCGTGGTGCGCTTGTAATATTCCTTGGGCGCTCCAATGGGCATAGTAGCTGCATGAGAGCAACCATGCGCCCGGAGACATTGCGCGAAAGCGCCTATAGACTCCAGGGTAGCAAAGCTGCGTCCTGTGTTCTGCACGGCTTCAAAGTTTGAAAGCTCAGTGGCCAGCCAACCCATATAATTCATGAGATCATAGTTTTGGGGAAATTCAACTTCCGAACCGATCCCTTCCACAAGATTTTTATAGGCCACAAAGACTTTCTCGCCTCGATGCTAAGATTCTTCGATATTCCTTCTCATGCTTCTTAAGATCCGCCGAGTTTGCCATTGACCCTCTCAAAATCGAAGAGAGAGTTGCTTTTCAGCAATCGCAGCAGCTTCGGCTTTCTTTTTCTCCTCCTCAACATTCTTCTTCAGAGTCTCCACTATCGACTCAAGATCCTTAATCCTGGTCTCCCTATCGGACACTTTCTTCTCAAGAGAAGCGATTTTCGCCGCATCTTTCTTGGAGAGGGTTCAATTCAACATGACAGCCTGTCAAGAAAAACAAGTCACAAGATGATTTCGAAAGCTGAGACGACAAACGACGAAAGCGCAAGTCAAAAGATGATTTCGAAAGCTGAAATGACAAACGTCGAAAGCGCAATTCACCTGAATTAGATGAGAAGTGGCAGCATCCGCTAAGAAGGCACGGTTAAGCTTCAGAAGGGCATTCTCCGCTGTGGGCATGCCGAAAGAAGCCGCGGCTTCATCAGTCGCTTGCAGCGCCGCCTCATTCGGAACAATTCCGATTTGTTGATAGGTCAAGTTCGCCATCAGGCGAGTGTCTGTGGGAAATCCAAGAGAGTTTGAGATCCTATAAGCTCTTTCGCGGTCGGGGTCACGCTCTCCAGAAGAACTAGTTCTAGAATAAACCACCATTTCGCCGCAGTCATCGGAACACGATTCTAAATCCAATTCTCCGTGTCCGAAAAGGTGACCCCGAAAGATGTTCTCAACCAAAGACTCTTTGAAAAAATGAGACTTACCACGTGAACCAACATTCGTCGAAGGTTGACGAGATGAACCTCTAACAACCTTCGAAACAGCGGAAGGTTCAGCAGCTTTCAAGGCAGAAGTTTTATGCCTTTTCGAAACAAGTTCCGAAGGAGCAGCAGGACGCTTATCCGCTCGCAGAGAACCAAGATCCAGGGCGGACAGACTATCGTCGTCATCACCCAGCATGCGAGGATCCGGAATATCAGCACGACCCATGTCGCTTTCGCTCTCTTCAACCTGCATGAACAAAAGAAAATAAACGAAATCTGTCAGTACAAGATCATTTCGAATGAAATAAGATCATAGAGCGAAACGGCAATACAGCATGCGGAAGCAAAAGAGAACCCAACCATCTCATAGAGAGACATTCCCCAATTCCGAGTTTTTCCGATAGTTATGCCCGAGCTGGGTCTCAAAGCTTTCGCAATTTTCCTTCCAAATTTATCATAAGCAGGTTCAGAGCAACGAACCTCCCAAGTACGTGACTTTTGCTTTTTCTGTTCGAGGACTTGAGTCCTTGAGGCACGCCCACCGCGTCCTCTGGTAGATCGCGGGCGTCCTCTTTGGCCACGCCTGTTCGGGACAGCTTCCGCATTAACAACAGACCTCGGATCGACTCTGTTAGAATAGGAAACACCAATTAAGTCGAACATCCGGTTCATGCGAGCACCGGCCAATCCAACCTGGATGCATAACTTATGTTCCTTTTCGCTATAAGGGCCGAAAATTTCAGAGACAGAACTTTCGATCTGTTTCGCGTACTCGGGCTTGTCAGCTTCCGTGATATGGTCAAAGTGGATGTCAGGAACTCCACACCCAGATGGAGTCGTGACGAAATGATCGAAACCAACATCAGGGTCAAGGGGCAATTGCCCCAACACTGCCCACTCTTCCGCCAAATCACGGCTAGTTTGTTTGGAGGCAGTTCGCCAGAAGTACTTACTAGCATCCAATTCAGCATCGCTCGGAACAAATTCAGCCTTTGCTCCCTCCACCATTGGCGAAAGCTGAGACACTAAAGGATGGGCCCTGTCCAGACCTTCAGCTTTCGCAGCAGCAACATCCGCTTCCTCGCAAACACGAATGTAGAACCAATAATCCTTCCAGCCAGACCACTTGCCTTTGTAAAACAGAACCAGAGTTTGAAGGCGGTTATCAAGGCGAGCAGTGAAGTTATAACCACCATATTCGGAAGTGTATCGGATTTTCCTCTTCTTGTCGAACCTGGTGTCCAACCATCCATAACCTCTGTAATTCCGAATAAATGACTCGGAGTTGAGAGGACATCCGATGAACTTTAGCCCCATAGCAAAAATACTAAGGCAGCTAACTCCATTGGGCGTAAGATGATGAAGCTGCAGTCCGAATCTCCCAAGAACTTCCCCGACAAAGGGCTCGCAGGGGATAGTCAGCCCAGCTCGGAAGTAATCACGAAAAACAATAGCTTCATAATCCCTGGGCTTAGGAATAATCTCATCTTCAGGAGCCCTGCATCTGCTACGAACTTCTTGAGTCATGTACCCTTTCGACACATAACTGTCCAGCTCATCCTCGTCAACTTTCGACATTTTCAACTCAAAAACTGGAATGCGGCGGAAATCTTTCGGCTTAAGATTAGCCTGGGAGGTCGCAGTGGCTTCCACATTCTCTTCATCTGCTTCATTATCACTTCCAGCATCAGAGTCATTCGCTGAGGCCTTATCAGGGTCAGGCTCAGATTGGTCATCAGGATTCTGGGAAAGATCAATTCCTTCTGTAGGAAAATAGGGATTTCGAAAGATCCTTCGACATCAACATCTTCAGAAGCAACAGCAACACGCAGTGGAACAGCTACGATAGGAAAAGTGAGCTATTTTTCACTTTCGAAACTGGTTTCCGAATCAGTGATAGTTTTCTCAGGATCGACTCTCTTGTCGATAGCAGAGGACGACTTCTCTGAAGAATTAGAGCGAGAAGAACCCGCGGAAGTAGACTCACTCGCCATCTAAAAACGCGAAAGATGGAAATAAAAAACACTTTTCGCTCTACCGAAGAATAAGAATACAATAAAAACATAAAGTCAAAAGATAAAGCATAGACTCACCGAAAGTCACTCAGACCAGGCTTCACTCCTGGGACGAAAGGCTCCCCGTCGCGACCGAAAGCAGGACGCGAAAGCTCGGATCGAAAGCACGGAGCGAAAGCAGGCTGAAGCGCAGGAGCTGGCAAGGGAATGGACCTCACGGCAGGGGGGGGCTCAGCTTATATAGGCGCGTCCAGGAGCGGTCGCCTCGATTCGCGAGCCGTCGCGACGGCCCCCACCGGGTGCGACCCCCGAGACAAATATCAAATATTTAAAATAATACGAAAATAAATAAATTGAAGAAAAGTGGCGGGAAAGTTCAAAATTTGTTCAAAATTTAAATTTCAAATCCCAAGTTTCACAAAGTTAGGGAACGAGGAAATATTCTTTTGAACAACTTTTGGGGGCGGCGTCCGGCGAAAGGGGATTAGCGTGTCTAAGCTAAAGAAGTTTAGCTAAGGCAGCGCTAAGGGGCTACTGTTGGGGTTAGATCGGAAGTGGTCCACCCCCATTCGCCTGTACGCCGCCGAAAGGTGAGAGAGGAAGTCATTTGTGGCTTTCGCCTTTCGAAGTCCATAGGTCAAGCGAATGAAGTATCTCTGCGGCAAGTCAAAAGCTAAGGGCGAAAGTGGATCCTCTCTTTCGCCAATTCGATTAGTCGAAAGTGAAGAGCGAAAGTGGCTCTTCGCTTTCGACAGGTCGATCGGTCGAAAGAGAGTGGCGAAAGATTGGCCTTCACTTTCGCCGGCTCGATCGGTCGGAAGTGAAGGGCGAAAGTTGGCCTTCGTTTTTGCCAGCTCGATCGATCGAAAGGAAAGGGCGAAAGTGGTTGCTCACTTTCGCCAATTCGCAGGTCGAAAGTTGAGGGAATGGCACTTTCGCTGCTCGTCAGATCGGGTCGGTGATAAATGCGAGAGCGAACCTCGACTTCCGACTTGGTGTCTGCTTTCGAATTATTTTCGTTTGACTTAGTATTGGTGAGTTCCAATGATTGATTTGAAACAGGTGGAATCTCGGGCACAGCAGATGACCAGTGGGCCGAATCCCATGGGCCGTGATGGGCCGGTTCGAGCCCATCCGGGTCTTGAAGGACGGCAATGAAGGTCGGTTTTGAGGAAGAGAAGACGATTCTACCCTTCACAGAAGTGAAGGTAGTAGTCTAGGGTCAGGGGTATTTTGGTCATGTAAAGTCTACGGACTACTATAAATAGACCCCCAGGGGCATCTTGTAAACGGACCGATGCTGGAATGGAATAAAGCTGTTTGTTTCATTTCGCTGTAAGCATTCGTTGTTTACTTTCGTCCCTTACTTTTGTTCTAGCTTTCGGTTTACTTCTGGTGGTGTTCAGTCGTTGGAGCGAACACCAACAGAACCGTATCAGATGTCACGCTGGTTTTTAGCGGTTAATTGGTAAGGTGAAACAGGGGGCACGACTAAGCCGCGAATGTTCATCAGAACTGGAACGGGCGAACGATTATCCGACAAAGAAACTTGCCTTAAAAGGAAAAGCTTTTCTTCCGCCTAATATCTTTTATGGAAAGTACGATGGGTGCATGCATCTTTCATTTTTTTGGAAAGTATGATGGCGTGACACTCTCTTTCAGTTTTCGGGAGGACAAACATGCACCTCTTTCTCTTTTTCGTTCACTTCGAGCTGCGACAATTTTTATTTTAAAACATGCGTGCATACTTACACTAAGTTATACAACATAACTTTAAGGAACAAATTAAGAATGCTAAGTCCTGCTCTGCAAAAATGTTGTATTATAAAAGTTATGATATATAAGTTACGATAATATCTTATGCATATAAGTTATGTGTATATAGTCTTATAACTTATGAAAAGGTTAAGTTACGTATATAACTTGTTTGTGTAACTTAAATATATAACTTGTTTGTATAACTTAATTATATAACTTGTTTGTATAACTTAAATATATAACTTGTTGAATATCTTTGATGCAAAATTAGACGTAAAAGTTATATTATAGAACTTAGATGACCAAATTAATATCATAACATGTTAGTAGAAATACAAAACTATTTATTACAACCTGTAAAAATATGTAGAAAAAAAATGAACCCTCGCACATGTGCATCTAGTGTCACGGGTGACACAACCATGCTAAAAAAATGCGTACACAAAAATATATTTGCATGGCGTAGAAGAACAGGAAAGGAAAGCATCGAACTAGTAAAGTAATAAAATGAATAAAGTAAACGTGTGTCATGGTAGAAAAGAAAGTGCGGGTGGTCGGATCGTTCCGTGAAAGTGGAATCCGGGGTGAAACAGTCTTTTCTGGAACTCAAGGATAATTGCCAAACGAATTTGGTTCTAGAATCCAGGAGAAACGATTCTCCTTGTGACACGTGAAACGGCTCAACCCTGGTTTCAAGCGATTCAGTTTCTAGCCCTTGTGTTTGCACTAGTGATTGCAATTTATTTTCAGTAACTCTAGGTGGAAAAAATTAAAATGAGTTGCATTTAAATTGTTTTAGACCTATAAAAAGTTTCAAAATACTTTTAAGCACAATTTCATTTATATAATTTTTATTTCAAAATATTTTACGGTTTCCTAAAATCATTATGATGCACCCCTCAAAAAAATCATTATGATGCATCACCTAAAACGTTTGTTGAGAGAATTTGAATCTATATCTCCTATAAAGATAAAACTCACTAACTATTTCTCTAGCACCTCCTTAAGCCATGTCATTGAGAGGGCCCCACTAAAATTAGTTAGTCTAATAAGGGCAGTCCCAATGCAAGACTCTATCGAGTCCACGACTATTTATTACCCTCATATTTATTGCATTTTGCTGATGTGGCGGCATATTTACCTCGAAGATTGTGAACATAGAGTCTAAATAAGACTTGGAGTCTTGGTTTTTCTATCTCTCTCTTCAATAAATATACCGCCACATCTGCAAAACACAATAAATAGAAGGGTATTAAATAGTCATGTACTCTGTGGTAGAATCTGCATTGTGAATGCCTCTCTATTCAATAAATATACCGCCACATCTGCAAAACACAATAAATAGAAGGGTAATAAGTAGTCTTCGACTCTGTGGTAGAGTCTGCATTGTGAATGGATACTATCGACTCTTTCCTTTCCCCTTCCCGTGGAATGCATTAAGTAATTGCTATGAAGACATTTCGCTTTTTGTTGTACGTATTCTCTCACATGATCTGCATGTAATATTGCCTCTTTTTCACTGTATTCATCAATAATCTATGAAACAACCTTTTAATCTCTCATTTGTCATTTTATAATATTTCTCTATGATTTGAAACAATATATATAGCAAATATATAGGTAAATCTCTTTCTATTCTAATTAAATTTATTCTCTATACAATTAAAATTATATCGGAATACCCGCCGCAACGCGCGGGGAATCCTCCTAGTATACTAGAATCCAGATCACTGCCAAAGTTGTGCACACTGCATCTTTCCGATATTGTATACAGAAAATGTGGTGTATGTTTATTTATATCTATATCTATCTATTGTATCACGGTGAAATTAAGGGACAGAGACCTCAGTCAGCGGGGCGAGCGCGGGACAAACTCTGCCCGTCGTCGTCCCAATGGGCGCGCGGCACAGCGGGCAGGTGGCCGCATCGTCGCTACTGCCGACCCAAGCATCGATGCACGCGGCGTGGAACTCGTGCGAGCAGCTGGGCAGCTCTGCGACCATCTCGAAACCTCCAGACTCCAGCCCCGCCAAGCAAATCGCGCAAACGGCCGCCGCGCCCTCGGCGTCGCCTTCTACAACCCGCCGCTGCCTGTACCGCGGAGCCGTCGTGAGCGATCGCGTCGTCCCGGTCTCCCACAACCTCGCCCCCAGGAAGTGTTCCAAGGTAACATCATCGTTGGCATGCTCTCCGCCCCAGGGCTGTCCTGGCAGATGCACCTCGCCCTGGCACGGCGCGACGCCGAGGCGGTCCAGGAGCACCCCGGCGATGAAGCGGAGGAGGCCGAGGAGGTCGAGCAGAATCAGGAGGTTTCGCCGCAGAGGGAGCTCGTAGCTGTGATCGAAGCTGGTGGTGGTGGGGTTGCTCATCGACGACATGGCGGTATCACTGACGAGTGACGCCTGATCGAGCGCGCAGCCTCGGTGGTGGTGGTGCACTGCTATGCTGCCTGCGTGGGTTTCTTGCTTGCAACACCGACAGGTGCTTCTTTATAAACTGTGATTACGAAGTCTGTTTGGTGCGTGCGATGGATGGCCATACTTCAATAGCGGAGGTTGCGAGTTGCCTATCAGTTGGACTATCAGATATTCATCAGATGGATCGATACTTGAGAGGAAGCAGCAATCGCACGTCGAGGGCTTGTGGCCAAGCAGTTGGCGTTGTGAATTGTGATATTTTTCCAACCGTAGCGTTGGTTACTAGCGTGTAGTCGTCGCAGCATCTGGACCACAAATGTCGGGTTAGCATGTAGCAGTGAAGTGTGAACATCAGCACATTATGGAACTTGATGATGACCTATCTATAAACATGTTGGTCACAAGTTGGAGAACTTGGGAGTTGGAGAAAAGTCCATTTTATACCTCTTTATTTAGCCTGATTTTTCTCCGCACTGCCAAATTGTTTAAATAACGTCCCTACCCTGTTTTAAAAATTCCCCTAAAAAACCCTGTTTTAAAAATGATTTTAAAGATATTTTTATCTTCTTTTAGTTTAAAAAACGGTAAATACTTGATAAAGCTATTAAATCACCAAAAAAGTCTAAAAGCTTTAAAATTTGCAAGAGAAATCTAGAGTCTAGAGATATATTTGGATATGCCCAATTCAAAGAAAATATCTGAGCTCATGAAAATACATTCAGAAGCTTTGAAAAATTAGATTTATCTCTAAGAAAATATAAAATATCCTAAAAATCTATAGAATTTCCAGAACATTTTATCTTATGTATAAATATATTTTAAAAAATTTCTGCAACAAAGACATAAGACACAACTAGCTTGAATGCATAAAATAAATGTATCCATGTTGGCAATGCAGACTTTTAAACATGTTTGTATACTTTTAGGATGTTTTGGAAAAGAATATAGATTTTTCTCTTTTTCCTAGAGCTAAATCTAAATTCTCATGCTTTATATACATTTTTCATGAGCGTTAAATATTTTATTTGTATTATTAGTATCCTAATGTATCTTTATGATTTTTTTTCAAAATTTTAAAAAGGTGGCGACATTTTTTTTGTGGTTTAAAAGCATTATCAATTATTTACCCAAACTTTTAACAAGAAAAGGACAAAACTTCTCTCAAAACAAGATAAGAAGGTAATTTAAATGGAGTTGAGAATAAGATGTCTGGTTTTAGAGTTTGAAGAGAAAAAATTCAAACTATATAAGAGGTAATAAAAATAGAAAATAGACTTTTTTTTTTTTGAGAATCACAAAATAGACTCTTACGTCGCGAGTTTGGACTTGGGCTGTAATTGGGATCGAGCAGCCTAAGAAGGCATCGGTACTTTCACGGGATAACGAGCCCGGAAACACGGAGCCTGCCAAACGCCAAAAAATCACGGCTCGCAGTCGCTGGGCAGGGCCGAGAGTCTACGTTAGGCCTCTATGTATCAGATGTGGACCCGTTTCATATATTTCTAAATGGGCTTCCAGCCGTCTCATGCTGAGAGCGAGGCAGGTAGCACTAGGCCCATACATACTTTTTTGGGCTACCCTGCGCCCCCGTCGCTGCTGCTTCCAGAAAACAGAGTATTACGTACATTTCAAAATATTTTTGCCCGGCTATGGTACTCGTCGGTACGTATAAGTTGCTTGATTTCGGTCATGCCTAATGTGCTTCCATTCGGGGTCTTTGCATCGTGGATAGAGGGTGGAATGGAGATTTCTTTCTCTCAAGTCTTTAACTCTGGTGTGCAGTTTCACAAAGTGAAATCAGGTCTGTTTGTGCGTCCAAGTAGGTAACAGCGCTTGCATTGTCAGAAGCCACCGAACCAGTGCAAGGGGAGACGTTACAGATCGAATCGTTTCAGGATCTACACTTCGCCAGCGTAACGTTAACAGCGCACTCTGCCAAAGTGATGGTCTCTTGTGCCGACAATCCGGCCGGCGCCGCCCCTTCATTTTCGTTCGGTATCTGCAGTCCACGTTTCCAGTTGCCACCGGCAAGTCTTCCTTATATCACATCCACAAGACATGCCTTGGCCCCGAGCAGTCTCAAAAAGCTTCGTCACTTATGTCAATGGTAACTCGGTCGCAAACACGTTATTGAAACATGCAACACTGATACGCATGAACGTCCTATATGAGCCAAAAGTGACAGGGGGCAAAGATTAAGATGTCGTCGACTTCCAAGAAGTATCGGTCCACACCAAACTATAGACCATGCTATGACAATCGTAACCACTTGGGTAACAAAAGGTGCCACATAAGGAAAGGTTCCACATTATTGTCAATTCTAAAAATTAAGTGGCAGACTACTAGACTAGCGGCCATGTTCTTTCAAAAAAAAAAAACATCAATGGCCCTGTTTAGATCTATGAGTTAGAGTTAGTTTAAGTTAGATTGGGGTAGTTTCATCTAACTCACCAAAAAACTATTGCCACCAAGAAGTGATTATTTGGGTTAGTTCTGATGGACCCACTCAAAACTGATGACATCATCGTATATCTCATGCTTTTGGAAGTAAAAAAAAAAAGTCATATATCCTAAACCATGCATCCTAATTAAAATCTGATTGCACCATAATCTATAACTCTTATAAAGATAAACCCCACTAGCTATTTCTCTAGCCATGCAATGTGTCCACGTCAACATCCACTAAACCATCCCACTAGCACATTCAATTATAAAAGTGTTCACATCACCATCCACTAACACATGCCATTTAAGTCTTCATTCAAGCTATTCACATCAGAAAACTATATCATTTACTAATATATATATTTAGTTGTTCACATCAAAATGCTGAAAATCTTCCACTAAAATATATTATGATATTTATTCAATCATATTAGTAAATACAAGAAGTATAATTTCATCAGCTATTCCCGCAAAGAACGCTTGGGGGCGTCTTCTAGTATTTCTTACAATAAACTCTTTAAAACATGGATATGTTTCGATAAAATTTTTAACAAACATTTATCTCATGATTAATATTATATTTAAAGATCTTATATTGAAAATATATTTATTGTCAATATAACCCTTGCATCCAAACACCATTTTGGCTAGAGTTAGTTTAGAGCTAGTTTAAAGTTAGAAACTAACCCTAACCTCTAGCCACGTTAGGGTATCCAAAGAGGGCCAATGACAAGAGAAGAACTGCATACGTAGTTCTTGATTAAAAACTAATTAATTGTCTCAGCTATGGATCACCATTTCCTTATGTTTCTACATCCTTCATTGTAACAACGCGCCTTCTTATATGAGACATACAGAAACATTTTCGATTAATTGTTATTCGTCAACCACAAAACAATATTTCAAAGGATCAATAATATCTCGTGTCCATCCCAACATGCATCGGCCGGAGAACATAGCTCATTTTTCATTATGAGGAGTGTACACAACTATGAGAGAGCCCTTATAACATAGATTACAATAGCGGCAAAGTATTTACCAGAGGATCCAATGGCGCCAAGCATTTGCCATAGGAGAAACTGATAGTGGCAAAGCATCTGCTACGAAAGCCAAACGACGCGATGGCCACCCCCACCGCTTGAGATGACGGGGAAGAGGCTGGGTGGGAAGGAATGTAGGGGCAAAGAATTGGTGGGGGTGAGTGCGGACATGCTCTAGTGTTTTGGAGCGGCCGACGGGAGTAGCATCCGAGAGGAGGTGGCGGTAGCTGCGCTAGCGAACCCCCCACCCCCACCCAAGTCACATGTTGGAGGAGCTCATGGGGAGGGCTTTCTGGTGAGCAAGCATATATGTTTTTGTAAACATTTTATTTTCATGACACGCTAGGAAAGTGGGAAGAAGAATAAAATCACATCGGTGTAGGAAGAGGAGGCAAAAGAAAGACAAAGGCAGGAAAACAAAAACAGGACAGAGGAAGAGATCAACTCTTTTAAGAGACAATAAGATATATCCTGAACAAGGACAGACCCACATAGTATGTCGGGTGGGCCACAATAGACTCTGGTGTCCAGCAGTCATTCACTCCTAGAAATTTTCTATGTCAAGAGAACGCTCCATGTCAGCTCCTACCTCTCGGGTCGACTTCTACCGTTTTACGCTACGCACATGTGTGCTGTGGTAAAGTGTATGTGATTTTTACCGACTTGTAAACGGTTTTACCGAATTGCATGAGAATTCATTTGTGGCACATCATACAGTAAAATCCTAGGTTCGACGCCATGCAAGAGACGACCATTTTCGGTGCACAATTTAAATAGTTACCTAGCAAGCACCCAAAGGATACCCTTTTGGACAAACAGAAGCACAAAATGAGAAATTTTCCATTCCAATTGGCGTTTTTTTATCGCTATAGTCTGTCCTTAATTGACCATCATCGTTAGTTTCATGCCCAGAACTTGACTTGATTTATATAAAATACGTGTAATAATTATATCTAAAAATAAACTTATTTAAAAAACAAATTTAAATATCTATTTAATGATAGTATTAGTTATGTAAAATATATATTAATATTTTTAAATATATATTTAGTTAAATTTGTTTTTGTAGAGTTGAAATCATTTAAGGACGGAGGGAGTAGGCAGTGATAGCCCCGTTCTCTGCCCCCAACCTATTTGGTCCAAACATAAGCGTGATTCAGGGAGTGTGATTCACGGGGGCAGCGCGCGACCATGCAAGTCCGTCTGGCCGTCCGGGTCCAGCCATCCCCAGGTATGTCGACTGGGGACTGCGGTCCCCGGCAACAAGCGATGATTCCAAAAACCTCGCCGTCCGAGCACCGGCAAGCATTTCTGCTTCACTGCTTTCCGTGCGTTCCCGTGCTCCGGCATCGAACGTGTTGTGTGGGAGACGGCGGGCGGTGTACGTTTTCCTTGTTCTGGTGCGTCAACGCAAGGGCAGGTCAAGATATGCCGTCTGGCTTGCTGCATGTGCCGTGCACGTCGACGCGAGCAGTTTATGCTGTTGTCGGAGCCACTAATAACAAGCTGAAGCTTACGTACCCGGCGACTTCGATCCGGTCTCGCCTAGTACGTACAGAGCTAGAAGCGCGCAGGATTGCAGGAATTCGACACCTGATTTTGATTGGCCTAGTACGTACTCCCTCCATACTGGATATGATTACGCTTACCAAGGAGGGCCAAAGGGTGATTAATTAGGGGGTGTTTTTCCCAACCTGCCCCTATTAAATAGGGATGCGGTTGCTATCTTTACAGCACCAATATGTAGCCCAAGTGGCTAGGCCTGTGCGGCACAAGACATTGGATCGTCATGGGCTACATATCGGTGCTGTAAAGATAGCAACCGCATCCCTATTTAATAGGGGCAGGTTGGGAAAAACACCCCCTAATTAATCACTCTTTGGCCCTCCTTGGTAAGCGTAATCATGTACTAAACGACTTCTAATACCAGTATGGAGGGAGTATATGATTAGAGACTCATATTTTTGGAACACGTCTTTGATGGGTCACCACATATGGCCACTGGACGAAGCGTGTCTCTAATGGCAAGGGCAGTTATTAGTGACATGTTCCAGTGAAACACGTAAGCCATCCAAAAAATTATTGATGAGATTGTACTATTATATCAGATTTCCTTATCAAAGTCGTGTCTTAATAACTCAATTTACAAATTACAAATGGGGTATGCGTCACTCTTTGCGCCCATGATGTCTGCTAATCAGATACACGTGTACAGTTTACACGTTTGTGATCTATCATCTGTCACAGACACGTTTTGGACAAGACGAGTCACTGATGGTGATTATTACAGACTCCAATCAATCGCACACGGACGTATGCACGGCTGCATGTATTATATATAGTCATGTAATGCTTACAGTGCTGTACTTGCACAATGGTAATATTATATAGTAATACTGGAGATCACTGACGCATCCCGCATGATTAGGAATAAACTGTGTGTTGATCTACACATATTGTAAAGACCAGATAGAGAATAATTTGTAGGAGCCGTCTACTCGACAGGCAAACACAATAGATAATTTACTTATTAAGATCTTCCCTCAAAATTTAGCAGTCCAGCGCGTTTTGGAAATTTTTGCTTTAGTCTCTAGCTAGCTGATTAAAAGTCTTAGACACGTGGCGATCTAGCGGATGCCCATGCATGCGCTACTAGCTCCATCCAGACGATCGGGTGCACTTTACTCTCACTAAGACACTAAGGGCGTTCCCAACAGTGTCACCTCAGCTAGCTCATAGCAATCCATGTCATCATTTTGTCTAGGTGCAAAAGAGAGAAGATAGAAAAGAGAAGAGACTAACAATATTTTTCCCCTAGGGGCATATGCTTCCCCCCTAGCCAGGCACATCCCGGACAGGGAAGGAGAACGATACAAGGGCCGACCTCCTCTCGTGACCGCTCCCCACCTCGCCGTCTCCAACACCTCCGCTCCCCACCTCGCCGCCGCCGGAGGGAACTGCTCGGAAAGCTTGCACAGCTCCCCATGACGGCGGCGGCGGGGCTCTCTGCTCAGGTGCGGGCGCGAACACCCCTTCTCCCACCTCCCTCCCCAACCTCCTCCCTCCACCTCCAACCCTACCTCCTCTTCGGCGACGAACGACGGCGGCGGGGGCTGACTCTGGGCCTCGGGTGGCCGGATCTGGTCCCCGTGGGGTGGCCTGCTCGACGGTGGCGACCAATCTGGCTCGCGCCTCGGTGGGCTCTGCGAAGCTGACGGCAGCACCGTTCTCCCCACCGTTTGGTGGATGAACGGACTCGACGGCCGGCGTACTCGCACCGGTGAAGGGGTCTGGCGGCGATGTGCCGATATGGGTATCTCAGGCCTGGATCCGACGGCTACTGCCCCGTGTTGCCCCCTTCTCGGTGCGGGTGGTGCTCCGGCGATGCGGACTCGGGTGGACGTTGCCTCGGGTCGGGGACATTTTCCCTGGCGGTGGCTTGGGGGTCGATTTGGACTCCCGGTCACTGGATGGCGATGGCAGTGTTGGCACCGGCCATCTCGACAAGCCGTCCAACCCCCCTCCCACAGACCACGTGGCTCCCAGTTGGCCCATAAATCGGCTCCGACGTCCACATCAAAGGACACCGTCGCCCCCCTGCTTTTCTGCTGCCTCGCTGCATCTGGTGAAGACCCTGCCGATCATCTCCGGCATCTAGTCGTATGTAGGTTCGGTTTGGATGTGCTTTTGTAGGATTTTGGAATACGGGTGAAAACCCTGCCTGGCGGTGCTGGGCCGGCGGCGATGACGCAATCAACGTCATCTTCCCCCTTGGAGGCGTCGCTGTAATTCCCTCTTACTTTCGTTGATGATGGCGTATGCGGATGTTATTTACCTTCTTGAAGGCATCAACACAAGCACACCTGCTCCTAGCCATGCCCTGCACTGCGGCATTTGGGACTCAGCTGCGGCGTCAAGAGCAAGCCAAGGACGCCCTCTCCTTGATCAAATAGAGGGTCGAAGCATTTATCGTTTGCTGTAATGTCCTGTCTATGTATAAGACTATGGCTTTTCTCTATTTTGTTTTTCTATCTCTTTTTGTAACATTTGGCTGTGTACATCCCCGAATGTAGAGGCCGGATATTGAATATCCTTTATTGAAAAAAATGCTTCCCCCTATTAATTACTAAGTACAAAGGTATTTCAAATTCTCCGACCAATCCTTGGTGTGTACATGTGTGCCGTATAACAACATGACCATACTGCAAAGGTAGTGACACGTTTTAGTGACTCTAGAGCATCTGTCACCTCCATCGGTATGAAGGTGGCAAAATTATGTCTTCTGGTCTGGACAATAAAATAACCCAAAATATATCTGAAAAAAAAAACAATTTGGTTCATCTAAATTTTTCTGTCTACCATACTAGGATCAGTTTAATGAAATTTTTAGACTTTACTAAATGCGAGGTCCTTGTCCTTGGCACGAAACTTAGCTAGCCTATGATAGTGTAGCGGCTTGTCTCAGGGTGCAGAGGGGCCATGGTGTTTGGGTCTTGCAAGGTAGATACCTTGTCAGTAGGGGCTGATCATGGTGCCATGGGCCACGCATGGAGGTGCCATGGGCCACGCATGGCAGAGTGGTAGCACAGAGCCACGGTGAGAGTGCAACACCTAGATCTTGTTAGATGTGGAATGACGACTTTTACTGACGGTGGACATGACAGAATATTTATGATATTTTTACAAGCAAATCACATAATAGACCCACCTGTGAAGTTTGATTTCTGCCAAGATCACTTAATTGTTGGTATAGATGATTATATTACCAGTGAAGTAGGGGCGGATCTATATATAGTTGGTTGTGGGTGCACCTGCAACCATAAAAAATTGAAAAATAGTGAAATCATCCAAAATTTCATCATATTCATACCTTCATGATAAAAATTTATGCACCCATAAGGTAATCGCACCTCTCAAATTTGCTCTAGCTCCACCACTGCAGCAAAGGTTAGTGCCCCTCCTACGGATGAAACTACTACCAGTAGTCCCCTAGCTAGTAGTTTGGATGATGTTTTTTAGCTGGGATGTTTGATCTTAATTTACATGCTAATTTTACTTTAGCGCTAATAGATCCAACGAGCTCTATATATATCCTCTTGGTTTGTGTATCTCGAGCAAACCCTGGCAGCTAGTTGTTCCGTGATGCTCATTGCGGGCGTCAACTCTGCTAGGTCTCCGCCTTCTGCCGTGGGCTATCCTCTTTCCTTCATTCCCCAACCTTTCAGAAACAATTAAGCATACTGATCTCTTGCACTCCGATATGGGAAGCCAGCTTCTGTCCACCGTCGAGCGTCGCGAGGTCCTCCCGGAGAGCTATATCCGGCCGGAGTTCGATCGGCCGCGACTCTCCGAAGTGACGACGGACAGCGACGTCCCGCTCATCGACCTCGCATCGCCGGATAAGAAACGAGTCATCGCCCAGATTGGTCTGGCTTGCCGGACCTATGGCTTCTTCCAGGTCTGTCTCTGCCTCTCGCCTTGTTAAATGATCTACTAGTAGTTAATTAGGTTTTGTCCCGGGTTGTGTCATGCTTCAGCTAGCGTTTGAATATCAGCACAAAACGCTGCTTAACTTCTTTGGAGGCCTTAGAATTTGCCTCGCCATTGTCAGCTCTTGACATTACTGTGCATGCTCTTGTTGATTTCTTCTAGGTCATAAACCATGGAATAGAAGAGGAGCTACTGGAGAAGATGATGGCCGTTGGTCTGGAGTTCTTCCGTCTGTCGCCGGAGGAGAAGGAGAAGCTCTACTCAGACGAGCCGTCCAAGAAGATCAGGCTCTCCACCAGCTTCAACGTCCGCAAGGAGACGGTGCACAACTGGAGGGACTATCTGCGCCTTCACTGCCACCCGCTGGAGGAGTTCTTGCCCGAATGGCCGTCCAATCCTGAATCCTTCAAGTAAGCTTGTATCACAAGCTGAGTATTACTACCAGTATGTCTTAGTACTTGACTGTGTGCATGTCGTCATAGCAGGCTCACTTATGGCCATTTCTTGGCCGTTATCTTATATTGGACCATGACGTAGTATGCTTCCGTAATCAAAACGACGTCTGCCAACAATAAAGTTGACGATCATCAAAGGCCGGTCGTTAGATATATATATATAGTAGCATTTGATTTAGGTATATACTGTATAGTAGCATTTCTCATATGCTCACCGCACGTACAGTGCCACTCACAAATATATAAGTGACGCCTTGGATACGTGCTTACATAGTTTTCAAAGCCAACTTTGACTAGTGCTTTTTATGAAAACATTTATATAAAAAAGAGAAATTATATCTCTATCTTTATTATGAAGCTTTCGACAAACTCTGCTTTGCACCATATTCCAAATTTAACTCATAAAAACTTATTTTGTGACAAAAGTTTGTAATGGTTGTTTGAAGAAAAAAAAACAGAAAATATCATTTGTTTGTGATGGGGTATGTATATGTATTATAGAATGGAAAGATTATAGCATAAAGAAACATGCACATGCTGATATGCATGTAGGATAAAGTAAATGTGCACTCATATATTATCATAATAGACTATATGTATAATTTACAACTGTGTCGTCGTAAAGCATTTATAAACACTTTGGTAGTGGTAGGTCGGAGTGCTATGCTTCCTCTGGCTTTTATTTCTAAACTAGTCTAAACTGAAGACGTGATGGTGCAATAATAGATGTTGCAACTGCTTTTATAATTATATAGAGCTACATATAGAGGTGTCAAGATCTAAATTAAATTATCATATTTAGTATATTTATCTAGCTAACTGTGCTCTAATGAAGTTATTAGTTAATGACATGTTTTGTTCTTTATAAGAAAAACAAAATTACTAGGATATTCTCACGTAATGTTACTATTTCATTATAGATTGAGATGTATTGTTTTGGTGTTCATTCAAGTAATGCACCATATGTGATTACTGATTAAGAAAACTAATGCATCATGCAAAGGCATCCTTAGACAGAATTTACGATTGATAACATTGATAGTTTAACCATTATAAATGGAGAAAAATACCAGTTCAAAAGATGGACAACATACACACATGTGCTACTCCTAATGTGCAAATGTAAACAACTACTCCCCCCATAGTCACTTTGACTTTTTTTTATATATCCATTTTATTCTCCATCTAGATCATGTCTAGATACATAACAAAATGAATGTATAAAAAAGTCAAAGTGACTTACAATTTGGAACGGAAGAAGTATCTTTATACAAAAACAACATGGTACGTCGAATATGTCTTGGAGGAATTAACCACGTACACTGGCTAAGTTTTTCTTTACTGTAGACAGTACAAAGCAGTATGTTTTAGTTTGTCACAGATTTTTACGAAGAAATCGTTGGGGTATTTCCTTAAAAAAAAAAAGAAATCGTTCGGGTCGCTCGACGTGACAAATGGCCCTGGATTCGCCAAATGAAGAACAGTTGGTGTGGTTTGGCATGCACTAGCAGCTGGAGCTCAAGAAGAACCGAGAAAATGGCGCAATTTTGGAAACTAGATAGAAACATTTCTGGACTAGTTCGGTCTGTTTGCACCGAAGCGAAGCATAGAGATAACGATATCATCCATATCCGACAGTCGTCAATCTGGACTCTGATACCCACCAGTCATCACCATGTGCATCCATGGTTATCCTGTCCTGTAGATTAGTTCTAGAGGAGACTGCCAGGCGCGGCTCGCTAGTCGCTAGCTAGCTAGAGCCGTCGTCATCACACCAGCAAGCAGCAACGTGTAACACGACGCACTTGCAGCTGCAGGGATAACACACTACTGAATTGAACCAGCGACATGCTTTCTTTTTCGTGTGAGGAGGGCGCGCACAACAAGCATATATATGCACCGTCGGATCAGCAGATTTTAGCGTTTACGACGTTGGCTTTTGTCTGCACGGATCGCTGGTGATTAGTATAATTGTAGGCACGTTGGAAATCACAAGACGACAATTAATGCGTGTATATAAAATATCTGATCACTGATGGACCGGACCGGGGCGCACTGACTGGTGTTACATGACCGCGACAATACGTCCACTGCATATATATATATATATATATATATATATATATATATATATATATATATATATATATATATATATATATATATATATATATATATATATATATATATATATATATATATATATATATATATATATATATATATATATGTGTGTGTGTGTGTGTAGTGTAATGGTATAATGCACCTGGGTGCATTTGCTATAGAGAATGCACCCCACCAGGTTACAAGCTAGTTTTTCTTGAATCGCCCCAACTCTAGGTGTAACCGAATCGCGTCAGGTTGCAACTCACCCTCTCGATCTCTCGCTCCCCCTCACCCGCTCATGTCCCATGTGACACAAACCCTGTTGCAACCAGGAAGCAACAATGGTTGCAACCGTAACACACAACGAGTTGCAATTGGCGCTCGATTCGGACCAATTGTCGACTGAGATTAGAGTTAATAGCGTCGACTGAGATTAGGGTCAGTAGCACCAATAGAGATTAGGGTCAGTAGCGTCGATAGAGATTGGGGTTGAAGGCGTCACCAAACTGTCGGTAGATCTGAGGAATTCCTAGTATAGTTCACTTTTGTTTCATCTAAGCGTTTGATAGAGATTAGGGTTAGTAGCGTTGACAGAGATTAGGGTCAGTAGCGTCGACATAGATTAGGGTTAGTAGCGTCGATAGAGATTAGGGTTAGTAGCGTCAGGAGAGATTAGGGTCAGTAGCGTCGACAGAGATTAGGGTAAGGGTGTACATTAGGTTTGCAATCAGGTTGCAATTGGTTACTAAGAAAAGAACATGTTGCAACCGGACAATAACCAAGTTTGCAAAAGGAAAACACGACGAGTTGCAATTGGTGTGCGCGCACTGCTGGCTGCTACCTAGTGAACAACATGCATAGAATACACATATTTTGGTATATAAAATGCATGTTGTTCACTAGTTAGGCTTTTGCAACCAGGTTATAACTAGTTGCATGGAGTAGCAAATTTGGCGAAAATCGTTGTAAGTGGTTGCAACAAGCGCTAATACGCTACAGACATGTTGCAATTATGTTGTAGTCATGATCGCAACTCATAGTACATTGATGTTGCAATTACATACTTAAAAAAATGTTCATCAGATATAGTCTTCATGGATCTCGTTTTGTTAAGCACTTTTTTTTTGAACAATCTGATGCAAACGGATCTGAAATAGGTGCTACGGTTTAGGAGATATTGCATTTTTTCGATCCGAAATAAGAAAGATTCCCTGCATACGGGACAACATGTTGCAATTGAGCACAACAACATGTTGCAGCCACAACACACACAATGTTGCAATTGGTGCGCGGCGGACAGATGTTTGCATGCGGGTGGGCCATTGTGTACGGACGCGCGGTTGGGTTTGGCGGCTGGCTGGCGGGTTGGGGTCTGTGCATTCGCTATAGGGGTTGCACCTGGGTGCATTTTAGTCGCTCCGTATATATACACACACACACACACACCCCAAGGATCCTCTTTTCAGTTTTCGCTTGTATGTCATCTACCAGTCCCGGCATCTTTGTCTATTAGTTCTAGATACCACTACAAACACTAGTACATATTTTGACATTTGAGACGGCTGGTAAGAGCTATCAGTGACGGATACGCATCGAGTGTCAAAATTTAGGTCTCTAATAAGACCACAGTAGTGACGGAGATACAACCGTCTCAAATGTATTACAATGGAGACAGCTCGTACGACACACTGTTACTGACTATGCGACTGCTCTTGCAGCTACTATCTGTGTCTCTAAGCATCGCGTCATCTTTGTACAACTCTGTACTAGTGAAAGTGGCATAACTCCTCTTAAAACCTAAGGTTGTTTTACTTTTTCTAAATTAAATTTATCTGATTTTAACTTCACGTATATAAGAATACATTATTACAATTAATACTAAATAATAATATATACTGTCAAGATACCTGGTGAATTTGATGAAACTAATTCAGTGTTGTAAATGTTAGTGTATTTTAGATTAAACTAAAACGATTTAACTTTTATAAAAGAGTGACACGACCAGTACTATACTCTTGAACATGAAGTGCATGTGCATTACACTTACACATCGAACCGGACGTGCATAGACGCTAGGGGGATAAAAAATAGTTGGACGATGGGTCCATTCCATCTGCCATGAGACCCCTTCCCGATGCACGACGTGTGGCACGGGTTTTAATCAAACAGACAGCACGAGAGCTCCTCATGTACACAAGGCTCCATTGTGGTTCCATTGCGGATCCTCGGCTCCAGTCATTAACATGACTATCCATATGTCTTATAAAGTCGTCGTCTCTTGGAGTTCCAGTCCATGTGGCATCCATCAGATAGAGGGTCGTCGCACACATGCCATGCTCAACCCATCGTCCACCTATTTTTTTTTTCCGGTTTTTCCGACGCTAGCTACTAGTAGGCAACTAAAGAGGGAGCCTCACTTTACAAAAGGGTGGCATGGAGAAGTTCAACATTTTGAGGGAAGAGCATGCTTTATACTATGTGTCTCCTTAGATGGTGTCACTATTCCTATTCCTTTTGTCCCTCACCATGATGCTTCTCCTTATTAACTTAAATCAGGCCTTTAAAAGAGCACGACATTCAATTTTGTTCGATAATCATGTATTACCCATAGGCCACAGCCATAGCCACAACCCTAACGGTTTTGTCCAACCAAGAAATTATTTACATGTTATGTCATATAGAAACTACACATAAGAATTAGAGCATCTCCAAGAACTCCTCAAATCTACTTTGTAAACTTATAATTTTGGCAAAAACACAAAAAGAGCTCTCCAACAACTTGGTAAACCAACTTGGCATATTTCCCAACTTGGTATATCTCCTCCTCGCGCGCGCATCTATCCGCGCGCGGTGCTGGCTTTGCATCGGTCTTTTCAGGCTCGACACCGCCTTCCCGCGCCCGCGAAACCCTCCCGCGCCAAGTCTTCTCCGTCATGCGGAGCGTCGGGGCATGCGGAGCGATTGGTCCAGATGGATTTTGGTACCTGGTGGGCCTATTTTTGTCATGTTTACCAAGTTGGAATACCAACTTGTTGGAGAGAGGGGCTATTTTCAACTTGCTAAACAAAATAGCAACTTGCTAAACTACATAATTTGGCAAGTCAAATTTACAAAGTTGTTGGAGATGCTCTTATGTTTCTAATCGATGGACAAATATTTTTTAGCCAATCTCATATCTTATCTTTAACATCTACCTATGACCTGGTCATATCTAATTAGTTCTATTGTAGGTAGAATTCCTTCTTTCCTCAATTCAATGCCACATCACTATTTTGCTTACTTAGAACTAAAAACTGTTTTGCTTACATGGTAACCTAATCAAAGACATAGAAACTATTATAGTCATCCATTGGGAGTGCCCTAATAACATTGCAACGAGCTCTTCACCAGCTCGGTCTCATAGAGAATGAATCACTAGTGCCAAGGTCAACATCTATTAGGTGTGTGTTTAAGTAGCGTCGTCCACATTTATTCGGTGACAGGTCTCATGAATTTTAGAGTAAGCCATGTTTGAGTAACATGTCTAAATTTAGTCGTCTGTAATAAAGCTAAGTCCTAGACTATCCCAATAGGTTGACTAATGAGTGGACTAAGTTTTAGTCCATGCCCAACTAGTTCACTAATAGAGATAAAGTAGAATAATTAATAGCCATTAGTTCATTTAAGCACAAGACTATTTAGTTATTCTTTACTTATCTAATAATTAGTTCGATGTGTTTCTCTTTGCCGTTCTAAAAACAAGAACAAAATTTTTACTTGAATATGGATCATACAGAAAATAGGAGAAATTCACCTCAACAATGCGTCATGGAGAAAATAGGTGTCCGAGGCCAGAGGGCGTCACCAATAACCAATGTTGACATTGATCACTGATGACATTTCTTGACTAGCTAGGCTTTTGCCAATCCCACTGCACCCAACGTGAATTATATCCACATACAACCTTGCCATTGTCGCCCAATATGGCCCCATTGGCCGTGCCCACACGCTCCCCACTCCCTAGTAGCCGCACTTGTCACCTCTCCCACACCATTATTGTGCATTTGTGCTCACCCAAATTCCCCTTTTCACCTATAGACAACCATAGGGATCCAGCTTAGCTGCCTTGAAGTAATGAAAGAGGGCTCTATTTGGATTATATAAGCACAAAATGCACTGTCATAGAAAGTTTAGAGCCACACATAAGTTCTTAATGTGATGTCATCAATACTTTATCTCGAAGAAGAGTATCCATATATATTTGTTTTCTTAAAAACGCATCAGCGTGACCTCAAGGTCATAATTTACCATTAGGTTTAGACCGTTTCTTTTTTGAAAACAGGGCTTATTAGATATACCACGTTGGTAGAGCATTCAAAAAGCTTAGGTTGACTAGAACGTGAAGTTGTCATACTTCGTTCTACGTTGAGAAATGGAACTTATGGGCTTATGGCGAATACAAATATATAAAATAACCTTTTTCAAAGTGAACAGCCGAACAGGTGAATAGGTGATGGTTGATTGGTTCCAAACTTCCAATAGTCCAAACTGATGTCCTTAGTTTTAAGCCATATAGAATAATGTCGTACCATTTTCCCATTTTTAATAACGTGACAGGCATTGTTTGGAGTTCCATTACTCTTCTCAAGAACGTACCATTTTCACTTTTCAGTCATCACGGCATCAACCACGGAGTTTAAAGATTCGGTTTTCCACGCCACTAACTAAGACCAACTAGCTAATTTGAGGCAACTTTGTTGAATTTACTGGACAGAGACACGATGCAAGTCAAAGTCATCTAACTGCTAATAAGAACATCACACGAACATATCGCTCTTTTCGTCAAAGTAATCAAAGTCTGCAATGCATGCGTCCTTCATTTGTCTAAATTTAACAGCCAACATTATTATTATTATTAGTTTTCAAATTCATATATGTTTTCTATTCCCGTTGGTATTTTCCCCTTTGCCTTATACCTCTGATTGTGTTTGACACATATTTAGATAAAAACATTAGCTTGAGCTGGGCTCTTGTGTAACGATGTTACAGTAAAAAAAAATCAATCAACCTAAAAGTAACAACTCACATGGTTCTGTAATTTTATTGCCTTTGCGTATGATTCATTAAAGAACTTTTATGATGAATGATGTTGGTAGCTCTATGCATGCATGTGTGCTTTGCATGGTGACATCCATGTGTATCATGCATGTATTTTAGCTTATTTTCCATATATCATAAATGGCATGTGAGCTTATTTTAATGCAAAAGGTAGGAGTAGGTAAATTATATGGATGATCATAATGCAAGAGATGAGCAATTTTAATGTAGGGGTTATATATTATTATTATTATTATTATTATTATTATTATTATTATTATTATTATTATTATTATTATTATTATTATTATTATTATTATTATTACTACTACTACTACTACTACTACTACTACTACTATTACTGCAAAGGTGGATAATTAGTTCATAAATAAACAAGACATTTTTTCAATCACGCCTAAGCCTAAGCATGTATTTCATTAAACAGAAATTCACAAACAAGACATCAGATTCAATACTGGTTGCCATCAACAATTACAATTACTGAATGTAATCTACCAAATGGATGTTATTGTTGTGGGATTTCTAACGTTCTCATTTTTTCTAACGCGCCCATGGAGAGGACTGACATGGAGGCATTGATTTTCCGTTCCAAATTTTCGGCAGGGAGATAGCCAGCGCATACTGCCGCGAGGGCCGGCAGCTCGGTCTCCGGCTTCTCGGCATGATCTCGCTCAGCCTGGGCCTCGAGGAGGACTACATCGTGAAGGCCCTCGGCGAGCAGGAGCAGCACATGGCAGTGAACTACTACCCGCGGTGCCCGGAGCCCGACCTCACGTACGGTCTGCCGAAGCACACGGATCCCAACGCCCTCACCATCCTCCTCCAGGACCCCAACGTCGCCGGCCTTCAGGTCCTCAAGGGCGGTGACCAATGGATCGCCGTCAGTCCCCGGCGAAACGCTTTGGTCATCAACCTAGGCGATCAGTTGCAGGCGCTGAGCAATGGCGCGTACAAGAGCGTGTGGCACCGAGCGGTGGTGAACGCTGCGCAAGAGCGCATGTCGGTGGCATCTTTCCTGTGTCCGTGCAACAGCGCGGTGATCAGCCCCGCGGCGGCGCTCGTCCACGACGGGGACGCGCCCGTGTACCGGAGCTACACCTACGATGAGTACTACAAGAAGTTCTGGAGCAGGAGCTTGGACCAGGAGCACTGCCTTGAGCTTTTCAGAAGCACCCAGCTCCAGTGAAGGCAGTGACTATTGCACGTACGTTTGAGGCTTTGCTTGAACTAAGTCATTTGCTTGGTATTGCACGTACTCCGTACGTTTGAGGCTTTGCTTGAACTAAGTTTACTTGCTTGGTTTTGTTTCCTGACATCATCTCCTTGTGTTGTGTAATAAGCTTATCCTAGCAATCTTTCTTGTGCTTTCAAGCTAGGTAAACGTTGCCCTTTATATGACTATCAAAGTTGGAATTTCTTTTTATCAAAATTGGAATTTTTAATAATTATAAAAATATGTGTTTCCTCAAATAAAATTGTCTATGCCATTTAAAATTTATCCATATATATAAGGGTCTATTTGGATCAAGGCAGCTAATTGTTAGCAGCAGTGGCGGAGCCAGAAATTATGCATAAGGGGGGCCAGTTGAAGGTTTCAACCAAATAAGAGTTGAGTGTAGCTTATTTGCTTGGATTTTTTGCATTGGGATAGGCTCTTTTTTTCTTTCTAAATTTACCTGGTATTTCATCATTTAACCATGCACGTTGTTTTTCTCGTGGTAGATGACTGTGTCCATCGAGTGCAGAGCTAGAAATTATTCATAAAGGACGGTAATCTTCATGGTAGGGAAAATTTATAGTAAATTATGAGTGCTAAAACACTAAGAGAAACCTACATCATTGGAAGACATATAAAATTCTAGTGGTATCCTAAAGATAAAATGTGAATTTATGTGATTTTGTTGTCAAGAGATCATCAAAAAATACACCACAAAAGATTTTATTATACTATATCTTAACAATCTAATATTAAATTATATAGTACATAAAAAATTATAGTGATGTCAGGGGGGCCATGGCCCCTGCCAGCCCCGGCTCCGCCAAAGGTTAGCAGGTGTCTATTAGCTGAACTTTGTTTGGATCCCCCAACTAATAGTTGATGGTATCTTAGGTAAATAGTGGTAGTCAACAGTCTTTTTATATTAACTAAATAGTCCAAAAATTTCTCATATGAGAAGATTGACCACTTGGGTGAACTTTCTCCCTTTCATTTATCTTGGCCTAGATTGGATGAATTAATTTATTTCTTTGATCAGGAGAAGTTAAATGAGGTTGGCCTTCACTCCACCTTTTCTTAGTCAAGCTGGCAGATTGGAACCAACAAACTAGGTGTTCTCTTCCTTGCGCACCAATTATATGCCCATTTATTCTTACCTTGCCAGCAATAGTGATTAAGCACTGATAAATACAAAATGCCTTGTCTCCGGAGAGAGACAGAAGCAAATGATAGGAAACCTCCTAATAAAATTGTCTAAAAATGGTTTGTCACCCAAAATATGAAGGAGGTCTTGGTGTGCTAAGAACACTAAGACCCGAAATGGATCTTTACAATTAAAGAATCTACACAAAAAATTCAATATACAAGTATTACTTGGGTTTAATTAACCTGGGGAAAATAACACACAAATGGTATCACACTTGAAGAAAGGATAATTCTGATGACATGATAATCTAAAGCTTAGATACATTAAAAAGTATGGCCAGTGTGATTGTCTCAGATGGTAAAAGTTGTTTTCTTTGGAATGATTTATGGGGTCGCCAAGTCTAGAAACTATAATTTCTAGAACTTCTTCTGTTGCAAAGAACAAATCAATATCTCTTGCAGAGGCTCACATGGCTTAAACAATAATTAATCTCTTCCACCTCCAAATTTTAGTAGAGGCCTTCCAGCAGTTGAGGCATCTGGAAGAAAGTCTAAGCAGCTAAATAATAGGTTTCTTGCTGTGGAACTTATCTACCTGGGCTCGAGTCGTCAACTTAATACAAAATCTTGCATTTTTGCTAGAATTATTTCAGATTTATTGATGTTATTTTAGTGATAGACAACGTATACATCGATCTTGCAGCTAGGTTTTTCAGAAGTGAGGGTAAGATTCACATGTGACCTTTCATAGAGGTTAGTGCACATATGTGTCTGAAAAAAAATATTCCTAATACGAATTTGGACAGATCAACCTTATAACTAATTTTGTCAGCCTAACATCTTATTTGGAGAAAGCCACTACTACGCTTATGTCTCAATTGAGGCCATTCAAAACTTGTAAGGTTCCACCTAGTGTTAGGTGGGACCTGAGGGGAATCCAAGACTCCAGTCCAGAAGGGGCATCCACAGATCCAGTTATTGGCAGATGCTCAGATTGTCGGATGCTCCAAAATAAATCGTTCTGCATTTTTCTTCCTGCTCGTGGCGGACAATGTTCATGCATGTTCACTGGATCCTCTGGGCCTAAACCGGTCGAGGCAGCTGGCCGACTGGAGGCCCATGTTCCAGAACTCGTCGTAGTACTCCTGGTAAGTGAATGGACGGTAGGCCAGCGGGTGGCTGTCGTCCACCAGCGCGTCGGCCGGCGCGACCACGGCGTCCGGCGACGGGCAATAAAACGTCGGCACCGAGATCCGCTCGCTCTCGCTGTTGACGATCACGCGGTGGAGCACGCTCTTGTATCGGTCGTTGCTCAGTGCCTGCATACATGAGGTGAATTTGTTAGTTCAGCACGTTCAGAGATTACGATATTCCTAGCAACAAGAACCTGCAACTTGAAAGTGAATTCAAGTTTGTGTCACCTGCATCTGGTCTCCGATGTTGATGACCAGTGCGTTGGGCACGGGGTTGACGGCCACCCATCGGCCGTCGCGCTGCACCTGGAGGCCGGAGACGCCGTCCTGGAGCAGCAGCGTGATGGCATTGGGGTCCTTGTGTCCCGGCAGCCCGTAGGTGAGCTCCGGCTGCGGGCACGGCGGGTAGTAGTTCACCGCCATGTGCTGCGCGTGCCTGCCCATGGCTGCCACCATGTGGCCCCGCTCCAGGCCCAGGCTCTCGGAGATGGCCTCCAGCAGCCTCAGCGCCAGCGCCCTCGCTTCCGTCGCGTAGGTGCCCACCACCTGCCTGTCAAGCGTCAAGCAACCACCACGACCACGACTTGTCAATTTTGCGCATGCTGCATAATGCGTGTATTTTTCGGTGAAGGAATAACAACAGCACGGTCGACTTTCTGTAACAGTCGTTCGATTGCTTGTCTTTTTCGTGCTTTTTTTCAGGAATGGTCAACGTCGAGCAAGTACTCATTTCAAGTTTCAGTTTGAAAAGTCTTCCGTTTTGTTGAAAAAGAAAAAAAGAAGGAAAAGTTTGAGTTTGACAAATTAACAGGTCATCTAGTTGATTTGGTACGAACGGACCATAGTGCAGAGAAAAATCAGAAGCTGCCGTAAAGTCAGCAAGCTGCACTGCAGAATTCAGAGACAGAGAGGATGGTCACCTGAAGGAAGGTGGGTTTGACGGCCACTGGTCGACGAAGCTCTCGAGCGGGTAGCAATGCAGCCGCAGGAAGTCGCGCCAGTTGCTGACCTTCTCCGTGCGCACGTTGAAGCTGGTGGACAGCCGGATCGCCTTCTTGGGGTCGTCGGAGTAGCACTTGAGCCGCTCCGACTCCGGCAGGTGGAAGAACTCCCGCGCCACGCGCAGCATCCCCTCCACCACCGCCGCCGGGATGCCATGGTTCGTCACCTGTCCACGTACGCTAACCGCCGTCAGTCTGGCTGTTATTTTGTTCCGTATAAGGTTCGTCATGGTCTGTTACCGGTGACGTAACGTACACCACGTAAGCAGTACGTACCATGAAGAAGCCGTCGGATTCGCAGGCCCTGCCGATGGCCTCCACCACTTTACGGCGCTCCGGCCCGTCATCGTTGAGCTTCTTGAGGTCGATGAGTGGGATGCCGGCGCCGGACTCGTTGTCGACATTGGCGAGGTCCGGGCGGTCTTCGACAGGCCTGATGTGGCTCGATGGGACTTTTCCGATCTGTGCCACAAGATCGCTCAGGAGAGGCTTCTTGGAAATGGATGGGGCCATGTTTACCGTGAGCTAAGATCGCTAGCTCTTTGGGCAGCTGGTAAATTTTACTAGCTAGCTAGTTGGTGTGGTTGTATAACTTGTGCAATGGCAAATTGGTGCTGGCGATACCATGCTTCCATTTGCTGCTCTTTTTATAGGCATCCGGCTGGTGGTGGCAGTGGCGCAGCCCTATGCATCTTGTTAGCAATATTATAGAGTACTAGATTGACTGATGAACGGCTGAACCATATTGGTTTGGCGGAGTCGTAAGTGAGCCGTGACCATTCGCTATTGTTCTACAGCAGTACAGCCAGGTCCGAGTTGTGGCTTGATTTCACAAAGCGAAAACGACCGAGAGAACACGCCGGATCACTTTCATCCAGCTCGAAATAAAAATGCCACGTGGTTAATCTTTCCAGTCGGCTGCCGACCAGGATTTTGTTGGTTGCCGCCGGCGCCGGCACCACCCCCCGTGTTCTCCTTCTAGAGGAGCATTCGCCGTGCCTACCCATGCCACCTGAGCCTCCATCTCTATCCCGGCCGTGACGAGTGACGACGGGTCGCCGTCGTGCCGTGAACGTCAGCGCGCAGTTAGCCCTTCGCCGGTGGAAGATGAGCCCGACACGCATGCATGTGTCGTCACCCCGGGCCCCCAAGGCGCGTCATCCACCACGCATCGCCTTATGTGCGAAAACGATGGAAATCTAGCCACACACCACGCGAGACGTCTAGTCTGGTAAGTGGTATACACATGCCGACTCCACGAGCTCATCGTCGCCGTCCCGGAGCCAGGGCACCGACACGCTCCCCCGGCGGTGCCCACCCGCATGGCCGCATGTGCCGCCGCGGATGCGCCACCGTACCACCCCGTCGATTGCGGCCACGCTACCGGACGATGGCCAACAAACTTTTCTGTGCGATGCATAATCGGCGCGCGCGCGAATCATATGGTTGTTGAGCGCCGAGAAAAATATCGGCGCGGCGCCCACGCTTCGCACGCTGCAGCCGCAAAACGCAGAGCGCGGTAGGGGCCAGCCGGCGGGCAGGTGCCTGGCGTTCCGCCGTTCGACCTCACGTACATCGGCTGTGGGGGATAGCCGGCCGATTCGGTCGACCGTGGCTTCTGGCTTGCCTCACGATCACGATTCGACCGATCTCTCCCGGCCCCGGTCAGGGTCCGGCCGGGTCGGGGGCTAGCCTAGCTGCCTAGGCTTAGCACTAGCACCCCCTGGGCAAGAGAGAGCATCGAGTTGATTGGAGCTCGACACGGCGAGAGGCCCCCATCAAATCAAATCTGCCGACGTGCGATGGAGGTTGCTCTCAGCCGATCGGCGGATCCAAGGGATGATAGATGAGTGCTGCTGCGCAATTTGCCAATTTTTGGCATCTCCGTGAGATTGTTGAGAAGACGGCCGGCAAGGGAGAGTAGCTGCTGAGCTGGTGATGATGTTTCGAGATGCTGACCTGCTGTCGTGGACGCCGTGACGTCTCCCCGGTGACCTCATCCATGATAATTTTTTTTTCTTCTATCGACACGGAGGCTACTAGTAGTAGGCTACCGGCTACGTGTGCGCAGCAGGTACGATGCCAATTCCAACACTGACGGGGCGGCGTCCAATGCGGCGGTTTATACAATTGCAAAGTAGTACAACGACGGGCGGTGCCGGCGTGGTGCGGTGCCGGCGTTGCAAAAAGCTTCCAATGGTTCTGTCCGGCCACCGGTTTGTTTATTTTATCGTCTGCGTTGCGGCGGCATTCCACGTTCGACGTCCACGGTAGGCAGCAGCCAGCAGTGGAATTCGAATCGGTCCATTCCAATCTCGTGGAAGACATGCACGACCGGAATCGGCTGACGTACGGGTGAAAAACTGAGCCTGAGAGGAGGCTAGCACCTCCATTTTCACATCCCGCATAAAAAAATATATTATCCCGTATGATTATTGGGTGGTTTACACTTTTACAGAATCGCAATCCTAGCAGGCCCTGTGGTGAATTCTGCACTTGCCGTGCTCTCTCAGGTATCGCTTCGGTGCATCAGGTCTTCAGTTTATAATATAATCAACTCAGCTTTTCAAAAGATAATAATATAATCAAGTTTGCTCCATGTAGAATACCGCTGTGCTGTCAAGCATTCGTGCCAACTTTTTTTTAGCAACGATTAAGAATAACCCATACACACCTACATTTTTATGGCATTATTTAAATGGATGACTACAATAGAATTCAGTTTTTTTTTACGAGAACAGTAGAATTTAGTTGCTCCCTCCTATTACAAATGTGATATTCTGAGTTGTCTTAAGGTAATTGTTTAAAATTTTAACTATTGTTTATCTTTAATTTTGTATACTTTGGAATGCTCTAAAGTTGTACAAGTAAGTTTGTCCTGCCAAGTAGTTTAACAGAATATTTTTTTTTTTTGAGGGAAGTTTCCCTCCACTCAAGCAAAAGAAAAAAATGCAACTATGAGTTATGTACCAATAGAGTGGTTGATGTTGGTCCAAGTTTCTAGGGAATAGTATTTAGATTTATGACTTCAAATCAATTTATTTTGAAAATGCATTTCATACCTAATCTAATGATAATTATTTAATAACAGAAGTGTTAATATCTTTTTATATATAAGCATGCAGTCAATCTTAATAAGATACTAAATAATGATATAGTGCTAAAATTGCATTCTTTCTTGGACGTACAGAGTATTAAAGTAAAAAGAATATTTCTCATGCCTTTCTACTCTTTTGGAATTTGCTTTTCCTCTTTCGTTGACTTTTATTGGTATACAACATTTTACACTAAATGGAATTTATATATAGTAATAAGCATATTAAGAAAGTCGTTATTTGTTACCTTTCCGCTCTTTTTGTTCAATGGCATTCATCTTTACATAATTTGCAATTTTCTCATATTGGACTATGTACAAGTTTATTTTCTAGGGATTATTTGGATCTACATCTTTAAACTTTAAAACTAAAGTTAGCTTTAACTTCAGCCTACCTCACATTATAGTTTAAGATCTCAAAACTGAGCTAAAGTGTTCTAAAGTTTTTAGAGCACGGTTAGAGGAAGGCCGGAATCCAAAAACAGTCCCTAAGGACTTGCTTTAGCAAATCATTTTGGTGTAGCAATTCTTCATTCAACTTGCAAGTGCCAAAGTTGCAATCCCTGAATATATACTCCCTCAATTTCATGATATAAAGCTCGTTTGGACTCAACATGGTCTATAAAACTAGATTTTAATTCTTGTTTTCGACTGTAATAAAATATTTTCATATGAGCATGAAGTTTGTGAAATATTATTTAAAATGTTTTTTACTCAAGAACTTTAAAAGATCAACTTAGACCTTGTCGAAAACCTCTTATTAGCAGTCTGGTGGGAATAACCAACTTATATAGGACTTGAGACCAGCTGTTGGTTTAAACTTACGAATGCTTGACTCTTTAAATATGTTCATGTTTTATAAAATATATTCCCTACTCTCTTTTACTTTTATGTAGGATTGATAAGAATAGCTTGACAAGAGAAGGAAAAAACTTAAAAAATACAAAATTGGAACAAAAATTTAGTCAAATTATATGTGAGTTTAGGATATAATTATAACTTGTATCTATAGATTATTTTTTACTTAAAGTGCCTTTAAGATATGTACTTTTTTAGCGACTGACAACATAATGTAAAAGAAACTAAAAGTTAAAAGCTATTTTTTATGACTTTTCTTTATAAAAGTATACCTAGATTGAGGGACTGGAATGTACGGCGGGGCCATCCAGTGCGCACTACGAACGCACGAAATTCTACTTGAATATAGTTACGTTGTCACGCTGCTTTATTTCCTTCCCTTTCATGACGACATACCCACCGAACGATACTGTAATATTATAAGTGCCTTTCTCGAGGTTTTCATGCTTGCAGAAGTATATGTTTATGCAAAACCAATAAAAGTGATCGATCGACATCAAACTGCCAACGTGACTGGTGCGTGCCGCTGCGGGCCAAATAAATTTTTGGTGAAATGGACGTTATTGTTTTGTGGTTGCACACTAGTACCATTGCTGTTGATTTTGAGTTTTTGACAACTCTGGCTGCCGACCCCAACGCTCCAGAAAACATGATATTCGTTTCGTTTAAATTTGAAAGCAAAAGGTTTACGTATGTCACTTTATAATAAGTTGAAATGGAAACGGCATCCGGTGGGTGATGGTTGGTGACCTTCAACTGCAACTACAAGGAACTAAATACTTGGTGACCACCGGTGGGCCTCATTTCCCCGTTCTCACCGGAAGGGTGTTGTGTCGGGCTAGCCTGTTGGCCTGATGAGCCCGACGTGCTCGGGCCACCCAGCTAGGAGTAGCATTCAGAAATCGAATGGAAATTCATTCTTTCACAGTTTATAGACATTAGAATCTTATCCGACACAAGTTGTTCGGCTGGTAGAAAAACCAGAAGATTTCGACAGATTCAACAGTGAATCGTAAGAGAAAATTTGCCGAAATCTGTCGTCTGAATGGGACCAAGGGCTGCTTGCTACTTTGCTTCAAGAGAAAAATGAATAGTGGATGATAATTGTTTGTGCATGAAACAAAATGTTTGTGTGGCATCGCCATCTATAATTTACGTGAAACCTGCTCCATGTGACCATATCAATGTAAGTGTAAAATGAAAGCTCCGCTGAGGGAGGTTCATCTACTCATGCATGATTAAATATTGTGGTATTAAACTAAATAAAGATGCTGGAAACTCAACATGGCTCATATGGCGATTATTCGAGCGATAACAAACTTTAGAACCTTCTATTTCTAGAGGTACAAAACGTTTTGGATTAGAGCATGACTAAATGCTCTGGAGTATATAACTTTAGCGCCTGCCGAAGCTACCCCACAATGATCCATCTTACATTCGTGACCATAATCAGGCCGAGAGCAGAGGAGCATAACCGATCACTTGCAAGACACATCAACCCTGCAGCAGAAAGATGACAGCACCAGCAAACTCAACTTGACGCACATGTAGATTGGCCACAACTTGATGCATATGTAAATTGCCCAGGTAATATGTACAATTATTCGCTTTAGTATTATATAGTGATTAGTGTGTCCTCTTGGGTGACGATAACTTGCCGCTTGTACCAATCATTCAGGTTAAGATGGTTTCTTTTTAACCTTCAACACTGGTTAAAATGATTACATCGCACATCATATACCATCTCTGAAGACGAAATAGCAGATAGTGTCAACTATGTAGTAATATCTGTTTTTTTTCGAGAACAGGTCGTAACCTGTTTTTCAATGTAGTAGTACTGTAGTAGTATTTGTAAGCACAGTAAAATAAAGTATAAAACCAAATGACATAAAACATGAGTTTGTCATTTCTGTGTGCAATTGCAAAGTTTGTAACATTGGGTTTAATTTTGTTCTCTGAGGTTTTAGAGTAGCCACAAGAGAAATACCAAAACAACATATCAACTTCTTCTAGATTGTGAAAGGAGAAAAGAAGACTATGAAACAGCATGCCCATTTCATGAACAGTCCTGATATAAAGCTATATAATCTGTTTGTATCGAACTCACAAAATTAAAATCGTCACCCATATCTTTCATTCATCAACAGATCAATGTTTTTTCATATACTGCACTAAGCACTCATCTATCTATTGATATAGTATACCAGAACAAAGCAAATGTTGGTAAGCAGTAGAGTGCGGGATGATTGCACCTAAGCCACGATACCTGGACTGTAGAAGCTCATGAAGGGGAAGACAGCGAATTCGTTGTAGTTTCCCGGCTCGCTCACCTTGAGCCCCTTCCCTGACTTGAGGTCGATCACGAAGAGGACAACCTCCGTTGAGACGAAGAAGAAGATGGTACAAATCCCTCTGCAGAAGCAATCACCTGCGCTTCGCTATACGGCATGAAGGGGATCCGTGTCATGAGCTCAATGTCCCCTCGCCGTACCCATCCCGCAACCCCCCGCGCCGACACTCGTCGACCACAGGCAGAGCCTCGAACCCCTGACGCCGGCGAGCCCCAGCGACGAACAGTCACCGCCACCGTCCAGGGGCATGAGCACGTTGCCCCCTTCGTCGGCGTGCGCTGCCGGAGGGTTGAAGGTGGACAGGGGGTCCTGCCCATGTCGTACCTCAGAATCACATCATCCTTCGAGAGCTCGAAGTAGACGTCGTCCCCGACGACCGCGCTGGGAATCCGCATGATGTTGGAATTAGTGGCGGCTAGATAAGCAGAGGCGACCCAGGCACCGGCCTCGGAGCAATAGAGGCACGCGCGCAGACCGACGTCCTCCCGACCGAGGAAATAATCCATGCCGACAAGGATGACGTGGAACGTGCCGCCGTCGACGCAGCAGTGGAGGTGGTCGCAGCCGCGTGCGGCGCAGAACTCCCCCGCGCTGTAGTACCCCGGGAGCAGCCCCGAGTCCGGCAGCGCCCAGTGGTCGCCGGTGACGGGGTCCCACACGACGAGGTTGACCCGCTCGGCGAAGAGCGCGAGAAGGACGCGGCCGTGGCAGACGTCCAGGGCCTCCCAGAAGATGCAGTCGAACGTCCGCCTGGGGAACGGGGAGGTGGATGAGATAGGGGTGAATCGAGGGGCCGTGGCGCCGTGGAGACCGATCGTGTTGTCGAGGAAGCCGAGAAGAGGGGGCGCCCCGTTGAACGCGCGGTAGCGGCGGAGGAAGGCCCTGCTGGTGAGCATGCGTCGCCAGGAGATGAGCGTGGCGCGGACGAGGTGCGGGCTCGGCTGGAGCCTGGAGGAAGGCAGAGGAAGATCTTGGCGATGGCGTCGTCGACGAGCTCCGGCGGCGCCGCCATGGCGGACAGGATGGGGAAAGGAAAGCAGAGTGATGGTCCTGCTCCCGCTACCGAGTCAAAAAGATGAAAAAAAAAAAAAAAAAAAAAAAAAAAGAAGCGGTGATGCTTTTTTTTTTTGAGCAACAGAAGCGGTGATGCTAAAGCAGCAGGCCTGCAGCACAGAAGCATGTCGACTGGGCAACCGGATGATTCTGGCCCAACTATAAGAGGCAACAAAGGCCTGTTTTCTGGCGGGTTTTGAAAACGAACTAATTCCAGCCCATTAACAGAAGACATTCGCATGGAAGATAGACTAGGTGCCCAGCCCACAACTAAAAAACAGAGAATGTGTGTAACTGGGCCTCAGGCATTAGAGCCCGAGAGATTCCGTGCCACGTGAGCGATGCGAGAATGTGTCTTATACCCAACAATACGGTCTGAGAACAATGCGGTCTGAGCTAGCTTGAATGCTTGATACAGCTTAACTTTTTGTTTACGTGGAAGGAGGAAAAGGTGAGAAGGGAAGAACTGACTCCTGATTCCACGCCAAGTTTGCATTATGGTTTATATTGGAGATGAAAAACGGAATAGAAAAAAAAAATCTGTCGCATCATCCCATTTTCTCTTGTGTTTCACCCGCGCGAGAGGGTTTCTTATCCATATTCCTATCATCCTATGATCCCGTTTTCATCACCCTACAAACCCATATTTATCATGATTTTATTTATCTCATTTTTACTACAAGTAGCAGAATTGGGTATTTGTGTTGCATTACTCGCAATCGCTTTGTAGAGGCCGGATATTTTATCCATTATCTAAAAAAAATTACTCGCGATCGCATGACTGCATGAGGCTGCTCAGCTGCTGTTGCCGCTCGACGTGACATGCAAACTAGAGTGACAGCGACATCTGTTGTTGCTAAGGGATCCCCTGATCATTGCAGCGAGGCTGAAATCTTTTTCGTGATATGGTAGATACTCCGTACACTACGTGAAAAACTTACAAAGAGAGCGCTTGCCCATTTGTAGTAGGGGCGGCTTGTGATACAGCCGCCCTACAAAGTGGCCGGCGTGGGTGGTGGGGGCGGCCGATCACCAGCCGCCCCTGCTAATGCACTGTAGGGGCGGCTGGTGATCCAGCCGCCCTTACTACAGGCCACTCCAAGGGCGGCTGGTGATCCAACCGCCCCTACAGTGGTTTTTCACAAAATTAGTTAAAAAGAGGCCCTGAATGACCTCAAATGAAAAACTTTTGAATACAAGATAGTTTTATCTCATCAAGATACATATTTCATACATAGAACACTTTTGTATTTGGAAAAGTTTTAGTAAACTCTTCTCACAGGGTTTGAAAATCCAAGGCGAGACTTGGTCAACCCTAGTCAAACGAGGTACCAAATGACCTCAAATGAAAAACTTTTGAATACAAGATAGTTTTGTCTCATCAAGATACATATTTCATACATAGAACACTTTTGCATTTGGAAAAGGTTTAGTAAACTCTTCTCACAGGGTTTGAAAATCCAAGGCGAGACATGGTCAACTCTAGTCAAACGAGGTACCAAATGACCACAAATGAAAAACTTTTGAATACAAGATAGTTTTGTCTCATCAAGATACATGTTTCATACATAGAACACTTTTGCATTTGAAAAAGTTTTAGTAAACTCTTCTCACAGGATTTGAAAATCCAAGGCGAGACATGGTCAACCCTAGTTAAACGAGGTACCAAATGACCTCAAATGAAAAACTTTTGAATACAAGATAGTTTTATCTTATCAAAATACATATTTCATACATAGAACGCTTTTGCATTTGGAAAAGTTTTAGTAAACTCTTCTCACAGGGTTTGAAAATCCAAGGCGAGACATGGTCAACTCTAGTCAAACGAGGTACCAAATGACCTCAAATGAAAAACTTTTGAATACAAGATAGTTTTATCTCATCAAGATACATATTTCATAGATAGAACATTTTTGCATTTGAGGAAGTGTTGGTAAACTCTAGTCACAAATTCTTGAATCTCACACAGACTTAATGAAACTTCATGCGGGACGAGTGGATTTAGAACTACACTTTCGCAACGCTTCGTTGAATACAAAAATGACCTTTGTATGAATTGTTCGTCTTGACGAGTGGATCAAACTTGATGTTCATGACTTTTCGAGGTGGGCCCGTCTAGGGGGTCGAAAACCCGCGTCTAGCCGCGAAAAACTGAAGTTTCAAAGTTTGAGTTGTCCAAACAATCCCAGATGAAAAGGTGACCATTGGAGAAAATATGTATCTTGATGAGTGGATCAAACTTGCTGTTCATCACTTTTGCATCTCGAGGCCATCTAGGGTCCGATCAACGTGTATTTTCCGAAAAACAGAGGTTTGACTTGGTCAACCTGGGTCAAACGTGGCCCCGAATGACCTCAAATGAAAAACTTTTGAATACAAAATAGTTACATCTCATCAAGATACTCAACACTTTTACATTTGGAAAAGTTTAAGTAAACTCTTGTCACAGGGTTTGAAAATCCAAGACGAGACATGGTCAACCTTAGTCAAACGAGGTACTAAATGACCTCAAATGAAAAACTTTTGAATACAAGATAGTTTTATCTCATCAAGATACATATTTCATAGATAGAACATTTTTGCATTTGAGGAAGTGTTGGTAAACTCTAGTCACAAATTCTTGAATCTCACACAGACTTAATGAAACTTCATGCGGGACGAGTGGATTTAGAACTACACTTTCGCAACGCTTCGTCGAATGCAAAAATGACCTTTGTATGAATTGTTCTTCTTGACGAGTGGATCAAACTTGATGTTCATGACTTTTCGAGGTGGGCCCATCTAGGGGGTCGAAAACCCGCGTCTAGCCGCGAAAAACTGAAGTTTCAAAGTTTGAGTGGTCCAAACAATCCCAGATGAAAAGGTGACCATTGGAGAAAATATATATCTTGATGAGTGGATCAAACTTGCTGTTCATCACTTTTGCATCTGAGGCCATCTAGAGTCCGGTCAACGTGTATTTTTCAAAAAACAGAGGTTTGACTTGGTCAACCTAGGTCAAACGAGGCCCCGAATGACCTCAAATGAAAAACTTTTGAATGACCCAAAAATACAATTTTTTATTTATAATTTTGATGAGTTCTACAATTTTTTTATTTATAATTTTTGCATTTGAAACCATAAAATTAGCACAAACTAAATTTAAAATTCTCATTTGGAATTAGAAAATAATATATATTAGTAGGCCTAAATCCTGAAATCAGCCCATTAAGGTACCCGGCCCATGAATTTATGGCCATTGATTTTGATCGAACGGCCGTCCATATGCCAAGCAAGTATAAAACAGATCCCAAACCCTAACCCTCGTCCGCCGCTTTCTTTTCTTCCCCGTCGCCCGCCGCTCCTCCTCTCGTGCAACCACGACCGCGATGTCGAGGTCGTCGCCCTCCTCCTCGCGCCCGCGCTCGTGCCCTCTCCCCGCCCGTGCTCATCCACCTCTCCTCTGCGCCCACCTCGATCTATTGTCGTGGGAGCGCCCGCGCCCTCCGAAATCCCCGCCAACACACCACACCGCGCACGCCCCCGATCCGCTCCGCTCCGCCCGCTCCCGCTCCGCTGCGAGATGCTCGTCCGGGACCGCGTGTCCCGCGCACGCGCGCCGCCGCGCGCCCGCGAACCGAAGCCGTCCTCGTCCCCGGCGGCGCGGGGGCGGATCGGCGGCACCCGCGTCCCTTCGCCAAGAACCTCGACTTCTCCTCCCGGGCGTCCGAGCACTCCTCCAAGCTCTGCTCCTCCTCTTCGCGGTGGCCTCCGCGGCCGCCGTCTTCTCTCGCGCGCGGCGGCGCCGACGCCGCGCGCGGCCGCTCCCTCGACCGCTCCTCCCGCTCGGGCTCCGCGCGCCCTCCAAACTCCCCTACCCGGACGCCGCTTCGGGCCAAGGTCCCGCCACCGGCCATCGCGGCGGGGACCCCGTTTGCGTCGTTTCGGGCGGAGCGCTGGATCGTGGTGGCCGTCGCGCCCTACCCCTCGATCTCGCGGAGCAGCGAGGACACAAGATCCGGTGGAGGACACCGCAGGATCCAATCATCCACACATACACCGGCGCATCTTCCCCGGATCCGGTGAGTCCCCTGCCCGCGCGTGTTCCCACCGCGAGCTGCTGGCCGGCCTGGCGCTCGCCTTCTGCCTCGCTGTCTGCTCCAAGGAATCATCGGGCTGACAAGTTCGCCCTTCTCACCCGCAGGGGCGCCAAGGTGTGGACTGGATCTGGACGCCAACGCGTGCGCGAGCTCGAGATGTTCTGGAGGCCACGGATAGGGGGCACGTCAATGGGCATATCGTCCGCAAGGTGATGCGTTTTCTCGCCTATTTTCATCGGTGGAATCAGTCTCGATACATTGATGGGGGATGAGCGATACGTTGATGGGGGATGAGGGTCACTAGCTAATACAAGAATACTGTATGGATAAAATGTCATGTTCTGATTGCTCCTGTTCATGTCTTATGAAATTTTAAATCTGCGTGCTGTGCTCATGGTCATGGTGACCTTCGGTGCTTTACATGTTCTTTCGAACTGTACTACTGGCTAGTACTTAGTATTTTGCTGTTTGTCGATTATGTCTGGCCAGGATAGATCAACAAACAAGCACGCAGTAGATTCATTTGCTGATTTATGTGGTTAACATGCTGATTATACAGCTTGTTAACATGCTGATTCAGACAAACTGAATATACAGCTAATATAAACAGATTGTTAACATGCTGATTCAGACAAACTGAAAAAACCATAATCAAGTTGTCAATTGAATATACAGCTCCATTTTGAGGTGGAAAATAAGTTGTGAAAAACCCTGGCACACCATTTAATTGGGCCATCTTTTGTCGACTTTGTCATGCTTTGTTACTTCCAGTTAATTTTAACGTCTTCCTCATTACTTGTCTAGGAGAGATCAAGATTGGTAAGTCTCTATTCCAGGCTCCCCAAGCAAGACACCTTGGTAAGTCTGTTCCAGGTTCACCACTGTTTATTATAGATATGCTTTGATCACTACTGGACTATGCGATTATTGTAGTGTATATGCTTTGAGCACTACTAGGTGAGAACATTGTTACTTGCAGATACTATGGTTATCTATTATTGTAGATTACATTAGGTACTTGTTGTAAATACTTCGAGAACTATTGCATGCTGTAAAAAATTTGTGCTCATGTATAGCTCTTTTTTGCCAAGATATATTTGTGAAACTAGGTCATTCTTATTCTCACTATAAGCTAAAAGTTTCAATTTGTAACTTGATTATATTTCTATCATTGTTTTTAGAGGAACTATACAAGGAAGTGTATAGTTTCATATTGCTCTTTATTATTGTTCCCTTTGGAACTATTATGGAGTTACTAGCATAGTCCCAAGGTCTACCATGCATTCCTTCTGTGATGCTATCAGATAAACACTAGTATCTTTAGAGAAGCTCATCCTTTTCTGGTTTCATGTGCTTGCAGGCTGTTAAAAAAACTGCGAGATAAAAGCAAGAGTATGTTGAACAATATTGAACGCTGGCAAAAGGTTTGTGATTTGGAATTCTGTTACCTAGTAATACAATTTGTAAGTCTGGCAAGAATGTGGTAACATGATACTATTGTGTGGAGATTTGCATCTTAGTAATTGCTGCTTAATATTCTGAACTCTTATTATGCAGATACTCTATTGTGTGAACATGACAGTACTACTACTATTGTGTGGAGCTGACTTATCCGATGCAAATCTCCATTTCGTAAACATGGTTGTATAGTTTTTTGATTTTTTTCTTATTTGTATCATCTCGATACTCTGTTTAGACTACTGATTCACTCGCACCTTGTAACAATTTATAAAGTGTCTCAGGCATACTCTTCTTCCTGTAGCATATAAATTACAATAATCAAATAGAGCATTCAGCAGCATATATAGTGCTGGCTGATCTATTTGATTATTGTAATTTTTATTTTTTTCCCTAAAATTCACTGTAGGGGCGGCTCTAGATTGAGCCGCCCACCAGCCGCCCTTACAGTGAACCCACTGTAAGGGCGGCTGGTGTTGAACCGCCCTTACAGTGGGTGACCACTATAAGATCGGGGCGTAGGGGCGGCTACAGTAACCGCCCCTACAATGCTACAGTAGCCGCCCCTACAGTCCCTTGCTGTAGTAGTGGTAGACGTGTTCAATGTTCTCCCCAGCTCGGACCTCCATGCCTCCGGGAACCTTTGGTGCGAAGGCCAGGTTCGTGTCAAATGCAGATTGAAGATTTTAAAGTGGTCACCTGGGGATGTATAGTACTCCATATATAGGATCTAGAAATACCACCACCACCATTGAAAAGTGCAAGTTTGGAGCTCCGCTGTCTGCCGCCATCAGTGAGCGCGGTGACCAAGTTGGGTACCGTTGCCCTTCTAAGGGCACTCTAGACTTTTAAGCTAGCTTTAACTATTGTTTTAATATTTTTTTGACCAGGATATTGTTTTAATATTTTAATAGAAGAAATGGAAAATTTAGTTATTGATCAAGAGCTAACCTCTTTCACACATTTTAAGGTTAATAAGAGTGTCATGTGTGGCAATCCACGATATATAAAATCTATATGCTAAAAGTTAACACTACTGAAGAAGTTGTTAGAGCTAGTAACTGGCTCTACTTGCTGGTGTTGTGTAATGCCAGTCCCAATTAGATTTCTCACGTCCTAGTCATGTTTATCGCACTACAGAGGAGTACTCCGACGCCGTGTAGCGGAGACGCATTACGATGCAGTCAGTGCGATATTATCTTTATGATTCCCAAGAACTTCCATCTGAATATGTAACTTGGCTCTTGTACATAGTGGCGCGCGAAAAACTTCTCGGAGAAGGCAGCTGTTGCAACCTTTACAGACAAGTAGTACGGAGACTTGCTATTTTTACTTGTACAGACACTTGCAGTTCTCGTCAGAGCACGAGCCAATGCACACTAATTCAGACTACACAGGAGAGAAACAGATTGAATCATATTCATGTAATATGAGTTCAGGTTTAGTAAAGTTAATACAGGAAGTTCATGATATGAATCACCATGAATGTCGCAAGGGATTAATTGCATTAAACACCATAGTACAGAACTTGGTCTTAATCAAACGTGATAGATAAAAAAATAGATTTAGAACAGTATCAGAAAATGGCGATAGGATATGCTTACTTATGTTAACGTTGTTCAATTGCTTTGTTCAATCTCAAGCGTTAAGGGCACAACCAAAAGGGGCATCCATCATCTCTGGTCTCAAAGCATCTTGAACGTTCGCTAATAACACTTTCTATCCGACAAAATCATCATATTAGAAGAGAAGAAACTAAATTTTTATTGCTCCATAAGTCCCTCAATAGTCTTTTTTTTTTGTTGACGCGGAAAAAAAAAAAAATCTCATCTCCCCTCAAATAAACGGGAGTTGCAGCTCCCCTAATAGCCTGCTCCAAAAACATATGTCACTCTTCCCTTTGTAAAACATCGACAACCTCCATTGTCGTGAGGGATGTATGTATCCGTCATTCACCGTCACGCCCTCCCCTTTGCCCATCACCGAGTGTTGGTCGGAGCTCGTCTGCCACTCACATCAGTCTACTGAAGCTTCGCGTGTTAGCTACTTGAGACCTGAGTATCAACAATGGCAATGCCCTACCTCAAGCACCATAGGAGCACCACTCGCAACGTCTGCAAGCTCCTCCACTGGCATGAACCAGGAGGGAAGAGGCTAGATGGAAGATCAAAGCTAGAGTTTGGTCTCCTCAAACCTGATGCCCAAGGCCAACATCTGCACTGCCACCTGTGGTGGAGATCAAAGAAAGGTATCCGATTCGCATGGCCCCACGCAAGCCAGGTGCATCAGTCCATGGCAAGACGAATCCGATTTGTGTGGCGCGAGGAGGGAGAGCAATGGAGCTGATGGTATGGAGTGATGCGCATGGGAAGAAGAGGGGCAACAAACCATTGTGGAAGGAAAAGAGAGGAATGGGGAGAGAGAGAGTAAAAAAGAAATGAAAAATGGTAAATTTATTTATGACACATAGGACCCATATATATTAGGTGATGAGTAAAAAACATTCTCTAATTATGCTAAAAAATGTTTTACTAGTCCATTACTATTTTATTGCGAAAATTGTTGAGAAACCATCGAAGATGCTCTTAAAATTGTAAAACTATGGCACGATATAGAATAGAGCAAAAAGAAAACCTTCAAACTCAAGTCACCATTACTGTTGCGGCTCCTATCTCGGTGTGTCATGGAAATGCTCAAGCTCAAGCTCTGCCTCCAAGCAAATCCCACCCGCTGGCACGTGGGCTCCGGGGCCGTATTCCGTGCCAACAGTCGTTGGCAGCCGTTGGTCGTTCGATTCGCGAGCACACGAGCTTCAGCTGATTCCACCCCCTTGCTCTCGGTCTCCGTCAGTCTACGCGCCAGCCGAAGTCCAAAGTGCAGTCCCCAACTCCGTCCATCTACAACTAGCCGGCAACACTACACTGGAGCTCTCTCATTCCGCATGGCGCGCGTCCACGACCGCCCACCGCCACCCATGACTCCAATGCCGCTCCGCCGCCTCCGCCTCCGCCTCCGCCTCCGCATCCTTCTCGTTCTCCTTGCAGCAACAGCCGCGCAGGCCACCGACGGCCCCAGCGGCTGCGGCGGGGGCGACCGCTGCGGCGACCTCGTCCTCCCCTACCCTTTCCATCTCAACTCATCCTGTGCTAGCGCCGCCGGGGCCAACTCGTCCTCCCTCTTCCGCCTCTCCTGCAACGCCAGCGCCACCCTCACCCTCGCGCTCGGCGCCGCCACTTTTCGCGTCCTCGCCTTCCTCCCCTCAGGATCCCTCCTCCTCGACTACGCCCCCGCGTCGACGTCCCCGTGCGACGCGGCCTACGCCGCCTTCTCGCGGCCGACCTCCCCGGCGGCCGCGCTCGACGCCGCGCCCTTCCTCGCCGTCACGCCGGCCAACGTGCTCCGCCTCTACGCCTGCGAGGACTCCTCTCTCTGCCACGCCGGCTGCGACGACATCGCTACGTGCGGCGGCAAGTCTGGGTGCTGCTACCCGCTCTCGGACGGCAGCGTCTGGAAGCCCGGTAACGGGCTGGGCGTTTTCGCCGACTACGGTTGCCGGGGTTTCTCGAGCTGGGTCAAGAACCGGTCGGCGCCGGCAGGCGGGGTTGTGAGGGGCATCGAGGTCGAATGGGCCGTGCCGAGGGGCAGCGCCATGGCAAAATGCGCCGATGGCGCGGCGCTCGTGAATGCCACGGCACTGCTCGACGGCGTGCGGTGCGCGTGCGCGCCGGGTCTCGTCGGCGATGGATTTGCGCAGGGCACAGGCTGCTCAAAAGGCACATGTAAGTACAAAAGTGTACACGGTTCTAGTCGTGCGATCGATCTGCCACGTCGACCTATCAGTCTTGAAAACATGTATGCCTCTGTGTACACAGCCTGCAGCAATGGTGACGGCAGGGGTTGTTGCCAGGGACGATTCTGCTCCAAAAAGGCAGTTGTTCTTGCCGGTACGCGGTCACTGCACATTGCCCTGACGATTTGACCAGCCAGATACTAGTACGTGCCAACACCTTTTCTTGTGGTTGCTGATCTTGTCTGCGTTCACATACAGGATTTTTCGTTTCGCTCTTCTTCCTGGCGGCGGCAGTCTCGTTCTGGCTGTTCCTGAGACAGCCATCCAAGGACAGCCGGTGGGACCTGGACCCGGCGTGCATCCCCAAGATCCTCCGGAGCGTGTGCGACGCGAAGCAGTTCACGTACGAGCAGCTGGAGGAAGCAACGAAGCGGTTCGACAGCGAAAAGGCCGTGGACACCGTCGACGGCACGGTGCACGCCGGCGTGCTCGACGACGGCTCCCTGGTGGCGGTGCAGAGGATCGGCTACGAGACGCAGGGGAAGCTGAGGCTGGTGCTGGACCGGATCGAGCTCCTGTCCGAGATCTCTCACCCGAACATCGCCCGCGTCGTGGGCTTCTGCCTCGACTCCAGCAACGCGCTGCTGCTGGTGCACGAGCACTTCGCCGGGGGCACGCTGGAGGAGCACCTGCGCCAGGTGAAGCGCCGCGTCCTCAGCTGGTACCACCGGGTGAACATCGCCATCGAGCTCGCCAGCGCGCTCACGTACCTGCAGGCGCACGAGACGGCCCCGACCTTCCTGTACGACCTGAGGTCCAGCGAGATCTTCCTGGACACCGACTTCGCCGCCAAGATCGCTGGCTACAAGCTCACGAGGCCGGCGACGTACTACTCTGCGTCCTACGACCAGGACGTCGTGTGCAACTTCGGCCACCTCCTGATAGAGCTGCTGACGGGGCTCAGGCAGCAGATCCCGCTCGACTCGGTCGCGCCCAAAGTCAGGGAAGGGAGGCTCCACGAGGTCATCGACCCGACGCTCCTGTCGGGAAAGCAGCTCCCGGCCTCGCACGACGAGGTGAGGAAGGTGTTCGAGCTCGCCGTCCGGTGCCTGTCCAGCGCTGAGAACGGGCTGTGCATGCTCGCCGTCGCCAGAGAGCTGATGCACATTCTGAGGGACAACAACGGGAGCAGCAGCAAGATCGAGATCTCCCTCGACGAGACGTTCTCCAGCTCCAGCCTGCTGCAGATGATCTCCATGTCGCCGGAAACCCTGCACCACCATCTTCCTTAATACTTAGTCAGTCAGACGATGATCCGCTTGTTAATATCCAGAGCAGAGCAGCCTTGAAACAGCTCTGCTACTCTGCTCTGAAGTCCCTTGTGCATGCTTTTCGTGCCAATGTTTGGTTGGCACAGTGTAATCCGCGTCCCGTAAATGTTTATTGCACAGTACTCCGACGCCGTGTGATGCCTGCGGATACGCATTACGTTGCAGTCAATGCGATAATCTTTAGGGCCCTAATCTTTATGGTTCCCAAGAATTTCCGTCTGAATATGTAACTTGGCTCTAGTGCATAGTGGCGCGCGAAAAATTTCTTGGAGAAGGCAGCTGTTGCAATCTTTAGAGACAAGAAGTACGGACACTTGCAATCTTTACGTGTACAGATGGAGTACGTGCAATTTTCGTCAGAGCATGAGACAACCATGCACAATAATTTAGACAACAGGAGACAAATAGTTTGAACCAAATTTGTGTAACTCGAGTTCTGGTTCAGTAAAGCACATACAGGAAGTTCATCGTACGATTCACCATGTCGCAAGAGATTGCTTTAAAAGCCATATTACAGAACTATCGGTAGTAGATAGAAAAGCACTTTAGAACAGAATGACGATAGGGGACGCGTAATTAACCTCGTCCAGCTGCTTATTTGTTCAGTCACCAGCAGTAAGTCCAGTTGCATTGTTTAGTCGCCAGCATTAAGAGCAGCCCCCTCGCAGTAGTTTAGTGTCGGTTTTTTTTTTTTTTAGATTTAGTTTAGTGTCGGTTTAGTATTGCTTTATGTACTCTGCTCGATAAACTTCACCCGTGAAGTAGCTTCACAAAAACTAAGTTTCTAGAACTTTTTTAGGTTTTCTTTAGGTGCCCTCTTAACTCTACCTTTTTTCCTCAAGTGGAGCTGCACCTAGCTGAGGAACGTGGAGCGCAGGCCCAAACATGTCTTAGTGTATGTGAGTATGTCTTATCAAACCAACTAGACTTGGGTAAAAAAAAAGTGGATGACTTCAACTCCCTACATTCAAAACTATAAGCCATTCCATTAATCTTGTAGAGTCAAAGCATTTTAAGTTTAACCAAATTTATATAATAAAATAATAAAACAACATTTATGATGACAACTAAGTACCATTAGATTCTTCGTCAATTATATTTTTTAGTATATCTATTCGATGTTAAAAATCTTTATAGTTTTGTCTAAAATTTTGGTCAAACATGAAATACCTTGACTCTTTAAGATTTTTAGAATGATTTATAATTTGGAATTGAGGGAGCAGATGGCAGTGGTACCTGCAGAAACTACGATTGCCTAAGTAAGGAGACACAAGACATGGATCATAAAATTTATGAGAGAAAAAGTAGAAAGAAGAGAGAGTTGTAGGAAGGGAGAATTTGCTAGAAGGCCTCAGAAGTAAATTCGTTTAGATATTGGGCCTCTTTTTTTCGAATTTAGCTAGAAGGTCTCGAAGTAAAATTTTGTTAGCCAGAAGGCCTTCCGTCCGTTCTGACCGGTTAACGGTGTTAAGTAAGGAGTAAAAAGACGATTCTACCCCAAGATTAAAAAATAAAAAAAATATGATTTGGAGTGTTTATAATATTTTGAGTAGGACTCCGCTATTTAGAGCCACAGCGGAGAACCTCCCAGGTCCGGTGAACTCCCGCAACAATAACCTTTCTTACTATTTTCCTCCATAATGAACACGAGATTTCAGTCACATGCAACCGAAAAAAGCAAATGGACTGCATGCAACCGCTCCATTTTTTTGGCCTTAATTACCGCTGACTATTAATACTTTTCTTACAAGTTCATAACTGACTAGAACTGCTTTTCTTAGTAATTCACAACCCAGTAGTACTACTTTTTTTAGAAAATAACCGTATCAGTAACATTACATATTACTACTAATTAATCCGACGCAACAGCAAGACCGATTCCACAAATGTAATCACCCTCTGAAGCCGTTAAAGAAACAATTTTTATGGTTGGACCACAGCACCGCATGCGAGGCCGCGTCTACCTGTTCGAGTGAATGGGAAGGGAGGGGCATACTCGTCCTTTCACGATAACTACAGGGTCACAACTAACAGAATGGGATAACAGACCTGACGGAAGGCCCAATATCTAAACAAATTTTACTTTGAGGCCTTCCAGCTAAATTAAAAAAAAAAGAGACCTAATACCTAAACGAATTTGCTTTCTAGCAAATTCTCTAACAAGAAAAATATGCTTGTGTTGGATGCATAGTGGCTTAAAACTTCCCAATCCTATTTGAAGACCCTACTACCACCACTGCTGTATGCCGGCATTTTATTTTATTTTTTTGACAAGAAGTTTAATGCCAGCATTGGCCGCCCTAATTTTTTATTTTTTTACTGCTGTATGCCGGCATTTTATTTTTATTTTTTTGACAAGAAGTTTAAGGGAGAATTGCTTATTTGGCCCTGAAAAAAAGTTCGTTTACTTATGTGGCCTTTTTTTTCGAACTTGTCTATTTGGCCTCAAAGTAAAATTTCGTTACTTATATGGCCTTCTGTTTGCTCCGCGAGCTCTTCCCGTCAGATCGCCTACTTGGTCACAGGTGAAAAGACAAAATTGCCCTTTCCTTTGTTTCATTCACACACGCAGCAGCACTCCTTCTCGGCCCGACTCCCATTCGAGCGCACGCACGGGGAGAAGAAAAAAAAAAGGCCACGACGGACCGGGCGACCGCGATGGCGCACGGCGATCCCGCCGCCGCTCCAGCCCGACCGCACGGCCCCGCCGGCGCCCCCACCCTCCCGATCCGCGGCCGCAGTCGCGCCTCCTCGCGGTGGCCCTAGAGGTGACCGGGTGGCCATGGACGATGGCGGCGGTGCCGCCACGGCGGCAAGGAGGAGCCTCCACCGCCCTCCACGCCGGCGGATCCGGGGCCCCAACGGCGGATCCGCCGGCTGGAAGCTGCAGCGGCGCCCCCGGCCCGTCCCATCCCGCGTCGCCGTCTCGTCCGGCGTCGCCGTCCGGCGTGCGGCGTCGCCGTCCGTCCGGTGTCCGGCGTCGCCGTCCGCCGTGGGCCGGGAACGGGAGGCCGGCTCCTCCGGCGGCAAGGGACGGTGGCGGCCCATGCCCGTCACGACGGCGTCCATGGAGGATCCGGCTTCGAGGGTGCCATCCCCATGGAGGATCCGTGGGCGGCGACCCTCCGCACCTCGACTCCGGCCCGCGAAGGATGGCGGCGGCGCGGAGGCCCTATCGTGCGGCGGCGGCCTCCGGCCCGTGGTGCGGCGCGCGCTCCCTCCACACTCCGCCGGGGCGACGCGTCCGGGGGCGATGAGCTTTCTCGGGCAGGGCGGTGCTATGCTGGCCGCGAGCGGCGACAATCTCCTGCCCCCGCAGCTCCCATTCACGGAAGACCAATGACCAACAAAGAAGCGTCTCTATCACCGTGATGTTTTTTTTTTCTGTAAACGGAGATGGAGTATCTCACTTGTCACTGCTGTTTCGATTTCGATTCGATTATTTTTTGTACATGTTCGATGGATGCGAGAACCGTGTTCTGAAAACTTTCAGAGAGATTTTCTTTCCATTTACGTTGCCCATAACTTACGGTTGCCAGATATATTTTTCTATATGATCTTGTGGTCTTCACAGTTGGTTGTGATTAAGAGAAATCAAATCATTATAGGTATTTTTAATAGACATTTACTACGGTTAATGAAGAGAAATCAAATCATTAACTTCTAAAACTAGACATTTACGTCTAACCGAGATTCGGAGTGAAAATTCAATTCCTCGGTAGACATGCAGACTTGCGGTTGCAAAGCAGCGAGGGAAGGGAGGGAGGACCAGCTGCTGTTTTTTTTTTTTTTTTTAACTGGGGGCAAAAGGGTCTTTTTACCATACAGTTGACACCGTTAACTCCTCCAAACTGACGGAGGGCCAAATAAGTAAGAAAATTTCACTTTAGGGTCAAATAGACAAATTTGAAAAAAGTTGGGCCAAATAAGTAAGCGAAGTTTTTTTTTTAGGCCAAATAAACAATTCTCCCGAAGTTTAATGCCAGCATTGGCCGCCCTAATAAGCTTCAGGGATTTGAGCCCTACGCATCTTGGGCCACTCGAGCCCAAGGCCGAAGTGGTACTACTCGACGCACCGAGACCCTTGGCCCATAAAGGCCCAACGAAGAGAAATGACAGATTAACTCCAAGTCTGATTTCCCCTAAAAAAGAACTCAAGTCTAAATTCTTCTTCTAAAAAAACTCGAAGTATACATCTTGCAAAAGAAAAAACATCGAAAGTGTAAATAGTAATAAAGATAAATATTGGTAAAGATGGTGTCTTGAGAAACAAAACAAAACTGAAACACAGCAAGTGGCACGTTCAATCTGCATCCATTATTTTTGCTCACACATACTCACTCCGTTCTAATAGAAATATACATATTATTTGTTGAGAATGAAACTTACTAATACAATAATAAATCATTATATTGGTGGTGGAATATTATTTTTCAATAAACTTATTTAAAAATATTATTTTTCTATATGTACTATGTAGTCGAAATTGAAAAGAGTTTGACTTTTTGCTAAGCGAGATAAACATTTATTTGAAAGCAAGAGAGTACTCCCTTCGTACCACGCAAAGAATGTCGTTCTCACTTTATAAAAAGTCAAATATTTTTTATTCTTACCAAATATATATAAAAGACCGAATATACTAAAATTTATAATGCATAGCTAGTATCATTAGATAAATTATAGAATATATTTTTATAATAAATTGATTAGTTTTTTTAGATTATAATAAATTGATTAGTGATGTAAGTGTTACTAATATTTTCTATGAAGCTAATCAAACTTGATAAAGTTTGATCCGCATGTATCTCATACCGTCATTGTTGTTGCATTATATATTGAGACGGAGCCACGGAGGGAGTACCATTGTAACAACGTTAACTGGCATGACAGCGATGACGTTGCGTCTGTATCAACCAGGGACGGTGACGGAATGGGACGAATCGATCTGGTAGCTCTTGGACGCTACCCATTCATTGGACGCTACCCATTCAGAACGTCGCGTTGCTATCGGGCGAGCTCCATCCAACTGCACTGCAACGCGGCCATATGGCCGGCCACTCCCATGTCAAATCTTGGCCTGGATAATGGATAGGAGTACCTCTTCGCTTTGGTCGGCTGATCCTTAGCACGACGCGACAGCAACGATTGTCACCGCTTTTCCCTTGCAGAGGTCTCCTTCAGGATGGGAGCACTGCCTGCACGGCCCGCACTTGTTCCGTGTCACATAACCATCGGATTGAAACTGAACCACACTAGGAGTAGCTACGAGCCTGAGGCGACACTTGCATCCGATCCGCGCATTGTGCACTTGCACGGATCGATCACTCTCACTGGCCACAATTTCATGCCCATGATCCCATGCCGGCCCATGGGCCAGCATGCATGTGTTGGGGCCTTGCGGCCTTGTGGGAGAGATGTCTAGGAGCAACCAGACCAGGCAGCAGCTGCAGTGAAAAGGGCGTCGTCGTGGTTGCCGCTGCCAGGCGCACGGCGGCGTGCTACAAGGGAAGCAAGGGAAGAAGCGGAGACGGACCGCTGGGCAACGCCGACACTGTAGTGCTATGTACTCCATGCGCGGCGCCGGCGCCTGGGCTCTGCGCTTTCGAATTTCCATGCGCGGGGCATGCAAAAGCCTGCGGTGTGGCGCCCTTGTGTGGCTGTGCCAGGAGCCTGTGACTGGTTGGCCATGGCCAGCCAGACAGACAGCCAGAGCCAGGCGGCAGGCACGCAGAGGCGCGCGCACAGCTCAAAAGCGAGGGGAAGGTGCTGCAGCCATGCAGGCAAAGGTCCGGAGCGAGAGATTGAGACGACGATCAGAGGAGACGCCTGTTGCTGTTGTTCAGGAAAGCAGCAGCGGCGCATGCATGCACACGCATAGTATGCTCGCTAGTTCTGCGCCTGTCTGCCTGCCTCTGCCCCTCTGCTCCTGCCCCGGACATCATCGATCACCGTTTGTGAATTGTGATGGAGTTACTATGCTACGGAGTACGGAGTATGCACTGTCCCGGCACTGTGTATGTGCAAGTGCTTCGCTTAGCATGCATGCCATGCCTTCGTCTGTTGCTAGGTGTCTGAATCTGATGTTGGAAAAGGGTTCGGTTCCTCCTGCGCTGCGCCCGTACTTCACTGCTCATGCTTTGTGGTTTTCTTGTTTGATTCTGAACTATATTTCAGTTCTCTTCCCTTGATGAGGATCCATGATCTCCTGCCAGACTTGGACAACCAACAAGAGGCCCTGAGCGGGCACCCCCTTCACTAACCTTGCCGTCGGCCTTCATCATCATATCCTCGCTCTTCCCCGCAGCCGCTCTGCGGGCATGAATTCACAGGTCAACTGAAAACGTCGGGTGCAGTTTAGGGACTGAATGTATCATGTATGTTCATGCATGGTCATTGTCATAACATCGCAATCAATTTTGGAGGGGAGCTGTTCTATCTAGTACATGCAGGATCGAGTGCTAGCACACACAGCAGACAGGTTGTGCACACTGGATACATTTCTTTCGTCTTGCTCTAGCTAGCGTGCTCCAATAATTTCCTGACGAGGACCACTGCTGCAGCCGACGATTGCTATGGACAGGGCCCACGTGTCAGGTCCAGGCTAGCCTTTCGAACGGGACCCACTTCTCCAGCTACGCCCGAGCTGATCGAGATCGATGGCATCTTCTATAGCTTCGAGTGGTTGCCTGATGATGCCTGCTCGTGGTCTTTCTGATGACCCGTCGTTTTCACAGTTGTATTTGCGAACAGTTTTTCTTTTATCGCTTCGTCGTCTTCTTCACAAAATCTACCGCAGATGGATCGGCACCTTTTTGTCACTCGCTCTCTCGCACATCCGCGACAAATGCTTTGTCAACTAGTATGCGTCAATTTGGGTTTGGGCCTCGGTACCACCGTGGGAGCGAGCGACCAGATGCCAGTTTCAGGACGAAGGTCTAGAGATTATTGAAGGAGCCTGGACGAACCTCAAAGAGTATAGGCACATTCCCGAAGCTTGTTAAGATATCTTCGAGTGCATGGTTACAATTTTGAGCTCCATTGAAGCGCTCGAGCTCTATTGAAGCTAAGTGCTCGTGGTAGGAACGGATTCTTGACACTTGCAAGCTACTATAATCGAGAGCTATAGAGTTCTTCGCATCACAAGGATGGTCCTTCCTTTACTATCTTAAACCTTGGTCATGAATGAATAATAAGTTTTAATTATGAATGTATTGTTATAATAAGTTTGTACTGATGCTTGTTCTTAGAATAAGACTGAAGTAAAAAAAATATTCATTATTCAAAAAATGTATCTGCTCATGTCATTATTATTTGTGTATTTTATTTTACAATATCTATATTTCTGTGTCCTTTAGTTAATAGATATTTTTTAATATGGATGTAACCGTACACTCTTAACATATCAACCGAAGCAGTGGTAAATGACAACTGAAACCTAGGACAAGGTTGACGATGGTTGGTCGTAGAATGGCTACGGGTGGAGAAGCTCTCGTGTGGCCATATAAGACTAGTCTTAGTGAGGAGTTTCATAACTGTTTCTAAAATTACCATGCTATATATATAGAATAGACTGAAGCATGAATGAGACACCCATTGAGTTTTCATTGTACAAAGAGTTGACAATCATGTCAAGAGAGTTCCGTCCTCATAGAACTCGTTTCTTTTCTCTTCTTCAAAACATTACCGCACGCATCATTAGAACCACTTATGTGATAATTTATTAATTAAATGCAAATGAAATTATGGTGGAACTTTCACTAACACTGACCTTATAGGACTTTTTAACAACCTTTTCTTAGGCAGTGTCCACCGGTATATAACTGCACATTTTTTAATAACATAACCACAATAGAATGATATCTTCTAGCAAAATCCATGATTCTACGGTGTATCCTAACAAATTTATTCTGAACTTCCTGCACCATAACTTTTCACCAGTGCACCTGCGCCGCTGCAAAGCACTGGCCGGCACTCCGTACACGGCGTGGAGCGACGACGATGCCGGCGCCATCGTATCGGGCGTCGTGCTGCAGGGTGCTTCGATCCCCTCCGCATCGATCGATCTCGCTGTCCGGTCTGACCGGGTCAGGCGTGTGCATGCATGCGGCGAGCGTGTTTAGCAGTGCTGGCTTTGGTGCGCGCTCTGACACTGCAGCAGCCGGCAGCGCCATGCAACTTTGTCTCTTCCACTGCCGATCTCGACCGGGCAACCGCTTGCTCCCAGCTGAGACCTGGTGGCCTGCAGGCTATGCGTAAATGAAAACTTTGGTCACTCTTAGAATGTGTAATAGCCTTATAAATAAATACCAAGGGAAATAGCCTTATAAATGAAAACTTTGGTAAATGAAAATACCAAGGGACACTCTTAGCCTTATAAATAAGAAGGAACAATACATACTTTTCTACTTTGTGTCTCTGAGTTGTTTGGAAGTTATTTAGTCACTAGTTGGCCTATGTAACTTTGGTTTGGAGATTTTGTAATCTATGCGTGCTTTAGGTTGAATCGGGATAGAGTCTAGTTTCTCTCCATAGAAATTGATTTAGGTCCCATTCACTCTCCCCCTTTTAATTTGGTTGCCTATTCTATCCTTTAATTGGTAATAGAGCATGTTAAGGATCAACCCACCTTAATCGATTGTTGATCTAGAAATGCTACAATTGGGGGGGGAAGCATTGGTAAGGCCCCATGGTTCGACGAGATGAATTACCCATATTGGAATATTCGCATGTCCGCTTGTTTATAGAACATCAATTCTTGTGTTTAGGACATTTGCTTGGATAAGGACTACATGGTTTTGGTTGCACGGTTTAATTAAGATTAGATTGACTAACACAGCGCCAACGACAAGGATAGAAATGCTTTGTTTTCCTACATTTCGATTCCCAGGTTTGAGCGTGTATTCATGTTCGACACAGCTCAAGAGATCTGGTCCACTCTGGAGAAATATAAGAGGGCCCATCTCTTAATAAGACTAGACTCTTTGAGACTCACCATCAAGAGTATGAAAACATAAGTCAAAGGGGATGAAGATGATCAAGGAGATGCTAAAAAGTACATCAAGAATGTCAAGGCTCAGCAGCATGCCTTCCTCATCTTCCTCAGAGACCTTGTACATGACTCTAGCGGCAATGACAAGTCTAGGAAGTACCTCGAGGACAAGCTAAATGGGCTCTGCTTTCTTACCAAGATCGCCAAGGATGGATTATATTGGCATGGCTCATGGTGACGAGACAGGGGGCAACAATTACTCCAAGGTATCGCTTTCTGCCAATGAGCATGCGGTAGAGCAAGACACCTTGAACGATGCAACAAATAGGAAGGCAGCCCCTTTGTTACGATATTATTGCCATCCTAAAGCATGAGAATGAAGTGACCAAAGGTTACTCTTCAAACACTTATGGATACATATCCTTGTTACGTTGTTATTGTCGATTTGGCGGTATAGGTGACTGTAGCTAACATCATTTTTTTAGGTTTTAAGAAAAAAGAATGTCAACCACACCATGATCTAGATCTCTTGGATGGGCAATACTACCTCTCCTTGCACTAGGATTAAACTATCTCAAACAACGTTGGACAAGGCCCACAAGGTGAATCACACCCTGTGAAAGACAAGGTGTCGCTTAGGGCGTTCTCAATAGTAGAGTTAACAACTAGCTCATATGCCATGTCATTGCTACTTCATTATGTGAATCCCATGTATGAATGATTTTTTATTCTACATCTTCTCTCCTCCATCTTTTAGTCATTATGAGTAGGCCCACAAAAACTACCTTGTTTTCTGGATGATAGAGGTGTTGGGATAAGAGATAGTCTTTTCTCTTTTTTGTATTCTCTCTCTTTCACATAGGAAAAATGCTGACATGGATTCTTATGAACTAGCTGAAATGTCACTGTTGAGGACACCCTTACATCCAAACTATCTAGGTGAGCCTCTTGATCAAGATTTAAAGATTTGAGCCAAAACGATGCTAGAGGTAAACGACCTTCGACTCGTCATTTCTTGTTTAGCACTTAGGCGCCGTTTGGTTCGAACTTGCAACACAATCGCGAAGATAATTAAAAAGCACAGCTAATGTTAACAACATAGCAAGTCACGAGCTTTGTGTGGTGGAGGTAGAAACAAACGTAACATAACACAACCGATTAACACGGTAATCAAATAACGATACGTGGAACACACGCAACCAAACGCTATGTATGGGAGTGCCTTATATTCCGTCTTGGTGTAGTCGGTGAGTGCACGATTGTTGTGACAGTATTGAAGAATAGCATGAATCCCGCTACTAAGGCGTGTCGACGTCATAGCCTCAAGGCAATGGCGCGCGCGCCTAATCCGACTGCATCCATCCCGTGCCGACGCCATCTCTGAGCAAGCTACGTCCACAAGATAGAACCCGCAAAAACTTGCCCTATTACACGGTTTTCTTGTCTAGCTAGTACGTGGTAAGATATAATAATAGTTACTGTGCGGGAACAAGAGACAATTTACCAAGCCATGCATATGCATATGCAGCATGCAGCATGGGGGTCTGGGCATATATATATGAGGTTCAGAAAGACCAGTCAGATATAAAAGATGGCTGCAGACAATGCAAATAAATAAAAGCTGCATGTGTATCATTTATTGTTACTGCACGACTACGGCCCTGTTTAGATTGCCTTCAAATTGCAAGTTTTTTCACTCTCTCTCCATCACATCAATTTTTAGGCTCATGCATAGAATATTAAATGTAGGAAAAAAAGAAAACTAATTACACAGTTTAGTTTGAAATCACGAGATGAATCTTTTGAGCCTAGTTAGTGCGTGATTGGACAATATTTTTCAAATAAGACAAAAGAGTTACTATTCATCAAGTTGAAATTTTTTGCAATCTAAACAAGGCCACATACGAGCCCAAGAAATTAAGGTGACTCCGTCTCTTCTTTCCTACGAACCATATACCTTACAATATTGTACACAGGTAGGAACGGCAATGTAGAATGGGAAATTCCTTATAAAGTGAATGCTAGGAGTTACACACGAGTTGCTTCTAATGAAAAGAGAACTGTAACACGTAATTTCGTATTTCATATGAATATATGTATGCACATACAAAAACCTTATAGTAGCTACTGCTTTCTGTAGGGTGCTTCTACTAGCAGTGCTGATTCAATGATGAAACAACTTGATCAATACATCACACAAAACGGATCATTAGTTCATTACAGAGTTCATGCATGCATGCTGACAGATAAAATATAACTGCATACGTTTCAGTTAACAAGTATGTATATATAGTGCCCATGTATAGAGTACCTTAATTTGCGTAATGACCAACATCATGCAAGTGTAAAGATGATCGAGTTACTGACACACTTATATAGGCCTACTTTCTTTATGCACACAGAAACATTATGGCAACGTTCCGTGTACATTTAAGGCCATGAAAAGTGAAAATAAAAGAACTCCGGTCCAGCAGATGTCCTATTTCTCGAAAAGGATCCAACTATGGGACAGATAACTAGCGTATATTATATTATAGTAAACAAAAAAGTTAAAGACAAGCAAACTATATATATCGAATTATACATAGCTTGAACGTGTCACATCCTTTTATGCATAAAACAATATAAATATAACTTCAATGGATCGGAACAAATTAAAGCCAATGAATTGACACATACTATTCAAACACTCATGCAGGCAGCGTAAGTTTCATCAAGTATCATGTACTATATGTTGAGGAATGAGCTAGGTAGGCCTATCTTTAATTTGAATGAAATTTAATACATTCAGAATTATTAATATAAAATTATAAAGTTGAGGAAACAAAGAATAAAACATAATACAACAGTTTCTTGGTGTATTAAATTTGGATGATCCACGTACTTCCATTGTCCATAAAAAGGGTCATTGGTATGAAATTCATCCTCTCAAAATTTCAATTAGTTTTGAAATAAAACCTTGAGAGACCAAATGAAATCTGGCAAAAACAGTTAGTTATTAAAGTTGATAAATATTTTACATGTCTGCATCGTTGGGTAGCTAAAAAATATTTGCCTATATATTGAAATAAAATGATAGACTAAGACTCCTAGGAATCAAATATGCTACGCAACTAGGAAAACGTAGTGTCAATGTAAACAATATTCAAATATGTAGTCACTGAAAGTTTAGTAGCAAAAGCGTGTTTTTAAAAGGAGATAATGCAAAAATATTATGGCTGGCTACTATCCTTATGTTAGTTATCTGCATCAAGTATTCTTTAAACAAAAATGAATATAACATGTTCGAGAAAAGGATTATTACCACAATTTTGTCACCAAGCTCGTACTAGTAATTAAGAATACCAAATCCATCATGAAGTGGAAACGCATTCATCCTTAGAGAACTTCAGCAGTAATCTTTTAGTGTACTTGATTTTGAATTAAATGTGCACACCTAATCTAATCAAGCATGCTCCATCTTGAAAGGGAATACCATATCTTTGAAACCCATGATAAATCATTTAGTTGTGTAGCTACATAGCATGGTTTATAAAGCTCCTGATCTGTTCTATTGAAGTACAGACTTAGGCCCAATTTGTTTTAGCTTGCACCAGATTATATATGCAGCTGCTTGCAGCTTTGTTAAAATCCATAAGTTGAATTTAAAAATTCCCAGATTGTAAGCAATGCAAATTGTAAAATCCACGGGCTATAATGTTATTACAATCCAACAATTGCTTATTCCCCAACATGTGTATAGTAACAATATGCAAACAAAAACAAATAGGACTTTAATGTGTAATATTAAATAAACACACCCGTTCAAAAAAAACACAAGCACTGCTAGTAATAATGATAACATACTTAACAACGTTTTAGCCCTCTTGTATGTTATTAGTCCATTAGAGCTAGCTTTTCAGTTTTCTTGCATGGAATGATTCCCATAGTGATGGAGATGTCAATGAATTTCTCATAAGAAATAGATATCAGTATTCCTCAGCATTTCAAGCTTATATATACATGTCATCCATCTCATCTTTTTTTATTATAGGTGTAGTATATCAACGTACGTGCAATAATATAACAAGGATGTGGTTATATATGTTATATGAGCACCGAAATTCAGTCTTTTCTCTATGAGTATAAAGGGGGAGAACCACCAAAAATATCAATATGGAACTAGTATAGGCATTATGCGCCTGACCATTAAGTCGTCACATGATTTGAGATAATGGTCATGGACTATATTAGGTTCAGCATAGCACAATGATAGTTAATGACCAATGTATAGCATGCAGCTATGTGTTATCCAGAAATCCAGAAATGGCAATGAGGCATGCAACTTATGCTTTGCTATTCTTCTCAGTGTATGTTTCTTGATAACCACCAGAAATAAGTTAGTTAATTAGCCTTAACATATTTCTCCTCTAAGTTATACAAATGCAGCTTCTATGGAGGACTTTCTATATTCTTTGTGAGATCGAGGTCACAACATTGTTCTTGAGATAATACCCTTCGACTGAGGGCAGTAAGTTCAGAGAAGAAAGACGAATTGAACAACCATATGCTAAGGATAGTAAGAACGTACTATAACAAGCAGACACATGCATGCACACACTGCTCCTGGCTCTTCTTTTTTTTACCTCCCCATAACTCCCCATTGCCTTTTCCAGCTTACAACGGACCAAAGGTACTTTTGTCAGTAGACACAGCATCTATACATGTCTATTCTAGCCTCACCACTTCACCAGTGCAAAAAGATCCCCCTCCTACACCTTACTAGTTAAGGATACCTATTGCTGAGCCGGTACGTGGGCTTTGCCTCCATTGCTCCCAATAAGCACACACGCCGTACCTCCTCACGCTGCAGTGAAAGGCGAGAGGAAAAAGAGACGGTGCATGTACAGCAGTACAGGCTCGTCTCCTCACTGTCTCGCACACAAAGGACAAGAACACAGAACGCAGCCGGCTATGCATCTCCATGAGAGAGAGGTGCACATCGACGCAGCACTGTTCATACTACTACAGCAACAGTAGTGTTAGTACTGAGGCTGGCCCTCTTCGGCTCTTCCCCAATAAATCGTCCATCAAACGTACAAAGAAGTTAAGGCCAGTGGCAAATGCCTTCTCCTTTACAGACTGCCAGCGCCATAAAGAACTCTTGGAGTCTATACCACTCAGGCCCAGACAAACCAATCTACACATGATTTAGCCCACGGCGGGGTTAATTTTCAGTTGACCTTACGTAAAACCACAACAGAAGTCTTCCATTAATTTTGGTTGTGCTGGTGCCTAATAACTGCCTACGTACCATACGATCTCCTACATTACGACATGATGCACCATGGTATACATATGTAGTATGGACAAAGAGTGAGCAACAGCAACCGGCAGAAGCAGGAAAATGAAAACAAGAGTGCCAGCACCAGCACTCATAATATAAACAAGAGATGGTGAGCAGTACAGATGAAAGAATATGAGATATGATTCAGAATTTGAACTGACCTGCAAATGCTTCTAGCTAGCTCCATAGGCTTTTGCCTGCTGTAAGCCGTCGAGTGCTGCTAATGGACTGTCAATGTTGCTGCCTGCTTGCCATGCTTTCTGAGAACACTGTGCGGTTGCAACTCCAATCTAGGACGAGAACAGATCATACATATGATGCAAGAAAGGCACAATATATATTTCACCGCATTCATGGTGCTAGGGATTGGCAGTGATGCTGTGGAGAGTGCGAATTTGAAGGTGTGTTATCATATGTAGGTACATACGACCGTCAGAATTGTCCAACCAAACTACATAAAGAGTGAAAAGATAGTCCAATCGCACGAGCAAAAAGGATAAAGCAATAGTAGCGAAGCAAAAACTGAGTCAGATTTGAAACCATATAAATGAAAAGCAATAATAATTGATTAGTTCACCTAACTTCTCTCTATATATATTGTCAAGCCAACACAAGAATTTGAATGGCCGAATCAAAAATTGGAGAACAAGTGTTAAGAAGCCTAGTCTAGATCCTATCATCAAAAGTTATAATGGAGTCCCAAAAGGTGAAGAAGATGGTGAAGAAGGTAGCAGACGGAAGGAAGAATTGTTCAACTTTCCTTTGTTTACTCTCTCCCGATCGATCGAGGTCACCTGATGGATGATCTCGTTCACAGATCGAGATCCAGTGACGAATGCGCTTCTCTCTTGGAAGACGATGATGACGACGGCGACGAAGCTGCGGTTGACTCAGCGCCAGCTGCACCGGCGCCGCCACGTTGAGGCGATTCGAAGAACCTCAATGGCCCCGGCCTTTGCCATCCCGGCATCCTCAGCGACAATGCGTTGGCGTCCTGGCTTGACTCGGCAGCACTAGTGCCAGGTTGCGGGTTGTCGAGGTTGACCCCAAACAGGCGGACGCGCTTCGCGGCTGCCGTTGGGCTGTTGACGAGCGGCACGGAGTCGAGAACCATGGGCAGGCCGTGCGTGACCGCGGGGCTGCTGGGTTGCACCATCGTCATAATGCTGTGGAGTGGCGGGGGAAGAGGTGGCGGAGGCGGCGGCGGATACGGCTGCTGCGGCGGCATGGACGCGCGCGGGGGCATGCCTTGTGAGCCGAAGAAGTGGAGCTGCCTGGACGGCGCGGCGGCGGCGGCGTTGAAGTTGCGGAAGTCGAGGGCCTGGCGGAAGCGGTGGTGCTCGTAGAGTGTGGCGGGCGGCGCGGGCGGCATGAAGAAGCCGCCCGCGCCGCCGCCCCAGGGGCCGTAGGGCGACGCGACGGGCGCCATCGGGAGCGGCAGGCGCGGCATCCGGCCGTGCGGGTCGCGGGAGTCGGCGCGTCGCTTCCAGTCGATGAAGAGCCGGTCCCTGGCGGCCTCCCCCGCGCCCCGGCAGAAGGAGACGGTGTCCCCGGCGTCGAGGCGCTTCTCCTTGACGAAGCGGCTCCACCCCTTGGTCATGACGTAGCTCTGGCTGCTGTTCCAGTAGGAGTAGCGGAAGCGCCAGAGCTTGCCGGCGCGGTCCTCAAAGCTGAGCAGCAGGCCCTTCTCGTTGGCCGCCGCGTCCAGCGGGAAGTACTTCTCCGCGTGCTGCTTCGGGATCACCAGCCGGTTGAGCTTCCCCACGTCGCTGGGCGTCACCACCTTGTCGAACATGTGCTCCTTCTCGATCACCTCCACCACGTCGTCGGCCCCGCCGCCGCCGCTCCCGGACGCCCCGGCGCCGTCGCTGGAGCGGAGGGCGGCAGCCGACGAACCCGACGCTGACGCCGAGGCCGCCCCCGCCGCCGCTGAAGGCGAGGACGAGGAGGCGGCGGCAGCTCCGGTGTCGCCCGTCGTCGTCGCAGCTGACGCTGTCATGAAAGGGATCTCGCGCGGAGACGCCTCCGCCTCGTCCTCCTCCTCTTCCTCTTCCTCCTGCTCTCCCTCCTCCTCGTCCTCCTCTTTGGAAAACCTACCCGAAGAAGAGCTCGCGAACTCCATAGCTAGCAGCTACGACGACGCCCTGGCCTCCTCCTCGACGCTGCCTCCCCGGGCTTCCTGTCCCTGTTGCGGGCAGCGGCTTTGATGCGACGCCGACGCGGTCCCCTGCGCGCGGCGGAGACTGTCTGGCTGGCAGCGTGGTTGCTTGCTTGCTGGGGGAGAGTGAAGAGGAGGAGGCGGGGGATCTATCCGCGATGAGCGCCCAGCCTATCTATATCTACCACTCCTATCTGTCTGCCCTCTCTTTTTTCTCTCTTTGTTTCTCTCTCCTCTCGCAATTTGACCCGGCTACCTAGTTGGACGACGGCACGGCCGATCGGCAAGGGAGGCGAAGCGATTCATCTGCCTCTCGCGTTCGCATTGACCGCCCCCGCGAACTCGCTCTCGGATCGATCGATCTCCTCCGCGCGAGCGCGTGTAGGAGGAAGAGGCCGGGGCCCTGGACAGGAAGCCAGCGTTGATGGGAGGCCGGGATCGATGCGACGGAGAGAGAAAGTGCGTGGTAATGGTAATTAAGTGCGGTTGTTCCTTCTCTCTCTAGCTAGCGATTAGTGAGTGGTGCTTGTTGCTGCGAGAGGGGTAAAGCAAGCGAGCTGTGGGAAAGCTGCTCGGCGCTGCCGCGCTTGCTGCGCTTGCGCTCCCACAAGGCGAGGGAGGAATTCCATTTCGGCCCAGGCCCAGCCGGGAAGCCTGGGAGGTGGTAGGCGAGCTGGGGGAGACCCGGGCGGAGAGGCGTGCAGGCATGCACTGACTGCCCTAGAAGATTCCGCGAGGGTGACTGGGGCACAACCTACCGCTCGTATTCGGGTAGACTACTGGTAGTCTACCAGGAATGGTGCATTGCATTATGTATTTCTTTTCTATTCTCAGAGTATTGTACTGTTGAGGTGCAGGCTTGGAGCACCGTATTGCATGCATGGTGATGGTCCTACTGTTTTGCCTTTCAGTATTCTGTTTTCAGGTCGTACTGAATAATACTAGTATGAGTGTATATACGTACAGACAGTGCACTGTTACCGAGTTTTAGTAGGTTGTTAAGCAGCTGTGTTAACCATAAATAATCGACCGGCTCGATCTGAGCGACGAAATTCCACACAACTGACAAGACTTGCAGTAGATAAACTTGCATTTTCGTTGCGTTATATACTATTTATTACAGTCGATCGATCCCCAGTTCACACGTTGCCTACACAGGAAGCCGTTGAACGAAACAGTTCTATAAAGCCAACCCACATATCCATGCTTCCTCTTCTTCCTGGATTATTGCTAGGCCAGAAATGATGTGCATATATATACTTCTTTTTTGAGCAAAGATGTGCATTGTACTAATACCATACTTTATACATACATGCTACATATATATATCCATAGCCAAAACGCCAACATATAAATGTGCTGATGTCCTTTTGAATTTCGGGAGAAAATTCGCACCACGGTAAAAAAACACACACAAGCTGAACGTGGATTATTGCTCTGGTAGTTGAGAGAGCAGGTAATTAGGCAGGGGGAAAGTAGGGCTCTGCAGGTACTACTACTGCAGCCGCGGTGTAGCTTTGCAGAGAGGAGAATAGGATGGCGCCATGGCGGGAGTAGGGTGGGCCCCGCCTATGAATCAACTGGTTGGGCTCATGTGAGCTCGTCCTTGTCATGATATGGAGATCAAATATGACACGCATGCCAACCGCGAGACATGCCTCTGTAGACTCAGGGAGGCTAGCCATGCTTAGAACCAAGAGATGAAGCCAAGGAAACGCCATTTCTTTCCACCACACATCGCTCTCATGGGTGTTGCAGTGCAGACGACGATAATCACATGTGTTGCAGGTCATGTTGCGCAGCAATTCCTGCCCCAACTCCCGTACTTGTAGGGTTCATGCTATGCTAGCTAGTGGCAGCTAGCTAGCTACGATACTCTGACCAATAGTAATATCTTTTGATGATATATATTTCCACTAGTAATTTCAAGTGCTCAGAGGTGACCTCACAAAATTTTAAAAAAAGTTTGTAAAAGTGAAAAATAAAAAAACTTGTGCTTTAGGTCAACCATGCAGGGATAAGTTACCAAATGAAGTGTCACTTTCATATATAATTACCATCAAGGTGCTAAATATGTAGATAGCTGTAAATCAGCTATTGATAGTTATATATACTTGTGAGAGACATGCCAAGGGCATGTTTAGATTCACCTAGTAAAAACTTTAACTACCTAAATTTAGCTGCTAGGTATCTAAATGGACCCAACTAAAAGATCAGCTAAAGCTTAGATGAGTTTATTAGCCGGAGGATCCAAACACACGCTAAAATTTAGTTGAGAGAACTTTTAGCTAGATAAAGTTTACCTTTGAAATTTTAGCTAGCTAAATAACTTTAGTTGAGTGGATGAAACATGTCCTATATATAATTGGCTTTACTTATCTCGTTGCCTAGCCTTTTGCTGATGCAAATGTGCTATATAAAACCTTGGTTGTCATTTACTAGCATTTTTAATATATACCGACCTTGTTTGGTTCTTCTTTCTCACCCTGATTTATTTGTGGGTAAGATAATTTAACAAAATCATGGTTACTCCATACCCATCAATAACGCCATGATAGACGTGGCATGGAAACCAAACATACATACATGCATCATGAAACCAGCCGGCCGGCATTATTGATGAAAAGTTCGTTTTGGGGGTAACAGACTAACAGAGCCATGACAGATAGTGGGAAAAGACACCTAATATGCAATATGCTCGTACTACCATAATGCTTTCATCCACAAAAGAGGTTTAGCGCGTGCACAAATGTAAAATTCGTCTACTGAATATTATAGTGTTTATTGAGTGGAGGTAATGATTGATACGTGTATGGTGCATGGACCCGGCTTACAAGATGGGTGAGGTGTCCTGGCGTGAGGCTTCCCCGAGACAAAAAGGGCAGTAGGGTTCTAGAGACCTTCAACCAAAGTATCCATCCATTCCACCGGAGAAGATGCCCTGCTGTGAGTGACAGGAGTGAAAGTAAAAAGAGTATCTGCACTTATTTTTATCTGTACTCGTATGTAAACACGCGCGCGCACCTAACCGCCGTGCAGGAAGAAGCTCTTGGAATTGGAGATGTGGCGTCCACATACTGCCAGCAGTGTACCATGCTATGTCAAGCGTCCTCTCATGATGTGCGTGGCGTCTCAATTCTTTTAATCCATCCGCTGGGTGTGAGGGGTGGTACCGGTTGTTGTTGTTGGCGCGGCGCAGTGCTGCGTCGTCTGTGTGCAGGGGGAAAGCAGCGCGCCAGTAGCAGCCAGTTGAGGGAGTACTGGCTTGGATTGCGTCAATTGGCTGGACACTGCCTGCGCGTCGCATTACCTCCACCCCCCCCCCCCCCCCCCCCCCCCCGGTCCCTCTCGCTCGTGCCCATTGGTGGATCCTCCTCTCAACTCTCAAGAACATTTAAGTGCTCGTGCTTTGCACTAAACTAACACCAATTGGATCATCGCGCGCAGTTTGTTACTACTGGTGCTCTTCCATATAGTGGTGGTTTTCCTGCACGAAGTACTCGGAGAAAGATTTGCCTTTTTAAAAGACACAAGGGGGCCCAATAATTCAGCTTGCATGAGCAGCTAGACACACCCACACAACACACAGTATCGGTTTGGGCTAGATTTGCTTGGCGCCCCCTTTCGGGGCATTTTTATTTATATCCTCTCCTATATATAATCATCAAAAGGCCGGGACATTCATGCAAGCCTGACGGCCGCCGGCCCTTCCAAGTGCGCGGCACACCGGTGCCGGCCGGTGCCCGTGCTCAGATCCATGGCAAGTCTGCAAGCATGCAAAGGCTTGTTACTTACACATGAATGTAAGTCGTCGGAGTTGGCTTGGCTGGCCCGCCGGCGGACCGAATAAGGCACGAGGAAGGAAAAGAGCCGGCCGGCGGCCTTTATTTGACTTTGCAGGATCAGCATCGGAGAAGAATGGGCGGCACAGTGCGGACGTGGCGCGCGTGCCCCGGCCGGCTTCAGTTCCATGGCGAGAGAAAGCGAACGCAAAGAAGAAGGAACAGGCGAGGGAAAGGAAAAGCAAGCTCTCGAGTTGTATTTTCATTCCCGACTAATCAGCACCCTGTGGATGACAATTACGCGAGTGATGCATGACGAGAATGCACAAGATGCTGCGATGCCCCATCCAAAGACAAATAGGGCAAGTGTTGGGAAAGCTAGTTTGTGCATGTGGCCCGCTAGGCATATTGGCATGGAGGAGGTTCGGTTTCAGTATCGATCAGCTTGGAGCTGTGTAATACCTCTCCACATTCATGCTGATGTGGATATAATATGTAGCTGGAGTGTAGCTTTGAATTAGTACTACTCTTCTAGTTTTTTTTTTGTTCTGAAAATGGCACCAGCAGATAGTTACTGCACTCCTGCTGGTAGCACAGTAATCAAAACAGAAGGACCACTGAGAGCATGCGCAGTTTCGTTTTCTTTGGAAACACTGCTCAAAGTAGATTACTGGTGACACTTTTTTCCAGGGGTAGAAAAGCTGAACAAACACAGAACACAGTAATCACACTCTTGACTCTTCTGTCATGTGCCGAAGTTGTGCCAAGTTATTTTTCCGGCATGCTGGTAAATTATTGGTGCTGATCAGTTGTTCTCTAGTATAGGATCGAGGCAGCTGCTAGCAGTTTATATTATCAACACAGGTCAAGCTCTCAATAGGACATCTATTAGCAGTTTAGCACGTGCAGCTCGATCACTCCATTTTTCTCTTTGATTTCGCCGTGCCCATGACGCAAAGCAACGCTACAGATCATCCCACGACAATGTGAATTTCCCTTTCAGGCGCCAAGTTTTCTGCGAGATATATATATTTATATAGGCGACCAAGCATCTATTTGTGGTGAAACCGCAGCCCAGTACGCCTCATTACTTCCAATTATAAGCAAACATCCGCGTCGTGGAGCAAGGCCTATATAGTGTATTCCATCACACATCGTACGTCCGTATCAGGTGAGCTGTGCTCATTATAATACTATACACTATACATACATCTTGCTTGTGTCCGAACCATATAACACAGTGCTTGTGTCATTATATATGCTATTAATCAAGCTACATATACATCCCTATACCATCGGTCCACTGTTCAACGCACACTTAGAGACGACTAAGACCACTACTAATCCGTTGTCTTGCATGGTAGGTTTAATTTAATTCTCACCTAACAATACTGGTACGTATCGGTAACGACGATTGGCCTAATCTTTGTTTTGTCAGGGGTCCCAACTCATCTCATTTCCCCCGATACTCCGACGGCCAGTGGTTGTGGGTGAAGAAGCCTGATGTGATGCGGGGGAAAAGAAACTAGTCTTGCGTGTGACCCAGCCGCGCGCGTATATAGAGGGGGAGCTAGTAGGATGTAAGTATCAAGGAATCCATCAAAGATCATTCTGCCTTTTTATTTGCACTGCCATCTATCATCCCAACAGTTTTGGAGGGTGGAGGCATGCAAACTAGTAATAACTAATCTATATATGGTACAACCACTGGATCCGGCCGGCATATCTTGTTCGCAATCGCCAAACATCATATATATCAAGTCATGCTTAAATACACTGGTATATACACAGATTACTTGTCCTTTGATTATATATGCAGATTACAGACAGATGGCTGATTCCTATATCTTTGGTGTGTTTAGATCATGCAACTACTATAAAAGCAACAGGTGCGGTGTCCTTTTCATCCTTCCTAGTTCTAGCTGTTACATGCATTTTCATCTATTGATTATTGGCTAACACTACTTGGTGATCAATCTAACCACGTATCGGATAATTGTCTATGTAGTAGTAGTAGCTAGTTTTATACACATAAAGTTTTCATGCACACGGCATGTATATTGTTATTGATATGATTAATTTATTTATAGGATCATATATTAGTTAGTCTGTTTTTTGACTAGTCAAATGTCTCATACTAAGACAGCAGCATCTACTTCATAGTACCAATCAGATGCACTGGTGACGAAGAGCCTAAATGTCGTTGTAGTTTGGATGGTGCTGGTCATAGTCAGAGCTGTCTGTTCTCAGGTCTCAGCTGCCTATGCCCCAGCAAACATGGTCAGACTAATTCCTTCTCTCAACACTTTTAATTTCATCCACATGCCGTACCGACGTTTAGGATTGGAGCACAAATCATGTCTCGGATAGAAGCATGATTAAGACAGGTCTGCTAAGCGGCCGCTGGCCCCGCGTCAATGCAAGGCCATTAGCCAATTTTTCTAAGACCAATGGGCAAATGGCATTTGTTATATATATATAAAGGTTCCCCTGCAGGACTTGTAAATTATAAATGCAAATCAGAGGGGTTTCAATGCAAAAAGGTTTGAGACAAGCAGAATAGGACTTTTTAATGGAGTACTACATAGTACTTCTGTTTCGTGTAAAAATAGAGAAAATTTAGTACTTCTGTTTCGTGTAAGAATAGGACTTCTGCGTAGTGAGGTCAATGCAGCAGAGGCAGGGATTCATTAATTGTTCCCCAAATGTTTCTGTAGATTCCAGACCGGACTTCCAACTTTGATCACATCAAACCATGAAATGTCCTCTAAAGGCTGATTGATGTGATGTGATCCGTTGACATGCGGCAGAGAGTCTGACAAGCACAAATACTTTTTGTAGTCAGAGCACACACTTCGGCCATTAACATACCAGTTAACACAAGAAATACTCCATCCATCACAGATCACATTTGTTTGGCAGTCAGAGAATCTAACTTGCACATATTGTCAAATTCGGTTTAGCTTTCAACTATCGTTTTGTAGTCCAAGTTTGTCCTAATTACTGGATCCCAAAAAATACATTATCAAGACATATTTGATAAAGAATTCTTTACCAAATTAATTCAATGTGACGCAGATGATTTAGTCCTTTTTTTTTGGAAGCTGCTTGGTCAAAGATCGAGAAGTTTTAACTTAGAACAATTTAAAATTATAGTATAATTTAAAATGCAAGAAGTACATAATTTACTATATAGTCTCGGTGATCTTGTTCTAAATTATATACTTAATACACATGATCCTTAATGTATTCCTTGGAAACTTCTCTTACTTCACTGCCATTGCCGGGAATGTAAATGCTGATGTCAGAATATAAATGATCAATGCGAGGATACACTAACTCTATTTGTATAACGTATAAATATAGGATGTCCTGGACAAATATAATGCATGCATAACCACCATCTCGATAGATAGATAGTACTGTAGTAGTTGTAGTACTACATCCTCAGGCATACTTTATTTTTTTTTACCATATCCAAATTTTTTCACCTGATTCGAGTCCCACGTGCCAATGATAACTATTACACCCCCTGGCAGCAACAGAGTGCTGGCAGGGATATCTGTTCCCTGAATAGTGCATGCCGCCATGAACATTTATATGAGAAAAAACACCCATTAAATGAATGGCAACCGAATTTAAACCTGAAGTCAGGTACACGCATGTTATTACTGTCTATGGCCCTGTTTGGATCCCTCTAGCTCGGCTAGAGCTAGAGTTAGTTTCTAACTCTGACTCTAGCCCTAAACTAACTCTAGCCCTTGAGGTGTTTGGATCTAAGGGTTAGAGTAGGAATAAATATGCTTTTTCAATCATTTAACTTATTTAAACCATCATTTATTCGGATTTGGTGTGATAAGTATTTGTGTGGTCTTTTCACACTTGCATATAAGCCTGTGCACTTTGAAGCCAAGAACCGTAAACCGAACCGATGTCCGAAAAGGCAAAAAGCAATCACGTGACCCTTCCGGTTCCATGCCCATCGACCATCTCGTTCCTCATCTTTCTTCTTCAATCTCTCAAATTTCGATCTATGCACACAACCATTCGAAAGTACTAATTCATGAGCACAAGGCGCAGGCTTGCTGCTTGCGGGTTGAGGAAGCATCACGCAAGCAAAGCACCAGCAGTGCGGCTGCGTGCCATGTGATATTCGACGGCGGCAGGTTATAGAGAGCGGCGGGGCACGTTCCAATGGAGACGGCTGTTCCGAGAGCATGCTTTGTGGAGAAGCCGCCGGCGAGGGGCGGCGCGGGGAGCGAGCGGGACTGCGGGGAGGAGGGAGGAGTCACCTGCGCCCAAGAACTTCCGCCGCCCGGCGTGAAGAACGGCGACGAGGAGGAGGGAAGATGACTCGCGTACGCACCGAACGGACGCTCGGAGAGATAAGGCTGGATCCCGTGCGCTTGGGAGATAGAGAGAAGGTAATTTGTGCGGACCCCAAAGCAAACTAGCCCAAATAATCACCCCTTGGAGGGGATAGTTTTTTGGGGTGGGCTAGTTGCAAAAAACTAGCTCTAACCCTCCTGTTTGGATACTTTTGAGCTAGTTTGGTGCAAACTAGCCCAAACTAGCTCTAGCCTATGGGATCCAAACAGGGCCTATATTCAAGAAAATCGAGTGATGATGCTCAACAACTGGATTATTATATGTCGTGCACCATACGACTAGTATTTTCATGCCAAGGACAAAAAAGGTGAGCAAATTAATCCGCAGACGGCAGTACGGTACCCCTGTAGCTAAAGAAGCAATGAAGCCACATTGTTGATGGCATGTCATGTCTGTGCACGTCCCAGCTGTTGGCACTTATAGAAGCGGAACGGTACTCGGTGCCTTCGGCGACTCAAGTTAGGCTCTCGGGCGATTAGGGTTTCCCTCTTCCTCCTCCCCATCTCTCTGATCGGCAACCACATTGGTTCCCAATCAAATTCTTGTGTTCGGCCTTTCCACCCATCCCATCAACCAGAGTCCACCTGCACTCTCTGTTTCGGAGCCAAGACAAGATCTGCTAGCCATCGCATAAACCCTAGCTCTCTCTGTTCGCCGAGAGTCTAGTATAGGGTTTTTGGTTCCCGTTTCCTCATGGAGTCCTAGGCGGACAATGTGATCGGTTTGATGGAGAAGATGAAATTGTCGGAGTTGGAGAAGTAGTGTCTCAAGGTGGGGGGATCTGGATCGGCCTGATTGTGCGCAGGGATCCGCAGGCAGTAGGCAAGGTGCTGGCTGAGAAACTTGTCCGTGCGGATGCCATCGAAGCTGCATTGGGTAGGGTCTGGTGCCCACTGAAAGGAATCGAGTGCAAGGAGTTGGGAGAAAATCGATTCCTTTTCACCTTTTTCTAGGGATTGGGGAAAACGAAAGCGCTGGAGGATGGCCCGTGGATGTTCGAGAAAGATCTCGTCGCTGTGGCGGAGTTTGATGGTGCGAAGAGGGTGGATGAGATCCCGTTCAACACGATCCCGATCTGGGTCAAAATCTCAAAGTTGCCCTTGGGGATGATGAACAAGGCTGCTGGAGAGGAGATAGGAGAGATGATCAGTGAAGTTCTGAAGGTTGATACGAAGATAATGAGATGGCATTTGGTGAGTGTTTGCGCATCAAGATCCAACTTGACATCCATAAACCTTTGATGAGGGGAGTCATGCTGGACATGGGATCCGAGAAGGAGGAGAGGAAGTTATGGTGCTCGCTCTATTATGAGTTTTTTTCCTGACTTGTGCTACACGTGTGACCTCATTAGCCATACAGACCGCCTATGTGAGATTAAACTACAGAAGGACAAAGCTCATCAATTCTTTCAAGGAGTTTGCGTGTCATTCCTGAGAAAAAGAAGTATGTAGAGAAGGCTGGAAATCATTTCTCGGGGCAGCACTCTCAGCTACCGTGGCGGGTGAACAAAGGAGGGAGAGGAGTAGGAGGGCAGTCGGGAGGACGTGGAAGTGGCAGCGGGAAGGGAAGTGATGCAAATAGTTGGAGGAATCCAATAGGAATTGAGGAGGCCACAAAGAGTACACGCAAAGGGGAATCATAAGCATCTAGTCCTCTAAAGGAACCAAAAGAGAGAGAGAGAGCCAGTGGATCAAGTGAAAAAGATCATGATTCCCCCAAGACAAACTGAAGGGAATAGCAAGAACGATGCTGAAATTAATGAACATGTGACAAAGAGAATCAGGCCAGGAAGGTGGAAGGGGTTGGGCAGTGAACAATGCTATGCAAGATACTAAAGGTGTACAGGTGAAGGGAGAGAGAAAGAAGGGCTGCCGTGGCTTCAAGCGTCACCCACGCTTGGCGATGGACAATGCTGACAAGGTAACAGAGTTGTCACCAGAGGGGAAGAAAAGGAGCCGAGAGGATGTTGAGGAGATGGACGTTGATGATTGCAGAGGTGGGAAGATGGTGAGAGGCAATGGTTGTGGTGTTGTTACCGTAGTGATGAATGCGGGATCGGTGGACCGGTCCTACGAGGAAAAATGAAGATCATGGCACGGAACTGCCGGGGGTTGGGAAACTCCCCGGCAGTTCCGGGGCCTCTTCAGTGCCATAAAGCCGAGGAGGTCGACATTTTTTCTTATCGAAAACACAACTTGATGAGAGGAGGATGATGGTGTTCAAAAAAAGTTGGAGATGGAAAACATGGAAGTGGTGGACTGCGAAGGCACAGAAGGGTGACTTGCTGCGTTGTGGAGGAGAGGGGTCAATGTGGTTCTGAGAAGCAAATCAAAGAACCACATTGATTTGGAGGTCCAGGAGACTGGAGGGGACAAGTGGTGGCTCACCGACATTTACAGAGAGCCCCACCATGATCAGAAGCACAAAACGTGGGAGAGATTGAAGTGGTTGAAGGATCAGGACAACACACAAATGTCATGGATGTGTGTTGGAGACTTACGGAGGGCGCAGTCGTGCCTAGATAGTTTTAAGGAGACTTTAGAGGTGTGAGAGCTAGATGATTTAGGCTGCACAGGAGATATCTTTACATGGAGGAATAAACAAAGCACCAGTGACACTCACATTAGGGAGAGGTTGGATCGGGTTGTGGCTAATGTGGGCTGGCAATTGAAGTTCCCACTCATGTTTGTAAAGGATGGAGATCCATACGACTCTGATCACTATCATGTGGTTTTTGAGATAGAGAAGGAACCAGAAAGGAGGAGAGGTGGGAGATCTTTTAAGTTTGAGGCAACATGGATCCAGAAGGAGGGGTGTAGGTCAGTGATAGAGGAAGCTTGGAGTAACGCTAGTGGAGAGAGTAGTAGTTTGAGGGGGGATCTGAGGGGAGTTGCCACTAGCATGACAGAATGGAGTGTGAATGTAGTTGGAGATTTGGAGAAGAGATTGAAAAAAGCAAAGGAGTCAGAAAAATGGTGGAGAGGCCCAATATCTGATGAGTCGGAGAGAAGGGAGGCAGCTTGGTGTTTTAAGGTGGACAAATTGGAGGAGCAAATATACTTATATTGGAGGCAGGGAGCACATGTAAATTGGATGCAATTTGGTGACCGAAACACCATGTATTTCCATAGTGCTTGCTCAGTGAGAAGGAGGAAAAATAGAATAGGGAATTTGCTGAAGGAGAATGGGGGTTGGATAGAGGAGGAGGAAGAGAAGAAGGAGTTTATCGCTAACTATTTTTCACAACTTTTCAGGTCAAGTGTGGTGCATGGTGGGAAGCATTTGCAGCAACTCCTAGCAGGAGTGCAACGTGCCATGGCACCAAAAATGAACAACTTGTTGATTGAGGAGGTCACGGATGAGGAGATTAAAAAAGCACTCTTGATGCCATTGGAGATCTCAAGGCCCCTGGGCTGGATAGCATGCCAACCATATTTTTCAAGAAATATTGGGACGTGGTGGGGGATAAATTGATCAGAGAAGTGCAACATGTGTTATAGGGTGGTGTAAGGTCCTAGATGGCTAGAGGGGGGGTGAATAGCCTATAAAAAATTTCTACAAACTCACTAAGCAAACTTCGTTAGATACACAAACGGCGGAAAGCAAGTTTTGCTTAGCCTACTAGATGTTGCAAGCCTCCTATCCAAACAATTCTAGTAGGTGATCACTAGCACACACAATAGCTACCACTAGTGATCAAGAGTTCTACCCACGGGATTTAGTCTACACAAGAAGTGGTTCCCGACCGACCACACAAGCAATTCTACCCACGGGATTTAGTCTACACAAGAAGTGGTTCCCGACCGACCACACAAGCAATTCTACTTTGCAAGAATGTAAAATACAAGAGAGGGTAGGAGCTTGTTATACCAACGCGTAGAGTCGAGGTTGTCAATCACCAAGAGATGAACAATCAATCAATCGGCAACACACAATCGGAGACCAATCACCGGGAACAAAGATGAACACAATTGTTTTTGTTCACCCGGTGTTCACTTGGGCACCGCCAAGCTAGTCACCGGTTGTGTCGACCAACACCTAGATGGTTCTTCGGTGTGACCCTCAAGTCACTAGCCCCTCAAGGCTCGCCCCGCAAGGCACCGCAAGACACCACTCTCAAGCGAGGTACTCAACGACACGCGCAATCCACTAGGATGCTCTTCGTGATCCCCACGAGGTGAGCTCAAACCCCTCACAAACAACCGGAGGTGGCCAAGAACAAACACCTTCTCTTGCCAACGCCTCCAACTTCCTCCAAGCCGGCTAGGAGCGGTACTCTCCAAGAGTAACAAGAAATCCACCGGCTAAACCACCCACAAGTGCCACTAGATGCCCTCAAGCAATGCAATGCACTAGGTGATTCACTCAATCTCTCTTAGGATGAACAACCAAGCAAGGGAGATGAGTGGGAGAGAGTCTCTTAGCTCAAAGAATGCACAAGGGATGAGAAATGGCCAAGAGGCCTCCCCAAGGGCCGGCCACCTTCTATTTATAACCCCTCAAACAAATGTGACCGTTACCTCCTCGGGAGGCCGAGCAGCACGCGCCGGACGCGTCTGCCGCAAATCGCCGGACGCGTCCGGCGCTTCTTCCTCGCGCGCGAGCCAAGTCGACCGTTGGCTCCGCGTTCAATCTCGTCCCGCCACGTGTGCGTCCGGCGCGGCGTCTGGCGCTCGCCATCGCGCGTCCGGCGCTCGCGTCCGGTTCCAGAGCCGCGCCCTGGAACTTTCTGTTCGGCGTCCGGCGCGCGCCGGACGCGACACCGCGTCCGTCCGCCGCCGCCCCCGGCCCGGCCATGCCGCCGAGGCTCGGCCTCGCCGGACTCGGCACGGTGATTTGCCCGCATCCGCCACGTGCGTCCCGCCGAGTCCGCCGCTTCGACCATGTCAGCCATCAGCACATGTCAAGACACAATGCGCCGGACGCGTCCGGCGCCTGCCCAAGGCGCGTCCGGCGCCTCCTGCAGATGCTGCCTTTCGCCGTGTCGTCGATCCAAGTTCTCAGACATGCTATCCAACAAGTATACCAACTTGAACAACAGAGATAGCATGATTTCAACCAAATTTTGCATCCGGCGCAATAGAAAATATGCCACCTTTGTAAATGTGCCAACACCACCAAGTGTACATCTCCATGAGCTTGTGTGTTAGCTTTTCACAAACATTTCCCAAAGGTTAGGTTAGCTCACTAGGCCCTACATGCAATGCACTACATGAATTCACCTAGTGGCACCCGTGCGTCGAATAGCCGATAAGACTTCCCCTCTTAATAGTGCGGCTATCGATCCTAAACCACTCACACCCTCTATGGTGTCTTGAGTGTAAAACAAAATGGCCCTATAGGTTATACCTTTGCCTTGAGCCCATTTTGTTCCTCCAAATGATATGAACACTTCACACCATCATGTGACCGTCTCGATCCATCGATCTTGACTTCACTTGCCCTTCACCGTGCATCGGTCCATCGGCGCCTAGTCTTGCCCGAGCTTCACCATCGCATGGTCCTTCACTCCGAAAGCCTCGACTAGCCCTTCACCTTCAACACCGGTCCATGGAGCCAAGCATCGTGTTGATCTTCTTCTTTGATCATATGACACGTGTCATGCTTCATATTCAATATGCTCATCGTGTGGACAACCTTTCTCTAAATCAACCACTTAGATAAACAAGGTTAGTCCTAGGTTTCATCAATTAGCCAAAACCAAACTAGGGACTTTCAATCTCCCCCTTTTTGGTAATTGATGACAACCTCAACAAAGATGATTTTATAATAAAGATTTTGAACTTGTCATACTTGTCCAATCATTAAGCTCACAAGAGAAATTTGGACAACTATAGCAAGTTCGGTTTTGGTAGTATTGCTCCCCCTACATATGTGCATAGAGTTTGGATTTGAAGCTTTGCACATATGCATGGATAGAAGTGTGGGGGGAGTAATTCTACCAAAATGATGCTAAGGTGTAAGAAATGGACCTTTGAAGCGCGATACCAATCGGAGTTGCATTTTACACCATCCTTAGCACCAAGAAGTAACTAGACATCCATCAAAAACTCAAGAACCCCGTGAGATCAACATTATAAGCAAAGTTCTTGAACCACTTGTAAGGCAAGGGGAGTCTAGTTACAACCTATGCATGCTAGTAGATCATTTCATCATACAAGTCCTATACTAGCATTGCACCACACAAGAAAGGAGACACCACTTGTATAAAACTTTAAAACTAGGTGCCATGAGCAAGTCATATGAGAATGCACAAACAAATGCAACAACTTTGTTCATGAGCTTGCTCCCCTTCTTGTGTGCATCAAAAATTTTATTTACCCCTTTATCATGTTCAATCATCTTTTTCTCTCCCCCTTTGTCAACAATTGCCCAAAAATGGGATCAAATTGTGGAGAGAAAATGACTTTGATGGAGTAAACAAAACTTTAGTCAAAATTTGGTTCAATCTAGACCACTTGCCAAAGATATTTAATTCGGTTTGAACCAAAGACAAGCTTCTTCACACCTCATGACAAGGGTTATCTTGCCTATGTTGAATTAAACACTTATAGCAAATATTCTAGATTCAACACTAGGATTGCAAGCCCACAAACATGTCATATGTCACCACTAGATCAAGCAAAGCATAGAAGCAATAGTGGTAAACATATATACATCAAACACATTTGATTTATCATGAATGCTCCAAATGCACCTTGTATGTCTACATGTGCTACCACAAGTATAATCCTAAGCATGAATGACATGTCAACCAATGGTACCTTGCTTTGTCGAAGGAGAGGCATGTCAAGTAGTGGTGGGGTGCATTCAACACATGTTTGAGAAATCAAGAATATTCAATTCATTCCTTAGCTTGCAAAACCTTCTTTCATCAAGTGGCTTGGTGAGGATGCGGCAAGTTGATCATCGGTGCCCACACTTTCAATGGAAATGTCACCCTTTTGTTGATGATCTCTAATGAAGTGATGCCTTATGTCAATGTGCTTTGTTCTTCCATGTTGAACCGGGTTTTGTGTCATCTTGATTGCACTTTCATTATCACAAAACAATGGCACATTCTTGAAGTTGATGCCATAATCCTTCAAAGTTGACTTCATCCAAAGCAATTGTGCACAACAACTCCCCGCACTAACATATTCGGCTTCGGCGGTAGAGATTGCCACACTATTTTGTTTCTTTGAGGACCATGACACAAGTGATCTTCCAAGAAGTTGACATGTACCACTTGTGCTCTTTCTATTGATCTTGCAACCACCATAGTCGGAGTTCGAATATCCAATCAATTCAAACTTTGACCCCTTGGGATACCATAGTCCAACATCTCTTGTTTGCTTCAAGTACCTCAATATTCTCTTTGCGGCCGTGAGATGACTCTCTCTTGGTGAGGCTTGATATCTAGCACACATGCAAACACTAAACATGACATCCGGCCTTGATGCGGTGACATAGAGTAGGCTTCCAATCAATGACCGATAATCCTTTTGATTCACCATATTGCCATCATGATCACTATCAAGATTCCCATTGGTGCCCATTGGAGTTGAGATTGGCTTTGCATCTTGCATTCCAAACTTCTTCAACATGTCCCTTATGTATTTCCCTTGACTCACAAATGTCCCATTCTTCAATTGCTTGACTTGAAGACCAAGGAAATAGCTAAGTTCACCAATCATGGACATCTCAAACTCATTTGCCATCATTTCACCAAATTCTTCACAATATGCTTGATTGGTTGATCCAAAGATGATATCATCAACATAGATTTGCACAATGAAGAGATCATTACCAATCTTCTTGGTGAATAGAGTAGTGTCAACCTTGCCCATAATGAACCCTTTGGAGTGAAGAAAAGTCTTCAATCTCTCATACCATGCTCTAGGTGCTTGCTTCAAGCCATACAAAGCTTTCTTCAATTTGTACACATGGTTGGGTCTCTTCTCATCTTCAAAACCGGGAGGTTGCTCAACATATACTAGCTCATTGATGATCCCATTGAGAAATGCACTCTTGACATCCATTTGATATAACTTGATATTGTGGGCACATGCATAAGCCAATAGAATCCTTATTGCCTCCAATCTTGCCACGGGAGTATATGTCTCATCATAATCAAGACCTTCAACTTGAGTATAGCCTTGTGCAACTAGTCTTGCTTTGTTTCTAATCACAACACCATCTTGATCTTGCTTGTTCTTGAAAACCCATTTGGTTCCAATGACATTGTGATCCTCCGGCCTCTCAACTAACTCCCACACATCATTTCTTGTGAAGTTATTGAGCTCTTCTTGCATTGCCATGATCCAATCGGCATCATCCAAGGCTTCCTCAACTTTCTTTGGCTCTTTGGTTGACACAAATGATGCATACTCACAAATCATAGCCACTTTTGATCTTGTTTGCACACCACTTCTAATATCACCAATAACACTATCAATTGGGTGATCTCTTGCAATATGTTGTGGTTGTATCACTTGCACTTGATTGCTTGAGCTTGGTTGATCACTTGACTTGTCCTCATTGGATGAACTAGCACCATGATCTTGCACTTGAGTATTGCTAGTTTGTCTCAATGGAGAGTTGAGAACTTCATCTTTATCATCTTGCACATCAACCACTTGCTTTGCTCTTATGTTACCAATGTCCATGTTCTTCATAGCTTCAACCAATTGGTTTCCACCAACATCTTCTAGATTCTCATCTTCATCTTGTGACCCATTGGTTTCATCAAATTGCACATCATGGACTTCCTCTCTAATGCCACTTGAATTGTTCCAAACTCTATAAGCCTTGCTTGTAGTTGAATAACCGAGTAGGAACCCTTCATCACATCTCTTTTCAAACTTCCCCAATCTAGTGCCCTTTCTCAAGATGTAGCATTTGCAACCAAATACTCTAAAATAGCCAATGTTGGGCTTTCTTCCATGAAGTAACTCATATGGGGTCTTCTCTAACAAAGTATGACAATAGAGCCTATTGATGTAGTAGCATGCCGTGTTGATTGCTTCATCCCAAAATGATTGACTAACATTGTACTCATGAAGCATTGATCTAGCCATATCAAGCAATGTTCTATTCTTCCTCTCAACTAGGCCATTTGATTGTGGAGTGTATTTGGCCGAGAATTGATCGCCATAGTGATCACATAATTCTTCCATTCTTGTATTCTTGAATTCACTCCCATTGTCATTTCTCACTTTCTTGATTCTCATGTCAAACTCATTGTGAACTCTAGTGAGAAAGGTCTTGAAGGTGTCATACACTTCACTCTTGTCACTAAGAAAGAATACCCATGTGAATCTTGTGAAGTCATCCACTATGACAAACCCATACTTGTTGCCACCAATACTTGTGTATGTAGTTGGGCCAAATAGATCCATGTGCAACAACTCAAATGCCTTGCATGTGCTCATTATACTCTTCTTTGGATGTGAGCTTCAAACTTGCTTCCCGGCTTGACATGCACTACACAACTTGTCCTTCTCAAATACAACATCTTTCAAGCCTTCAACAAGATTGTGTTGTGTGAGCTTCTTCAATTGTTTCATGCCAACATGTCCAAGCCTTCTATGCCAAAGCCAACCCAAACTTGATTTTGATATCAAACATGTTGTCAAAGAAGCTTCACTTTGGTGTTGAAATCAACAAGATAGAGATTCTCATATCTAGAGCCTTTGAACACCAAGTTGGAGCCATCAAGAGAAACTACCTCAACATCATTTGCCCCAAAAATGCACTTGTAGCCTCGATCACAAATTTGTGCCACGGAGAGAAGATTGAAATCCAAGCTTTCAACTAGCATCACATTGGAGATACTCATGTCATTTGATATTGCAATCTTGCCCAAACCAACAACCTTGCCTTTCTTGTTATTGCCAAAAGTAATTGACTCAATGCCACTATCATTCTTCTCAATTGAATCAAACATTCTTGATGTGCCGGTCATGTGTTGAGAACACCCACTATCAATAATCCAATGCCTTCCTCCGGCTTTATAATTCACCTACAAGCAAATCAATGAAGCTTAGGTACCCATTTTTGCTTGGGTCCTTGTAGGTTAGTGACTAAGCTCTTTGGTACCCAAATTGCCTTCTTCTTTGGGCCAACAATGGGTGTACCAATAAACTTAGCTTGTACACCTTTCACACCCTTGGTAAGCATATAACAAGAATCAAAAGGTATAGCATTGTCAAGTTTCTTGTTTTGTTGCTTCTTGTTGCAATTTTGCTCTAGGTGCCCAACTTGCTTGCATCTAGAGCAAAACCGACCATTGCTCTTCACAAAGCTAGGCTTTGGAGTTGCAAAGGCCGACTTGCCCTTCTTGGGGTTATAGCCCAATCCCTCTTTGTTAAGAGAGAACCTTTGGCTACCCAAGCACTTTAGCAAGCGGGCCTCACCACCATAGGCTTTGCCTAAGGCATGAGTGAGCTCATCCACCTCCTTCTTGAGGGTCTCATTCTCTACCATTAGTGTAGCATCACAAGTGAAGCCATCACTAGTAGTGGAGATAGAGTCGGTGGTGGTGGTGGATGATGTGCTACAAGAAGGGTTAGCATTTGTCATGATGATAGGTTGATAAAATGACTCATCAATGATGTCACAAGTAAGACCTATATCACATGATGCAATCACCACTTTCTTTGCTTGTTGCTCAAGTAGAAGTGAGTGAGCTTCTTTAAGCTTAGAATGAGCATCACCAAGCTTCTCATGGTCTACCACTAGACTCTCATGAGTGGTCATAAGCTCACCTAGGGCTTTCTCAAGTATTTCTACTTTCATTGAGAGCTTCTTGCACTCCTTTTCCTTGGCAATAGCTATATCTCTAGTTTCTTGCATCAAGTCATATAATTGATCCTTAGTCGGTTCATCATCATCATCAACATTATCAACATCGTGAGCATATTCCATCTCACTATCATCATCACTATCATCATATTGTACCTTTGTTTCCTTGGCCATGAAGCATGATGGTGATGTGGAGAATAATGAAGACTTCTTGTTGATAGCGATGGAAGCCATAGCCTTGTTGCTTGAATCTTCATCTTCATCATCATTGTCACTCTCCCAAGTGACCACAAATGCACCATTCTTGCCCTTCTTGAGTGTCATCTTGGCCTCATGCTTCTTCTTCTCAAACTTGCCCTTGTTGTAGTTCTTCTTCTTCTCATATGGGCATTCGGCTTGTAGATGCTCGGTGCTATCACAATTGAAGCACTTTCTTGGTTGCTCTTGCTTCTTGAAGTTGTTTCTCTTGAAGCCTCTTCTCTTGATGAACATGTGTCCCATCTTCTTCACCACAAGAGCAAGTGCCTCATCATCAATCTCAAAGTCACCATCTTCCTCATTGATTTCTTCTTCTTCAAAGATTGGTGCTTTGCCCTTGGAGGATGTGGCTTGGAATGCCACGGTCTTCTTCTTCTTCTCCTCTTCCACCTTCTCATCATCTTGATCAAATTTGTCATATGTCAAGACTTCACCAAGCAAATCATTTGGCTTCTTATTTTCAAGCCCATCTCTTTGTAGCATTAGCTTCAACATCTTGAAGCTCTTCGGCAAGCATATCAAGAACTTATGACAAAAATCTTCATCTTTTGTCTTGTGTCCCAAACTCTTGAGATCATTCACAATCACTTGCAAGCGATGAAACATTTCAATGATTGTTTCATCCTCCTTCTTCTTGAAGTTCTCGAACTCACTCTTGAGCCCATATAGCTTGGCACTCTTCACAACCTTGGTGCCCTCATATGTCTCACCCAACCTTGTCCATACTTCACTAGCAAGTTCCAAATCCTTGATCCCCTCAAACACCTTTGTATCAATGCCATTATATAGGGTGTTGAGAGCCATTCTATTGCATGTGATGTTGGCTTTATCTTCATCGGTGAGATGATCATTATCAAGAATAGCATAGTCGTGCAATGTGACTTGCAAGACTCTCTCTTGTATTGAACCAAGATACATGATCATCTTTCTCTTTCAATGATCAAAGGAACTAACTCCATCAAACATAGGCGGTTTGCCCCCAACATGGTTGAACACAATTTGAGCCACCTTAACACCGTAGGATGTTAAGCCTTGCACTAAAACGGTGACCTCGGCTCTGATACCACTTGTAAGGTCCTAGATGGCTAGAGGGGGGGGGGGTGAATAGACTATAAAAAATTTCTACAAACTCACTAAGCAAACTTCGTTAGATACACAAACGGCGGAAAGCAAGTTTTGCTTAGCCTACTAGATGTTGCAAGCCTCCTATCCAAACAATTCTAGTAGGTGATCACTAGCACACACAATAGCTACCACTAGTGATCAAGAGTTCTACCCACGGGATTTAGTCTACACAAGAAGTGGTTCCCGACCGACCACACAAGCAATTCTACCCACGGGATTTAGTCTACACAAGAAGTGGTTCCCGACCGACCACACAAGCAATTCTACTTTGCAAGAATGTAAACGAAGTAATACAAGAGAGGGTAGGAGCTTGTTATACCAACGCGTAGAGTCGAGGTTGTCAATCACCAAGAGATGAACAATCAATCAATCGGCAACACACAATCGGAGACCAATCACCGGGAACAAAGATGAACACAATTGTTTTTGTTCACCCGGTGTTCACTTGGGCACCGCCAAGCTAGTCACCGGTTGTGTCGACCAACACCAAGATGGTTCTTCGGTGTGACCCTCAAGTCACTAGCCCCTCAAGGCTCGCCCCGCAAGGCACAGCAAAACACCACTCTCAAGCGAGGTACTCAACGACACGCGCAATCCACTAGGATGCTCTTCGTGATCCCCACGAGGTGAGCTCAAACCTCTCACAAACAACCGGAGGTGGCCAAGAACAAACACCTTCTCTTGCCAACGCCTCCAACTTCCTCCAAGCCGGCTAGGAGCGGTACTCTCCAAGAGTAACAAGAAATCCACCGGCTAAACCACCCACAAGTGCCACTAGATGCCCTCAAGCAATGCAATGCACTAGGTGATTCACTCAATCTCTCTTAGGATGAACAACCAAGCAAGGGAGATGAGTGGGAGAGAGTCTCTTAGCTCAAAGAATGCACAAGGGATGAGAAATGGCCAAGAGGCCTCCCCAAGGGCCGGCCACCTTCTATTTATAACCCCTCAAACAAATGTGACCGTTACCTCCTCGGGAGGCCGAGCAGCACGCGCCCGACGCGTCTGCCGCAAATCGCCGGACGCGTCCGGCGCTTCTTCCTCGCGCGCGAGCCAAGTCGACCGTTGGCTCCGCGTTCAATCTCGTCCCGCCACGTGTGCATCCGGCGCGGCGTCTGGCGCTCGCCATCGCGCGTCCGGCGCTCGCGTCCGGTTCCAGAGCCGCGCCCTGGAACTTTCTGTTCGGCGTCCGGCGCGCGCCGGACGCGACACCGGCGCGTCCGCCGCCTTCCCCGCCGGCCCGGCGCCATGCCAAGGCTCGGCCTCACCGGACTCGGCACGGTGATTTGCCCGCGTCCGCCGCGTGCGTCCGCCCGCGAGTCCGCCGCCGACCATGTCGGCCATCGGCACATGTCAAGACACAATGCGCCGGACGCGTCCGGCGCCTGCCCAAGGCGCGTCCGGCGCCTCCTGCAGATGCTGCCTTTCGCCGTGTCGTCGATCCAAGTTCTCAGACATGCTATCCAACAAGTATACCAACTTGAACAACAGAGATAGCATGATTTCAACCAAATTTTGCATCCGGCGCAATAGAAAATATGCATCCATTTTTCCCGAAAGCGCACCAACACGCCACCTTTGTAAATGTGCCAACACCACCAAGTGTACATCTCCATGAGCTTGTGTGTTAGCTTTTCACAAACATTTCCCAAAGGTTAGGTTAGCTCACTAGGCCCTACATGCAATGCACTACATGAATTCACCTAGTGGCACCCGTGCGTCGAATAGCCGATAAGACTTCCCCTCTTAATAGTGCGGTTATCGATCCTAAACCACTCACACCCTCTATGGTGTCTTGAGTGTAAAACAAAATGGCCCTATAGGTTATACCTTTGCCTTGAGCCCATTTTGTTCCTCCAAATGATATGAACACTTCACACCATCATGTGACCGTCTCGATCCATCGATCTTGACTTCACTTGCCCTTCACCGTGCATCGGTCCATCGGCGCCTAGTCTTGCCCGAGCTTCACCATCGCATGGTCCTTCACTCCGAAGCCTCGACTAGCCCTTCACCTTCAACACCGGTCCATGGAGCCAAGCATCGTCTTGATCTTCTTCTTTGATCATATGACACGTGTCATGCTTCATATTCAATATGCTCATCGTGTGGACAACCTTTCTCTAAATCAACCACTTAGATAAACAAGGTTAGTCCTAGGTTTCATCAATTAGCCAAAACCAAACTAGGGACTTTCAGGTGGAAGAATGCACCAGGGGTGGAATGACACGATTATTCACTCATCTCTAAAGTGGAAAAACCAGAAAAGGTAATAGACTTACGGCCAATAAGTCTCTGTAATGTGGTCTATAAAGTAATTTCTAAAGTCTTGCAAATAGATTGAGATTGGTGCTTCCTGATATTATCACCCCAAACCAAATCCCTTTTGTTCCTGGGAGATTGATTTCTGATAACATTCTCGTTGCATATGAGTTAGCTCATTTCTTGCTGAACAAGAGAGAAGGCAAAGTGGGTTATGTGCCATACAACTCGACATGAGTAAAGTATATGATCGAGTTGAGTAGTGTTTTCTTGAGAGTATGACGCAGAGGTTGGGGTTTCATGATTAGTGGATTGCCTTGATTATGGAGTGTGTTACTTCTGTACACTACCAGGTTAAGGTAAATGGAGAACTGAAACATAGCTTTACACCGAAGAGAGGGCTTAGACAAGTCGATCCTCTGTCACTGTAACAGAACCAACCAACTAACATAATTACTGTTCACTAATCAAGCCACGTAGACGGCTTAAGCAGTAAACGACAATTATACTAGCCCGGTAGTCTGGAAACCTCGAAGGGTTTCATCAACGTCACATACATCTCGGATCGTTTTCCAACATATGCCATCACAGACCATTACAACAGGTTCACAAATTATTACATAAAGTGCTCAACTTTAGTTATTACAGACCAGTTCTCAAATTCAAAGTGCGGAAGCAAATTTAAACTCTGTTCTTAAACACACCCATGAAGTTTTTCTCCAAATAGTGCCAGGTTTCCATCGAGATCCACTACAGCAAAAGATACGAAGGAAGGAATGATTGAGCCCACGATCTACTCATCTCCAACTGCTGGATGGAAGCATGTTGGGCAATAGCCATAGAACATCTCACCATCTGCAACAACATTGGGAATTGCACCCTGAGTACTTGGTACTCAACAAGACTTACCCGACAAAAGGAAAATAAGAAAAAGACTCTTTGGTGGATGCCAGGCTTTATGTGGGGTAGCTGACATTTTCTTTGCCAAAAGATGAGCTTATTAAGTAACCATTTAGTGATAAAAGGACTCTCTAGCTTATCCAATTAAATTGGGCCTACCAGCTATGTTAGCACCTGCACTACTTCATCATTTTAAGTAGAAGCAATCAAATATAATCATATAACACATTGATTGAGTAATCATTAACCAACATGAGTGAACATAACCAACTCGCATTTTCAAACTTATTTGCGGCACCGTAACTGCTCAGCCAAGTTATTCACTATCCAGGAACGATGGCGATTATAATCGATTGCAAACCAGCTGGCGGGTATTCCTCACACAAACCAGGCATGCTCCTCGAAAGCAGCCTTAGTCACCATGATCTACTCGGGAAAAGACGCGGGATCAACGACTCATCACCATGACCAAGGAAACTCCCGGCAGCCAACAGGTAAGCGTGCCCATCAAATGACACCGCCCCATCTTAAGGTCTCACAAACCGGGCCCTTGTTTACCCCACCCCCATCGCCGGCATGGATACCTGGCCGTTGAAACCCGGCCCAAGTAGATTCTTGGCTTCGCGGTTGGGCACCCGGGCCCTTCCAACTATCTGTGAGGCGTTGTTCAAAATGATCCGAGGACGCTCGTGTGCCATAGTATATTAGAAGTGATTTATCATGGCCACATGGTTATGTTCATATCCAACCTACACCAATCTCAATCCAAGGGATAGTAACCACCTATCCGCGCAGATGATGGTCGATCACCTGTCTTCTACCGATTAAGTAGCAGGCCTAAGCTCTACGTAGCCCTGTACCTACTATAGGATAGCTTTTGTGGTAAGTAGTCCTAATGCAGCTATATTTCCGAGCAACTCCTATAACGTAAATGCATCATAGATAGTAAAGGACTCAATAAATATTTGCAAACCATAGGAGAATATGCTCCGGGGCTTGCCTTTGACGAAGGAGCTAGGGACGTGGTTAGGACACTCGGGCAGCTCAGCTTCTGGATCCTCTCCTTCGGCTGCCCCCTGCAACTCCTGCTCCTGCTGCTCCTCCACGGTCAGCACCTCGGGCACTGCTTGATGGTTGCTCTCCTGCGATCCTGTATGATGCGATGCAAGTATATAAATAACGTGCATATGAAGTGAAGTAGTATTATAATGATGTCATGATGTATGAAATTTAGCAATAGAATGGAAGCACTACATCAATCAATCCAGGATCACCTCATGATCTAACCAATTCGATCAACTATCCCACTTTCAAACTTGTCGGAAACCGGCATAGAAACACTATGCTTCTACAGCCAGTCCTACCTCTGCTGCTCATAAAATTCTACAAAAATTACAGCAGCACACCCATAACTAAACTAAGCTACCACAGAAATTTCACCTCAAAACTCCAAGTATGCAAGCCTACACAAAATTCACAAGTCAGCTGCCACACATGGTCCAGAAAATACTTTGTATTACCAAAGTAGTCCAACATCAGCACCAATGGCATGTGGACCTTCCAAACAGCATAAAAACATGCCTCAAGAAGTTTCATGGCCATAGCATCAACCCATAATTTTCTATGAATTACTCTAGCAAAGTGCCAACCAATGCACTTGTACTACAACTCTAAAAATTTCCGCTGCACAAGTCAATCCTAGACATTACAGGGACAAAGCATAGCCTAACTAAGCAAGCAAGGCAACCCTCACATTTTTCTGAACCTCTAAGAATTACTTATGAATTTTACAAGATTAAAGCCTTTTCCAAAATTAAATAAAACAGTACATAAAAGTATGCCAAATCTGACATCTCATAATTTTCTAGCATAGTTCATCCCATAAGAAAAATAACCCAACTTGATTCATCTCATTTGGCCAAATAATGAGGGAGATATGAATTTCCCAAGATTAAAACTAAAACCTGAAAACTATTTATCATTTTCAGAAAATGGATCTAAATCGCTAGGCGTACCCCAAGGTGCACCCAGACCCGATCTGCTGCGCTAGGTGTACCCGGCCTCGCGTACCCAGGCCATGCCCGCGGCCGGATCGGGCCGACGAACCGGCCCCACCTGTCATCACCTTCCCGAGCGGAGGGCGACGACGGTGCGCGACGGCGGCCCGCCGGCAGCGGTCCTCCGGCCCAACTAAGGGCGCCGTTGGACGCGGCTCGGCGCGGCGCACCCCACGACCCTATCCAAGCGGGCCCTAGTGGCCTAAATCGACGGCGACGGCGTGCATGGCGGCTCGCGGCGGCGGTCGACGGCGGGGAAGGCCGTCGAGGCCTCGGTGGAGCTCATGGTCATGCCTACGGGCCTCCCCTCGGCTGCGCGAGTGCGTCGGGCCCAAGAAACAAAGAAGATGGCGGCGCTAGCGGCGGCTATGACCCGCCGGAGCGACGGTGTCGAGCTCGCTGGCACGGCGCACGAGCGGCGCTACGCGGCTCCGAGCTCCGTCTCGAGCTTGCCCTAAGCCCTACGCGCGAGTGCGGCTCGAAGGCGCGCGCGACATGCGAAAGAAGAAGAGAAGAGAGGGAGCGGCACGAGCTCACCGGCGTGAATGGCGCGGCGGCCGTGGCGGAGGAGGACGACCGCAATGCGGCCCGGTGCTCACCGGAAAGGATGAACGAAGGGCGGCAAGTGGTGGAGTCGAGGACGGCGGTCACGATGCTGCCCTTGGCGTCGGTTTTCACCGGTGGACGGCGGCGCTACGCGGAGGTGAAGGTGGCGGCCATGGCGTCGGCGTCGGAGGAGAGAGGGAGGAGGAAGAAGGGTTGGACGGGATTACGGGAAGTAATGGGACGGGACGGGGGTTACCCCCTTTCCCGTTTGGGCAGGCGGCCCAGAGGGCGGCGCGTGGCGGCGTGTGGCGGCCACGGTCGCTGACACGCGGGCCCCGCCGGGGGGCGTGGCGCGCTGGCGAGCGGGAGCGGCGCAGGCGATCCGTGTGGCCCGGTGTGTGTCCAGCCGCAGAGGATCCGAGCGGCAGAACACGAAACACCGGATCCAGCCACTAGAAAAGTGCCACGTCGCCTTGTTTCAAATTTGAATTCCAAATCGCTCTAACTCTCGAACAATTTCGAATTAGACGAAACTTTCAACATGAAAGTTTCTCCAAATTGGAAGATGAATATTTCATTCAACTACCACTTTGGCTAATTCGGCCCAAATAAAAAGATCCAAAATTAGTTTTAAAAATGGAGTATAAATAATACTTTTAAAATTCCCCTAAGGCTGTTTTTAGCTATTCTGAAGCCCTTAAACCCATTTTCACAATTTGGTCAAAACACAAAGTTTTCATGAAATATTTTTCTGCACATTTCTTCCCAAAACACCAAATTCAAGCAAGCAACCTATCTAGCACTTCTAGTCATACCTAGGCTAGCACAACAAATCAATCAATCAATTCATGCAAATGATGCTTATGCAAATGATGACATGCTTAGAGATAATTAATTAATGCTTAACACAAGAGGTGTTACAGTCACCATATCTATTCTTACTATGTGCTGAAGCTTTTTCTGCTTTGTTGAAGAAGGGAGAGGACACTACGTCAGTCGAGCTTATTACTGCCGGTTCGTAACCCTCATCACTGCCGGATTCTGAACCGGCAGTGAGCAACCGGCAGTGATGTGCGACACACATCACTGTCGGTTAAAATGCACCAATAGTGATGTCTACCAACACAACTGGTTTGTAATAAAGTCTGGCAGTGTGTTCTCTGGTCACAACACTGCCGGCTCGTAGGACAAGCCGAAAGTGTTAGAGGAATCAACACTGCCGGCTCGTACAATGAGCCAATAGTGTTGTGTGGAGCCAACACTGCCGGCTTGTGAAACGAGCCGACAGTGTTGTGCGGATCCGGCTCATTCTTGCTCATTACGCAAGCGGCCGGCTTCGTTGTAGCCGGCAATGATTCATGGTTGTTTTTTTCATTTATTTTTATTTTTTTAATTTTAAATGAATTAAATATTTTATCATTTTAGTTTTTATTTTATAATGCTTTATTACTTTAAATATTGTATTTATTTATTTTAATTATTATAATTATATTAATTACAATTATAATACGGCATCCACGCTACATCTAACATATCCCCTCCAAATGTACAACATCTAGTTCAATAAAATAAGAAAAAAATTATAACAGCCGATCAACTTTGTTCGTAAACTCGGCCTTGTACTTTCCTTCGGCTCGTGCAGTGGAAAATAATCCTTTCTTCGAAAGCACGTGGCTCAAGATGAGTTGTTTAGTGGGGTAAAAGTTTGCAATGGGGCTCCTAGCATTTCTCACCTGTTATTTGTCGATGACTCACTAATTTTGATTCGTGCAAATGAAGGGGACTGCTTGCACCTGCAAAATGCACTCCAGTAGGCTTGTTCTGGACAGGTGATCAAGAAAGCAAAATCAACAATACTTTTTAGTAAGAATGTGGATCAAAATAAGAAGAAAGTGGTTTTCTGATTTGCTACAAGTCACACAGAAATAATGAACGAGAGGTACTTGGGTCTCCCGGTGCATGTTGGCATGTCAAAGATGAAAACCTCCGGTTACTTGAAGGATAGAATCTAGAAATAATGCAAGGATGGAATGCAAAGTTCCTTTCATGGGCAGGGAAGGAAATCTTGATAAAGGTTGTGGCGCAAGCAATCCCACACTCTTGCAATGGGGTGTTTTTGATCTCACAAAGACTTTGTGTAATCAGATTGGGGCCATGATTGGCCGGTTTTGGTGGAACCATCAGGAGGGTAAACATAAAATTCATTGGTTGAGCAAAGAACAAATGACAAAGCCAAAGGAAGATGGAGGTTTGGGTTTTAGAGATATTCACCTGTTCAACAAGGCTATGTTATCCAAACAAGTGTGGCGACTGTGGACACATCCTGACTCCCTTTGTTCCAGGGTTTTGAATGTGAAATACTATGCTAACACCACAATCTTGGAAGCAAAACCAAAGGTGGGAATGTCCTATTCGTGGTGGAGTATCCTGGTGAGCCTGGAGGTAATGAAGAAGGGTATGATTTGGAGAATAGGAGATGGTGAGGGCATCAATATATGGTCTGACCCTTTGCTACCCAAAGATTCTTCGAGAAAGCTATGACCCCACGAGGCCAGATCATTTTGTCTGAAGTTGCTGAGCTCATTGATCCATACACAGGCTGTTGGGGGGAGCAGTTGATTCGGGATACTTTTTGGGAGGAGGAAGCCATCCTAATCCTTGTTGTAACTGCCCATCAAGGGCACAGCAATACCCTAGCTTGGCATTTCGACAAGCTGTAAGGTCCTAGATGGCTAGAGGGGGGGTGAATAGCCTATAAAAATTTCTACAAACTCACTAAGCAAACTTCGTTAGATACACAAACGGCGGAAAGCAAGTTATGCTTAGCCTACTAGGTGTTGCAAGCCTCCTATCCAAACAATTCTAGTAGGTGATCACTAGCACACACAAGAGCTACCACTAGTGATCAAGAGTTCTACCCACGGGATTTAATCTACACAAGGAGTGGTTCCCGACCGACCACACAAGCAATTCTACCCACGGGATTTAGTCTACACAAGAAGTGGTTCCCGACCGACCACACAAGCAATTCTACTTTGCAAGAATGTAATCAAAGTAATACAAGAGAGGATGAGACTTGTTATACCGACGCGTCGAGTCGAGGTTGCCAATCACCAATAAGATGTACAATCAATCACAATCGGCAACACACAAAGGATGATGACCAATCACCGGGAGACAAGATGAACACAATGATTTATCCCCGGATGTTCACTTGGGCACCGCCAAGCTACGTCACCCGTTGTGTCGATCAACACCTAGATGGTCCTTTGGTGTGACCCTCAAACCACTTGCACCGCAAGGCACTTCCCCGCAAGGAAACCACAAGGCACCACTCTCAAGTGGGATACTCAACGACACGCGCAATCCAATAGAGTTACTCTTCGCGATCCCCGCGAGGCGAGCACAAGAACCTCTCACAAATCAACCGGAGGTGGCCAAGAACAATCACCTTCTCTTGCCAACGCCTCCAACAATCCTCCAAGCCGGCTAGGAGCGGTACTCTCCAAGAGTAACAAGAAATCCACCGCGAAACCACCCACAAGTGCCACTAGATGCCCTCAAGCAATGCAAATGCACTAGGTGATTCACTCAATCTCACTTTGGATGAACAACCAAGCAAGGGAGAAGAGTGGGGAGGAGTTTCTCAGCTCAAAGGATGCACACGAGTGAAAGAGTGGGCGAGCGATCCCTCCAACGGCCGGCCAAATCCCTTTTAAACTCGCCTCGGATTGGCCCATCGGAACTTCCGGGGAGCCCATCGGAACTTCCGGTCAGTCCAAATCTAACCGTTACGCGTGTGTCAGTCCACAGATCTAGCCGTTGCGTGTGAGTCAGACCACTTCCGGAACTTCCGGTCAACCACCAGAACTTCCGGTTAGTCCAGATCTAGCCGTTACACGTGAGTTAGTCCACAGATCGGAACTTTCGGTCAGCCACCGGAACTTCCGGCCATCCACTGGAACTTCCGGTCGGAGCCCGGAACCATTTCCTTGCATGCGCACGCTCCAGGAACCGGAACTTCCGGTCAGCCACCGGAACTTCCGGCATTCCACGGAACTTCCGGCCATCCACCGGAAGTGTTTCGGAGCGCGCGGTTGCTCCAGCTGTTCGGATCGGAACTTCCGGTCGGGCACCGGAACTTCCGCCGGTCCAGCACCACCCCGTACTAAAGAGACCATATCTCTTAGCTCCGAACTCCGTTTTCGACGTTCTTAGACTCGTTGGAAAGCTTATTCAGAAGACTATGCAACCAACATATCCTCATGATCCCAAACATTAAGGATCAAAGCAGTTTTCCAAATCTTTCTCTCTTCTCCAAGTTGATCACAATCAACTTCGACATCGCCTCCCTTGCAAATGTGCCAACACCACCAAGTGTACAACTCCATGTGCTTGTGTGTTAGCCTTTCACAATCATTTTCAAAGGATTTGGTTAGCTCACTAGGCCCTACATGCAATGCACTTCATGAATTCACCTAGTGGCACCCGTGCGTCGAATAGCCGATAAGACTTCCCCTCTTAATAGTGCGGCTATCGATCCTAAACCACTCACACCCTCTATGGTGTCTTGAGTGCAAAACAAAATGGCCCTATTTGTTATACCTTTGCCTTGAGCCCATTTTGTTCCTCCAAATGATATGAACACTTCACACCATCATGTGACCGTCTCGATCCATCGACCTCGACTTTACTTGCCCTTCACCGTGCATCGGTCCATCGGCACCTAGTCTTGCCCGAGCTTCACCATCGCATGGTCCTTCACTCCGAAGCCTTGACTAGCCCTTCACCTTCAACACCGGTCCATGGAGCCAAGCATCATCTTGATCTTCATCTTTGATCACATGACATGTGTCATGCTTCATATTCAATATGCTCATCATATGGACAACCTTTCTCTAAATCAACCACTTAGATAAACAAGGTTAGTCCTAGATTTCATCAATTAGCCAAAACCAAACTAGGGACTTTCACAAGCATAGTGTTTTCAGTGTGAAGAGCGCCTACAAAGTTGCCCGAGATGATCTTTTAAGAAATTGTGATAATGCTGACCAGGGAAGCAGCGCAACATGTCCAGATAGTTTTTGGAAGGCGATATGGAAGCTTAAGTGTCCAAGTAAAACTAGACACTTTCTATGGTGCTTTGTTCAAATAGTCACCCTCTCCGATGTCACCTGATCAGGAAAGGCATGGATATAGATACCAGGTGCCCAATATGCAATCAGCTCGGCGAAGACGGGGGTCACCTCTTCTTTAAATGTTACCTGGAAACTGAACTTTGGCTGCTGTTAGGATTGAAGAAGGAACACATTACACTAGCTGCAATTAGATCACCTAGAGACGCAGTAGAGACGGTCCTGAAAACCAATGAACACAAGAAGCTACTGATGGTCATAGCTCTTTGGTACACTTGGTCGGAGAGGAATAGAATTAGGGAGGAAGGGAAGAGAAGACCACCAGAAGTCATTGCCAGCTTTGTGGAGCTTAATGCGAAGGAAAATGCAACATTAACTACCCACACGCCGGGCTTCAGAAATGGGCAGCCAAAACAATGGAAGAGACTGATGATTGATCATCTAAAGTTGAATCGTGATGCTTCTTGTTACTAGGAGGGAGGAGATGGTAGCTAGGATGCTGTCATTCGTAAACCATTTGCTATGCCTTCCAAGCCGAACTTATTGCATACCTTCAGGGAATTCAGATGGCGTTGTCTCTGGGGATAGGCAGGATTATTGTCGAAACCGATGCACAAGAAGTGGCCTTGGCAATCATCTCTACAAGCTATGATGGTTCAGTATTCAACCATCTCATTGAGGAGATTAAAGTTTTAGTGTCATCTAATTTTATCGATTTCAAGTGCTCATTTGTTCCTAGAAATTATAATAAGGTAGCTCATGAGTTAGCAGTTCTGGGGTTTTTTTGTAACGCGGGTGATGAATTCATCCTAGATTCTCTTCCGGAGAGCATCATTGCATTGGTGGCTAACGATGTGTTAGCAAGTGAGTAATAAAATCTCCAACGTTAAAAAAAAAGCTGTTGGTACTTGATGTGATTCTTGGACCCTATTATTGAAGCATATCTGCTTCCAAAGGCTTCTCCAACGCATCACCTGAGGTTGTATACATTTCCAGGTGCATGGCACCCGATCAATTATGATCTTCTCAAGACTTTTCCGAAAAACAAATAAATAGCATCGTAATTTTTTCCTCGTAAAACAAAGGAAACAAATTAGCTACCAACAACTCTGAGCATAATAATATGGCCTTTAGATCAAGATTTTGCCAAACATGAAAATTGTAAACTATAATAAGCTTTGAAATTATTTATTTATTTTTTTAAAAGTGAGTTTCATGTTTAGAAGAGTGTACAAAATATTTTAAAATCCCAAAAATTATTATTAGGTATCTAAAAAAAATATGTTGGTCAATGATAGGCATGGAAGACTGCGTGCACGTACAGTAAAATGGATGAGATTTTTAACCTGATGTGAATTTATTAGTCCACACGAAATCAGCTCAAAGAACATGCAGAAGAATAGGTCCATAGTAATTTAAGGAAGGCTAGCATAGCTACATGTAAAATCACATGTGGTGTCATCTGAAATACTTATATACTCTCTCCGTTCCCAAATAAGTGTCGTTATCGCTTCCCGAGAAACAAATGCCGGCAGTTATATATTAAAATCCACGAAAAAAATAGCGGGCTATTTCTCCGCTATAGCGGGCTATAGCGGGCTATCTGAAACACCGCAACGCTATTACTTATTTTGCCGCTATTCGCGCTATTGACGCTATAGCGCGCTATAGCGCCACTATTGGCAAATAGAGCCATAGCGGCGCTATTTTCTCGCTATACCTGAATTCGATTTTGGGCCAAAATTGAGCCCAAAATTTGGATTTGGATTATATTAGACTATGAAATTATGGGTTGTGAGTTGTGACTTATGGCACTTATGGCTTTATGCCTTTTGTTTTTGAATTTGGATTGTATTAGACTATGAAATCATGGGTTGTGAGTTGTGACTTGTGAGATTTTATATTTTTATTTCATCATTTTAATCTGTTGTCTCTGTGTATATAAATAGCGGGCTATAGCGGTGCAATAGCGGCGCTATCCAGCTGACGCTACGGCGTATAGCGGCCGCTATAGCGGGGCTATAGCGGCGCTATAGCGGCGCATAGCTGCCAGAAACAGCCGCCGCTATTTTTTATAGCCCGCTATTTTTTTCATGGATTAAAATATATAAATATTTATGATGAATAATTAGTATCATCCGAAAGATCTTTACGTCTAGTTTTTTAACAAAATTATTTAAAAATATAAAAATTGCACGTTTTTTCTACAAATCGAGTCAAACTCGTGGCACGAAAACCCAAACGACACTTATTTTGGAACGGATGGAGTATTTTTTGTTACCAAGGTGGTTCTAGCTACCTATACTGATGTAATCATCCATTTCCTTGGTGACATCACCGTTATGGGGCTAATAAAACAAAAGTTACCATTCATTTGAACAGATTACCCAGGTAGGATTAGTTTAGTCCATAGTTTAGTGGCATGATTAAGGCCACACATTGACCCTCACCAGCAAGTTGGAGCTTTGGTAAAAAAAATATAACTAAACCTGAAGGGCCGGCCGGGGGCGTGCATGCAGCTGGGTTGCCTGACTGCGCGCGGCGCGCGGCGCGCTGCTCCTCCCTGGTGGCTCCCTGAGCAACGGCAAAAGCCACCGCGCATAAGGACAAATGCGGACGCCCAATGGGCATGGCGCCGCGCGATCGAGCGAGCAACACCTCGGATCTCTCCAGTCAGGGCGTGCTGGACACCTATCAAAATCGCGTTGGCGCTGCACATTTTATTACTGCAAGTGTGGGGGCGCGAGCCCTAGCTAGCTAGTACTTGCACATGTCGGCAAAAACAAAAGAACTGCGCATGTGCAGATGGTGAAACGGGCCTTTTTTTTACACGTACTACTACTATAGTTTAAGAGGCGGGGGTTGCGTATCAAGCTGTAAAGCCACAAGATTAGATGCACACTTCCTGTACGTACGTATCTGGTGTGTGCCTGGGCCGACTTCAATTCCATGTTGTTATGGAAACACTAAAACGCCGCACATGATGAAGGATTTTTGCTGGGACTATATATACAATATATTCCGTTGAAGTTAGGGCATATGCATCATGTACAATGTTTTTTCTTATTTTGATACGCTTGATGGGTAACTGAGGGTGGTATTTTTAGTAGCTCATGTCATATGCGAAATTCCCTTTTGGCGACTCTTTTGAACTGGTTGCTTTATTTTAAATGATCATGTCTAGGTAGCTTTTGCAGAAGATAATTTATTTTCGATCTAGTTTTTTCTCGAACACGACTTCACGTGTCATTTTTATTAAGTAGAAGGAGGCCGAAAGCACGGCAAGTACACCGAACACAACACAACAAGATCAGAGAGACAGTGGTCAAAACAAACACGACAAACGGAACAAGGGAAAAGGTCCTCCACCACGCCTAACAATACGAGAACTGGCAGGGGCCGGACTCGGCGTCGAGTGAGCCACGCGTGTGCTCCAACGGAGCCTTCAGGAAGGGGATGACGCCCGCAGACGCCAACTCTGTTGGGACACGCACCCAGGGGATCTTGCGATCTCGTCTTGCTCCAGCAGCAGCAATCGATGGGCGACCGCCAAGACGATGCCTTCAAGAAGTCAGCCCTAGGCCCACTGCCTGAGGACGCGGTTTTCACCCGTGCCGCCTTGGACCGCTGCAACCGCAATGACGCCATTGGATCTCTTCGTGGTGTCCGCCTTTGGTGACAAACAGGAACGACCGTGGTGGAGAAGTAGGTGCGCCGACGTGAGGAAACCGCCAAGATGGTCGTGGCCCTCCACGGCCTCTGGTCACTGCCACAGCACTCACCCTGAGCATGGGCAGGAGGGCGCCCCAAAGCGGCCGGGGCACACCGCCCTTCGCAGAGGTAGGGCAGGGGCCAAGGCAGACTTGTGGGAGCTCAGGACCCAGTCAAGGGCACGGGGAGGCCGAGGATGGGTTGGCCAGCCGTCCTGCCGCCTAACCCGAAAGGGGGTAGGCCAAAACTGTCGCTGTCGCCAGCCATCCACCGGCCTCGAACCCCGTCGTCGTCGCACGGCAGAGGAAGAAGGGAACAGGCGCACGCGAGGCCCGCCCCGCCACCAAGGACAACCCCGATGCGCCGGAGTTGCGGGTGGTGGCCTCCCCGCCGCAGCGACCCCCACACCAGAGGTGCGGCGGGCACGGGGCGCATCAGAAGCAACTGGCGTCACAACAGGCCGGGCGCGCTCTTGGGTCTTCCCCCAGCCGAGGACGGAGTCGCCGCGGCGTACCGAACCCGGTGGCGCTGGCCCGTCCACCTCAACCCCACCATCGGATCGACGTCGAAGTCTTGGGGAGGTGGCACGAGCACGGCAGAACGACGAGCAAGAGTTGGGTCGCCGCCCGAAACCCTAGGCTCGCCGCAGGGGCACGGGCCAGCCGGACCCCTCGACACCGGACCCGGCAAAGGAGGGGCCTAGACCAGCCGAGAAGGGGCCGCACCACCGCCGCCGGCCGGTGGCGCTTGGGAGGAAGGAGCAGAAAGAAAAAAAGTGTGTGTGTGTGTGTGGGGGGGGGGGCGCAGGCCACCGGTCCCACCCTGGTCAAGGCACCTCGCGCCTCCAGGCTTGGGCATCGCGAGCATGGCGATGCCGGCCCAGCACCTCGACCCACCGGGAGATGGGCGTCAGGGCCTAGGGGAGGTGGCGTGGGCGCGGCTGAACCCGAGACCGTCGACGCTCGACCAGGGGGCCATCCTCACCGGGGCGCCAGAAGGCCGCCGCCATGGCGCGGGAGAGCCGAAGGGGGCCGGTCGGCCGGCGCCGCCGGCCAAACCATAGCACGACCCCGCACCGGCCCAGCCACCTCGATCCGTCGGGAGATGGTCATCGAGGCTTCGGTGAGGTGGCATGGCCGCGGCTGGAACGAAGGCGAGGAAGGGACGCCGATGGCGCCTGGGCGTCCACCCCGCCTAGGGAAGCCTGGCCGCTGTCGGCCGACCCGGGGGCCGTCCTCGCTGGGGCCGCCAGGAGGGCGCCGCCGTGCGTAGAAGGCTGGGCCGCCGCCATGGCACGGGGAAGCCGAAGGGGGGCGGTCGGCCGGCCGCTGCCGGCCAACCCTAGCTCAACCTTGCTGCCGCTGGGTCACGACCACGCGCCGCGTCGACCAACGAAGAAGCTCGCGAGAGGCAGATCCGGGCGTGGGGGTGGTGGATCCGGCCCCGGCGAGGCTGGCACAGCCCTCGCCGGTCGGCGCCTGTCGGCACTGCAGAAGAGAGGGGGAGGGGTAGGGACGAAGGGAGGAGGCCATGAGGGAGATGCGCGGGGGAGGGGGCTTTTTGAGCACCCCCACGGCGGCGACGATAAGAGCGGCGGCGGAGGCTCGTCCGGCGTGTCCGGGGGGGGAGGGGGCTTGTGGCCACGGTTGGGGCCCTCGGGTCGCCCCACGAGGGAGACGACGCGTGGGGCTGGGGTGGGTTCCGCCGTGGGTTGCAATAAACGTCAAGGTTCTTTTCGATCTAGTTATTTCAACACAAGTCATATGGACCACTATGTTAGGTCGATCACAGTTTGCCGATATTGTCAGGTACAAGGCATGTTCTAGATAAACTAATTAGTTTTTTTTTTTAAAAAAAATTTCACATTACAACGTAGACACTCAACATGCAACATATTCATCTCTATGAACACATGTATGCAAACCTTATCCTTACGAACACCTCCGAAGGGCTGAGCTGGAGACATCTATCTAACAAATGCTTACTCTGTACGGACATATCGGTGTTTTAAGATTATGATGATTGAAAGAGAGAGTGGATTAATTTGGGGCGATACGAATAAATGAAGTTGCTTTTATTTACGATTTTTTCTCTCTCTTACTATTTGATTATTTTCTAACCTATAATAATAGCCATATAGGCATATTCTGAAATCTACCTAGGCCTTGTTTAGTTCCCCAATTCGGGGATGGCAAACTTGGGAGTTTGGTACTGTAGCGCACTGTAGCATTTCGTTTGTATTTGTAAAATATTGTCCAAATATTGATTAATTAAGCTTAAAAGATTCGTCTCGCAAAGTATAACTAAACTGCGTAATTACTTTTTGATTTTATCTACGTTTAGTACTCCATGCATGTGCCGACATTTTGATGTGACGGGGAATCTTCTTTTTGCATAGTGAAATTTAGGGAAATTTCTGGGAACTAAACAAGGCCCTACTATGGTTTTGGATAACTATTATTAGGTACTCTAGCTAGTTGCTTCTCTTCCTAATTTCATACCTGCTGCAATTTCTACGAACGACAGCACTACTAAAAAAAATAATAAGAACAGCTAGCGGCTTTTACTGATGCTCAGGTTCCTTCAGGCTCAATCATATCGATGAATGGATTATTGGTTATTGCTCGCAATTGATGCCACCGGCCTAAAAATAACAATAGGTCAAAGCACAACAAAAGCTGGCAAGTGGTACCGGCAGGTTCAGAACATTTTCCATGATAGCATGCGGTGGTTAGGGTGGGGAAAACAAAGCTCATGAAAGTATTAGGGTGGGGAAAACAAAGCTCATGAAAGTGAAGATCTATCGTTTATAGCTGCAGAACCCGAGGGTATAGGGCTCGTTAAGCACAATGCGAGAATGCACGCACGACAGATTCTTCTCTATTCGCTCGTCACCTGCACATATGGTACATGCTAGGCATCTTTTTGAGTTTAGATCGTACTCCTGTGCCAATGAAAAGCCTGTGTAGCTGTGCTTAAGAAAATGGCAACACAGCTCCCGTAAAATGCCATAGCCATAGAGATGGGATTTTTTTTTTCCAACCGGGGGGACCCCATTCTATTCCATTGAGTGAAAAGGAAATACAACATTCAAGAGTTTTACAGATATCAAAATTGGAAATGAAAGATGGCCTAGATTATATTGATGGCTAGCAGCTAGATAGAACTTCAGGAAACTATTGCCAGAAAAAAGCACCCACACGCAGGGGCGCACCGAGAAAACAATACCTAAAACCAGCGACTTGCACTGCACTAACCCACAGCAGCTATATACCAGGTCTCAAGCGAACCAAAAGAAAACAGCATGGTTAAGAGACAACGTTGATCAAACGCCAGCCATCAGTAGAAACTTTACTTTTCTGGACAGTTTATCTGCAGACCCCACAACCGAGCCATTTTCACTTAGATTGGTCTTCATCACTTTCATCCCTTCCTGCATCTTGCAGCAACAGCCGATTGGCTTGACGCACCGTCTATTCCTTCATGATCTTCTTGGCAATGTCCATCATAACACGAGCACCCTCTTCAAGCTGTTTCTTCTTATCTTCAGAGTATAAACCTGCCCAATATATCATCGACAAGTATACATGGCATATTATTTCCAGAGGACTTTTGATCGCTTTCTTCTCAAAAACAGCTTTGTTTCTATTTTTCTACACAACCCAACATACAACACCAATACCCCAAGCATGAAAATCAACCCCATTTGGTATCCAGAACTCACACCATTTCCAGCATTGTTCCCAGTTTGAGGGGACATTATTAGCCCCAATACTCACAGTAATCACCATATCCAAATGACTTTACTTACTGAGCATTGAAAAAACAAATGAGAAGAGGTTTCAATGCAATCACAAAACAAACATACTGGATTCCCAGTCCATTTTCTTTTCCTCATATTCTTCTTAGTAGGTAAATCATCTCTAGAAAGCAACCATAGAAATATTTTAATCTTCTCAGGAATTTTATTTTTCCAAATTCTTTTTTGGTAGCAGCCAACATCTGCCACAGTTAAAGCCGCATAAGTGGATTTAACAGAGAAATATTCTTTATTTTCAAGCATCCAGGTTACTTTATCATTCAAGTCATTCAAATAAAAAGCCATAGAATCATTGCAAACTATATCCCAAGCAGCCCTTAACTCAGGGTATATTCCATAGAGATGGGATATGATAGACTGGAAATTCCGAAAATTAAGAACCACTAATAATCCATGTTTTAAATAGCGGGCTAAGATATTAGCGGAGCTATATCGGGTTATAGCGGCTAAATTGTATATGAACTCAAATAGCGGCACCATGCCTTAAAAAGCTATAGTTGGCTATATCGACAGTCTTAGCGAGCTATTTAAAACCATGGCTTGATGTGTGTCCATCTTGGTGCAGTAACTAACAACCATGATTCACATATCTTCGTTTGAGTGTGTGAGCTCACGAAAACACGGTTCAGTCCTGCACACCCAATTTATTTCCATATAAACAGCCAGTTGAGGAGTTCTCGATCAAAATTTTCACCTATTCGCTTGAACTTATCAGTCATGATATAATATTGTTCTCTCACAGCAAAACAACATCAGTCAGCTAGTCGTAGAAATCATTAGCCGAAGAGGGCCGGTTTGTTTTATAATAAGAAGATATATGATTTGCATTGCCTACGCTGTACCACCATATGGAGACTATGGTACTGCAGAGCTGGCTTCCTATGAACAAACACCAACAGCTAAGGATCTATTTGGAATTTACGGTTGTTAGTCTACTACTTGCTCGTCAAGTTTAGCTTTTGCCACCTAGCTAGTGAACAAGTGAGTTGGGTGTAACCTAAAAGCAAGTCCACTCATTAGTTTACCTGTATATGGATGATTTAGGACTGAAGTTTAGTCGCGCTAGCTATATTCGGTCAGGCCTAAGGCTGAGCAACGCCAAGCTTCTCCTGCATGCATATATATATGCCATGTGCAAGATTAAAAACAAACCTTTGGAATCCACAGCGAACTCGTCAGGTTGGCAAACCTCGGAGCTTGAAACGCGTTCGGTACGCTAAAACAGTTCATCAGCATGATGACAGCTGGCCAACAGAAACAGACGAGACGATGCCTTTGTTGATGGACATGGACTTGACCGCGCTGGTGTTTTTGTGTTTTTGCCTGGTGGTTTGGGCTGTGCCGCGCTGTGGCAGGACCCAGCAAGCACCCAGCACCCAGGGGATGCGTCCATGGCCAGCACGCGTGTACGAGTACACGCGCACCGCAGAGGCCGGGAGCACTCTCGTGGATCAAATCGGACCGGAAGGCTAGCATCGATCAGGTCGAAGTGACGACGCGCGTTACACGGTTGGATTCTCGGCAGGTCACAGCATGCACTAGAGTGTCAGAGAAAGCCATCGATTCGACCGACGCATGCATTCGACCGACGCATGCGCGTGCATGCAGGCGTGCGTTCTAGCGCAATCTCAGATGCTGGTTGGACGGGCGATGGAACAATCGCATCAGACGAGCGACTGGCGGCGCTCGCATGCATGTGTCACTCTAGTATGTCCCCCCGACCCGAAGTAGTACTCCGGCCTCCCGTCCTAGGAGTAGGAGGACACATACGTACTGCCGCCATGCATGCATGCTTCCAATCCATGGAGAAGAGAAACCCTGAATGTGAAGGCATGCAGCTAGTAAGCTAGTGTAGCTTACATGCCTTTTCCAGCAGGGGAACACATGACTTTAGACGGCACATTTTTACATTTTTGCTAGTGTGGCACTTTGATGCGTCTCCTACAGGGATCTCATCCGCCTCCATGCATGCGCTGAAGCTGAACAGAGGCAGACGTGGGAAGAAAGACGGAGCAAGGCGTGTCAGATAGTAAGTCGGGTGGCATGCATGCCACCGATCATTGAAGTCGGGCACAATATGGCAGACACGACAACCGATGCATTTGTACCGGAGGGTATATCCTGCTCAGATCAACCCACGTGTCCAGCAAACGGCGGCAGCAGCAGCTGCAGCAGGCAAATAACCACATACGGAGTACTGTACTGCACCATATGTGCAGGCACCGAGTACTCGATTCATCTCTGGGATAATTAATAGCATTTAGGAGTACTAGCATGGGTGCAAATGATTGGTACTAACCACAAAAATATGTCATACTATAAGTGTAGTAGGTCCAAACGTTTCACATTATAGATGTTACCTAGTAGAGAGGTGTTTCCAATTAATAACATCCCCTTCATTCTAGCAATTATCTTTTTTTTTTTTGCAAAACCATTCTAGCAATAATCATGAGGCACAAGAGAATAAAGGAATGAGATAAATTCAACAAGGCTTTTTTTTTTGTTGGGGAAACTTTTTTTTTTGGTTGGGACAAGTAAAGGCTTTGAATATGCACATGGCTCACATACTACGTGAATTATAAAGTTTGAAAACCAAATGCATGAGTTATGGGAATTACAGGCATCAATGGCACGAGCAACTATAGCACACATCCGCATGATTTATCCATCCGTCAACCAACGCAACCAACAAGATAGCCCAAAACGATCTTTCCGTTTTCTTCAATGTTAAATTTTCTCTCCATTTAACATGACATATATGTTTGGCTGTTTGCCATGATGCAACTATATCAACTCTATTTAAGAGTTATGTTGGCAATGCTAAATTGCTAACCTCTTATGAAACTTCATGTATTTGTAGACTAGTCAATGCTTGATAATGGTGGCAAGTCTTTATCTCCGTATAAAATGCATATTAATTTACACATATTATTAATGGTCATGACAATGATTGACCATTTTCTCAATAGTGTGTGTTTTCTTAACGGTTCTTTGTTGTTAGGAGCAAGTGTCGAAAAACATGTTGCGGCTAGTATTTAGCCGCAGCTGCAGGCACAACTCCAGCAATTTGCAAACACTACCCTTAAGGCCATCTATCACACGTCCAACACAGACCGTACTTACCAATAGAGAATTCGGGCCAAACTGGGCCTCAACATCAAGGGCCCAGGGAGCACCGCTGTTCTCTCTACACAACGCGGGCCCAGGGAGGAAGGCCACGTGCGCGCACAAGGGAGAGGGCACGCGGGTCCACCGCTGCTGCCGCCGCCGACCCGTCTCGTCAGTGCAACTGCCTAATTAAGAGGCATCTATTTTATAAGGAGTTCTTTTAAGTTAGGAAAGGAGAATCCAATCCTATAAGGATCCCTAGGATCTCCCTTGAGACTACAAATATTAGGCTTTTGTAATCATGTCAATTAAGAAAGAAAGAGTGAAAGCACATTTATCCCAATCTCTCTCCGCCTCGTTCGTTCCGTGCGCCCCGCTCCCGCCTCTACACCACCCCACGTGCATGCCGCCGCCGGCCACCGCCCTCCACACCGCCTCCTCCTCCCCCTTTTCGCCTAACGTTAGCTCCCAGGCCCCGCCTAAAACCTTAAAACTATGGTTTAATTTTTTGTTGCTAGCAACAACAATAGTATATATACAAAGAGTTTATGATTTTATATAACATATATATGCATCTGTAAAAAAAATATATTGTATGAATGTATTGTTAATGTTTCTGTGTATATAAAATTGTCTTTTAACAAACAAATGACTGGCGTAGCATATTGACATTATAAAATCTCACACAATTAAAGGCCTATTTGGTTCCCGTCTCCTAAACTAAAGTGGACTAATGTGTTTTAGTCACTTTTAGTATCTCTTGAGTGATTAGTGCAACTAAAGTGTTTTAATCACCTTTTAGTAGTTTGTTTGGCAATTTAATCCCTAAAGTAACTAAATTTTAGTTCACTTTAGTTTAAGAGGTGGGAAGCAACAGGCCCTAAGTTTTATCGTGCGCAAACAACAAATTGTGCACCTGAGCTAAGCTGAGAAATACCTATGACACTTGGCAGTTCAGAAAAGACAAATATAATACACAGTCATTTACATGTATACTGATCCGTACGGACGGTGGAGTTCACATTTATTGGCACCATAACAGCAGCAGTAGCAGGACGGTATCAATATCAGATACAGGCCTGCAGAGGTTTCTAATTCCTCACCTGACACATGCATCATGATGTTTAATCTCTCTGTCTCTCCCCCTTATCCCTGCTCTGCATCCATTGATGCACAGTTGCAAACTATTGACCTCGAAGGCCTGTTGGGTGGGGCCGTGGGAGAGCGAGCTGCGTGCAGACACAGGAAGCAAGAATAGAGTGGCAAAAAGGATCGAAAGCTAAAACTGATGAAGGCCGGCTGAAGCAGCCTTTGTTATCGTACTTGTCATAACAAAGGTCCCTTCTTTGACAGTTACAGAGGATGAGGAGCTTTAGTTTCCATTTCCAGGCTGTTTGAAAAGACCCACCTGCGCCAGTTGCCGGATCTTGGGGTCTATTTGGTTGGGTTCTAATTCTTGCTCAACCAAAATGATGGCAAGCCAACATCTAGACGTGGTCAAATCTATTTGCTAAAGTTAGGGCAAAAAATATAAATAAGCAATTGGTAGACTACCAAAATCAAGGCTCACCAATTTTCCCATTTATATATTTTATAAGAACTTTCTAGAATATTGTAAACCTTTGATCATAAAAATTGGTGTGCCAAATCTATGGTTATGAACCAATTGATGACAACAACTTAGCATACCGTAGTTTTGGTTTGGCAAGAATTGGGACCCGACCAAGTAGGCCCTTGATCCTTTTGGCGCGTAACAACTTATCCGTTTCACCCTATCTTTTCTTTTAAAAAAGTCCAATTTATATTTATTTTCTCTAAATCACAAATACTCTAACCCGATCTGAGCTAATTTAAATACTACTGAAATAGTATACTATTAACTTTGACTAGCGCTATACATATAACATTACATTATCCTAAATTAAAAAAAAAATCACTACCAGAAGCCCAAAAACCGAACAAAAAGCCCTAAAACTGCCAGGAGTGTAGTTCCTATGGACTAATCGTCAATGATTTGCCGACAGGATATCATCACATTTTGAATTTAAGTAACAAAACCATTCTTAACTTTGGAATATTTTGATGAGATAATTTTTTTAAAAAAAAAACCATAATTCTAGTATTTTCATTTTTCTTATTTTGTTTTTTTATTCCTTAAGGTGGACGTATTTCTCACGACGACTGACCAGACTGACCAAAAGGAAAACTTCTCATGGTTAGAGCATCTAAATAGCATCCAATAGGTCTGGGTTTGACTTCGCATATATAGAGCGAATAAAATAGGTCTAAAATAAAAAAATACTAAAGTAGGTTGGGGTTACTTTAACTGATCACTCCAGTAGAGCACCTAAGAAACATCTAGTAGGCCTAGGTTTGACTTCCCATAGGAGTGAATAAAACAGGTTTAAAATAAAAGAAATATAAAAAATAGGTTGTGTTTCTTGTACTTCGGTAGAAAAAAATAAAACATTTCCTAACGAGAGGACCAGCTCTCCATCAACTATGATCCTCAGTATTTTTGCTAAGTAGTTCTATGTTACAAACTACTCCTAAATTTATCGGTCATGCTGGCGCTCGAATGTCCTAAGCATAGGACGCCCTCCAAAGCACCCCCCCCCAAACGCACACAATGCTCCTCCCGCCCCGCCCTCCTCCACACAACAGTGCACATCCCACCCTCCACCAGCCTTCATTATGCCCCCCACCCCACACGGCCCCGCCTCCTGCCCATCACTGGCAACCCCCCTTGCACGGCTGTGGAGGTATGATACCCATGTACCCCCGCGGCCCATCTTGGGCCTGGCCGCCAACCGGGCCAGCCCATAAGATGAAGGCCGATCAGGAGCGACGTACCTGGTCGGAGTTCTAGGCGAACAACAAGGAAGCTACTTAACTTTTAAGGGAAGCTTAGTTGTGTTTGAGAAACCGTGTCTTCTTAGATATGAACCCTGTAACCGACCTAGAAGATATATTTTTAGATCTGTAACCTTGTTCCCCGGATATATAAGGCGGCAAGGACCCCCATCGAAAGCAACTTCATTGCACCCTTGTAATCATGACAACTCACACCAGTAATAAAAGAATAGAGCAAGACGTAGGGTTTTACGCTTCCTAGCAGCCTGAACCTGGGTAATCCTCGCGTCTCTGCCCTTTGTTCATGTCACGCTCGTTGTCTCCACGCACCCTCACCAAACATGTACTATCTCGGGTATACCCTTGGTAGAATGCCGCTGATATTTCGTCGACAACGGCCCTGCTCTTCCTCCATGACCAGCCCCTGCTCTTCCTACACAAAAAAAATATATGTTTGCAACATCAAAACACACAATGTAGAAACATTAGAAAAATAACATGTGAAACAAAAATAGAGAACAAAAAAGAAACAACCGGAAGCTTTTGAAACAAAAAAGCAAAAAAAAGAGGGGGGCCCTCTGAAACAAAGAAGAACAGCGAGCTGAAACAAAAAATTTTAGAAAAAAGAAACAACATGGATATAAATTTTGAAACAAAAAACTCGAACTCCCATGGAACCCGAACCCACAACAACAATACCTAGTATTGCTGCACCATGAAAAACCCACAACTGAAACAACAAAACACAGATCCCTTGAAACAAGAAGTGTGTTACTATTGAAACGAAAGACAAGAACCAGCTGAAAGAGAACGAGTGGTTCTGCTGAAACATCACATCCAGATGTAGTGAAATAAAACAAAAAAAATACAGGGCAATACTAGAGCGGGGGTGGAGGGGGAGACAAAGGAGGAACATGCATCAAATTCGGGGTCATCGTGACCTATCTTGTCGCAGCAGCAGTGCATGTCGCCGACAGTGAGAGGGGTGGACGGGAGCAAGGGCAGCATGAGGGCAAGTGGCAAGAGGGCGGGTAGCCCAGCTCGTCGGAGGGTCCGGATCCGCCACCGCCGCAGCGCTGACCCATGGATCGACGGCCACCGCCGCCGGATTCAGCGGATCCACGGGAGTCGTCGCTGGATCCGCGGGGATCCTCCGCCACCGTGGCCATCGACCATGGCAGCGCACCGGGTGCGTGCGGAGGAACACCGGAGGAGGGCGCTGGCGGCGGACGAGGCCAAAGATGAGGGAGGATCCCGGCGTAGGCGCGGAACCGGGGGCCGCCCTCGTCTACCACCATACAGAGGCGCGGAGGAGGGGCACGTTGTGCGCCCAGTGGTTGTTGTCACCGTTGTCGTCGTCGTTCTTGCCTAGAGCCGTGGAGGTCGTCGAGGGGAGCATGGGGTGGCGGCACCCGCGGTTCGTCAAGAGCTCGCCATGGAGCACGGGCAGTAGGGGGGAGTGCGTGAATGAACTGGAGGATTGGATTAGCGCGGTGGCTTAGTGGGGGAGTGGATGAGTGGGAACAGCTGGCTGGCACTCTGCCGATATGTCATCCACCCCCGCTCGATACACACGAGGCACGCGTGGAGCATGGGCCCTGCACGCGTTGACCCACTGCCCGTCCCACCCTTACACTACCGGATTCATGGTGTTTGCCGATGGCCGGCCACCGTCGGCAAACTCCAGATTGCCATCGGCAAAGAGTTTGCCGATGGCAATCACGCGTGGCCATTGGCAAACATTTTTACGGCAAAGTGTAGTTTGTCGATGGCCATGTGTCAGGCCATCGTCAAACCTTTGCCGATGGCGACGTCAGCCATCGGCAAAGGCGCCACGTCAGCTGACGCACCGTCAAGCTGACAGCGGCTTTGCCTGACGTGGCGCCGGCCATCGGCAAACATTTTTTATTTTTTCGGAATTTCTTTGCCGATGGCCTCGGCCGTCGGCATACTTTTTTTGCCGATGGTCGGCCATCGGCAAAGTTATGGTCAGCCGTCGGCAAACCTGAGGATTTGCTGACACATAATCCCAGGTTTGCCGACGCCTGGCCATCGGCAAACCTGGATTTTTTTTTCTTGTTTTCTTGCATTTCCACAAAATTTCATCACATATATAGCATATATAGCATATAACCCACATATATAGCAACAACATACCATTTTAACCATATTACTGCATACATGTCGTCCATACACATATCCAAGTCATCCATACACAAGCGACAAGTCATCCATACATGTCGAAAGTCATTCATACATGTCCCACATCGGCAAAACATGTCCGACGTGCCAAAACAAGGTCCAAAAGCGACAAGTGAAGGTGCCTAGCTTGAAGCGCCATCCCCAGGGGTCCCAGAGCAGCCACCACCTTGCTCCCACGAAGACCAACTCGAATGCGAGCCCCCACCTTACTCCCGTTGCGTTTAACCCGACTGCAAGGCCGAATCGTAGTGCCAATACTGCCCCAGCTACTGCAGAGCGACGCCTGCAGTCCCGGAGTGCCCTCGCTGCGGCTAGGTGGAGTACCCCTGTCACAGTGGAGGAGGCCAGATGAACGGCTGCGTGGGGAAGCTCTGGTAAGGTGCCCAGCCGTGTGGTGGAGAAGGACCCAGTGGAGGGCTAGCACTTGGAGTCGGGTTCGAACCCGTCGACGGTGCCGACACAAAGACCAAGTGATATAATTAGTACCTACATGCTGGCCGCACAAGCTAAAGTGACAGGCATTGTACTCACCCGACCAGGTACAGGAAGAGGCAGTGGAACTACCGGTGGTGGAGCGAAGATCGAGATAGAAGGCTCCTCCATTCCCGAGATCTTGGCCCGGAAGTGTAGGGTCAGTGCCACCAGCTGCTCCTGATGGGCCGCATCCAGAATTAATGCCTCTGCCACGGAAGCCTCAAATTTGGCTTTATTTTTACACTTCTTCCGAAGAAGCTTTAGACACCTCTCGATTGGATAGCACCAACGGTGTTGCACGGCCCCCCAACCGTGCCTCCCTTGGTAGGTGCAAAATCAGATGCTGCATGGACAGGAAGAAGCCGGGTGGAAATATCATCTCCAACTTGCAGAGAAACAGAGGTGCAGCCTTCTCCAGTTCAAGACAAACATCCTGAGACAACTCCTTGGCACAAAGCTGGCGGAAGAAAAAGCTCAACTCAGCCAGGACGCGCCACACTGGCTCGGGGAGGTATCCCCGGGACATCGTAGGAAGGATTCGCTCAATCCAAATGTGGAAGTCATGACTCTTCATCCCTAAGACTTTGCCAGTCAGCACGATCACTCCCCTGCTCAGATTCGCCGCATCCCCATCGGGGAACCTTACCGTCTTCATCCACTCCAGTACTTCCTTCCTATGTGGCCTTTTCAGGATGTAATCGGCCGGGCCCTTCTTCCATCTCTTGCCTGGTGCAGGGGTCTTCATCACTAGATTTGGTCCATCGCAAATCGTTTCAGTGTCCAGTCTAGCCTTAACGTTATCCTTTGACTTCTTACCAATGTCCATGAGTGTTGCCCACAGTGCCTCGGCAACATTCTTTTCTCTGTGCATTACATCGATGTTGTGTGGAAGAAGAATGTGCTTGTAGTAGGGGAGCCTGGTCAAGCCCGATATATAAGTCCACATGTGGTCGATACCATATCCTTCAAAACCACCATTCTCTTCATCGATTTCGAGAGCCTCTATCTGTGCAAGAATGTCAGTTGGGCTCTTTTCCTGAGGGATGGGGCCAGTGACTTCAACACCTTTCGTGAAGTGTTTTTTATCTCATCTCAGTTCATGGCCCTCCTCTAGGAATTGACTATGTTTGTCGAAAGAAGAATACTTGCCACCCTTGGCCAGCCAGGTGAACATCACATCTGCCTTGCATGTTGGGCAAGGGAACTTCCCGTGAACACACCACGCGCTGAATAAGCCATACGCCATGAAGTCATGCATTGAGTACTGGTACCACACATGCATCGTGAAGTTTGTCTTTGTAGCTCGGTCGTACGTCAGTACCCCCTCTTCCCAAGCTTTGTGCAATTCATCCCACACTGGCTGCATGAACACACCCATATTGTTGCCCGGGTGTCCAAGTATTATCAGCGTCAAGAACACATTCTTGGGTTCGAACATGACGCAGGGGGGAGATTGAGGGGGATCACGAACACGGGCCAACAAGTGTACGGGGCCGCCATCATTCCAAACGGGTTGAACCCATCTGTTGCCAGCGCTACGCGTACATTCCGAGCCTCCTCGGCCTTTTCAGGATTCATGGCATCGAAGTGCTTCCATGCATCACCATCCGCTGGGTGCTGCATCTTGTCACTGTATCTTTTGCCATTCTTGTGCCACGTCATTTGTTTCGCGGACTCATCTGTCATGTACTGCCGTTGCAGCCTCGGTAGTACAGGAATGTGCCGTATGACCATCTCGGGGATCTTAGACTGTTTCTTATTGCCATCACTGCCTTCTACCTCCACGTACCTAGAGGCTTTGCACTTCGGACAATGTGTTGTTGTCTCGTGGTCTCCCCGGAACAGGACACACCCATTCTTACAAGCTTGGATCGGGTCATACGGCATCTTGAGTGCTCGAAGGAGCCTCTGTTACTCGTACATGCTCTTCAGCAGGCAGTGAAGCTCCAGAGGCAGCCCGCCAACAGTCGCCAACACGAGATCAAAAACTTCTCGACTGATGCCCAGTGACGACTTCAACCCTATTAGGCGTGAAATGGCATCCAGTTTAGAAATATGGGTGTTCGTGTGAAGGGGCTGCTATGCCGCCTCCATCATGGTGTAGTACGCCTTTGCGGTCTCCTCTGGATCTTCTTCCTCCACCTCCATTCCTTGAACGAACGGCGCTTCATCAACGTCTGCCAGGAAGTCTGCCATTCTGGCATCTGCATCAAACCCCTCGAGGTCCGGTCTCACCACCGCCTCCCTAAGCCATTGGCGTTCCCCATGGAGGATCCAGCGGGCATAGTTTTGAACGTATCCGTTCTTCCAAATATCATGGTACATCGGCCACCTCTCTTTCTTTTTGTCGTTCTTACACTTGCTACAGGGACACCACACCCGAATCGCCCCTTTAGCAGCTGGGCCAAATGCTTGCTCTAGGAAGTGACTGGTCCCCTTTACCCATTCCTCTGTCTTGTCTTTGAACCCCGTGTACATCCACTCACGGTCTTGTGTCGGCCGGCGTTGGCCCTGGGCCACTTTTGCCAATGGCCTTGCTTTGCCGATGGCTTGGCCGTTGGCAAAGAATAGGGTTTGCCGATGGCCTGGCCGTCGGCAAAGAATGCCTTTGCCCATGGCCTGTCTTTGTCGATGGCTGGGCCGTCGACAAAATATCTTTGCCGATAGCTCTGCTTTGCCATCGGCAAAGCCTGTGGTTTGCCGATGGCTTATTTCCTGGCCATCGGCAAACCCTGCGGCCGTCTGCAAACAAGCCGATTCCAGTAGTGTTAGAATGTCAGACACGTTGCATTATCGTAAGTTTATCCAATGATCTCGGATGCATAAGGTCATATGAACATTTCCTAACGAGAGGACCTGCTCTCCCTAAAACCTAAACAGCCTGGTGTTTTCTTTCCTTCCAAATTTGCTAACTTACCAGAGCAAAAAGAGAGTCAAAATCCCTTTCGTTTGTCTCCTCGCCAATGACTGCGCAGCCCTTTGGAACCAGGTCCTGAGGACTACAGAGTTGCATCGTGTATGAATATCAACATGATGCGAACAAGCTAGAGATGACTGGTCACGAGCTGGTCTCAAAGGACGATGACAAGCGCTTCCAGAGTCCAGAGGCCGGCCGGGTCGGAGGGAGAACGAAACTGAACGGCTGGACGTGCACGCAGTGGTTTTTTACCAGTGAGCTGTGTTATGTACGGCAGCCTGTGGTGTTGGGAGGCATGGCATCGATATGATAGATCTGGCGTGGCGTGGGGCTGTGTCAACGTACGTACCAGAGCGAACAGTATGCGTAACGACTCGATCACATGCCTGCCTGTGATCGAGAATATAGCATATAGTAGCTGTTCGTGTCTGACGTCTCACGCGCGATCTAGGCAATGCTTGCCATGGACACGATCGACAAGACGGTACTATAAGCGGATCGGACGCGACGGTGCACATGTACACCAAGCAAAAGCACACCGGCTGGCATGCCGGCCTGCCGGCGGCCAGGCAGTCTGGTTCGGTCGTTCGGATGCTCTCGGCGCGCCGCTTTTCTTTCATTCCCTGCGCGCTCCGGCCTCCGGATCGGAGGACCACGCACCGACGCACGCATGCCCCTTTGTATTGCTCGAAACCGAGTAAAAGACGACGCGCACACATGACATGGATGGCCCCGACGAGCGCGCGAGTCCCCTCTCTAGTCTCTACCACCTTCTTGCTGTGCTACTAGCTACCGATCGAGATAGACGTGTTCATTCTCCTTCCATCTCACCTCATCTCTCATCGCCACTAGCTCCGCTGCTACAGATAGGAGCCTGCAATGTCTCTATCTCTATCTATCTCCGGCCAGGCCTCGCAGCAGGTCAGGCCTGGTTGGTGTACTGGGTCATGCTTCCTTGATGGTGGATATTGGGACCTCATCTATCAGCCCATCATCAGTGGTCCAGGCGCCGGCGTGCGCAGCCTCTCCGGCAGGCGGCCGGCCCAGCAGCTCGCTACAGCCTCAAGCATAGCCAGTAGCCACTATATGCTGCTCTACTATAGTACTATCTTTCTGATCTACATATAGTCTTGCTTTTAACTTTCGAGACATGTATAGGTATATGCCTTTCTGATCTGATAGCTAAAGAAATGACGGGCGGTGCCCCTGCCATTATACGTACGACGTCCAAATTCCAAACGGATTCAACAAGGAGATGGGAGTGCTAAATAATGCACTCGTGGGGGCCCAAGAGATGACATTTGGTTGCTGGATTTCAAAGGCAACAGTAAGGACTATCATATCTTATCGTTACTTAGAGCATCTCCAAGGGCCTCTCCAAATGAGTTTTGCATTTGTGAATTTGCAAAAAATCTCAAAAAGAGGGCTCCAACGGTTCTCCAAATGACTTTTGCATTTGTGCAAGTTTTGCAAATCTCTGGTTTGGTTTTGCATATATGGAGAGCGAGCTCGACTCTCCAAACGCTGGACTCTTGCGCCGTCCTCCCTCCTTCGCGCCCGAAACCTCCCTTCCCTCCTATTTTTAGACTTGGAGTTAGACTAAATGGAGAGGCCCTTGGAGTTAGACTATTTTTAGACTTTGCAAATGAGTTTGGGACTTTGCAAACACCACCAAATGCAAAACTTATTTGGAGAGTCCCTTGGAGATGCTCTTAGAGGCTCTCCGTTGAGAGCCTCCTTACGAGAGATGTGCTATAATAATTTCAGAAATAGATAGATATCATCATCATTTGATAGACTCTTTTAATCATAGATCATTCTCAGATCTATTTTGTTCTAAAAAACTATGGAGAAGAACATAAAATAACCCCTAATTCTACATCTAAATTATTACACATATATGGTGCTACGAGACATAATATTTAGTAAACTCCCTAAGTTTGTATCTATATTACCTCCTTCCAATCATGATGTATAATCTAAATAACAAGTTCAGTTTACATCTAAATTACCAAATTTGATTCTTAGGAAAAGTAAAATAAAAATATTCTCTCCAATCTACATCCGAATTACCAGCATACCATTCATATCAAGTATCCATGGAAGAGCATTATATAAAATATACCAAGGAAAATTTTAATGGAATACAAAAGGAGCTCGACTTATTTAGGTACATTCTGAAACAGAGGGAGGCAGCAATCTAATACCATACCTAGTATTTTGCGCGATTACGCTAGAACTCACAAGTACTCCCTATGTTTCAAAATGTATGTCATTCTGGGTTTTCTAGATATATGCTTTTGCTATGCACCTAAATACAGATTATGTATGTTACATCTAGATAAATATAGTAAACGCTATGTCTCTTGGAAAGCTAAAACGACTTGCAATTTGGAATGAAGGAAGTAGAAATTAAAGGACATTGTTTGCTATATTGATCAAAAAGGAACAAGCACGAGGAACAACATTAATCTTCGATCACATATGGTAATGGAATATGCTCCACACATTGTACCTATCATGTCTCATATGCAATATACTGTCGTATCTCCACAGCAAACGTACAGTGCAGATGCCATATGTTGGTTTTGTTTAGTGAGAGATGCTTAGGCACCTGTATTTGGAGACACATGGAGAATCATGAAACATCCATGCATATATATAAGAGTCTCTCCACGTCCTCCACTATAATTAATGCTAGCAAACACTTACTATATGCTTTACTTAATAATTAAGCTAGTTACTGTTCCTAGAAGATACTACGGGTACTCTGCAGTCCTGCTGCCGCATGTTTCAACCTGGCCAGGAGTTGAACGCCTCGTCATTCGTCACGCATGCACTCAATTAAGCAGCGACGCCCACACGATCGAGCTCGTCTTCAGGTCCACACGGTGACGGTGGCTAGAAAAAACAATGAAACTACTACCTCTAATAAGCGCCTGCTAAGCTTGCATAATTGCATATCATTGCCGCTCTGATCCTCTCTGATGATCATCCGGCGAGCGATGTGTTCAGGTTGAGGCCACGACGTACATGGTTTAATAATAGCGCTGGCAGCACTGACGCACAGTGTGTTGCGTATGCGTACTCCTCGGAGCACTGCAGCCCATGCCCCTCCGATCCACCCCGCCTGCCAGCCTGCTGGATTAATTGGTGCATGTGAGATATATGGAAGCCATCCAACCACGTCCCAACAAAATTGCATTAAGACCCTGCTTAACTCAGGAGTACGTTTATGCCACATGAGACAATGTATGCATCAGAGTGTGGCAAAAGCTAGTGTGTGTATGCATGTGTAGTTTGAAGGGGGAGAGGGAGAGAGCGCAAGAGGAGGAGGATTGCTGTGCTTGTTCAGTTGTTCTGGTACTACCTCTGACGGCTCTGTGTGGCATGCCATGGCATCCGAGAGGGAGAGATGGAATCAGAAGGGCTGGGGACGACGAGGCCGGCCATGTGCCTGTCCGGCCCGGGCCCAAGAAACAACAAAGCTGGGCACTACTGGGAGGTGCATGCATGCAGATGCTGATGCACCCAGCTGCGGCCGGCGCCGGCACGACAAGCGCTGCGCTGCGCAGGTCGGCCGGGGGTCGGGGTGGGAACACCGAAATAATTCCTGCCCGTTTCGGACACGCGGCCGGGCCCCTTCCGCGGCGGCACGGCACGGCACCTTCCTCTTCTCCGTATCGTATCCTATCCCAGTGCACTGCACTGCACACGCAACCACCACTGCTCACCCCTGATGAGACCGTTGAGCTCGCCCCGTTACGTCGCTTTCGCAAGCACGCCACGCCTCGGCCCATGTGCTGCACCCTGGACCGGTCCAAGCGCGCGCCCGCGGCGCCGTGCCCGTGGAACGGAAAGTGGACCGGGATCCGCCCACCTAGCGCTTTTGCAACTGTACGTACGTGTATGTACTGTGCACGGGTAGGCGATAGCGTTCCGCTCCGACTCCCCGTGCCGGCGTTCCGTGACAATGGCGTAGGGGGGCCGCGTGCGTCGGCGGGGACGACGGGACCGGGGCCGCGGGGTTCCACAACCAAACTAGCTGGCGCGCCGCGTGAGCCGCCCGCCGCGCGCTGTGGAGACCGGCGGGTGGAGCGGTGGTCCAGCCCCTTGGCAGCCACGTTGCAACGAGAGAACGTGAATGGAAATTTAGAATGTTATTTTGTTATTTTATATGATATGAGAACGTAAATGTTCACGGATCGGAAACGTGAATTTGACCATGTTTCACGTTTTGGCTGCTAAGGTCCAGCCTTCGACAAGGACATCAACTTAATTGTCCGTGGTGCACAACTTTGCATCTTAAGCATGGGCATGTTTGGATGTGCTTATAATCCAAGAACGATGAGAAGTCTGCCAAACACCCTGTGGTGTGTATTGATTTCCTCAACTGCCCATGTCTCCCTAGCGTGGGATTGAACTGAGTCTCCGATTTTACGTTTCGTAGCTCCTCACTACGAGAATTCTCGTACCGCACTGTGTGGTGATGAGGAATGTATCCAAACAGTGTCTACGCCATCCAGTGGCGGAGGACGAAACAAAATTAAGGTGTGGCGAAATTGATAATATAGATACCAAACATTTCTCAATAATTTGTACACATATATATGTATTTATGACTGTCTTACGCAAGCTGAATCGTCGATTTGATTTTTGATCTCTCTGTGACTACAAGCAGCGGCCAACAGGCCAAAGCATAAGGTCCATATACTGATGTATACGTATATACGTGACCAAGGCCGTGGCCTGTCGTTTTGGAGCAGCCCAACATGAACAGAACATCATGTTGTACTGTTTTCTTTTTCTCATTGCTGCCTGAGACTTCTTCCTAGGTATCTACCGTGGCCTGTCGTTTTTGGAGCAGCCCAACATCAACAGAACATCATGTTGTACCGTTTTCTTTTTCTCATTGCTGCCTCAGACTTCTTCCTAGGTATCTATAATTAGTATATAGTATATGGGGTTTAAAATTTTTCAGCATTCAAGGTATGCCAAGCGCCACACCTTGCCATCACAGTCCTCCGCCACTGACGCCATCTGGTGATAGCTAGCTGTGTGCTCCTGCCAAGGAGAGAGATAGAAAGGCGGGTTTGGGAAGCTAATCTGCTTCAAGAAATCCATCTATGATATAAAGCTTCTTTGCTGAGATTTTTGTTTAGGTGGCGTGGCCACATTCTGTAATATGATCTAGAGAGTCCGCTAGGGTCATTGTGTCATGGGGTTCAATCGTAGTGATGGCCGGCTAAGGTAGTGTTAGTTCTTTTTGTGCAAAGTACTTTGCTGGAGAGCTCAGGCGCTTAAATGTTTTCCATATGGTATCCCCATCTGCTGGCGCTATAATAACCGTTTTCATGGTCTATTGACCCTGATTAATGGATGGGGGGCTCTGCTTTGAAATCCTAAAAAAAATGGAAGTGCACCTCGTCCGATGTCTGTCGCACAAAGCGTGCCTGCGCTTAGATGTTATTTCGCGAAGCTCCACCATCAGCTCCAAGAGCTAGCTAGCTCTGAGAATGTAACTCTTGCCTTTTGGCTTCCAACCAATGTAATTCTAGAATTCGAAACGCAACAAGGCCATGAAAGAATATAATTGCAGGAGGGGGGTAAGAGCGACTCCACCAAGAGTCAGTTTGGTAATCTCCACCTGCTCCAAATTCTCTGTGAAAGATGATTATATATGAAAAGTGATTCTATGTTTTATAATTCTCTAGAATAAACTCTATGCATATAACAATTCTGTGCATGGAGTGAATCGGTCAGAGAACAAGTTCGGCATAGTTTTTCATAGATGATATATCTAGCGAAGGGGCTCATGGCACAGTTGCAAAAAGCCACTGGTTGGGGTGCTCCGCCCAGGGTTCGAGCCCTCCAGTATTACTTAAAAAAACATATCTAGTCATGGATTAAAAATACTCCGTAATGCATATCTTTAGTCAAGATGTATCGGAACAAATATTGTGAAGTTCCTTTCAAAATAAAATTATTGTTAAGTTATATATATTCTGCCGCAACGCGCAAAAATCATCGCTAATTCGTCGGAGACAATGGTAGGTCGTGCACGGGCCACTGGTTGTTACCGTGAGGCAGATCACGGAGAGGTAATGTCCAATCACACTGGGCTATTCGATCGGATTTCACTGAATTGCTGCTGAGTGGTACGTAGTACTCCAACTACCATGTGGATTGCACTCCCCGGCTCCCCAACACGGGCTACGGCGGGTACCTAGGGAAACTGGGAAACAGGAAACAAAAACAGAGGAATCGATGAAACACCGAGCTGCAGTCAGTCAGGCAGCCTCATCTACGGCCATGCATTGCTTGTCCGGCGGCCATTGGCGTGCGGGAACCCCCAGTGCCGTACGGACGCGCGGGGGCTCCAATTATTGGCGTAATCAAACTAGGCCTCTCAGCTCCCAACACGTAGTCACGAAAGGAATTCCTGCTTTCCATTCGCCCACGACGGCACCACCCGTCCCACGCTTTTGCTGGCCCTAGCTCGACGGAGGACGGACGGACAGGTAGGCCGATGATTAAACTACTGGTGCGGCAGCGGCAAGATAGATGCCGAGCCATTTGCATTGGTTTGATTACTGTGCCTTTCAGCGGGGTCAGCAGATGGATCATGAGAGCGGCGAGCTGCTGCAGGCCTGTAGAGTGCAGTGCAGCTCAGCTCAGCTGGATCGGGATCCTGCCGCTCGGTTTTTCTATGCGGTGGGACTGTTGGGATTTGTGAGACCGTTTTTGCTTAGGGTTTCTTTATTGTTGCACCCGCCTGCCTGGACCTCACGGAGGAGCGCTCTAAACTAAACGCGTGCTTCATTTTCTTTATTGTTTTCTCTGTCAGGAGGTTGTTAAGATAGACTAGTTTAGTTTAGCGTGGGCGGAGTCGCAAGTAGCGAGGAATAAGTGCTCCCACTTGCCATACATCATCAAGCTCTGACCTTTTTTATACTGCGAGTACTAGTGTTTCTGGTTACTAGCGGGCGCGTCTGTGTTTAAATAGACTGTCAGCATTCAGCACTGGCATGTTAAAAAAAAAAAGAGCATTCAGCACTGGCTCAAATGTACTTGTTCCTTCTTTTCTAGATCGGCCCAAATGTACTGGATTGGATAAAAGTGCGGCCCACCAAACTGTTGGGCGTGGGCCGCTCGAGCCGGAAATGCAATGAAGGCACATCACCCCGTGTGTTTCACAAGCCCATTTTGATCCCATAGGAATGGTGGAGAAGCCCAATCGATCAAATGGGCCGGTCGGCCGTAGATGAAGCATCGAAAGCTGGGGGTGTCTGTTCACAAGGCCTACGTACAGTCCCCTAAAAAAAAAAGGCCGATACCATCATTCATCAGTAATCCATTCAGATTTTCCGTCTTCCACCTCCTAAATCTAAGAAGAAATTTTATAGAGAATGAAAAAAATACAAATTTGCTTATTTCAAAGCATTGTAAAGGTTCATCAGACAAAACATGATGTTGATCCTACCAAACACAGGACTAAACTCAGTTTTAACTCGATGAGTTGACAAAACTCATTTTAACTAGATGACTGTTGTTGTTCCTCGTCAAGAATTCAGCTGAACAAAAGCAAAACTTCGACTGTAGAAATAGCACCACCACGTTGCCTCCCCATAGGACCCAATCAATATACTTGTCCACGCAGGCGATGCTCACAAAAGCGACGTCTCATCCGAAACAAAAACTACTACATACTGACAGACCACGTCGTCCCTTGTCTTCTGTACACTCGTCAGCAGGACGCCGCAACTCTCACACAGCCGACAGCCCCCTTCCCTTGAATGGCTGAATTCCTACTTGCTCCCTAAAAAAAATACACATCTTTTTTGTAATTACACACAGCATAATTAACGACGCAACATTTATATATTTATTTTAAGTAAAAATATTGATACTACCTAATTCGATTTTAAAAACGATTTATCAAGAGACAGATGTCTCCACTACGCTGCCAGCGCATCGGCCACCTTATTACAAGTTATAGAGATCACAATTACAGAAAAAGACACAAACTCTGACATCAATAACAGTCTAAGCTCAGCGATGATTCCACCCATGGCAGACGGTCAGCAGTCATCACCCTTCAATGGCAGTCTTTACCAGAGACGCATCCGGTACCATTTGAGAGATCCCAGGCGGCCAGGCAGAGAGATCCCAGGCGGCCAGGCAAGCTGCCATTCTTGCAACCGATAAGCAGCCGATTAGTTCAGCATGAAATGGGCTTTGGAGGAAACTGTTCTCGCCCGCTCCAGCCTTAACCAGCAATCCCTTATCATCTCTTATTATATAGCCCAAGCCCGCAACCACCACTGCCTGACTTGCAGTCATAAGCTCCGTCCGTGTTAACTTTGAAGATCCCACGTTCAGGTTTACGCCACCGTAATGACTGACGGCTTTCCGGCAATAGGGCGGCCTTTTCCTTCTTCTGAAATCTATCCGTCAGAGCAGCAGTAACATAGGCTACTTCAACAGCCGTTCTTCTTCCCTCTTATCGCCATTTGTTCTTTTTTTTACTGATGAACAGAGAAAGTATTTGTTTGAGGCCACCAACCATGGGTATCTGGCGAGCGGCTTCTGGTGTTGGTGCCCGTGGAAACCGCGGCCGTGACCCGTGGCGCAGGCAGGCGTGAGTTTGAGCCCGCGCCGGTACATCGGATACGTTGGCGACACCGTACGCTGTTTCTGGATCCCCCAACCAAACCACGGGCAGACGCGCGAAAGCGAACCCAACCGAGCCATTTCTTCGCTCGGCTTCTAGCACATACCAGGGCAGCCGCCACCGGGTCACATCAAACCAGGGCGCCCTGCCCACCGTACCGCGACACGCAGCGATTCCACCTTCCCCACCTGACCTCATCTCCTTCCCCAATCCTGAAACCCGATCGACCACCCTTTTAAAAGCCTCGACCTGCTCGGACGATGAAAGTCCACATCCAAAATTCCATCCGCTGTCCAAGACCAATCCAATCAAATCCCAGCGAGAGTGCAAGCAGGTTCGTTCCCTTCCTCGCAGAACAGAGCAATGATTCTCGTGGCGGTAGTGGCGGAGCTGCTGGAGGAGTACACTGCGCTGGTGGCCCGGGTGCTGGAGCAGCTGCTCACCGACGCGCCGTTCCCGCGCCGGATGCGCTTCCTCATGCTGCGGAGCCTCCCCTTCGTGCCGCCGCCTCTGCCCCCGCCGCCGCCGCCGCACGCCCTCCACGTCACCACCCGAGGCTGATCTGATCGGCTTCATTTCAGAGGTTTTCAGCTTGCCCGCCATGGCCAGCGTCGAGCGACCAGCCTGTGCTTGCGGCAGCTGAACACAGATAGGCTGATCAATGATCCACGGTGTGTTTGTGTTTCATTCGTTTCTCGCTTCCTTTTGTCAGTTCTTGGCACGGTGCTGTAAAGGATTAATATGCTGTCTTTGAGGACTCATTTGTTTCTGTAAATATTCTTGGTAACATGAACCATGAGAAGACTTTGTTTGACACTTTCTTGGGCAGCTGAGCTCCGTACGTGTCTGGATAATGCACTGTGCGATAATTTTTTTCGCTGTACCATGGCAATGCGATGCGTCACCTTCACGGTTTCACCGGCTTTAGCTGTCTGAGAAATATCCAGACACTTCTGGACATTGCTTTAGGTAGCCACTGATAGGTACTTTTTTTTTTTATAACAACTGATAAGGGACTGTTGGACTGGCTAATGCTCTTCTTTTTTCTCATTGAGCGTGGCAAGTGTTTGGCCGGAGACAGTGATCCTAGGTTGACAGTAGGTGACTGATTCCGCACCAACACCACTCGGTATGCTGTTAGTTGTCAAAATTTAGTTGCCAAAGTTTTGATAAGCCAAAATTTTAGAAGCAATTTGGTTCGGCACCAAAATTTGCCAATATATACCTTACAATTGGCATGCCAAATCCATGGCAAATATTTTTGCCAAATTGTGGCGATTTTTTTATTAAATCTTGGACATGGAAAATTTTGGTAGTACTTTATTTGCCCGTTTGCCTCAAGGGTGCATCGACATCCTTGACACTAACTTAGAATTTTTCAATTAGTACTGCTGGCCAAGAATACCTTTTCTTTTTGTTCTTAAAATAATAACACTCAAAAGTTGCTCTTTACTTGCGTGCTTCTCGGTACTATGGTATCAAACTAAATGCTTGCTTATTAAGTTGCGTAGTTGCGTGCTTATGTGTTGGAATTGATCTTCCACCGATTAGACCCAAAAGTCTAATTGGGTCTTATCTCGCGCTATCTCGCGCCTTGATTGGGGGCGTCCAACCAAACAAAGTTGGTGCCCCCCGTCACACAGTGCCAATAAAGATATGAGGCCTAAGAGCTCCAATTACGAAGTTCACCTGGGCGGAACAACGTACTCCCACCGTCTTGAACTCTATTCCAATCTCGAGGGAGGCACTATCAGTGACAGGAAGCCACCGTCGACGGCTCTACACCTCGCCCGACGTCCACCCCGGAGCCGAACATCACGGCTACTCCTCCATCGACACTCTGCATCATCGCCAGTGTCGGTGACGAGCTCCTCACTGCCAAGCCGACAGTATGTACTTCTATTCTCATCCCCTCCTATCTTGTTCCCTAGATCTAGCTTTTTTTTTTCTAGAACATGCCCATGGCATGCATTGCATTAAGGAGACAGGAGTTTGGTACAATACAAACTAACAGATCGGGGACGGTAACGAACGTTACCGAAGCCCAAACGGAAAGCGACCACAAAGAGAAGAGTTACAACGATTACACCAGACGAGAAGCTAGTAGTTCCTGCAGTTGCTTGTAACCAGCCGAGCACCTGGACATGGCCTCCTCCTTGATCGCGCCAAGAAGCTGCAGGTGGCTGGAAACACGACCATCGAACGTCCTAGCATTGCGTTCTTTCCAGAGAGACCACCCAACCAAGAAGAAGAGTGAGTCAAAGCCCCTCCAGAGCACTTTTGGCATGCGTTTTCGTTCGAAGTCCACCATTGCATAACAGGCTCCTCACGCACCGAGACGAAGGGTCGAGACGCAACCAAGACAGGATGGTGTGCCAAACCTCCCTGCTGACCACACAGCCGAGGATGATGTGGTGAAGAAATTCAACCCCCGATCACACATGGTGTAGACGTTAGAGTCCTGAAGGCCGTGTCGATGGCGTCGTTTTCGCAGTCCAACAGCGGTCGTGCATAGCTAACCGAAGAAGAATCTGACCCTTGGCGGCGCTGAAGTTTTCCAGATTGTCTTGACGCCTAAAGGTCGAATAGAACCAAAGAACAGAGCGGCATAGGCTGAAGAAGTTGAATAGCATTGGTCTGCTGACAAACTCCATGCAAACGTGTCGGCCTCATTGGTAAGCTGTACGCTATCCAGTCGATCACAGATAGCAGCGATCTCAACTGCCACTTGCATGGTGACGGCCCCCTGGATGTGGGACGCCCAAGCATCGTTTGGCAAGGCCTCTGCCACCGTTGTCTTCAACTTTGAGCGCTTGACGGACGCGAAGACCGTTGGTGCACTAGATCTAGCTTCTAGTACATGTTCAAAGTTGTTTATCTCATATGAAAGAGGAATTACCCACTAGATCTGCACCTAGACGATCTACAGAATTTAACAATCTTCTCATGTATGTTGAGTATATTCAAGATATTTTTTTTAGATTAGTAATATTCAAGATAGATAAGCTTATCATTGTTGGGCTTGGGTATGGGCTCAACTATCTAAATCCCGAAGGTAACATCGAGCCCGACATATTAGCGATGGCTTTTCTTTTGAGTTTGTCTATAGAATACAGTGTTTTAGGTAGTCGATTTTTTTTTCACATCTTCATATATCCTCCTCCTGACGTGCGTCGCCTCTCATGGCAATGGGTGGCGGAGCCAGGATTTTTCTGGAGCCTGGGCGAGATACAAAGAACCTATTTGACATGGCTCTGCCTCCTCCTAAGATGTCTCGGGCTCCTCAGGTGCGCTTTTTTAGTGGAGTTGAAGATATTTAAAAAAACATTTGGCAAAGACATCTTCATTGACCTTTTTTTAATGATTTGCATTAGTGTTGTGGGGAGAAGTCATATTTCTATGGCTTCGGCTTCACTATAAAAAAAATGGCTCTAGCTCCTTCGGACTCCTTTCAACGAACAGCTTTGTAGATACCCATTTAGCAAGGCTCCTTACAGGGAGCTGCGATAAGTCGAAACTGGAGCTCTGTAAAATAAAACCTAAGACATAATATAGAGTATTGTACATGAAAGCCATCTGGCTGACGTGTTGGGCTAAAGAATTCATCGGTGTGAAATGTTTCCATGATCTGTCCTCCTAATTCCTTCTTTATTTTCCTTTTTCTCCACACGTGCACTCCACAGCATGCATCATATCAAAATGAGTATGTATGATCTCCATGCTAAACATATTTCTGATGGTATATTTCTTCACTAGCATCATCATATGCACGAGTGATCAGGGCATACACATGTATATAGGGAGAGATACGAACTGCAGCAGCTCTGCATTCTTGTCAGTGACGTAGTGTACATATGTGTTTACCACCAGGAGAGCCCGGCCACTGGCCCGGGGTGGCCGGGCGCTGGCTCCGCCAGTGGCAATGGCCGTCCCTCCCTCGCCAACGTCTCTCACGTCTCCCCGCCACCTGGCCTGCCTGCCTTCCTAATAAATATGTATTTTAAGATGAATTTAAAGAAAAAGAGAGGAAGAGGAAGTGAAGAATCGATTGCTTCTGTTTCTTTTCGTAAGATTCTAATGGAATTGTTATGGAAACAATACACATGTTGAACATAAGAACAACTTTAGTTTGCTGCCTCAATGGACTACTGTACTACTTTTTTTTAGATAATGGATTTAAAATCCGGCCTCTATATCCGGGGATGTACACAACCCAAAGTTACAAAAGCGAAAGAAAAACAAAAAAAAGAAAAGCCATAGTCTTATAGAATGATCAGGACAATACAACAAAAATGTTTCGACCCTCTATTTGAGAGAGAGTGTCCAGGGCATGGCTAGAAGTATGTGTGCTTGTGTTGATGCCTTCAAGAAGGTAAATGACATCCGCATGACGCCATCATCAACGAAAGGAAGAGGAAATTGCAGCGACGCTCCAAGGGGGAAGATGACGTTGTGCGTCATCGCCGCCGGCCCAGCACCGCTAGGCAGGGTTTTCACCCGTAGTCCAAAGTCCTGCAAAAACACATCCAAGCTAAACCTACATACAACAGATGCCGAAGAATCAGCAGAGTCTTCATCAGATGTCGCGAGGTAGCAGAAAGTGTGATGCGGGTGCTGTCCGATGTGATGTCGTAGACGAGCGCCGCGATGGCCGTACCCACAAATGGGTCGAGCCGGTACTCCCATGTTCTCCCAAACGCGGTTGAAACGCCGAGGACGGCCGTGGCGTACACCGTGTACTCGAGGCCGAAGGATGACACTCAAATCCGCCCGGCAGGATCCGCCGCGGTGAGATCCCGGACGGGCACCGGCCGGGATGGGAGGCCTAGGACGCGGCGGTGGTTGGAATGCCACCGCGACCCCAAACCGAGGAGGCGGCACCGAGATCGGGCCATGCCGAGCCGACGAAGCCCAAGACCGCCCCGCCCCGAATCCACCGCCCCAAGCCGGACCACCCAACCACGCTACAGATCCATGGAGGAAGGCCGGCTCCGGCACGGAGGGGAGGCGCCGCGCCGCCGTGGGATCGCGACGCGGCCGCCGCTCCGGAGCCGCTCCGTCGCAGGACGATGTAAACCGCGGCGGTGGCATGGTGAGGCCGGAGCGGGTCGACGAGGGGCAGGGCAGGGCCGTGCCGCCGCGGGTCGGGGTTGGCGCGGCCGCCGCCGCAGTGGATCGGGGAGGTGCATCCAGCGCCGTCGCGGATCACGGATCACGGCCTCGGAGACACGCGGATCGCCACCGGGAGAGCTGGCCGGAGGCCGAGGTGAAGGAGAGGTGGGGGTGGGGGAAGGAGAAGGTGGAGATGCCGTCTCGCGTGAACTCGGCGAGGACGGCCCGGCGTCGCCCTCACGGCCGTCCGCCGGGTTGTGCCGGCGTTGGGCTCCGGCGACGGCCGGGAGGCGAGGAAGGGCGGCGGCGAGTGGCGGCGCCCGGAGGTGCCGCCCGAGTCGCCCTAGGGTTGGGCGACGCGGGGGCCTGGTGGTGGCGGTGATCTCCGCAGATCGATGTCGGTCCTTAGTCGAACTCCATCGATCCGTGGAAGCGGCACCTCGATGTGATTTCTGATTTCACACTGTCAATAACAGAGCATATTTAGAGTAAAATGCACACTGGGTACTTAAACTATTGGGGTAGTATCATCTAGGTACTCGAACTGAAAAAGCTATCACCTGGGTACTCAAACTATTAGGATAGTATCATCTGGGTACTCGAACTATAAAAGCTCCCACCTGGGTACTTAAACTATTGGGCATTACCATCTGGGTACGTCAGGACAGCAGGAAAATGAATTTTGATTCCTTTTCATTTTATAAAAATTGATGGATAGCGCTGGAATTTGTTATTTTTATAAAAACATAGTTAGAGCTCTAAAAATTCTAAAAAATTGTGTAGCCTCTCCATGATGTACTCTACCTAAGAAAAAATATGAAACTTGAAAAATAATTAGTTTTATATATTTAAAAATTACCTCTTTTAATTAATAAATGAGCTTCCATGAATTTTAATAATTAAAATAAAGTAAGATTAAAATATGTAATTTTTAAACATACAAAAGCAACTCATTTTTCAAGTTTCATATTTTTCCTAGGTAAAGTATATCATGGAGAGGCTACATAAAAATTTTTATAATTTTTGGAGCTCTAATTATGTTTTTACAAAAATAACAAATTCTAGTGCTATTCATCAATTTTTAGAAAATAAAAAATTCATTTTCCCACGCTCCTGGCGTACCGGATGTACTGCCCAATAGTTTAAGTATCCAGTGAGAGCTTTTATAGTTAATCTTGCATTTCCGGATACTATCCAATAGTTTGAGTGCGGATGTTAATTTTTTTCGGTTCGAAGCATCTGCGATGATACTACACCAATAGTTTAAGTATCCATGGTGCATTTTACTCGCATATTTATTCGTTATCAACAAGTGTGCGCTACTGTTATAACTTAAGTCACAACCTCTTTTGTGGTTCCTGATTGAGACATCGTCAAGAAGCAGGGCACACACTACTCACTTATCAATCAAAACGCTAATAAGCTTAAGTGCACGATCAGATTCAGAGCCGGATCAGCGGGAAAAGCTTCTTCCACGACTTCCTCAACCTGTACGCGGTGAAGGCTGCCAGGTACTGCTTGGGAGCTTCTCCATGCGTCGGCGCATGCTCGCCTGGGCCCAGTTCGTCACCGTTCCAGAACCGCGCGTCTCGGCGCTTCTTCCGGACGGCGGCGAGCACGTCGTCGCGGCTGCAGATCCCCCACACCGTCACCTTCTGCTGGTGGTAGTCTGTCTGAACTGAATGTATACCTGCAAAACAAACACGTCCCAGAAGCACACGGTTAGCTTGGTTTTCAATTGACGATGCACTGTTTTGTACGTAACGCATAAACCAGTTTTAAGATCTAATAAGCACCTTTGAGATGTGAGAGCGCCTTCTTGATCTTCTTCTCACACCCGTAGGAGTAGAGCGGCACCTTCATCTCCACATACTGCGCCTCGATCTTCCTCCCGGCCAGGACGATCTGCATGTCCGCCATCGGATGATTGTGCCAAGCTAGCTATCACCTGGAAGGCTGTGGAACACCAACTCAGACACTGACCTGAACTGCTCGAGCTAGAAATCAGTGTGCAGATAACCGCAAGAGAACGGCCTGCGCGCGGGTTAATATACACGCACCAAAAAGGCAACGCCACGGATGTGTGGGACATGGCAGGGATGTATGGATGATGCTTGCATATCCTAGACATGGATGCATGCCAGCATGTGCGCGCGGCCGATCCTCGCTTTTGAGGTTCCGATCCGTCACCATGCGCGCTTTTCGCCGAGGGGTGACCGGAGAGCACGAGAGGCTGCAGCTGATCCAGGGCTCAGACGCCACGGCCGCCGATTAGAAAAGAGGCGGCTAGTGGAGGGATTACGTGTAGTCAGTGGCGATCTGTCGCTGCGGAGTGGCCGGCTGACGAGGCGAGGCGTACGAGCCCATGTGAGACGCCGTGCGAAGCTGAGCCGGTGGTTGGAGATTGGAGAAAGGGCGGAGGTGGAGGCGACGACGGCGTCGTGCTGGGAGTACGTGGCGCGCGCCGCGGCCGCGCGGGGGCATCTTGGCTTTTGAGACCGGTGTCGAAAGGAGGCTCCAACTGATGGGCAAGTGCCAAGCGGAATAAAGCCACGCCAAGTGCATCGGTTGGATTGGATTCGGATTTGTTTTCTACCCTTTGCATGTGGCCGATCGTCTGTTTCTTGGCCACAAAAGATGGCTGAGTTCTGCCGGCGAGCGTCGGCTGGGACCTGGGAGCATATTCGATAGTAATTCATCACTGCCAATTTTGTTGCTGATCCGTTTTCAATCAATAATCCAAAGAGACAATTTCTGTTCAGAACGCCATCCTGGGAACTCCGCGGACCAATTACAGCCAGCGGACTGAACTAGCAGCTGTTGCCGATGGCGCAAACTGCTCGGCTCTCCTTTGCTGCAAGTGGGACCAGCTAGCGGGAAGCATGCAGAGGATGCCGCACGAAGGATTCTGTGCCACACCGTCGCATAGAGTTTTGTTCCGTTGCCGACACACTCAATGCAAAAAGGCTGCATGCATGGTAGCTCTCTCCTATAAATTCGCCTATTCTACCGATCAAGATATCACAAGTTGTTCAGCTCAGCAGCAGTCACTCCACGTCCACAAGTTCCACAGCACGCCGGAATGTGCAGAGCGATTCCCACGGCACCAATGATGGCCATCGTCGTCGCCGTCCTCATGGCGGCGGCAGTGACAGGCGTTGTGGCGAGGGACTCATCGGGTACCCCAAGCTCCCTCACGACGTGGAACGTGGCAGACTGCTCGGGGGATACGTCAACCATCGGGGCGTGCGGCTGCACGGACCTCGTGTACTACAGCGGGCAAGAGTTCCACTACCGGGGCGAGACGGCCATGCTGTACACCGGAACTGGTTGCACTGGCAAGCCGTACCAGGTGTTTGAGGACACCCAGGCGTGTGGCGATTTTGGATGGCGCAGTATCAACATCGACTGCTGAATTATGGGAAATTATGCATCCTGATTCTGTTGTGGTTCTGTTCTGTACTTCACAATTTTCGTAAAGGACGAATTGATCGTCTTATATAGTCCAATGTATTGCTAGTACCAGTCAGTTATTTATCACACGTGTTTAGCCTGGTTATGGTGTCATGGTTGCTCGTAAGTTGTAACACCTTTTTTCTCTCCTATTATTATATACTCCTCCATTCCAATTTATAAGACGTTTCGCTTTTTTAACATAAACTTTGACCTTATTTATTCAAAAAATTGTTCAAAATATCATTTCTTTTGATATGGCTTCCTTTTATTAATAAAAATTCTTCAATACTAATTTAAATTTTACTGTTTTTTGTACAAAGTTTTGAATAAGACGAGTGGTCAAACTTGGGTTGAGAAAGTCAAACGCCTTATAAATTGGAATTCGACAAGATATTATATAAATACTCCAATACATCTCTTTTTAAAAATTACACAGATGTCAAAGCAGTCTATATTGATTTTTTTTAATTGCCTTTCTCTTGGGTCCGCATGTGCCTGAACCATCTAAACCCAGCGCGACCCAGCCAATGTCTAGTGCTTCATGGGCGCGGTCACCGCGTGCTGCTGTTCCCGCTCGGCATGGCCTCATTCAAATTTGAACTTCTCCCGCCGTCACCACGTCATCAACTCACTGACCATGTGACCCACATCGTCATTGACAGGATTACACTAACACACTCGTACCTTTCTTGGTGTGGCCAGTTTGGCGACGAGCACTCGCAGCGGTACCTCTCCTGGTGTGGCGAGTTTGGCGACGAGCATGGCGCCGGTGCAGATGCTATAAAGGCCAATGTGGTCTTGGACGTAGACGATGAAAGTTATGTCAAGGAACAAGAAAACTATACGGAGAAATAGAACATGGAAAAAAAAAATCCTTGTTTATTGTCAATAGAATTCAGGCCACACACATGGATTTATCATCCCGTACACATGGCCACATTAGGGAGACTACACTGTGATGTAGCCATAGAGGTTACTACGAACGATGAGATCTCGATTATGTTTACGAATTGTAGCAAGCTACGAGTAGCAGTGGTAATGGTTGGTCGCCGGTGTCCTCGAGCCGCAGCTTGCCACCAGAATTCCGATGCCATCCAAGACGAAGAGACAAGAAACCTAGCTAAGGGACACCCAAGCCTCGTGTCGTCTCCTCCAGGGGCCGACCCGAGGCCGCCCAACCCCTCCTCCCCCGCCCCCAAACGCTCCCCTCCACTCGTCGTCCCGGGTCGCCGCCGCCGCCCGGCCCGTGGGGAGGGCGCCCAACAAGGACCCCCTCTCCCCGCACCCCCGTCGCGGGTTCCTACTCCCCCCTCTCTACCTCAGCGTCGGCCAGCTCCGACTGGCAGGGCGGCAGATCCGGCCCCGCCATGGCCGGATCCGGCCTCCCTGCGGCCGGGAGTCGCCCAGGAGCGGCCGGTTGGGCGGCAGGGTTCCGAGCTAGGGTTCGGAGCGACCGGCGCGGCCGGCCCCGTTCCCCCGGCCTCCCTGCGCCTAGGCGGCGGCGGGGCGCCCGCGTGCTCCCACGCCCTCGAACGGCGGGCCCCACGCACAGGTGGCGGCCGCGGCCCCCCCGCACTCCCTCTGCGCGGCGGCGGGGCCCAGCGGGCGGGGCGACACTCGGCCACTTGCGCCGCGCCGGCCGGCCAAGGACGCCGCCCCCGGCTGCAGGGCCGGCTCCTTCCTAACTGCGGGTCGGGGACCTGGCTAGGGTGAGGCGGCCGCCACGGCGCCGCCGTTCCTCGGGCCGTCAAGTCGCCGCGCCGCTTGCGCCCGGCTGGCGCCAGCGGCCGTCCCGACCCACCTTCTCTGCCCGCGGGCCGGCAGGTCGTCGACGCCGGAGGCGAGGCTTCCGCCGGCGGCACCCTCTTCCGGGACGGACCAGCCGACGGCGCGGCTTACACGTTGGGGCGTGTAAGCGGGACATCTCACTCGGCTCGTCATCGACACGAGGCGTGGAGCTATTGGCATTTCTTAGCGCGATTACCAAAAATAGACTTAGAGCCTAATCCACGATAACGGCGCCGAAACGCTAAATGTCTTTACTCCACATATTTACTAGAAACGGTTCTAGCAACTACGCGAGTGTTCCAAGAGATAGATCACATCCTATTAGAATAAATATCCGCAAGCGCACGGATCTATCGTTGCGAAGATTTCACCGGAAGTCGGGGTATCGTTATTTATAATTTCCCAAAGGAAGGCATGGGGTAGTTAAGTAATCTAGCATGGGTATGAATACAATATCTAGCATGAGGAGAAACCGACCAATGTGCTATACAGGGTAAGCATAGGGTAGTTTGGATAGTGGACACACACTTAGAGCAACCTCAAAGGAATAAAGGTAAAATAAAGAATAAAGAATAATCTACGCGGAGCAAAGGGGTCCTATATAGTCAATGCTTGAACAGCAATTCCACATGTTATACAAGTCAAAACTCATTATGGACTAGGAATATGGGGAGACCGCGGCAAGCGGGTCTCATGGGTCGATGGCGGCATTTACGAACTCCTACTCAACATACGAACGTGGGGATTACAAGGGACGGACAGGGCTGTCACCACACTCGCCGCCTACCACCTCAACCGTGGCATGCCGACATATCCGAAAGTTCCTCGCACCCGGACACCACGTCCGCATACTAAGGAGCTACCTACGCCCCCTGGACTCCCACCCTACGGATGGACGAGCTAAGACATAGGCAAACCCGAAGGTACATCGAACCGCTATTCCTCTTCTATAACCTAATCTAAACAAGTAAAACATATGAACGATGAAGAACAATGTAGAAACACGATGAACAACTCTCACAGAACTATGGCCTAGTTCTTGATCATCGAATATATCGTGTACTAGACTATACTCTAGTTCATATGCACGACTATATAAATAAGATGAGAACTTGACTAAGGAAGAACGCTCCATAGATTTATACCAAAGCCGTAGCTTTTCTCCCGGAGACAAGCTCTCCAAGTAGCTTTGCCTAGCTCCAAATGACTAACACTAATGCTAAAAGAACAAGTGAGAGGTGTAGAGATGGCTCCAAATGGTGTGTGTGATGGTGGAGGGCCTCTCCTCTTCATTTATAGGGCACTGGATGCAGTTCGGGGGTAGTGAGGTAAAAGCACCAGCGGAACCGTCATGCCCGGGATGGAAGGCAAAAACCGCCTTGGCCGGGCCCCGGGGCAGGGGGCGCGCGCCCAGGCACGCGCGCGCGGGTGGCGCCCCCCGACCGACTTTGGTCGGTGGGCCCGGGCTAGCCTCCCTGGCCGTGTCCTTGCCGGTGTTTACGGCCCATGTGGCCTCGGATGGCCCATTTGCTCTTCTAGCTCGTTTGCGCCTTCCGAAAAGCGTACTTTTATTCCGGAAATTTCTTTACTTGGTGTATTTTCTGCAAAACAATATTTTCTTCAAGCACAGTGGAACTAGGTCAATAGTAAAGATATATGTGCAATAAAATATTTATTTCCCCCATAACGATCTATTATTGGCGGGTAAAAATCGGAGTTAAGGACCGCCAACAGGAGCTCGTGCGACAAAGGCTCCGTCGAAGGATTGCTTGTGGTGCGCCCCGCGCCCGCCGCACCCCTGGCCTTTAGGTAGGGAGCTTCGGCCAGGGTTGTTGCGGTGGGGAGGCCCCCCCCCGAGGCTCCGGCGTTCGGAGTGGTCCGCGGCGGTGGCCCTAGCTCACGCTAGCTCCCCTCGCCGTTGTCGTGCGACGGTGACGGTGGTTTGTTGCCGGGATGGACGGCCGCGGCGGCGCCCGGCCGACCTCGTCTGCGGGGTGGGCGGCGGGGCGGCGGTCGGGCCCTCCTCGGCTTTCTCCGCACCCTTGGCGGGCCGTGCTCCGCAAGCGTGCCTCGACCCCCTCTTGGGCCTTGGCTGCTCTGGCGGTGCCCTCCCGCCAACGCTCGGGGTGAGTGCTGTGGCGGTGACCATTTCTCCTGTGGTACCCAAGCGTAAGCGGTTCTCCCCCAGCACGTGCACCACGTTCGGCAACTTCGGCACCGGCGGTGGACACCACAAAGAAATCCAGCGGCGTCATTGGCGGCGGCAGTAGCGGCCCAGGGCGGCGTGGTGAAAAACCCTGCCATCCACGGACCAGGAGCCTTGGACCGGCGACGGTGGCGGTGCGTCATCACCTTCTTAAAGGCGTCGTCTTCGCTGTCCCTTGGGCAATCGCTGCCGGAGCAAGGGGAGTGAAAGTTCCCATGGGTGCATGCACCAACGGAGGTGGTGCCCGCGGGCGTCATCCCCTTCCCCGAAGGCTCCGTTGTTGCGCCCAAGTTGCTCATCCGGTGCCCAGTCCGTCCTGCCGGCCCTCTTGGGTCGTTGTGTTGTTGGAATGGTGGGGGTTCCTTTCCTTCTGTTCGTGTGTGTTTCGTCGTTTCCGATCGGGAGTGGCGGGTGAGTTTCAAATCTTGTATCCACCACGGTTTCGTTGTAAAACTTTCTCTCCTACTTAAATACAATGATGCGCAAGGTCTTTTGCGTATTCAAAGAAAAAAAAACCAAGACGAAGACAAGTCAACTACGACTCGTCTCTTTTAACAATACGGTTACAGCGAAATCACAGGTCATATCTAATAAGATGGTTGAACCTGACAATGATTCAGGCTGTACCAATGAGAGGAACTATATATCGATATTGGAGAAAATGCTGAGTAAAAGTGGACAAGAGGCAAAAGAGAAGATTTGATGGATTAGTGATCTATTTTGGTGGAATTTATGGAAGGAAAGAAATCGGTAAACATTCCAATAAAAATCGCTTCAGCCGCTTCTAAGTTGGCATATATACTATGCAAGGATGAGATCTCTCAGTTTCGATCTCTCAGTAGTTCAGAGGTGTTTCAGTTTAGTTCAGGTTGTTTCGGTTGTCACACACCCTTCGGGGGCTGTCCCAGACAGGTTTGGTCCTTAGTGCAGTTTTGGTTTATTTTGTCTTCCGGTTCAGGTAGAGTTCAGCGGACACCCCTGCGATGTTTTTCCTTTCCCCTTTTTTTGTAAAACTTTGTTTTTATCTTCTCTCTTCTAATAAAAATTTGGCAAATCTCTTGCCGCCTTTCTAAAAAAAAAAAACAGGCTAACTTGGAACAAGTTGTACAGCAACTCTCAAACTCCACCCCAAGCAAGAAGCCCCACTTGGCTCATTCCCGGTGGAAGGACATCATGAAACTATTCCCAGATTTCAGAAGAATTTCGTAAGCGTGGCAAATAAAGGTAACTCTATCCCGTGCCGGGCAGAAAACTGGCTTGGAGAAATTCTGAAAGTCAAGTTCCCCATCTATTCTCCTTTGTAAAAAAGCCCAACGTGTCCATCCATTATGCCGACATCAAAGTGTGGAAAATATGTTCATCTTGCCTCTAACCACCGGAAGCTACTTCCCGGTTCGGGGATCTGCAATCTCTTTTGCTTGAGACTAATCGAGAATCCAGTTGAGTCGACATATGGAGATATGAATGGGGGCAGTATTTTTCCTCAAAGAAGGCCTACAAAAAGCTCATCGGCAACACCAGTGCTTCTCCCTATTCAGATGGTTATGGACAGCCAATGTCTGGGTAAGCATAAGTTCTTTTTTTTTTTTTTGGCTGCTTTTAAGAGATAGGCTCAACACCTTAAACCTCCTCGAGGAAAGAATAGGCACCTTGATGATTATTCCTGTGTTCTCTGTGACTCTAGTGTGGAAGAGGATTTGTTTCATCTTTTCTTTAGTTGCCCTTTCAGTCAAGACTGCTGGGACTCTCTCCACATCTATGGGACCTAAACCTTCCCCCTCTTGGCATGGTAAGTGAAGCTAGAAGGTTGTTTGGACATCAAATTTTCAGAGAACTTGTGATCACTGCTGCTGGATTATCTGGAAGACCAGAAATGGCATTATCTTCGACAATGGCAACAGAAACTTTTAGGTTTGGAAGAACAGGTTCAAGGAAGAACTTGGCTTAGTGTGTATCAAAGCCAAAGGAAGCAAGAAGACCCAGCTTGAATCATGGCTTGCAAGCTTTCTGTAATTTCTTTTTGTTCTTCTTCTTTTTGGCCTTGCTGGCCTTGTACTCTTCAGCTCCTTTTGCTGACCTTTGTTGTTGTAGTTAGTTTAGCTCTAGCTCTAGTCTCTTTTTTTCTCCCTTCTGTAGTTGCTTTCAGTTTAGCCTTAGTCTTAGTCCTAGTGCTAACTCTAGTTTTAACTCTTTTTTCCTTTCTTTTAGAGCTAGCTGTTGTAACTGTTTGCCTCTTTTGGCTTTTGCTTTCTTATATATAAAAAGAAAAAGTAGAGGTAGGGCCTCCCTGCTGATCTTTAAAAAAAAAAAGGGCCCCTGACAGCGAGCCAGGCCGTTTGCTCCACTGGGCCTTGATATTTTGCTTGTTAGGTCGGGCCTTCTTTTTCTCCTTGGGCAGCTTGTCGATGGGAGCGTACCATGACATGTGCGCCATTGCCACGATGAAAAATTGTGGGCCGATGTCAGAGGAGGATGGCATATATGGGGCACGGGAGTCAGTGGCTCCTAATGTATATATGGCCATGCAGGTCGACTCCGTTGGCTTGACCTCGGCCTGGTTTTGGACTAGCCCAAGCAAGGCTCCTGGCCAGACCGACGGGCCTCGAGCTAGCACGGCCCCCCGAGTAGGTTCTTGCCAGGATGCACCCCAGGCACGTGGTCCAGCACGGGCACGACCCGCTCCCAACAGTAAGCACGATGGTGGCCTCGTCTCCTAACTCTCTTCTTATCCCCACGTCGGCCTCGCCTGCTAACTCCCTTCCCATCCCCCACCCGGTCTGTCCTATGAACCCCCAAACCCTAACTCCCTTCCCCACCGCACACCAGACGCAGCCCCTGCCCTCGCGGCCTCGCCACACCGCACCGGACCAGTCGAGCCCACGCGAAACATCGGCCGTGCAGCGCATCGCCGCATCCTCTCCACTCCACGTCCCTCGCGTAACTCCGCCTCCACCCACTCCACTCCAGCCTCGGACACCGCTGCCCCGCCTGGCCAGCCCTCGAGCCTGGAGGCCCATCGCGCATGGAGACACCTCTTTGAGCACGTTGGACAAAGCCCCTGGATGCAGCCGCACGGAGGCACCTCGGCGACCGGCGGCCGCCCTCATCCACGCTCGCCCTGGACCCCCAGCCGACCCCGCCCGCCACCTCCTCCCTCTTCCCTCTCCCCTCGGTTGCTCGCCACGTGCGCGGGGCGGGGTGACGCTCACCCACGGAAGCTGAAGAAACCAGCTCCGTCCTCCTTCCCCTTCCCCTGTGAAATGGGCCATGGGCCGCATGACCTCGCTACGTTGGTCGGGCTTTATTGGACCGCACGAAAAACGGCCCACATGGCCTTCGAGGCCATAGTGGCACGGCCTATGAGGCACGACCCTCACCGGGTCATGCTGGTCTGACCTCGTGCCATGCCGCACGCGGCCGCCCATTGGCCATCTATATCCCAGTGTGGCAGTAATTGGGAGCTCCATGCCGATTCCAGCAAACGAGGAAAACAAGAAGGTGGAATTTAGAATCTGGATTGGATCTGTGTGTGTGACACAACTTCCGTGTCAATGACATCCGTGTCGAGGTGAGGAGCCACCAAATCTATAATATTAGGACCAACATGTAAGAGTTGACTTATTTTGCGTGTTTCATTTTATGGATTGCCTTTTGCATGTTATGTGCTTATAATACATAGCTTGATGCCAAAAGATATGATTACAGATACAAATTAAAGTAGTAGTACAAGATTAGAAGAAGGTAACTGTTTACTTTCATGCTAGAGTTTGATTGGAAATTCACGCTAGAGTTTGATTAAGAAACCACATACAAAGAAAGAAAAAGTGAAAAAAAAAATATGATCGTCGAAGTGTAACAAAGTCGCATTTTATTCACTCGTCCCAATGCCAAAGATGAAAGAATGATCCAACACGTAGAGTTCCCACGTCTACGACGACTAGTGACTCGTGAGCCTGTCATGTTACCATACATGCTATCTTTAGTACTAACATTAATCCTAATCATTTAATTGAAAAACAAAAAAGTAGGTCGGGGACCCCTGACCGATTCGGTCAAAAATATTAATCCTAATCATTCTTTAAAAAAAGATTAATCCTAATCACTACATACTAGTATATTTCGTCGAAACACCGGAATTGCAGGAATAAACATGGTGCGATTTCATGCGTATCACATTTTCTTCTTTCTTTATAGAAAATATAAACCACTCAGCCCACTTTTGATCATAGCAGCGAATTCCGGAGTCGGCTGTCCGCCAATCACGACGCGACCAAAGTGGGAACGTGAAAACGAGGAGACGACGCCACTCCAAATATCTGCTCTAGGTTTTATAGCACGACGAGAGAAGAGAGGAGAATTGCCGAAAAGGCGGCAGCACACTCCGGAAAGGGAAGGCCCCTGCCGCAGCCCCACCCGGCCACCCTGCGCTGTCTGTCCCTTTCTCTCTCCTCCGCCCTCCTGGCTGCGGCTGCTGGCCTGCTCCTCCGTCTCTTCCCTCCCAACCCCACCTGACCCCGCGCGGGCGCCGCCTCTCCTCCCACCGTGCGCCCGTGCCCTGCACGTGCTCCCTCCTCCGGCCGCCGCCGCCACCCGCCACACCGCGCCTGGAGGCCCGAAAGGCGCCGCCTTCCTCCCATCCGGCTTCCTCCCGAAGGTTCTTGCGCTTCCTCCGTGCGCCGACTCCGGAGGGAGCATGGACCACGGCGGCGGCGGGGGAGGAGGGGGAGGGGGCGGGGCGCCGTCGAGCAGCAACAGCAGCCCTGGCGGCCGCGGGGGCGGGGCGACCACCACCACCCGTTCTACTACACGGGTCCAACATCCTCCAACCCGAGTGCCGCCGCAGCCACAACCCCAGCAGCAGTCGGCGTTCGCGGGGTCGCTCGCCATCACCCCCGTCCCGGAGCATCCGCAGCCAAGTCGTCGGGCGCTGGCGCCCTGACAACAAGAAGGCGCTGGTCCTGGCGGGTGGGCAGGGGGAGCCGTGGCGGCGGCGAAGCGGCCGTCCAAGGACCGGCACACCAAGGTGGACGGGCGCGGGCGGCGGATCCGATGCCGGCGCTGTGCGCGGCGCGGGTGTTCCAGCTCACCCGCGAGCTGGGCCACAAGTCGGACGGCGAGACCATCGAGTGGCTGCTGCAGCGCAGGAGCCGGCCATCCTGGCGGCCACGGGGACGGGACCATCCCGGCCAACTACTCCTCGCTCAACATCTCCATCCGCCCGGGCGACAAACCCGGCCGCCGCGCGCCGCGCCGTTCCCGGCGCTCGCGCTCCACCCGCACCACCACCACCCGGGGGCGGGGCAGCACGACATGTCCGCCATGATGGCCGGGTACCATCACCACCACCTCCTCCAGCCTCAACCACCACCTCAACAGCAGCAGCAGGACCCCAACGCCGGCGGGGACGCGTACATGCGGAAGCGCTACCGGAGGACCTGTTCAAGGAGGACGACGACCGCCAAGATCCGAGCGCGCCTGGGCCCAAGGCGCGCGAGCAGCAGCAGCAGCAGGTTGCTGCGGCGCCGCCGCCGCCGTCCGCCGCAATGTGGGCCGTGGCGCTCAACGCCGCCGCCCCGTCCGGCGGGTTCTGGATGCTGCCCGTGTCCGGCGAGCTCCGCTGCCGCCGCGCGCCCCGCCGAGCAGCCCATGGGTCCTTCGGCAGCACCGGCGGCGGCGCGGGCACCGCAGGCGCCGCTTCAGTTCATGTCCCGGGCGGCCAGCTACCCCAGCGGCGCTTCCGCAGCCGGCGGCGGCGGCGGAGCCATGTCGGACACCAACCTCGGCATGCGCTCGCGGCGCTGAACGCGTACAACCGCGAGGAGGAGCAGCAGGAGCCGCCCGAGGGGGAGCAGCAGCACGACGGCGGCAACGACGACGAGGACGGCGGCGGCGACGACAGCGCCGAGGAGAACAACGGCAACAGAACAGCTACAGTAAGCTCGCCCGCTCGCTGGCGATGACAATGATGAGCAGGAATCCACCATGATCGCATCTTTTCTGGTAGCTAGCAAAGAATTTTGGTGTCTTGTTCGCGGTGAGGAGTGAGGATCGCCCCTGAGCTGTCGCCGGAGTGGAGTTTGATGATGATTGGACGGAGGAGGAAACCAGCTTTTGGGATGGATCCAATCATTCATGGAGGAACAAAAAATGGTGCGCTAGCTTTTGTGCAGGAAGCAAGTGAAGTGAAGGCAAATGCAGGAGCAAAGAAAGCTTCTTGCTAGTTGATTAGTTTCTTTTCTCTCTCTTTGATGAATTTGTTTCGTTGAATTTTTTTTGTTTTTGGATTGTTCTCTGAATGATTGCGTTGTTGAGTTGTGATGGTGATGATGATTAGTAGTGGGTCCGAATTAGGAGGGCCAAGACAGGAGTCTGGTGAGTTTGAGAGGGATCTGTCTGTATATACAGCTAGCTGATCGATCATCTTGAATTTTTGCGCTGCGTTGTTTGTTGATTCCATTCCATTCTAGTCGTCGGTTTGTTTGCTCGTTATTGTGTCACCATGAATTGTGACCCCTTGCGTCGTTTTGTCGTGCTGTTTTGTGGTGTTATTGTGTCCAGTGCTGTTCCATTGCTGGGTCGCTTAATGCTACTATCAGTAAGCAATGATCTTGTTGGGCTAACCTCTTATCATTGGGATGTAGTAATAATAATCTTGTTCTGCACACATTTGATCTACGTACATTGGATACACGTAATGCCTGGCTGTAGTAGCTGCAAATATACTGCCAAAACTGCATATTGTGAGGTCACTAGTAGATATGCAAAGCTGTCCTCAGGCACGACACGATGCCAAAACCGTTTCTCTGTTGTTGCCCCCTTCTCACATGTGGTTACTTACGTCAAAACAAGTTTAGAAAGGCACATTTTCAGGAGAGTCGTCCTCAACGGCCGGATTTCATGTTGGTCACTAGATATGCAGCAAAGCTGCGTTTCTTGTCCTCAGGCACCGCACGAGGACAAAACTGTTGCTCTGTTTTTGCTCTCCTTTTTCACATGTGGACGTACGTCGAAACAAGTTTGGAAAGCACATTTTCAGTAGATCATCCTCAACGGCCGGATTTCATGTTGGTCATTTTCCTTTTGCGCCTGAAATTAAAAAACGTCGTCTTATTTGTGTTGTGCTATGACTGATGATGAACGAAGCTGAGCATGGACATGGACATTTTTGGTAGGCTTGAAAGATCACTCGCGAGGCCCAAACACAGTGATGCAATGAGCAAGCAAGAGCACTGAATAAATAGAGTGGACAGTGGAGGTCATTAGCATATCAGCGAGGCTAATCGTATTGTGTTGCATTGCATCGCCGCTGCTGATGAAGGGTTGAAGGGACGGAAGGGCTTTATAAATAAACAAAAATCAGAGAGGGAGGGAGAGCGACGGCGGCGGGATGAATGAGTGAGTTGATTTAACAAAACGAAAACGCAGGCGTCGTTATCCCCCGACTGGTGGCGAAACAAGTTGGGATTATCCCTTTAATTATTGCCCGTCGCGTCAGCGCTCAACAGCGAGGAGGAGGATCATCAGGCTCCGGCCGCTGCCTTGCACGGATCTCCGCGCGCATCCGACAGCTCCCAACGGCGCGCGCCGGTCGGGTCCAGATATTTGTCTCGGGCGTCACTACTGGCTCATCACTGCGCAGCCGCAGCAGCAGTGCTCGATTCTGACGATTTTGCTGCGATCGCATCCCGCTGTCGACAGGAACCGACTGAGAAATGAAATGCGAAAAACATCTCGCTCATCAGATCAGGACGATTTTCGCGTCTTTTAGACGGAATGCGAAGGAACGGTGTGTAAGCTTGTGTACAAACAAAGGTGCTTGTGCATTATCCAGTCTACTATTGAGTATTATTATACTGTATACATGTACTACAAGCAGTAGACGTCGCTGGTGTCAGCGAAAGGAGACAGCGGGGAAAGTGACGCAGCACACCACGGGGATTGATTTTATTGGGAAGGAAATAATATAGTGTAGGGTCGCTGTACTGTACCTGTACTGTCACTGTGGGACGGACGTTGAGTGGGCAGCAACACCAGCTAATGCTGGTCTTCAAAAATGATTTTAAAGAAAGAGTTGCTCTTAAAAAGAATGATTCCTCCACTCAGTAGCTAGTGATTTCCTGTCACTCAAGAACAACTGGATTCGCCCATGGCTTCGCACATGTTTGAAATGTTACCCTGAAAGGTTGAATGAAACCCATGCCATGCCATGCCACTCCAAACAATCAGAAATTCAGAAGAGTATAGTACGTGCAGTACTCCGTACTCCATTGCTTGCTCCTAGGCAAGAAAGAATGAATCTGCTCGCTTTGTTCTTTGCTTTCTACCCATTATTGATTCTCGGCTGATGATTTACGAAATGGCAGAAAAACACCGTCAATCGCTGGTTGAAAGCGCTGATAAGAGCAAACGAACAGGGCAAGGTGAGGTTCATCCAAGAATGCAGTTGGAAGAGACACCTCTGTGGAAAAACGCTGCTGAGACGCGGTCGAAGCATCACCATTCACCGCGGAAAGTGGATTTGATTCCAGGGCAGGGCCAGGGCGTGGACCCCAGATGGTGGATTTCATTCGTGGCCGTGTCACGCGCAGCAAAGCGGGCGGCTCGCGTGCATTTCAACACGGCACGCCAAAAGCTTCGTGGCGGCAAGCAAGACGGTCTGGTCCGTCCACTGACCGCCGCGGCGCCGCGCCGGCAACCGTGCGTCCATGCCATGCATGCATCGATGTAGAACGCCAGGCGTTACGGGATAGGGATAGCCGTGTGTATTACTGCTAGTGTAGCGTACTAGCGTAGCGTAGTGTAGTGTAGTGTAGTGTAGCGTATACTAGGTTTCAGCACTTATCAGTCTGTGGGCATGTGTGGCTTTTCCAGACCCAAAACACAGGAGATGGAAATGGAGCTAAAGAAGCCATAAAACGTGTCTGCTTCATAAAGCACTACAGTGCTCGTGTAACGTGTTCGAACCAATATCATAAAGCACTACCATATCATCGTACTCTCTTTGCATATCCGTATTTGTGCTTTATGATCTCACGGTTGAAATTTACTATGAATGATATCTACAGTATATGTTGCGTTCAACACAGTACATATAAAAAAATTTCGCTTGTCTCTCCCTTTCTACTCCCTCGGTTCGTCACTCCGTCTTATTCTCACCCTTTCTCGCTTTGAGTTTGCAGCAGCAAAATCAGCGTTAGCTCAACACCATTCATGTCATTGTTTAAATATCAAGTCATCATTATCTAAAAAGACTACCAACTAAAATGTATAGCCTACTCCTATACCATAACTCATATACACACGTTTTCCAATGTTTGTTTAATTAAGTAGTTAATTAAATTTAGAGCAATTTCATTCCCTAAACGACCATATTATGTGTGCATCATCTTTAGAGCCTATGAAAATCTTAGCTTATTTCGAGTGCCTTTAAATCGTATATTACTCCATTCTTTTCTATCATTCGCGACACCTGCCAAAAAAGTCGATCTTTAAAATCTTCGACCAATAATTTAACTAATAAAAGAATTTAACTATTATAAAAAATTGCTATGGTTAGATTGGCAATTAAATGTGCTATCATAAATTTGTAAAATTTAAATAATATAATAAAATATAATGGTGCCAAAGGAATATTTGTGGTATAGTAGTATATTTTGAAGCGCGTTAGCTAAGCATGATGCGGATGCACTGAATTAGAACAATTATTAAACAAGCTGATCGCGCGGAATGTCTTTTACATGCGCATAACACGGCGGGATAATACTAAGAAAATCCAAAAATAGCCGTGTCATCTTTAGCTTTGAGAAAACAATACGTACTCCTAATCTAATCATGTGGTGGTGCTGATGATGAGGTCTCCTGCCAGTCAACTCCAGCCTGGCCCACACCAGACTGCACTAAACAAGGAGCAGCAGCAGCAAATGGGGTTGGGGTTGGGGTTGGGTTGGGGGCCCACTAGACAGGGTCCTGTATTCCCACGTGGGACCGTTGGTGGGACCACTGGTGATACAGTGCGACGAGCGAGAGGACTCTGAGCTCGCACATGCGTCCGTGTCGATGCTGCGTTGCACGTTGCCATTGCACCCGTGGTCCGCAGAGCACGAACGGTAACAAAAGTGAAAAGTGGGCAGTGAGTATAGTATTAGGGATCTCCAACAGTTTGGTAAAATCGACTTTGCAAATATTGTGTTTTGGCAAGAATCCCGGTAAAATAATACGCCAAAGCTTAAAAGAAAGCTCTCTCCAATAATTCCCTATTTTTAACTTGTCAAAACCAAAACAAAGGGCCCACCAGTTGAGGTGGTTGACCGGTACGTACACCCCGACTTCTTCCCTACCTCGCGCCGCGGTCTTTCATCGTAGTGCGACCCGACTATATGAATTTATATGTTTTATTGTTTATTGTCATGGACACATTTGTATTTGCTACACATTTATATTGCATCCAGTTCAACAATGAAATCCTCTATTGTAAACGGTGCTTTGTTTTTATTCAAGTGTCATGAGACACCCCTGGCGCACACAATCTTGCACAAACAGGAGCATGCACGTCGAATTAAACAAGATCATACATGAACTTCGATAATGTTTAAGCTGATGAAATAAAGGTTCTGCTGGATAATAAATAAACTAAAAGGTTCTGAAGGATATGAAATAAAGGTTCTGCTGGATATAACTCAAATAAAAACAACTAAATTTAATTTGCAAGACACCTAGCGATGATCTGTTTCTGCATTATCCCAAGTCAACTAAAGGTTCATCAGCTTTCTTTTCGTCAATTTGCATCCGCTTCTTCTCCAGCTCTAGTGCTTCTTTGTCTATCCCCAGCTCTCCTTCCAAGTTCCATCTCCATGAGTATATGCAGTACAGGTGAAACAAGTTTATATCATCGATACATGCAGTACAATTCAGAAGAGTATGCATCTCATGTTCCCAACGATCAGGCGATTTCCCAACCATATAACTATACATCGAATACCCGCAACATTACACGCAGGTATATATGGCATCAAAAAACAGTACCATCGATCAACACTGGTACGCTCGAGTGGATGACATTCAACAATCCATACACAACCCTATATGAAGCAGCAACAGACAACCCTAAACGACGGCAGCAGCTGAGCACGAGGTGGAAGCCAGGCAACGAGATCGAAACGACATGGAGATCAACGGGGAAAAGATGAAGTACGATACCTGATCACGACGGCGGCCAAGACCTGACCACGGTGCCGCAAGCTCTTGGCGCGGTCGCCACACGGACCGATCGCGGCGACGGTAGGGTCCTTGGCTCGGCGGCGCCCGGTCCTTGGCTCGGTCGCCACCAACCGATCGCGAATTTCTATTCGGTGCAGTCGCACAGAATCAGATCGATCCAAATATAGAAGGACACCGGTCTTGGCACGAGTGAAAGCAACCGCGGAAGTGTCCACGCGAGCGCGGGAAGGGAGTCGGGGACGCGCGGGCTCGCGATAGCAACGCGATACGCGCGCGCGACGACGGATAGCAACTTGATGAAAATGGCAAGTCTAGATGGCAAACTGTTGGAGAGTATATTTTCATATTTTGCTAAATTTTTAAGGATAGCAAGCTCAAATAGCAAACTATTGGAGATGCTCTTACTATACAGATACAGCAGTAATGGACGAATGGGGAAGGTGGTTATCCAGTCTTGAGTGATCCATCATCTCTCGATCCCGTGCACGTTGTAGTCGGAGGAGAGAGAGATTAACCGCCCGCTGGTACAGAGTTACTGCACGTATACCTACACGTACGTGCTCCACAATTGGTCGGCCCGGTGGCGGTTCCCATGCACGGACAGACGCCAGCCGGTCAAAGCACAGAGCCCTGCATGGGCGCATGGCCTGCCTCTGACTAACCAATATATTTATTTAAATTTTTTTTGAGGAAACAATAGATTTAGCCAATGCAAAATGAATACAATCCCCTGGCTCCCCTGCAAGACAATTCTAACTTGGGCCATGGCTCCCTGCTCATTTGAAAACTAGCTAAATTTATCAATTTGCTCAAAAAAAAAAAAAGAAGCTAAATTCATCAATGTCCACTGTTATCTTGGTCCACAAAAAGGATAAATCAAAGGAGGATGTCATGTGGAAACCGGCTTATTTGGCATAGCACTTTTGCAGGCGCTTCAGAAGTTCAGAGGCGGAGCCGGAATGCATATGCACCAAAACTGTTCCGGTTTGGTGTATTGGCGGCTAGAAACGCTGCTTCGAAGTGGTGATAAAAGAAGTTGATCCCAGAGCCACATCAAATGTTCTATTGAGGGACAAGCCAGGCCAAACATAGCGCGACTGAAACCGTAGCGTTGACTGCAGCCTGGGCCTTGTTTAGTTCCCCCAAATTGGGATTGTCAATTTGGCGATTCGCTTCTCAGAATGTCATGTAGAATTTCGTTTGTATTTGTGAAATATTGTCCAAATATTGGTAAGCCAAAAGATTCGACTATTCACAAAGACAACTAAACTCGTGTAATTAGTTTTAATTTCATCTAAATTTAAGATCTACGACGCATGCGTACATTTTTGATGTGATGGAGAATTTTTCACTATGCCAAATTGGTAATCCCCAATTTGACGAACTAAACAAGGCCTTGCGGTGGCGCAAGTGGTGTCGACTGATTTGGACTGAAGTGGCGCACGCACTCTTGTTGACTCGTCCTGGGCTCAACGGGAACCGTCAACGGTCCTCGCGTTGCGTTCGGCTCCGACCAGCTTACTGCGCGCACATTTTTTTTACCCCGCGTCTAGTCGGTCTGGTCTGGATTCTCTGTAGCGCCACCGCCCTGTGGTCACCCTTGCTTCTCTCTCTCTCTCTGTGCGTCTCTGGATTTTTTTATTTTTTAGTGTATCCTCCTGCAACGCAAATTGGGCTGGCTGCAAGCAAAGACATCCGTGCGTGACCGTGACCGTCGTCTCACGTCTGGTCGCAAGCGCCTCCGGATATAAAGTGGCCGCCTGCATGGCTGCATGCAGTGCAATCTCGGTCGAGGCCTCCAGCTGTGCTCCGCTTAGGTACTCGTACTCCTCCAGAGGCTCCAACGAGTGGCGGGCGTAGGATTTAAACGCTGGGTATTCAAAAAAATCATTGACAACTAAGTGATTTTAAATTTTTTATAACCAAATGACTCATATTTGACATGTATAGTGTCATATATACTATATATAGTTCATGAACATAGCAGATTTTTCATATTTAAGAATCTAATGATAAATACAAAAATGTACCAATAGTGGCAACATATAGAGTTGACAATGACAACCAAATGACAATAAAACTTATAAATTATAAGACAACTCTCCGATCCTTCATGCTTTGAAAACGGCAGATGATATTCTCATCCTTTGTTTGCAAGAAGAATTCCTTTCAATGAACAGGACTGCCAATGAACGTAATGAAGGTATCATTCAAGTAATCTTGCCCCATCTTATTTCTTAGATCACTTTTGATATAGTTCATGGTAGAAAAGATCCTTTCAACACCGGCTGTTGTAACTGGGAGAACTAGCGCCAATTTAAGAAGTTTGTAAACAATGTCGTATCTATCAACCTTATCCTTTTTAACAAGCATCATGGACAACTCCTAAATCTAATGATGTGGTGGCGCCGATGATGAGGTCTCCTGCTAGTCAACTCCAGCCTGGCCCTAGACAAGGAGGAGCAGCAGCAGCAGCAAATGGGTTGGGGTTGGGGTTGGGGTGGGGGTGGGGGCCCACTAGACAGAGCCCTGCAGTCCCTCGTGGGACCGTGGGGACCACTTGTATAAGTTCGCACACATGCGTCCGTGTCGATGCTGTGTTGCACGTTGCATTGCATTGCACCCGTTGTCAGAAGAGGACGAGCGAGCGAGGGTAACGAAAGTGAAAAGCGGGCAGTGTATTACTGTAGTACAACAGTAATGAATGGGGAAGGTGGTTAACTGGTTATCCAGCCAGGCAGCCACGTTTCACACTTGTGGGATCCATCATAATTTCTCGATCCCGTGCACGTAGCAAGCGGAGAGGAGAGAGAGATTGCACGTACTCCGTACTGCTCCAGCAATTGGTCGGTTCGGTCATCCGGTGGCGGTTCCCATGCACACACAGACGCCAGCCGGTCAAGGCACAACAACCCTGCTTGGCCTGCCTCTGACTGACTGACTGACCAATAGATTTTCTTTAAAACAATAGATTGGCACCCAATTCTATAGTATAATCCTATATAATCCTGCTCCTATATAAAGTCCATTCCAACTTGGGCCATGGCTCCTCAGCTCATCTGAAAGGTTCATTAGCAATTCTTTATTTGGTTTGAAAATACAAGCTAGCTCCAGCTTGGTGTTTGGCGGCCAAACGAACGTGGCCAGCTAAATTTATCGAAGTCCACACTGTTCTTTTTGTCCAAAAACAGCATATATCAAAGGAGGAAGCTACATGAAACCCAACAGGTACGCACGCACTTTTGTTGACTCGTCCTACCGGGCTCAACGGGAACCGTCAGCGGTCGCGTTGAGGCTCCGACCAGCTCTTGTTACTGCGCGCACATTTTTTTACCCCGCGTCTAGTCGGTCTGGATCCTCTGTACCGCCACCGCCCTGTGGTCAACCTTTTCTGCAGTTCCTGCTGAGTCTCTGGAATCTTTTTATTTTTTATGTATCCTCTTTCTTTTTTGTGATTTTTTTTATGTATCCTCCTGCAAGGCAAATTGGACAGGCAAAGACATCCGTCCCCCTCTTGCCATTCGGTGCGCGGTGATGCACGTGACCGTGACCGTGACCGTCGTCCCACGTCTTGTCTGCGCGGGGTCCGGGTAAAGTGGCGTGGTGGCCGCTGCGCCTGCATGGCTGCATGCATGCATGCACGGTGAAATTTTTACATTTTGGTACTTTTTGAAAACTTTTTTTATAAATAATCCCCTGGCAAAATTTTGTCTAAAAATGACCCGTTTTCTAGGCGCGTGATCCATTGACGCCGAGATATGGGGTCGGCGTCAGCCGGGCCGACGCCGAGGTCTGCCATGTCGGGCGACGACCACGATCGCCGACTAGGTGTCGAAGAGGTCCCACGAGTCGGCGCCATGTCGGCGCACGCCGACCCTCATACCTCGGCGTGAGTCAAAAGCACGCCGAGGTCTGGGCTGCGAGTCCAAGCATTGACGGTTGTGTGATAATAAGGTCACAAAGAAATACCTTGTTTCGAAATTCATCAGGTTTGACCTCAAAATTAGGAAACACTTCCATATATGGCTGGAGAAAAACAGATGGTAAATATAAGGATTTAGGATTGATCAGAAACATGATATATTAGTATCATCATGTCATTGACAATAAAATATCATTTCCTTTTCTAAAGAATGCCATTTTTTTCAACTAGAAACACATATTAAAAAAAGAATATTAGTTTTGCATGAACTCTTGTACCTTATATGTGTGCTCTAAAGCGTGCCTAGTATAAAAAATGATATCATGGAAAACATACTACTGAAAAAGGTAAAAAGAAACGACTAGGTAGATGACACATGCAAGGAAGAAAAAAATATGTAGCTCCATTCCAAAAATGTTCCGGCTAAGGCACAACTTCATATCCGGCTGATGGATGGATAGTTACAGACGAAATTTAAATGATATAAGTATTTGTGGTCTCAAGTATATAAATAAAATGTTTCATCCAAATGCTCTCGATTTACTTGAAACTATATATAACTAAAAGCATGCCAAAGTGTTTCTGCAAAATTGTTGCATGTATGAGTTAGGCCTATATGTTATAGCATCGATTCTAATAATTTTGGGCATGACAATGAAAAAACTAAAAGAGTTAAATGATGATAGAACGGTAAAAAAAAACCACACTATGCCTTGCTTATTTCTCCTTTTTCTTTCTCCATCCGGAGGGAGGGGGGTGGTGTTGATGGGGTGGATTTATTGCATCGAAAGTGAAAGATCACATTTGCATAACTTTGCCCGACATACTGGGGCAGTAGTACAGGTGGGAGGAAGGGAAGCAGAGGAGAGGAGACGAGAGTCAAGTATCAGAGATGCAGCTCTGAATGTGAGCTACCCAGGATCACACAAGATCCTTGTCCCGCCTGAAACTGCAGGCCCCAACACACGAAGGTCTTTGTTGGCACCACGACAGCAGCTGTCGTACTTTCTTTACAGTTGAAGATGAGCGCGTTCCTGGCTTTTCCATATGTGCCAAAGCATGATAAGCATCACGGCCAAAAGCCAGGAATGCCATGTATATTTCTAATATATTTGAAAATAATAATTGTACTTAATGATGGTGATGTGGATATGGCTTGCATTAATAGATTGAAAGTTAGTGGGCTGACATGGTATTGGTGGTGGACGATTCGGATAGTTAGCGAGAAATGACGTAGATGTCTTGCGTGTTTTGAGATATAAATTGCAAAAATGTAAAATAATATAGACATACACATAGATACAAATATAGATATGGATACAAATATAGATACGGATAAAAAATTTTTCCTGGAGCTACAAGTAATGGAACTAAAGAATCCATAGACTTTCAGGCCTTATAAACTAGCAAACAACGCAGCCCAGACCTCGGCGTGCTGTGGACTCACGCCGAGGTATGAGGGTCGGCGTGCGCTGACATGGCGCCGACCCGTGGGACCCCTTCTGACAACCACATGGTCGCCGCTGACGTGGCAGGACCTCGGCGTCGACTGACCTGACGCCGACCCCCATATCTCGGCGTCAAAGGATCGTACGCTTGGAAAACGGGTCATTTTCAGACAAAGTTTTGCCAGGGGGTTATTTATAAAAAAAGTTTTCAAAAAGTATCAAAATACAAAAATTTCACGCATGCAAGTTCGAGGGTCGAGGCTTCCGGCTCTGCGCCGCTCTTGCACGTACTCTTGTGAACGGGCATGGATCGGAATCGGACGCGGTCAAACTGAAAGCTAGCACAACGAGTAAAAAAGGAGGTGAGGGAGCTCCGGCACGTAGTACAAAAGGCTGAGGCCTGAGGCAAAGCGACTGCGATTGTGCAACCGTCGTCGCGCGCGCGTGCGGCTAGTACTGATCAAAGTTCACTCTTTACCCGTCTTAATGCGAAAAACGTCTCTCTCATTAGACATTTAGACCAGGACGATTTTCGCGTCTTTTAGACGGAATGCAAAGGAACGTTGTGCTTGTGCTTGTGTACGTACAAACAAAGGTTGTGCATTATCCACTCTACTATTGGAGCATGTATACGAGCAGTAGACGTCGCTCGCTGCTGTCAACGAAAGAAGACAGCGGGAAAGTGACGGCAGCAAACCACACCACGAGCGATTGATGATTTTCTCGTCTCGGAAAATAATAGTAGCAGGGTCGTTGTACTGTACCTGTACTGTCACTGTGGGAATGCTGGTCTTTAAAGACTGTTTTTTTAAAAGAGTTGTTATTCAGAAGAAGGATTCCTGCACTCAGTAGACAGTAGTGATTTCCTGTCACTAAAAAACAACTGGATTCGCGCATGGCTTCGCTCGCACATGTTTGAAATGTTTCCCTGAAAGGAGGCTGAAAACCCATGCCATGCCACTGCAAAGTCCAAACAAATCAGAAGTTCAGAAAGAGTGGCTACTAGTAGTACGTGCAGTTCATCCAAAAATATACGGAGTACTATGGTTGGAAAATGCTGAGTGTTTACGCTTACGCGGATGCGGTCGAACCATCACCATTCACCGTGGAAAGTAGATTTGATTCCATGGCAGGGCGTGGCCTCTTATGTTGCTGGGTCCATCCCCGCCTCTTGTGTTGCTGGGTCCATCCCCGTCTCCACTCTCCACGGGGTCCATCCCCGTCTCGGCTCCACCACTACCCAACGCGGACGACGCGGACGAAAGCGGGCAGCAGAAACTCTCCGCGTCCATTTCAACACGGCAAGCAAAGTCCATTATTCACCGGCGCGGCGCCGCCCATTATTCACCGCCGCGCCGCGGCGGCGCCGCGCCGGCAATCGTTCGTCCGTGCCCCATGCCATGCATGCATCGACGTAGAACGCCAGGCGATACGGGATAGGGATAGCCGTGTAGTAGTGTAGTGTAGCGTAAGGTTTCAGCACTTTATCAGCCCTACCCGTAGTAGCGTAGTGTAGCGTAAGGTTTCAGCACTTTATCAGCCCTACCCAGGCATTTGGGCCCGTTTCAGGAGTGCTCCTCCTAGTAGCAACGCTTCACGCTAGAGTAACGAGAGGAGATGGAGCTGGAGAAGCCATGAAAACGTGGCTGCTTCTTCATAAAACACACTGCAGTGCTCGTGTTACACATGGGAGTGCGTGGAACCTGTGAATGTCGAGACTTTCTCAAATGGGGCCTTTACCCTTACTACCCTTTAGCATCGTTACTCTCTTTGCATATTTGTATCAGTGCTTTATGACCTCACGGCAGATATTTCAATGTAGGATACTATATTTCTATTGTATTCAATATTACATATCAAAATTTTCTTCCTTTTGTCTCTCTCACTCCCCCCGACACCCCCGTTCGTCATTCTCACACGGTTAGGAGTTGCAAAATCTATGTTGGTGTAGCACCACTCATGTCATTGCTTAAAGACCAGGTCTCGTTATCTTAAAAGAAGATAAACTAATATATATAGACCTAGAGCATCTCCAACAATTTCCAATCTTTTGTTTTGGGGTTTCATTGAAGGCCTTACTTCAACAGTTCCCCAATAATCACCCCCGATACACACAGTGGTCCCTACATGTTAGTTCATTCTTTCCCCTCTTTCCCTCTCTTCCGTCCTCCTCCTGACGCGCAACACGCTCGAGTTGTGACCTCTGACCACCACTACAGCACCAACGCACTTGGCCTCCATGCCCTCCACCTCCAGCCAGCCCAAGCCATCGACGGTGTTGCAGGCCATGGGCACAACCTTGGCACCTCCATTCTTCCGCCCATCTTCCCCTGGCCATGGATCCCTTTCTCAGCCCATAGCTCCAAAGTAGCAACTCTAGGGTCGCGACCATGGCTTCATGGAGACGGTTGTGGACGCTATGGGAGCGCCGCTGACAACGGAGTCCTCCCCGGTCCCACGATGGAGATGGAGGTGGAGCTTCTGGATCTGGATTTTCGTGACGAAGATGGAGGCATGATGCAGGGAGGAGCTAGCGTTGGAGAAGTTGGTGTTGCTGCTGGCGTTGGAGAAGGCGGGTGTGGTGGAGTCGAGGCGACCATAGCCTCACCAACGATGTTCATGGCCGCTCTGGCAGAGAAAGGAGGGAGAGCACAATGACAATTATGGTGGGCCCCACTGTATTAGGGTAGATGTTAAGTCCCCTTTCATTTGAGGGGAGAGGGGGTATTTTTTGGTGGCCATAAAAAATGGTTTCATGTTGGGGGAGATGATACTATTATGTATTCTAAATACTAATATTCTTTAATATATAATCGATCAAAGTTTAGAAAACCTGACTTCTTGGAGAAAACAAGCGCGGTCAGAGATCACTTTCCCCTCTCACTGCTTGGGAGCTCAGCACGGTATGACATCTAGTTTTAGGACGGAGGGGGTAATTTTGAGCGTGTTCTTTATCAAGGAACTTAAGACTTAAGCATGTTTGCTAGTAAACTACATGATAAAATATTGCTTTTAGGAAAAAAAAAATTTAAATGTTATTTAAGTTTTTTCGGAAACCATTTTGACGCTCAATAGCTTGATTGAAAACTTAAGAGTAAAATGCATTGTAGGTACTTAAACTATTTGTGGATTCCTATCTAGGTGCTCGAACGAAAAATGTATCGTTCGGTACTCGAACTATATATCTTGTGCACCAAAGGTACAAAACACGCCACGCATGCACCGAGGAGCTGACATGGCATGCCACGTGTGCAGCCCAATTGGAAGGGATTTGCGGCGCTGCTCGTGGAGCTCCTCGCCGCGACATCTTCAACTTCGATGGCCTCAAGCTCGGCAGCATCGCGATCTGCGGGTTTTAGGCAAAGGGGTCGTTAGCTCTGCACAACAACGCTTCGTTAGCTCTGCACCATGCGCGGCGCCGCAGCTGTGGACAGCCAAGTCCTTGCTCAACTTTAGTTCCGAGAGGGAGCTCAGGGAGGCGGGAGGCTCGACGACCAGCACGCGGCCGCGATGAATCGCTCACATTCAGTGCGGCGCGGACGTGCACTTGGCCAGAGCAGCTGAACGAACGTCTCCGCGTCGGGGCGGTCAGGCCTCCTAACCATGCAGACCATGCATGTACAGGCAACAACGCCTGGGGCACGTACCATGTACAGGCAACAACGCCTGGGGCACGTACGCCTCGGCCTGGGTCGCCGCCAGTGCCGACGAAGTTGATGTCGTCATGCACAACAACGCCGGTGTCACTGAGGACCCCTCCTACCGCCCACTCGCTCATCGACTCCGTCGCCTGAAGACGCTCGACCCGCCTCGCCACACCAATAGTAGGCACCATCATCAGGCGCGCCGTGGATAGCTGCTGGCCGGGAGGGAGAGAGCGCCAAAGCATCGCGCAAGAGATCACCGCGGCGGCAGTATGTGCTGTCCTTCAGCGTGGGCGACGCCAGCAACGCCTGCCGTGGCTCGCTTATGGTGGAGGAGCTCGAGGCCTACGCCTACGCGGGCCAGGAGTCCACCAAGGTGGTGTTGGCGCCTATTTGTGTGCAAGCGTATGCGTGTACACGAAAAATACAGGGTCATGCTTGCACGTAAGCGTGTTCATCACATGCTAAATGGAAGAAGCTAGCAAGTGCAGCATCCATACATATGCGTATGCGTGGTGCATGTACGTGTGCCTAGAACGCATGCATGTGTGTTTGAAGATCCATGCAAAATCCACCGTGGCATGTCCACGTGGGATTTTAATGTACATGTGGCGTGTTTTGTACCTTCAGTGTACAAGACAAATAGTTCGAAATCACCTAGATGATACGTTTTTCGGTTCGAAACTGCGCAGACGGGAACCCACTAAAAGTTTAAGTACCTATAGTGTCATTTACTCAAAACTTAAAATATCATTGGAAGCAGAACTGTAATTTCAAAACTACAAAATTTATGATGCAAGATGTAAGCAAAATGACCACGGATTTGATTTTTATTGCATTTATTTAAAAAATTATAAGATTCTTTTAAGTCACTAGGTCCTTTATTTTGGCTTGACAAAAAACTACATAATATAAAACTCAAATATAACATTACGTGGAGGAATTTTAGTTCTGAAGCCTCAAAAGTTAGATTGTGATATTTCATCCATATATTCAAAATGTGGCATCTTTGGTTTTTTAATGTAGACTAGTAATAACAAGAAGTTAACAATATGAGTTACACCAATCATTACTCAACCACAGGTCGATGACGTGCGTGAAAAAGTGTATTTGGCGATACCAACGCATCCATAGGACATGTGATTTTGAAGAAAATTCCATATTTATTTGTGTTTTCTGAAAACAAACTAATTCCACTGCTGTACTGTACTGTACGTCTGTACCTGTACTGTCACTGGGACGTTGAGTGGGCAGCAATACTGCTGGATTTTTTTATTTTTATTTTTATTTTTTTAAAAAAAGGGTCTTCAGAAGAAGGATTCCTCCACTCATCAGTACTAGTGATTTCCTATCACTGAAAAAACAACAATTCGGACGTCTGGGAGATGCACGGAGAACTGGATCGCGCATGGCTTCGCACATGTTTGAAATGTTAATTTCCTGATGAAAGGCTGAAACCCATGCCATGCCACTGCAAAGTCCAAACAAATCAGAAATTCAGTGGCTAGTAGCAGTACGTGCAGTACTCCATTGCTTGCTCCTAGAGGCAAGAATGCAGGTGATCGAGGTTCGGAAAAGACACCGTGTAGACGAGATCGAACCATCAATCACTGAAGAAAGTGATTTGATTCCGTAGACGAGGTCGAACCATCACCATTCACTGAAGAAAGTGGATTTGATTCCAGGACAGGGCGTGGCCGGTCATGGTGGATTTCACTCGCCGAGGCTACACTTGCTTGCGCCGGTCATGGTGGATTTCACTCGCCGAGGCTACACTTGCTTGCGCCGGTCATGGTGGATTTCACTCGCCGAGGCTACACTTGCTTGCTGGGTCCATCTTCATGTCCACGGGAGCAGGCACCACCACCACATCCAGCGCGGAAGAAAGCGGCCAGCAGAAACTCTGAATTCAACACGGCACGCCAAAGCCTTTGAGACGGCAAGCAAAGATATTGTCTGGTCCATTGACCCGCGCCGGCAACCGTGCGTCCGTGCCCCATGCCATGCATGCATCGATGTAGAACGCCAGGCGACGGTCATATGGGATACGGACAGCCGTGTGCAGTACACTGTATTGTAATGCAGCATGCAGTACATTGTAATGCAGCGTAGGTTTCAGAACCTATCAGTCTACTAAGTCTACTCTAGGTCTCTACTCTCTAGCCAAGTACATGAGCCAAACATTTTGAGACTAATTAATTAATGTTTGGACAATTATTACTAAATAAAAAACAAAAATGCTTCAGCGCCATACAGTGATTTGACCATTCCCAAATTGGGGAACTAAACAAGGCGCAAGAGAATTCCTTCTAGCTCGGATTCACAAGAAAATCAACATTAGAGCAACGAGTCTACTCTAGGTCTCTAGCCACGTACAGTTGTGGCTATCCATCTTTGCAATTCCAGGCCCAAGAGAGTTACTTAAGCTCCGGCTTCACAGTAAAATCAACATTAGAGCAACCAGAGGAGACGGCTACAACGTGTGAATTCACTGTTGCTCGAAACATGAGGGAGAGTGTTTGGCATTGCATAGTGCTCTCTTAATGAGGTACGTGTAGCGCACGTTTTCAAAAGAGCATTGCATAGTGCAAATATTGAAGTTGATGCTTGATGAGAAAATATTGACACTTAGGATTGTTGGTTCACCGGTGCTAACAAAGTGCGGAGAGGAGAAAAGTGAATGCATGTGTCACTGTTTATGCTTAGGATAATCTAAGCATCGGACGTGTGGCTGGGCATCATTTGACCGCCCACGCCACACTCTAGCACGTGACCCGTCCGACTCACTCTCTCACTCTCCCTCTGGAAGCACGCGACATCGAGCTCCTCTCCGGCTAGCTCCCTCCCGGAGTCCGGTGACCAGCGCGACAGCAGCGCACTCCTCCCCCACGCCCTAGCTCCTCCCTTGCGCCCACCACCTCCACACAGTGCCCGCACCAGCACCTCACGCCAGCCATGGCGGGCGGCTCCAAATCTGGCCCAGGTAGGCCCCCTCCTCTCTCCTTCCCCTCCTTCTCCAACTCCGGCGATCCAAGCTAGGGTTTCAGCGAGCTCGGCCCCTTCTTCTAAACTCCAATGGGGTACGAAATGTACGTCCGACCGGAAGGGGGAAGGAAGACATGCGGTGAAGATGGTTAGCGGCGATTTAGGGGTGCCCGGCCGGCGGCGCTGTGTCTAGGCGGGGGCGCCGGGGACGAGCTAGAGAAGAAGGCGGCGGCGAGGTTGTCGGAGGCGCGACGAAGGCGGAGGGGGGGGCGGCCACCGTTGGTGCTAGGGCGAGCGACCCCTAGAGCCCACGCGGGGCGGTCGTTGGCGGCGGGGCGGTGGTCGGCGGTGGGGCGAGTTTGCCGGAGTGAAGATGGAGCGGACATCCGATCCATCAAACGTTCGAGCGCTTGAACTTCCCTTTTAAATAGGCCCTACTTTGTTTCTTGCACATTGTGAGATTTTGGAACGATGTTGAACGCAGCATGTGTGAGGGGCTACCAATGCTCACCACTGTGGGCAGTCTAAGGGTGTGTTTGGTTGGGCTTTTGGCTTCGGCGGACGTGACCAGGTCGGCGAGGTCCGACGGCCGGGACTGTTGGCGGTCCTTATCGACATATTTTAACCGCCAACTTAAGATATAAAAGGGAGAATTACATGTTCTTATACGCATATACTTGTACTATTAACCGAATTCCACTTGTACCTGGAGTTTAGCAACGTTTACAAGAAATACACCAAGTACAGGGGATTTTACACAGAAAAGGCGCTTTCCGGCAAAGCGTAAAAGAGGCACAAGGAGGAGACAGGCCTATCCAGAGCAGAAGTGGGCCAAAACACCACACCACCGAGGCCCATCCACCAGGAGAGGCCCACCGGCCAAAGGCGGTTGGGGGGAGGCGCCAACCTGGCGCGCTCGCGCCAGGGGCGCGCTCGCGCCCCCCAGCCTGCCAGGTGGGGCCATCCTCCTGGAGGCGGTTCCATCAATGCAGAGGAGGGCGGTGCGCTGGTGTTCTTTCAATTTCTACCCTCGAACCGACTCTCAACATATAAAAGGGGAGAATCAAGCTTTTCCAACACACACATTCATTTGAGCCATTCTCCTCTACTCTTGTTCTCTAGCCTAGTCTAGTAGCTTAGGAGCTAGGTTGAGCTATCAAGGAGGGCTTGTCTCCTAGGAAGAAGATCATCACTTGGTAATATACTATGGAGTGTTCTTCCTACTTCAAGTTCTTATTCTTATTATGTAGCCTAGTTCATGAACTATAGTATAGTTGCGTTCTTGCTAAACCTGATTCATATGAACTAGACCAAAGTTCTTATGATCATTTCTTAGCATGTTCTTCGTTGTTCTTCATCGTTCATATGATTTATAGGAGTAGAGATCTTGATGAGAATGGGGTAACGGTTCGTTGTTCCTTCGGGTTTGCCTACGTTCTAGCTCGTCCATCCGTAGGGTGGGAGTCCGCGGGGGATGTAGGTAGTTCTCAAATATACGGGTGTGGTGTCCGGATACGAGAGAGCCTTCGGATATGACGGCATGCCACGGTTGAGGGGTAGGCGGCAGGTGGTGATAGCCCTGTCCGTCCCTTGTAATCCCCCACGTCCGTATGTCGTCTAGGAGTTCGTAAATGCCTCTATCGGCTGGAAGACCAGCTGCGGGGGTCTCCCTGTTACCTTAGGCTCTGATCTTTCTCTAACCCTGCAGACTATATGACATAGCTGTTCATGACATAGCTACAATTGACCTACCTGCTCCGCTTAGGTTTATTCTTTATTCGTTCATTCATTTATTCTTTCTTTTATTCTTATTCCTTGAGTTTGGCCAAATGTGTGTCCACTATCTTGCAAAACCATTTATACTTACCCCTTATAGTACTAAAGTCTCATTTCGATGACATGAAGTCAATCATCCATATCCATGTTTAGACACCTCTACACCATGCCTTCCTACGGGAAATATAAATAACGATACCCTGAGAATACTCCCCGGGTGAAATGCTACAATGATAGATCCGTGCGCTTGCGGATAATTATATCTTTAGAACACGACTATCAACCCTGGCGTTTCTTGGCGTGATCACTGGGATGTAACAATTCTAGTGATTGCGTTAAGAAATGCCAACAAGCATTTCTGGCGCCGTTACCGGGGAAGGCATTGGTTGAAAAGAATCTAGCATAAACATGGATATGGATTGACTTCATTAGAAATGGACATAGTCTATGCGAGCTAACTTTCTTGTTTTCGTGCATTTGTGGATGAAAACGGGATAGTGCGAGGCTGGTTCATTTGCGGAATCGTTTTACGAATCCGGAGGCGCTCCGGCGGTTGAACCCGTACCACCCACACCATCGAGAGATGGCCCGGAAGTCAATCCACGAGTTCTCGGCTCCGCCATTGCCGCTCATGTGCCCACGGGGCCCGTTGTCAACGCAGCGGATAAGAACTTTGAGCTCAGGACTGGACTCATCACGATGGTGCAATCTAGTCCATTCGCTGGACTACCCAATGAGGATGCAAATGCTCATTTGCAATGCTTCGTGGAGCTTTGTGATACAGTCATCATCAAGGACGTATCTGCTGATGTCATCAAGCTCCGTCTGTTTCCCTTCTCCCTCTCAGGGAAGGCGAAACAGTGGTTCTACAAAGATAGAGAAGCAGTGAGCACGTGGAACAAGTGTTCCACAGCATTCCTCGCCAAATTCTTCCCCATGGGCAAAATAAATGCCCTGAGAGGAAGAATTACCAACTTCCAGCAAACTCAGCATGAACCCATCCCTGAAGCATGGGAGAGACTTCAAGATTATATTCAAGATTGTCCTCATCATGGGATGGAGGAGTGGTAGTGCTCAATTTCTACAATGGGTTAACACCCATGTCAAAAGGGCACCTCGATGCCGCTGCTGGAGGAGCATTCCTATCACTTACAGTTGACAAAGCTACGGCTTTAGTCAACAAAATGGTGGAAAATCAAGCTTGGGGGGAAGATAGGACCCCAACCAAGCAACAAAAAGGCATGCACACGTCAAGGAGACGATATGCTTGCCGCTAAGATTGAGCTACTCCTCAAGAAGATGGAGGAACGTGCTACGGCTAGCATGCCGACTCCGTCAAAACCATGGACTCTCGCATGACTTGCGAAGTCGTGGTAATGTTGGCCATTCGGGAGGTGACTGTCCGAAACCCGCAAAGAAGCAAGATACATCAACAACGGGTTCCGCCAACAACAAGGAGGAAACAGTGGCTACTCACGACCACCATTCCAAGGTAATTCGAATTATAACTCCAATTATAATTCGAATCGGCCTTCATTCAAGGATCTAGTCCTTGGGCAAGCCAAGATCAATGAAAATTTGACCAAAAAGATGCTCGACAATGACAAAATTCTTGGAAGCATCAACAATAAGATAGAAGGCTTATCTTACTCTGTTAGAGATCAGGTTGGGCTTCAACAAGATGATAGAAACCCAATTAGCCCAGATAGCCGCATCTCTCCCAAACAATAGTGGCTCGGGAGGAATACCGGGTAGCCCGAGATCTCACTAGAAACTTGATTAACATGATCTCGACATGGCACGGTAAGCCGTGTCCCGGTTGGGGCTGTCACGGAAAAGAAGGAAGACCCGGCCGCCCAACTATCACCATCGCAATAGGCCCACATATCATTGATAATGCCTCTGCGACCTCGGAGCAAGTGTGAATATGATGTCCAAGGCGACATATGAAAAATTGTTGGGAGGACCTCTGTCCCCTCCAGCATTCATGATACAAATGGCAGATCGGACTATCACACGGCCCGAGGGGATAGCAAAGGACATCCTAATCAGGATACAAGATGAGTACGTCCCAGTAGACTTCGTGTTACACCCCAAAATTCGTATTTTGGGATGTGACTTAGACAACACTAAATAACATTAAATGATTTTATTATTTTTCTAAAATTCCCAACTTTAGTTCAGTTGTTGATATTCTAGATAGTGGAAAATGTGAGTTCCTAAATTTTTTTTACAATTTAATTTAATGGTTTGTTGCATTCATGCCTTTGCATAGTGTTCATCTTTGAAAAAAATGAATTTAAATGTTTTTAAATACGCCTAGGGTTTTTATCCCGACTTCATCTCCCAAAATATAAAACCAATATCGAAACTTCAAACAACACTTTTGTTGACATCCTACAAAAATCTAGCATGATCTATTCTCTCTTTCTCCCCATTCTTCTTTCTCGACCACTCACTCAATTTGGAGTCTATGAATTCTTTGGACCATTCTTTTCTCATCTCTCATCTCTTCATACAAACGAATCTCAAATTAGGTTGAAGCTCACTTTTACCTATTCCATATGACAACCCGGACCTCTTCTCTCTTTTCACTAATGGATGATGCCGAATGTTTTCTCTTGCTTTGGGCCAAGTTTGGATCAGCCCAACACACCTCTCTTGGGTTCTACCAACTCATGGCTGTCTATATTCATTTCTTTATGTGAAGATGCAGCCCCACTCTCATGGTGTCGCCATTCTCTCTCCATCATTCAAAAATAACAACACATTAATCCTTCAATAATCCCATGGACTTGTATCAATAATTCTACTCTCTAATATCTTTTCTTAACTCTCTATTGAAATGCTCCTCTCATGGCCAATTACATCCTCCTGCTGCTCACACGACCCTACTCCATGCAAAAATAATAGCAATACATATTATCCCTCCTTAATCATCTATTTCACTTACCTTTTCATCAATTGCAACCAACCATGCAAAGAGCAACCAGCAATATTTACTTCTCCTCCTATCTCTCACGCAAAACAGATCACCACCTCTCATATGCCGCCCATTGTCTCTCCCTCAAGCGAAATAACAGCAGCCCATTCCCCTTAATTCCTTCGGTTATAGCTCGTTTTTCTCCTCTTTGATGTCAGCACCTTTACTCCATTGCATGTGTGCACTTAACAGCAGCCATTCCTTCCTCCTCTCTCGATTCTGATGTACCTGGACACCTCTTCTCCCTCTTCTTCTTGTTCTGCAGTCACATAACGGGAAGGACGCCCCATCTCCTCTCCTTCCACCTCCATGGACGCCACCCCTTCTCCCTCGATTCCCTCTTCCTCCTCTCCATCAAAACGTAGTGCCCTCACCGCGATGAATTTGCTTTGCCGCTGCACGTCCATCCCCGTTCATCGGAATTCCGGAATCCTTCGCATCAATCTGCAGCAAAACCATGGTGCTGCAGCGCTACATGGACGCCATCCCGGTGTGCCTTGCCGTCTCCCCGAACACACGGCAGTACCCTGCTCATCGTCGTTGCTGCCGTTTCGTGCAGCACATGGTGAGGTCGCCCTCCATATTCCCCTCTAATTATACTGTACATGACCCTCTCAATCATATCTTGATCTCTCATGTGGTGCATGATACACTTTGCGAGGTGGAATAATTGGTGCTGCTCGTTCATCGCAGAACCACCAATCGTCGATGTCGGCTGCCATCACCATCATCTCCATCTCTTCCCAATTCCATTGTGAGAACCCGCTTGACCTCTCAATATTGTTGCCGTGTTTCTTGTAGCGAAGAACGTGCTGATACTTCAGTCTTAATCTAACTCCGGTGTAGTTTTTCCAAAATCATGTCTCTGTCCTATTGTGGACAGCGGTGCTGTTGTCGATTAAATGGCATGTTCCTGCTAATCCATCACTCTAGTTGTCAATTCCATTGGTCCACAATTGTATCATATATTTGTACATGCCTCTGTAAAGTTTCATGGCTATAGAAAATAAGATGTTAGAGGTATCATCATTTTTATCTTGCTGCCCCTGCTGTATCGCAGTAACGCTGCTCCCGGTTAGTGTTCGCATTCCCCGGTGATCCAGCCTTCCGGTCATCAAACCCTTCGATCATGATATCACTCTTGGTGTTGTACCCACCTCCACAAATCAGTTTGGTCATACGTGCCACGATGCTGAAGTTATAGAAATAGTTGTGCTTACTGCTCCTGCATCTTTGCAGCAGCACCATTGCCGATTAGCATGCCTGTTCCATGAGATAGTGTCCTCGAATCATCGAATCCTTTGACCATGATATTATTCATAAAGTTGCACGTGTTTATGCCAAATCTCGTGGCCAGAAAAATCCAAGATGAAACCGTTATAATAATTTTTGGGCCCTCTGTCCCTGCTACCCCACAGCCACGCTGCAGTTAGTGGCGTGTGTGTTCCCAAAAATTTGTTACTCCCTTTGTCAAATCCTTTTACCCAACGGTGTATCACGAACTTGCACATACCTCTGCAAGTTGGTTTGTCAATGAGTGCCATGATGACCGAGATATTGAGGCCAAAGTATCTGCTACTCCTGCTGTCCAGAAATCAGCCATGTGACCCATTTTATATTCGCGTTTCCCAGCTAACCGTTGGTCAAAACACCATATCATTTCACCACAACATACTCCATACAGTACCTAGCTACCCCACAAAATCCATCTCTGATTTGTCCTATTATAACCATGCAATCGGTCATGTTTATTACATTCCTATCATTTATCAACGTCTACGAGCATCTACCTCGATCATGCATATCTTTAAACCATCCCGTTTTAGTTGTTTTTGCACTCAACGGTCATAGTTACAAGCCTTACGTGTTTCAAAACCTTTATGTCTTGTTTTATAATGCTTGATGTATTGTTTATAGGTTTATCTATGATGCTTGTGTTGGTTGTGGCAATCGTTAGAAGTGGAGCTATGCAAGGATGATACGAGATGAGTTGGAAAGTTGGATGGCAAACTTTCGGAAGGCAAGTATAGCTTGAGTTTGATTTCTATGATCATGATCATGTAACTTGATTAATGTTTATGCAACAAACGTTAAAGATGACTTTTTAGCAACTTAAGAATTTATCTCGTAAGAGAACCTCCGGGATTTACAAGTACAACCACGAGAACTACATGGCTCGGTCTTAGCCCAAGATCTTGATCCGTTCTAGTTCGTTAGCGCTTACCGAAAGGGCAAGAGGGGGTGCCAAGTGAGGTATAGCTCTTGTCCCGCCGTGATGTGTCTTTGGGCTGCGGTCATGTGTGTGCCACTCTCGGAGGAGAGCATCTATATCTACTTGGTCAATCTGAAACCTTAGCGGCCGCTACTTATTAGAACGACTAGTGAAAAGCTTCGTAGTGACCCCGCCAACCTACCTTGGAAGTGGGTCAAGAGGCCGATCACCTCGGGCAAAAGGGCAATCACGACTTGTGGTGAAAGTGTACACCTCTCGCGAGTTTAATAAACTGGTATACTAGCCTTGCTCAAGGACACGAGCGGCCTTGGAATCCTTACATAGATGATGACTTTCGATTGTTAACATGTTCATTGTTTACCGTTTTATGCTCTACATTATTTATGTTACATTGATCATGTGGTTATGGGATTACACTTGTTATACTTGTTGAGTTCGTCATGAACTCACTCTTGCTATTCCCCACACCTCGGGAGAAGTTTAGGCTTGTTGTCAACCAGATCGGTTGGATCCAAAGTGGAGTCTACACCCGGAGATCGAGATTCGTCTTTCCATTGTTTGCTACCTAAGGTTATGTCTTTTATTTTAAATACGTTATAAATATTAAGCATTGTTTACGATACTACCTTTCATTTGTGGCTATATGTGAGATTTGACTTTTAAGGCTCACATATGGTGTATATCTGGTTTTGTTCTTAAAACCGGATGTTACAAATGGTATCGGCTCAATGCGACCGTAGGACGCAAAGCCTAGTTAGAAATGGTCGATTTTATAAACTTATTTTGCTAAAAACTTATCTTGTATTCCTTCACCTTGATATTTACTAAAGCAAAACTTTTTGTCGAAGCCCCTACCTTCTCCAAGAGCCATGATGATATCTAAAGGCAAGTTTCTACCCTAATGCCTTTAGGAAGTTGTTGTTCCCGAGCGCTCTTTGCGTTAGTAACGATGCTAAGGGAAGTGATAGTGTGTTTGCATAAGGTCTCTATCATGTTAGTGTGCTCCCTCATAGTTGTTTGTTTTGTTATAATGCCCATGTGTGATTTGGCTCTTTGTAATGGGTGTAGCTTCAGCGAATCTCGGGACGAGATTCCTGTTAAGGGGGGTAGTGTTGTTACACCCCAAAATTCGTATTTTGGGATGTGACTTAGACAACACTAAATAACATTAAATGATTTTATTATTTTTCTAAAATTCCCAACTTTAGTTCAGTTGTTGATATTCTAGATAGTGGAAAATGTGAGTTCCTAAATTTTTTTTACAATTTAATTTAATGGTTTGTTGCATTCATGCCTTTGCATAGTGTTCATCTTTGAAAAAAATGAATTTAAATGTTTTTAAATACGCCTAGGGTTTTTATCCCGACTTCATCTCCCAAAATATAAAACCAATATCGAAACTTCAAACAACACTTTTGTTGACATCCTACAAAAATCTAGCATGATCTATTCTCTCTTTCTCCCCATTCTTCTTTCTCGACCACTCACTCAATTTGGAGTCTATGAATTCTTTGGACCATTCTTTTCTCATCTCTCATCTCTTCATACAAATGAATCTCAAATTAGGTTGAAGCTCACTTTTACCTATTCCATATGACAACCCGGACCTCTTCTCTCTTTTCACTAATGGATGATGCCGAATGTTTTCTCTTGCTTTGGGCCAAGTTTGGATCAGCCCAACACACCTCTCTTGGGTTCTACCAACTCATGGCTGTCTATATTCATTTCTTTATGTGAAGATGCAGCCCCACTCTCATGGTGTCGCCATTCTCTCTCCATCATTCAAAAATAACAACACATTAATCCTTCAATAATCCCATGGACTTGTATCAATAATTCTACTCTCTAATATCTTTTCTTAACTCTCTATTGAAATGCTCCTCTCATGGCCAATTACATCCTCCTGCTGCTCACACGACCCTACTCCATGCAAAAATAATAGCAATACATATTATCCCTCCTTAATCATCTATTTCACTTACCTTTTCATCAATTGCAACCAACCATGCAAAGAGCAACCAGCAATATTTACTTCTCCTCCTATCTCTCACGCAAAACAGATCACCACCTCTCATATGCCGCCCATTGTCTCTCCCTCAAGCAGAAATAACAGCAGCCCATTCCCCTTAATTCCTTCGGTTATAGCTCGTTTTTCTCCTCTTTGATGTCAGCACCTTTACTCCATTGCATGTGTGCACTTAACAGCAGCCATTCCTTCCTCCTCTCTCAGTTACAGTGTACCTGGACACCTCTTCTCCCTCTTCTTCTTGTTCTGCGGTCACATAACAGGAAGGACGCCCCATCTCCTCTCCTTCCACCTCCATGGACGCCACCCCTTCTCCCTCTGATTCCCTCTTCCTCCTCTCCATCAAAACGTAGTGCCCTCACTGCGATGAATTTGCTTTGCCGCTGCACGTCCATCCCCGTTCATCGGAATTCCGGAATCCTTCGCATCAATCTGCAGCAAAACCATGGTGCTGCAGCGCTACATGGACGCCATCCCGGTGTGCCTTGCCGTCTCCCCGAACACACAGCAGTACCCTGCTCATCGTCGTTGCTGCCGTTTCTGTGCAGCACATGGTGAGGTCGCCCCTCCATATTCCCCTCTAATTATACTGTACATGACCCTCTCAATCATATCTTGATCTCTCATGTGGTGCATGATACACTGCGAGGTGGAATAATTGGTGCTGCTCGTTCATCGCAGAACCACCAATCGTCGATGTCGGCTGCCATCACCATCATCTCCATCTCTTCCCAATTCCATTGTGAGAACCCGCTTGACCTCTCAATATTGTTGCCGTGTTTCTTGTAGCGAAGAACGTGCTGATACTTCAGTCTTAATCTAACTCCAGTGTAGTTTTTCCAAAATCATGTCTCTGTCCTATTGTGGACAGCGGTGCTGTTGTCGATTAAATGGCATGTTCCTGCTAATCCATCACTCTAGTTGTCAATTCCATTGGTCCACAATTGTATCATATATTTGTACATGCCTCTGTAAAGTTTCATGGCTATAGAAAATAAGATGTTAGAGGTATCATCATTTTTATCTTGCTGCCCCTGCTGTATCGCAGTAACGCTGCTCCCGGTTAGTGTTCGCATTCCCAGTGATCCAGCCTTCCGGTCATCAAACCCTTCGATCATGATATCACTCTTGGTGTTGTACCCACCTCCACAAATCAGTTTGGTCATACGTGCCACGATGCTGAAGTTATAGAAATAGTTGTGCTTACTGCTCCTGCATCTTTGCAGCAGCACCATTGCCGATTAGCATGCCTGTTCAAAGAGATAGTGTCCTCGAATCATCGAATCCTTTGACCATGATATTATTCATAAAGTTGCACGTGTTTATGCCAAATCTCGTGGCCAGAAAATCCAAGATGAAACCGTTATAATAATTTTTGGGCCCTCTGTCCCTGCTACCCCACAGCCACGCTGCAGTTAGTGGCGTGTGTGTTCCCAAAAATTTGTTACTCCCTTTGTCAAATCCTTTTACCCAACGGTGTATCACGAACTTGCACATACCTCTGCAAGTTGGTTTGTCAATGAGTGCCATGATGACCGAGATATTGAGGCCAAAGTATCTGCTACTCCTGCTGTCCAGAAATCAGCCATGTGACCCATTTTATATTCGCGTTTCCCAGCTAACCGTTGGTCAAAACACCATATCATTTCACCACAACATACTCCATACAGTACCTAGCTACCCCACAAAATCCATCTCGATTTGTCCTATTATAACCATGCAATCGGTCATGTTTATTACATTCCTATCATTTATCAACGTCTACGAGCATCTACCTCTGATCATGCATATCTTTAAACCATCCTGTTTTAGTTGTTTTTGCACTCAACGGTCATAGTTACAAGCCTTACGTGTTTCAAAACCTTTATGTCTTGTTTTATAATGCTTGATGTATTGTTTATAGGTTTATCTATGATGCTTGTGTTGGTTGTGGCAATCGTTAGAAGTGGAGCTATGCAAGGATGATACGAGATGAGTTGGAAAGTTGGATGGCAAACTTTCGGAAGGCAAGTATAGCTTGAGTTTGATTTCTATGATCATGATCATGTAACTTGATTAATGTTTATGCAACAAACGTTAAAGATGACTTTTTAGCAACTTAAGAATTTATCTGTAAGAGAACCTCCGGGATTTACAGTACAACCACGAGAACTACATGGCTCTGGTCTTAGCCCAGTATCTTGATCCGTTCTAGTTCGTTAGCAGCTTACCGAAAGGGCAAGAGGGGGGTGCCAAGTGAGGTATAGCTCTTGTCCTGCCGTGATGTGTCTTTGGGCTGCGGTCATGTGTGTGCCACTCTCGGAGGAGAGCATCTATATCTACTTGGTCAATCGAAACCTTAGCGGCTGCTACTTATTAGAACGACTAGTGAAAAGCTTCGTAGTGACCCCCGCCAACCTACCTTGGAAGTGGGTCAAGAGGCCGATCACCTCGGAAAAAAGGGCAATCACGACTTGTGGTGAAAGTGTACACCTCTGCGCGAGTTTAATAAACTGGTATACTAGCCTTGCTCAAGGACACGAGCGGCCTTGGAATCCTTACATAGATGATGACTTTCGATTGTTAACATGTTCATTGTTTACCGTTTTATGCTCTACATTATTTATGTTACATTGATCATGTGGTTATGGGATTACACTTGTTATACTTGTTGAGTTCGTCATGAACTCACTCTTGCTATTCCCCACACCTCAGGAGAAGTTTAGGCTTGTTGTCAACCAGTCAGTTGGATCCAGTGGAGTCTACACCCGGAGATCAGATTCGTCTTTCCATTGTTTGCTACCTAAGGTTATGTCTTTTATTTTAAATACGTTATAAATATTAAGCATTGTTTACTGATACTACCTTTCATTTGTGGCTATATGTGAGATTTGACTTTTAAGGCTCACATATGGTGTATATCTGGTTTTGTTCTTAAAACCGGATGTTACACTTCGTCGTCCTAAACACAGGAGATACAGACGAGGGACCACTCATCCTTGGGCGACCATTCCTCTACACTACCAAGGCAGCAATATACGTTGGGAAGGGAATAGCCAGTTTCCACTTCAACGCGAAGGTGATCAACCTTCGATTTAATGGCTATCCCAAACCGGCAGAAGCAAAGAAGAACCCGCCAAAGAAGCGGCAACCCAAGGCGAAGAAATCTAGACCCACTTCTCCCGGGCCAGGTGAATCATCAAACAGAAATTGATGAGGGAGAAAGTCCCGCTCAACGGACTTTAAATCGGTGAGCCACGGCCGAAAACCGGCGATTATCTAAAAAAAAAAATCTTTCTTATTTACAAAATATTTATTTATTTTATAAAAGTACTTTTTCTTGCACTCACTTTTTTTGTGAGCAAATAAAATAATTTCTATCTTCAAAACTTTTTTGTCCCAAAAATTCGAAAATTAGTTAGTTAGAAGGAATAAATTTTTTTGATATTAAAAATTATTTTTAAAATAATTTTTTTGAAAAAAAAATGTTTTTGATCAAAATTTGTTGGAAAATCGAAAAGGCAGGGAAATATTGGGCCGGAAACCAACCCCCAACGGCCACATTTTTGAAATGGCCGTTGGGGGCAACTCCAAAGGGCGGCGGCAGGCGGGCCCGGCCTGGCGCGCGCGCCGAGGGCGCGGCCGCGCCAGCCGTGGCGCCTCTGCCACCCGGCCAGGGCTCCAACGGCTGGGAGCCGTTGCTCCCTCCCCCCTTGGCCGGTGCTTGGCCTATAAATAGGAGAGGAGCCGGCGGTGGAGCTCCATCCCTCCATCACTCTCACACTTTCACTCCTCTCACTTCCCAACTTCATCTTTCAAGCAATTTTTCCAACATATTTTGTGTAGAGCAAGTAGCAAGAGCACTCTTGGGTGTAGAAGTTCATTCTCTACTAACCCTTCACACCCAAGAAGTTCTCTCTACTCGTGAGCCATGGCGGGGATTCGGGAACTTGCTTAGGAGACGCTCCAAGCGTCGCCTCGGCGAGTCGAGCTCTCAAGCTCCCGAAGCCCCCGTGGAAGAGCAGCAGCCCGAGGAGGTTGAAGGAGCCGGCGAGGAAGAGGTGGCGCCGGAAGCGCCACAAGAGCAAGTCATGAACGAGGAGGACAAGCTGTACCTCGACCTGGAAGAAGGTCGGGAGATGCAAGCCTACTTCCACCACAAGGATCGTCTCTTCCTCCACACGCAAGTCTACGACTCCACCCTCCTCCACCGCATAGGTATGGATGATGAATTCGATCTTGTGTGGAGGTCTGTTGGTTGGGAGGATGTTGAACCCATTGAGGAACAAGGTTCACGCCTCCTAACCATACAGTTCCTAAGCACCTTGCAAGAAACCGACGATGGTGTGATTTTTCGCTTGTTCAACGAGGAGCATAAGCTTACTTGGAAGGAACTTAGTGTTCATTTGGGTTTTAATCGAAGATGCTTCCTCGATCTTGATTTTGCCACCATCGGTTTTGATCGAAACAAGTTTTGGGAAGAGATTTACGGGAGGGTTGAGTTTCGATCTTTCAAACCCCGAGAACACCCAAATCCATCATCCTACCTTGAGATTTATGCATCGTTGGATGTCCATGGTTTTCTTCCCCACGGTGTGGTTAGATGGGTGCGCATGGCCGAACTTAAGTTGCTCTATGCCATTGTCAAGAAAATCAAGGTATCACCCGTGAGGAGATCATTCGTCATTGGCAAGACATAGTTCGCAACAAGTACCCGGTCTTGTGCACCTCTCTTGTCACTCGTGTTGCCAATTCGATGGGAATTTTAGAGGGTGAAGTTGTTGAGTACATTCCTATTCCTCGACCCATCTGCGACTTGACTACTTTGATCCAAGGGCACACATTGACTACCCACGGCACAAAGGATGAGCTTTACTTCTTTTTCCCTGGCTACGAAAATAGGATCCGGTTACCTAACCCGGATTACTATTTGCGTAATTGCCAGTCACTAACCTTTGTGCTCAAGACTGCTGAAGATATTCACAGGGAAGAACTCACCAGCAGGACACGACGAGGCAGGGCGGAGGACGAAGCAGGCCCCAGTACCTTGCAGCCTGAGCAACCATGGACCCCCTACCAGGACTACACGGGGTATGCTCCACAGGGCAGCGGGAGCTGGGACCAGTTTGTACCTCCCGCGCCAACCACGGATGCATGGGCCGAGGTGGGCATGGACGAGTGGGAGCGCCACATGCAGCAGTACGAAGATGTTCCACCACCCGTCCAGCCCCGACACAACCCCGAGATAGAGGCCCTTGGCACCCGCATCGGAGAGCTACAGATCCAGACAGGTGAAATACAGCACTCTCTCACTTCCTTTGTGCAGGAGACCCATGATTGGCAGGCACAGATGGATCAAAGGTGGGACGGCTTGAGTGCACAGATGCAGCAAGACCAGGCTCAACATGAGGAGTTCTAGAGGTTCATGGGATATCACCCTGGACAGTGAGCTTCATGCTAGCTTGGGGGAGGACCCCCAAAGGTACCTTGCATTGCATATTTAATTTTCCAAGTAATTTTATTTTCTTTAGCATGTTTAATTCTTGTTCTCGTGCATTTATATATTTATAAAAAACCCAAAAATATTTTATTTCCCTGTGCCTCTTAGTATGTCTTTGTAAAAATGTGTAGTTCACCCTTGTTGAAATGATGAGGTTGCTCTGTCTCTTGCTTCTTTGTACCCTAGTTATAAACAATGTTTTCTCTAGATTTGGGTTTATCGGCTAGAAATGTCTCATCCCGAAAACTTGCTTTTTAGTGGGAGCACTTGTGTTTTCTTGTCTAAGTTATTGCTTTGGGTATGATATAGTACTATAAGCCACCGCTATGACTTTGCTCTAGAGTACGACTTGACTTCCGGAGTTTTCATTTGCAAAAAGATCAAAAACGAAAAGTTCCTCAATGATTATGAAATACCCACGAGCCATATGATTTATCGTAGTGCAAAAACCTTCATACGCTGCTTGTTCGTACATTGAGTTCATCGGATCGGTACCAACGCGAGATTATGACCTTACACCCACGATTGAGATTTCACTTGCACCCACCAAATAAAATGCCGACTCTTACACTGAGAGTCGCGCACAACATGCACCCTTTCCATCCGCCAACTCTTACACTGAGAGTTGCGCACCATCTTTCCACCAAATAAAAATGCCGATGCTTATCCTGAAGATCGCGCATTCTTTAGCCACCAAAAAGTACTCCTTGCATTTTCATCATTTCGTCTCTCTCCATTTTCATTAATCATTCATCAGAGATGGGCTATTCATTCATTCGAAAAAAAAGAGAGAGAAAGCAAAGGAAAGAAAGAAGGATAGGATAGTGCAATAAATCAACGGGAAAATCTTTAGATCCCCGTTCAAAAAAAAATGAAGAGAAAGAAAAAGAAAGAGGTTGTTCCATTCATAGCCCATACTCTTCTTTCATCATCATCGTCATTCAAATAAAAGAGAGACATAATGCATGGAGTACACAAAAATATCCAAAAGTTAGGAACCATTTCTTCCATCCCACACACTTGCACAATCTCAATCAAGGTGTATGGCTTAATCTCCGTAAGGTTCGATCCTTGACCGTACAATATATGTGATACAAGTATGCCCACTTACATACCTACCCAAAACTCCACTACTCAGCTTTTAGTGGTAGGTAGAAGGCAAATTCTCAAAATGCCTTTGGTGAGGTTGCTATACACATTTGAGTGATTGAGAGAATCATTCGAGGAACTTGGGATTTCATTTTATAAAATTCTTAAAACCTCCAGAAGAAAGGTCAAGCTTTGGACGAATGATAAGCACAGGCTAAGGTGCTGTTCTACCTTGCAATCACCCAAGACTTGGGAGCCAAAAAGCCCCATTAGAGCGAGATAATAAAAGGGTGGATAGAAATGCCGGTTTATTCAAATTCAGTGGAGAACATGCGTATAACTATGGTATATTAGAAATACGATCGGCATAGAAGCAGCTCCTGATCAACAACCCAAAAAGCCCAGCTTTTCTCGGGACGAGCAAAGGGTAAGCTTGGGGGATCTTATTGGCGGTCCTTATCGACATATTTTAACCGCCAACTTAAGATATAAAAGGGAGAATTACATGTTTTTATACGCATATACTTGTGCTATTAACCGAATTCCACTTGTACCTGGAGTTTAGCAACGTTTACAGGAAATACACCAAGTACAGGGGATTTTACACAGAAAAGGCGCTTTCCGACAAAGCGTAAAAGAGGCACAAGGAGGAGACAGGCCTATCCAGAGCAGAAGTGGGCCAAAACACCACACCACCGAGGCCCATCCACCGGGGAGAGGCCCACCGGCCAAAGGCGGTTGGGAGGCGCCAACTGGCGCGCTCGCGCCAGGCGCGCTCGCGCCCCCCAGCCTGCCAGGTGGGGCCATCCTCCTGGAGGCGGTTCCATCAATGCAGAGGAGGGCGGTGCGCTGGTGTTCTTTTCATTTCTACCCTCGAACCGACCTGCTCAACATATAAAAGGGGAGAATCAAGCTTTTCCAACACACACATTCATTTGAGCCATTCTCCTCTACTCTTGTTCTCTAGCCTAGTCTAGTAGCTTAGGAGCTAGGTTGAGCTATCAAGGAGGGCTTGTCTCCTAGGAAGAAGATCATCACTTGGTAATATACTATGGAGTGTTCTTCCTACTTCAAGTTCTTATTCTTATTATGTAGCCTAGTTCATGAACTAGAGTATAGTTGCGTTCTTGCTAAACCGATTCATATGAACTAGACCAAAGTTCTTATGATCATTTCTTAGCATGTTCTTCGTTGTTCTTCATCGTTCATATGATTTATAGGAGTAGAGATCTTGATGAGAATGGGGTAACGGTTCGTTGTTCCTTCGGGTTTGCCTACGTTCTAGCTCGTCCATCCGTAGGGTGGGAGTCCGCGGGGGATGTAGGTAGTTCTCAAATATACGGGCGTGGTGTCCGGATACGAGAGAGCCTTCGGATATGACGGCATGCCACGGTTGAGGGTAGGCGGCGGTGGTGACAGCCACGTCGTCCCTTGTAATCCCCCACGTCCGTATGTCGTGTAGAAGTTCGTAAATGCCTCTATCGGGCCGGAAGACCAGGCGCGGGGTCTCTGTTACCTTAGGCTCTGATCTTTCTCTAACCCTGCAGATTATATGACTTAGCTGCTCATGACATAGCTACAATTGACCTACCTGCTCCGCTTAGGTTTATTCTTTATTCGTTCATTCATTTATTCTTTCTTTTATTCTTATTCCTTGAGTTTGGCCAAATGTGTGTCCACTATCTTGCAAAACCATTTATACTTACCCCTGTATAGTACTAAAGTCTCATTTCGATGACATGAAGTCAATCATCCATATCCATGTTTAGACACCTCTACACCATGCCTTCCTACGGAAATATAAATAACGATACCCCGAGAATACTCCCGGGTGAAATGCTACAATGATAGATCCGTGCGCTTGCGGATAATTATATCTTTAGAACACGACTATCAACCCTGGCGTTTCTTGGCGTGATCACTGGGATGTAACAATTCTAGTGATTGCGTTAAGAAATGCCAACAGGGACCAGGCCGGCGAGCCCTGGCGGTGGCGATCTTGTGCCGCCTCATGGTTTGGCCAAATCGATGAAGGAGGTGATGAGTGGGCCCCGCTCGTTAGTGAGAGACTGGGAGATTTGGGTGGGAAGGGATGTGAATGACAAGTGGGGTCCGCTGAACAGTATTTCTTTTCAGAAAGCCACAGCCCACAACCGCATTTTCAAAAGCCACAGACCAACCAAACACACGCTAAATAAGCCATAAAACGTGGCTTCAGCAGCCTAATGTTGATTTGAGTGAAGTGGTAGAAAACTGCTTTATAAAACACTAGATTGCTCGTGTTTGAAATGGGAGCCTGAGCTGTGAAGGCTCCCTCATCATCGTTACTCTCTTTGCATATTTAAGTAACTAATTAAATTTGGAGCACTCTCAATTTTTTTTTGACAACTGAGCACTCTCAAATTTGCTTAAACGACTATACTTCGTATGTATGCATCGCTTGCCATAGTGTGCATTATCTTTAGCGCCTATGAAAATTTAAGTAATTTTGAGCCTGTTCTTCATTACGGAACTCTAGATTTTACTCAAGCACACATGCTTGTATATAACTCGATCCTTCCATTCTCTTTTGTAATGTGCGCACATCTATCACGAGTCAATCTTTATAACTGACCAATAATTTAGCTAATAAGAACTATAATTATTATACTGTAAATTAAATTTGATATGGTCAGATTGGCAATTAAATGCACTATCCGATTATCATCAATTTATAATTATAAATAACACAATAAAAGATAAATGAATAGTCGAAATGTAACTTGATAGACCGGATTATGTCTCGCCACGCTTTAGAAAAGAGAATGGAGGTAGTACATGATAAAATGTTACTTTCCAGACAAAGAATTGAGATGACCTTTATAGATTTTTGCAGACTATATATTTCGAGGCTTGGCAGCTTGGCCGAAACTTTAAAACATCCATTCTAGGAGGAATTTTATTTAAACTATACTAAAAATTTTATACTCTATATTATGTATGACATAGTTATAGATTTATTTATATTTAACAAGCATAAATATAAATAAATCTATGACTAAGTTATACATGATCCTATGAGTATGACATTTTCTACTACAATTCAAGTATACAAAAATTAGCCCACCATAAAAACTTCACTACAATTGGACCATAGAAACTACCGCTATAAATTATTCTAATTAATTACACAAAAATATATAGATCTAAAGCTACAATAAAACTTTATACTAAAGTATATTATATTACTATATATTTACTATGTAGATCTACTCATATGGAGTTCAACAAAATTGGATTTTCCATTCAATAATTTTTCACCAATTTACTATGACTTTTTCAAAGTTTTACGTGAAATAAATAAAAAAGAAAAAAAGGTAAAACCACTTGTAACTAGGTCAGGGACACAATATGAATGATTTTATAAGTTGAGGGATCTGTTTTTGTATGATTTTAAAGTTTAGAAATGAAAAGCGGTCTTTCATGAAAATTAGAAGAGCTAAAGGGGACTTTTTCCACTACTGAACATCCCGCTTCCCTTAACGGGGCTCCTTATTTGCCTGTTAAGATCCCCGTAGGAAGGATTGGGACGTTCATGGGTATTCAATTTCTAAATGAATTTAAAAAATAAACAAAAAAGTTTAGATCTCTTCAAGTACATATTTTCTTTGATTTAGGTATTTCTCCATCCAAAGTCATTTTTAAAAACTTATAACAATATTAATTTAGTATCAATAGTCCTAAAATAGAATTTTTGGACCATAAATAGTTTCAAATGAAATAGTCAACTATGAAGTTGCATATCTTTTCACGTACTACAACTTTTTCTTAAGAATATTGCATTTAGATTTACACTGGTTGTTATATTAAGTCTATCGCCAGTGTAAATGGAAAAATTATATTGATGGCAAAATTTGTTAATTTCGCCAAAAAAATTTGTTAGTAAGTATTATAACCTGTTAGTAAATATTAGAAATGGAACCACAGTTCTATTTCTACTCTGGTGACTTCGACTAGAAAGTGTGCCTTGTAATTTACATTTACAATGGTGTATAATATATCTGCGTGCGATAAGCGTAAGGAAGTGACGCCCCAACAGTTACAAGTTCTGTAGCACTTGCAGTTTCTTGCACAGTTGCACTGCCAGTGCACGCGATCATTGAACAGCGAGGGCAATGCATTTGCGGCTATCGGACAAACCGGTTTTGTTTTTCAATTTTGTTTTCGTAGAGGAGATCGAAGCCACGAGACCCACTATTCAAAAATTTAAAAAATATACAGAACAAATGGCCGCAAAGCAATATACGTGCACAATGAATTGCTAAAAACAAATGAACGAAGGGGATTTCGCCTCGCTCCAGAGTTTTGTCGGTCGCCTGCTTAAGCCGACAGCTGTTTGGGCTACAGACGATGGGCTGTACGGTACATCGCATCCCAAACAGAGATACCCATTTCGGCCATCTCCAAACCCAGCAAGTTTTGGAACATTGCCCGATTTAGTGTTCATTTGTGAACAAACAATCACTACATACTTGATTGGCAGATTGGCTTGCCGAAGAAACTTGCCGAAGAAAGTTGCATATGAGAGCATCTAAACCTACCCTATTTAGCCCAAAACCTTATAATTTAGAAACACATTTATGTTGACAATTTACTATGGTTAATATTTATTTTTATCTATAAATTACCAAAGTAAACCTATATTGATTTTAACTATAAAACTAATGGTATTAATCAATTAAGATCTTAGTCGTAAAATTCAGAAACATGTGATATGGTATACTTCACACTAATGTGTAGCTCGTGTCGGCACGATCCTAACACAACTGGAACGGAGCAAAATGGAATTAAAACGATGAAGCGACAGGCACTTACGTTCAGTGGCAAAACTGTGATTATTACCATCTTCTTCCTTGGGCTCAAGTGCAGGACGTGGAGGCCATGTCGATGGTTAACTGCTGCTGCTATTCTCGTGTGGGAGGAAGGGAGGGTCACGTCAGGGTGCCTTGGACGGCCGGAGGAGGCGGCACGGCGCGCCAGGCCGAGGGGACGCGGGCCCCCACGGCTGCAGCCGCAGCCCAGGCGACGGCCGTCCTTGGGGACCACCTGCCCGCGCACGGGGGCGTGCGGCGCCCTAGCCGTTGGAGGAGCGGGAGGGGGCTGAGGGTGAAGTCCAGGTGGCGGCGGGGCCGAGGGAGAGGCGCAGGACGACGGTGTGGCCGGAGAAACAGAGAAGACGGTGTTCATGGAAGGACCACGCCGGCAAAAAGAGAGGTTAGGGGAATGATTAAAGCATGATGGATTCGTAAAACTAAGAACATGCCGGTGTAGAGGACGATAGGAAGAACCACAGAAAAGCGTGTTTTTTCGCAGGGGATGCTGTAACTGGCCGGAAAACCACGCCGAAGGTTCGCCGGGAAACGCCTTTCCGAACTTCGGCGTCCAATCTGGAAGGATACGAGTGGCGGTTCAGATAAAGGATTTTTGATCTGGAACCGGCGCATCAATTACAACACCGGCATATATATAGCTCTGGGTTTGACGTCGGTGGTGGTTTATTTTTCTAATTTCGAAAACTCCAGAAATCCTTTTCCAGTGTAAAAACAATTCTAGAAAAAAAACTGAAATCGATTTAAATACCTAAAAATATTTCTAAAGTTCCCAAAATCCAAGGAAAACTTATGGAGATAGATTCAGAGATGATGAAAACAAATAAAGTATTTGGAGGCTGCGAAAGAGATTTTAGAGCATTCAAAAATTGGATTATGCTTTAGGAAAAATGGGGAAAAAAACTTTGAAAAGTCCAGAAATTTACAGGGAAGGATCACAATGACTTCTAACCACATTTTTAAAACTTAGCACACCCAAAAGCACAAAACTCAAGCAACAAGCAAACGTCACATCTAGCAAAAACCCATCAAATTAATTTAGAAAACCATATATATTTTTTAATCTAAATTGGCAAAAACTTAAACTGATCTTCTCAGGTTTTACATAAATAATTAAATCATTTATTTCATTTTGTGTTTTGTATGCACAATCTAAAATAAAAAAGTTTGGGGGTGTGACGCTCGAGACATGTCCTAGTTGATCACCCTAGCCAATGTTGAGTCTTAATTAGTTGAGGTTGTGATTGAGGTCATTTTATAGTTTCCACGAGCATGTTACCTTTTAAATCCGTGTACTACTGTACTTCAGGTTCTTTTTTCTTGTTCTATTATATAATGACTAGCAAATATGCCCGTGCGTTGCAACGGGAGAAAAACTATTAAATATTAATGCAAAACGATAATATAAATATTTTTACAATTTGTTTTATGGTGACAATCACATCTATAATATAACTTAATGCTAATAATAATAAAACTATTTTATTAAACCTATATCGAAATGAGATACACTTTGGTATATTTCTTTTGTTGCAAAGAGCATAATTAGTTAGATATAAATATATCATAATTTAATTTTTTCATACTAATCATGTGTTTCTAGGACTCAACATCGACCTCTGTAGCTTTTTTGACGCATCATATCAACCTCTGTACTTTTTGTCGATGTGTTAAGGGTTTGTTGGCCAATGATTATGACAGGAGACATCTCTTGATTTTTCACATGGCAATGATGAATAAATAAGTTTGTTTAGATTTTATAAACCAATAATATAATATTTTGAATAAAAATAAGTGTTGTTTTTGTTTCTAATAAAAACTACTCCCTCCGTTCCACAAATAAACGCAATTCTTTGACTTATACGTTTCATGTTTGACTATTCGTCTTATTTAGTTTTTTGTGCAAATAATAAAATAAATAATTCATTATGCAAATATCTCTAATGATAAAATAAGTCATAACAAAACAAACAATATGTATTAAAAATTAAAAATAAGTCATAACAAAACAAATAATATTTATTAAAAGTTTAAATAAGACGAACAATCAAACCGAAATCATAGAAGTCAAAGAATTGTGTTTATTTGTGGGATGGAGGAAGTACATCATATGGTGTAAATCTTTGTTGTCAAAAAAGAATATGGTGTAAATCTTTCTCTAAGTGCCGAAAAGTAAGTGTTATGCACCGGGGCTTAATTTGGGCAGGAACCGGATAACTGGAAGCTAGTAATCATGCCATCCTCCACGTACTCCTCGGCCACCTCCACATATTTCGGGCTTGCTTCGGGGGGTCATTGCTGAACCACCTATATACATGCAACATTTGCAAGGATGATTTAACACACCTATAGACAAAGCACAATCTAATAATAAAATATTCATAATATTATGGGTAGATCACATTTTCATGAAGCTAACGAAACCGGTTTAGTATATTTTTCTAAGATTTCTTTTTTAAATTTTCCAAGATCTTTGTTCTTATAAAAAAAATAGGTTTGCATGGGCTTGGTCTAGTGTATAGCAAAAGCGGCTCAACTTGAAGGATTCAGTCCAAGTTGAAAAAGAAGCCCACCAATGGGCCCATTTGATTCTAAACATTTTTTATCAGAAACACTGATGTATTTTAAAAATTATTAATGTCGTCTTATCTTTTCTTTCTCTCTAGCATCTTTACATTTGAGAGTCCGTGTTTATTTTTAGAGATTTGCTATATCCTAGTCGTCTAGGTTTATGGAAAAAACCCCACGGGAGTTCAGCTCTTGAATGTGCATCCAACGTTTTTTGAGATGTGTTTTAGCATAAATGACAAAAAATAATTTGATTCTATAGAAAGACAAGAAAAAAACCATTTTTAAGATGTGTTAGCTCAAATAATAAAAACAATTTTTATGTGTAAGAAGACAAAGACAAAAAAATATTTTTATGATGTATTCGCACAAATAACAAAAAATATATTTTTTGTAGAAAGATAAAGACAAAAAATAATTTTTTCTATGGATAACCCAATTATAAACATGAACGGACTGGCCATGCATCGCCTGTGCATGCAGTCTGATTCGAGGCGTACAAGCTTTAGAAAAAGTGTTTTTCCTGTTTTATTCGTAGGTAATAGATTATCACTCCTAATCTATCTTGCAGGACACCGATTCTAATACGAAGATGAGGCGGACAGAAAATATAATATGACGGGAGGCAGACTAAAATTTTGGGAGGCAGGCTGAAATTTTCTCCTTTTATTATTAGGTAATAATATAATACATATGTAGTCCTCTTGAGTGTTTGAGAGAAAAAAGATACAAGGAATAGGAAAAAGTCTGTTTTTTGGTCATCCAACTTTTGCCAAAGTCAAGAACGACCATTGAACTCTCAAACTGTATAACTTTGGCCATTCAATTTCTGAACCCGATTCTAACACAAAAGGCCATGAGCCTGGTTTTGACGGGCTGGGCCATGCATAATCAGGCCCATAATCTAGTCACCATCTCCCCTGCGACTGACTGAAAGAGGAAAGGTTCGGACACGGACAGACACGGGCACACGGCCGTGCACTCGCGCTAGGTTTTGGCGACGGCGGCGGCCTGGTCCGGCCTTGCAGCGGCGGCGCACGCGAGCGTGGAAACGGCAGCGTCTTGACTCCGGCGAAAGCGTGGGCGGCGGTGAGAAGTTCGTTTGAAAGCTCAAGGACCATCTAGTTCAAAAAAGTTCCCGGTTAGAAAACCAAAAGGCCCTATGCCTATGTTGTCTCTGCCATCACCTAGCGATGCTATCTGAAGTAATATCCATGCGTAATGCCAGACTATAGGCTTAAGTTAATGTTGCTACCATATAAAGAATTGTGATGTGTAATGCCTGATGGCTTTATTTTACCATTTCAGCATGTGAACTTTGAATATTATGTGTATGTGGTGTCAAAACCACCAAGTGTGGCGTCAAAACCAGGTTCATGGCATGTTATGACCGGTTTTAGCAATTGAATGGTCAAATATGCATGGTTTTAGAGTTGAATGGCTATTCTTGGACTTGGCCAATAGTTGCAAGGAATAATCATGGAAACAATTCAATGATAAACTCAAGTAGGCAAAAGGAGGCCTCTTATTTTTTTTTCATTTTTCCAAAACCTTGAAACCAGCCACCTCTCTCTCTTGCGACGGTTGGTCTGTTTAATGTGCATTGTGATGGGTGCGCCAGGTTGTGTTTTGTGCTAACACATCTTGTACTTTGTTATTTGTGCGAACACATCTTGAACTTTGTTAATTGTGATTTGGGACAACAAACACCTTGTCCTTGTTCTTTTATAGAAAAAAATGTCTCATGTAATGCGTTAAAACATGTTGAATCATTATTTACGATTTGTGTCACATATATTTTATTTGTCCTTGTCTTTTTATAGAAAAATTATCTCCTGTGATCTGTGATGAAACCTATTAAAATTTATTATCAAAGCACATAACAGATATGACCCTTGGATGATACCCATGGGCTTTGGACATCACAAGAAAAGTTGGCTATATTTTTTGCGAATGAAATATAGCAACTCTCTATTTTTTTTAATAAAAAATATAGGTTCCCTTATCATACTATAACAAAATAATGCAATCATAAAGTAACAAATTTCAAGCATTTATAAAAGAGAAAATAATGCTTAGGACTCTAGTAGTAAGCAAGCTCTTCCCAGACCAACCTCTTTGACTGGTGGGACCCAGACCACTCAGTCCCACCCGTGAGGACGACCGCCATACCAACCGACCCCCATTCTCCTCTACAGTGTTTTCTTCTCCACTCGACACCTGTAGCCCAATCGCTTTCTTCCACAAGTCGGCCAATCGCTTTCTTCCACAAGTCCAACTCCTCGCGCCGCCGCAAAGCTCGACAAGGATGGCCCAGGCTGCCGGAGCTGCGGACCCCCTCGCGGACCCCCTCGCGGTACCATGCTTCACTCCCCCACCTCTCCAACTGCTCTGGAAGCTCTGGAATTTACTGGTTGCGGATCTATTTGCTTAGCAATAAATTAGTGCTGATCGGACGTGGGCGCTGTTTTTTAGCAATAAATTAGTGCTGCTCGGGACCTGGGCTTGTAGGCTTTGTCGGCGATTGTTAGTTTATTGGAGCCAAATTGGCTGTTAGCGCCGGAAAATGTTTCCTTTTTCTCAGCAGATCTGAAACTGAACCGCACCGTGGTAGGTTGGGGTGGCGGAGTCAGCTGGGGCCGTGTCAAATAAATTGATGTTTGATTCTAGCAGATCTGAAACTGAACCGCACCGTGGTAGGTTGGGGTGGCGGAGTCAGCTGGGCCGTGTCAAATAAATTGATGTTTGATTCTGTATAAATGCTTGCTCCGTCAGTCGGTCTGGAGTATACTGTATAAGTAAATGACCAAACTTTTGATGTTTTCTATGCAAGTGGGTGGAAGCTGTCAACATTCATGTTGAGGACCCAACGCTGGAGGAGTACCTCGATGCAATTGAGTGGCTGAAGCAAAGAGATGTTAACCGTGCTGGTGGTAATCTCTTCCGTGGCATCCCAGTAACATCAGAAACAGCGGGTTGGCGTCGAATCAATTTGCTGCACGCTGGAAGGCCAACGGTCTCTCTCCTGATCGATGAGGTCGACTGTTACCTGGTTGCTATCAACCCAGGGGATGGCAGAGGATGGCTTAAGTTTACTGATCGCGCCGTCCTAGAAGTTGCTCACGCCAGCAGTATGGGACTGAAATCATCATATACTGTGTTGAGGAAAGGATTTGACAGGTATTTAATCTTCCTTTAACCAAATAAAACACTGTTTATTATTAACCCTTTGTAAAAGCTTGTTTCATATGGTTCACACTTAGAATTGGACAAAAAACTCTTAACTTGGTAGTTCACTAGACATGGCTCGTTAGTGGCTCGACTTGACTCACTTATATTTTTTAATAACTCGAGCCAACATTTTATCTTGTGTAGTTTTTTTTTGAACAATTCTTGTGTAGTTAATGATTCACAGCTATTGGCCTTGAACTTCTAGTTTTTGTATTACTTCATATGTGAGCGCTTTAAAATTGGTTACGATTGGTTGATGACTAGCCTAGATCATGTAAACTTGGGAGTTGGGATTATTATGCCTAGCCATAGTCACAAAGTTTCTAGGTCGATGGGGTCGTGGTACGCTACTTGTGAGAGATTTTTACATTTCCGATTGAAAATGAACTCGTGAACTTGGGTCGAAGTCGATGAACCCGGGTTGAGGGTAGAAGGTGGTGAACCCGTTTTATGTGACTATGCGTGGTACAACTGGATTGGCTAGTGTAGGCGGGATGGTAGCCACACCACCGAGGAGCTTGCCCCTGGGCCGTGCCGCTAGGCAGCACGCCCCTTTGGTTAGCCACAGCACCAGGGAGCGCTCCCCTAGGGTGGCCACGGCCTTGTGTTGGTCGTCAGTGCCAATGGCAATAGCAACTTCTTCTCCATGGTTGACCGGTGAGTGAGTAGCTGGAGGTTTTGATGACAAGAGTATAAAAGACATTTCTCTCACATTTTGGCCTTGTTTAGTTCCCAAATTTTGCCACCAAATTCACTATGCAAAAAAGAAGATTCCCCGTCACATAAAAATGTCGACACATGCATGGAGTACTAAATATAGATGAAATCAAATACTAATTGAACAATTTGGTTGTACTTTGCGAGACAAATTTTTTAAGCCTAATTAGTCAATGTTTGGATAAAAAATACAAATACAAACGAAATACTAGAGTGGAGAATCTTTTACTATGCAAATTTTGCACATCCCAAATTGGGCCAACTAGACAAGTCCTTTCTTGAAATCTAAAAAGAGAATACTATAATATGTGCATTTTCTAGGAGCATAATAGCTAGAACTATAATTGGTTGCATAACACTTATGTCACCTGTTTTTTTTTTTATCAGAAACGAGCTTGTGTTTGGGCTTCCAATATTGAAACATGCCTACACGCTGGTGAACTTCAATCCGAGCTTGGGGAAGGACCACCCAGACATGAAGAAGCAGCGGAAGGTGTTGGTTCAGATGGCAATGATGTTTTGCGAGGCCATTCGTTACAAGCTTATTCTGGAGCAGATACAACAGATGATGACTGAAGGCAGGTCTGGCAAACTGGATGCCCTGGCGTGGGAGTGGGTTCAAAACTGGTCCACCATCTCCACATTCGCTCTGGTTTCCAAGCACGAGGAAGGGGTGCACAACATGGTCGATTCACCCGTGGAGGTAGCGAAGGTTGTGGCTTTCGGGATCAACAACCGCGACGACGTGGTGGCCTTACTTGGCCTGATCCTACGCAATTAAGGCTTGATCCCTCAATTTGATACCTGGGGACCGATTTTGTGTAATAAACACATATACTTCCTCCTTCAGAACTCAGCTAGGTCTTTGAGCAGTCGTAGATACTTTGCGATCTTCTCCTCCTTTGCTCATTTATTATATACACATGCAGGTGGTCACCATCTAGTAATAGATTGAAGTAGCACGCTGTCAGTCATTTGGCATTTTGCCGTTTGGAACCACCAAAGATTGATGTGCGTGTGCTAATTTATTATATACACTGTCAGTTATTTGGATGTCATGCTGCGTGCTCTGTTAGTTATTTGGATGTCATGCTGGTCATACATGGTATATATGCATGTGGTCACCATCTGATAGATTGTAGTAGTACACTGTCAGTTATTTGGATATCATGCTGCGTGCTCTAGCGGCGGTGTAGCCTTCATGCTGGCATTTAGCGGACCGACTGCAACCTGAATTATCTTTGATTAAATACTGGACAGTAGTCAAGAGAGGTGATGTAATGCACGGGCATTTAGGCGTCTCTGGTCTGGCCTCTGGCGACCTACTCCTTCAGTTCCAGACTTCCAGTCCCCTGCTTGCTGTTGAACAACGACACACACCAATAAACATCATCTTAGAGTCTGCTGACGGTATTGTAGGAAGAGTATTAGAGACCCTTGCAGTCGTTCCTATTCTGAATGTACTGTACCAGACTGCCGAGCCCTCTTGCTGGAGCTAGAAAATCATTTGTCTCTGGATCTTCTCATCACGAAGGATAATAAAAGGCTGCATTGCTACCTACTTTTTTTTTTTGAGCCTGCATTGCTACCTACTGAGAAAGAAGAGCGTGCCCTCCTGAATACTAATGCAACGCAAGCAGGTATACTGTTCAAGATTATTTCATTCAGCTTCAGCCCATATATAAAGATTGACTGTGAGCAGTTTTGTCCTCGATGTTCATCATCAGACACATTTCAGATCGAAGCGAATATGGTTCAATTTACTAGCTGGACAAATCCATGTCAGTGTCCAAATCAACCATAAGAGACAGAGAGTGGCGCCCGCCCCACCCCCCCCAAAAAAAAAAAAAAAAAGGTCTGTGAGAGAGTGGTTCAGAGCTGGAGCAAGCCTCTAGTTATTAGGCTGCTGGTGGATGGAGAGCCGACTAATGGCATCAACAATTCAACATCAGTGATGTTTAATGAGTTGATGATGCCGGCACCACGTTGCCATGCAGAGTCGTGGAAGGTTACACCTGGATAAGAGGTACAGTATGCATATGCATCACGATCGCTCTACCTCTACAACACATCTCCTAATTTTTCTTGGTCAGTTTTCACTTTCTTGTGATCTTTCGGGAAAGTTTAGTTCTCACTTTCTTACTGATTTGTTGAAAATCTGAACGAGCAGATGTTTTCAAAAAAGAAATCTGAACGAGCAGATGTTTTCAAAAAAGAAATCTGAACGAGCAGATCTGGCTAAGTGCTCTATTTGCGGCATCAGAAGAGATCAATGAATTTAGGATGATGTCTTTAGTTTTGATGGGCTTGGAGTATGCCTTTGGCACCAAGATCTGGCTAAGTGCTCCCTGTTGTTCCTCTTCTGCAGTACTTTCTGAAGTTGAACGTATACATGCTATTGAGGATCAAGTCAAGTTTGGCCCCAAAGCTAGAGTTATGGATCGCCTCAAATTTGTAATTTGGTATCTTCAGGAGAAGACGAGCGCCAGCAGGTGCGTACCATAGGACTGACCAATTCGTCAGCCGGTGCGTGCCATAGGACTGACCAATTCGTTCTTCAGATAAAGTATCTCTTCATATGCTTTTTAGATAAGAATGTCACTCAATACTTTTTAGAAAAAAGTATCACTTGATAACTGTTCTGGATTAGAGTATCATTTTATACTTTTTAGTTTTACATTACATGCTACAGTGCGAGTGGATACATATATCAACTTAACAGTATCATTTAATATACTTCTTTAAAGTCAACATGACCTAATGCAGTACTGTATGTTGTCTGTGGTGATGCACTGGAACAGCCACGTGTGCCGCCTCCCTGTCGTATAGATGACAAAACTCTGTTCTATATGTTCTGTAGATGATGGTTAAGATAGCAGCTGAATATATGATGAAGTGAACTTGCTATTACGATCCTTACGTTTTCGAAAAAGCTGCAGCTGAATATGTATATATACATACTCTCCCTTTTTGAATTTATGCTGGTATGTGTACTCTACAATATACATGCGTAGAAATGTACAGGGTGTATGTTTACTATGAAAATACTTTTTCAGAGTAGATAATTTTTCATAGATTAGTATGTTTATATACCTTTTCTAAATCGTACCATTTGATAATCTTTCCTTTCCTATTACAGTATCACTTGATTCCCCCACAACTAAAAAAATAAAACATGGACATTTTTGGTGCCATATTTGGTTTGGTCTTCCGTTTGCGCCCTTGCGACCCTGCGGCCGACATCCCGCACAGCGCACACAAGGAAAGCCCCTCGACCATGAGCAAACATGGAAAGGAAATCATCACTAATTTATTTCTAAATAAACCGTGCACACACTCCTCGCAACGGCCGCATGCGAACGTCCCTCCAAATCGGCCGCATGCACGCAAAATCAACACACTCCTAAATGGACTGTTAGAATAATAGGCAATTTTTATGTCATTTTAATTTCATAAATTAACAATATGATGATGACATATAAAAGTTGATTAAACATTGAAAGCATGATATCACATATATCCATACCAATATGGATCATGTGATCAATAAACATGTGAAGCATATGAATACTAAAAGCATGAAGACATGATTCATGAAGTATATAACAATAAAGCATGACATATATCTCATAACAGCAACAGAACATATGAAACGACACAACAAAACTACTGAAACATATAAGCAGCAGCATATGAAACATTCAGACCTATACTAAGCCTAATCATCATGAATGTGTTAAGATGATTAGGCTTAGTATAGGTCTTTGGCTTTACTTGACTTGTTTGTTGTCGATAAGTAAGGATTGCTAATATAAGATCGACTACCTTGTAGAAGATTAACATGAAACATTCATTTATATGCATCCATGACCTTCGATCATTCATGTTCGTACATATGCCTCGATGATCATATATTCATACGTATGCACATGCATCATTCTAGGGTCACGACTAGAACATTCGTCGTGAGGACAAAGAGTCGGAAGGACGAGTCATGAAAGGAGTTTCCGCATAGAAGGTGATCGGGAACCAACAGTCGGACATGGTGCTTGAGTACCTGAAATCTCGACCCCGCTCGACAAAGGAAGGCAAGCCCCAGAGCATTTCTTCTACGGTTTGCCAAAACTTACTTTGCGTCCTTTTTATATGTTTTGATGCATTAAGTTATAGGCGTTGATTGATACCGTTGTTGCATTACCCTACCTTGACCACTTGAGATATACTTCTACCTTGCTAGGTGTAGTATCGACTGCTTGCTTAGCCTTGCTTAAGTAAAACGGTAGAAGAGATGATTCCCGTCATCTGCGAGTATAGGTGGTTACTCTGGATGGTTGGACATAAATGGTTGGATCGAAACATAACCTATGTTGTGGTAAATCGGACTCTACCTTGCCTCGGCCCTTAAGTCATGTTGAATGTATGCCCCACATTTAACTGGAAGGGTGTGATCATCCGACCGTGAAGCCTAGTAACTCTGTTTGGGTTGGGTTTCGGTCTAGCTGAATGCATCGTACTGGAGTTGGTGTTGGGGAACCACAGGGGCACGGTGGTAAGGCTGAGGTTGGCGTCTGACTAGATGCAGCCGGGCGGCCCCTAGGTACGATGGTTCATGTTGATCCCGGTCATTCTATCCGAACGAGCCAACGGTGACCTAAGGTGCCTTTGTGCAGGCATGTTTGGGTTTATGTGGAGAATATCTCACCGCTTGGTTTGCAATCGATTATAATCGACATCGTTCCTGGATAGTGAACACGACTTAAGCACCGACATTGTGGTAAACTATTTGAATGATGGAAAGGTTATGTTGTCGTTTATGTTGGAAAATGATCAACCAGAAATGGATATTTATCTTGATTGTGTACTTCACCATATGAATGTATAGTACATGTGCAAATGTAGCATGATCAGGTAATAACCTTAAATGGTAAGCTAATTTGATCTCACTAATGAACATAACTAAGCTCATGCTTTCTTTTTCAAATGAAAAAGTCAGCCAACCCACTTATACAACCTTGCATACTCCTCGAGAGTCACTTTATTTTTGGTTTATGATGGGTAAGTCTAGCTGAGCACATCCGTGTACTAAGGGTTTTATTTCTACTTGTTGCTGATCATAAGTGTGTTGTTGTGGCGACAAGGTGGAACTGTATCCCTCTACGGGAGGACTAGACCAAGGGCAAAGTCATCACTTATATCTCACCTATTGCTTTTGCGGGATATTGATCAAGAGCTGGCACCATATTTAAACAAGAGAGAAGTGTGTGTGTTTTTAAAGTACTTTACTTCCGCTATTTCTTATTTCAAGGTGTTGCAATAATCTTATGCAAACTCCGATGTAACTGAGCTATGTGCGAACTTTTATGTAACATGTGAATCGTGGCTGCTGAATGATGTGCGATCTTGGCTGTAAAGTTGAAAATGATTCGAAATCCTTCGTGATTTCGCGGACTACCGGGTTATTATGAGCTAAAGTGCTAGTTAAATTGCCTCGGTGGTTTAATTATCACTTTGAGTTTATACTAATTGGGCGGTTCTGTGACATTCCTGCATTCCTGGACTCACTGGCGCATGAAAAAGATAGATAACGAAGATTTCTTCTTGCTAATATAAAACATTTACCTTAGCCGCATCACAGAAAGGTCTAAACACTAGATTTTGCGAGCCTGCGACGCTACACTCTCCGTGACTGTGTTAGGTTCACAAACTTTGCCTTGAAATAAATGTCAATTTAACGACGGTATTGTTATCTTCACGTGCGATCCATGTGTTTTTAGTGCAAAAGTTTAGTTGTCCCGTAGCAACGCACGAGCACGATACTAGTTGCGGTATAAGGAACGCCATAAGATTTATGCATCAAGGTTTTTGTATGACACATCTCCTAAATTTTTGTTGGGCTTATGACAATATTTGTTGATTGGTTTAGTTTGAAATTATGATGTACAGGAAGGCTCGACTATATGAGACTACTATGGCACACTGAAGTGGCAAGTTCAGAGTTCATTACTGAATTAGTTAGCTCCAACTGAACTTATGATAGTGATTTCATGAACAAAATTTGCATATACTATTTTGTTGCTTCATGATATAAAAAATCGCGCATAAATTAAAAAATTTAATTATTTTATAAGTGTAATGGCAAAAGCTCGGGCTTTCAATTAAGTAGAATATAAGCCTGGTTTTGTTTTTAAGAAAAAACTAGATCTAAAAACTTTATAGATGCACAAACACCCAAGAACACAAAAGCCCTAACAACTAACCCACAACAATGCCCACCGCATGTTCTCATTCGTGAGCTTATCACAAATAGGAAAAGACACTTGTCACAGTCATCCACTATCCTTTCTATAACAACTTTGGCCAGCATGGCGTGAACGAGTCCGTAGCGACATGGTGCAAGGAAGCATTACGTCATGATCATGATTTTCCCCGACATGGCTGGGCTTTGATGGGCCTCTCACCTCTACTTGGCTAAAGAAAGCCCATATCCCCTGCTTTCTTCTTTGATGCTCTAGCACTGCTGTCGCTTTTTTGGGCTACTCGCTACTCGTTGTCGCCGGGGACCAAGGGTTAAGGAGGGGGGAAAAAAAAAAAAAAGAGGCGAGCTTGCCGGTAGCTGGGGCGGTCGCCCCACCGCGCCCATGCACTTTATTTTTTCAAGTTAGTGTTAATCGATCATTTGGCATATTTATCTTCGTTTTTTAAACAATCATATCGATTTTCTCAGTTTAGTTTCTAAAGCTTTTCTAATACATACACACACTCATCTCTATGAATACACGTACGCAAACCCTACCTTATGAGCAGCACTTTGAAGGACCGGACAACCGATGAGGCAGTGGCGGAGCTAGAGCAAATACGAGGAGGTGCGCTTGCCTTGTGGGTGCATAGGATTTTACCGTATGGGTGCGAATATGGTAAAAATTTGATCATAATCACTGTTTTTTTTTGAAAAAATTGTGGGTGCACCGGCACCCAACACCATATACGTAGCTCCGCCCCTGCCGACAGATCTGGAGATTCCCGAAGTCACCTAAAAGTTTTCCAACACGTACGCACACTCACCTCTCATAGAGATTTACGAAGGACTGGGCAGCCAACATGTACGTAGTCATCACACTCACCCCTATGAATACACGCAAACCCTATCCCTGTGAGCACCTCCGAAGGACTGGGCAGCCGGCAGATCTGGAGATTCCTGAAGTCACCACAGGCGCCTCGTTGTCGAGGGGAACGTCGCGATTCCCGAAGAAGCCTCGTTGTCGAAGGGAACGTCGTCTCGTTTTTGTTTTATTAATTATTATTTTTGTCTTCATCGAAACGTGGTTCACACAAATGGTAAGTACACTGTGGTCTGCCACTCAAAGTGTTCACTTATTTGTGAGAAAAATTTTGAATCCCAAATGTACAATTATTCCCGAGACGGAGGGAGTAACACATAACGTTGCAAAAATCTTTTTAAATATTCCAGAAAAAGGTGGGTAGCGTTCCACTGAACCGTCCTACCATTACCATTAGAAAGTTCATTTGGGGGTGACTTCTTTAGTTTTTTTATTGCGATAATGGGTGAGTTCTCATTACTAAACAGGTGAGAGTGCGTTTTTTTTTTTTTTTTAGCACAAGAGGGTGCGTCTAATGGGAGCTACGTGTGGTACAGTGTGGATCACGGGCTGTAGTTGGGGTTGGCGTCCGTGACGGGGTGAAGTTGGGCCGCGACCTGGGTTGGCGTCCTTCCATCAACACAACAGTGGTCTGGCCCATAGGACCCTGTCGCAAGCGACTGATATAGACATACGCCGCCGCACCGCAAAATTACGGGATCCCCGAAAGGAAAGCAGTCGCTAGAGCAAACCCTAACCTGCTGGGCGGCGGCGGAAGATGGAGGCGGTGGATCTGGAGGTGAAGCGGGCTCTTGAAATGGTTAGCGGCGGCGATGCCATGAGGCTGCGCGAGGGAAACAGCGACAATCACGCCATGGAGGTGGACGAGGAGGAGGAGGAGAAGGAGATGGGGGCATACGAGATCTTTGAGATCCACCGCAGGGAGTGGGTCGAGAGTTACGGCAAGAACGACGACGCCGCCTTCTACAAACCGAGTACGTATTTCCTTGTGTGTCCATCTCTGGCTGTTTCTTTGAATCTTCGCCTTTTTGTTGTCTGATTTCATTATTTATTTTCTGTGATTCCAACTTGCTTGGGACTGAAAGGCTATTTTGTTGTAGTAGTAGTAGTATATATCTTCTATGATTATATTGAACTATGACTAAATGGAAAATCATTAGAGAACCATGGTTAAATGAAGAATCATTAGAAAACCAAGCGAGTAATGAATTATGATAGAAAAATAATTACTCTCAGGACTGCACCTTTGGAAACTACCATGACTAAATTGCCATCTATTTTACAGGAGCTAAATTATAGATAACATGAGAAAAAACTCAGTGTTACTCTTTTTATTACTAGCAAAACTGAATTATGATAGAAAAATAATTATTTTGCAGCCGAACTGCTTCCCATGCGTTACACAGATGGGCCGGTGATACCCACCTACTTGAGGCCTAGGAACACCATGGAGGTTTTCTTCGTCAAGGTGACTCATCTCACTGGCCTGCAGTGGCCTCTGGACGTCTATGGCGATGTTGCCGTGCGTGATTCCCAGGACTGGAAGCGCAACTACCTCTTCCGCCGAGACAGGAACAACTGCCAGACTCTCACCTCAGCGCAGGCATGTCCAATGCTTCACCCCTTTAGTTTGTTGCTTATAATCTGCGATGGAGATAATAGTTTGAAGAAAATATTTCTATCTGGTGCTCATGAATTGAAACCATTCTAGTAACTAAGTAGGAATACAGAATACTTCACTCGTCAAATGTGCTTGGCATGATGTCATGGTAATTCAATGAGTGCTGTTTTTTCCTTGCAATTGTTAGAATTTGTTTGCCAAAATGAAACTCTGATGATTAATAAGTAAGTTTATTTCAACTGGCATTTATCCCTGCTCAGTAATTCTGTCTGTGTTGATGTGTTCTACTACTGAAAGCTACTACTCTCTTTCTTTTATCTCACAGGATAACTGAACCCATTTGTATGTATCTGACATATGCAGGACGACTCACTCTTGGAACTTACAGGACCTAGCCGTGCAATCATTCTTCTGGACGAACCTATCTTCGAGATCGACCTCAAAGTGAAAGGCAAAGGGAGCTCATCATCATCATCCGAGGACGACAAGGTTCTATGCTTGGATTACTTCGGATACAACTGCATCGCCTACCGTGGATCCTCCAGCTACGCCATGACAGAGGAGGTATCAAGCGAGAGCTGTGCAATGGAGTTCAGGTTTGCACATATGGTAAACACCGTGGAGGCAACCATCACTGCCCGCATCATCAAGGCGTCATGTAGCTTCAGCGCCCGGTTCACCGCCCACACGACGAGCATCGGCGAGGATGTTGTGCTGCTGGATTCTCGTGGACAGAAGGTGGTGCCTGGCGCCGAGGATGCGAAGGTCGCACTGCAGCGCTGCGTTGTTGTTGTAGAGGAGCAGGGGAGGCTGACCCTTGGCCTGAATACTGTACTGTTTGCTGCTGCTGGTGGTGTTCCAGGGAGTGAGAGCACTGCTGTTTCCCAGAAGATCACTTTTCGTCCCAGGTCGGCCTTGAGAAGCATAGGTTATTTTGATGTTGCTCCGGTTAGGATCGAAATGTGTGTCGCCTGGTCACTGCTTTGTTAAGACTAGGTTGGGTACTTGTGGGTTATGACCACTAATCTGTAAGCATATATAACCTTTGGCCACTGCTTGCATTGCTTAGATAAGTCATGGCACTTATTAGCTACTATATGTACTGATGTGTATTGTCTGCAATATATGCGTCAGATATCCATGTAATCTTGACTATCAGTAATGTGCCTACTGAATTAATGATTGACAGTAGAGACCTGAAATAATTTTGTGTTGGAGTAAGGATGCTTGTTGACAGTAGACAACTTAAATTATTGCTCTATCCGTCTCAATATATAAGACGTAGCTACTTCTTATTCTTGTCCCATAATATAAAGCGTGCTCTCTCTAGACACGTACATCGATACAATAGTGCTAAGAGAGAATTAAATGTGTTTCTTGGTTTCTAAACCAAAGGTGGTTGTGCCTTATATTGTGGGACAGAGGGAGTATAATGTAGTAGTTTACTACTTTGTCAAATGGAAATTGGAATGCATACTTGAGGCGGCTTTCTGAAACAAAGTGCAATAATGCAGAGTTCCCACTGTGATCCAGATTAAGAAAAAAACAAAAAACAATTCAGCTACCAGATTTCATGCAGGGTCTTTTCAACAATGATAACTCATAACGTTAACTAATAAGTGAAATCATCCGAGATCAAGCAGGTGTCGTAATAAGTGAAATCATCCAACCTCAAGCAGGTGTTGTAACATACGTTTTTACATTTGCCATAGGTCACAGCAGGCGTTTCAGTGCATGTGTTCAGCACCTGATAGTTAATGTCAATGGCATTTTGAGGTTAGGCATGTATGTTGACAACCTTTAGGAGAACACGTTATTGCAAGTTAATTTGTTGTCACGGTACACAAAACTAACCAGAATCACAAACAATGCTGTTCGGAGCAACTCAACAGAACATACTGTTTCAGCATCACTGTTTTTCAACTTTAGTGAGTCCTTGATAATAAAGGTAGAAACAGGAACCTGCTGATGATGCAACAGACTCTTAAACAAACAATTTAAAGAAATAATGCAATGAACAAAAAAAATGGACACTTGAGAGCAACTTCATTTGTTGAAATGAATTTTAATATCCAAATTTCTTTGCTCCTTAAAGATGGGCACAACATTAGCAGCCAAAGCAAGCACAAAAATATCTATGCTAAAACATGCTATCTAGTTACCAACCTCCGATCAAGGCCTGGTTATTGTACATCAGAAGCCATACAAAAATATAAATTGTCCCTCCACAGGACAGAAGCTATGCATGTGAGCTCCCTGAGCATACAGTTGTAAACAAGATACAACAATTTTCACGAAGGTAATAAGGGGCCTGCTTGGTTCCCTTGCCTGTTCCAGTTTTGCCTCACTCAGCTAGGATACCTGTTTGGCAGCAGAGTTAAAAACTGGCCTTTTCCAGCAAACTAGCTTGACTCAACAAGGTTTTCCTTGCCCACGTGGGCGAGCTAAATCCACTCCCTAACGGACAAGATTTGCTTGCTCTGTTCAGCGGTTCAGCCAAATCAGTGGAAAGGGAAAAGAGAGAACATGACAAGACAGAAACCAAACAGGTAGCTTTGCAATCTTTGCCTATTCTTGCCTGGTTAGGAGAGCGGAACAAGGCCAGGACAGCTTGACAAAGGATCCAAGCAGAACTTAGGTAATCAAAGGGAGTTAATGCTCCACGAGGTGCATTGGACAAATACACCAAAAAAAGGAGATGCTATCTTCCAGTTAGCAAGGAGTAACAAATTTGTGACTGCTTTGGTTAGAAGTGGCATTATTTGCAAACTGAGCTAGAGAGGGTACACATCTCTATGTTTTTAGATCAGTGAAGGGTTGACTCAAACCAAGTAGATTGTAAACAACAAATTTGTCCGCTTACACATTTAAAGCATGCTCTGATTAAGGAGAAGCATCAGTTCAGCATGCTGAAGAAAAAAAACATTAGTCATGGCACAGCAAACTTGCTTCTCTAGTCAATATAACAAAATAGTATCATATCCATTGATACAGTTGCTTTTACGTGGTTAATTTGTGAACACAAATGCAAAAATTCAGCAAGTACAAAATTTTCGGAGCCTTGTATTAGAAAAGGAAATCAGATGATGCACAATTTTGTTTTTTTTTTTTTTTTTTTTTGAACCGGGGAGCCTTTCCTCCTCATTCCCATGCATGTGCACGGAAATACCGCGGTCTCCGGGGATCGAACCGATGCACAATTTTGTTGTTACCTTCTTAGATCTTTTGTCCAAGTAGAACATATTTAGGAGAGGGTTGAATAATGCACTATACAAGCAAAGCCTTTGCCCCTCATCCCAAACATGATAACATATCTCAATGTTAAGGGAAGCCAAAAGAGACCAAATTATAATAAAATAATTCCAGCTAGCCATATACATAGCTTAGTAAATTTCATAACATAGGAAATTTATTAACACATAGGTAACATGAAACTGGAGACACAAGCTTGCTATCACATCACAATGGAAAAGCTTTATTTATGATTCACTTTGTAGTTCAATCAATGCACATTTTCTGTAAATGGCTTTTAACCGATCAGTACCATTAATCTGACAAAATGTTACATTTTAAAGTTGCATTGTTTTGGGTTTCTTACTTTGCAGTGAAGTAATAAAGTATCACTCTTTAAATTATTTTAATAAGAGCAAATAACAAAAAGAAATCATGAGCAAGGGAATTTTGGCCTTTCAGGGTGCTCACATATCAGAAAGTATGATAAACTTTCAGACCTGTGACTTGGGGTCAGAACCACTGCTGAACACAGAGCTGCCAATAGAATATGCAAGAACCCAAGCTGCTTCAATATGTGAAACACATTGCGTGTATAGTATACCCATAGGAGATAAAAGATGAGACTAATCTAAAGCAGAGATGATAATGGACATAAATAGAAAGTGCACGATGGTGTCTATACTTCCACAGTTCTACAACCACAATATCTTGAAATATAACTGAATGACAAACAATTGTCTGAATCCAAAACAATAATGCAGAGTACATGATGTTAGAACAAGGACATACCAATCACACTTGTCAAAAACTGGAGGATTGGATTTTTTATAGGAAAAGAAAATACAACATAAAATAGCCCCAAATCACGGATGTCACAGATTCTTCTAACAGGGTGTTTGTCTGACATCGTGAGATCAATCTGCAAACATACAAACAAGGAAAATTGATGAGCAAGGGTTTTGCTGGCTATTTTACTAAGTTTTTCAAGAATGGCAAAAGGCGTGGTTATACACTAAAGCAGAAAAGAAATGAACAAATAATAGTTAGCTGGAAGTGGTGTATGCATCCAACCTCGTGACCAATACGTTCTCTACTAATCTTGCAACCAAGCTCTGACTTCACCTTTTCATCAGATGCAGCTTCCTTCAAATCTTTATCTTATGTAAAGTTGAATCTAGCAGCTGAGAGAGGCAAGCAGCACTAGCCTGTGGAAAGAAAAATATGATGTTCCAATTGAAAGTATATTCTCTACTATGATACATAGTATTCATTTCTTGATGAGGAATTACATAAGCAGTCATGGACATAAAAAAGGCTATGACCTGACCATACGTCAAAATATCTATGTAACAGAAGCAATAATTAAGTTTTCAACATGAATTACCTCAGTAACATGAATTAATTGTAACACCATTATCAGCTTACTAAGAAGTTTTAATAACTTATCATTAAAACTTTCTCGATACAACAAATTACAAAAAATCTTAGAGATCAACTGGGAGATGTTTCAAATTACCAAATCTTATTGGTCTAAGAACTCTAAGTGGGTCATCAAGGAAGGTAGCTTTGGCCAGCAAAGGAGTAACAATAAGGCCCTTTTTGAGATCCTCAATACCTTCATAATGACATGGCAGCATGGATATTGGAAAACATTGCTTCAACTTGTACCATTGAAGTACTACCAAACTGACCTCTTCCAGTTAAATCTTCCACTGAGTTATTGTGATATCAAAGAACAAACTGTCAAAATTAGAAAGGGAACAAAATAAATATAGGCTTATAAAGAATAGGCCTGCCTTCAAAGTTTTTATTTCAAATTAGCATCAAATTTGCCAAGATGAAAGGATGGATTTGGAGATAAAACAAACCCATCTGAAAATGGAATATATACCTATTAATTGTCAAGTCCCTGAAGTATGCATCTTCCTTGGCAGTACCAATCTCCTGCAAACGTAACATAGACAGGATGTAAAAGGATATCTATAAAGAATTAGATTGGAAGAAGGATTAGCTAAAAAATGGAGCAGAAAACAAGAAGTTTACAAACATCGAGCTGCCCAAAATTTTAACAGCTACCTGTTGCAGTTGAGTCCACATATGGTTTAATTCTAATAATAATTCTTCGCAACAAATTAACAAAGTAATCCACACCAAATGGAGAAATGTCGATACAAAGGGAAATGTTGAACTAAGCATATAGGAATGTGGAAGATCTCTGAGTAACAAATAAATATGCAACTTGCAAACAAATAATATTATGTCATATAAACAAGGTCACCAAATAACCATGCAAGGGATGGATTTGTGCACACCATTGTAGGGATACGACTGTTTTCAGCTTATTGTTCAGACCTCAAGTTAACGAAATCAATCCAAATGTTGAGAATAAGCATCCTAGCAGTTTCCAAGTGCTTGGATTGATCAGGATCAAAAGTTAATAAAAATCACGATTCAAGCTGATGGATAATCAAACTATATCAAACAGCACACTTGCTTTCAGCCAAACAAGTTGAAAATGGTATAAGCAGCAATAGTTTTGGTTTCGAACACGCAGGACAACTGCACATCATTTCATTAAGAGGAGAGAAGTAACAGTACAAGGGAGAAGGAAAGGAGTAGAAAAATTTTACCACCTCAGCCCAGAAAAAACACACACCTCACCTGGTTACTTACAAGAAGAAACAGCCTGTGATAGTAAACAGGAGTGACCAGAGACAACTTAAAGCAAAGGATCAACCAACCCCATGAACAAGCAGCAACAGTAATAAGCTACTCATTAGGATTACCATATACAGTAAGAATCACATACCACTGGATAACACCGATTCTTTTCTGCTGCTACCCTATCAACTTTGAGTATTCATTTACTTTCTCACAGAAATTCTGGCCGGTCATATTGTCAAGGGCAATGTCAATGTCAGCAAAGTCTTTCCCTAATAGCTGCCAAGGCAACAGTTGTAAAATTAGACAACAATCATTCTGTACCATAAGCCAAATGGTGCAGCACTGTTTTGAGTATTATCCATACGTTATCCATAAGTTGTATGACTACTATATATCCTGATAACTAGATGTTTTGAGGATTATCCATAAGTTATCCTATGACAAATGGCGCAGCACTGTCAAATGCACTAGAAAACAAAGCTTTTCCCATGCATTTGAAGTTGTAAACACCAAAAATCCAAGGCCAGCCCTGAAAAAACTATAAGGTAGAGAAACCACCCAAAATAATCATCATAAGACTAGTCCGAAAATAGAGTAAACCTTGTAAAATCCCATAGAATGGAGGAATCATCCCAACCTATACATAGATGATGCACTACATACACTAGGGGGGCGCAAAATAACACCATTTTTACTTACTAATCACAAAATACTACATACCAAAACCCTTAGCAAGAACTATAATAAAGAATCTAAAGGACTCAATTCAGTGGCATTCAACATAACAACTGAAAATCCCCTTGTATGAACAGCGAGCAATCACTCCCTAATAAACCCCCAGTATATTAACTTAAACACTAATTACTACCAATTTTGAAACTTATCTACTCCTTTCTGATACTTACGAGTCCACGTCCAACGGGGCAAGAGAAAGTTCTCCTTTGGTAGAAGATAACAAAAAAGAAAACAAAATGAAAAGCTCACCTTGTCTCGGACCCATCCACCAGCGACGCGGAGCTGCGTGCCGAGGCCGAAGTGGCGAACGTTGAAGATGCGCTCCTCCGTCTCCATGAGCTCCACGGTCTCCCTGACCACAAAGCTCCGCTGCTGCTGCTCCAGCGACCCCGCCGCCATGCCGGAGTAGCCGGAGACAGCGCAGACGAGGGCGAAGAGGGCTCCTGGGCGCTTATGCGAGGGGCCGCTTCGAAGTGTCGGTGATGTGATCAGCTCTGATCGACTCCAGGACCTCCAAGCGCTTGGTGATGCTATCTTCGGCGTCGATGTAGCCGGACTCTAGCAACTCGATGCGCTTGGAGATGTCGGGTGGATGGACGCCGCAAGAACCTTGGGACGCCGAGGAATGGGTCTCCAAGTCGGTGATGCGGTGGTCCATGTGCTCGTCGTGGCTGGCAAGGTGGCGCTCCAAGCCGGAGAACCGATGTTCCTGTGCCTCATGATCATCGAACCGCTTGGTGAGGTCATCAAGCTTCTCGATGACGAGCAGCTTCAGGTTGGGATGCACGACGCTGCGCGCACGCTGCCAACGAGTGAAATGGGGATGCTCGGCGACGGTGGCGGGATCAGGATCATGATGGGGGAAGGTGGATGTCGGGTACCTAGATTAGGGGGTCCTAAATCGCAGTGCGTTAGAGGAAAATGACCCAACCCATCTTACCTTTAAATCTCCCGAGAATTAACCAGAAAACCCAATCCTCCTCACACCGGGCCGGCCCACTACCAGGCCCCGCAAGGCCTCGAGACCCGCTGGCTCAAGCAACGGCCGCTCACCCGCTCGAGAAATACGGAAACCGCTCGAGCGTACGACCGCTCGAGACGATGGCGTAAACCGCTCGAGCGGCGATCGCCGAGCGGAACGGAGAACGCTCGAGCGAGCGGCCGCTCGAGTCCGCCCACAAACATTACCTATCCAAGACACGCACATGGCTGCGGTATATGTAATAGTGGGAAGTATGCTTGCTCCGCCTAACCCCATGGCTACAGTGCGCGGCATGGAGAGAAGAACGCCGGTCACTTCTCCTATTCCGCTGCCCATACCTGGGATACAGGCATGCCAGGCAACACTATTGCACCACGTCGAGTACTGTGGCGCGAACGGCATTCCCTCCTGACGCCATCGTCAACACTCTGTGCCACCAACTACGTCGTCCCGTCCCGTCGCTCGGATCACTGCCCCCTCGAGGCGGCTCCCAACCACTCGAGGAATGGTGACGGACGCCACCTGAACAAGGGACGCACAGTGTTCTGTCTTTCCCACCTCGACGACCATACTGCGGGGTTCCCGGGCGCACGTGCTCGACTACGACAGCGCCATACCTCGACTATGTCAGCCCACGATCGAGAAGGACCGGCAGGCCATCGTCGGCCATGCCGCTACAGGCTCGAACCAGACCGGAAAGAGCGTCTACGGTTCGGCGACTCGACACGGTGCATGTAGCTCGACGTCACGCCACGACAGCCCTATCTACTTTGTATTCCCGAGCCTCCCCTTGGCCTATAAAAGGGAATGCCGGGGCCTAGTCTAGGGCAGGGTTTTTGGGACACCTTCATTCACAACACATTTCCAAGCACGCTAAGTCTCGTGACTCGCTTGTATTCACCCTCGTACAAGCACCCCGGTGCAAGATAATACAAAACTCTCCCCTCTCGCTGGACGTAGGGCACTCTTTGCCTGAACCAGGATAAACGATTGTGTCCATCTTGCATCACCATCCGGATTAGGGAGCACGCATAGAAATTTACTCGTTGGTGTAATACCCCCCGGGGTACGAAACACCGACAGTTGGCGCGCCAGGTAGGGGACTCGCGTGTTTTCACCCGATTCCCGCCATTTTCCGGATGGCATCACCCACTCCTTCGTTTCCGTTCGCCACGGTGATCTGGTTTGGAAGTCTAGAGTTCGTGTCGCTCGGCCCAGGCCACGACATGACTCTACTCTCGATCGGTGAACCAGGAGGGGGACGCTCGTCACCCCCGCACGCTGGTGGGGCCGCGCGCCGACCGCGCCACCATGGCTCGCCACCACGTCGCCGACGCCACCAGCATCGCCATCACAGCCAGCAAGCACAGAGCCTGGAGCACCCTGCTCGTGTGCCCTCCCAGCCAGATGCCACAACACACCCAGCCGAGGTGCCAAATGTGCGGCGGGAGGTGCCACATGGACAGGGAGTCCTTGACGTGGACCCTAGCTTTACGTTTGCCATGCGCTCGTCAAGAGAGCCCGGCGTAGCGCCTCGAGCGCGCGCGCGGCCGACGTCGCCCAACCTGCTGCCGCACGGGATCTACCGAGCTCGTCGCAGGCTCCCGTTTGGGTTTACTAACGCCGCCACCACGTATGCCAACGAGATCCGGTCGGTCATGGGACCGCGGGAGGAGAGCCCCGGCCCCCTCCTGCGTGTCACCATGGACCTGGAGATCGTATGGCCGGCGTCGCAAACCGTGGGTTTGACAGAGCACACGGCTCACAACGCCACACCGCGGTCGGGGATATGCGCCGCAGATCGAGGAGGAGAGCACGGGAGGCCCCGGACGCCGTCCGCGCTAACCCGGACTCCGATGACTCGGACTCGGGGTGCTATGACCCGGCTCGCGAGTGTTTGCATCTCAACGACAACGTTCCGTCGGATGAGGAGACCCGAGAGATGGCGCCGCCGTGGCCGTCCCTCTGACCAACCGGGCAGACGTGACCCCGGCGGTCGGGACGTCGGCAGCCGCAGCCCTGCAGGTGATTGAGCCACGCGGACCGCCACCACAAGCCCAAGATAACCGGCGGCCTGAAGACGACGCTCAAGCGGCACAATGGGCTCAGCTCAGGGAAATCGAGGCCAAGATGAATGAGGAACGCGCAAATCTGGAACTGCTCAAGCGCGCGGCGCTCGAGGAAAGGCGCGAGACGTCTTCAACCGCATCGTCAACGACGGGCGACCAGAAGCGCCACCCGAGCCAGCCCATTTCCCTCGAGCAAGCCAGAATGTACTTGCGGCAGCTATGCTGCTGCGGGACATGCCGGCGCCCTCGAATCCGCATGCATTACGGATACGAGATGAGATCCAAGGGCTCCTCCAAGTCGCGGCCGTCCAGCAGGCCGAGAGCTCAGCCTCGAGACAGCGTGAGGTAGCCCTAGAACAACCACGGCACGAGCGGGAGGGTTCCGTCCACCAAGAGGCACCCCCTCGAGGCGGTAGGGCCCCTGCTCGAGAACGCATCCTCGACAACCGTGCAGCTCAAGATGCGCGTCATGACATCAACGACAACCGACGACGCAAGGCGCGGGTGCCGAGGACCGTGGCTACAAGGCCCATCGAGGGGGACGCTACGACGCCGACGAAGATCGGCGGACTCTCGAGCCACCGGGCCCTCGAGTCTTCGGTCCGAGCTATCCGCAACACACCGTTGCCAAACCCGTTTCGACCCCCACGAGCGTGGTCAAGTACAACGGGAGACCAAGCCGTAACTCGTCGGCCGACTTCCGGCCGGCCTGCCCGGCCCGGGAGGGGCTCGAGAGGATAAGGCAATCATACGCCGGCTCCCACTTTGTTTCTCTCGACCTTTGCTCGACGGTGGCTCGAGGAGCTCCCCATCGATCCACGATTGGGGCGACCTAGTCCAGATTTTCGAAGGGAACTTCAAAGGCACGTACGTCCGACCCGGCAACTCGTGGGATCTCCGTAACTGCAAACAAAATGCCACGGAATCTCTCCGGGATTTTGCTCGACGTTTCTCCAAACTGCGCACCGAGCTGCCGCACATCCCAGACCACGACGTCATTTTGGCGTTTGTCTCAGGCACCACGTGCAAAGAGCTCGTGCGGGAGCTCGGGCGCAACCGCCCAAAGACGGTGAACGAGCTCATGGACGTCGTCGCCGACTACGCTGCCGGCGACGAGGCCGTGGGGGCCTTCTTTGGTGGGGCTGGGAACAAGCCCGCGCCGTCCCCAGGAGGCGGTGAGGGCTCGAGCAAGGACCAGAAGAAGAGCGGGAAGAAGAAGAAAGGCAATCAGCAAGGCAAGCGCGCGGTCGTGGAAGACGAGGTTGCCGCACCGAGCGCAAAAAGCCTAGACCCTCCGGATGGGGGCGTTTTCGACAAGATCTTTGGCGGCCGTGCCCCTACCACAAGGAGCCGGTCAAGCATAACCTCGAAGACCGCCGTATGCTTCGAGGTTACTTCAAGAAGCTTGGCATTGACAAGGACGATGGCAAGAAGGATAAGGGTGGCGAGGATCGAGCCAACGACGACGACGACGGTGGGTATCCGCCCATCACCGAGTGCTACATGATCTACGGCGGCCCGACCACCCGCATGACACGCCGAGAGCGGAAGGCCGAGCGCGGGGAGGTTTTCGCCATAAAACCCGCCACGTCTCAATTCCGACCGGTCGGATGCTCCCATCACGTTCGACCGTGATGATCATCCAGACCATGTCACCAATCCCGGCTCGTACCCTCTCGTCGTCGCGCCGATCATCCTCAACGCCCGCTTCACCAAGGTACTCATGGATGGAGGTAGCAGCCTCAACATCATCTACATGGAGACCCTCACGTTGCTCGGCCTCACTAGAGCTGATCTCCGGCCCGAGCGCCGGGGCTTCCACGGGGTGGTCCCCGGCAAGAAAGCGCTCACGATCGGCCGCATCGACCTCCCCGTCGTCTTTGGGACACGCTCGAACTTTCGTCGAGAGGTCTTAACTTTCGACGTACCCGGCTTCGAGGGGACGTACCACGCTATCCCGGGCGGTGCCGTGCTACACAAAGTTCATGGCGATCCCCGGTTATGCCTACCTCAAGCTCAAGATGCCGGGACCAAAAGGAGTCATCACCGTCGTTCCACGTACGAGCACGCCTACCACCGCGATGTGGAGTGCGTCGAGAACGGGGAATCACGATGAACGTCTGGGAACATCCGAAGACCTAGCCGTGATGCTCGATCACATGGCAGCTGGGGCCTCTCCTCCAACACCCAAGCGACAGGCTGGCAACTTCGACCCCGCCGACGACACCAAGAAGATTCCGCTCGATCCAAGCTCCTCGGGGGAAAAGACGCTGGTCATCAGCGCCTCCCTTGACAGCAAATAGGAAGCAGTGCTCGTCGACTTTCTCCGCGCAAACGCTGACATGTTTGCGTGGAGTCCCTCGGACATGCCTGGCATACCGAGGGATGTCGCCGAGCACGCCTTGGAGATCCGTCCCGGTTCAAGACCTGTCAAGCAACGCCTGCGCCGCTTCGACGAGGAGAAGCGTAGGATCATCCGCGAAGAGGTCGAGAAGCTCGAGAAGGCCGGATTCATCAAGGAGGTACATCATCCCGAGTGGTTAGCTAATCCCGTATTAGTAGAGAAAAAGAATGGGAAAATGAGGATGTGTGTAGATTACACTAGTTTAAATAAAGCATGTCCCAAAGTCCCATTTCCTTTACCTCGAATAGATCAAATCGTTGATTCCACTGCGGGTTGTGAAGTACTTTCTTTCCTCGACGCCTACTCGGCTACCACCAAATCAAAATGAAGGAGTCCGACCAGCTTCGCGACTTCATTCATCACCCCCGTGGGCATGTATTGTTATGTCACAATGCCTTTCGGCCTTGAAACGCCGGGGCAACATACCAACGCCGCATGCTCCATGTCTTCGAGAAACACATAGGAGAGACCGTCGAGGCCTACGTCGATGACATCGTTGTCAAGACTCGAAAAGTAGAAAACCTTGTCGAGGACCTCAAGTTGACGTTTGGATGCCTCCGGCTAAGAACATCAAGTTGAATCCCGAGAAGTGTGTCTTCGGCGTGCCTCGAGGCATGTTATTAGGGTATATCGTCTCCCGGCGCGGCATCGAGGCCAATCCCGAGAAGGTCGCGGCCATCATGAGAATGGGGCCGATTCGAGACCTAAAAGGGGTACAAAAGATCACCGGATGCTTAGCCGCACTCGCCGGTTCATTGCGCGCACGGGAGAAAAAGCTTTGCCTCCGTACCGGCTCCTCGTAAAAATCCGAGCACTTCACGTGGACGCCCGAGGCGAGGAGGCCCTCTCGAAACCGAAGAGCATGCTCACATCTCCTCCCGTGCTCGTGCCGCCTCGACCGGCTCGAGACAGGTCTACCCGCCGAATCCCTCCTCCTCTATGTTGCCGCAACCACTCGGGTGGTCGCACGGTCATAGTGGTCGAGAGGCGAAGAGGGGCACGCGCTCCCCGTCCGGCGGCCGGTGTATTTCATCGCTGAGGTGCTCTCGGACGCCAAGGTTCGATACCCCCATATCCAAAAGCCGCTCTACGCAATCGTACTCACCCGTCGAAAACTCCAAAGCACTACTTTCTTAGCCACCCGGTGACGGTGGTAACATCATTCCCACTTGGGGAAATTATCCGAACCGGGAAGTCGTGGGTCGAATCGCCAAGTGGTCGGTCGAGCTCATGGGCGAGACCATCACGTACGCCCCACGAAAGGCTATCAAATCTCAGTCGGGCGACTTTGTCGCCGAGTGGACCGACGTCCAACTCCCTTAGTCCAGATCCGAGGCCGAGCCGTGGACCATGTACTTCGACGGGTCACTTATGAAGACGGAGCAGGCGCGGGCTTGCTCTTCATCTCACCTCTCGGAGTACACATGCGTTACGTAGTACGCATCCACTTTGCCGCCGAACAACATGGCGAGTATGAGGCGCTCGTTAATGGGTTGCGCATTGCCATCGAGCTTGGGGTCCGACGCCTCGATGCTCGGGGCGACTCGCGGCTTGTCATCGACCAAGTAATGAAAGCCTCGAGCTGCCATGACGAAAAATGGACGCATACCGCAGTGAGGTGCGCAAGTTGGAAGCCGGTTTCCATGGTCTCGAGCTCAACCACATCCCAAGGCGCTTCAATGAGGCCGCAGACGAGCCGGCCAAAATCGCTTCATCTCGAGCGCCGCTACCACCGACGTCTTCTCGAAAGACCTCCATGAGCCATCCGTAAAGTGGGACTCGGGGGTCAAGGCGGACTAGCCGCTGAGCCCCCTTCGACGGGGCCACAGTCATGGAGATCGACCAGCCGCGAGCCCGCCAACCGACCGGCGTGCACCATTCCTCGAGTATCTCATTCGAGGGAGCCGCGAGGATCGAACGAGGCGAGACGACTAGCTCGTCGAGCCAAAACTTACGTCCTTACGGAGACGACGAGAGCTCTATCGCCGGAGCCCAACCGGCGTACTCCAACGGTGCATCTCGATCGAGGAAGGCGGAAGCTACTCGGGAGACATGCACTCGGGAGCTTGTGGTCACCACGCCGCGCCAAGAACCCTTGTCGGGAACGCATTCCGGTGAGGCTTTTGCGGCCCACTTGCAACCATTGACGCCATCAAGCTTGTTCGAGCGTGTGAAGGATGCCAATTCTACGCCAAGCAAACGCATCTCCCAGCACACGCGCTCCAGATGATCCCCCTCACATGGCCATTTGCGGTCTGGGGGCTCGATCTGGTCGGACCTCTCAAAAAGACGACGGGAGGCCACACCCACTTGCTCGTGGCCATCGATAAGTTTACCAAGTGGATCGAGGCCAAGCCCATCACTAACATCCGCTCGGAGCGAGCGGTCGAGTTCTTCACCGACATCATCCATCGCTTCGGAGTCCCTAACATCATCATCACCGACAATGGCACCCGGTTCACGGGCAAAAAGTTCTTGGACTTCGCGATCGGAACCACATCCGTGTGAACTGGTCGGCGCCGCCTACCCTCGAACTAACGGCCAAGTTGAGCGCGCAAATGGCATGATCTTGCAAGGTCTAAAGCCAAGGATTTTCCAACGCTTGAACAAACACGGCAACAAATGGGTGACTGAACTCCCATCTGTCCTGTGGAGTTTGCGGACGACGAGAGTCGAGCCACCGGGTTCACCCCGTTCTTCTTGGTCTATGGGTCCGAGGCCGTCCTCCCCACGACCTCGAATACGGGTCCCCTCGACTCGGGGCCTACAACGAGCGTACAAATCTGAAAGACCGGCAAACGCCATCGACCAAGCCGAAGAAGCTCGAGACACGGCGCTCCTACACTCTCGCGCTACCAACGAAGCTACGGCAATATCACGAAAAGAATGTACGCAAGAGGGATTTCAACGTCGGCGATCTCGTGCTCCGTCGACGCCAAGATAACAAGGGGCGCCACAAGCCGACTCCTCCCCGGGAAGGTCCGTTCATCGTGGTCAAAGTGTTGAAACCGGGGACGTACAAGTTAGCCGACGGAAAAGGCTCGACCCTCACCAACGCGTGGAACATCGAACAGCTACGTCGCTTTTTCTCCTAGGCCTCGATGCCTTGTACATATTTTCGCTTAAAATTTTACTGCCCGTATGAGTAAATAAGTCAATTTCTTACTTTTTGTTCATACGCAAGGTGGGCTCGACTTTGTCTCCACAAAGTCAAGCCCCTCGGGGAGCTAGACCGGGGGAACCCCCCGAAGTCCTCGAAAAACGCCCCTAGTTTTTTCAAAAACAAAGTGCTCGACGTAATCTTTCCCCTCCTCGCCTCGAAGCTTTTCGAAAGCTAAGTATTTGCGTTACCTCGAGCTCGTCGAGCCGGGCGATCGAGCACAAGGCTTCCCACGCTTCCGAGCTACGGCACCTTAACTCATCCCCTCTCGAAATGGTCCGAGCACGCCAACGCTTAGCTAAAACAAAGTAAAGGCGGGAAGTGGAAAATGACATCAAGCGCAAGGAGAAAACTAGAGCATAACGATTAACGATTATAAACATCCGAGTATTACGGTTCAAGGCCACTTGGGCCACTCCCATAACCAAAAATACTTGTTTTCTTACAAGGGCCTTGTTGCCCGGATTACGGCTCGCAGCCGGTTGGAATCTACTCTACGCCCGGCGGGAGGACTTCATGCGCGGATCGCCTCCAAGACGGGCGCCCGGTTCTTCGCCTCGGCCTTGAGCTGCTCGATCCGGGGGTTGCCCCCTCCTTCTTGCTCGCCCTCGACGTAGGCAAAGCCGCTCGCCACGGCCTCCATCCCGGTCCGGGCCTCCTCCCTCGAGACGCTGAACCCCGAGTAGAAGATAGCCATCGTCCGGCGCGCTGTGAAGACGAGGGCATCTCGGACACGGCCCCGCAGAGAAGCGCCGAACTCGACGACTCGGTTGGCGTACCCACGGCCGGCGTCTGGCCCCTCGACGTCCACCACGGGCGCGAAGCCCCAGTTGGCGCTGAGGGTGTCGATGGCGCCGGTGATGCGGGCCTTGGACGAAACCGCGCCATCAAGCAACACACAGGTCGCCTTGCGTCTTCACGCGCACCCGCCAGTCCGCCTCCAAACTCCGAAAAAGATGACAAGAATCGAGTACTTAATCGGGTACTCGAGCAACCCGTATAAGTCACGCACGAAAAAGGACTAAAAGACTCGAGCACTCACCGGTGCGGCGGGTCGAGAGCCTTTGCTCACGATCGAGCGCCTCGTAAGTTCACCCTCTTTTCTCTGGAGGACGCGCTCGACGTCGTGTTTCTCCACGTGCAGCTCCTCATAAGCCCTGCCGGCACCCTGGATGGCAAGGTCCTTCGTCGTCATCTCTAGGCGGAGATTTACCGCTTCCGTCTGGAGACCGCTGGCCCGCTCTTTCTCCGCTTCAAGCGCGCTAGCAAGGGCCTCTTTTTCGGCAGCCACCCGGGTGACCGAGGCCTGGAGCTCCTTCACGTAGGCCTCGACGCCGGCCTTCTCCTTCTGGAGCTGCTCCATGTCCCGCTGCTTGGCCTTGTAGCCCAGCAGCGCGGTAGCCGCGTCCTGCTTGAGCTGCTCGAAGGCCGCATGCAGCGCATAATTCTGGCGAGCGGTCTCGGCCTCCTGCGCGGCCTGAGCGAGCTTCACTCGCCTCCGTCGCTGCGCCGCCCGGCCTCTGCGCCACTCGAGCGAGTTCGTCGTGGGCTTTCTTGGCATCCTCCTTGGCGGCGTCCGGGCGGCGTTGGCCTCTCGAAGAAGCCGGGCGGACCGGTGCGCTCGCCTCAAGATCCCGCCCCAAGCGCACATACCGCCGGATTTCGTCCTCACTCTCACGAGCGCGGATGTGAACCGACTTGGCGTATGAACAACTTTGCGCCGTCTAAGCCACGAGAGAGGAAAAGTCAAATACAAGTAGCGATAAGTCAAACACAAATAAAAGGGAGTCGTGCTCGAAGGTACTTACGAAGAAAGCCGGGCGGGTCCTCGGAGACGAGCGACAGAACGGCCTTCAGAGCGTGCTCAAGCCACTGACGGCGCTCCTCGGCCTCCATATGCGCCTCGAGCTCCCTCTGATCGTTCATCACGATCGCAGGGGCCTCGTGGTCGAGAGGGTCGGGGAGCACCAGCGGCGGCCTTTCCCACAAAGGGAATTCCTCCCGCATCTCCTTGTCGACGGAGGAATGGAGTCTCCTCACTGCCTCCAAATCGACGCCCGCCGTCACCACCCGCTCAGCCAGGGCAGTCGGACGTTGCGGCAGGCCCTGGGAAGAGGACGCCTCCTGGGCGAGCGCCCGCGCCTCGAGCCTCCTCCGTTCTTCAATAGAGGCATCGGAGGGCTCAACGGGTCCGAGACCAACCGACCGCATATGGCCGTCAACGATGGCTGCCGCCGTCTGCCTCCTCTGGGCCTCCTCCCAGTGGTCGGCCTCGGACATAACGGTGAACTCCACCTCGCCCGTCGTCGAGTCGGGCACAAGATGAGGCACCACGACCTCCCCCAACCGCGGCTGTGGCAGCGGCGCCTGATGTGGCGCCAGGCAGTGCTCCTCGTATCGCTCCTCCCTTTGATCGCCGCCCTGGTCCTCATCGCCGCCTACAGCGGCGGGCGGCTCCGCCGCTCGTGCCCCCACCTCCAGTCGCCGCTCCTCTTGCTCGGCCCCGCCGCTCCACTTGCGGCCGGATCTCCTCGATGCCCGGCGGCGCGGGCTGCACCACCGGTCCCACTCGCTGCACCACCGGCTCCTCCGCCTTCGCACCCTCCGGTGTGGCAGCGGCGGTGCTCCTCGAGCGCATCCTCTCGAGCGGCGGCTGGGCCTCACCCTCCTCAACCCGTTGCCCGGCGAGGACTCGACCTCCATGTCCCGAGGAGGGGTCGAGGCCCGGCCGGCCGGCTCGAGCACCGGTCCCGCCTCCCGCATCTCCACATCTCCCACGGGCCGGTCAGGCGGCTGCGGGCGTCTCCTCCCCTCCTTCTCCCTGCGCTCCTCCTCGAGCTGGCGCAGGCCGACTGGCCAGGAAGACTGGGCGCCCGAGCCCGGACTCTCCTCGAGCACGATGGGCTGCTGCTCCGATCCAGCCCCCGTCGCCGGCTCTGACACCATTGCCCTTTGCTCGCCCGCCGCCGCGTCACCCAGTGCGCCTGACGATGCTGGGGTCTCGAGCGGGACGGCGGTCAAGGCCGTGGTGGTGGTGGCGTCCTTCTCCTCCGCTGCCTTGGCCACGACCCCGGCACCTACACGGGATGCGGCTGCCATCAGACTGCCGCGCTTGAGCGCATCCTTGGCCCGCTCTAACCAAATGGGAGTAGAGGGAGGGAGAGTCACTCCACCCGGCATCGACGGGGTGCCGCTCGACCCTCCCGTGGTCCTCGGCCTCTTAGTAGGCACCAAGGAAGGGAGGGATGGCAAGGACCGCGGGGAACGCTTAGTCCCGGAAGAAAGAGAAAAACAAAAATCACCGTGACAAAATACTCGCACACAAACAAAACAATGCATTAGGGAGTAGGTCGACCGGAGACTTACCCCGCGGTTGGAGTAGCGCTGCTCAAGCCGCTTGGCTTGCTCGGAGCGCTCGGGGGCTTCCGAGCCTCAGTTGCCCCCCTCGAGTCGCTCGAGGACTTGGGGGCCTCGAGCCCGCTGCTTGTGCCGCTCGAAGGCTTCGAGACCCTGGCGGCCGCTCCCGTTTTAGCCGACTCCTTGGGCGGCTCGGGCACAGCGTCCCTCACGGTATCCTGGGACCCGCGGGTCGGGATCCGCTCCGCCCGGCGATTGCTAGAGGGAGCCCGGCGCTGCTCGCCGGACTGTGCAGAAGATGAAGTGCGCACATTTGCAGCCTCCTGTTGCCGGGTGTGCGCGCCCGTTGAAGAAGAACGGTGGCGGGAGGAAGATTCCCGCCGCGTCGGAGACGGCGCCTGCCGTGCCGGAGACGGCGCCCGCCCGCCATGGCTAGAAGGACGGGGCGACTCCTCCCGCCGCCCTGCTTGGGCCGGCGACGACGAACGAGTGCGGCGGCTGGAGTATTGGGACGCCCCACCCCGTTGCCCTGCTTGGGCCGGCGACGGCGCTCGAGCACCGCGGCTCGACGACCCCTCCTGCTGACCCGCTCGAACGAGCGACGAGTCGTCGCGCAGAAGGCCTGGCGCCAACGTTGGCTCCTGCACGCGAGAGCGAGCAAGCGTCAGGGCTCGAGCGACGATGGCGTCATCACTGACGGTCGCCTCGTCATCATCATCATCGTCATCTTCCTCCTCGTCCTCATCGGACGACTCGAGACCGGGGTCCGGTCGGTCGGGTCCGCCGCCGGGCGTATTTCACGTTCCGGCGGCGCCTAGCCTTGCGCTTCTCCTTCTCCTCTAGCGCAAGGGCTTTCGCGCCTTCTCCTCCCTCCTCGAGACCACGGCGGTATGTGCTCGCTCACCCTCAAGCGTCTTACCTCGCGGTCGGGCGCGTCCTCCTTCACCGGAGGCCTCGACTCCGCGTGGTCGTTGATGTTCGGACAAAAAGCAGCCTCGATAAGAATTGCTCAAGTAAAAGAAACGACGAAAAGAGGATCTCGAGAAAACTTACGTAGCCGAGCGGGTTGTACTCCGGCGCATGCGGAAGAGGCCGACTTGGTTCTCGCCAAAGTTCCTCCCCCGTCGATTGCGTCACGCACCCGAGCCACGATCGTAGCGACCGGGAGAGGCTCGTCGGACATCCCGTCGGCCGCAAGCGCCGCAGGGTCGGCGTTCTCCGTCATCCGGGTCGAGCCGCAGCGGACGCTCGGCGAGCGGAAGCACCCGGCGGCCGTGGAACTCGGCCACCACATGCGCGATGTTGAGGAAGAAGTTGCCGGACCTCCGGTTGCGCAGCTCGAGATGGCGTCGAGCAAAGAGTTCATGCGGGGCCGGCGCGCCGCCGGCCGGCCATGCGCCCGCTTAAGCCGGGCTCGGTTAGCACCGCACCGGTATATTCCGGGAAGAGGCCCCCTCGTTGCGGAGGTAGAACCATTCTCGATCCCGGTTGGCGTTGTTCGACGACCACGTGCCGGACAACCAACATTCCTTCCTCTTCAGCCCGAGCGAGCAGAACCCGCTCGAACATAGCGGCGGATCTTCGGCTGCACCTCCTCCTCCTTCTCCTTCTCCTCCTCCTCTTCCTCATTGTCCTCCTCGTTCTCCTCCTCCTCCTCGTCATCATCACCACCGTCGTCGTCGGCGGCCTTCTTGCTCTTCACCGCCTTGGTGAAAAGCGTCGCCTTGAAGACGTGGGTGAACAGTCCCACCGCGGCGCCATGCCCAAATATCCTCGCACACGGCGGCATAGGTAGCCGCGAGCGAGATGGAATTGGGGTTGAAATGCCGGAGCTCGACCCCGAAATGGTGGGGAGCGCCCGCATGAAGCGGCTCGGCCGCGCACCAAGTCCCCGCCGGTGGAACCCGATGAAGCTCGAATGTAGCCCCGCGGGGATTGGGCTCGAGGTCGCCGTCGTCCGGCACCCTCCACTCTGGTAACCCCTCCGCCGGATTAGGCGGAAGTAATCCGCCGTTCACCGCATTGAGCAAAGATTCCCTCGGTCACCGTAGACCGAGGCCACGGGAGCGCGTCCGCCATCACCACCGGCACGAAGGCTTGGCGGCACCCTTGCCCTTGCCTTTACCACCGCCGCCCGGCCGGAGCTCGGCCCGTCTTCTTGGATGACCTCCCCATGACGGTGACGGGAGCGGAACGGGGGAGCAACGGCGGCAAACGCACGCAAGCGGTGGCGCCGGGAGCGGTGGCGCAGAACAAAGGCGGTCACGGGCTAGAATGGCGTGGCGGTCACGGGCGGTGGCGGCAACGGCGATTGCGGAAGACGGCGGCGGCATTGGATCTAAGACAGAGCACAACCGGCCGGCGTAGGCGGCGAGGAAGGCAAGATTGCGGGGAAGAAGAACCAGAGCCTCGCTCCTCTATATTTATAGAGCCCAAGATGATCCGCGTGAACCACGTTCAACGGCCCAGATTACGCCATCCAACGGCCACGCGCACCCGGCGGACTCGACGAAAAACGGTAACCGCATTAAATGCCCTGACAAACCGTCACCTACTTTTTAGGCGCACACGACGCAAGGTAGAGCGGAACCGTCGCCAGGCCACGATCACCACGATACGCCGGTTTCCGCCTAAAAAGGCGCGCCGCTTGCAACGGACAAACGCGCATCAAATGAGCGCAATGACGGGACGTCTCGACGGACGGTCCCTTACACGGTAAGAAACCCAGGGACTCCGGTCCCACAAGTAAGTCTCGAGGGAGCGGAGGCTGACCCACGGACGGGTTCGAACAGCCGCCCTCGAGCACCCGAGTTAGGGGCGCCAATGGGAAGGAACCCTCGAAAGGTTCCGCTCGAGAACGAACCCTCGAACCCAGATGGCGTGTCCAAGGCCGGGCACTATGTATCTAAGAGATCCCGCCGACGGAGGCACTCGAGCCGCCGGCCCCCTCGAACGGGACCGGTCCTCTAGAAACTAAGAGCCCGGCTTCAATGAGGGCGCCCCGGGCCACGAAGCCGTCTCCCCTCGAAAGGAGACGAGCTCTCACTTGGACTACCCGCCATCGCTCACGAGAGGGTGTGGCGCTCGCTCGACCGCGAGTAGTGTCAGACCTCTCGTCACTTGGATTCGATCCAAGAGATCCAGCGAACTGGATCACGACTCTAGCCCAGCTATCTGGGGTGCGGGGGCTCGAGTCATACAAAAAAACCTCCCTCGACACAGGAGGAGCAGGAAAAACTCGGGGGCTCGAACAGTAGAACAGAAATCTTCTGCCTCGAGATACCACAACTCCGATTAATAATACCCTTCCCCAAAATCGTTCATCTCAAAGCCCCCAGAGGAATGCCTCATTCCTCTGGGGCCTCGGGGGCTACCCCCGCGGGGGACGCTCGCGCGCCCCCCACGGAGAAAGGACGAAATGACTCCTCGAAATACCGACAATAATCCCAACTCTAGGTACTTTAACTCCATTTCATGATCCCTTGTTTGAAGTTTCACAATCAAACAAGGGCTCGGGGGCTACTGTCGGGTACCTAGATTAGGGGGTCCTAAATCAGGTACGTTAGAGGAAAATGACCCAACCCATCTTACCTTTAAATCTCCCGAGAATTAACCAGAGAAACCCCAATCCTCCTCACACTGGGCCGGCCCACTACCAGGCCCGCAAGGCCTCAGAGACCTGCTGGCTCAAGCAACGGCCGCTCACCCGCTCGAGAAATACGGAAACCGCTCGAGCGTACGACTGCTCGAGACGATGGCGTAAACCGCTCGAGCGAGCGATCGCTCGAGCGGAACGGAGAACGCTCGAGCGAGCAGCCGCTCGAGTCCGCCCACAAACATTACCTATCCAAGACACGCACATGGCTGCAGTATATGTAATAGTGGGAAGTATGCTTGCTCCGCCTAACCCCATGGCTACAGTGCGCGGCATGGAGAGAAGAACGCCGGTCACTTCTCCTATTCCGCTGCCCATACCTGGGATACAGGCATGCCAGGCAACACTATTGCACCACGTCGAGTACTGTGGCGCGAACGGCATTCCCTCCTGACGCCATCGTCAACACTCTGTGCCACCAACTACGTCGTCCCGTCCCGTCGCTCGGATCACTGCCCCCTCGAGGCGGCTACCAACCACTCGAGGAATGGTGACGGACGCCACCTGAACAAGGGACGCACAGTGTTCTGTCTTTCCCACCTCGACGACCATACTGCGGGGTTCCCGGGCGCACGTGCTCGACTACGACAGCGCCATACCTCGACTATGTCAGCCCACGATCGAGAAGGACCGGCAGGCCATCGTCGGCCATGCCGCTACAGGCTCGAACCAGACCGGAAAGAGCGTCTACAGTTTCGGCGACTCGACACGGTGCATGTAGCTCGACGTCACGCCACGACAGCCCTATCTACTTTGTATTCCTGAGCCTCCCCTTGGCCTATAAAAGGGAATGCCAGGGCCTAGTCTAGGGCAGGTTTTTTGGGACACCTTCATTCACAACACATTTCCAAGCACGCTAAGTCTCAGGACTCGCTTGTATTCACCCCTGTACAAGCACCCCGGTGCAAGATAATACAAAACTCTCCCCTCTGCTGGACGTAGGGCACTCTTTGCCTGAACCAGGATAAACGATTGTGTCCATCTTGCATCACCATCCGGATTAGGGAGCACGCATAGAAATTTACTCGTTGGTGTAATACCCCCGGGGTACGAAACACCGACAGTGGAAGAGGACTAGTTTGATACCAAGTTGTTAGCATCTAATTGCAGAAGAAGGAATGATTTGGTAACTAGCTAATTGTATTGGCGATTGAATGATTAAAGTGCAGAATTCAGAATTCGTGTTGCTTCCCTTAAGTCTGCCACTGTGGGCCTGTAATCGTCTTGTTGGGCCTGCGCTCGCGAACGGGCTTGTTGTCGGACGGTGAGCAGTGTTAACAACAATTAACAACAAAGCCACAAGAGGTCGGATCTGGAGGTGGCTGCTGCTGAAATGGTTAGCGGCGGCGATGCCAAGAGGCCGCGCGAGGGAAACAACGGCCACCACGCCGTGGAGATGGAAGACGAGGAGGAGGAGATGGGGTCATACGAGATCTTTGAGATCCACCGCAAGGAGTGGGTCGAAGTTACGGCAAGAACGACGCCGCCGCCTTCTACAAATCGAGTACGTATTTCCTTGTGTGTTCATCTCTTGCGGTTTCTCTGAATCTTCGGCTTCTTGTCTGATATCTTTATTTATATATCTTTTTTATTGATTATTGAACTATGGCTAAATGAAAAATCATTAGAGAACCATGGCTAAATGAAGAATCATTAGAAAACCAAGCGTGTAATGATATTACTCTCAGGACTGCAGCCTTCGAAACTACCAGCCGAACGGAGCCTTACTGGCAGAAGAAAATCGCCGTCTATTTTATAGGAACTAAATTATAAATAAAATGAAAATGAAGTCCTCAGTATTACCCTTTTTATTGTTAGCAAAACTGGATTATATATGATATAAGAATTATTTTGCAGCTGAGCTGCGTCCTATGCGTCACACGGATGGGCCGGTGATACCCATCTACCTGACGCCTATGGACACCATGGAGGTTTTTTTTGTCAAGGTGGCTCATCTCACCGGCACTGGTGGCCTCCAGTGGCCTCTGGACGTCTATGGCGATGTTGCCGTGCGCGATTCCCAGGACTGGAAGCGCAACTACCTCTTCCGCCGAGACAGGAACAATTGCCAGACGCTCACCTCAGCGAAGGCACGTCCAATGCTTCATCCCTGTTACTCTCTCATTTCATATGATGCACTAGCTGCATGTACACACTATACATTGTACAGGTATCCATGGTCAATAATCTGTTTCATTTGCTCCGCTATATATGCTTTCTTTGTTCTTACCTCTTAGCTGGTTACTTAAAATCTGAGATGGAGCTAACAATTTGAAGAAAATATTTCTAAATGGGTGCTCATGAATTGAAACCATTCTAACTAACTAGGAACATAGAATACTTCACTCGTCTAATGTGGTTGGAGAGATGCCATGGTGGAATTCAGTGTGTACAGTTTTTTTCCTTTGAAATGTTACAATATGTTTGTGGAATGAAACTCTGGTAATTAATTGATATGTTTATTTCAATGGGCATTTATCTCCTGCTCAGTAATTCTATTTGTGCCCTACTACCATAAGCTACTCAATTTCTTTTACCCCAAGGAAAACTGAGCCCATTTGTATGTGCCATCTGACCTGTGCAGGATGGCTCGCTCCTGGAACTTACAGGCCCTAGCCGTGCAATCATTCTTCTGGATGAACCTATCGTCGAGATCGACCTCAAAGTGAAGGGAAACTCCGAGGACGATGACAAGGTTCTATGCTTGCATTACTTTGGATACAACTGCATCGCCTACCGTGGATCCTCCAGCTATGCCATAACAGAGGAGGTCTCAAGCGAGAACTGCGAGATGGAGTTCAGGTTTGCACATATGGTAAACACCGTGGAGGCAACCATCACCGCCCGCATCATCAATGTGTCATGCAGCTTCAGCGCCCGGTTCAGCTCCCGCACCACGAGCATCGGTGAGGACGTGGTGGTGCTGCTGGACTCTTGTGGACAGGTGGTCCCCATCGAGGATGGGGAGGTCGTGCTGCAGCGCCGTGTTGTTGTTGTCGAGGAGCAGGGGGATCTGATCCTTAGCCTGGATGGGGTCCTGTTTGGTGGTGGTGGTGGTGTTTCAGGGAGTGAGACCACTGCTGTTTCGAAGAAGCTCACTTATCGTCCCAGGTCGGCCTTGAGAAGCATAGGTTATTTTGATGTTGGTCTGGTTAGGATCGAAATGTGTGTCGCCTGGTCACTGCTTTCTTAAGAGGTACTAGTGGGTTATGGCCACTGACAAATCTGTAAGCATATATAACCTTTGGCCGCTGCTTGCATTGCTTAGATAAGTCATGGCGCTTATTAGCTACTATATCTACTGATGTGCATTGTCTGCACTATATGCGTCAGATATGCATGTAATCTTCACTATCTGTAATGTGCATACTGAATTGATGTGCATTGTCTGCACTATATGCGTCAGATATGCATGTAATCTTCACTATCTGTAATGTGCATACTGAATTGATGTGCATTGTGTTCGGTGGTGTGTGACTCGAGTAATGATTGACAGTAGAGACCTGAAATCATTTTGTGTAGAGTAAGGATGCCTATTGACAGTAGAGAGCTCAAGTTATTATAATGTTGGAAACTGCTTTGTCAAATGGAATTCATACTTGAGGTGGCTTTATACTCTGAATTCTTCATGAAACGAAGTGCAATAATGCGGAGTCCCCACTTTGCATCCAGAATAAAAAAGCAAAAAACAATTAAGCTACCATGCAGAGTCTTTTCAACAATGATAACTCACAACGTTAACCAATTAAGTGAAATCATCCGAGATCAAGCAGGTGTTATAAAATGACGTGTTTACATTTGCCACAGATCACAGCAGGCGTTTCAGTGCATGGTAACCTAACTCAAGACTGCCTATATGGCCTAGGCTCAAAATGCCATTGACTTTTTGGTGCTGGATTCTACTTTTGTCGTTTCGATTGTGACTGCGTCATCCACTCGATGCACTCATCCACGGTCGTCGAGGACGCCTCCGACGATGAAGAGGACCCCTGTTTCGCCCTCTCCACCGGCAGGCCCAAGCACTTGCGCTGGTGCGAGACGTCCGACGAGGAGGACTGCGAGCCCCAGGCGTCGCGTCGCGCCGCCTCGACTCCGGCCCCGTCCCAGGCCTCGTGCCCTGCCGACACTGCCCCCTCCCTGGGTGCTCGTGGGGGGCGGCCATCCCGTCGTAGCCAGCGGCGAAGGAGGAGGCCCGCGGCTGCCTCCGGAGTGTCTTCCTCGTCTGGTGGGACGCTGAGCACGTCGCAGCGCGCTGCGGAAGCGGCGGGTGCCTGCCTTGCGTGCGTGCCTGCACAGCGCCGTCTCGGCCCGCTGCCTGAAGCGAGAGCCCCGGCGCGGCAACGACTGGACCCGCGTCCGGGGGTTCCTCCGAGGCCTCCGCGTGCTCTTCCGGCGAGCAGGCGACCTCGGTTTCACATTCCTTGCGAGGCCGCAGTGACCGACGACGATGGCTTCACTCGTGTGAGAACCGTCGGCGCCGGCGGCCGCCGTGCCTCCTACCTCCGGCAACGACGTCCGGTACCGACTCCGCTTGTCGGCCTTTGCTTCAACTGCCTGGCGGAGGGCCACATCGCCGCTCAGTGCACCTCCCCGCCCCGTTGCCTCTTATGCCTCAGCACGAGGCACCGGGCGAGGAGTTGCGTGCTCCGCCTTCGTCCAAGCCCGTCTCGTCGCCCTTCCGCGGGTTGCGCGCAGGAGGCCTCTCCTCGGCGACCTGCAAGGGAGCTCCTCAACGATCGGCATCAGCTTCGCCCTCCTCCAAGCCATGCTGCCGCCGGTGGTCTGGGGGCTTCTGGCGCGGCGGTGCCTCGTGCTGCGCCGATCTTGGTTGGACGAATTCTGTGTCCGGCACCTTCCGCCTCTGCGGACGTCTACCCACGGCCCTCTCCGCTCGTGCCACGTGCCGGTGCCTTGCTGGGTGCCAAGGGAGCTCGCCGTCGACGCCGGGGGCGCAGGCGCAAGCGGCATTCGGAGCTCAACGACGACATCGCTGCCGCTCCCGCCGACCCGCTGACGTTCAAGCTCAGTGGAGGTCGGGTTGACCCGATATTGGATGAGCTCACGGCCCCCCTCGTCGTGCTCCTGTCTACAGCGCTGCCGGAACCGCCCTCACCGCCACGTTTGTTCCGATTGTGCTTCGCGAACGACGGTGGATCGGTGGCGCCCGCCATATGCGTGGTGGAGGTGGCCACTTCACTGCATCCTACCCCGGCCTCGGTGGCGCTGGAGGTGGACGGCGTCGTAGCAGTGTCGCTGGCCACTGACCCCAGCAGCCCTCCACCGCCTGCTCCGGCCGCCGGGCACCCCGCACCACCACCTGCAGCCTCGGTGGCTGTGGAGCACCAGTCGGCGGCTGTGGTGGACCAGTCTTCCTCAGGCTCGGACGTGGGCGGCTCTGGCTCGCCAGTACAGCTCGCCTGTGTGGACGACACCTTTGTCGGAGACGCCGGTGCACCATGCGGAGTGGGGGCATCCGAGTCGCCCCCCCCCTCCCCCGACGTCACCGACTGAGGCGTCGGTCACTGCCTTCATCGACAGCTTGACCTTGCCTATTGCGCCTCCCCTCGTGGCGGATCCCCCACGCCCACGGACATCCTCCATCAGCGTGGATGAGTGGCGCCTGCGTCGCAGTACGCGCCTGGCGGCCAAGTCGGCCTATCGCGACCCTCACCCGGAGCGTCAGGCTCGTCGGGTGCTGCTCAACAAGTGGTCCGATCGGCCGGCCAACGCGGCGTCTGAAACCCCAGACGCCACCATCGAAGCCCGGTTCCACGAGGCCTTCAGAAACATTTCCCCTTCTCGGCGCGAAAATTTGAGGAAGCTGTTTCCCCTTCTCGGCCAACAGCTCAGAACGCGTGCCGCGCGGTCGACGCCTCGACGGGCTTAGGCTTCCATCTACTCGCCAGTCGCACAATTAGTTTTCTAAGTTAGCACAACCTTTACGCTCCACCGTTGTAGCCGGTGCCTTTTGTTGTGTGCTTCGCTTGCCTTCGACGCGGCAACTCGCCCCGGGAATGGCAAGTGTGTAACTCAAACTCCTTTTCTCTTAGAGCAATACATGCAAACGCATGGTTTTGAAAAAAAAAAATCCACGGTTCCGTTCGGATTCGCAAGCCACCAATTCAATACACGTTGTGAAACGATAAACCAGGGCAGTTAACCAATCATATGAACAAGTAAATCTCCATGCTTGCAGCTATGAGAGAACCACTAATTCCACAACCATCAAGGCATCAATTACCTAGGTCAGTTATGAAACGCTCAACTCTGATGTATTTTTCTTTCCTCCGATGCAGCTCATCCTGCTTGTTCAGGGTGTCAGCAGCATTTTCAGCTTTTGGGTAGGAGAGAATGGATAAAAGCAGTGCCACCCGCCAAAAATCCTTTATTTCTCAGAACAAAAGTCCTGAAACGTTGAGAGTGGAACATGTTTCCCAAATGTTACTTAAAACAAAAAAAGTATGAATCCTGTGACAATGAAACAATCAGATTCAGTCGGTAGCAAATATGCAAACACTAGCAAATCAAATACATATCATTGAATAATCAAATGAACGAACACCAAACATCAGAAGCATCAGATTACAAAGGATAAATCAGTATTGAAGACCCAACAAATTAAGAAACTAGCATGTCAATTACTGACCTGCGAAAGCACACTTCACACTGTCTTCTGGTATCTCAAGATATTCATCTTCCAATTTCTCTTTGAGAGTACGCACATCAGGATTTGACTCAAAAAGAGGAATTAGTTCAGCAAATTTTTCACTAGCAGAATGTATGTTGACAACCTAACACATTATTGCAAGTTAGTGTGTTGTCAAGGTACACAAAAACCAACAAGAATAAACAACAATACTGGAATGAGCGACTCAAGAGAACATACCATTTTAGCATAGCTGTTTTTTTAACTTTAGTGAGTCCTTGATAATAAAGGTAGAAACATGAACCTGCTGATAATGCAAGAGACTCTTAAACAAACAATTTAAATAAATAATGCAATCAACATAAAAACGGACATTTGAGAGCAGCTTCATTTGTTGAAATGGATTTTAATATCCAAATTTGTTTGCTCCTTAAAGCTGGGCACAACTTTAGCAGCCAAAGCAAGCACAAACATATTTGTGGTGCAACATGCTATCTAGTGACCAACCTCGGATCAAGGTTTGGTTATTGTACATCAGTACATCAGAAGCCATACAAAACTATAAGTTGTCCCTCCAAAGGACAGAAGCTATGCATGTGAGCTTCCCTGAGAATACAGTTGTAAACAAGATGCAACAATTTTCACGAAGAAGGTAACAAGGGGCTGATTGGTTGCCTCACTCAGCTAGGATACCTGTTTGGCAGCAGAGTTAAAAACTGGATTTGCCCAGCAAGCTAGCTGGAATCAGCAAGGTTTTCCTTGCCCACGTGGGCAAGCTGAAACCAACAAGGTTCATCTCAACCTGGCTTCATGGTAGGCGTGTTACGTTTTCTTTTCTGTTTGAACAAATTCTTGTAATTTCATTGCTTTTGAGTAATGAAATTCGGCTAGGCTGTTATGGAAAAAAAAATCGTGGCGAGCTGAATCCACACCTAGCGGACAATATTTGCTTGCTCTGTTCAGCTGTTCGACCAAATCAGCGGAAAGGGAAAAGAGAGAACATGACAAGACAGAAACCAAGCAGGTAGCGTTGCAAGCTTTGCATATTCTTGCCTGGCGAGGAGAACGGAGAAAGGCCAGGACAGCTCGACAATGGATCCAAGTAGACCTTAGGTAATCAAAGCGAGGTAATGCTCCAATAGGTGCATTGGACAAATACACTAAAGAAAGGAGATGCTCTTTATCTGAAGTCCAATTAGCAAGGAGTAACAAAAATGTGACTGCTTTGGTCAAAAGTGGCATTATTTGCAACTGAACTAGAGAGGGTACACATTTCTATGTATTTTTAGTTCAGTGAAGGGTTCACTCAAACAAAGTAGATTGTAAACAAGTTCATCCGCTTAAACAGTTAAAGCATGTTCTGATTAAGGAGAAGCATCAAGAGCACTGCACATGATGTTCATCATGCTGGAAAAGAAAGTCATGGCACAGCAAACTTGCCTCTCTAGTCAATATAGCAAAATATTATCATACCCATTGATACAGTTGCTTTTAAGTGGTTAATTTGTGAACACAAATGCAAAACATCAGCGAGTACAGAATTTCAAAGCCTTGTATTAGAAAAAGAAAATCAGATGATGCACGACTTTGTTGTTACCTTCTTAGATCTTTTGTCCAAGTATAATATATTTCGGAGAGGATTGAATAATGCACTATACAAGCAAAGCCTTCACCGCTCATCCTAAACATCATAACACATCTCAATGTTAAGGGGAGCCAAAAGAGAACAAATTATAATCAAATAATTCAAGCTACCCATAATACACATCAGATTAAATTTCATAAATAGGAAATTTATTAAACATGGTAACATGAAACTGGAGACACAAGCTTGTTATCACATCACAATGGAAAGCTTTATTCATGATTCACTTTGCAGTTCAATCTGTGCACATTTTCTGTAAATGGCTTAAGTAACCGATCGTTTTGTGTTTCTTACTTGCAGTGAAGTAATAAAGTATCACTCTTTAATTTATTTTAGGCAAAATTGGCTCTTGGACATCCAAAATGGACGCCATTTGCTGGCGGACATCGTCAGTTTCAACTTTTGCCAATGGACACTCTAGTTTAGTGAAATATTGCCAGTGGACACCGCCGCCCGGTCCACGCAGTCAAACCCGTGCAAAATGACCTCGGGTGCCCCTGAGCGATGCGCGACGTGGTCTGGTTCGACCACGGCCCTGACCCTTCCATTATTTCTCCGTCCCGCAGCCGTCTCCTTTCTCCGTCCTCGCAGCGCGGTGATTTTGTCACGGAGCTCGGAGATCTCGGCTTCCCGTTGGGAGAGGGACTTGGAGAGGGATTCGCCCTCGGCGGACCTGGACGCGAGCAACACCTCGAGCTCAGAGACCTCGATGGCCGAGGAGTACTTCGGGAGGTCGGGAGCGGCGCAGCACCGAGGCGGGGGAGGCCTTGGCGGAGATCCTCTCGAAGCCGGAGGCGAGCATGGAGGAGGCGGTGGTGGCTCGGCCTGGAGCGCGGCGAGGGCCCGCGCCGAGGCGGCGGACTCCGCCTGGAGCGCGGCGTGGGACCGTGCAGAGGCGGCGCACTCCGCCTGCAGCGCGGCGACGGAGGTGGGAGCGGGTCCTCGTCGACATCGGAGAGGATGGCGGGCCGTCGGCAACGGCCATGGCATCGGAATTGGCCGGCGGCGGGGATGGGGTGGGTGGGGAGAAGGGGACGCAGAAAGGAGACGGGGAAATAACGGACGGCTCCGGGCCGTGGTCGAACCAGAACACGTCGTGCGTCGCTCGGGGGCACCCGAGGTCATTTTGCACGGGTTTGACAGCGTGGACCTTGCGGCGGTGTCCACCGGCAATATTTCACCGAACCGAGTGTCCATTGGCAAAAGTTGAAACCGACGATGTCCGGCAGCAAATGGCGTCCATTTTGGATGTCCAAGAGCCAATTCTGCCTTTATTTTAAGCCAAGCAAACAACACAAACAGATCATGAGAGAGTGAGGGAATGTTGGCCTTTCAGGGTGCTGACATATCAGGAAGTATGATAAAATTTCAAAATTGTGACTTGGGGTCAGAACCACTGCTGAACACAGAGTCACCAATAGAATATGCAAGAACCCAAGCTGTTTCAATATGCGAAAGACACTGCCTACCCATAGGACATAAAAGATGAGACTAAACTAACATAGAGATGAAAATGGACATAATAAATAGAAAGTGCACGATGGTGTCTATACTTCCACAATTCTACAACCGCAATATCTTGAAATATAACTGAATGACAAACAGTAGTCTGAATCCAAAACATGAAGAATATGTGATGTTAGAACAAGGACATACCAATCACACTTGTCAAAAACTGGAGGGTTAAATTTCTCTGGAAAAAATAAAACATAAAATAGCCCCAAATCACGGATGCCACACATCGCCCTAAGAGGATGTTTGTCTGACATCATGAGATCAATCTACAAATGTACATGGGACAAGGAAAATTAATAAGCAAGGGGTTTCCATGCTATTTTACTAAGCTTGTCAAAAATGGCAAAAGGCATGGTTATATACTAAAGCAGCAAAGAAATGAACAAATAGTAGTTAGCTGGAAGTGGTGTATGCATCCAACCTCATGATCAATACAATACGTTCTCTACTAATCTTGCTACCAAGCCCTGACTTCTCCTTTATCTCATGTAAAGTTGAATCTAGCAGCTGAGAGAGGCAAGCAGCATTAGCCTGTGCAAAGAAAATATGATATTCCAATTGAAAGTTATATTCTCTACTATGATACACAGTATTCATTTCTTGATGAGGAATTACATAAGCAGTTATGGACATAAAAAAGGCTATGAACTGACCATATATCAAAATATCTATGTAACAGAAGCAATAATCAAGTTCTCAACTTGAATTACCTCATTAATTAATGAGAGAATGTCGATGTATTGTTCAGAGTGATGTGCGCAGGTACATGTAGTTCGGCACACCTGGCCAATAGTGCCTGGTCTCCATGCCTACAAGTGATGGGAGACATCCGGTGCACTAAGACCAGGTGATCATACTCTAAACATAGACTACATGCAGCCCATAGGCACTAGTCTAACAAGTAACATGAATCAATTGTAACATCATTATCAGCTTACTAAGAAGTTTTAATAACTTATCATTAATACTTTCTTGATACAACAAATTAAAAAAAAATCTTAGAGATCAACTGGGAGATGTTTCAAATTACCAAATCTTATTGGTCTAAGAACTCTAAGTGGGTCATCAAGGAAGGTAGCTTTGGCCAGCAAAGGAGTAACAATAAGGCCCTTTTTGAGATCCTCAATACCTTCATAATGACATGGCAGCATGGATATTGGAAAACATTGCTTCAACTTGTACCATTGAAGTACTACCAAACTGACCTCTTCCAGTTAAATCTTCCACTGAGTTATTGTGATATCAAAGAACAAACTGTCAAAATTAGAAAGGGAACAAAATAAATATAGGCTTATGAAGAATAGGCCTACCTTAAAAAGTTTTTATTTCAGATTAGCATCAAATTTACAAAGATGAAAGGATGAATTTGGAGATACAACAAACCCATCTGAAAATGGAATATATACCTATTAATTGTCAAGTCCACTACTGGAAATCTGCTTCTTTGCCGCCGACGGCAGCCGGCAAAGGCCGGAATGCAGATCGGCAAGGTCTTTGCCGACGCATTCCACGTGGCAAAGGCGAAGGGAAGGCGGCAAAGGCCGGGCGGCAAAGACCGCCTTTGCCGACTGCCAGGTGGCGGCAGGCGGCAAAGGCCTTTGCCGCCTGCCAACCCGGCAGTCGGCAAAGAGTTTTCAGAAAAAATAAAAAAAGGATGGACCCGCCAAGCCCATCCAGGCCCTGCGAGCCCATCCGGACCTCGCGAGCCCATCGACGCCGCCGTCCCGCCGCCACCGTCCCGCCGGAATGGTCCCCGCCGCCACCGTCCCGCCGCCTGTACCTGGAAGAAGCTCCACGCGGTGGAGGTCACGTCCGCGCCCGCCCCTGCTCGTCGGCCCGAGCCGCCGGGACTGGCCTCACTCGTCGGCCCGAGAGACGTCCTCTTGGTGGCGAAGAAGAAGGTCGTCATCGTGGCGACGCAAGATCCGGCGGTGGCCCGAGCGCGATGGGGAGGAGGAGCTCGCACGCCGTGGCCCGAGCGCCGCCTCGCCCCGTGCGCAGCTGCGCCCGCTGGCGACCGCCGCGCACGCCCGCGGCCTCCGCGCCGCTGCTGCTGAAAGGTCACAATGGCTAGAGGGGGGTGAATAGCCTAATAAAAATTCTAGCAAGAACACTAGACAATCCAATTAGATAGCTAGACGGCAAATATGCAAAGCTAAAGCTTCGACTACTCTATGCAAGCCGTCCTTAACAATGCAAGGCTACTCAATCCAAAAGCACAATCAACCACGGTGATCAAGCTACACAATGTCGGTTCACCAATACCGAACAAGCAATTCTACCCACAGGATTTAAGCTACACAAAGAGTGGTTCCCGATCGACCACAACAAGCAATTCTACCCACGGGATTTAAACTACTCAAAGAGTGGTTCCCGACCGACCACAACAAGCAATTCTACTTTGCAGGAAGTAAAGAGAGGATGAAAGGTTATACCGCCGTGAAGGGTAGAAGATAGCAAATCCCCGGTGTAGAAGCCAATCACCTAGAGATGCTCAAGCACAATCACAATGGAGGTCGAAGCCTCGGCAATCACAAATCAACACAATGATTTTTTACCGAGGTTCACTTGCTTCCCGGCAAGCTAGTCCTCGTTGTAGCGATGCACTTGCTTGGTGAGTTGCCCGCTCAATTGGCTCGGTGTGGAGGTATAAACTCCATATACCCTCACGGCCTAGTTTGGGCCGACACGCTATCGCCAGGCCGGCCCATCAAGCTTCAAGACCGATCGGCTCAGGCTGGTCGGACAGCCTAAAACAGGCAAGAATATCGAAGACCGACAAGGAGGACAAGACCTAGCTGAGATAGGAAAGTTTAGACTTGTAAAGTATATAAACTTAGTACCGTATAGGCTAGTTCCGACTTGTAACCTTGCTCCCCGCGATATATAAGGAGAGCAAGGACCCCCATGCCGGAGGACGAATCCGGCATAACGCACGTACTCATACATCCACATCATAATCGAAACAGAGAGCGGGACTAGGGTTTTACGCATCTTTGCGGCCTGAACCTCGGGTAAACCTCGTGTGATTGCTCCCCGTTTACGTCTTGCTCGCAATCTCGTGCGCCTTCCACCAATCCATTACGGTCGTGGCATACCCCGGTCGGACTATCGCCGATATTTCGTCGACAAGGGCGCGCCCGGTAGGGGTGCGCACCGAGATTTCATGTCGATCAAGATGGTTTCCTTCCCGGCTTCCATGACTTTCGAAGCCGGCCTCACCTTCAACTTCGGAACGTTCACCCGGACTTCCAACTCGAATCGCTACTACAACTCTCACGCCTCCGGCTATCACGCCGACAATGGCACCAACAATGGTGGCTGCGCCAAACCGATCCAACTCATCCCGGTGACCACCATTGCAGTCCCAACCAATCCACCACTGATAGTTGACGGCACGGCGTCAACACCTCCGACCGGTCCTAACCAAAGGAGGTATGTCAGCAACACGGATCTACTCCATTTGATCCATCAACAAGACATGAGGTTGACAGAAACCCATGCCAACTTTGAGTCGCTCCGACGACGCGTCAGTCGCGATCTACAAATCGCGCGACAACAACAAGTTCCTAATCCGTCAACACGAGGACAAAACAACCGTCGCAGAGTAACTTTTGGGCGCTCCGAACGGCCACGTTCGCAGCCGGCGAATCCACGACGTCACATTCCAACAAATCCTCGTGGCAACCGTACACAAACAGTGGCGGAAGAAACTCACGCGGCTCCGACCACGGCCAACCATCGTTCGTAGTGGTCGGAGAGGCTGGTCGAGCAATATACGGCAGAGAATCTTAGCCGATATTCAAGATCCGAGAGAGAGGACTTCACAACAAGCCTCACGGAACAACAAGCGGTCCGGCTCGACGACACAAACTACCCGACACGATGTACCTAGTCGGAGTTACGCGTCAACAAGATAAATAACGCCGCCCCGTCGCAACGAACGACGGCGACGCCACCGAGAAATTCGACGATCCGGTCGGAACCCACCAACTCTTCGTCATGGCGACCGTCCCGAAGGGATGAACAACGAAGGGAAAGACGACGGCAAGAGATATTGACTCGCCATGGCAACATCGGGTGCAACGGAGCAAAGAGCGAACGGCCACGAGCACGATCAACTCGGTCTCCCTCAATGACGAGGGCGTCGCACACAGGCCGTGGGCACTTGCCGACCGACACCAAGACGTAGAAAGAAAACGAAGGGAAGAGCGCCAAAAACACATGGCAGCAATCGGAGAAAATCACCGCAGCTTTTGGCATGAACCCATTAAGGGATGGCACGAGGGATTCACCTAACATGGATGAGCCTCGTTGTTGTAACCAACCCATACAAACGACCACCGTATACAAACGTGCTCGAGTCCTCCCCCGGCCGAACGGTTCCATCCGTCCAAACAAACCGCAATGGTTTTATCACCCCTTTCTTGGACAATTTGCTTGACTCGAGAACCAAACCGGAGGCTCCCACCCAACTCCTCCCGAGGATAGGATACCACCGCACACCGAGCACATATTCCCTAATCCAATAAACCCAGCTAACCTTCGGCGCATCAGAACAGTTCGATCACCAGGGCGCAAAACATCAGAAGGCATGTTTATCAACGGCGAGTGGTACGAAGTAGTTCAAAAAGGAAGCCAGTTTGAGAAAAACTCAAGCTCCTTAGATTCCTTTACTGAGATGTGCCTTTTCCAAAAAGGACAAGCTCAATACTACTCGGAACGGGATAAGTATATCCGACCACGCCCGACGCCGAGACGATCAAGTCTTGGACGATGACGACCTACTACTCGCACCGAAGAAGATCCGGTCATGATTCACGACTTGGAAGAAGGAGAAGCGAGCCGGAAAACTAAAAAGAATGAGAGATACGTCCTCCTCTTTTATCGGACAAGTTTTCTTTTTAGGCGATTTCCTTTCAAGGTTTAAGTTAGCGTCGATCGTACACATCGTTGTAAGTCATTCTAATGACAAAAAAACAATCTAATGTGTACTATTTTATAATGAGAAATCAAGTTCTTCGTGTCAAACACTTGAGCACATGAATTTTTCTTGTCATTCAAAGGAAAATCATCCCTCGATCCGACGCGTTACGACATTCTCTAAACAGAGGATTCCAAATCCCGAAACAAAATCCTACGGCATAAACATGACAAAGTCATAAAACAGGATCAAAATAAAGAGATAAATAAAAGGAATCTCGAAGGATTCCGGCACAAGACACATCTCAAAAGATCCAATTCTTTCATTAAAAATATAAAATTTTTTACAAACGGGGACCGATTGCATCTAAGCAATCTAGTCATCCCAAAAGCTTGCCGACCACCGAGGTCGACAGAGTCGCGGCAACGACGGCCTCCGCTGCCGGCGAACTCAACGGCGCCGCCCTCCATGGCGTCATGCGCCGCCACCGACAGCTCCATGCCGCGGACGTCGACACCGGAGATGGCATCGACGGTAGCATAAGCGGCGGAGGCACCATGGCGGATGCCATGAAGCGCCACAGCGGCCACCTGGCCGGGGATCGCCGCTAGCCGCGCGACCACGTCGCCACCCTGGGCGTTCACCGCGTCCGCCGCGGCATGCGCGGCCTCCTGCAGCTGCTCCAGCTGCTCCGTCAGCTCTGCAAAAACAGAGTAAAACTTAGAACAACAAGCACCAAAGTAAAATAGGGAATATGAACGGAAAAAGGAAACGACACTCACCGCCGACCGGTGTCGGGCTTCCTGCCGCCGAAGTAACGTGTCCACCCGGACCTTGCGGGCCAACCTCTCGTCCGCCGCCTCATTGACGGTGGCGTTGGCCTCGGCGTCGAAGTCGGCGACCCGCTGCTTCTCCGCCTCTAGCTCCTCCTGGGCGGAGGAGAGTGCGTTCGAACAGTCGGCGTTCGCCTCCGCCGCCCCCAGTTGCTTGGTGGCCTCGGAATAGAGATCCCGACGTGCCGCAGCTCCGCCCTACGGCGGTCGGCGCGAGCGCAGACGCTGGGAGTTCGCTGGCAAACGCCGCTCGCCGAACGCGGCGTGGAGACACGCGGCCACCGCCGCCTCTTCCACCGCGCCTCTTCCGCCGCCGCCTCCTCCGCCACGACGGAGCCGCCGCTCCACCGCAGCAATGGCAGCTCCGGCCTCCACGACCGGGCCACCTGCTCGGGGCCACCGCCCCGCACCGCCCCGTCGCTCCTCCGCCGCTCTTCTTGCCTCCTCGGCGGCGCCCGCGCAGGTGGTACCGGCCGCGCCTCCAATGGTCGGGAGGGTATACCTACATTGGGAACGACGAATTGCGGTTACACCAAAAGAAGAAAACCCCAAGATTAGTCAAGGAAAAACTCCAATCCAAGCTCACCTCCTTCGCGGCCCCACCTCCCGAGGGAGTTCACCGACTCCTCCTCGTCCGCCGGGCGCTACCGTGACGGCGATCCATCTAAGAAGGCGGCGGCGCGAGTATGAGATCTAAAAACCCTAAATCTTGAAGGCGTAAGAGAGCAAGAACAGAGAATGCGCTGCGTGTACGTAACTCCCAGCCGCGAGCCGTAATTTATAGAAGAGGTCAGAGGATTCGAGAAGGCAACTGACGAGATTGTGGGTAATCAAAAACCCCGCCGCCCTCTCGTTCCCCGAGAGCACGAAGCGACGAAAACCGCTCCACCAAAACGACGAGCATTTATACGTTCCCCCCACCTCGGGAACCCCCCGTGTGCTCGCTGACTCCCGCTGCCAGGGAGTTGGAGCTATTGAGTCACTGACATCTCAATCCCACGCCAAAAAAGAGAATTGACCCGACCGGAGTCCAAAAGTGCACACCAGAAGGACGTGACGGCCGGTTGCCGATGTACGGTTGCATCGGCAAACGAATATTCTTTCGCTCCACAGGCGATCACGACGTGACACGATGGACGAAAGATAAGTATCCAATATCTCTAATAAATTTTCTATTTTATTTATCCATCCATTTGAAAAGACCACACTTTGGAAAACCAGTTCTTCACAAATCTTTTTTCTCAAACACGAAGCAAGCCAGGAACGCACCGTCTCTGGTCTCACTCGCTACGTGTTAACAGCACCACGCTCAAACAACACAGAGTGCGCCACGGTCGCTCCCAAAGGAAAAGGGCTCCAAACACTCCGGCACCGTCTTTTTGTTTAGGATCATCTAAATCCCTAAGGCCAGGTCGGCTCTTGAATGAGAAAGAGACTAGTGTTGGCCGGCAATTTTTTCTTCTAAATCTATAACAAGCATAACTTAGCCTTCTCGCATGATAAGAAAATCTTACACACCACATGACCATTCTTTCAGGGAACAAAGGCATGATCAAAATCCACCACGGGAAGACGGTGGCTTACAAAGCAAAATACGAGATAAGTGCTCTCCTAACCTAACATACATGCCCTCACCAATCTTTTTTCACAAAAGATTTCTTTACACGAACTACTTCAAAGTACGTTCAAAACATCTTTACAAAGCTAAAAACATCCTCTTTTCTTTGTACCAAATGGCCAAGTACGTCACCCCTCCAACAAAAACAATCGGCATGCACTTGTCTCGATCAATCCCGCTACGTGTTCACGGCTCCAACGCTATACAACACAGGGATGACAAATGTCGCTTCCAACGGAAATAGGGCCCTAAGTGATTCGGCAACGCGCTATTCACTATAGGTCATCTACACACCCGAGGACCGATTAACTCTAAGGAGAGGCGATTACCAAGACCATTCTTAAATAATACATCCCGATACAACTTCGTGTCATAGATTATATCAAATCAATACGATTCAGCATACCTCATCAAAACATTCACTCATACCAAATTTTCTCTTTGCAGCAACAACTCGAAGAAGCGTTCCAACCCGCTGTAACAAAGTTACAGTATGGCATCAACAATTCAACCCACACAATCCGACAGCTGAGCTGGGATTTTTTCGCCAATGATACCGGTTATTCTGGCACACAAATAGCAAAGCTATTTTCATGGGTTTAGATTCAAAACCATGGTCTCACAGCCACGCTGGGGACTGAGTTAAATAGCAAAGCTACCTTAACTTAATCATGACAAAGTCATGGCATGGTTCAAACCGACCAGCCCAAATGAAATTTGGCTCGCTTTCGGTCTCACTCAAAGAGTGGTCGAAAACACATAAAGCACGATATAATGATCGCTTGTCTTCTTTTTTAGACCCGACATAACGTGTTCCACTTCATCTCGAGCTCGGGGACTACGTGGGCCCACGTCACCCGAGAGGTGACATGGGCTAGATCTTTCTTTTAGAGCTTGCGCAACATATACTATCTTACAAAGAACCTCGGGACTACGTGGGCCCACATCATTTGCATGACTCGGCCTGATCCTTTCTCTTTACAAAGAGTTTAGTTTCAAAACTAAGCTAAGGCAACGACTAATCACGGCGAGATACCATGTGATGGCGGGCATCACACACTAACGAGGGCCCACGTCTCCAGATTTGGGACCCTTTCAAAATTCTTTTTCTTTTCGGGAGCATCATAAATCTTTCGGTCAAAACCGAAAACGTCAACCAAGTGTAAGCAAAGTGTGGTCGGAAGCATTAGATGGTCCTCCAGCCCTGCTCGGACCACATGTTGAACGTGTGTCCGACCACCCTTTCTCACTCAACCAAGCAAGACGGTGTTTTTTCCCTCAAGATCCATGATGCTCGGGGACTAGCCGTGGAGGTATAAACTCCATATACCCTCACGGCCTAGTTTGGGCCGACACGCTATCGCCAGCCGGCCCATCAAGCTTCAAGACCGATCGGCTCGGGGCTGGTCGGACGGCCCTAAAACAGGCAAGAATATCGAAGACCGACAAGGAGGACAAGACCTAGCCGAGATAGGAAAGTTTAGACTTGTAAAGTATATAAACTTAGTACCCGGATAGGCTAGTTCCGACTTGTAACCTTGCTCCCCGCGATATATAAGGAGAGCAAGGACCCCCATGCTTGGAGGACGTAATCGGCATAACGCACGGACTCATACATCCACATCATAATCGAAACAGAGAGCGGGACTAGGGTTTTACGCATCTTTGCGGCCCGAACACAGGGTAAACCTCGTGTGATTGCTCCTGTTTACGTCTTGCTCGCAATCTCGTGCGCCTTCCACCAATCCATTACCGGTCAGGGCATACCCCTGGTCGGACTATCGCCGATATTTCGTCGACACTCGGTGCCAAAGACCCCAATGGGGAGCCGCAATTTCCACACAAGACAAGGATCTACAAGCCACGAGCAATCCACTAGAGTATCCTTTCGTGAACTCCCGCGGGGAAGGATCAAGAACCCCTCACAAGAACCCGGTGTGGCCTCAAACAATCACCAAGTCGAGCTCAACCACCACCCGCTGCTCCAAACCGTCTACGGTGACGGAATCACCGAAGAGTAACAAGAATCCGCAGCCCACTCGAAGAACAAGTGCCTCTAGATGCAACTCTCAATGCAAATCACTTGCTCTCACTCAAATCACTCTCAAGATTAGCAAAGGAATCAAAGAGATGAGTGGGGGAGGAGCTCTCTTGCTCAAAGTATGCTCAAGTATGAAGAAATGGCGAAGAGAGCTCCCCAAGGCCGGCCAATGGTCTATTTATAGAGCCCACTCGAAATAGAGCCGTTGCCCCCTCGGGCTGAAGCCACAACACGCGCCGGACGCGTCCACCGCTGCCCGCCGGACGCGTCCGGCGCTCTTCAGCCGCGTGCCGCCAGTCGACCGTTGCCGTTCGAAAGCCGCCACGTCACCACGTCCGCTGAGCGTCCGACGCTCTCAGCGCCGTGTCCGCCGCCCGTGTCCGCAGGTATGAGCTCAACTCTGGAAGTTTCTGATCCGAGTCCGGCGCCCGCCGGACGCGCTTCCTCGGCGTCCGGCGCTCGCCCAGCCTCCCGAGTGAGCCCACAACGTGCCGGATGCGTCCGGCCCGCCTAGCCCAGCGTCCGGCGCCTGCGTCCAACACCCAGAGAACACCTCCAATTGTTGTTTGATCTTCGATGTCGCGCCGTCGTCGATCCAATGTCCAAACCACTTGTCTTAGGTGCCAACTCCACAGAGTAGATCACAACTCAAGCACCGGAGTTAGCGTATCACCTCATGATCACGTCGACAAGTGTTATCACTCTAGTTAGTCTCTCATGCATCATGCAAAGTCACAACTAGAGGCACTTAGGACCGCGAATGAACCGAGGAAATCCCTCTTGATAGTCGGTTATCGATCCTAAATGTGGTCACACTCGCTAAGTGTCTTGACCACCAAACCGGAAAACCCTATCAAGTATACCTTCGCCTTGATCTCCATGGGCCTCCGTCGGAGCTCGATCACACCACATGTCCCCCATGTTTGTCACCGTGATCACCATCCTCCATCATCCACCGTCATGTTGCTATGTGTCTAACCACACTTAGAGCAAAGCATTTGCAACGTTTGAGTGTCATTAATTACCAAAACCAAATCGGAGCTTTCAATCTCCCCCTTTTTGGTAATTGATGACAACCCTTCACAAAGCTCACAAAGATATGGAAATTGAATTCAATATGAAATTGAATTGCTTGCCCAAGACATTTTGATCATGATTCTTGGATTGGACAAGCATTTCAATTCCGGTTTTGGTAGTGGTAGCTCCCCCTACATGTGTGCATCAAACTTATGTGAGAGTTGCCACAACCAAAATGGTACTAAGGTTTATAGAATTGACCTTTGAAGCGTGATACCAATCGGAGTGCGATAATAAACCTTCCTTAGCACCATGGGAATCTAGACATCCATCAAAACTCAAAATACCTCATGAGATCATATTATAAGCAAGGTACTTTGAACAAGAGAAACTCTAGGTCTAGAAACCACCTATGCATGCTAGTACTTCATTTCATCAATCAAGTTCTATACTAGCAATACACCAAACAAGCATGAATATTGAATTTAGCTTGCAATGCTCCATATCATCATGTATGCACACACAATATGCAACAAATAGTCTATGAGCTTGCTCCCCCTATTTGTGTGCTCATGTTTGGGTCATAGCATAAAAATTGATCCCCTTCCATTGCTCTTTGTGACTTCTTTCTCCCCCTTTGTCAACAATCACCAACAAGGGTGCATAAGATGAGAGAAACAAGACAATCAACTATGGCCAAATCTAAACCACATGCCTAGAAAATATATCTCGGTTTGAACCAAGGGCAAGCTTCTTCACACCTCATAAGAAATAAGGGTTATCTTGACCATGTTGAGATATGCATCATGAGCAAGTGCTAAAGATTCAACACTAGGTTCACAAGCTCACAAACAAGTCACATGCCACCACTAGATCAAATCAAGCAAAGAAACAATAGTGGTGCCATATATCCTTCAAATTCATTTGATTTGCAATGAATGAGCCTAGCAAGATGCACATGTATACATGTCTACACAACTAGCAAAGGATGCATGAGATGCAACAACCAACTTTACCTTGCTATGTTGGAGGAGAGGCATGTCATATATGGGGTGCATCAATCCATGTTGGAGAAGCTAAGTATGTTCAACTCATTCCTCAACTTACAAAATCTCTTCTCATCAAGAGGCTTGGTAAATATGTCGGCTAGTTGATCTTCGGTGCCAATGCTTCAATGCTCACATCTCCCTTTTGTTGATGATCTCTAATGAAGTGGTGCCTCACATCAATGTGCTTGGTTCTAGAATGTTGAACCGGATTGTTTGTCATCTTGATTGCACTTTCATTGTCACAAAACAAAGGCACATGTTTGAACTTGATCCCATAGTCCTTCAAGGTGGCTTTCATCCATAACAATTGTGCACAACAATTCCCTGCACTAATATATTCGGCTTCGGCGGTGGAAAGTGCCACACTATTTTGCTTCTTTGAAGACCATGACACTAGAGATCTTCTTAGCACTTGGCATGTTCCACTTGTGCTATTCCTATCAATCTTGCAACCGGCATAGTCGGAGTCGGAGTATCCAATCAACTCAAAGCTTGACCCCTTGGGATACCATAGACCAACATCTTGAGTACCCTTCGAGTATCTCAACACCCTCTTGGTTGCCGTTAAGTGACTCTCTCTTGGAGAAGCTTGAAATCTAGCACACATGCACACACTAAACATGACATCCGGCCTTGAAGCGGTCACATATAGCAAGCTTTCAATCATTGATCTATATAGCTTTTGCTCAATCATCTTGCCACTATCATCAATATCCAAGCCACCATTGGTTCCCATTGGTGTGCTAATGGCCTTAGCATCTTACAACCCAAACTTCTTGATCATGTCCTTGATGTACTTGCCTTGACTCACAAAGGTGCCATTCTTCATTTGCTTGATTTGAAGACCAAGGAAGTAGCTCAACTCTCCAAGCATGGACATTTCAAACTCACTAGCCATCATCTTAGCAAACTCTTCACAAAAGAATTGATTTGTTGATCCAAAGATGATATCATTGTTGGCGGTCCTTAACTCGATTCTAACCCCGCCAACTTTAGCCTAGGCAACATTAAGTTTCACCTAGAATAGGGCTCTACTCTAACCATTTCCACGGTGTGGCGCGCAAATTCTTGTTTTGCGAGTCAACACTAAAATACACTTAAAATGAGCCAAGAACTGGAGAAAACTATGCTATGAGAAGGTGGCCCACTTACCAGAGAATTTGGGTCTCAAACATAGTCTAAAATGCCAAGCATGAACCCATGAGGTGAAGGGCCAAAGTCTAGACCAATTCTATCTTGGGCTGCAGGACCATGTCTCAGTAAATTGGGCGCCACGGATGCATCTGGACTCCGATTTGGGCAAAACACCGGCCGATTCGAAGCCGGTGAAAGGCCCATGCACCGGTGCCAAAAGCGAGGCCCGGGCCCACACTGGGCGCGCGCGCGCTCGAGGCGCGAGCGCGCCTGTCCTGGCGCCAAATGGACCCAACTTTGGTCGGTCGGTCCATGACGACACGCTGAGGTCGGTTTGGCTGGTGCTTTGTACATGGAAGGTATGAAACCGCCTCTAGAGGTCGGTTTTGAACCTACCATATGAGGATGGCACTTTTCCAAAGAGCCCCCTCCTCTCCACCTATAAAAGGAGGCTCCCTCCTCCTCATTCAACACACCATTCCAAGGATCAAGAGCTACTACATCTAGAGAATAAAGAGCCACACTCCTTGGGCTTAGGCCCTAGCTAGCTAGTAGAGCTTGGTAGTGGAGAGATGTGAGGGAAGAGCAGGGAAGAGCCGGACTTGTCGGTCTCTCCCCCAACCTTGTACCTCAACGAACACCTGTGCTACACTTCGTCGGGTTTTCCCGCTACGTGAGTGTTCGTGTTTTCTTTGGTAATAAGTCTTTCGGTATTTATTCTTCATTTATACTTGTTTGCGGGTTCGTCGACCGTCCTTGTGGCGGTTGCTCTAGTAGAGGACTCGATAGAGACGGATGTTCCCGTACGACGCTAGAGTAGTAGCTAATAGCATAGACGTGGTGTCTAGGCCGGCGGCTACCTTCGTTTGCCTTGTAGTCCACGGTTGAGGTGGTAGGCGGCGGTGGTGACAGCCCTGTCCGTCCCTTGTAATCCCCCACGTCCGGCTACGGCGTAGAGCTACAGCCGGCATCACTTGGCGGACCCGTGCGATCCGGTGCCCGAAGTGAGCAAGTGTAGGTGTAGTTTATCTACTCTTAGACCCAAAAGCCATAGAATCCTTCTCCCCTCCTACCAACTCTACCCTTGGGTTGTCCTTGGACTTATTAGCTAGGAGAAATACCTCCGTTCCACGTGGAAAATACGATACCCCGAATACTTCCGGTGAAAGCTACAACGGTACTTTCCGTACGCTTGCGGATTCTTTCGCACACGTTAAGAAGTGCCAACAAGTTTTCTAGTGCCGTTGCCGGGGATAGACTTTTTATCTATCTTTGGTGATTGTGCTAAGAAACGTCAACAAGCTTTCTCGGCGCCGTTGCTTGGAACGGTTGCTATTTTCTTCGAACCTAGTTCGTCCTCGTATCTATTTAAAAAAATATAAAAAAAATTGTTTTATAATTCATTCTTTTTTACAAAACAAAATATTCCTCTCACCTGTTCCATAATGAAGCCTCGTACCAATTCAAAATCCTTCGCTTCAAAGGGGAGTTCTTTGGGCCAAAATCTTTTTCAAAACCAAAATTTTCATCTAGCTATGAACTCCACCCTAGTTTGAAATCTATAGTTCGGGCACAACCCTTCTCGGGCTTGATCACGAAAACCCTTTTAGCCATCTCGCAAGATTTTGAGGAAATTTGTTCATGCCTAAGCATTCCCGGCATGACACAAGAAACTCTTAAGTGGAAATTGTTTCCTTTCTCTCTTATGGGAGAGGCAAAACAATGGTACACTAATGCCGTAGAATGTGTGAGTGGAGACTGGGATGAACTTAAAGACAAGTTTTATCTTGCATTCTTCCCCATGTCTCACATCACTTCTCCACCAAGGGCAATCCTTGACTTCGAGCGACGAATGAGAAGGAATCCATAGGTGCAACCCGGGCCAGTTCACAATGTTGGTACTTGCCGACCCAGTCTTGTCTTTACCCAAAAGCATGCAATTGCATCTCTTTTGTTCGGGTCTAGACATAGATGCTGCCCAATGCCTTGACACAGCCGCTGGAGGGTCATTTTCACATAAAACTGCGACGGAACAGAGGAAAATCCTTAATCACTTCCTAGAGAAGCATGCTTCTCCTGTCGTAAAGGCTAAGCCTCTCCAAAAGAAGGGCATGTCAAGATTTGAGGAGCCCTCATCAGCCGAATCCTTACCCTTGCCATCCTTAGATTCGACTAGTGAGCCCTCACTCGAGCGACGAACACTGAAGGAAGGGATGCTTTATCCTTCAGAGTTCGCTATCAATTTCGAGGATTATGGCGGAACCTCGAACATGTCCCGGCACGGAAATTCTACATTTCATTCTAAGGAAGCCTCCCTCACGAAAAACCATCAAAAGAATGGTTGATGGAAGTGAAATGTTCTTCTCAAGCAATTCGATTCTTTCACCATCCACAACCATACTTTGTTCGTTAAAAGGGACTTCCATGAAAGCCCTACACAACCCCACAAACTTGGGACAAATATCATGTCACAATTCCTTGCGGAAACCCCGTTGGGAAATTTCCCGCTAGTCCCGAATGATAAACTCTTCGTGAGGTCCATCGGGACTCATCTTTGAGTGTTGTGGGATCGCTAGGGCCGTGCCAATCGCAATTCATGAAGACGAGGTTTACATAGATTTTTACGTCTACGCCATCCTCGAGTTTGATATTCTCATAGGCCACCCACTTGAAAGTCTTATTCAAGAAGAACCATCTAATGGGGGCCTTAATGAAATGTTGGGAAAGATTGCTCCCACCACTCACATAGGAACTCCATTGGTGGAGCATCTCCCTAAACATAACCTGTTCGAGGAGGCAAAGTTCATTTCCCCATTCATTTCACATCCTTGTAAAACTGAACATTCATCATCTCCCTCACTCGAACGCAATATTTGTCCCTATGGCCATCACAACGTTGATCTCGTTAGTGATCAAGAATCAACGTTTGTCCCTCATGATATATCTTTTGAGAACGAAAACTCACAGGCCATGGACAAACCTAGAGCACCAAATTTGGAGACCAAGAAGGATTCCTCAATTGAGCATGAAACCTTCTCGTTTAAAACCTCTCGAGATTCATGCTCCTTTTTAGAGTCTCCAATATTTGTTGCTCTTGGCACCACGTACTCATACGAGAATCACAACCACCTCTTCATTCCTGCTGTCAAGCTATTTAAGAGGATGGTTGTCGATGCTTATGTTTACCATAAACATTGCAAATCTCATAGTAGTACGATGGCACTAACCTTGTAGATTAATCTTGAACGACCAAGGAATGGTGGTGAAACTGGGAACTACACCACCATCGATGACTACAAGGGAAAGTTCCCACGGTCAAGCTTAAGACCATAACTTAAGCACTCGGGAGATACCCCGGATTATCTAAAAAAAAAGAAGATTTTTTTTATTATTATTAATGTTGTTATCTTCATCATCATAATCAATTTATTTATTATCATGAGAAACTTTTCTTTTCAATAAAAGCAAGGGCATGTTGTCAAGTTCGTATGCACCTTCGGGTATTCTTGTTGCTAACCGTTATAGGGGCACGGGTCATATGATGCTTGAGAACATGGAAGCTACATCAACTATAAATTTTGGTGCCCTTGGGTGATAGGACACACTCCAAGAAAGAAAAGGAGACCCGACCCAACACACTTGACTTTTATATAAAAGTCCAAGTGTGGGGGAGGACATCAAGAATCCCGAGTTCCACTCACACCAAGAGCCAAAAAAAAAAGAAAGAAAGAAAGAAAAAAAGGGAGAAAGTTGATGCTAGCCTCGCCTTGCTACAAAGAGAAAAAAAAGAGAGGGACACATGAAGGTCCCTAGACTTTAAAAAAAATGATAAAAAAAGAAAAAAAAAAAGAAAAGATTAAAAAAAGAGAGAAAAGGGAGACAAAAAAATGAAAAAAAAAAGAAGAAGAAGAGCCTCTCTCTCCTAGACCTTTGCAACTACTAAGGCCCATGGGCCGTGCACACTAGTTGTGCACATGACCTAGTCTTGGTAATTACTTGAGTGGAGCTCATGAGAACAAGTCACCGTTGCAGCCCACACGAAGTTTTCATCCACATGCTTTGCGGTAAGGAAGAACACTCGGTAAAGCAAAGGTAATAAGAGTTCACCAACTCTCTTACTCATTCTTGTCTCCATGTGATCATACAAATTCTTGCTTCTCATGTTTATGTCATACGCTCCGGTTTGGGTGTGCTTGTATACAATACATCCATAGGCTTTTTAAATTAAGCATGGTGCTTAGGTTAAAATTGCCTTCTTTGATCAAAATTTCGGCATGGTGTTGAATTTTGATTAATGAATTTGAGTTGTTGCCATAAGCAATAGGAAGTAATCTATTTTGGAGATTAATCAAGGTCTGTTTTACTTTGCAACTTAATCTTGACCTTGTTTGAGTTACGAGTAAGGTTGAGCAAATATAGAAAAAAAAATTCAATAAAAAAATCTGGCTCCCCGGTTTTCCAACCAAGAGAGCCCATGTTTGTTTCTTTTTGTTTCTTTGAAAATAAAAGCAGGTACAAGAACAAGTGTGGGGGAGATCTCTCAAGAATAACTAACTTTCACATTCGAGATCTCCCCAACCACAATGCACAACATCAAGTAACTCATCATGCGGAAGACGAGCAAACGACTTTCATCGGCCCCTTCACCTTCAACGGTGGTTTGTGCAACTCTACCCTCGCATCTCCTAAAAGTTTTCAAGTTTAAATTGATTAAATAAAACTAAAAACTTTGCAAAACTCCATCTCCTATTTTCACCAATTGAGAACGAGTTGCATACTTTTTATTCCTTGTTGATCTTGATTGTGTGAACAACTTGTGCAATAGGGACCCCATGTTTTTATCTAAGTTATTGGCAGGTGAGATATAGTAGAATGATATGATGCTTACCAACTCGTGCAATGGACTTGGGTATTTCTATGCAAAAAAATTTAAAACTTTTTAGCAATGCTCCTCATGTGATAAGTGCTATGTCCTACCAGAGCCAAATATCTACGCTTACACTTGTGCGAAAAACCTGTTCTAGCTACTTTTAGCGATGTCAAGTCTTGAGATTCTTGTTAGAGATGGCCTTATCCCTAAGATCATTGCATTCACCCACCAAATAAACATGCCGACTCTCACCGAGAGGCGCGCACCATATGCACCCACCATTCCACCAACACGCTCATTTCTTACACTGAGAATTTAGCACATATATTCCGCATCTTCTCCCTCTTCCACCAAAATACTCCTGCCAACAAAGTCATGCATCTCTCTCCCATCTTTCATCCAAGAAGAGTATGGACTGTCATTAGAAAGATCCTACAAAAACAAGGCATAGTTCGTAAATAAGGAAGAGTTCTTTTTTCCCAAGGTTGTGAGATATAAAAGAAAAAAAGAGAGATAAGAAAGAAAATAAAGAAAAGAGAGAGAAGAAAGAAAAGAAAAAAAGAGAGAAGAAAGAAAAAGAAAAGAAAAAAAAGAGAAAGGAAGAAATAAAACAAGTTTTAGAGATGTTCTTTGAGTCCATACCTTCTTGCATATTCCTTCATAAAGAGAGAAACATGATCAGGAGTCCACAAATATTTCTACACTTGCACTTGCACTTGCACTTGCACTTGCACATCTAGGGATATGGCCTTCTCTTCATGAGTCCAGTTGGCCTGACATTGGAACCTGTTCATCATCCATACCCAAAACTCCACATATCAGCCTGTAGTAGTAGGATGATCAAGAACACCTGGATAGGACTAGCCACCTGAAAAGAGCGATTTGAGAGTATCACATGAGGAGCTAAGGCTATCTTTGCGAAAATACTAAAACCCCAAGTCTCAAAGCATGGGTAGTGTGAGTTGACTTGATTTCAAGCTATTCCTCCTCCCAATGGCTATAAGATAACTTGGTAGTCACCATGAATGTTCACAAATGCAGGAAAAAGCTCGGAACAATCTGTATGCAGGTCAGCTCTTGGGAGAATACAACCACCTTAGTTCTTCAACCTTTACTCGAGGACGAGCAAAGAGCTAAGTGTGGGGGAGTTGTTGGCGGTCCTTAACTCAATTCTAACCCCGCCAACTTTAGCCTAGGCAACATTAAGTTTCACCTAGAATAGGGCTCTACTCTAACCATTTTCACAGTGTGGCGCAGAATTCTTGTTTTGCAGGTCAACACTAAAATACACTTAAAATGAGCCAAGAACTGGAGAAAACTATGCTATGAGAAGGTGGCCCACTTACCAGATAATTCGGGTCTCAAACATAGTCTAAAATGCCAAGCATGAACCCATGAGGTGAAGGGCCAAAGTCTAGACCAATTCTATCTTGGGCTGCGGGACCATGTCTCGCAAATTGGGCGCCACGGATGCATCTCGGACTCCGATTTGGGCAAAACACCCGGCCCGATTCGAAGCCGCTGAAAGGCCCATGCACTGGTGCCAAAAGCAGAGGCCCAGCGGGCCCACACTGGGTGCGCACGCGCTCGAGGCGCGAGCGCGCCTGTCCTGGCGCCAAATGGACCCAACTTTGGTCGGTCGGTCCATGACGACACGCTGAGGTCGGTTTTGCTGGTGCTTTGTACATGGAAGGTATGAAACCGCCTCTAGAGGTCAGTTTTGAACCTACCATATGAGGATGGCACTTTTCCAAAGAGCCCCCTCCTCTCCACCTATAAAAGGAGGCTCCCTCCTCCTCATTCAACACACCATTCCAAGGATCAAGAGCTACTACATCTAGAGAATAAAGAGCCACACTCCATGGGCTTAGGCCCTAGCTAGCTAGTAGAGCTTGGTAGTGGAGAGATGTGAGGGAAGAGCGGGGAAGAGCCGGACTTGTCGTCTCTCCCAACCTTGTACCTCAACGAACACTGTGCTACACTTCGTCGGGTTTTCCCGCTACGTGAGTGTTCGTGTTTTCTTTGGTAATAAGTCTTTCGGTATTTATTCTTCATTTATACTTGTTTGCGGGTTCGTCGACCGTCCTTGTGGCGGTTGCTCTAGTAGAGGACTCCTGATAGAGACGGATGTTCCTGTACGATGCTAGAGTAGTAGCTAATAGCATAGACGTGGTGTCTAGGCTTGCGGCTACCTTCGTTTGCCTCGTAGTCCACGGTTGAGGTGGTAGGCGGCAGTGGTGACAGCCTGTCCGTCCCTTGTAATCCCCCACGTCCGGCTACGGCGTAGAGCTACAGACGGCATCACTTGGCGTACCGTGCGATCCGGTGCCCGAAGTGAGCAAGTGTAGGTGTAGTTTATCTACTCTTAGACCCAAAAGCCATAGAGTCCTTCTCCCCTCCTACCAACTCTACCCTTGGGTTGTCCTTGGACTTATTAGCTAGGAGAAATACCTCCGTTCCCGTGGAAAATACGATACCCCGAATACTTCCGGTGAAAGCTACAACGGTACTTTCCGTACGCTTGCGGATTCTTTCGCACACGTTAAGAAGTGCCAACAAGTTTTCTAGTGCCGTTGCCGGGGATAGACTTTTTATCTATCTTTGGTGATTGCGCTAAGAAACGTCAACAATCATCCACATAGATTTGCAACACAAACAAGTCATCTTCTATCTTCTTGGTGAAGAGAGTGGTGTCAACTTTGCCCATCTTGAAGCCTTTGGATATTAGAAAGTCCCTCAATCTTTCGTACCATGCTCTTGGTGCTTGCTTCAATCCATACAATGCCTTCTTGAGCTTGTAGACATGGTTGGGCTTCTTGTCATCCTCAAAACCGGGAGGTTGTGCAACATACACTTCCTCATTGATGAAGCCATTGAGAAATGCACTCTTCACATTCATTTGATAGAGCTTGATGTTGTGAGCACAAGCATAGGCTAATAGGATTCTAATTGCCTCCAATCTTGCTACCGGTGCATATGTTTCTCCAAAGTCAAGACCCTCTACTTGAGTATAACCTTGTGCTACTAGTCTTGCTTTGTTCCTCACCACTAAGCCATCTTGATCTTGCTTGTTCTTGAGGACCCACTTGGTTCCAATCACATTGTGCTTCTTTGGCCTCTCAACAAGTTCCCACACATCATTTCTAGTGAAGTTGTTCAATTCCTCGTGCATGGCATTTATCCAATCTGGATCCTTCAATGCTTCATCAATCTTAGTTGGCTCAATGAATGATACAAAGGAGTAGTGCTCACATATGCTAGCCAATCTTGATCTTGTTTGTACACCTCTTTGAATGTCACCAATGATATGATCTAGAGGATGATCTCTTGCAATGTTTGAAGGTTGAAGAACTAGCTCATTTGCATTGCTTGCTTGACCTTGATCTTGATCTTGATGTTGAGTACCACTTGTGCTTGCCTCATTGGAATCATCAATCACTACTTGAGTTGGCACTTGCACTTCATCACCATCATCCACTTGCCTCGGCCTAATGTCACCAATGTCCATGTGTCTCATTGCATTGCTCAATTGATCTTCACCCACATCATCTTGATTTTGAACCTCACTTTGAGAGCCTTGGGTTTCATCAAATTCAACATCATGAACCTCTTCCATTAGCCCACTAGCCAAGTTCCACACTCTATAGGCCTTGCTAGAAGTAGAGTAGCCAAGAAGAAATCTCTCATCACACCTCTTGTCAAACTTTTCAAGTCTTTGTCCCTTCTTGAGAATGTAGCACTTGCAACCAAAGACCCGGAAGTAAGCAATGTTGGGCTTTCTTCCATTCAAGATTTCATATGGAGTCTTCTCTAACTTCCCATGGCAATAGAGGCGGTTGCTATAGTAGCAAGCCGTGTTGATGGCATCACTCCAAAACTTTTCACTCACATTGTACTCAAGTAGCATAGTTCTTGCCATCTCAATCAAGGTCCTATTCTTCCTCTCAACTACACCATTGGATTAGGGAGTGTAGGTTGGTGAGAATTGATGCACAATTCCAAGCTCATCACACAACTCTTCAACTCTTGTGTTCTTGAATTCACTCCCATTGTCACTTCTTATCTTCTTGATAGTGGTGTCGAACTCATTTTGCACCCTCTTGACAAAAGACTTGAATAGATCATAGACTTCACTCTTGTCATAGAGAAAGAACACCCATGTGTATCTTGTGTAGTCATCCACAATCACAAATCCATACTTGTTGCCCCCAATTGATGTGTAGTGGGTTGGGCCAAACAAGTCCATATGCAACAACTCAAATGCTCTTGAGGTTGACATCTCATTCTTCTTGGGATGTGAGTTCCCATGTTGCTTGCCGGCTTGACATGCACTACAAGGTCTATCCTTCTCAAATGTGACATCATTCAAGCCTCTCACTAGATCATGCTTCACCAACTTGTTCAATTGCTTCATGCCAACATGTCCTAGGCGCCTATGCCATAGCCACCCCTTGCTTGACTTGCCAATCAAACATGATGAAAGTTGAGCTTCACTAGCATTGAAATCAACCAAGTACAAGCTTCCATGCCTAAACCCCTTGAAGATGATATTTGCTTGATCCTTGCTCACCACCTCAACTTGCTTGTCATCAAATATGCATTTGTAGCCAAGATCACACAATTGTGCCACCGACAAAAGATTGAAGTTCAAAGTATCAACTAGCAACACATTGGAGAGATCCTTATCATTGGAAATTGCAACCTTTCCTAGCCCCATGACATCACCCTTGCTATTGTCACCAAATGTGATGGAGTTGAATCCACCATTGTCATTCTTGTCAAATGACTTGAACATACTATCTTCACCGGTCATATGATTTGATGCACCACTATCAAGCACCCGATGCCTCCCTCCGGCTTTGTAATTGACCGACAAGAAGACATCAAGCTTTAGGTACCCACTTTTGCTTGGGTCCTTGAAGGTTAGTCACTAGAGTCTTTGGCACCCAAATAGCTTTCTTCTTTGAGCTCATCCATGGTGTACCAATAAATCTAGCACTCACACCACACTCACTCTTAACAAGCATGTAGGAAGCATTCAACTTGTAAGAGGAAGCACTAGTGTTCTTGTTCTTGCATGCATGCTCTAAATGACCAACTTGCTTGCAACTCTTGCAATAGCTACCATTGTTCTTCACAAAACAAGTCTTGTGAGGAGCAAAGGCGGCCTTGCCTTTCTTGGGGTTATAGCCCAATCCCTCTTTATAGAGAGAAGCTCTTTGGCTACCCAAGCACATAAGCAAGCGGTCCTCACCACCATAAGCCTTAGCCAAGGTGTGATTGAGCTCCTTGACTTTCTTCTTAAGAGACTCGTTCTCAACTACTAGTGTAGAATCACATGCATGACCAACACTACTAGATGAAGTAGAGGCATAAGAGTATGAAGGGTCAAGTGATGCAACAACAATTGAATCATCAAGTGAATCACATGATGTAGACACACTTTTCTTTTCTATGGTCACCACTTGTGATTGCTCTTTCTCTTGCTTCTCAACTAGAGAAGAATGAGCTTTTTCAAGCTTGGAGTGAGCAATCTCTAGCTTCTTATGGTCTACCTTTAGACTCTCATAAGAGGCCCTCAACTCCATAAGTTCTTGCTCAAGGTTTTGTTTATCCTTGCGCAAGCCCCTACATTCCTTCCTAGAGTCATTGAAAGCACCCTTGCAATCCTCAAGCATGACAAAGAGTTCTTCTTTTGTGGTCTCATCATCATCATCACTCTCATCATCACTATCGGGTGGAGTTTTTACCTTAGTGGCCTTGGCCATGAAGCAAGATGATGGAGTACCAAATAGAGAAAGCTTCTCTTAAATGGCAATGCTTGCGTGCCCCTTCTTCTTGGAATCATCATCATCATCACTTGAGGAAGATGAATCACTCTCCCAAGTTGCCACATGAGATTCACCCTTCTTCTTGTGATGGGAGGAGTCTTTCTCCTCCTTCTTCTTCTCTTGCTTCTTCCTCTCCTTTCTCATGGCATCTTCATCATCACTTGCATAGGGACACTTGGCAATGAGATGATCCTTGCCATTGCACCGGAAGCACTTCATGGGACGGTCACTAGACTTGGATGAGCTTCTCTTACCCTTTGACCGGTACCCCTTCTTCATGAGCTTCCCCATCTTCTTCACAAGAAGTGCCATTTGCTCATTCATTTCTTCTTCTTGATCACTTGAGCTAAAGCATGGCTCATCTTCACTTGACGATTCTTCCTTCTTCTTCTTGCCCTTGCTCTTGGATGATGTGGCCTTGAATGCCACACTCTTCTTATCATCATCCTTCTTCTCATTCTCCTTCTTCTTCTTCTTCACCAACTCTTCCTTCTCATGATCTTCTCTAAACTCATCATCGGCCATGATCTCTTGAAGGACTTGGTTGGGAGTTGGCTTCTCCCGCATGGTTGTCTTCACCATGACAGTCTTCAACATGTCAAACCTCTTGGGAAGACACCTCATGAACTTGGTAGAGAGTTGTGTATCTTTGATCTCTTCTCCAAGTCCTTTAAGCTCATTGACAATGACTTGGAGCCTATGGAACATCTCCGGCACACTCTCATCCTCCTTCATTGAGAAGCTTGCAAACTTCTCTTGCAACATGTAGGCTCTTGTGGTCTTGACACTTTCGGTGCCCTCATAAGCTTTTTCTAGCTTCTTCCAAATGTCATGAGCCACCTCAAGGTTCTTGATGAGCTCAAAAGCTTTATCATCAAGTGCCTCATGGAAAGCACTCATGGCAACATCATTGGCTTGTTGCTTCTTCTCTTTGGCCGGTGTTGGCACCGCACCCTCAACAAGCTCAAACTTGGTTTCCACCACTTTCCACACCTCAAGATTGATTGACTTGAGATGACTCTTCATCTTGAGCTTCCATTTGGCATAGTCATCGCCACGAAACGATGGTGCCTTCTTAGTATTGTTGATATGCATAACCAATGCCATTGCTTCACCGTAGGATGTTAATCCAACTCAAACAAACGGTGCCCGGCTCCGATACCACGTGAAAGGTCACAATGGCTAGGGGGTGAATAGCCTAATAAAAATTCTAGCAAGAACACTAGACAATCCAATTAGATAGCTAGGCGGCAAATGTGCAAAGCTAAAGCTTCGGCTACTCTATGCAAGCCGTCCTTAACAATGCAAGGCTACTCAATCCAAATGCACAATCAACCACGGTGATCAAGCTACACAATGTCGGTTCACCAATACCGAACAAGCAATTCTACCCATGGGATTTAAGCTACACAAAGAGTGGTTCCCGACCGACCACAACAAGCAATTCTACCCACGGGATTTAAACTACTCAAAGAGTGGTTCCCGACCGACCACAACAAGCAATTCTACTTTGCGGGAAGTAAAGAGAGGATGAAAGGTTATACCGCCGCGAAGGGTAGAAGATAGCCAATCACCGGTGTAGAAGCCAATCACCTAGAGATGCTCAAGCACAATCACAATGGAGGTCGAAGCCTCGGCAATCACAAATCAACACAATGATTTTTTACCGAGGTTCACTTGCTTCCCGGCAAGCTAGTCCTCGTTGTGGCGATGCACTTGCTTGGTGAGTTGCCCGCTCAATTGGCTCGGTGCCAAAGACCCCAATGGGGAGCCGCAATCTCCACACAAGACAAGGATCCACAAGCCACGAGCAATCTACTAGAGTATCCTTTCACGAACTCCCGCGGGGAAGGATCAAGAAGCCGGTGTGGCCTCGAACAATCACCAAGTCAAGCTCAACCACCACCCGCTGCTCCAAACCGTCTACGGTGACGGGAATCACCGAAGAGTAATAAGAATCCGCAGCCCACTCGAAGAACAAGTGCCTCTAGATACAACTCTCAATGCAAATCACTTGCTCTCACTCAAATCTCTCTCAAGATTAGCAAAGGAATCAAAGAGATGAGTGGGGGAGGAGCTCTCTTGCTCAAAGTATGCTCAAGTATAAAGAAATGGCGAAGAGAGGTCCCCAAGGCCGGCCAATGGTCTATTTATAGAGCCCACTCGAAATAGAGCCGTTGCCCCCTCGGGCTGAAGCCGCAACACGCGCCGGACGCGTCCGGCGCTCTTGCCGCGCGCCTCCAGTCGACCATTGCCGTTCGAAAGCCGCCACGTCACGTCCGCCGCCCGTGTCCGCAGGTATGAGCTCAACTCTGGAAGTTTCTGATCCGAGTCCGGCGCCCGCCGGACGCGCTTCCTCGGCGTCCGGCGCTCGCCCAGCCTCCCGAGTGAGCTCACAACGCGCCGGACGCGTCCGGCCCACCTGGCCCAGCGTCCGGCGCCTGCGTCCGACGCCCAGAGAACACCTCCAATTGTTGTTTGATCTTCGATGTCGCGCCGTCGTCGATCCAATATCCAAACCACTTGTCTTAGGTGCCAACTCCACAGAGTAGATCACAACTCAAGCACCGGAGTTAGTGTATCACCTTATGATCACGTCGACAAGTGTTAGCACTCTAGTTAGTCTCTCATGCATCATGCAAAGTCACAACTAGAGGCACTTAGGACCGCGAATGAACCGAGGAAACCCCTCTTGATAGTCGGTTATCGATCCTAAATGTGGTCACACTCGCTAAGTGTCTTGACCACCAAACCGGAAAGCCCTATCAAGTATACCTTCGCCTTGATCTCCATGGGCCTCCGTCGGAGCTCGATCACACCACATGTCCACTATGTTTGTCACCGTGATCACCATCCTCCATCATCCACCGTCATGTTGCTATGTGTCTAACCACACTTAGAGCAAATCATTTGCAACGTTTGAGTGTCATTAATTACCAAAACCAAACCGGAGCTTTCAGCTGCGTCCGCTAGCGGCCACCCGGCGCCGCCCGCTGGATCTACTCGAGGGAGAAGCTCGGGGAAGGAGCTCGCACGCCGTGGCCCGAGTGCCGCCTCGCCCCGTGCGCAGCTGCGCCCGCTGGCGACCGCCGCGCACGCCCGCGGCCTCCGCGCCCGCTGCTGCGCCCGCTGGCGGCCACCCCGCGCCACCCGCTGGATCTGCTCGAGGGAGAAGCTCGGGGAAGGAGATGCCATGGGAGGAGAGTGGAGAGGTGCCAGGGGCCGAGCTCGTGGTGAGGCTCTAGAATGATGCGCACGAGGTGAGGAGAGAGAGAGTGACCGGGATGACGAGGGAGAGAGGGAGGGCGGCGGGTGGGAGAGAGCGAGGGAGAGAGGAGGCGGGTGGGTGGGGGTTAGGATTAGGTTTTATGTATATATAGGGGGCGGTCGGGCTTTGTTGGGCCCTTATTGGCTGGGGCGATCGGCAAATTCTTTTTTTTTTTTTTTTTTATTTTCTTTTAAATCTTTCAAATTCAAAAGCATGACAAGATGAAGTCTTTTGAAATTCAAACTTTTTCTATTGTCCAACTATATTGTTTACAAGCACATATTCAAATTTGAGACTTTTTTATGACATTTTGCTATATTTAGCTCATTTAATTCATTTACTTGAATTTTTTTGGATAATCCAAAATTGAACTACAGGTGTATAAAAAAATGGAATGTAGCCACTCAAAAAATTATATTCATGTTGGAGAGTGTATAATAAGGCCAATTATATTCACTCACCCAAATTTTTGAAAGAATTATTCACGAAACATGACTATTTAGTTGTAGGAGAAATGTTATTTAATTATATAAAATGCAAACGAAGTCCGAAAATCACGAAACTTGGCGAGGTGTCATCCCATGGCATGTGGAGGATGTGATAAAAAATTGAGAATGTTTCGAGCAAGTTCTGACGACGGATGGCTAAAACTCAGACATCTCCGCATGTAACCACAAGTGATCACATGAGGAGATGTATAGGTTTTAGCCATCCGTTGTCACAACTTATTCGAAACATTCTCAATTTTTTATCACAGCCTCCACATGCCATGGGATGACACCTCGCCAAGTTTCGTGATTTTCAGACTTCGTTTGCATTTTTATATAATTAAATAACACTTCTTTCGTAATTGGAGAACCATGTTTCGTGAAATAGGAGTTAAAATTTTTAGGTGAGTTCCTGGATAGCGCCTCAAAATACATTACCTGACATGAATATAATTTTTTGAATGGCTAGGTTTCATTATTTCATGCACCTACGGTTCAATTTTTACTTTTTCGAGGAAAATGTAAGTAAACAAAATAAATTCAAGAAATATAGCAAAAAATTATGAAAATGTTTCAAATTTGAAAATATGATTCAATACAATCTAGAATGACCACCAAAAAATTTGAAATCAAAATTCAAAAGAAAAAAAATTCTTTGCCGCTTTGCTTGTCCGGCAAATCGGCAAAGACATCCTTTGCCGATCGCGTACTTTGCCGCCGGCCGGCACCCGGGGCATCGGCAAAGGATGCCCTTTGCCGATCGCGGACTTTGCCGCTCGCCAAGGCAAAGGCGTCGGCAAAGGATGTCTTTACCGACTGCCCTGGCCTTGGCAGGCGGCAAAGTGCGGCGGCAGTCGACAAAGTGCCAGTTTCCCGTAGTGGTCCCTGCAGTATGCATCTTCCATGGCAGTACGAATCTCGACATAAAAAGGATGTAAAAGGATATCTATAAAGAATGACTTTTGCTGCGGTACTCCGAAATGATTGTGGACCGTCTATTTATTCCGATGTAACGGTCACAGTCATCCATTACCTCCTAGGAGGTAATAATATTTATTGAATTTTTATTTTATAAAAATAGGATAAATAAGGAAGGTTTGAAATATCAAAAAATATTTTTTAAGATTTGGTTGTTAAGATTCGATTGATGCATGCGGTTGTGTAAATGATATGAATTGTTTTTTGTTTTTTATTTTTATACTTGGTATATTGCCATAAATGATATGGAAAATCTTTTTATTTTACAATTTTTTACTAATTTTGTAGGTGACTTAATTAGGGTGCCAGTGTGTGTTACCATGTGTATACGAGTACTATGCTTCTAAAAAATGTGTATACGAGTACTATAAGTGTAACATGAGTGGCATGTATACGTGACTGTGTACGTGACTTGAATGAATGGGCGTAGCTAGCTAGATCGTGTCACGTACGTGCATGTAATGCTTTACTGTTTACAGATTTTGAATCTAGTAAAAAAAATCCTTTTTCTTGTACTCCAACTAAAGTTGTGAGATGAAAAAACAATAAAATTAGTTATGTACATAGCCGAGATGTTTTCAGGTGATTACTGTTTCGAATTCTTCCGTGATTAGAGGATCTCAAGCTGAGCGATCATGGAAGATATGACCAGGCGACCAACAGGTGCAGTCTGGACGACCCAATCTGAATGTTACGTTCACTTCTGTGGGCCGACCTGGCTGGAAACTTCATCACGTTCTCAAAATGAGTGTTGCTGCCCTCAGGAGTGTCCCCTAGCTGCACAGCCTTAAAGCCAAAGTTCAGCTATCCCTGCTCCTCCACAACAACAACACGGCGCTGCAATGCAACAGTCCCGTCCTCGGAGACAGACACCTTGTGGCCTCGGGAATCAAGCAGCACGACGATGTTGTCGTGCCCACCGATGCTCTCAGTGCAGGCGGTGAGGCGCGCGCTAAAGTCGCCTGACCCCTTGGTGATCCGGGCGGTGACAGTGGCCTCAACGGAGCGCTTGAGATGCGCGAACCTGATCTCCACCGTGCTGCGCTTGCATGAGAGCACCTCTGTCCGGGCATAGCTAACTTTGCCTCTGTAAGAACGGTGTGGGTATCCAGTGACTTCCAAGCAGAAAATATCATCTTCAGATGAGTTCCCTTTGCCCTTCACCCTGAGGTTAATCTCGACCACAGGCTCATCCCACAGCAGGATTGCGCGGCTAGGGCCTGTGAGTTCCAAGAGTGAATCCTGCATGCACGAACAAAGGTCGGTGAATTTCAAGAGCCTTTGGGATCGCCCTTCTCTTTTGTTACTTATTTTCATCGTTAGAAAATTTAACTATTACAGCGAAGCATAAAAGAATGGTAGGATGAAATGACGAATGTACGGATGCGTGCACAGCGCAGTGGTACACATGCTGACCAATGCAAGCAAGTTTTACTGACTTCCAATCACCATGCTTCTATAAAACTTCATTAACATGCATCAAGTGTACTAGATAGAATTTTATCCAAATCTGCAGGAGTCTTATCTACAGATATTTAACATCAAGATGTTTCCATCCCATGAAAGATCCATTCTCTTAATTATTAACAACAATAAGAAATAAATGCTAACTAGAGCAAAGCAAACAAGACTAACTATACCAAATAAGCAAAGAGCAACATATCAGGCAATGAAAAGGGATAGGTAAAGAACACAGATGTTTGCACATGCCTGAGGTGAGCTGAGGGTCTGGCACTCGTTCCTTGCGCGACGGAAGAGGTAGTTGCGTTTGTGGTCCAGGGAATCACGCACGGCAACATCACCATAGACATCCAATGGCCATTGGAGGCCAGCTTTGATCTCAGTCACCTTGATGAAGTAGACCTGCATAGTGTCGCAAGGCCCAGCAGAGGCTGGCAGCACAGGTCCGTCTGTGTAGCGCATTGGACCATACGGCGCTGATAAAAACAATTATCCAGTCATGCATCATGTGGGAATGAGATAATTTGCTGCTACTGTTCTGTATATTGCACATTTGATACAGGTTTGAAAGGACTTGGTCTAATCGAAAGACGAGGATCAGTAAGAGGGATCGTTAGTGAATACTACGTACTCTCCGCGTCCAAGGACCAGGTGGCGTCCAGGTCAGCCATCATTTCCCGCCAATTCTTCTGGTGGATCTCCCAACAACGACGTACCGCCTCGTCGCCGTACTCCTCCTCGTCCATCTCCACAGCGCTGCCGTGGTCGTCGTGGTTGCCCTCGCTGCCGCTAACCACTTCACCCGCAACCTTGTCCAGATCCAATCTCTTGAAACCTTGGTCGCTCCCACACCACTTGGGCTCCAGATCCACATCCATCTTCCGCCGCCACCAACGCTGCCGGGAAGGCTAGGGTTTGCTCTAGGAATTCGTTCGTTACCGAAATGCCTGGAAGGGGTGAGGAAGTAGGTAGGCTGCGGACTCCGTGTTATATGGGCTGTATTTGGACAGTAGAGTGAGTGGGCTTCGCATTTCCTTTCTCCCGGCCTGCTTTAAAGGACATGCTGGCCCAAGCTGAAGCTGGATTCTGCCAAGGGAAAAGTATATTCTTTTACTTTTACCTCCATCAACTGTCTCTACCTGATTAAAAAAAAAAAGATTCTCAAAAAAATGGTCTTTTGAGAAATAAAACTCTATTTTTATTTATATAGTACAGATCTTCACAAATGGATGTAGAAAAGGGTACTTTAGTTGAAAGCAGCAAGGCAATCAACTAAGATCAAACATTCTACTTGCCTGTATCATGGATGAATTTCACTTATTTTTCAGGAAATGGGCAGGCCGTTCAAGTCAGACAGTGACAATCATGATTTCTGTTCGAATGACATCTTTCGTATTGTTTATTGCCTTGCATCTGACAAATCTTTCATATTTAGGTTGCTTGTACTTGACAACAAAAGCACAGGGATCGATAAGAGCCTCCGAATCCTATTTATGTGAAGCCGTGATCTGCCAGGATGCTGCCGCGGGATGAGTCTGTGTGCGAGGAACAGGTCCAAGGCTCCGAGCAGGGTGGGAATTAGCTGGTAGTTGGGTGACGTGACATCTTTTCAATATAGTAAAGGAGAAATAAAAGTCTCTCGTAGAACTCTTGTTTTTTTAGGAGTGTTGTAGTTTATAAAATTGCTAAGAATTTAGCTATTCCTTTTAGCAAATCTCTTGGAGATGCTATAAGGCCTCGTTCGGTACCTAGGATCCAATCCCAGCACGAATACTCCTAGGAATGGATCAAGTGAATCCATCCGTGTCACTAGATCCTCTTCCGGTTTAATTCCACGTAGTTTTCAATCCATCCCATATATATACTCCATGTTTTCAATTCATCCCATACGTCCTGCAATATAGTTTATATAGTGCATTCTACGTAAGTAGGTGTTTCGAACAATAGTAACACAGGTAGCAGACTTCATGCGCGGTCTTTCGGACAAGAGTAAAATGCACCATGACCACCTGAACTATTAGCGTTTTCCCATCTAGGTACTAAAAATTTTGAAAACGACTACCAAATACCTCATCTTTCCCCATGGTGCATGGCAGGTCTAAAGGCAGCCACGCCAGCCCCATAATCTGATGTGGCGTATCACCATGGTTGGTCCTTCACCAAATTTAGCATAAAACCCCTCGATCACTTTGTTCCCAGTCTAACCATTCTCTTTCCCATCCTCTGAGCCCGACGCCCGCACCCCGTGGAATGCATGGCAGCCGCCACCACCCTTGACGTCGCGACATTCCTCGCCGGCCAGAGGCGCTCCTGCCTCGCTGCGTCGCGAGCCCTTACTACAACGCCGCGAGCCCGACCATGACGCAACCCCCATCCTCCCCGGCCCGCGTCAGTACGGGCCGCCCCTCCTCGAGCCATGACAATGCGGTTGCCGCTCCTCTCGCACCTGCGGTGGTACGGCACCAGTCTTCCCCCACTGGCGAAGGAGTGGTCTCGTCCCTCCCTGACCAGACGCGACCCGACCTCTCCCTCTCCTCCGTTTCCTCGGCGGTGTGGTAGCAGCACCTCCGGCTACTCGCCGGAACGGCGGCGGCGTGCTCCATGGGGGCGCACGTGAGCGTGTTGCAGTCGTGCGGGCCGTGGGCGCTGGCCCCCTTCTTCAGCGGGCGTGCGCTGGAACCCGAGCGAGTCCTCACCGGCGCCGAGGATGTTACTGATGTTGTGGCGCTCAGTGCCCTGTTTCTGGGCCAGCACCATGACCCCCTCGTCCGTGGTGTCGCACCCAAACATCTGGTTGCACCAGTCGGAGATCCGGCGCGTGAAGTTGGCGACTGTGTGGCCCTGGTACGGCAGGACGAGCTCATCTGCGCGCTGGTACCGCATGTACCGGTTGACGGGGTTGGCGTACGCGTCGAACGGTGGGTCGAGACAGACGCCCATAGCGGCATCCATGACCATGGCGAAGCAGTCGGGGGTGAGGTCGATGGGCGGGCCCTCCTCGAGCTGCGGCGCGGCCCCTTCCCTCCTTGACCGGCAGCGGCCGTGGCCCTCCTCCCTCTCCGCCAGAGTGGGCACTGGGTCCGCCAGGAGAAGAGGATGGGGAAGGGGATGGCTAAATTTTTGTGTGTGTGTGTGTGTGGGTGGGTGGGGGGGGGGGGGGGGGGAGGGGGTATGCTAAATTTGGTGGGGCTCGGTTGTACCGGCCACGGTGGCACGACCACGTCGGACTATGAGGTTGCCGTGACTGCATTTGGACCTGTCGTGCGCCACGGAAAAAGATGAGGTACCTCGCTAGCCGTTAAAGTTTGAGTATCTAGATGGGAAAACACCAATAATTCAATACCCACGGTGCATTTTACTCCTCGAACAATAATAACCTTTCACGTTAGTTAACGAAGTGAAATCATCCGAGAACAAGCAGATGTTTGTAACATGAAGTAATTACACATGCCACCGGTTACAGCAGCGTTCAGTGGATGTGTTCTTCACACAAGCGGCGGCTTCTTAACTGATGCATTTTTTTTTTTTTTTTTTTTTTTTTTTTTTTTTTTGCGAAATTAACTGATGCAAATTAAGAAACTACGCACCTGCAAAAACACGCTTCACACTGTTTTCTGGTATCTCAAGATATTCATCTTCCAATTTCTCTTTGAGAGTACACACAAAATTTGACTCAAGGAAAGGAATTAGTTCAGAAAAATTTTCACTAGCAGCATATATGTTGGCAACCTTTAGGAGAACACATTATCTGCAATATATACGTCAGAGACGCATGTATTCGTGGCTACCTGTAATTGTAATGTGCGTACTGAATTTGATGTGCATTGTGTTTGGTGGTTTGAGACTCTTGAGAATTGGCGGTACAGAGCTGAAACTATTTTGTGTGTGTATATAGTATATAGGAAGGAGTAAGGATGCCTATTGACAATAGAGAGCTGAATTTTCCAGTTTAATAGGACAAAGGATGCCTTCAAGGTGTAAAACAGGCACCTTACTGAATTTTCCAGTCAGACATCAAACTATAGCTTGTGTGATAATTAGTACGTACATTCTGCCTGCCTTCTATCAGCGGTTGGTGCCAACCAAATCATAATTCACAAGAAATGCAGATTATATTGAGTATAATTAACCACCAAGCCTCTTCATCTGTCTCATGTAGAAGTTTAAGATGATTTGAGTAGTACAGTACAGGAGGGCTTGGAAATCAAGTGACAGCAGCATGCATGCAAATAATCAGTTCGACCCATTTCATGGACCAAGGATGGTTGCCTCTTTGATACTACTCTCAGTTGCTAGGATCTAGGGGGGTATTCGGCAGAAAAAAAATGGAAGAACTTCAAACAACAAAAGATTGAAGTAACAATACCAAGGAATCTAAGATTGATGAAGTCAAACCGTTACAGAATAGAGACATGTAGTTACTGCTACTAGTCTTACGTCTTAGATATCCATGAATGTGATAAAAAGATATACATCCAGATCGAATCAACTTACAACCTTAAAGGAAACTCAGTAGGCAAAGTAAAACCAGGAAAGCACCCATAGGCACTATTAAGACAAGAATTAAAATATGGCTGTCCGATTAAAAGATGGATCAAGATCATGATAATCTTGGCTGCTAACTTGTTGCTTGCTTCAACTGACTCGATACTGCACAAAAGTAGAGTTACTCGCTTGCATCAGTGAATCCTGCAGAAGAAAACAGCAAGCCCATTAATTTACTGGTCAATCATACGTGGTCATCTTGTAAAGTCATGTCGTTTATATTGTGTGGGCAGGAAAAAAATCATAAGGCCTTGCTCAAAAATAAAAATAAAAATCATAATGCCTAATATGTGATCAAAATCGAGTGAACAGCAGGCAATTCAAAGCAACATACATACTGGACATACTAAGTTAGAGTGCTAATAGAGTAATATTAGCTGTTGCCATTTATAGGCCAGTTAAATAGTAAAGAAGGAAGCATTCTAGTAAACTCTTTTAACCTACAACAACTATCCATAGAACAACTTATTGGAAGAACTGGAAGAACCGAGATGTAAAGTTGGGCATTACCAATAAGGGTGAGTTCTTCAAATACTCCTAATAATTAAGTATTCTAGTCACAAACTAACATCAATGAACGAGAGAGCTTGGATCTTAACTCTTAAGTAGGCAATTATCTAAGTAGCTATAGGGAGAAATGTATGGTGGTGGTAACAATAGATTAATGGAGGAAGAAGGATGTAGTGTTGTGCTAGTTCAGTCATACTCCTCTCAGAGTCCCTAAGACACTATTTCCATTCATCTCTCCACTTTCACAGCCATAATACATACACTACAGAAAATAGAGTCCGGAGCAGCTTCACAACCTGACAAAATAAACAAAATAAGTGCATCCATGCCCCAGAATCCACTTTCAGCTAATTGTATTCATTGTTCAAGTCAACACCTAACAAATACAATGTGACAAACAGATAATGGAAATATTTGCTTTTGCATTCTTATTGAAAGATAATAACCACATTTTTTTTCCATATATAAAAACAAAAGAAGTAGAAAAAAAATGACCTAAAACTCTTAAGTATGAAGTGAGATGAAGAATTGAGAACAAAAATTATGTAGAACAAGGAACCATGCCACCCTAAATTACAATGTTGTGTAAACTCTTTCTCCCCCTCAGTTGTTTCCCACGCACTACCACCAATGGAGTAGTGATAACTGGTGACTACATAGTTATCAATAGATGAGCATAGCTATGATTAACTAATAGAAAGCTAAACATGAACAAGTACAACAAAGTTAACTACTTGATAATAGACACTCCAGTTCAGAAAATAGTTGAATTTCTTTACTACCTAAGTGTAAAGGTGACAACGTAGTACCTGCAGTCACATAGCTTGAGTAAGGATGAATGAAGCAGCCATTATTTTCTTCAGACACCTTTGTAAACTTCAATGACTCGAGGTTGATCATGTAGATGCCAATTATAGTCCACACAAAGACCACATTGTTCACCTTCTCAAACCTCAATACAGCAAAATTTGTCCTATATAACTTCAGTTCTAGTGGGAGAAGCGTATCCAGCAGAACAGTTTTGCAGATCGCCCACTTTCCATCAGTGCTAAGAACTGTCTCCTTCACCCAGATTCGGATGGTGGGTTCACCTCCATATGAAACTTTAGTAACAAAGAAGCCCTCCTTCATCATGGCCTGATGTATAGCATAAGGTCCTCCTCCTCCTCCTCCTCCTCCTCCTCCTCCTCCTCCTTCTTCGTGTACCTCGATTATGGCAATGGTCTGTGCTTCCAAATCATACCAAAGGATTCTGTTCATGCCGCTCCAGTAAAATGCATTACCAACAAGGGTGCCAGGGCACCCTCTGAAATTAGAAGCATATTCACAAACCAATGTTTCCACGGAATGGGCCCAAGCACTAGAATCAGATGAGTAAACAGAGGCAGACAATTTTGTCTTCTCAGCATCTGTGGAGATCGCAAACAGGCGGAAGCTGAGGCGGTCGACGCTGGTGGAATCAACAACCAAATCGACATCGAGAGGTTTAGGCAGCTTGTCTTCTCTGGTTAATATGGCAGACCGGTCGCCGGTCATGGGGTCGATTACCTGCAACTGCAACCCTTGGCCGCACAGGACGAGCCCGTCGTGGCAGGCGAGCACATTCCAGCTCACGGACAAGCGCGAGGCGGGGACGCGGTCAGGAGCCTCCAGCGTGGGGAAGAAGACGCCTTTTGAATCGAAGAAGCCGAGGAGGGGAGCCTTGCCGCGGTGGTGGGCGCGGAAGCGGCGGAGGAAATGGGGGTCGGTGACGACGCGGCGCCAGGCCTTGCAGACAGCTGCGGCGCGCGGGAGGGATCTAGGCTGCGGCGGAAGGCGGAGCAAGAACTCGGCGAGGAGGTCCTCGTCGTCCAGCGGGTTCGCCGGCGACGAGGTTGGGTGGCGGCGGCGCGGAGGCATTGCGTCGCACTGAAGCGGCTCGATTGGTGGAGGCGAGAGTCTTGTTTTTTCCTTTTTCTTTTTCTTTATAGAACACTAGAGACGAGAAGTCGATCACTTGGCCCGTGGGCCGTGGAGTGTCAAACGAGGTTCTGCTAAAAAAAAAAAGTGTCAAACGAGGTAGCTGGGGCCACACAGCGTTATCTGATCTCTGGCTAGAAAACGATATAGAAAAAGTCAGTTCTATGTTTCCCATTTACAAAATTCTATTGCCTCCTTTTTAATTGAAAAAGCAGATTTTAGGTTTTTCTCTAAAAAAATTGAAATGATCCATTTTGTGCGTATATAAGCACTTCTAAAATAGTTTTTAGTAGCGATGGTGTTATATTATCCGTCCTATTTGTTGCCACATGAGCGTCGACAGAGATAAATCAAAACTCTTGGGGAGGGATCTCAGTCGGGATGGTCAAAGCACTAAACTCCTGAAAAGGAGGTCTCAAGTTCGAACTCCGGTTGCACTCTTGGTGATAATCGAGGGACGTCGTCGGGTGGATAAATTCATCCTCTGCCCCTTTTTTATAAATCGAACTCTTGCAATATTTAGGATCAATTAGAACTTTTCATCAAGTTATCGAAACCTTTTTCTAGAAATATATGTTTAAAATACTAAAATCTAATTCAGTCTTCAAAAAATTGTTTTCACTATAAAAATGTGATCTTTTTTTGTTTTCAACAAAACCATGCTCTATGTTTTTGCTCAATGCTTAGAATTATTTTAATCAGTTTTCTAATAATAATTTAAATTATGACAAATATGAAACGGGTATATGACAAATTATGACAATATTTGTTCAATAAAAATTTATTAGAAAAATTGATTCAACAATCTATCTAATCCAATTATACTAATTATATACGATAAATTTTAGTGTTTTTTACATATATTCAATCAAAGTTGAAAATGTTTGTTTTTTAAGAAAACGACACTTTTTTAGGTATAGAGAGAGTAACATTTTAGCCAAAACCTATTTGTGCAAATGACTGTCTCAAAAATAAATTTGGGCCATAATTCTTCCGCACGTCCACCAGTCGGCTGGCTCATTCGTTACACTTTACTATCTGCAGTTGACAGCTCCATAAGATAAGATTAACAATTTTCTGAAATTGATTTATTTTTTAAAAAGCTTCCCTCCCCAGCCCCCACTGTGCATCCACAATAGGGAAATTAAAAACAACACAGCTAGCCGACTTCATGCACGGTCTTTCAAACAATAATAGCCCATCACATTAGTTAATGAAGTGAAATCATCCAAGATCATGTAGGTGTTTCTAAGTTTCTAACATGAAGTTTTTCACATTTGCCACCTGTCACAGCAGGTGTTTCAGTACATGTCTTCACACAGCAGCAGCGACTTTAGAAACTGTTCCAGGGGTCAATCGGTAACCTATCTCAAGACTGCCTATGGCCTATGCTCAAAATGCCAGTGACTATCAGGTGCTGGATTCTACTTTTTGTCGCTTCGATTGTGACTGCTTCATCCATTCGATGCACTCATCAATTGTTCCGTTCGGATGTGCAAGCTGCCACTTCAGTACTCGTTGTTGCTGCAACAGAAAAACAGGTTTTTTGTCAAGCCTTCTCAAAGTAAAAAATTAGTCTGATCTGGGGAAGGTGACAGTCATAGCGTACCCATTGTCCAATGAGTGGACCTCCTGACTTAGCCTGCATAACTCCCATAATAGATTTTCCATCGAGTACCGGCTTCAACTTCCACACCCCATCAAGTTCTGGTGAAGAGAAACAATGAACCAGGAGAGTTAACCAATCATATGGACAAGTAGATCTCCGCGCTTGCAGGTATGGGAAAACCACAAATTCCACAACCATCAATTACCTAGGTCAGTTATGAAACGCTCAACTCTGTTGTATTTCTCTCTCCTCTGATGCAGCTCATCCTGCCTGTTCAGGGTGTCAGCATCATTTTTAGCTTCCGGGTAGGAGAGCATGGATAAAAGCAGTGCCACCCGCCAAAAGTCCTTTATTTCTCGGAGTACAAGTCCTGAAATGTTGAGAGTGGAACATGTTTTCCAAATGTTACTTATAAAATAAAAAAGTATGAATCTTGTGACAATGAAAGAATCAGATACAGTCATTAGCAAATATGCAAGCACTGTAACAAATCAAATACATATCATGACATTGAATAATCAAATGAAGAAACACCAAACATCAGAAGCATCAGATTACAAAAGGAGAAACCAGTACTGAAGACCCAACAAATTAAGAAGCTAGCATGTCGAATACTGACCTGCAAAAACACGCTTCACACTGTCTTCTGGTATCTCAAGATATTCATCTTCCAATTTCTCTTTAAGAGTAGACACGTCAGGATTTGACTCAAGGAGAGGAATTAGTTCAGCAAATTTTTCGCTAGCAGCATGTATGTTGACAACCTTTAGGAGAACACATTATTGCAAGTTAATTTGTTGTCACGGTACACAAAACCAACCAGAACCACAAACAATGCTGAGCGAACATACCGTTTCAGCATCGCTGTTTTTCAACTTTAGTGAGTCCTTGATAATAAAGGTAGAAACAGGAACCTGCTGATGATGCAACAGACTCTTAAACAAACAATTTAAAGAAAATAATGCAATGAACATAAAAATGGACATTTGAGAGCAGCTTCATTTGTTGAATGGATTTTAATATCCAAATTAGTTTGCTCCTTAAAGCTGGGCACAACTTTAGCAGCCAAAGCAAGCACAAAAATATTAATGGTGCAACATGCTATTGCTATTTAGTCACCAACCTCCAATCAAGGTCTGGTTATTGTACATCAGAAGCCATACAAGACTGTAAATTGTCCCTCCACAGGACATGCTATGCATGTGAGCTTCCCCAGCATACAGTTTGCATGAGTAACAAGATACAGCAATTTTCACGAAAAAGGTAAGTAATCTAAGGGAAGGTAATGATCCAATAGGTAGTGCATTGGACAAATACACAGAAGAAAGGAGGTGCTCTTTATCTGAAGTCCAATTAGCAAGCAGTAACAAAATTGTGACTGCTTTCGTCAAAAGTGGCATTATTTGAAGTTTTTTTAGAGCAGTTAAGGGTTCACTCAAACTAAGTAGATTGTAAACAAATAAATGTGCCTGCTTAAACAATTAAAGCGTGTTCTGATTAAGAAAAAGAATCAAGAGCACTGCACACAATGTTGCATGCTGAAAAAAAGAAATGGTCATGGCACAGCGAACTTGCCTCTCCAGTCAATAGTGCAAAATAGTATCGAGTAAATAAATGTACCCATTAATTTTAAGTGACTAATTAGTCAACACAAATGCACAAATTGAGCCAGTACAAACTTTTTGAAGCGTTGCATTAGAAAAAACAAAATCATATGATGCACGACTTTGTTGTTACCTTCTTAGATCTTTTGTCCAAGTAGAACATATTTCGGAGAGGATTGAATAATGAACTATACAAGCAAAGCCTTCGTCGCTCATCCTAAACATCATAACATATCTTAATGTTAAAGAAAGCCAAGAGAGAACAAATTATAATCAAATAATTCCTGTCTGCCATAATACACATCTTTGGAAATTTCATAACATAGGAAATATATTAAACATAGGTGATATGAAACTGGAGACATAGCTTGTGACATCCGAAATGAAAGCACCGTTTATGATTCACTTTGTAGTTCAAACAGTGCACATTTTCTGTAAATGACTTAAGTAACCGATTAGTACCAATGAATCTGACAAAATGTTACATTTTAAAGTTGCATTGGTTTGTGTTTCTTACTTACACTGGAGTAACAAAGTATCACTCTTTAAATAATTTTAAGCAAAGAAAAGAACACACAAAAATCATGAGAGAGCAAGGCAGTTTCGGCATTTCTGGGTGCTCATATCAAGAAGTATGATAAAAATTTCAGACCTGCGACTTGGGGTCAGAACCAGTGCTGAACACAGAGCTGCCAATAGAATGTGCAAGATCCCAAGCTGCTTCAATATGCGAAACACACTGCCTGTATAGCCATAGGAGATAAAAGATGAGACCGAACTAAAGTAGAGATGATAATGGACATACATAGAAAGTAAACGATGGCGTCTATAATTCCATAATTCTACAACCACAATATCTTGAAATATAACTAAATGAAAAACAGAAGTCTGAATCGAAAATATGCAGAATATGGGATGTTGGAACAAGGACATACCAATCACACTTGTCAAAAACTGGAGGGTTGGATTTTTCAGGAAAAGAAAATACAACATAAAATAGCCCCAAATCACGGATGTCATACATTGCTCTAACAGGGTGTTTGTCTGACATCATGAGATCAATCTGCAAATACAAAAACAAGGAAAGTTGATGAGCAAGGGTTTTGCATGCTATTTTACTAAGTTTGCCAAGAATGACAAAAGGCCTGGTATACACTAAAGCAGCAAAGAAATGAACAAATAGTAGTTAGCTGTAAGTGGTGTATGCATCCAACCTCATGACCAATACGTTCTCTACTAATCTTGCTACCAAGCTCTGACTTCACCTTTTCATCAGATGCAGCTTCCTTCAAATCATTATCTAATGTAAAGTTGAATCTAGCAGCTGATAGAGGCAAGAAGCATTAGCCTGTGCAAACAATATGATGCTCCAATTCAAAGTTATTTATACACTATATTCATTTCTTGAGAGGAATTACATAAGCAGTTATGGACATAAAAATAAAAGGCTAGAAAAATGACCATACATCAAAACATCTATGTAACATAAGCAACAATTAAGTCCTCAACTTGAATTATCTCAGTAACATGAATTAATTGTAACACCATTATCAACTTACTGTGAAGTTACTTTCTCGATATAGCAAATTGAAAAACCTTAGAGACCAACTGGGAGATGTTTCCAATTACCAAATCTTATTGCTCGAAGAACTCTAAGTGGGTCATCAAGGAATGTAGCTTTGGCGGGCAACGGAGTAACAATAAGGCCCTTTTTGAGATCCTCAATACCTTCATAAAAGCATAGCAGCATGAATATTGTAATATTGCTTGAACTTGTACCATTGAAGTACTACCAAACTCACCTCTTCCAGTTAAATCTTCCACTGAGTTATTGTTGATATTAAAGAACAAACTGTCAAATATAGAAAGGGAACAAAATAAATATAGACTTAAACAGAGAATAGTCCTGCCTTCAAAGTTTTCATTTCAAACTAGAATAAAATTTGCAATGACGAAAGGATGGCTTTGAAGATACAACAAACCCAATTGAAAATGGAATATATACCTATTAATTGTCAGGTCCCTGCGGTATGCATCTTCCTTGGCAGTACCAATCTCCTGCAAACGTGACATAGCCATATACAGGATGTAAAAGGCTATCTATAAAGACTTGAAAGAAGGATAAGCTATACAAATGAAGTAGAAAACAAGAAGTTTACAAACATTGAGCTGCCAAAAATGTTAATGGGTCCCTGCTGCAGTTGAGTGAACATATGTTTTTATTGCAATTATTATAATTCTTTATAAAAAATTAACAAAGTAATCCACACCAGAAGGAGACATGTCAATACAAAGGGAACTGTTCAACTAAGCATATAGGAATGTGGCCAATATCTCTCCATAACAAATAAATATGGAACTTGCAAACAAATAATGTCATGTAAAGAAGGTCACCAAATAACCATGCAAAGGGATGGATATCAGTACACACCATTGTAGGGATACGACTGTTTTCAGCATATGTTTCAGACCTCAAGTTAACAAAATCAATCCAGATGTCGAGAATAAGCATCCTAGCAGTTTCCAAGTGCTTGGATTGATCAGGATTACTGCAAAAGAACTAAAAAAAGTCACAATTCAAGCAGATGAATAAACAAACGGTCACACCAACCAGAAAAACACACACACTCACCTGGTTACTACAAGAGGAAACAGACAGGAAGTAGAAACAACTAGAGACAACTAAAAGCAAAGGATCACCCAACCCCATGAGCAAGCAGCAACAGTAATAAGCTACTCATTAGGATTACCATAGTTAGAAACACATACCACTGGATAACACCGATTCCTTTCTGCTCCTCCCCTATCAACTTTGAATACTCATTTACTTTCTCACAGAAATTCTGGCCCGTCATATTGTCAAGGGCAATGTCAATGTCAGCAGAGTCTTTCCCTAATAGCTGCCATGGAAACAGTTATAAAATTAGACAACAATCATTCTATACCATAAGTCAAGAAATATTCAGATAACTTTTTTTTCTGAATTTCATCACGTTAGCAATTAATCTATGAAGTTCACAAGTGCACACAAAGAACCTCCTGCCACCAAGTTTCCAACACCTATGCATCTGATCGCTAAGGGCGATCAGCCAGCATTGGCCCTACCAAAACCCTCAAGCAAGATAGCAAACCAAGTAGAGTTTCCAGCAAAAGCCAACCCAAGTACAACTACTATATATCCTGATAACTAATGTTCCAAGGATTATCCACAAGTTATCCTATGCCAAAAGGTGCTGCACTGTTGCATGCAAAATTTCCAAGTCAAATACAGTAGAAAACATAGCTTTTCCCATGCATTTAAAGCAGTAAACTACAAAAATCCAAGGTCAATCCTGAAAATCCATAGAATAGAGAAACCACAAATTATCATCATACGACTAGTCTGAAAATATATTATACCTTGTAAACTCCCACCAAATGGAGGAATCATCCATGGCCATACAAGCATAATAAGACGCTACACTTCCCTGACATTTGCCTAGTGGCAAAATAACACCATTCTACCTATTAAATCACAAAATATTTACTACCAAAACCCTCAGCAAGGACCTCAATTCAGTGGCATTCAACATAACAACGGACAATCCCCCTTTGTACCACCAGCGAGCAAGCACTCCCTAAACCCCCAGCATATTAATCTTAAACCCTAATTACAACCAATTCTGAAATGTATTCCTTTTGTAGAATAGAAGGAAAAAAAAAGAATAAAATGAAAAAAAAAACTCACCTTGTCCCGGACCCATCCACCGGCGACGCGGAGCTGCGTGCCGAGGCCGAAGTGTCTCACAACCTCAAGAAGGCGGCCGAAGATGCGCTCCTCCGTCTCCGTGAGCTCCACGGTCTCCCTGACCACAACGCTCCGCTGCTGCTGCTGCTGCTCCGGCGAACCCGCCGCCATGCCGGAGTAGCCGGAGACGGCGGCGCGGACGGGGGCGAAGAAGGCTCCTCCTGGGCGCTTGTGCGAGGGGCCGATTCGGGGAGTAGGACGAAGCGCCGGCGAGTGGCGGCGGCGGAGGTGGGGGAGGACGAGGAGGAGGCCGCCGCGAGCGAGGTGGAGGAGGCCAGGCGGCATGTGGCGGCCGTCTCCCCTTTTGCTGCCGCCGCCGCGCGGCTCCGGGAAGGAAATTAATCCGCGGGAGATGTATCCTAGTGTGGACACGTGGCTGAAACGAATCTCAAAGCACCTAGTCGTCGTCCTCGTTTCCCGTTTCTCTTTTTTCCGTTTTCCTTTGGGCACGTTCGCGGGCTAGGGGACTTTCTTTCTTTCTTTTTTTTTTTTTTGCAAAATGGCTAGGGGACTTCCTTGCTGGCTACTAAAAAATTGCTATACCAAAATGATTTTTGGTAAGGAAAATTGGCAAAAGTAAGAGCATCTCTGAGAGTTTTCAATAAAGACTCCTTATGTCGTATCAATGGTTGTCAAAGAGTTTTATTTGACAATTTGTAAATAACTAATTAGATGAGGCATGGAAGCAATAAAAAAGTAACATTTTTATTGAATATCAAGGAGAGAGATTAAATAGCTAGTGGTTTTCAAATAACTAGTCTAGCGTGATATTCTAGAAATATTTCACTTACATAACTCTTCACTATAATGTTTATTTATATGCCCCATCTAGCTAATGATTTGTAAACTGCCACTGAGAATATCCTGATAGCCAATAGAATTCCTCCTAGACTAGCTATTTAAGAACCTCTAGGGACGCCCTTATCTAGAATTTTTAGTAAGAATAATGAAAAAACCTATCTCCAATCCCACTTCCTAACCTTTCCTCATTTCAAAAAAAGTAGATGGATCGCGCGATGTCCACCACACGTGTCAATCTAAACGTGGAAGGGCTTCAAAAGCATAAAGAGCATGAAAGAGTTCATGATAGAAATGTATAAGAGAAAAAAAATAAAAGCGGTGAGGATAATTTTGAGTAAATTATTGAAAAATGTTAAAGATGCTCTTATTTATTTCTTTCAATAACTTTTGGTGAGTTGGAAAACTCCTTGGTTTTGAGAAACAATATTGAAAAATCTTGCCCTCCTATCATCAGCATCTTCTCACATCTTGCTCAATGGAGTCCCTACCGCGCCTATTAAGCATGGTCGAGGACTGTGCCAAGGCGATCCTCTATCACCCCTGTTGTTTGTCATTGCCATTGATCCACCGCAAAAAATCCTTGATCTTGCGATGGAAGGACATTTAGCAAAATTTAGGGGAAAACACACTGTCATACGGACATCCATGTATGCGGACGACACGACAATTTTTGTCAAGCCATATAAGAGTGATATCACTGCACTAGCTGAAATTCTCACCAAGTTCGGTGATGTGGCTGGGCTCAAAACAAATGTTCAGAAATCATCTGACATCCCCATCAGATGCCAAGGGGTCAAATTTGGATGAGGTCCTTAGCAATTTCCCAGCACGATGTGCTCATTTCCCAACAAAGTACCTAGGCCTACCTCTAACAACCACCAGATTGCACAAGGTTGATTTCCAGCCTCTCGTTGACAAAGTTGTGAGCAAGCTCACTATTTGGAATGGCAAAAATATTAATCATGCAGGAAGGTCCACCTTAGTCAAAGCACTACTCACCTCTCAAGTTGTGTACTGCCTCACATCATTAAGAGCCCGTAAAGCCACGCTAAAGGAAATTGATAAGCTTAGCAGGAGCTTCCTCTGGGCGGGGTCCGAGAAGCTAAACGGGGGGAAATGCAAAGTGAATGGCCATGTTCAACAAGACCAACTGAATCTGGGGGTCTCGACATTTTGCACCTGAGGAAAATTTGCAAGAGCACTGCGTCTCAGATGGTTGTGGAAAGAATGGGAGGAAGAAAGAAGGCCGCTAACCAACTCCAACATACCATGTGACACGACTGATAGGCTACTATTCGTTGCAACAACCTCTATTACGGTTGACGATGGTAGGAGAACATCCTTCTGGAGCAGCGCGTGGCTACAAGGTCAAAGACCCCAAGATCTAGCCCCAAATATATTCCAATCTCAAAAAATAAAAACAAGTCAGTTCATGAAGCTTTGTATAATAGGACATGGATCAAGGACATAGATCTACAACATGGAGGTTTCACTTCCCAACACTTTGTGGAATATATCCAGCTCTGGCGTACCATAAACCACTTTCAGCTCCAATTGCACATAGAAGACAACATCATTTGGACATTCAAACAGGATGGAAAATTCACAACCAGATCGGCCTACCACGCACAATTCATTGGATCAATGATGACAAATTTCACACAATTGATTTGGAAAGTTTGGGCGCCACCAAAATACAAATTCTTTGGGTGGCTTGCCATCCAAAACAGAATCTGGACCTCCGGTAGATTACTAGCGCGAGCATGACCGAATAATGGTGTATGCCCCCTGTGCAGGCACAGTCAAGAGTCGGGAGTACATCTCTTCCAAAACTGCTGCTACACTAGGCTTATTTGGGAAGCAATTGCAATATGGCTAGGCAATGAACACCTACGACCTTCTGCTTGGGTGCACGGAGATTCGGTACAAACTTGGTGGGAAAATTTAGATCGAACACCTTTGATGGTGAGACGAGGACTACGCTCCATTATCATTCTTTAGGCCTGCATGACACGACTTTAGGCCTGCTCGGATGAAGACCCTTGGCCCAAGAGCGCAAGGCCGACCAGGGCCCAAGTCTGGTCGGCTACCTTGGAGGACAAGGAAGGAAGGGCGAGCTAATCGGCGCCTCTGGTCGGCTGTTAAGATATTAATCATAGAAGATTTGATCGGATCAATATCATTGCCTTGTACGTATATTTGTATCCCGAAATATCGGGCTTGTAACCCTGCTCCCCCATTATATAAGGCGAGCAGGCACCCTCCCAAAACTCATCTCCATATCAATACACATACTCGATCAAGAGCACAGGACGTAGGGTATTACACGATTCGTGGCCCGAACCTGTATAAATACAGCGTCTTGTGTTCTTGATTACATCTTGTTCGTCATCTAGCGTGCCTTACCGATCAATCTACTACCTTAGGCATACCCTAGGTAGACTGCCGCCGATATTTCATCGACAGTGGCACGCCAGGTAGGGGTTGTGCGTATAGATCTCAAGGTGATCAAGATGGTTTCGTTCCCTGCCTCCATGGACCTCGACGACATCGCTCCGATCACCTTCGGCTCCTTCGGCTCCTCTGACGCTTTGAAGGCTGCGCCGGCTGTCGAGGCAACTGCACTCGGCACTCGGGCCTGTTGGCGGTCCTTAACTCAGTTTTATACCCGCCAACTATAGGTCACTATGGGGGAAATAAATATTTTATGTCACATATATCTTTACTATTGACCTAGTTCCACCCGTGCTTGGAAGAAATATTGTTTTGCGAATATATACCAAGTACAGGAATTTCGAATAGAAGTACGCTTTTCGGAAGGCGTAAAACAAGCTCGAGAGCAAGTAGGCCACACAGGGGGTCGGGTGGGCCAAAAGCACCAACATGGACAAGACCCGGTTGGCGGCCCCGGAGCCCGCCAAAGGCGGTCAGGGGGCGGCGCCAACCAGGCGCGAGCGCGCCCACCCTGCCGCCAGGTGGGCCCGGCCAAAGGCGGTTGCCTCTTTCCATCTGGGGGATGACGGTTTTGCTGGTGATTTTACACCACTACCCCCGAACCGCCTTCTGGGGGCTATAAATGAAGAGGAGAGGCCCCCCACCTTCACACACACCATTTGGAGCCATTGTTGACAGTCGTTAAGTGCCAATTTTTATCGTCAACTAGACATGAGAAAGGACTAAAATATGTTCACCAACTATATATAGGGGTTATACCGACAATTCCACGAGTTTTGGTGAATGTCCTGTTTCGTGCGGGGTGTCGCCGAAAATACCCAAGGAAGGCCCACATGTCGGGTTTACATAGAGATAATCGGGAACCGGTGAAAATTCTGTCTGGAAGGTTCGAGAAGGCTCGGGACCAAACGGAGCCCAAACCGGCTCGGTGGAGAGTCGGCCGCCCCAACCATAGAGTCGGCCGACTCGGCATCTCGACCAATCGAACGAGTCTCGCGGATCCCCGTTCCACCGCCTTTGAGGATGAATAATAATCCGTTTAGGTCGGTTTGATCCGAGGGCCGTGGTGCATCCTAGAGGGCTATATAAACAGGGCCGTGGCCCCTGGAGGAGGCATCCCTTAAACCCTAATTCATTATCTCCCGGCGGGATCGAGTTGTAGGCGTCCCTTGAATGGATGACTTCTCCTCTCTAGAGAATTAGAGCTAGACATTCCAATGTAGTAGATTAGATCTAGATGAGAGTTAAGGAGAGGGGAGCTACGCTCCGGTTACGGAGAAGTCTTCGAGAGATTTGGTATGTCTTTGTATCTACTCTTTGTAAGACTTATGCTTAATATATTTATCTTCTCTATCTACTTTATGCCTTTCATATGTATGTTTAGTATAGTTGTTACATTCTAGCATGGGATCTTCGCTCGTATTGAGTGCTCTAGTTATCATATGTAATTAGAGTAGTAATCGATAGTGTAGGCATGGTGTCTAGACTATGGTTACCTGAGGTTGCGCCCAATCCCACGGATAGTTGTGGTAGCCCCAGAGGTGACAGCTCTGTCAGGCCTTTGTATTCCACCACGTTCGGGTTGGTGTTTCGTAGAGCTTTTTGGCAGCCTTCTCCCGATTACTCTTTACCCAGTCTTCTTCGAGAGTCGGAAAGGTACTGTTGCTCCAAAGTGCTATTGTGTGATCGCTATATCTAACCATTCCCTATTATCATAGAACCCAGAGTATTAGAGAAGTATTTAGAACCTTGATCTCTCCCGTTGTTCTCTCACTCTAGCTAGCTACTTATATATATATAGAATTCTCATGTGTGCTTTTATTCTTATATCCTATCATATATCATTTACCCCTGCTTTAGTCTAGTTGGTTTACTAAGTTAGTAGATACATGATGGTGAATTATCAGATTCTTTAACCCTTGCTTCCCTGTGGTAAAATATAAATAACGATACCTGGTTTACTCCCGGTAAAATGCTACCATGGTAAGTTCTCAGGCGCTGGGAATCCTTCTTATTTTAGTTGCACTTAACAAATTCCAACAAGCATTTTTGGCGCCGTTGCCGGGGAAGCAATTGGTGTTAAGTTTTTGATAATGATCTTGATATCTGCTAATTTAGTGTACCACTAGCTTTAGTAGGATTACCCCTTGTTCTATTGAGTATGGAATAGACAGGACAAAATATGTCGTTTCGACCTTCCGACAAGTTTCCACAAGTGTAGAAAAGGTCGTCGTCACAAGAATTTCAAATCACTTCACAAGTGACGAACATAGACGCTGCACCGCTCACAAATTTCATCATGTGAGTTATGGTAAGTATGATCAAGAAAGGTGAGATAGTCTTGCTCGTGGACTTTAAAATTGATGAGTAGTTACCTTTTTGAATTCTTGCACCCCACTGCATGTTTACTTTTAACAATTCATGCATTCACTCCGTTTAGCTTATTTATGTTTGCTCATCCATTGCATGTTTAGTTTCTTGCATGCATTCACATCGCCTGCATCTAAAAAAAATATAAATAAAAAAAAATGTTTTTATATATATATATTTCCTCACCATGATCATGCTCTGTCATCTCCATTTGAGTAAATCTCTATAGTGCTTTCATGTCACCTTTGTTTGCTAAAGTATGTTTTGGTTTGGAAGTACTTCTAAGGGTATTTCCAAAAGCTTTTTAAATTAAGCATGGTGCTTAGGTTAAATTGTCTTCCTTGACCAAATTAAGACATGGAGTCCAGTTTGGTTATTGAACTAAAAATGTGCTTTAGTAGATATTGGTTATTTTGTTGGACTAACCCCGTGCATGAGAAAACTCTCAAATCCAATTTGGGTAAGTCAAGAGATGAACTCACTTCATAGATGAAGCCAGGCATATGATGAATTCCAACAACTTCGCATAAAAGACACAACTCATTCATCGTCCAAGGAAGAATTGTAAGTATCAAATATCATTCACATTGTCTTTTGTTGCAAGTTACCTTTGCCTTGAACCATGTTAGAGTGCCATAAAAAAAAAGAAAGTTGCTAGAAAACATGATAAATAAATCCTATGCTAAGGTAACTCAAAAACCATCTTTTTGTTAGCATAGATGAATTTCAAATAGATAGTGGATATATAGCCCATAGTTTGATTTGTTGCAATCCTTCGGGTATGTGTCCACTAACGTTTTCTAGGAAAGAATCCATGATGTGCCTATCCATGGTTTGTCACGAACCTGCCAAATCACCACTTCAGTGATGGAACAAAGGAGAAGACAAGAGTTCCACAAGAAGGATCATCATTTGAACTTGTTCAAAGAAGTGGATGAACAAGGCGACAAGCTATGAGCAACATTGAAGACAACATAGCATTGGGCCCAAAACTCGAGCTAGGATGCCAATGAGGAGTATGGTGTAACTCACTCATTTTGGCCAATCAAAGACACACCCTCGATGTTCTTGAAGACACCATCTTGCACGTCGGCGGCAAGGACAAGGATGGCATGATAAGCATACATCCTTGTGTCAACCAATCATCATCAAGGGTTGACTACCGACCAAACCCAAGAAGACCGAACAACCACATTTGCAAGATGATGTCTCTAAGCCATTGGAGATGAAGACCCTTCCTTGATCATCAAGACGGATGGCGTATCATTAATGCCGCTAAAAGACAAAGACCATCAAGGAAGAACTCGAGTCTACATCTCCAATAAACATCAATGCGTCAACCAAGACTCAATGAAAATCAAGAATGGTTGATGAAAGAAGATCATGCAACATGCGGCCTCTGTCTTCTCATCACGGATTGGATAGTCCAAACAAAAGCGGGGAATGCAAAGGAGAGATCTCTACTCAACGGACCTATAATCGAAGTCCCTCTCGATACATGAAGGCTTACAAACGAGAGGACAAACGATGTATGCGAGGATATAGGAGTACAACACACTCGAGGGATGACTCAACACTCGTATTTGGTTTCACGTGGCGAGCGACAACAAGGTCAAGCTTGGGGAGGGAAGGCCGATGACTCTTCAAACAATGATCCAGCAATGCTTTTCCTCTTTTCAAGCCCCCATCGCTCGGCACGCCGAGAAGAAACAATGAGTGGAGCACAAGGTCCAGGCATAGAAAAAAAAGAGGAAGGAAAAAAAAAGAAGGAGTGCAATTTTAGAAGACAAGATGCTCAAGGAGAGAGGTCAATCAAGCAAGGCAAACTCCAAGAAGAAGTAAAGGACCACTAGAAGCATCTACTCTTCCTCACAAGGTACTCCGAGATAAAGACTAACTGGACAAGAAAAGAACATGGGTGACTCCTTTCCTAGAGTTACCATCTCAAGAGGTGCGCTCTCAAAGTCTCTACCTTTGGGATCAAATGATGCATGAAGGAGTGAACATGACAAGAAGTCATGTTCGAGAGGACTTAAATCACCAAACCCTCACCAAGGAGGTAACTTGGTATTTATCAGCATTTCCTTTCACAAAGATTGCATTTTCCTTTAAGCATATTTATTTTCCCTACATGCATCTTAATTGCATCTTCGCTTTACTATCTCTAGAAAAAGAAAATAAAGATTTCGCATTTTGCATCCAAAAAACTACTAAGCTCCATGTGAATAATCATTCATTGTGGTGGCATAAAAATAATTTTCAGCATATCTATTTTCTCTGTTTGCATCCTTTATTATAAAAAGATAAAAATATTTCTTGTGATCTGTTAGAAGACATTTGAGTTAAGGCGAGTTCTAGACGGCCAAGGCTTAGAGGTTTTTATCACTAATGCTTAATCAGTTCCACAAGCTTTGTTGTCTATTTGAGCTTCACGAGAACATAAAGGATCGAGAAGAGCTAACAGATAGAAGGATGTCCGGTCTCTGTCGAGTGCTTGTCCGCAACATTCAAATGCTTGTCTCCAACGACAACTATCTATGACACTCTGGAGGACTAGAACATCTTCATCGCCCGTCATGACAATAGCGTAATTATGTCAACATCCAAATTGGACTTAAGGGGAGGGCATCCCCGTGTACCAAGCTAAGTGTTTCCAACTTATCTATCTATGCTTTGTTAGAGTTTGCTTTGTTAAAACAACTAAAAAAGATGCATAACTATAGAAACCCGAAAGATTTCTTTTCTACTTTTGGAGAGTTCTTGTAGTCCGTCTTAAAAGTGATCCCTAGAATAAACTCTACATGGAGATGATGAATAGTTGCTCGCCGTAATTCCTTTCAAGTACCTAGTTTTCAACCTTGCACTCTCCCGAGTTTTGGACACAACCGTTTAGATTTGAGATTTGCTCGAACCTGAAACTTGTGGGTAGCAAACACTTGATCTAAGTCTAGGTGGTTGACGGGTATGATATGGGACGGTTTGAGCTGTCCATCTTGTTCCTAGAGATGCTAGAGTTCGGAGAATTTATTTACGAAAATATTAAATTCCCCGCATGATGAGTTCCTTTATGATGAGAGTTCAAATTCCTACCACGACCATATATTCATGCTTACTAGATTAGGAAAGACCCATCTTTTATATAGACCATATTGTAGACTTGAGTGTAGTATTTTTAGGCATTGAGTGTGGTTATCTTTTGTGGACCCATAAGGAATCATCATGCGGTTAAAGTCAATACTATGTGCTCTCCATCCATTGATCTATGCTATACGTCCTCGAAGCATGCACCCATTTTATAAATACTATATTCATTAAATTTTGCTACTGGCCCCTAGAGGTACCACCCACATATAGATCCATATCCACCACATATTGTGCTATCTCTACCACGGAGATACGCACCTATCTTTGCTTCTACCCTAGGAGTACGCATTCCACCATATGATGTGATTGTCTCTACCCGGAGACACGCATTCATGCTGCTCCTACTTTGGGAGTACGCATCCATCCATCCATCCAGCCATCCATCCATCCATTCATACATCTATCCACATATACATACGCCACTCATTTCACTTCATCCAGAAAAAATTTTACTCCTATCCTGGGAGTGAACATCTCGAAATAATCATTGCCGTTCCATTGCCTACATAAAAGCTCCAATCTTTATCATTTCAAGTTATACACTCCCCGTTGCTAAAGTTTCGTTTTCGAGGTTCGTTTTCGAGGATTGGTTATTCTAAAAAAAAGAAAAAAAAAGAAAAAGAAAAAAAAAGAGAGAGAGAGTAGCCAAATCCTTCCATTCAAGAAGTTTCAAGGTTTTCGAATAAAGGGAGTCATGTTATCCCCAAACTTTATTATTATTTTAGTTCCTATTGGATCCATGTCTTAACTGTGCAATATATGCAAGTGAGTTTGAGTGTCTCCCCACCTATGAGCTCCACATAAGCCTATTAGAAAGTAGGGTGAGAGAGAAGGCACTTTCCACTATGCCTTAGTTCCACAAATACCACATATTTTGAGAGAAGAGAGAAGGCATACACTACTCATGCCTTGGAGAGGATCCAGAAATACCACAAATGAGAGATCTGAAAGGTTCATACAAGGAACTCTGAGTTTTATTTGAAAATCTTACAAAAACTCTAGAATAATAGTTGATCAAAGAGCGAGAAACATAGCGCTTGACTTGACCGTTCTGTCTTTCAACTGCTCAAGACCCAAGTGACGGTTACAAGCCCCATGGTGAAAGGTAATATGAGTAAGTTTTGAGTCAGAATAGTTCACTCTAATCCGGAGGAGAGTTCTTGTTTGAACGCATGTGTACTTTTGAGGCGTGAAAGCATTGTAGCAACTCCTGATCCACACTGAGTTTATCTTTGCTCAGGGACGAGCAAAAGGAAAGCTTGGGGGAGTTGTTGACGGTCGTTAAGTGCCAATTTTTATCGTCAACTAGACATGAGAAAGGACTAAAATATGTTCACCAACTATATATAGGGGTTATACTTTGACAGAATTCCACGAGTTTTGGTGAATGTCGTTTTCTCGCAAGGTGTCGGCTGAAAATACCCAAGGAAGGCCCACATGTCGGGTTTACATAGAGATAATCGGGAACCGGTGAAAATTCATGTCTGGAAGGTTCGAGAAGGCTCTGGACCAAACGGGAGCCCAAACCGGCTCGGTGGAGAGTCGGCCGCCCCAACCCTAGAGTCGGGCCGACTCGGCATCTCGACCAATCGAACGAGTCTCGCGGATCCCCGTTCCACCGCCTTTGAGGATGAATAATAATCGTCCGTTTAGGTCGGTTTGATCCGAGGGCCGTGGTGCATCCTAGAGGGCTATATAAACAGGCCGCCGGCCCCGGAGGAGGCATCCCTTAAACCCTAATTCATTATCTCCCGACGGGATCGGAGTTGTAGGGCGTCCCTTGAATGGATGACTTCTCCTCTCTAGAGAATTAGAGCTAGACATTCCAATGTAGTAGATTAGATCTAGATGAGAGTTAAGGAGAGGGGGAGCTACGCTCCGGTTCGGAGAAGTCTTGAGAGATTTGGTATGTCTTTGTATCTACTCTTTGTAAGACTTATGCTTAATATATTTATCTTCTCTATCTACTTTATGCCTTTCATATGTATGTTTAGTATAGTTGTTACATTCTAGCATGGGATCTTCGCTCGTATTGAGTGCTCTAGTTATCATATGTAATTAGAGTAGTAATCGATAGTGTAGGCATGGTGTCTAGACTATAGGTTACCCGAGGTTGCGCCCAATCCCACGGATAGTTGTGGTAGCCCTGAGAGGTGACAGCTCACCGGGCCTTTGTATTCCACCACGTTCGGGTTGGTGTTTCGTAGAGCTTTTTGGCAGCCTTCTCCCGATTACTCTTTACCCGCCTTCTTCGAGAGTCGGAAAGGTCTTGTTGCTCCAAAGTGCTATTGTGTGATCGCTATATCTAACCATTCCCTCGTTATCATAGAACCCAGTATTAGAGAAGTATTTAGAACCTTGATCTCTCCCGTTGTTCTCTCACTCTAGCTAGCTACTTATATATATATATAGAATTCTCATGTGTGCTTTTATTCTTATATCCTATCATATATCATTTACCCTCGCTTTAGTCTAGTTGGTTTACTAAGTTAGTAGATACATGATGGTGAATTATCAGATTCTTTAACCCTTGCTTCCCTGTGGTAAAATATAAATAACGATACCTGGTTTACTCCCGGTAAAATGCTACCATGGTAAGTTCTGTGCGCTTGCAGAATCCTTCTTATTTTAGTTGCACTTAACAAATTCCAACAGCCATCTCTACACCACACACTTGTTCTTTAGCATTAGTGTTAGTTATTTGGAGCTAGGCAAAGCTACTTGGAGAGCTTGTCTCCAGGAGGAAAAAGCTACATCTTTGGTATAAATCCATGGAGCGTTCTTCCTTAGTCAAGTTCTCATTACATTTATATAGTCGTGCATATGAACTAGAGTATAGTCTAGTACACGATATATTCTATGATCAAGAACTAGGCCATAGTTCTTGTGAGAGTTGTTCATCGTGTTCTACATTGTTCTTCATCGTTCATATGTTTTACTTGTTTAGATTAGATTGTAGGAGAGGAATAGCGGTTCGATGTGCCTTCGGGCTTGCCTATGTTCTAGCTCGTCCATCCGTAGGGTGGGAGTCCAGGGGACGTAGGTAGCTCCTTAGTATGCGGACGTGGTGTCCGGTGCGAGGAACCTTCGGATATGTCGGCATGCCACGGTTGAGGTGGTAGGCGGCGGGTGGTGACAGCCCTGTCCGTCCTTTGTAATCCCCACGTTCGCATGTTGAGTAGGAGTTCGTAAATGCCGCCATCGACCGGCGGACCGCTTGCCGCGGTCTCCCCATATTCCTAGTCTATAGTCGAGTCTTGACTTGTATAACATGTGGAATTAGCATTTGTTCTAGCATTGACCGTATAGGACCTGCCTGCTCCGCGTAGATTATTCTTTATTCTTTATTTTTATCTTTATTCCTTTGAGGTTGCTCTAAGTGTGTGTCCACTATCCAAATTACCGTATGCTTACTCCTGTATAGCACACTGGTCGTTTTCTCCTCATGCTAGATATCGTATTCATACCCATGCTAGAATACTTAACTACCCCATGCCTTCCTTTAGGAAATTATAAATAATGATACCCCGAATACTTCGGGTGAAATCTTTCGACGATAGATCCATGCGCTTGCGGATATTTATCTTCTAGGATGTGATCTATCTCTCTCGGCAACACTCGCGTAGTTGCTCGAACCGGTTTCTAGTAATTATGCCGAGTAAAGCCATTTAGCGTTCCGGCGCTATTATCGACCGGGCTCTAAGTCTATTTTGGTAATCGCGCTAAGAAATGCCAACAAGCATTTCTGGCGCCGTTGCCGGGGATGGACTTAAAACTCCATACTTGGTGATGACGCTAAGAAATGTTAACAAGCATTTAAAGGCGCCGTTCTTGGGAAGGCATGGAAGTTAAGGATCTAGCAAAGCATGGATATGCATATGATATATAAAATGAGAAACGACAATGTCTATACGAGCTAACTTTTATGTTTTCTCCTGTTGTGGATGAAAACGAGGATAGTGCATGACCGGTTTCTCCCTGCCGGAAAATTTCAATTCAAATCCGGAGGCACTCCTAAGGAGGAAGAGGACTCGTGCCCTTTCCTCTTCTACTCCGCCGATAGATAAACCAGTCACCACCGCACCTACTACGCCGCACTCCATGGCCAAGTCCCCGCGAAGTTCTCTTCTCCCCAATGTTGCCAACGTGCCCACTTGGGCCCGCCGTCAACTTGGGAGACAGAACTTCGAGCTCGGGATCGGGCTTATTACCATGGTGCGAGCAAGTTCATTCTCCCGTGGACGCCCGGTGAGGACGCCAACGCCCATCTTCGGCGTTTCTTGGAGATATGCGACACTATCGTCATCAAGGATGTCGCACTCGATGCAATCGAGGCTCGGGCTCTTCCCTTTCTCCCTTGTGGGAAAGGCGAAGACTGGTTCTACAAGGACAAGGCCGTTGTTGACACATGGAGCAAGTGCTCCACCGCGTTCCTCGCTAAGTTCTTCCCCATGGGCAAAACCAATGCCCTATGGGGAAGAATCGCCAACTTCCAGCCAGGAATTCGGAACCCATCCACGAGGCATGGGAGAGGCTCCAGAGTACATCCAGGAATGCCCTCACCATGGGATGGAAAGTTGGCTGGTGCTCCAGAATTTCTACAATGGGTTAACACCCATGTCGAAGGGGCACCTAGACACCGCAGCTGGCGGCGCTTTCTTATCATTGACTGTTGATAGTGCCACGGCACTAATCAACAAAATGGTGGAAAACCAAGCTTGGGGGGAGGACCGTGCTCCCACCAAGGGACAAAAAGGCATGCATACCGTGAAGCAGGCGGATATGCTTGCCGCAAAAATAGACCTACTCCTGAAGAAGATTGACGGTGGTGCCATCAATGATGCATCCGGCACCGTCAACGCCATGGATGCTCGCATGACGTGCGAGGTCGTGGTGAGCTGGACACTCGGGGAATGACGCCGAGACCCGTGAAGAGGCCGCCTACCTCAACAATGGGTTTCGCCCAGCGGCAAGGAGGAGGGAATGGCTGGAATAACCAGTCCCGTCCTCCATTCCAAGGTAATTCAAATTACGCCTCCGGGTTTAATTCGAATCAACCTTCATTGAAGGACACAGTTTACGGCCAAGCCAAGATCAACGAAAATCTCACCAAAAAGATGATTCAAAATGACAAGATCTTGGAGAATATGAATAACAAGATAGAGGGCCTATCATCGCGGTCAAGAACCAAATTGAGCTTCAATAAGATGATAGAGACCCGGCTCGCCCCGATTGCCGCAGCGATCCCGACAAACGCCGACACGAGGGATCCCTGGGGCAACCCGAGGTCCCGCCCGAGTCGAAAACATGGTCGCGACAGGTTTGGTCACCCTGTTAAGCCAAGCAAGCTTTTGGGGGGAAAATAAGAGCACCGACAAAAGCGGTCGGTAAATACTTTCTTGCTACTCGAAAAAAAGAAAAAAAATATTTTGAGAGAAAAAGAGTAGATGAAAAAAAAGGGAATAAAATAAAATTTCTTCTCGAAAAAAAAGAGAGAGAAGATTTTATTTTAGAAAAAAATATTTTTTTTGAATGGCCGGGGCAAAATCACCAACGGCTAGCGCCAAGGGCTAGCCGTTGGCGCCCAACGGCCAAAACCTGGCGGCAGCGGGGCCCGCCTGGGCGCGCGCGCGCCCGAGGCGCGGCCGCGCCAGGCCTGCCGAGGTGGGGCCCACGCCGGCGCCCAACGGCTCATAGCCGTTGCCCTTCCCCTTTGGTGCTGGTGATTTCGGCTATAAAAGGAGGGGGTGGCCGGGGTGCTCAAACCACCTCCCATTCTCACTCTCTCACTTTCTTCCACCTCCACTTCCCACACAACAAGCTTCCACAAGCAATTTTTGAGCAAGCAAGCAAGAGTTGGAGCTAGTCTCGGGTGTGGAAAATCAACCTCCACCAGTTCTTTCGCACCCGAGAGCTAGCCACCGGTGTAGTCCGCCATGAGCGACTACAGTTCGTGGGGGTACGGTGAGGCCTCGAGCTCTTACCAAGGTGCCCCCTACGAACCCGAAGTAGCCGAGGAGGCGGCACCCGCAACCCCCGAGCCCGAGGGGATCTACGCGGTCGACGCCCCGTACCTCGACCTGGAGGGAGAGCAGGAGCTGCAGAGGTACCATCACCTCAAGGATCGGCTCTTCAACCACACGATGATCTACGACGCCAACCTCATCGAGAAGATAGGTATGGACACCGACTTCGACACCATCTGGAAGGCGGTTGGTTGGGAAAACTTCGAGCCCATCGATGAGCAAGGTTCGCGTCTCTTGACCATCCAGTTTCTTTGCACACTTGATTATGATGATGAGCGTATTTTCTTCCGTTTATTTGGCACGGATTATTCTCTTACTTAGGGGGAACTCGCTCATCATCTAGGTTTTCACTACAAGTGTGCACTTAAGCTAGATGCATCTATCCCTGGTTTTGATCGCAATTCTTTTTGGGAGAAGATCTCGGGTAGGGTAGAAGTTGGACCTTTCAAACCCCTGAACACTCAGATCCAACACCCTACCCTTAGACTCATGCATCGCTGGATTTCCATGTCTTTGTTTCCTGCTGGCAAAATTAGATGGGTGCATTCGGTAGAACTTAAGCTCCTTTATGCCATAGTTCACAAGTTCAAGGTCGCTCCTGTGAAGGAGATGTGCCTTCACTGGCTAGACATGGTTAAGAAGTCTTATGCTATCGATTGCACCTCTATTGTTACTCGTATTGCCAATGCCGTAGGAGCACTAGATGGTAACGATGTTGAGTACATTCCCCTTGATCGGCCGATTTGTGATTTACGTACCTAACCCGGGACACACCTTGAAGGCCGATGGGAAAAATCATATCTCTGTTTCTTCTTTGCCGCTTATGTAAATAAGATTCGGTTACCTAACCCGAATCTCTATTTATATAACTTGTGATGTGCTTCACCTTAGATTTGAAGACTCCAGAGAAAAAGCATGCGAGGGAAGAACAGATCCCGAGAGCCACTAGAGGAGGAGCTGAGGCGTATGCACAGCCCGACTCCCCTGCTCAGCCAGATGCTCCTGTGCAGCCTCCCCAGCAGTATGGTGTTGATACTAGATACGCACACGAAAGAATCAAAGAGAAATAATCCGCAAGCGCACGGATATCGGTGAGCACTTCACCCGGGAGATATTCCAGAGTATCGTTATTTATTTATCCGCTAGGAGAAAACGTGCATCCGACTAACCCAAGTCTATACTTAACCCCCGAGCTACGGACAAGGTAAATGAGTGATATAGAGAGGATTACTACCACGGTCTCCTTCCAACCTATGGCAAGCTTTGCAACTACTACTCTATGGGAGCACCTAAGAAAAGACACCACGAGAGGATGCTTAACCTAGCACTTTTGGACCTACCTTACCTACGACGGGAAGTGGGCTACAAAGGTAACAAAGGGATTGTCACTTCCTCGATACTACCACGTTTCCGGCGGATAGGAGCATCTACGAGTGAACCTAGCCCAAGCACCACGCTTACGCTTACGAACGATTACTCTATTCCCAACCGGAAGCGAATAAAGTAAACTCGTAAACCAAAGAGCAATAATAACAAGAACTTACTAGTATCAGAAGTTGAATTGCAGAATGATCCTAGAACCAAGCCTCGGGTTAGGAGACTTGATTCCGCAGGTACAACCGGAGAGGAGACACCGACATGCCGGGCTTCCTCCAACTCTACCTCCACCCTATACTCTCTCTATCTATCTTGAATGCTAGGCTCTAGGGAGGAGATCCATTCAAGGGACCCCCACCTCACGATCCTCTCGGAAATAATGAATTAGGGTTTCAAGGGATGCCTCCTCCCGGGCCGGGGCCCCGCTTATATAGCCCCTAGGATGCACCGCAGCCCTCGGATCAAACCGACCTAAACGGACGATTATTATTCATCCTCAAAGGCGGTGGAACAGGGATCCGCGAGGCTGACGCTGATTGGCTGAAGTGGGCAGTCGGCCGCCTAAGGTAGGGAGTCGGCCGACTCTCCACCGAGCCCGTTCGGGCTCCCGTTTGGTCCCCGAGCCTTCTCGAACCTTCCAGACATGACAGAATTTTCACCGGTTCCCGATTATCTCTATGTAAACCCGACATGTGGGCCTTCCTTGGGTATTTTCGGTGACACCTACTGCGAAACAGACATTCACCAAAACTCGTGGAATTCCATTAGTGTAAGCCCTATATCTAGATGGTAATTATATTTAGGTCCTTTTTCATGTCTAGTTGACGGTAAAAATTGGCACTTAACGACCGTCAACAACTCCCCCAAGCTTACCCTTTGCTCGTCTCGAGCAAAGATAAACTCATGATGGATCGGGAGTTGCTACAATGCTTTCACGCCTCAAAAGTACACATGCATTCAAACAAGAACTCTCCTCCGGATTAGAGTGAACTATTCGACTCAAAACTTACTCATATTACCTTTCACCATGGGGCTTGTAACCGTCACTTGGGTCTTGAGCGGTTGAAAGACGAACGGTCAAGTCAAGCGCTATGTTTCTCGCTCTTTGATCAACTATTATTTCGAGTTTTTGCAAGATTTTCAAATAAAACTCGAGTTCCTTGTATGAACCTTTCGGGTCTCTCATTTGTGGTATTTTTGGATCCTCTCCAAGGCATGAGTAGTGTATGCCTTCTCTCTTCTCTCGAAATATGTGGTATTTGTGGAACTAAGGCATAGTGAAAAGAGCCTTCTCTCTCTCACCCTACTTTCTAATAGGCTTATGTGGAGCTCATAGGTGGGGAGACACTCAAACTCACTTGCATATATTGCACGTTAAACCATGGATCCAACGGGAACTAAAATAATAATAAAGTCATATGTGCATGTGAAGGAGGAAATGGGATGAATGATAAGATGATGATGATAAGGAAATGATTATGAGGGGTGATCACTTGGCGAACATCTACTTCTACACTTGCTCCTTTGGGGATAACATGACTCCCTTTATTCGGAAACCTTGAAACTTCTTGAAAGGAATGAATTGGCTACTCTTTCTTTCTTTCTCTCTTTTTTTTTTCTTTTTTTTCTTCTCTTTTTTTAGAGCAACCAATCCTCTAAAAATGAAACTTTAGCAACGGGGAGTGTATAACTTGAAATGATAATGACTGGAGCTTTTATGTAGGCAAATGGAACGGCGATGATTATTTCTAGATGTTCACTCCCGGGATAGGAGTAGAACCTTTTACGGATGAAGTGAAATGAGTGGCGTATGTATTTTGTGGATGGATGGATGGATGGATGCATGCGTACTCCCAGGGTAGGAGCAGCATAAGCGCGTATCTCCAGGGTAGAGACATCACAATATGTGGGGGAATGCGTACTCCCAAGGTAGGAGCAGCATAAGTGCGTATCTCCAGGGTAGAGATAGCACGATTTGTAGTGGATATGGATCTATATGTGGGTGGTACTTCTAGGGACAGAAGTAGCACAGAATGAATGTAGTATTTATAAAATGGGTGCATGCTTCGAGGACCAGTAGCATAGATCAATGGATGGAGAGCACATAGTATTGACTTTAAGCGCATGATTTGGTTCCTTATGGGTCCACAGCATAACCACACTCAATGCCTATAAAGACTACACTCAAGCCTACAATATGATCTATATAAATAGATGGGTTTTCCTAATCTAGCAAGTATGAATGTATGGCCGTGGTAGGAATTTTTAACTCTCGTCATACGGAACTCATCATGCGAAATTTTAAGATTTTAAAAGATAAACTCTCGAACTCTAGCATCTCTAGGAACAAGATGGACAACAGCTCAAAACTTTCCCATATCATATCCGTCAACTACCTAGACTTAGATCAAGCATTCGCTACCCACAAGTTTCGGTTGAGTAAATCTCAAATCTAAACGGTTGTGTCCAAAACTCGGGAGAGTGCAAGGTTGAAAACTAGGTACTTGAAAGGAATTACGGTAGAACAACTATTCATCATTTCCATATAAGAGCTTATTCTCAGTAGGGTTCATTTTAGCGAGCGAGACTTTTCACATACTCTCCTCTATTTTATTTTGCAAACTTAACAAATAGATAGATAGATAGATAGATAGATAGATAGATAGATAGATAGATAGATAGATAGATAGATAAGCTAGTGATACTTAGCTGGATACAAGGGGGTGCTCTCCCCCAAGCTGGATGTTGACGTAGTCTGTTGGTGTTGCTGACTGGCAGTGAAGGCGTACTGCCCCTCCTGGAGTGTCAGGGATAATGGCTGTAGAGACAGCACTGCGACTGTTGAAGACAGCACTCCGACAAGGGACAGGACGACCTTCTGCCTGTTAGCTCTTCTTGATCCTTTAAGTTCTGTCAGGCTCAAATAGACAACAAAGCTTGTGGAACTAATTTAAGTGTTAGTGATAAACCTTTAAGCCTTGGATGTCTAGAACTTCCTTAACTCATAAATCTTTTTAGCAGGATCTCAATATTTTTGCAAAATTTTTTTTTATATTTTATGATATGCAGGTGGAAAAATGCAACTAAGATGAAAACTTATTTTTATGCCACCACGGGGGATATCTTTGTGGCTGTCGCACCACAAAATTATTCACATGGGGCTTAGCATTTTCTAGATGCAATGCAAGATAAAATTATTTTCTTTTCTAATGTAGATGTAGCAAAGCAAATATGCAACAAGAATTAATTATTCGCAAAGTAAATATGCTAAAGGAAAACTTATGCAATGCTTTGAAGTGGGAAATATGGATAACTACCAAGTTACCTCCTTGGCGAGGATTCGGTGTTTTAAGTCCTCTGAATAGGACTTATGTTCAATCCTTCGGTGCATCATTTGATCCAAAAGGTAGAGACCTTGAGAACTGCACCTCTTGAGTTGATAACTCTTGAGGAAGGTGTCACCTATGTTCTTTCCTTGTCCAACGGTCTGAACCTTTAATTGTGATGCCGGGAGCATCGTGTTTAGTGTGCATATTGCAGGTTCAGAACTTTATCACTGTAGCACCCTGTGATGAAGAGTAGATGTTTCTAGTGGTCCTTTCCCTAGAACTTGTGCTCCACTTATTGTTTCTTCTCTACAGAGGATTAGTGGACAACACATACCCGAAGGAATATACAAATAACAAGGGTAGAGTTGTCTTAAAGGTAAAGGTCATATTCTATGCAACGAAAGTTGGGTTGAAAATTTTAATTAGCATGGAACATTTACTCAACATTACTTCTTCTCTTAAGGATTGATTTTATTTTGTCTAAAGCTTGATTAGTGTATGAAATCTATAGAAAACACTCAAACTTATAGAGAGGAAGTAATTGCGAGTGGAGGGATTTGCAAACCCGGTGTGCCAAAGTGACGAGGGCTTGAGAAAAGGAAGAACATTGTTGGATCATCATTAGAGGAGTTGGCAGACTTCCTCCCCCAAGCTTGTTGTTGCTCGTCATTGGAAGCCAAATGTGTGTGTTGAATCATCCCTCGAAGTGTGTTGTAATAACTCCATGTTCTTAGACATTGTCCATCCTCGTTCAAGTCCGTTTGGAGAGGGATCTCGATTCTAGGTCCGTTGAGCAAAGATCTCTCCTTTGCATTCTTCTTTTCTTTGGACTATCCAATCTAGGACGGACGGACGGTTGCATGATCTTCTTTTGTCAACCATTCTTGATTTTTGCTGAGCCTTGGTCGACTAATTGATGTTCATTGGAGATGTAGACTCGAGTTCTTCCTTGATGGTCTTTGTCTTCTAGCGGCATGGCGAAGAGTTGCAGTTAATGATACGCCATCCGTCTTGATGATCAAGGAGGGGACTTCATTAATGTTCGTATGCGAGGCTTCATCTCCAATGGCCTAGGGACATCATCTTGCAAATGTAGTTGTTCATGGTCTTCTTGGACTTGGTCGGTAGTCAACCCTTGTTGGTGATTGATTGGCACAAGGATGCATGCTTATCATGCCATGCTTATCCTTGCTTCTTTGCCGACGTGCAAGATGGTGTCTCCAAGAACATGAGAGCGAGGTCTTTGATTGGCCAAAATCGGGTGAGTTGTGCCCAACTTCTCATTGGTGTCCTAGCTCGAGTGTTGGGCTCAATGCTATGATGTCTTCAAGGTTGCTCATAGCTTGTCACCTTCTTCATCCACTTCCTTTGGGTGAGTGCTATTGATGTAGATTGTAGCACTCTTGTCTCCTTTGTTCCATCACTGAAGTGGTGATTTGGTAGGTTCACCATGAATAGGCATGCCCTATATTCTTTCAATTCTTTCTTGGATGATGAATGAGTTGTGTCTTCTATGCGAAGCTGTTGGAGTTCATCATATGCCTTGATTCATCTCCGATGTGAGTTCATCTCTGGACTTTCCCAATTTGGATTTGGATGTTTTTTCTGCAGGGGTTAGTCCAACAAAATATACCAATATCTACTACAGCAGTTTTTAGTTCAATAACCAAACTAGACTCCATGTCTAATCAGATTAAGGAAGGCTATTTAACCTAAGCACCACGCTTAATTTAAAAGCCAATAGAAGCATGTCCAGTACTTCTAAACCAACACTTACTATGGTAGATAAAGGTAACATGAAAGCACTATAGAGATTTACTCAAACAGTGATGGCAGAGCATGATTGATGTTTAGCAAATTGAGCATGCCAAAGGTAGGGACAACCAAGATAATGTAGCAACATGGCAAGGGAATCTATTTATGGATTTATATCCCCCAAGCTTGAATTTGGCAGAAATCAAGATTGGATGAATGTAATTTAATGTTGCATAATGATTGGTTGTACATACCTTGCAATTGTTATTCCTTCGATCTTTTTGCTTCGAACCTTTTGGAAAGGTTAGTGACGAATACCCGAAGGAACATTTTCATAATTATAACTCTATGCTCATTTAACAAGGACAAGGTCTGCAAAATGAAAAGGTGAACAATCATGTCATGGTCTAAACAGTGCTTGGTTTAGGACACTAAGCTTGTCCTGGGGAAACCTTCAAGATGTGAATTGGTGAAATGGTTCCCCCTCCAACACCAATCTATGTGTACTATCTCAAGATTCAACACAACGAGATCTGCAATGTTTATGTAAAACATATGCATCTACAACCACCCTTTCAATATCTCTAGAAACAAGGAGCATGAGGGGGTTGAAGATCTCATGTGTGGTAATGTTGGAGAGACTAAGTGAATCAGGAGATTTTTCATATGAGCAAGGTCTTGATGGGGTGTTTAAGAAGTAACTACTTTGCTCATTGAAGCCTCCGTCATCTTCCACTTCCAAGGGTGACTCGACATAAATGTCCAAAATTCCCCTTGGATCATCTATCGAAATGATCTCATCTAAGGCCTTGTCCATCCATTCAATGGCAATAGCACATAGGTTTTTAATGCTCTCTAGCCATGGATGTTGCTCTTCGCGATCCTCTATATGGTTTTGATGACTCCTATGCATGGGATAGCTAGATGGACTTCTAGGATCATCAGGAGGTTTAGGAGGAAGGGCATAGAATGAGTTATAGGGGTCAAGGATGGGTTTAAAGATAGGTTCATATTCTATGTCTGATGTGGGCATAGAAGGGGAGAACATAAGTGTGGATTCTAGATGGCTTCGCTCTCCTTCTATGGCATCACTTGACATGCCATCCTTGAATCTTTCTAAATGTCCTTCAAAGGGATTGGATGTGAGATGCTTTCTAAAAGATCTCTTCCTGAGAAGATTGACAATGTATGCACTAAAAGATCTCTTATGAAGCGGGAAGTTTATGCTCCTCTCAAACTTGCCATCAAAAGAATTTCTAAGGATAGAATTACTTCTTTCCTTAGAGAATTTTGGAGTACTCTACTGGTTTGGAATGGATAGCCAAATCATGGGATTGAAATATTTGTGAAGTGGCTATTAAAACTTCCTCTTCTAGTTTGGGGGATGATTCCTTCTCTACCTCTAGGATGTTATCATGAAGGCTAGAGCAAGGAGTGTGTCCATTAATAATAAGGACAAACCTCACTTCACTAAAGGGTAAAGAAAGGAAAACTCCTCCAATGACAATATTATCAAGACCCATATAAAAATGTTGAAGAAGAACATGGTCTTGTAAGGCTAGGTCTAAACCTAAGTTTATAGGAAAATTGGAAGATTCCCTAAGTGTAGCAAAAAGTTCATTACCTACTTGATCGAAGATAGGACTTTGGGTTCATTACCTTCTCCATGGTTAGAAGATAGGACCTTGGGTACAATACTCTCTTGATTAGAAGATAGGACTCTAGCTGTAGAAAAGGGTTGGCTTTGACCTATTGCAACCACAGATTGGTGTAGCTCATAGCTAGATGTGAAAATCATGGGTTCTAGAGGCTCTAAGCATGTGCTCATGGGTGCAAGATATTGGTGGATAGGCGTGGAATTTGGGTTATCCATAAGGATATAAAATAAAAGGCAAAAGAAAAATACAAAAAGATAAAAGTATAATACAAGGCTAAGCAGACTTAAGGTTATCTCAATGAGACCGTCTTTCTCCCCGACAACGGCGCCGAAATGCTTGTTGATACTAGATACGCACACGAAAGAATCAAAGAGAAATAATCCGCAAGCGCACGGATATCGGTGAGCACTTCACCCGGAGATATTCCGAGTATCGTTATTTATTTATCCGCTAGGAGAAAACGTGCATCGACTAACCCAAGTCTATACTTAACCCCGAGCTACGGACAAGGTAAATGAGCGATATAGAGAGGATTACTACCACAGTCTCCTTCCAACCTATGGCAAGCTTTGCAACTACTACTCTATGGGAGCACCTAAGAAAAGACACCACGAGAGGATGCTTAACCTAGCACTTTTGGACCTACCTTACCTACGACGGGAAGTGGGCTACAAAGGTAACAAAGGGATTGTCACTTCCCTCGATACTACCACGTTTCCGGCCGGATAGGGAGCATCTATGAGTGAACCTAGCCCAAGCACCACGCTTACGCTACGAACGATTACTCTATTCCCAACCGGAAGTGAATAAAGTAAACTCGTAAACCAAAGAGCAATAATAACAAGAACTTACTAGTATCAGAAGTTGAATTGCAGAATGATCCTAGAACCAAGCCTCGGGTTAGGAGACTTGATTCCGCAGGTACAACTAGAGAGGAGACACCGACATGCTGGGCTTCCTCCAACTCTACCTCCACCCTATACTCTCTCTATCTATCTTGAATGCTAGGCTCTAGGGAGGAGATCCATTCAAGGGACCCCCTCACCGATCCTCTGGAAATAATGAATTAGGGTTTCAAGGGATGCCTCCTCAGGGCCGGGGGCCCGCTTATATAGCCCCCTAGGATGCACCGCAGCCCTCGGATCAAACCGACCTAAACGGACGATTATTATTCATCCTCAAAGGCGGTGGAACAGGGATCCGCGAGGCCGACGATTGGCTGAAGTGGGCGATCGGCCGCCCAAGGTAGGGAGTCGGCCGACTCTCCACCGAGCCCGTTCGGGCTCCCGTTTGGTCCGAGCCTTCTCGAACCTTCCAGTTACAGAATTTTCACCGGTTCCCGATTATCTCTATGTAAACCCGACATGTGGGCCTTCCTTGGGTATTTTCGGTGACACCTGCGGAAAACAGAGACATTCACCAAAACTCGTGGAATTCCATTAGTGTAAGCCCTATATCTAGATGGTAATTATATTTAGGTCCTTTTTCATGTCTAGTTGACGGTAAAAATTGGCACTTAACGGCCGTCAACATATGGCTATGGTGGACGGAGGCCTACCGGGGCTACGCGAGCTACTCGGGATGGGAGCGGTACCCCCGGCCGTCACGGACCGCGAGAGGCATGGTCCGAGGCGGGGACCGACGAGTGGGAGCGGCGGCAAGAGTACCGTCGACTCGCCACCACCGGAAGCGAGAGCCGACGTTGGCCTCAATCAACACCCGCATTGGACAGTGCCGAGTCCGGACGAACGACATCGGGGAACACCCTGGGTGGCTTCATGCGATCCAACGACCCGGTGGCAGCGGTAGCACGGGCGAGGTTTGGCTCTCGCCGAGAGCCTCCGCATCCAGCGGGGAGGAGCGAGAGGGCCTATTGGAGGTCCCGGGGATACAACCCCGGGCCATGAGCTTCGGGATAAGCTTGGGGGAGGACCCCCATTGAGGTACTGCATTGCATATTTAATTTCTCGTAAACTTATTTTTTATTTTAGCATGTTTAAATTCAAGTTTCTTGCATTGGAAGATTCAAAAAAAAATTTACTTTTATAATTCCATTCCATATATGTGCCATGAAATGTTTAGTTCTACCCATGTTGAAATGATTGGTTGCTCTGTTTTATGTCCCGTTTGTACTTGTCTAGAATAGAGTTTTCTCTAATATTTGGGTTTATCAGCTTTACATTATCATGCTCTAGAAACTTGATTTAGTGGGTTGCATACAATTACTCTCATCTAGGTTATTGCGCGATATGATATAGTGACTTAGACCACAGCAATGAAACGTCCCCTTGAGAAAACCTGACGTCCGGAGTCTTTCTTTCAAAAATTTTCAAAAACAATAGTTCCTCTGTGATCGCGGAATACCCACCAGAGCCATATGATCTATCCATAGAATAAGAACCTTCTTACGCTGCTTGTTCGTACATTGAGTTCGGTCGGATTGTTACCGACGTGAGATTATGACTCTACACCCATGATTGAGATCCACTTGCACCCACCAAATAAAAGCCAACTCTTACACTGAGAGTTGCGCAAAACTTGCACCCTTCACCATCCGCCGACTCTTACACTAAGAGTTGCGCACCATTCTTTCCACCAAATAAAAATGCCGACCCTTACCCTGAGGATCGCGCAACCTTCTCTTGTAGTTTGCAAAATTTCTCCATGCATTGTTCATCATGATATCTCTCCCCACCACATCCTTTCCATCAATAAATTTTTGGGCTATGTTCTTAGTCAGAAAAAAAAAGTGAAAAAAAAGAGAAGAGAGAAAAAGAAAGGGATTGTTATAGTTAGATTTATCTCTCTTATAGGCAAACGGGAAACATCTTAGATCCCCGTTCAAAAAAAAAGAGAGAGAATAAATTTAGTTGTTCTTTGATAGCCCATCTTTTCTTCATCTCATTCATCAATAAAAGAGAGCATGTCATGATGCATGGAGACCCAAAAATACCACAAAGATTAGGAATCATCTTTTATTCCATCCACACACTTGCACATCTCAATCAAGGTGCATAGCTTAATCTCCGTAAGGTTCAATCCTTGACCTTACAACATATGTGATACAAGTATGCCCACTTACATACCTACCCAAAACTCCACTCTCAGCTTTAGTGGTAGGAAGAAGGCAAATTAAAAAGGCCTTTGGTGAGGTCTCTATACACTTTTGAGCGATCGAGTGGGTCATTTGAGGAACTTGGTTTATTTATAAAAACTTACAAAACCTCCGGACTGAAAGTTGATCTTGGGACGAATGAAAAGCACCGGTCTTTGGAACTGTTCTATTTTGCAATCGCCCAAGACTTGAGAAAACTAGAAGCCCCACTCCATCGGGGAATCATAGAGTAGATACAATTGCCGATTTATCCAAATAGCAGTAGAACGCTCTCTTCTAGCTTGTACACTTGAGATATAATCGGCATCATAGCAACCCACGATCAACAACCCAAAGCAAAGACTTGCTCGGGACGAGCAAGGGGTAAGCAGGGGATCTTGTTGGCGGTCCTTAACTCGTTTTATACCCGCCAACTATAGGTCACTATGGGGGAAATAAATATTTTATGTCACATATATCTTTACTATTGACCTAGTTCCACCCGTGCTTGGAAGAAATATTGTTTTGCAGAATATATACCAAGTACGGAATTTCGGAATAGAAATACGCTTTTCGGAAGGCGTAAAACAAGCTCGAGAGCAAGTAGGCCACACAGGGTCGGGTGGGCCAAAAGCACCAACATGGACAAGACCCGGTTGGCGGCCCGGCCCACTGCCAAAGCGGTCGAGGGCGCGCCAACCCGGCGCGCGCGCGCACAGGGCGCGCGCCCACCCCCCCCGCCAGTGGGCCCGGCCAGCTTAAAACTCCATACTTGGTGATGACGCTAAGAAATGTCAACAGGGCCACGACTCCGCCGGAAGAACAAAGCTCCGACCTCGCTGAGGAGCTGCGAAGGGCGTTGATTCGACCACAAATCCCGCGCTATCAAAGGCGCCGGGTCGACAACTCCGATCTGATCGAGATGATCGATCGCCATGGGGAAGGATTGGCAGAAACCCTCGCCCTCGCGGAATCCGCGCTCAAGCAACTTGCCGACCTCCGGGTCGACGACGGATTTACCCCCGTACAGCGACGGAGGCGCTGCAACACACAAAGGCCCCGGCCAGATTCAGATCTAGTCAGATCAGATCGCCCGAGGCCACTGTTCACCCGCCCACCACACCCTCTGCTGGATGGCAGATCTAGCCATGGCAACCCCTTTCCGTTTGTGCTCAAGAACGCCGCCCATCCTACGAGGAGCTTTTCCCTCCATTGCTCCCTCAGCACGATGGTCGTGTGTGGCAACCACCGACCTCGCCCAACTTCGTCAACATGATCACTTCAGGGGGGCGCCGGTCGCCACGGTACAGCCGTCCGCCATGGATGAGTCCAGCATTCCACCGCTCCCCTCCACCGTTCAGGCGGCACTCGAAGCAGGATCTCCAGGGCAACTCCTCGATGCAATCGGCTACGCGCATCCTGCTCCCGAGGAGACACCGAGCTCCATGACAACTCAAGTATCGCCAATGGCGATGGATGTCGATCAGGTCGCCGATAACAACACTCGAGATGAGGAACTCATTCGGCCGGCCCTTGAGCCAAACAAAGAAGATGATCACCTTGAGCGCCCTCCTGGTTTCGGGAATACCGTATTCATGGTCAACAATGACGAACCCTCCGTTGAGAACGAGACTCCTGATCATCGCCGTGACCGCACCGCACACAACGCGCACCGCGCTGTTCAGCGTGATCGCGAACAGCAAGAAGAGCAGCGACGGGCCGATCAAGCCCGACATGTCAATCGCAACTTGGCCGACGAGTTCGACCTGGTCGGACAGCGTCGAGTTCACAAAACCCCGACAGCAAACATCGCGGTGGCCAAGAGCAAGTTGGAGGCATTGCCTCACACCCCCGTGGTCCAAGAAATCATCGACCACTTGATGGCGGCTGAAGGGCAGGTGAATCGCATGCGCCGTGCCGAGATACCTCCAGAAGCCCCGGCACCGTCCGCTCAATGCAGTCGCCGCCCAGAGTTAGGGGAAGGATCTGCGAATCACGACCCAAGCAACAGACCAGCACGATCTTCAGATCGCTCTACGGACTCCAGCTCCGATTCCTCCAGCCGTGACGTACGCTCCATAAACCGCGACCGCCGTCGACGGTCGCCGGACAGACGTCGTCGCGACGACCCACCGCGTCGCCCCCGGGAGCGGCGCAATGGCCGAGCCTTCCGCGATGACGACGCCGACCAGCACCGGCACAGGAATCGCTACGACGACGATGACCAGCGCTATGATGGGGGCCGTTTTGAGATCCCCGGCCCCAAGCCGTACTTCGAGCGACTCAGGGAGGTGCATTGGCCACGGAACTTCAAGGCCAGCGAAGTGCAGCCATACGATGGTCGCAAAAATCCCGACCAGTGGCTTTTCCTATATGAAACAGCAATCCGAGCAGCAGGAGGCGACGAAAGCATGATGGCAAACTACCTACCGGTTGTCCTGGGCCCTTCTCCAACTAACTGGCTCATGTGCCAGCATGAGGGCTCAATTCACAGTTGGCCTCAACTCCGCCAGATGCTGTCCGAGCACTTCAAGGCCACGTGTCATCAGCCGGGCTCCAAGTACGCCTTGGCTCAGATCCACGACTACCCCAACGAACCTCTACGTGAATACATATGCCGCTTCAACGACATGTGGACGACGGTGACGGACATCACGCAACAAGAAGCCGTCGAGCTCTTCATCAAAGGCCTCACCCAACCCCGCAACGAGAAGTGCAAGATCGAACTCCTCCAGACCCAGCCGAAAACAATGGGCGAAGCCCTGAAGATCGCCGGCGAGTGGACGTGTGTCGACGACGCCTTGCGATCCAGCAAAGAAGACGGCCCGTCACGACGCCCTCCTCGCCGCGACGATGACGACGACCGTGATCGCGACCATCGCGCGAGGAACCGCGGAAACCGCGACGATAGACGAGACTCTCGACGCCATGAGCGGCGCAGCCGCAGCCGTGAAGACGACCGACGCGATTCTCGCCACCACGAATGGCGCAGCCGCAGTCGTGAGGACGACCGTCAAGGGCGCAAAAGGAATAGGCAAGACGACGGCCAGCGTAACCACAGAAACTGCGTCCACAACGTCAACAACCAGGACAAGCCCTACGACGACGGCTACGACAAAGTCCTTATCCAAGATTACCCGAGGCATCCAAACAAAGGCCACACGATGGGTGAGTGTTGGGGCTTTGCCAATATCTTCCAAAAGGCCAACACGCGGCGACCGCGGGGTGGCAACAAAAATCGGAGAGACAACCGCAACGCCGACAAACACGTCAAGCAGGAGAAAGAAGACAACAAATCCGACGACGACGGTCGCCGGGAGTTCAAAGAACCCAAAAGAAACGTCGCGGTCATCTTCGGTGGCAAGGTTGCCACCGAGTCCCAAAGGGAAAAGAAGTTACTTCGGCGGTCGATAATCGCCTTCAGCAGCGCCGACCAGGAGCGTGTCGCAGACGTCAAAGCACCCTCCTGGTCGGAACAGCCCATCTCCTTCAGCCGGGCAGACATGTTGGCACGAGGGGAAGACTCTGGTCGCTTCCCCCTTGTCCTCGATCCCGTCATCCAGCACCTCCGCTTTGAGAAGGTGCTGGTCGACGGAGGGAGCACCCTAAATATACTGTTCCTGCAGACCTACAAAGAGCTCGGCCTCAAGACAGAAGACCTGGAGCCCTACGACTCGCCGTTCTAGGGGGTGATGCCAGGAAAGCCTTCCATGCCCCTCGGACAAGTGACCCTTCGAGTACAATTTGGTACCAAGCAGCACTTCCGCTTTGAGTACCTCAACTTCATCGTCGCCGATTTCGAGGGCGTCTACCATGCGATCCTTGGCCGACCTGGCATCGCCAAGTTTATGGCAGTCCCGCACTATGGCTACTTGGTGCTCAAGATGCCCACGGAGAAAGGCGTCCTCTCCCTCCGCAGCAACGTCCTTATGGCGTGCCATTGCGAGTCGGCCTCGTTTGCCGCCACTGACCTCGCCGACCTCCGAGCTCGCATGGCGGATATGGTGTTGGAGGCCAAGGCCATTCCCCCGGCCAACCTCCAGATACCACTCAAGGAGGCCAAGCGCTCCTCCAAGAAGAACCGAGACTACAAAGAGATCGAGCTCATCCCAGGTGACAAGACAAGAACGGCCCTGATCGGGGCCAACCTCTCCAGCAAATAGGAAAGCGCGCTCGTCCAGTTCCTTCGGGATCACATTAGCGTGTTTGCATGGAAACCAGCAGACATGCCGGGTGTTCCCAGGGAACGGGCCGAGCACTTCCTGAATGTCTCCGAAACCGCCAAGCCGGTCAAGCAGAAGCTCCGACGGTTCGCAAACGACAAGAGGGAGGTGATTAGGATAGAGGTAGCAAAACTCTTAGCCGCAGGCTTTATAAAAGAGGTGAATCATCCCGATTGGCTGGCCAATCCGGTACTTGTACGCAAGAAAAATAAAGAATGGAGAATGTGCGTTGATTACACCGGTCTCAACAAATGCTGCCCTAAAGACCCCTTCACCTTACCGCGAATCGACCAAGTCGTCGACTCCACCGCGGGCTGCGAATTGCTTTCCTTCTTGGATTGCTACTCCGGCTACCACCATATATCCCTCGCCGTCGCCGACCAGGAGAAAACCTCCTTCATCACACCTTTCGGCGCCTATTGCTACAAAACGATGTCCTTTGGCCTCAAAATGCTGGGGCCACATACCAGCGAGCAATCCAGAATTGCCTAAAAGACGAGATCAGGGACCGACTGGTCGAGGCGTACGTAGACGATGTGGTGGTAAAAACCGCCAATTCCGATTCCCTGGTCGCCGATCTCAAGCGAACGTTCGACGCTCTAAACGTGTTCCAGTGGAAACTGAACCCTACCAAGTGCATTTTCGGCGTACCCTCCGGCATACTGCTCGGCAACGTCGTAAGCCAAGACGGCATACGACCGAACCCTGAAAAAGTACAAGCAGTCCTCAAAATGCAGCCCCCCAATGTGTCAAAGACATCCAAAAATTGACAGGGTGCATGGCAGCACTTAGTCGTTTCATCTCGCGACTAGGGCAAAAGGGACTGCCATTTTTCCGGTTGCTAAAAGCAAAAGAAAAATTCGAGTGGTCGACAGAGGAAGACAATGCCTTCGCGGAACTCAAAACCTATCCCACCAATCCCCCAGTCCTAACGGCGCCCACCGACGGCGAAGAAATGCTCCTTTACATCGCAGCCACCGATCGGGTGGTCAGCACGGTACTGGTGGTCGAACGAGCGGAAGCCGGTCACGTTTACCCGGTCCAGCGCCCGGTTTACTATGTTAGCGAAGTGCTCAACGATTCCAAGCATCGCTACCACCACATTGAGAAATTGCTATACGTAATTCTGATCACCAAATGAAAGCTTCTACACTATTTCCAATCTCGGCAGATCACGGTGGTTACAAGCTTCCCACTTGGTGACATCCTATACAACAAAGACGCCAGCGGTCGAATCGTCAAATGGGCGCTCGAACTCATGGCATACACCATCAAATTCCGAAACCACAACACCATCAAGTCACAAGCCCTCGCCGACTTCCTAGCAGAGTGGTCGGACCTTACCACGCCTTGGTACGAGTCCAATCACAAGTATTGGGAAATGTACTTTGATGGCTCGCTTAAAATCGATGGCGCCGGCGCTGGAGTACACTTCACTGCCCCTTCCGGAGACGAGCTCAGCTACATCCTCCGGATCCACTTCCCAGCATAAAACAATGCCACTGAATACGAAGCCGTGCTTCACGGGCTACGGTTAGCCGTCGAGCTCGGCATCAAGCGCCTCATGGTATACGGTGACTCTCTCCTTGTCGTCAACCAGGTGAACAAAGTATAGGATACCACCAGCGAGCGAATGGAAGCCTACGTCGCCGCAATACGGCAGCTTGAAGACAAGTTCTATGGCCTCGAGTTCCACCACGTCGTCCGGGATAATAACGACGCTGCCGACAAGTTGTCAAAACTCGGCTCCACAAGAGCCGCCATTCCGCACGGCGTGTTCGTTCATGATCTGGTCGAACCATCCGTTACGGTGGCCTCGGAGGCCCAAATCCCTTTCCCGGCAAAGCAGGACCACAACCCTCCGCGCCCTCAATCCCCAAGCAACGCCGCAGCCGACCAGGTCGCGTTGATGGACATCGATGGCGACGATGAAGACACGGCCGACCACGCGCTGATACCGCGTGCAACGTCACCTGAAGCCACGCCGACCACGTCTGACCAGTCGGACTGGCGCCTGGCCTTCATTCGCTACATCACCAATGAAGACGTACCTGACGACCCTATCCTGCGCGAACGCATCGTGCGGCGCAGCAAACATTACATCCTCATGGATGGTGAGCTCATGCGAAAAAACGCTAAACAAGAGATCTTGCAAAAATGCATAACCCAAGACGCGGGCATAAAGCTCCTCGACAAGATACAGTCCGGCGAATGTGGTAATCACGCCGCCTCCAGAACGCTGGTCGGCAAGGCCTATCGTGCTGGCTTCTATTGGCCAACCGCCGTCGCCGACGCCGAGCAGCTGGTTCGGCACTGCGTCAACTGCCAGTTTTTCGCCAAGCAAACCCACGTCCCGGCTCATCAGCTGCAGACGATCACGGCCTCTTGGCACTTCTCATGTTGGGGCCTCGACATGATCGGCCCTTTCAAGAAAGCTCCTGGTGGATTTCAGTATGTTTACGTGCTCATCGATAAGTTCTCCAAGTGGATTGAATATATGCCACTGGTCAAAGCCACCGCTAAAAAAGCAGCCGACATGCTAAACGACATCATCCATCGCTTTGGCGTTCCGAACTCCATCATCACAGACCTCGGCTCCACATTCACTGGGAGCGATTTCTTCGACTTCTGCGATAGCAAGTGTATCAAGGTAAAATACGTCTCCGTTGCCCATCCACGGGCCAACGGGCAGGTCGAGAGAGCAAACGGCATGATACTTGACACTTTACGTAAGCGCCTCTACAAGGACAATGAAGACGAACAACGACCCGGCCGATGGCTCAAAGAGCTCCCAGCCGTAATTTGGGGACTCCGCACACAGCCAAGCCGCAACACTGGCGTCTCTCCATACTTCATGGTGTTCGGATCCGAGGCGGTCCTCCCCGACGAAATCGCTTTTCGCTCTCCACGTGTCGTTCAATACGACGAAAACATTTCCAACGACGCCGGGCTCTAGAAGTCGATGTCGTTGAAGAAAAACGACTCGAAACCAGCGCACGCACGGCCAAGTACTTGGCCTCCATGCGCCGGTACTACAACCGTAACGTCAAAGAGCGTTTCTTCGTGGTCGGCGACTTGGTTCTACGCCGAAAGCAAAACCTCGCCGGCATCCACAAGCTCGCCTCCCATTGGGAAGGGCCGTTTATGATCAAAGCGGTCACCAGGCCTACGTCGTATCGGCTATGCACCTTGGACAACCCACTGATAGAGGTCCCAAATTCGTGGCACTACGGAAGTTCTACCCGTAGCACCTAGCGCTAAGAGTTGCATGTACCAATCTTGTATATTCTCGATTCATGTCGATTGAATAAAGATCGTTACTGTTCCATCTTGTTTAAAGTGCATCTTCGGGTTTCCCCCGTAAATTTTTGTGCCTACCGCTACAAGCATGATCAGGAAGAAAGCTAAAACTCGACTACATATAATAAAGCGGCCATAGCCGCAATGTAGCAAAAGTCACCATATCTGGCGTCACACCGCATAAGTTTTTAGCCCTCCGACACAAACAGAACAAAAAGTACCCCTACAACACTCAGGGTACTATGCGGATGTTCTTCACCATCGCCTTGGACGTCTCCAGGGAGTCGCGCCTAAGTTCCTCCGCCGCGTTTACGTCGGTGCCCGGCGCCAGCCCTTGCCGCAGATGTTCCAGGTTGATCGAGGGACAGTGGGAGCGCACCACGGTGAGCACGTGGGAACCGACATGCTCGGCACCCTCCCGGACGAACTCCTGCAGCCGGGACCAAGACGATCGGCTCGCGGTAACAACCGCGCCGAGTGGAGTCGCCGGCGTGATGGCCTCCGCCTCATCTTCGGCCAACACATTTAGCACCGGAGCAATACCGCCGACGAGCTCCGCCAGCTCTCCTTGAACACGCTCGGCATCCGCGTGCAAGCCTTGTATTTGCTCCTGTGACTCACGGAGGCGACCGGCACATCACGAGCAGCGTCAGATGACGCACCTACGAGCATCTACGACAGGAACAGACCATCTAGACAGGTCATACCTTCAAGGTCCCGCTCCGTCGTCGCATGGCGTTCGGCCTGCTCCTCCAGTTGTTTGCGCAACTCCTCCACCTTCTTCTCCGCCCGCTCGGCGTGTTCCTCCACATCTGCGTCCAAAAAGCCCATCGATACAACAACTACAACAGAAAAACACACCTTTTTCACGCCTGGGCTATTACACACCTCTTTTTAGCTGTGCCAGATGCCTTACGTGCTCAGCCACCTCCTCCTGCTCGGCCACGCGAGCCGTCAGCTGTGCATTTAGCCTCTGCACGGAGCCCCTCAGTTGCTCGACCTCGCTGTGCAGCCGGGCGTTCTCCGCCGCCGTCGCTTCAAGTTGCTCCAAGGCGCGCTTACGCCGATCAGCGGCTTGGCCGACGCTCTGCCGAATACACTATCAGTCAGGCTACATAAAATGTTCATCCCCAACAATAAGAATGGCTCCTCGTGCACAATCGTACCTGCACTTGGCGTAGCAGCTTGGTCACGGTTCCCTCCATCTGACGCATGGCGTCTTTTGGAATTTCTTCCTCCACTGCCGCGTCGACGGTTCCACCTCCTGAGCTCTGCCCAGTTTCCTGCGTGGTCGCCGCGGCTTCATCGGTCTCAGGGCGCGGAGGTGGCCCAAGCGCTGGCGTGTATGTCACCATTGTGCCTGGCTCATCAGCTGGCGCACTTGCCCCGACACCTGTCCTATCACCAGCAACGCCCTCGGCGATGGTCGGCTCAGCCACCACCTCCTGCGTTTCCCTGCGCATCACCAGCGGGTTTTCAGTTGTTAATCCGGCGTACATTTCACAAATGGCTTTGATGCACGATGGTTACCTTGTGACCACAGGAAAGGTCGACTGGAAGCGATCACAGCGACGGCCGCGGTTGCTCCCTCCGTCACGTGAGGTAGCTCCGGTGGTTTGCTCCACCGTCACGGCCACCTGCTCCACCGCCGCCGCGACCGGGCCTTTGTCGATTCCCGTGGTCGGAACGGCGTCACTCGCCTCGGCCTCCTGCTCCACCGCCGTCGCGCTTGGGTTCTCGCCAACCTCCGTGGTCGGCATGGCATCATCCGCCTCGCCCTTCTGCTCCGCCGTTGTCGCCGCAGGATCCTCGGCGACCACCGTGGTCGGCACGGTCTCGCTTACCTCGGCGCGTGGCATTTCCAGGGAAGCGTCCTGGACGGCCCCCGGGATTATGGGCTGCTCCTCCAAGGGCACCTCTCGGCTTTGCCCCTCTTCTCCGCCACCAGCCGCCCCCGCGTCGTCCGGCTGTAGTGGCGCCGGTGAGGGCCCACGACTCGGCATCCCGCCCGGCGTTGGCAGGTCCGGCGCGACCGCTCCCAGTGACACCTCTGGGCTCCCGACTGGCGGAGTTGCAGTTGGCGACACCTCAATCCGAGCCTTCTTGTACAGCTGACTCAATGGAACATTATCCATTGAGCCCCCCGACGACGACGATGAAATCTGCGCCCTCCTCCTCCTCTTGGTCAGCGTCTTGGTCTTCGATGGCGACGCTCGGGACTCCGGCTGCTTGGCGGCTACGCGCCGCAGCGCCCGTTGCGCCCGTGGCGTAGAGCCCAGTGCGGCCTCTTCCTTGGCCTCCCCGTCACTTGACTCATCGTCCAGAGCCGCTATCCGCGCCAGACGCTCACCCAGCGTGCGCTCGTAGCCTTGGACCTCGCCACGGGGCCATTCCTCGGACGGAACGTCCGAGATGTAGACAGCGTGCCCCTGCATGAAACACCGGCATCGGCATCTATATGCGTTTATTCAACAATATATGCAAGACACAAATCAATAAAGCACTGCGTCAGCATACCGCTGGTGGCGGGTACGTGAAGGTGTACGGCGTCTGCGGCTTCTTGGGCGCCATCCTCGCCGGGTCGAAGTTGTGAAAACATTCCCGGCATCTGGCGGTCATCTCATCCGCGTCAACCGCGTCAGGACTCTCGCGGGACGGGTCCGTCAGCCCCCGATATTCATACATCATGGTGGGCCTCTCCTTACATGGCTGCAATCGCCGCTGCCACCACATCACGGCAACCATCACGCCGTGGACGTTATCTCTCTTCACGAGCGGCAACAGCTCGTTCACTTGCTCCATTTCCATGACAGTGGGTCTCGCCGACCACTTCACGTTCGGCTTCGGGATCAACGCCACATCATTGGGGACTGGCCTCCCCTCCGGATTCTGCCTCATGTAGAACCACTTGTCGAACCAATTCTTCATCGAGGTGGAGTGGGGGATGGTCACCCACTGGGATTTCATCCCGTCTCGCAGCACAATGTAGCAACCCCCTACTATCTGAGACCCACCGGTACCTTCCCCCTTCTTCTTCAGATAATAAAAATGGCGGAACAGATTGAAGTTCGGCCGAATACCCAGGAATGCCTCACAAATGGCGATGAACTCCGACAGCGTCAGGATCGAGTTGGGGTGGAGATTGCAAAGCGAAATCTCCCAATGGCGGCACAAAGCGCGAACGAAAGGATGAACCGGCGACCCCAACCCCCGCACGAAATAATCCTCCAGAACAACTATCTCACCCTCGCGGGGAAGCGGAAACCGCTCACCTGACGGCGGCGCTCGCTAGATCCGGCTGTCCTCCGGCGGCAGCAGGCCCCGCTCCACCAGCCCTTGCAGCGACTCCCTCGTCGTCTTCGATGGACCCCAATGCTCCGCCAGGAGCTTCCGCCTCGCCGCCTCCGATAGCTGCAGCTGCCCGCCCGCCATTTCCGGTCCGCTCCTCCTCCTTCTTCGGTGCGCTCGCCGGCTCGCTGTCGCGCGGCCCCGCCCTGGATAGATGGGCGGTGGCGGGTCGCGGGGCGGCGGGATTTGGTGTGCGGTGGGGGTGGCGGAGGTTAGGGTTTGGAGACCGAGTGGTGCGCTCGGGAGAGGAGAGGACGAGTGTGGAACCGCCTGGAAATGAAGAGAAGTGGCTGAGCGGCGGCGGCCGACTTGCCCTTTTATACGAATCGGCGGTCCCCGCTCGGGACCTAGGGTTGACTCCCCTGGGTCATTTTCTAAATGGGCCGACAAAGGTGGGCCTCCATATTTTATTCCCACGTCTTTATCTGGCCTGTTGCGCCTTTCGACAAAAATGGAACGGTGGACTCGCCCTACTTTTGGCGGTTCTGCCCGACGTTTTGCGGCGCACGTGGACGCACGTGCGCACAAAGCTTGTTTTTGTCTTTTAATTTTTGTCCATGTGTGATTTTCTCCACATGCCATATTTTCTACTCCGATCACTGTTGGCCTAGTACACCAGCAATATGCTGGGGACTGAGTACAAAGAGCAAAGCTCTTTCATCTCTTCTCACAAAGTGAGGATGGTTCAACACATATCCAAGGACACATGGTAACAGGGGGCTTGTTCGACCAGCAAAGCTTCGGTCAGAGTAATGATTAAGTCATTTTCCTCTCCTTCACTTTCTCGGCACAACTACCATGCTTTCTGGAATGATGCACAGTGTCGACCAAAACACGGCACAGCCGTGGTCCACTACGAGGCTCTTGTGCTCAGCACGGGTCCACTTCGACCGCGTATTACGCAAGGGTACATCAAAGATGTATCATTTTCCACCTAGTTAGCCCTCGGCGCAGCCAAGGACTGGAACTTCGAGGTTGTAACCGTGTTCCCCATGACAAAGCCATGGAGCTAGTGCTGGGTACGTTTCTTTTTTCTCGACACATGGCATTTGAGGTTTGGCCGGTACGCACAGCTGCCCTCCATTCAATCAACAATGTTGGTTTTCCCTGCTTCACTCTCTCGTGCACCTTGGCCATGTTCCCTAGGCAGCCACAAAGCTGTATGTCTAGACACAACACAGTTGTGGTCGATTTCCTATTTTTTGTTACCAGAGACTGTGCCAAGCCGCCATTTTGTTGCTGAGGACTGGTTAGCAGTGCTAACACAATCCCATCTCCGTCCCCGGGGACTGGTCGGCCATGCCGCCGTCAGGTACTCGGTGCACCAGGCTCTCTCTCTTGATCCTGATACAACTTGTTCCACACCTTATATCAGGCTCGGGGACTACGTGGGCCCACGTCACTTTGCAGTGACTTGGGCTATTTTTTATGCAGCATTTCATGATGACACGGTTCTCTCTACGCAGTCAAGAAAACTTTTTTCTTTCGACTGTGGGCCCACGTCATGGGACGTTCCATAAATTTTTCTTTTCACACAAAAAGAGCAACATGCATCTTTCGATTAAAATAGCATGCAGAAGCTCAAAGAGCCTGACCAGTTACTGGTCGGATGCATGCAAACCTTCAAATACCTTAAGACACATGATGCTCGGGGACTAGCTGTGGGGGTATAAACCCCTATACCAGCATGACACGACTTTAGGCCTGCTCGGATGAAGACCCTTGGCCCAAGAGCGCAAGGCCGACCAGGGCCCAAGTCTGGTCGGCTACCTTGGAGGACAAGGAAGGAAGGGCGAGCTAATCGGCGCCTCTGGTCGGCTGTTAAGATATTAATCATAGAAGATTAGATCGGATCAATATCATTGCCTTGTACGTATATTTGTATCCCGAAATATCGGGCTTGTAATCCTGCTCCCCCATTATATAAGGCGAGCAGGACACCCTCCCAAAACTCATCTCCATATCAATACACATACTCGATCAAGAGCACAGGACGTAGGGTATTACATGATTCGTGGCCCGAACCTGTATAAATACAGCGTCTCGTGTTCTTGATTACATCTTGTTCGTCATCTAGCGTGCCTTACCGATCAATCTACTACCTTAGGCATACCCTAGGTAGACTGCCGCCGATATTTCGTCGACAGTTGGGAGATATGGAATGAAAGAAACGCGAGAATTTTTCATCACAAAAAATCGACATCAATGTGTCTCCTCCAGAAGATCAAAGAGAGCATTGGCGGGAGCAAAACATATCTCCAACTTGTCGTTGAGATTTTATTTATACTCCAGGAGATGGGGCGTGTCGAGCTTTTGTACAGTTGTGTATATACTTGTACTTTGCCTTTCTAGGCTTCCTTCTTTTTAATACAATAGGCAGCTCTCCTGCCGGATCCGTTTCAAAAAAAATATTAAAAAATCTTGGAGACGCTCTAATGTAAGTACATTTGACATAAATTTAATATAGTAATTATGCGATGCTAGCAAATTTTGGTAGCCAACCAAATAACTACTAAAATTTTAGCTTATCCAAATTTTGACATCTAAATTTTAGCAATCAACCAATCAGAGCCCTAATTCTCTTCTTCGTCTTTGCACGCTTGCAGTTGCAGCCATTGAAATTGCAAGGCAGATTGCACATGCTACATGACACCATTGGTATATACAAGTTCAGAGACGAGCTCTTGTGATGGGGCAACACAGCTCACTTGGATGCTTGGGAAATGGAGACAAAATGGATGATACACTGCAACAGCGGATCCTTGGAATAGGTGAGTTTCGTCCAATAATTGTTTTTTCAATAATTCTAAACAAATTTCAATGGACAATTCCTGTTTCTACCTTACTGATTGAAGTAGAGATTGTTAAACTTAAATATAGAAGTTATCTCCACTTCTTTTTAAGTATGGTGTATAAAACTCCGCAACCAGCTTTGTGAATGGTCCATTAAAATTTGATTTGTGACCTTGCGGGAGCATCTTCTGCAGTTTTATTTTTTTACTTGGTTTTAAGTTTGTAAAATGCGAAAATCAGTTTAGTTAGTTACCGCGACACAATACCATATGGGATTTCCTATGTAAACGACATACCAGCCACCGACGAGTTAGGGTCCTCCTTTTCACTGTCGTGAAATCTTTTTTCTTAAACACTTCAAAACTGCTAACTTGATGCTCACATATTTAGCAAAACATTTGAGAATTGGTACGCTTGCAAAGAGGGGACAAAAGGCACATGGTGGTGGTGTTTTGGCACTCATTGCACTCACAGATATCGACACGTTTTTTCCCCATAGAAAATTGCAGTTTTGCATGCTCTAGCCTCTAGGTGTTTACACAGATCTGGATTGGTGGCCGCGCCTAGGATTTGGAGGTCCCTGAACAAAATACATGATGAGCCCTAAAACTTGAGAAAATCAAAACATATTTTCACTTAATTATAAAGCTTCGGAATATGTATGGATCTTACGTCACTAAGAACAAATCAAATATTAATGCTAAAAGAGTACAAGGTAGTACTCAAGTAACAAACTAGCATCCCTAGCAACTACCATATTAATATCCGTGGCACAAGAAAGCAAAATGGCAAGGAGAAAAAATGAACAGACTAAGAGCAACCCCACGGTTTTGTAAATGGATTCGGCATTTTTTTTTAAAAAAAGTCTAAAAATCTTCTATCCAACGGTTTAGCAAATGGGTTTGATATTTTTGTTAACTTGACAAACAATGGGTGATATATGGCATATATGTCAAACTGCGGTTCGCTTGGCAATCGTCCCGCGTGCTATTCCCTAGGATATTTCCTCCTTGCATGCACATTTTTTAGTTTTGCCAAGTAAATAATGGAAAACCGTTGAAGATTGACTCTTTTTTACTTTTGCCATATTCATTTGAGACTTGAAAAATTCCTAATTTTGCCAAACAAAAAATGTAAAACCGTTGGAGTTGCTCTAAGTAAGCTAGTTTGCCAAGCAGGGTGGTGGACTTGGCCGTTGTAGCTTACGCTAGTGAGTTGATCCGATTAACAAACTAAGAATTGCAACTTACGTACAAACTCCTTGGGATATCCTACATTTATTCTATTTAATTAATTAGTATTTATTATAATTTGGAGGCCTTGAGCATCTCAACCGTTTGGCAAACAGATTTTGCATTCATGGTTTTTTTTTCATAAAAGTTCAAAAAACACCTATCCAACGGTTTGGCAAATAGGATTGACATTTTGGTTAACTTGGTAAAAACCTAGGAACGACTCTTCTTGCTCGCAAGAATCCCCCCCCCAACACACACACCCACCCACCTGCGCATACTCCCGTGCATGCTTCACGCCTCCCTCCGCCTCAATTTTCTTTTTTGCCAAGTGAATAATGCCACAACATTAGAGATTGCTTTTTTTTTAGCTCTGTCATATTTAGTTCAGACTTGGCAAACTTGCTCATTTGCCTAAAGAAATATGCAAAACGGTTAGGGATGCTTAAACGGTTGTCCACCTTGTCCTGTTAATGTACAGGCCTGTGTTTATAAACTACTACTTTGTCCCCTATTAATTGTCGCTAGAAATTTGTGCTCGTTCTTGTTTCCCAAGCGACACATAAAATGGGACGGAGGTGGTATGGTGCAAGAGTTAGTTTGTGGTAAGTTTTATTGTCTGGCCTGTTCGAGTATTGTAATACCACCTAGCTAGCAGTCAGTGAGACAGTGCAAACAATAACGTACGCTCATGTAAAAAAACAAACCAATAACGTAGGCTTGCAAGACACTAAGACTAACTGCCCACCTCAAGTGTATCCAGATTTGTCTTATACTCTGTTGCTTGTAGTCACTTGGCTTCGATGACGAGTGCATGCATAAGTTTATCCGGCTTGGATGACCGAGTGTATTTTGGGTCATGCTGGGCCCCGATCTGATCGGAGCCCAGCATCGTGTTGACCATCCCCCTCCCTCTTTCAATGTTATCCTCACGCACTGTACACCACGTCCATCTTCCTCCTCGCGTCGTCCAACAGCTGCCACCCCGTCATCCGCCGCCCCGCCGCGGGGGCTAGGGGTCGCCGAAGCTCCAGCGAGCCCTAGCCCTCGCGTCGGCCGCCCTCTTCCCCACCCCGCCGCCATGGCTTGCTCACCTCCGTCATGGTCTGCTCGCCCTCGCCCTAGACCATGCCTAGCCGCCATCCCCCGCCGCCAGGGCCCCATAAGCCGCCCGACTGCATCCGCACCTCCTAGCTTCCCTACCTCCCTCCAGCTGGCCGGGCATTTCTATACATGGGGGAGGTGGAGACGGAGGGGGTTGGTGAGCTGCCGGAGATGGAGACGAGGGCGGCGCGCGGCGAACTCGGGTGGGCATGTCGGACGAGGAAGGCGCCGACGAGCTTGTTGGAGGCAGACCACAGTGGTGGCCCGCGTTGGGCAGCGGCCGGCGCAGCACTGGGCCGAAATGGAGTCGCAGGGAAGAAGAAGAACACAATGCCACGACAGGGGTGGTCGGAAGGGAAGATTTGTGGTGTATTTTGCTCAATTCAGTTTCAGTGCATGTGCATCACAGGTTGCCAATTGGTCCGAATAAGACTGCCCCGAGCACGTCAAATCATCGTTGTAGACTCGTCCTAGTACATCACGGATTGATCCCATTGTCGAACCGAAGCCCCAACAACTCAAGTTGCCGAGTAGGGCCACGTCTAGCACATTGAGACCGGCTGCCGTTGGTTTGCAGGTGATCAGGAAAGGACAGAAAGCAGCATATATTGGATCGAACAAGAGGAGATCGAGAAAGGAAGTGTTGTCGTCTAGACGCACGGGAGAAGCTGACGTCGTTTAATTTGTTTCAAGCTATATGAGCATCATCAGAGCACGAGTAAACTTTGTTCATTCCAATTATAAATCTATCTGTGTACACGGCCGCTCTAATAAAAATATAAAGGATGACGGCTAATTGAGAACATCCAAAAATCAAGTCTTCTTTTACGTCTACAAGCCTTATATGTCAACACCACTCATCAAGGATGACGTCCAAGGCATGTTGTGAACCTCTATGTACTTCACAACTTAATAAGAGTGATCCTCACTGCGTTCTTTGGGTAGTGGTGGCCCGGGCGACCTAGTCCTAGAAGTGTGATCCGGGATCTGAATCTAGCGTCGACATACTGTTAATAAATAAAAGGTCGATCCACTACTACAAATTCGCACAACACAGCCCACCGTATCACCGCCGGAAATGGCGAAACCGGCAGTGATGACTCATCACAGCCGGTGCCAAGCTCGACGGAGCCTGACTCGCGTCAGGTAGCGAAGGCACCGGCAGTGATGAGGATATTACTGCCGGCTCGTGTCTAGCCCCGGCAGTGATGAGGATATTACTGCCGGCGCGTGTCTAGAGCCGGCAGTGATTAGGTGGGCAGATATCACCGCCGGCTCTAGCCAGAGACCGGCAGGCATGGGACTCATCGCCGCCGGTGTCCGGCGAGCCGGCACCGGCCGCCGACAAAGACGCCGCCGCTTCTCCTTCATCCTCCCCATGAACATAGGGCAACTTGCTCAAATTCATTATATAATTCAACTTGCTCAAAATAATAATAAAATAAATAAAATGAAACTCGTAGGAATAGAAATTCATTATATAGATAATTTGATAAGGTTTTCATTACATAAAAAAAACTAATAAAAATGGCGGCGGCGTTCGACGTCTGCTCGCCGCCGTCCTCGCCGCCGCCTAACGGGGGCCCGCCGCCTTGAGCTGCCTGCGAGCAGCCTCCTCCTCCGCCTCGGCAGCCGCGCGGGCCGTCTGCTCGGCCGCCAGCGCATCGCGGAGGATGGCGGCCTCCTCCTCGGCCGCCGCGCGGGCCGCACGCTCCACCTGCAGCGCCTCCTCAGCCGTCCTGCGCCAGCTCCGCTCTTGGGCAAGCTGCGCGCGCAGGGCGAGGACTTGGTTCTCCGGCGCGCGGAATTGGCGGCCGGGGGAGGAGGTCGACGGGTGCAGAAAACGCCGTCCCCGGCGTCCGGCTCCGTCACCACCGCTGCGGCCACCACCGACGCCACGGCCGCCGGACTCCATGACGATGGCGAAGGAGAGAAGAGAATGGAAGGAGAGGAAGGTGGGAGGCGGAGAATGCAGCCGTGGAGGCCGATTTATAAAGGCCACCGGCGGGGGACTCAAAGGCCACCGTCGCTGGTGGCCTATCAGTTCACACCGCCATCAATTGGCAAGGAAGACGAAGCGGGTATTTGGCCGTTCGTCCCCGCCAACTTATCACTGCCGGTTCTTGTTACGATCCGGCAGTGATGATGGAGACGGCTATGTGTGGTTAAGTAACCTATACTGCTCCACTCTTTCAATCTCCACTCTTTGTCCCAGCGGTTAAGGCCGCGCGCTCTGGAACCTGCGACCCGCGCTCGAGTCCAGGCTGCCTCAAAATTTTTGAACTTTTTTTATATTTTTGTACATATCATTGCCGGGTCTTATTACAAGCCGGCAGTGATGTGTATTTCAAGATGCTTATTTAAACCGTAGGCCAGGGGAATATCTACTTATCTTAATATTATTATGTAATATAATGATTTATGGTTATATCTACTTTTTTTATTTTTTATACATTTATATAGTAAACTCTATGCTTGAGTACATATATGTTTTGTTAACGACAACAAAATATTTATTTAGATAGAGCACAAGAGTACAAGATAAAACAAATAAAAAAATTACATATACGATAACAAAGACCTTACAACAAAATTACATATACGATAACAAAGACCTATTTTCATACGAGATCAAAGCTACCATCCATGAGTATCAACACATTATAACTTAACCACCTCAGTAGTATTCTTCTAGCATCCTTGCTAGCATAGATAATGCGAGGGGGTTAGAGCAATGCTTGTCGGAGGCAATCAGGGAATGCCGCAATCCTTCCCTTCTTGCTCTTGGTTCGAGGCTTTCGGCGGGGATACATGACTGTATGGCCCTTCCGGCTTGAAGAAACAATACCGCGCGGCGTCGAATGCAAGCACATAAGTGCAAGCACTTCTCAAGAGCCTCGCCGGAAACCCCAACATCCGGCATTGCTATATCAGTAGAATTCTTCTAGCATCTATTGTGTGCACCATTGTGGTGGAGTACAACGCGTAAAAATATCTGTATGTGAAAGGCTTTCTCCCACGAGAGGCCATCTTCACAAAAACTAGCAAACTAGCCTAGAGAACTAGCCAAGATGGAGAGAGGAAGAAATTAACACAAGAAGGCAGGCATATGCCCCGGATGTTTGCCATGTATTTATAGGCGTGGACATCACCGCCGGCTTGTAACAACAGCCGGCGTGATATATATATAAAACTAAAAAAATTAAAAAAAAAACGCCTGGACTCGATCGTGGTCACAGGTTCGGTTTCTGTTTTTTGTTACAAATCTTTATGTTATTTTGCTCCTATTTTTTATTTTAAAAAATGATGCTCGTCGGGTTCAAATCCAACGCTGGCGGGTACTGTCGTTGATCAGACCACTGCGGCAGGCCGGAAGTGATGTGAGCCTGTGGCCGCAGTGGGCTCCCCTTTTAAAAAATGCCGTTGTATTGATCACTGCCGGTTCCTTCCACAAACCGGCAGTAATGGCATGGGCGCGCCTTTTAAAAAATGTCGTTGGATCTATCACTGCCGGCTTGTGGAAGGCGCCGGCGGGGATGAACTGGGCGCGCCTTTTAAAAAATGCCATTGGACCTATCACTGCCGGCTTGTGGAAGGCGCCGGCGGGGATGGACTGGGCGCTTTTTTAAAAAAATGCCGTTAGCCCATCGCTGCCGGCTCCATCCGTGCGCCGGCGGTGATATAAAGTAGAGATTGTTTTTTAAAAAATTTATCTCTCGCCCCCTTTAATCAATACAAGAAAACACTTGCTCCCACCTACCACGACAACACGGGGGCTATAAAATGGCCATCGTGCTTGGAACCTCTATCTGAGTTTGTGATCCTTTTCCTCCCTCTTTCTCTAGTTGTTTACTAGTTTTCCAAATACATGGGTTCCCTTTGGGAGAAAGCCCTCCACATACAGATCCACAAAAATAGTGCACACAAGTGGTGCTAGAAGAATGCTACTGAAGATGAGCTGAGCCGCATGTTGGGGTGCCCGGTGAGATTGACAGAACCGTCCCACGAGCTGGATTCTCTTGGTCTCTGTGAATCGTGTGCGTTGTAGACAGTACATTCATTCCTTGAAGTGTACCTCTGCAGTGGCATGCGTTCATTTGAGGTGCTATGAGATTGACGGGCTCTGTGCAATTTTCTCCTGGGGTGGTGTTAGTACTCAAAGGTGACGCCAGAAGTTTATGCACGAGTTGGTCGCGCATCTCTCTGGGTCGCGGTACGACTGCCCCATCGAGGAGTACCTGCCGATGCGGTTCGAGCTGCATCCGACCCTTGCCGCTGCCTGCATCCGACCCTTGCCGCTGCGCTAGAGATGGCAAGTAGGCCACAACCGAGGACGAAAGCAAGTGGTCAAATTATAATGTGTTGATACACATGGATGATAACATTGACGGTGAAGAAAAATATGTCTTTGTTATTGTATATGTAATTTTATAATTTTTATTTATTTTGTATTCTATCCATGTACTCTCTCTAAATAAATATTTTACAAAGTTGAACCAGAATAGTTCGTGTCAAAGTGGATTTGGTCTTTGTATGAAATTTGTAAAATAATTAAAAACCCAAAAACTGGATACGAGGTGCCAAAATTCAAAAATTCAAAGTTTTAATGGTACAAACTCTGTCAAATGTAGAGTCGACCATTGCACCAAATGTTTATCATGATGAGTGTGACAGACCTTGTGTTCATCACTTTTGCATTTGAGGCCATCTAGGGTCAAGTCAAAGTGGATTATAACAAAAATCCAAGATTTGACCAAGTCAAACATGGTCAAACCATGTCAAATCTCTAGAAAAAAAAAACTAAAATCATGTGTGGGGACTTAGTTTACTGTTTATGTGCTTAGAAAAAAATTTGAAGCCAATTTGACATGGGAATACACGTTTTCTATTTATTACTAATATATCTAGTATTTTCAATAAATAATAATCACTTGCCGGTGCCACATTGGACACTCGCGGTGATGTTATTTTGAAAACTAAGAATTTTCAAAAAATATTGACACCACCGCGACTCGAACGCGGGTCCAGCCAGATCAAACATTTATGCCTTAACCACTTTGCGCTCGGAGAGGATAACTGTTTTATTCACTACTTCATATGTTTAACAGTTTTTCTTTGAAATTTGTAAAATAATTAAAAACCCGAAAAATTTGCGAGAGATTAGGACTCGAGCGCGGGCCTCACAGTCACGGGCACGGCCTTAACCGCTGTGCTAAAGACGTCTGTTCGTACGAAACAGGAAATTATTCTAATTAACCGGTGGGCGCCACATGTAATCACTGCCGGAGCGCGTTTAGCCCCGGCAGTGATATGCTTATCACTGCCGGATCTGCGTAGGAGCCGGCAGTGATATACTTGCCAGTTCAAACATGGTAAAATTGAGGCACCAAACGACCTCAGATGGAAAACATCTGAATACAAGGGTGATATAACTCATCAAGATACACATTTGATAGATAGGCCACTTTTGCATTTGAGACAGTGCTACCCAACACCAGTCACAAATTCTTGAATCTCACATGGACTTTATGGAAGTGTATGTGGCACGTGTGGATTTGGAGCTACACTTTCCTAACACTTTGTCAGATGCAAAAATGGCCTTTGTATGAAATGTAGTTCATGATGAGTGGACCAAAGTTGGTATTCAAGATACTTCAGTTTGATACCATCTAGGGTTTCAAATACTGGATACGAGGTGCCAAAATTTAAAAATTCAATGTTTTAGTGGTACAAGCTCTGTCAAATGAAGAGTTGACCATTACACCAAATGTTTATCATGATGAGTGTGACAGACCTTGTGTTCATCACTTTTGCATTTGAGGCCATCTAGGGCTGGGTCAAAGTGGATTATCACAAAAATCTCGCATTTGACCAAGTCAAACATGGTCAAATTGAGACACCAAACGACGCGATGGAAAACATCTCGAATACAAGGGTGATATAACTCATCAAGATACACATTTGATAGATAGGCCACTTTTGCATTTGAGACAGTGCTACCCAACACCAGTCACAAATTCTTGAATCTCACATGGACTTTATGGAAGTGTATGTGGCACGTGTGGATTTGGAGCTACACTTTCCTAACACTTTATCAGATGCAAAAATGGCCTTTGTATGAAATGTAGTTCATGATGAGTGGACCAAAGTTGGTATTCAAGACACTTCAGTTTGAGACCATCTAAGGTTTCAAATACTGGATACGAGGTGCCAAAATTCAAAAATTCAATGTTTTAGTGGTACAAGCTCTGTCAAATGAAGAGTTGACCATTACACCAAATATTTATCATGATGAGTGTGACAGACCTTGTGTTCATCACTTTTGCATCTGAGGCCATCTAGGGCTGGGTCAAAGTGGATTATCACAAAAATCTCAGATTTGACCAAGTCAAACATGGTCAAATTGAGGCACCAAACGACCTCAGATGGAAAACATCTGAATACAAGGGTGATATATCTCATCAAGATACACATTTGATAGATAGGCCACTTTTGCATTTAAGACAGTGCTACCCAACACAAGTCACAAATTCTTGAATCTCACATGGACTTTATGGAAGTGTATGTGGCACGTGTGGATTTGGAGCTACACTTTCCTAACATTTTGTCAGATGCAAAAATGGCCTTTGTATGAAATGTAGTTCATGATGAGTGGACCAAAGTTGGTATTCAAGACACATCAGTTTGAGACCATCTAGGGTTTCAAATACTGGATACGAGGTGCCAAAATTCAAAAATTCAAAGTTTTAGTGGTATAAACTCTGTCAAATGAAGAGTTGACCATTACACCAAATGTTTATCATGATGAGTGTGACAGACCTTGTGTTCATCACTTTTGCATTTGAGGCCATCTAGGGCTGGGTCAAAGTGGATTATCACAAAAATCCAAGATTTGACCAAGTCAAATATGGTCAAACCATGTCAAATCTCTAGAAAAAAACTAAGATCATGTGTAGGGACTTAGTTTACTGTTTATGTGCTTAGAAAAAATTTGAAGCCAATTTGACATGGGAATACATAGTTTTCTATTTATTACTAATATATTTAGTATTTTCAATAAATAATAATCACTTTGCCGGTGCCACATTGGACACCGGCAGTGATGTTATTTTGAAAACTAAGAATTTTCAAAAATTTTTGACACCACCGCGACTCGAACGCGGGTCCAGCAGATCAAATATTTATGCCTTAACCATTGCACTCGAGAGGATAACCGCTTTATTCACTACTTCATATGTTTAACAGTTTTTCTTTGAAATTTGTAAAATAATTAAAAACCCGAAAAATTTGCAGAGATTAGGACTCGAGCGCGGGCCTCACAGGTCACAGGGCGCGGCCTTAACCGCTGTGGTAAAGACGTCTGTTCGTACGAAACAGGAAATTATTCTGATTAAGGCTTGACAAGTAATCTCTTTCGGGGCGCGTTTAGCACCGGCAGTGATGTACTTATCACTGCCGGTTCTGCGTTGGAGCCGGCAGTGATATACATATCACTGCCGGTGCTTTTTAGGAACCGGCAGTGATAACTCCTGGGTATATAAGCGGGCGCGCGCGCTACTAAAAATTTCACAAGTCTTTTGAACCACGCGTCCTTTCCCAACTCGCGGCAGCGGCCTCGACGCCGTCCGCCGCCCCTAACGACGCCGTCCGCCGCCTCCTACGACGCCGTCCGCCGCCCCGACGACGCCCTCCTCCGTCACCGACGTCGCCGTCTCGCCACCCCGCTCCTCCGGCCCGGACGGCCACGCGACCGCGGCCACGTTTAGCACCGGCGCGCGCCACCGCACCACCGCGCGCGCCCACGCCACGCCGGAGCTCGCGCGCGCCCTGCCCGCGTCCAGCAATCTCCGGAGCATCGTCCACCCTCACAGGCATCTAGGAGCGCGCGGCGGTCACCATCTGTTCACGCGGTTTGCTCCTCTCTTCCCCGCCCTACCTGTTCGACCAGTAATGCCCGTATAGGCTTCTGTTGCTGCAATGATCTCTGAACTTTGGTCAATTCGACCTTGTTAACTTGTGAACCTGCTGATGCTCAGAACCTGTTCATGTTGTAAGATTTTGGAGATGCTTTAGAGGGTGCTAGTAGATAGTATAAGCAAATAAATTCACTATCTTAATTCTACTTAGGATTTGAGCTTGATAAATTTTGTGTGATGTTTCTATGCTGAATTGCTGATAGTTAGCCATAATTGGAGGCTCAAATCTGTTATTGGACATGTTTCATAGTCCAAAGTAATTTAGGCCTATTTAATATGGGTTTAATGTTGCTAGCTTGTGGATTTTGTGTAGCTTTAACCATAAGTCCAAATGGGTTGAAATTTGGTCAGCAAGCTAGTGTGGACATGATTTGTAGGCACTTATAGGTCATAGATATATATCCTATTTGTAGGTCAAATATGTACATCATTTTTGTTGGCAATTGTGGATTGTCTTGTTATTAGTTTAGCACTGACTGACCACGGTCAATTCACATCCATGGTTCATCACCAGGTTCCTCGTAGCCGTAGAGTCGAGATGGAGCATGAAGCAGCTAATGTTGTCGGTGACAACGAGGCCGCTACTCACGGGCAGGGAGAAGAGAGCCCAAGCACTTATTTGAACCTGCATGGTGAGCAAGAAGAGCAGGCTAACCAGGTAACTTAGGTGTCATTTGATGACGTAGGCACACCCACTACTGCATTGACAGGTATTAACTTACACGTTCTATCCAACAGTTCCTTCATTGTCACCGACCCACCGCATACCGGTGAGCCGCGAGTGCATAGCCGCAAAGGGGTAATACTAGAGTCGAACCAAGCGAGGGCCGACACAACTTCCTAAATCTGCGTTGCCGATCACCACATTCGATGATGAACGCGGTCTCCCATCTGCACCAGAGAAATCTGTGAAGAAGTACTCAGGGGTCATCGGCAACCTTGTAAGGCAATTTGTCCCCTTGAAGTACTATAACTAACGGGGGAAAGATACGGACCCGTCCGTGGTTCCCGAAAATATCAAGTTGCAAATATGGAACGAGGAGCTCCCAAAGTATTTCACATTCCCAGAGGAAGATCAGTTTGACAAACCCTTAGCCCAGAAAAGAGCCTATGAAATAATGTCCTCATGCTTCAAGACTTTCAGGGGTGAGTGTTACAGGAAGCATATCGCTGGTGGTGCTGAACCAAATTTTGGTGGTAACTCAAAGTTGGCCTATCAGGGGCCCTGCTGGGAGGAGTTCATGACTCACTGTGATTCTGAGAAGTTCCAAACCATTAGCACGCAGAATAAGGAGAACTCGGCGAAAAACAAACTTCCTCATCATTGCGGCTCTCGTGGATATGCCAAGCTTCTTGATGTTTTTCAAAAAGAACTTGAGAAGCAGTCAGAGCTTATTGAAGCTGGCGTTGAGATTGTGACTGCCCATTGGCAGGCCAGATCTATAATGTTCTGTATCGCGAGGAACTATCGTCATGGTAATGATGGGAGCTTTAGCGTCTTAAATCATCCAAAGAGTGAAGGCATAGATGATCCGGACATGAGTGCCCTTGTCTCGAGGATCTTCGAGATAACCGAGGAGGTGATTCAAGGGTCACGCACTTCTGACAGGGAGAACGACGTGCTCACCCAAGCACTCGGGAACAAGGAGCATGGTGGCCGCACCAGAGGAGCCGGGGTTGTTAGTTGGTTGCTAGGTTTCCCGGATGATGCGGAAACTTATCGGAGCCGCAAAAGGAGTAAGAAGGCAAGAGAGGAGGAGACACTCAAGATGCTTAAGGATGTGGAAGATAGATGGAACTCCAAACTAGATCAACTAGTTCAAGAGAAGTTCGAATGAGAACTTGCGTCCCAACAATCTCAAGGACCACAAGCACGGGGTTGCGGCAGTTGTGGGTCCACCCCTTTTGGTGAACCAGATGTGGATGTGCCTCACCCTGTCGATTGCATCACTGACCGTGTGAATGTCAAGCTGTACATCAAGCAACAATGGACGAAAGACAAGGTGGCGCTCGGCCAAGCCTTACCCATGTTAGATGGGACCATTAAAGGCACCTCAATTCCGCCGGGGTACGCCAAAGTCACCATTGACAAGGTACTCAAGAAGAAGTACGAAAGGATACCCATTGACCACCCTGCATCGGAGGACATGCCAAAACTTGAGCAGAACATAGGATTTGTTGTGGCGTGGAGCAAGCGCCTCATTAAGCTTGAGCACGAGATGTCCTCTAATGAAGAGGACGAATGCGAACCCTCGCCCCACAACTCAGCATCTCCGAGCAGGGGACATCCTCAATTGCCATCAACCCCGTCTTCTTCTCCTCGTCCTCATCAGGAGTCTCCTCAGCGTCAGCAGAATCCTCTTCCTTCTCCTCCACGCCAGCAACCTACTGCTCCTTTGCCTCCTCCTCCTCCTCCACCTCGTCAGCAGACTCCACCACGTGAGCGGACTCCTCCCCCCCCCCTCCTCCTCCTCCTCCGACTCATCCCCTCGCCAGACTCCACCACGTCAGCAGACTCCTCCCCCTCCTCCTCCTCCTCCTCCTCCGTGTCAGCAGACTCCTCCTGCTCCTTCGCCTTCTTCACCTCGTCAGCAGAATCCTTCTCCTCCTCAGGTGACCGCCCCTCCTCTTACAGTGGGTTCTTCAGGAACTCGAGCGAGAAAATCGAATCCCGGTCGCTCTACATCCAGGATCTGGGACATGCTTCTCATGCCTCGAGGCACGCGTCGGCAACATCCTCGTTAGCCAAGGAAAAGGTCCTCGGCATCGGTTTCTAATGCGGGAGGTATAAACTCCATATACCCTCACGGCCTAGTTTGGGCCGACACGCTATCGCCAAGGGCCCATCAAGCTTCAAGACCGATCGGCTCGCTGGTCATCGGAATATCGAAGACCGACAAGGAGGACAAGACCTAGCTGAGATAGGAAAGTTTAGACTTGTAAAGTATGTAAACTTAGTACCGAGATAGGCTAGTTCCGACTTGTAACCTTGCTCCCCGCGATATATAAGGAGAGCAAGGACCCCGTGCTGAGGACAGAATGCGGCATAACGCACGTACTCATACATCCACATCATAATCGAAACAGAGAGCGGGACTAGGGTTTTACGCATCTTTGCGGCCCGAACCTCGGGTAAACCTCGTGTGATTGCTCCCCGTTTACGTCTTGCTCGCAATCTCGTGCGCCTTCCGCCAATCCATTACCGGTCAGGCATACCCCTGGTCGGACTATCGCCGATATTTCATCGTCGACGTGGCGCGCTGTAGGGGTGCGCACCGAGATTTCACATCGATCAAGATGGTTTCCTTCCCGGCTTCCATGACTTTCAAAGCTGGCCTCACCTTCAACTTCGGAACGTTCACCTCGGACTTCCAACTCAAGAATGCTACTACAACTCTCACGCTCCGGCTATCACGCCGACAATGGCACCAACAATGGTGGCTGCCAAACCAGATCCAACTCATCCCGGTGACCACCATTGCAGTCCCAACCAATCCACCACCGATAGTTGACGGCACGGCGTCAACACCTCCGACCGTCCTAACCAAAGGAGGCATGTCAACAACACGCATCTACTCCGTTTGATCCATCAACAAGACATGAGGTTGACAGAAACCCATGCCAACTTTGAGTCGCTCCGACGACGCCGCGTCGATCGCGATCTACAAACCGCGCGACAACAACAAGTTCCTAATCCGTCAACACGAGGACAAAACAACCATCGCAGAGTAACTTTTGGGCGCTCCGAACGGCCACGTTCGCAGCCGGCGAATCTACGACGTCACATTCCAACAAATCCTCGTGGCAACCGTACACAAACAGGTGGCGGAAGAAACTCACAGCGGCTCCGACCACGGCCAACCATCGTTCGTAGTGGTCGGAGAGGCCATCTCGAGCAATATACGGCGAGAGAATCTTAGCCGATATTCAAGATCCGAGAGAGAGGACTTCACAACAAGCCTCACGGAACAACAACATCCCCAGCTCGGATGACACAAACTACCCGACACGATGTACCTAGTCGGAGTTACGCGTCAACAAGATATAGCGCGAACGCCCGTCGCAACGAACGACGGTGACGCCAACAGAAATTCGACGATCCGGGTCGGAACCCACCAACTGCGCCTACTATCTGCGACACGGCGGGAACAATCTCAGAATCAACACATCCAACGCTCGGTTGTTTGCGAACGTCTTGAGCCGCCGCCCTTCATGGCGACCGGTCCCGAAGGGATGAACAACGGGAAAGACGACGGCAAGAGATATTGACTACCATGACAACATCGGGTGCAACGGAGCAAAGAGCGAACGGCCACGAGCACGATCAACTCGCCCTCCCTCAATGACGAGGCGTTCGCACACAAGGCCAGGCACTTGCCGACCGACACCAAGACGTAGAAAGAAAACGAAAGGGAAGAGCGCCAAAAACACATGGCAGCAATCGGAGAAAATCGCCAGTTTGGCATGAACCCATTAAGGGATGGCACGAGGATTCACCTAACATAGATGAGCCTCGTTGTTGTAACTAACCCATACAAACGACCACTTGTATACAAACGTGCTCGGAGTCCTCCCCCGGTCGAACGGTTCCATCCGTCCAAACAAACCGCAATGGTTTTATCACTCCTTTCTTGGACAATTTGCTGACTCGAGAACCAACCGGAGGCTCCCAGCCCAACTCCTCCCGAGGATAGGGTACCGCCGCACACCGAGCACATATTCCCTAATCCAATAAACCCAAATAACCTTCGGCGCATCGAACGGTTCGATCACCCGGCGCAAAACATCGGAAGGCATGTTTATCAACGGCGAGTGGTACGAAGTAGTTCAAAAAGGAAGCCAGGTTGAGAAAAACTCAAGCTCCTTAGATTCCTTTTACGTATGTGACTTTTCCAAAAAAGGACAATCTCAATACTACTCGGAACGGGATAAGTATATCCGACCACGCCCGACGCCGAGACGATCAAGTCTTGGACGATGACGACCTACTACTGCACAGACCGAAGAAGATCCGGTCATGATTCACGACTTGGAAGAAGGAGAAGCAGAGCCGAAAACTAAAAAGAATGAGAGATACGTCCTCCTCTTTTATCAAGACAAGTTTTCTTTTTTAGGCGATTTCCTTTCAAGGTTTAAGTTAGCGTCGATCGTACACATCGTTGTAAGTCATTCTAATGACAAAAAAGCAATCTAATGTGTACTATTTTATAATGAGAAATCAAGTTCTTCGTGTCAAACACTTGAGCACATGAATTTTTCTTGTCATTCAAAGGAAAATCATCCTCGAGATCGACGCGTTACGACATTCTCTAAACGAGAGGATTCCAAATCCTGAAACAAAATCCTACGGCATAAACATGACAAAGTCATAAAACAGATCAAAATAAAGAGATAAATAAAAGGAATCTCGAAGGATTCCGGCACAAGACACATCTCAAAAGATCCAATTCTTTCATTAAAAATATAAAAAAATTTTACAAAACGGGACCCATTGCATCTAAGCAATCTAGTCATCCCAAAAAGCTTGCCGACCACCGAGGTCGAAAACGCGGCCTCCGCGTCATGCCCCGGCGAACTCAACGGCGCCGCCCTCCATGGCGTCATGCGCCGCCAACGGCGATGAATGCCACGGACATCAAGCGTAAAAACGGAGATGGCGTCGACGGTGGCATAAGCGGCGGAGGCACCATGGCGGAGCCAATTCGTTAAACGCGCCACCGCCACTTGGCCGATCGCCGCCCAACCGCGATGACATCGCCGCCAAACCGCATCCGCCGTGGCATGCGCGGCCTCCTTGCTCCGCTGCCACTGCTCACAACGGCAGCGGACCACAGTAAAAACCCAGCGGTAAAGATTAAAACGCCAAGGCAAGCACAATTGAGAGAATATGAACAATAAAGAACACGATACTTCCGCGGCCTCACCGCCGACCTTGATGTCGATGCGAAAATTTGAGGGCGAGAAGCGGGCGTATCCACTTGGACCTTGCGGGCCAACCTCACAAATCCGCCGCCTCATTGACGGCGGCGTTGGCTTCGTGCTCGCCGAAGTCGGCGGCCCGCCGCCCGCCTCCCGAGAATTTGACCTGACTCCTCCTCCCCGGGCGGAGGAGAGCGCCCCTTCGTGACGGAACAGGTCCACGTTCGCCTCCGCTGCCCGGCTAAACCGCTTGGTGGCGTCGGAGTAAGGTCCACGATGTGCGGCTCCGCCCTACGGCGTCGGCCCCTTGCGGACACCGGGGAGTTCGCTGAGACACTTGCTCGAGCCCTGAATGCGGGAGGTGGAGACACTGCGGCCGCCGCGCCTCCGCCACAACGGGAGCCACATGCTCCGCCGCCACCACGGGCAGCCGCTCCGGCCTCCACGACGGGAGCCACCTCGCTCGGGGCCGCATATTTACAAAGCACATCCCGCGGCTCCTCCGCCCAATGCCCTCCTCGCCGCCTCGGCGGCGCCGCGGCGGAGGTGCTCGCCGCACCTCCAATGGTCGGGAGGGTGTACCTACATTGTGAGGACGAAAAATAGCGGTTATACCAAAAGAAGAAAACCCCAAGATTAATCAAGGAAAAACTCCAATCCAAGCTCACCTCCTCCGCGGCCTCACCTCCCGAGGGAGTTCACCGACTCCTCCTCCCCGCCGGGCGCTTACCATGGCGGCGGTCCATCTAGATGGTGGCGACGAGCGAATGCAATCTAAAACCCTAAATTTGGAGGGCGGAGAGGAGCAAGAGCGCAAAATGCGGCTGCGGATAGAGAAGTTCTCAAAACTAAGCTAAGGCGCCAATTTATAGAGATTGGAGGACTCGAGAAGGCAACCGATGGGATTGTGGGTAATCAAAACCCAGCGACCCTCTGTGTTCCCCAAGAGCACGAAGCGAACAAAACCGCTCCACTAGCACGATATGCATTTATACGTTTCCTCGCATTTTCCTCCGCCCGGGAACCCCCCGCGCTCGCGACTCACATCGGCATAACTTAGCCTTCGCATGATAAGAAAATCTTACACACCACATGACCATTCTTTCGGGGAACAAAGGCATGATCAAAATCCACCACGGGAAGACGGTGGCTCACATGAAGTGCTCTCAACATACATGCCCTCACCAATCTTTTTCACAAAAGATTTCTTTATACTTCAAAGACGTTCAACACATATTTACAAAGCTAAAAACATCCTCTTTTCTTTGTACCAAATGGCCAAGTACGTCACCCTCCAACAAAAAACAATCGATGCCTTTGTCCGATCAATCCCACTACGTGAAAAGGCCGACGATGATTTCAAAGTGCATATAAGAAAAATAGATGAATTGTGCCAAGATTGTCAAAGTTACGAGTTGACCAGGGAAGAAGATACCGAGGAGATGTATTGGGATTCAGTCATGGCATTGGGACGGCACCATTGGCGCGTCGGGGACTACGTGTTTGAATACGGAGCACCTTTGGTCTCCGATGAAGAGTACGAAAATCTTCCCACGCCGATGCGTAAGTTGCACGAAAAGTATGGTCGGAAGCATATTACATGGCCGTCACCTCACAAAACACCACTTCAAACCCGATGGACGAGGATTTTGCATTTCAAGCGATTATCCCTCCGAAGCTAGTCTACTACTATGCCGAAGTTGCACGCGAATATTACATGAGTACGCGATTATCCCTCCGAAGAACTACTATGCAGAAGAAGAGAAGGTGGACATCGAGTACGAGGCTCTTTTTCAGCTATATCAGGGAAAAAACCTCGATGTACAACACATGACATTGTGGACTATGTAAGTACCGTAAACACATGAAATCCTAAGTAATGCTCTTTCGAGTCACCAACTATTAATTGTTTTCAACTTTGAATGTTTTTATGCAGGTTAATTTGGTGCTATGCTTCAATAAAGCAAAAATTGAAACACTTAGGCTTCATTGACCCCATCAGAGTCAATCAAGGGCTTCTCATCAGTAATCCGGACGAGGTGGTAAATCTCTTGGTCCCAATTTTCGAAGAGTTCGTGAAGAATGGGAAAACCACGATACTTCGCCCTACAACTTCGCGTATGAGTTCTCCACCTTTGTTTTTATACTTCTCTTTTCTCGTCAAGATTATTTGTTAATTTAGATCATGTGATTGCGAGAGGTCATTGGGCTTTCATCACCGTCGATCTTGACACCAATCTGATCGAGGTGTGGGATTCAAAGAAGATTCCACTTAAGGACTTGGATCCACCGTTGCAACTATTCAATAAGTAAGTGATACTAATAACATATTATTATCGATCACACATGTGTCTTTCTAATGTTCCCCCTATTTTTACACGGTCTTCGAACAAGATATAGAGGCCCGACGCAAAGAGCATTCAAGATGCAAATAATGAAGAAGATCGCGTACTTGAAGTAGCCTAAGGGCAACGCCCAATGCGGTTTTTATGTGATGTGGGCCATGTTTCGATTCCTCGGCTACACCAACGAGCGAGCCGGATGAACTTGTAAGTATAATCCTCTTTTCTATGTCTCGTTAATAATTTAAATAAATTATGATTGTACTGATTCCTTGTTTGCGTTTTGGAATGACAGCAGAAAAAACAAAAGAACCAAATGTTGTTAGACTTTGAAGTCGCCGCATTTCAAGCGGAGTTGGCGGACTTCATCAACACCATGGTGCTTTCGAAGAATGGATTATTTTCAATTGCTCGAGCCGAAGGGCAGTACAAGGAAGAGTTGGCTCGCCAACTTAATCGTCTAATGTAATTTTTATTTCATTGAACTATAAGTTACATTTTGAGGGTTGTACGAACATGTTGGAAGGAACGATCTTTGTATTATAATTGTAATTAATATAATTATAATTATTGTAACTGTAATTAATATAATTATAATTATAAGTACATTATTTTAAACAATAAAGCATTATAAAATAAAAACCAAAATATATAATTTATTTAAAATTTTTAAAAAATAAATTGAAAAAAACCACCATCATTTGCCCGGCTGCAACGAGCCGGCAGTCTTTCCGAACAACACTGTCGGCTCGTTGCACAAGCCGTTCGTGTTGTCGAGCCAACACGGCCGGCTAATTCTACGAGCCGGCGGTGTCGTGCATTACAACACCGACGGCTCGACGAACCTGCCGGGCAAGTTGGCCCCGACAACACCGGCGGCTCCTGGAATGAACCGGCAAAGTTCGCGCTTACAACACTGTCGGCTGCTAAGAAGAGCCGGCAGTGTTGTCATCGAATAACACTGCCGGGGCTTTCTACGCGCCGGCAGTGTTGTGTGCTCATCGCAGCCGGGGTGAAAATTCCGGCTGTGATGCACCACCCACAACACTGCCGCTTGCTCACTGCCGGTTCACTTTCCGTCAGTGATGAGGGTTGCGAACCGGCTGTGATATGAAAATCTGTAGTAGTGATCTACCTCAGTGGATCGAGTTTACCTATAGTAAATGTTCCATGTTTTTCTAGGCTTCCCTGCGTGCTCGATTATTTCTATGGCTTAACTAAAAGGTCAATCTACATCAGCGGATCGAGTTTACCTAGGGTAAATCTCCAGTGTTTTTCTAAGCTTCCCTACATGCTCAATCATTTCTACAACCTCGAGATTGCATATACTGTCATGAGTCAAGAACATACAGTAATAATTAATTAAGAACAATCCACTTATTTTGAGGTGATACCCTAACATGAACTCAAACTTCAGCCAAACTTCCAACATGTTCTGTGTTTTCACTCCACCTTTAGAGAAGCCATGATGACATCATGATGCAGACAAAAGTATGATACCTTATTGACGACAAAGCTCTCTACCTTTTTTCTCAGGTGGAAAGCTCACTAGATAGCTATAATCATACAACTTCTTCAAATACCATCCCCATCCTTTATCAAAGAGCTCTTTGAGATTGTTGATGATGTTAGGCTAATACATCACACCCTACTCTATTGTAAAGATCATACGGTTGACAAAAACCAATCCAAAGTTTGAACCTATCCTCATTTTCTTCCACATCAACAAGAAAAAAAACTAGGTCACCGTTGTTTGCACTACATCGTTTTATGATCTTTCCTAAAGCACACAAAAGATGTCCTAGGTTTTGGAACAAAGAGGAACTGAAGTGCCTAGGCTCACCACCCATCTATTGCTAACTTCTCAGTTCCTTGACCCTATAAAGTCTAACTGAATTAGGATGCATTAGCCTGATCTTGTTTGGCCAATAGCTACTTTTGATTTGGACCCCTTTCTTTGTTGATGTTGTTGAGCTACCTTCATCTGTTGCCCTACTGTCCACCTCTAGGATGACCCCCTTTTCCCTTTCTGATGGCTCGATGCATTGAACTGATGCTGCCTAGGAGGATGGTTTGGAGGTCACGGCTGAGGATACATCTGTTGAGGATAGGGGAAGTATCCATACAAATCTAGAGGAGGTGATGGTGGTGGAGGATGACCCCATCGGATGTGGGTAGAATGGATGTGGCAGTGGATGCATCCAACCTCTACTTCCCTATATATGAATCCTAGTCTTCCTCCGGGTTGCACATCCTAGGGACCATGAACACCTCTTCCCCATTCGCCATTGATTGCTTAAACTTAGAGACAATGGACTCCTTCACCCCCTTCCCCTGCACATCCATAGCGAACAAAAGCATGATCGACAACTTGACCTAGCAATCTTTGTCCGTGGCTGGGTAGAAATCCTTAAAATTGAAACTTCGTGACTCCCACGGATATCACCGGATCCAGACCAAGTCCTTTACACTCGCTCCCATCTCGAACCCTAGGTCTCTTTCCCTTCGAGCTAGACTAATGATGAATTACCGGAACGGATGAGTGTTGTCCATAAAATTCATGAACTCTCCCTCCTAAAACATTTTCTTAAAATCAAGGACTACTAGTTATTGTTAAAATTATGTGTGATTGTAGCATTTTTTTCCGTAATTGTAAAAATTTGATGCTACAATCGCACATATTCTTAAAACTTGACGCTGCATTATGAATTCGATGCCTTTTTGGTTCATTTTCTCCATGAAATTTACCCTACCTATAGTTTTTTTGTTGGCTCCGTCATGGTACATAATCATGCTTAAACAACCACATGTATACAAAGGTAATATTATTATACATACAGGCGTGCAGTAAACATGCATGCGCAAATGCATAATCCAAGAACACTCAAATAGTCACCCTGCTGCTACTGCCGGCTCTCGAATAATGTAATCATCAATGCATTAATCTTTCCTAAAGATCTTGACGTTCTTCCAGCGCGACTCCATGCAGCTGGAGTCGTTCCTCTGCGCGTACACGCCGAACTTGAAGTTGAACAAGTCGCCGCCGCGTCCCGGCACCCGCAGCTTCCGGACGCCGTCGACGTACACGGTGAGCATAGACGCGTCGACGTCGTGCACCACGTTGAGCCGGAACCACCGGTCGTAGATGTCGTCCTCTACCACCTGCCGGGTGTAGTACCGCAGCGCGCCGTCGTAGACGTGCAGCATCAGCGTGGTGGCCGTCTTGCCGGCGCCGAAAATCTGCAGGATGGACACCCCCGTCGTGCCGGAGGGCACGAAGCCGTAGCCCTCGAACTGCATCACCCCAGAAGAGTAGTAGTAGCCCTAGAAATGTAGAATCCAATTATAAAAGCACCCAATCAAAATCTTCAGAATTATGCTGTGCAGTGTAAGGTGATTAGATCAAGGCCATCATCATCTTTTAATTTTACCACACTGATCTCCGTTCTGGGCTTGGTGATGCTACTGCGAGAGTGGGGCTTGTCGGAGGACAGCACCCACAGCTGCCGGACGCCGCCGTGGAAGCTGTACCGGTCGTCGCTCGGCACGTCGTAGGGGCGCTGCAGCCTGAAGTCGCTCTCAGTCAGCGTCACCTCCGTGAACCCCACCGTCGGGTCGCCACCGCGGACAGGGAATCCTGCGGGCGCTGGCGCCGGCGCCGGCGACGGGGCCGCCGCCGCCAACAAGACTACGGCAACCATGCTGATACAAACACAGCTGGCAAGCCAAGGGAGGGGGAGGCGAGCGTGAGAAGCCATTATCGGCATAGGCAGCAGCAACCTCTGCCTTGTCTTCCTCGTTTAGCTGACGTGACAATTGCCTCGCTGACGTGACAGTTGCCTCTGCTGCAGCTCTGCTAAGCTGGGCTTTGTGATCTGTGAGACGACTGTGACTGAGGATCTGCAACTAAGGTTGATGTGGTTTAAATACAAGAAGGCCGTGGGGATCATACTAAACTCCGAGACAGAAATATCGACACGCTATTTGTTCCTATAGAAAATTGCAGCTTCGCATTGTCGGTGTTTACACTGACAGGGGTTTGGTTTGGTGTCAGTTGTTTATGGACTATGGTGATCGAGCAACAGAGTCAGTTTGTGGTAAATTTGATTGTCCTGTTCGAGTATTGTAATGCCACCTGGCTAGCTGGAAGGCAGTCAGTGCAAACAATAACGTACGAATGCAAGACACCAAGACTAACTGCCCAGCTTTAACTAATCCAGATATGTCGTCCTGTGTCGTTGTTGATTGTAGTCGATCACGGGTTTGCCAATTGTCGTCCGAATAAGACTGACATGACTACATCAAATCGTCGTTGACTAGTCCCAGTACATCACGGATGATAGTCGAACTGAGAAGCTCCAACAGCTAGCTCAAGTTGCTGACTAGAGCACACGTCGATATGGAGGCCGGCTGCCGTTGATTTGCGGTTGACCAGGCAAAGGACAGAAAGCAGAGAAAGGAAGTGTTGTCGTCTAGAAGCACGGGAGAAGCTGTGTTGGCCGAGTCAAACTATAGACATACTATAGAGTCCAGATTGCTTCGATCATCCACGCAAGCTAATAAGGAACGCAAAATTGTCTATATTATGTTGGCGTCGGACATGGCAACGTACGTGTGTAGCGTGCAAGAGCAAAGGCAAGACCACAGTCACGGACGTCGTTTTTGTTTCCTGCTGCTATGAGCATTGTCGGCACCAGCACGAGTAAACTTTGTTTATTCGAATTATATATCTATCCGTAGATTCGTATACTTGTACCAAAGACCAACCGTTCTAAAGGGTGATAGCTGATTGAGAACATCCAAAAATCTAATATTGTTCTTTTTTTTTAACATCTACGTATGCAAACCCTTTATTTCCTTTTCCTATCCCATACTGTTGATGATTGCTTGATCAGACAACTAAGAATGGTGTCCTAGACTTGTCGGCCGACCTAGGGCGACCTAGCAATGTCCTTGCCCCCAACGAGGTCCCTCCCGGGTAGAGCTTCAGCGGTCCCTTTGCTAGTTTGCTCAGAATCTAGCCATTTTTCGTCACGCAAGGACATTGGTGTTAGTTTGGTGGTTTGCTCATAAACCTCTCCGTTCTTCACCACGTAAGAGTGATCCTCGCTACATTCTTCAGTCATGGCGACTCGAGAGAGGACGTAACCCTAACAGATGTGTGATCTGGGATCAATCTGGCATAAAAAACAAACTGTTCAAAAATTCAATTTACCTCAGCTGATCAAGTTTATCTATGGTGAATGTTTGGTGCTAGTTTTTTAGGCTTTTCCTACTTGCTCCATCATTTCTTTGTCCTCGAGATTGCCTATCATATTATGAGCCAAGAATAGGCAGTAATAATTAAAAATCCATTTTGGGGTAATAACCCTAGCATGAACCTAAACTTCAACCAAACTACCAACATGTTCTATGTTTTCATTCCACACCTACAGATAAGACATGAGAACACCATGTTGTAGATTGAAGTATGATACCTTATTGATGACAAAGCTCTCTAACTTTTTCTTAGGTTGAAACCTTACCAGATAGTGATAATCAACCAACTTCTTTAACTACCATCCCCATTCTTTATCGAAGAGCCCTTTGAGATTATTGATGATATTGGGCCGATCCTTCTCACCCCACCTCTATTATAAAGACCCCACATTATCACAGCTTATCCAAAGTTTGAACCTATCTTCCTTTTCTTCCACATTAACAGGTAAAAAATGCCTAGGCCCTTGTTTTGCACTACCATATAATGAGCTACTACCTCATGTTCCTTCCACCTAGGACATCTATCGTTGTATGATCTTTCCTAAGGCACACAAAACACGTCCTGGATATTGGTACAAGAAAGTGCCTAGGCTCACCAAAATTGTAGAAGATAACATCTAAGAACATTTCATCAAGAGTTTTACCCCCCCCCCCCCCCCCCAACCCCATTTGCCACCAACTTTTCAGTTCCTTGACCCTCTATATATATTTTTATTGAGTTGGGATTCCTTAGCCATGCAAGTAGCTACTATGGATTTGGAACCCCCTGGGTACTGGTACAAGAAAGTGCTTAGGCTTACCACAGTTGTATAGAAGATAATATGTAAGAACTTTTCATCAAGAGTTTTACCAGCATATGCTACCAACTTCTCAGTTCCGTGACCCTATATATATTCTGATTGAGTCGGGATTCCTTAGATAGGCAAGTAACTACTATTGATTTGGCACCCCTCTGTTGTGGATGTTGTTGAGGATACATTTACATCAAGAATTCTTTTATACCTTCCCACCTAAGCCCCATCGGCAGAGTTATGAGAGAGGCGGCAACGTGAGCGAGAGAGGGATCGTGGGAGGAGATCACACAGGCGGGCAGAGCATTGGGGTGAGATTTTTTTTTTTTTTTTTTTTTTTTTTTTTTTTTTTTTTGCACGGGGTGAAGCAAAGGTGAGGCGGAAGATTGTCGCGCCAAAACAGTGTCTCATCTGTAGCCTTTTTAGTTGTGACTAGCACAAATGCCCGTGCGTTGTAACGGGAGACATATAGTTTATTACATAGTCTTAAAATTTGAAGATATCTTAATTTACACCGGACCATATTACTTATTTAATGGTGTTTAATCAACATTTTAAATAAAATAGAAAATTATGAGCATGGTAAATAAATAAGTTGAACTAAGACATAATTGTTTGCTTATCTATACCCTAATAATAAAACGCCAAAATTTCAGTCTGCCATCATGATTTCAGTCTGCCCTCATGTACGCATGCTATGTAGAGTGCCTGGGCCCCGTCGAGCCACCCCGGCCTTCAGGCCTTGTGGTGGTCATAAGTGGTGAGCCTAGGCACTCGTGGCGGTCGCAAGTGGTGAGCCTGCGTCCCTGGTGGCCGCACGAGTGTCTCCAACTCGCCACCCTACAATGGCGCTCAGTTGACCCGGTAGCCGCGAGCAGCGAGCCTAGACGTCCCCTATGGCTCCGTGGCCTGTCTCGGCTAACCACATGCCCCCCCTCTGGATCCATGTGCGCTTGCGTGTAGTGGTCGCTACGTGCGGCTCCGTCAAGCCGCCCTGTAGTGGCACTTAGGCATCCCGGCGGGGCGGTCGCAAGCACCCGGTCCAGACGCACCTAGCGGTCGTGTAGCTCGCGTCCCAGTTGGCGTCCACATAGGTGGCGAGGCGTCATGCGGTGGCACTCAGGCATCCTGACAGTCGCGAGCGGCCAGGTGCATGGATCGACAGCCAATTAGCCGATCAAAGTCTCCTTGCAGCCATGATTTATTTCTTATTTGAGGCGGAGTTCCTTGTGGCTGGGGTCTACATTTGTTTGATCTGCTTCATATGGGATTTTTCTTCTGTGTATATATGGGTAACTTTTTTGATTGGCTCATTGAATTGTATACTCGATTTATTATCTCGTGATGTCAAAAAATCTTGTGGTGACAATTTGCTTTTGTTATGTTGACTTTACAAATTTGGGAAATTCATTCCCGGGTGTTCTCCAAGTGTGCTCCTTTCTTATTCAATCTAGATCTCTTTTTTTTATTCGACTATAAGGCGCGTAGCCAATTTTTTCTTTCCTTTTCAGTTTGGACAAAAATTTATGTGTGGCAAGAAATTTTGTTGTTTGAGTTTGTCCGTTTCAATTCAGAATCCATGATCTTGTTTTAATCTCAAAATCTTATGCACGGTGATATCAATTTGTTTCCGTATCATTTTCCAACTCTATTGACCGTTTCCAAGTCTACTGAAACCAAAGAAGTCCGGACCAAAAGGTGCTGAACTACTGAACCAAAAAAAAAGTGGCTAAAATTTTAAAAAAACAGACCACACCGTGACAAGCTTGCTTTTGTGTTATTTTGGGATTATTTGGTCAATTTAATATTCTATTTATTGTTCTACTAAAATGAAAAGAAAAAGATTCGTGTCTCACGCAGAGATCGATCCTAGAACCTCTTGAACTAGTACTAGTGGGTAACCCCGCGCGAAGCGCCGGGCAGCACGATGGCAATGTACACGAATGGGAAATGCAATATGTATTGGGAAATTATGGTTCTAACATAATATTCAGTTGTGTTGCAAAAGGGGATAAAGTAACAGCTGAAGACTAAAACAAAATACTATCAGAGAAGAAGACTGATAGGTACGTAAGGGTATACATAAGAGAGGTGATGGCATGTAAATGGATTACAAATAATGGTAGTTGTGCATGAAGAAGAGCTGATGGTGGGAGGTCATCAACGGAGAGCTGGATGAGTCGTAGGAACATCTATTTCTGCAATATAAACATAATCAGTAATGCTTATGGAATTCTAAACATCACGGACAGAGGTCTATGCAGTATATGCGAAGAAAAATCGATTTAGCAGGCAATAGTTGCAAACCTCAGCTGTATTCATCTGCGCAAATCTGAGTTCGGTTACCAGAAGTCATATAACAATCCTTGGATATCACAGCTCATATTCATACGAACGGCCTTTGATTAAGAGTAAGCACATTATCAGAGAAAGGAACTTATTGATGATGCTGTAAATCATTACATGAAGTATTATGTAAAAGTTATATTAGAATATATGCTAGGACCAAGCAAGGAACCTGATACGCAAAGCATTATGTGGAAGGTAAAATGTGCCGACAAAAATTATGGTAGTAAACTGAAGTAGATGAATCAACATGACCTAACTATTGACTCGTAGCGTATCGTGCACCACGAAGCAAAATTAATGGATGTTTATGTACATACAAACTGAAGCTGCAAAGGTAAGGTATACCACAGCGACACAGAGTAGTAGTTAGATGGGTAATTGACGCAAATTAGAAAGCTGAGCCCTTTTGGGCATTTCACCGAGCACCTGAAGGTCACAGAATACCAAGACGAAAAGGAAACAGCAGGTGGAGAAGCCACGGTGCATAGAGATGAAGGAGAAGCAATTGAGGACACAACACCAGGAAGGCAATGGCGGCTTACCTCGCCGTGGACGGCAGGTCGGACGTGCTTCAGTGTCATGCGCGCCGCCTAGGGGAGGTGGTCGCTCGCGCTTTGTGGCGACGCCTGTGGGAGCCGCGGCCACGCAGTTGCCCGGGAGCCGGTGCTACAGCGACGGCGGGCCAGCTTTGGGTGAGATGGCAGAGTGGAGGACCTCTGCGGCGGCGCTGCGCAGCTGCGGAGACAGTGATGAGGCCCGCGAGCGAAGGGGGCGACGCACGGGCAAGGAGGTGGGAGGGATGACGGTGGTTTGCTGGGTGGTTGCTTCTAGCAAACTGGACGCTTCTAGCAGCTTGGACGCGTGGACGGTGGATGAAGGGCAGCTGTAGGGACGCAGGAGGATCGGACGGACCAAACGCTGTTACTGTTAATGTACAGTGAATTGAGAGAGGGGTGCCGATCCACAGGATTAAGAGTATAGGATAGATCAGAGGAACCAGAAACACCACTACGCCCTGCAACTATTTGTTATAAAGAGTTCTTTCGCCTAGATATGATGTCAGAAAAGGAAACAAAACGAACCGATACTGACATGAACACGCAGAGCGGACAGAAAAATTAGCGCACATCAGGGCAGACTGAAATCATGATGGCAGACTGAAATTTTGGCGTTTTATTATTAGGGTATAGATGAGAGATGAGAGATATTCTTTTTTTTTTCTCATATGGGATTGGAGGGCTCCATTTTTTTTTTTCTGCGGACAACGGACTCCGCTGTTTTTTTCCGGAAAGAGCAGGGTGATGGAGTGGTCAGGGAACTTGCAGTGGTGAACCGGTTCATCGAACAAATAAGGAATAAAGAAAGGGCCACGTATACCATGATTTTTTTTTTCTTGAAACTTGAGGATTTAATTACTTATTTGCTAACAAATCGTTGATTCGATGCATCCCAAAAAACCGATTCATATAGTCCTCTAGCGGTGAGTCGATGGAAAAGAGACATGGCCCCCTGATGTGACAGCAGCAGGGAGGAGATGCATGGCTATCAGGCTCTCTGGTGGAAGGGGAAAATTACTTTTTATTGCCAAAATGCCGGATGATGAACCGATGCAAACTTTTGCATCGACTCTCATGTTTGTCATCCGTGAGTGGGTATGCTCCAGTCGATGAATCGACTCATACTGATGACACGTAGGACCATGAGTCGGTTTGTTTTCCCCACTGGAGAAGCCCTCAGTCAGACAATACCCTTATTAGATATTTTTTATAATTATTAGGTGCAGAAGATAGTATGATAAATACAAGCGTGCACGCACTAAACATACATCCATGCGCAAATACATGTATACTCCAAAAACACTCAATATAATCACCACGTAGACGATCTGCTGAGCTGCTGGCTGCTCTCGAATAATGAAACCATCAATCATTAATCTTTCTTGAAGATCCGGACGTTCTTCCAGCGCGACTCCATGCGGCTGGAGGCACCACGCCTCTGCGCGTACACGCCGAACTTGGAGTAGTGTGAGTGCCCGCCGCGTCCAGGCGCCTGTAGCTTCTGGACGCCGTCGACGTACACGGTGAGCTTGGACGCGCCGACGTCGTGCACCACGTTGAGCCGGAACCAGCGGTCGTAGATGTTGTCCTCCACAACCTGCCGGTCGTAGTACCGCAGCGCGCCGTCGATGACGTGCAGCATCAGCGTGGTGGCATGCTCACCGGCGCCGAACACCTGCATGATGGACACCCCCGATGTGCCGGAGGGCACGTAGCCGTGGCCCTCGAACTGCCACACCCCAGAAGAGTAGTCGTAGCCCTAGAAAAGTAGAATAGAAGCGCGGTCGCCCGCCCTCGCGGACCGCTGGCCGTGCACGTCGTTCTCGACAGGACTGTGCCTCCCAGACCCTCCGCCGGTTTGGGTCAGGTGACACGGTGCCCGGCATCTCTGCCCCCACCGGTCGGTCGCAGTCTTTGCCGCGTTGTCACCAGCCGCCGGTTGAGCCGGCCCCATTCGTGTCACGTCCACCGCCGCGACCATGTGAGGAGCCTTCGCCACAGCGTGCAGCATCTGCACCAATGTCGCCTACTGATGTTGATGGGATCAGGTGGACCCCGACTGGTGGATTTGTGTGGCCTCCTCCACGGAACGATAAGGGCGTCCAGGCGGAGCAGCAGAGGGTGCCCCCTAGGGTGGATCCCATGGAGCTTGAGGCTGTAATCGCTTGGAGCAACCCCGCAACGACTCCATGTGAGGTGGGCCTTTGCCTCTCTGGCCCGGATGACGACGGGTCCGATTCGAGCTCACAGAGGGACCGGGACTTGGCCACAGATCACCCACTTGCCACCTTGCCTCTTGACCAGGGTGGCGACGTCGCGGCATCTGGGGTGTCTGCATGTGTCGAGCGTCGTGGCCATGATGGGGTCGTGGCCTCGGAGGTGTGTGCGCCTATTGTTGAGTTGTCTGTGAGGGAGCCAGGCGATGGTGGTGTCTACGTCGTCGACACCGACGTGGCTGCCGAGACAGTTGCGGATGCTGGAGTTGCTTCCCTAGTTCTCCACCCAGAGGCCGTGATGTCTTCCCCGGCCTCTGTGACTGACACCGATGTGGCGACGCCGGTTCCTGCTGTGACGGTCGACGACTTCATCTCTCGCTTCAAGAAGCCGTTGGATCAGCCTATCATCCTGTCGCCGCCGCGTCTCAGGATCACACGTGACCCGAGAGCATGTACTGATGAGGAACTGATCCCCAGGAGGAGTGCACGATTGGCGGCCAAGAGCAAGCACCGGGAACCGAAGCCGGACGCCCAGGCTAGGAAAATACTGATGAAGAAGCTCGGCTTGGAGGTTGAAACGAAGGAGCCGGACACGGCTTCGTTCGACGAGTTCCAAGTTGCCTTCACACTTCCGTTGCCGGAACAGACCAGGAAGGCCATGGAGACGTACTACCTGGGGAGGGGCCGATTCACGGCCGAGGTGCCGACGATGGGCTTGGACCAGTCGTGATGAGTCACATTTGTTGAGCTCTCCAGCTTATGGTCGCACAATCAGTTATCCATGTAATACAAACGTTAAGGATCCAGTAGTTAGGTTTGTTGTTTGGGTTGGTGATGGCTTCTCGCCACCATCATCCTAAGCCTTTGTTGTAGGTCTTATAACCATTCTATTCCTCTTAATGAAATACAGGCATATATGCCTGCTCACGAAAAAAAAGAAAACAGATAAAAACACCCAATCAAGATCTTCTTGTGCTGTGCTCAGTGCTAATCATCTACACGACAACAGGTAGCTAGTTATCATTGATCGAGCACAGGTGATTGGAGATCATCATCTTTGAGTTTTACCTCCATCCTGATCTCCGTTCTGGGCATGGTGGGGCTGCCGCGACTGAGGGGCTTGTCGGATGACAGCACCCACAGCTGCCGGACGCCGCCGCGGAAGCTGTACCGGTCGCCGCTCGGCAGGTCGTAGGGGTGCTGCAGCTTGAAGTTCCTCTCAGTCAGGCTCACCTCCGTGAACCCCAACGTCGGGTCGCGAGCGTGGACAGGGGCCCTTGTGGAACGTGACGCCGCCACCGGCGACGGCGACGCCAACAAGGCTACTGCAACCATGCAGGCAAGCCAAGGGAGGGGGAGGAGAGCGTGAGAAGCCATCGGCATATGCAGATGCAGCAGCAGCTTCTGCCTTGTCTTCCTCGTTTAACTAGAGCTGACGTGACTGTTGCCGCTGCTGCAGCTCTACTAAGCTGGCCTTTGTGATTTGTGAGACTGACTGTGAGGATCTTCAACTAAGGTTCATGTGGCTTAAATACAAGAAGGCCCTGGGGAACTTACTAAAAACTGGGAGAGAGATATATACTATATATCGACACGTTATTTCGTCCTATAGGAAATTGCAACTTTACATGCTCTAGGTGTTTACGCAGAGAGGATTGCATTGGGATTGGTGGCCGTGCGGAGAAGCTGACGTCGTTAAATTTGTTCATTCCAGTTATAAATGTATCTGTGTACACCGGCCGCTCTCGTAAAAATATAAAGGGTGACGACCAATTAACCAATCATTCTTTTACGTCTTCAAGCCTTTTATGTCAACACCATGCTGCCATCAAGGATGACGTCCAAGGCATGTTGTGAACCTCTATGTACTTCACAACTTAATAAGAGTGATCCTCACCGGGCGACCTAGTCCTAGCAGGAGTGTGATCTAGGATCTCAATCCGGCTCGACATACTGTTTTAATAATTAAAAGGTCAATCTTCGTGGATCGAGTTTACCTATGTTAAATGTCCGGTGTTTTTCTAGACTTCCCTACATGCTTGATCATTTCTATGGCTTAATTAAAAGGTCAATCTACCTCAATGGATCGAGTTTACCTATGGTAAATATCTGGTGTTTTTCTAGGCTTCCATGCATGCTCGATCGTTTCTATGGCCTCTAGATTGCCTATACTCTTATGAGTCAAGAACATGCAATAATATTTAATTAAGAATAGTCCACTTATTTTGAGGTAATTTCCTAATCTGAACCCAAACTTCAGCCAAACTTCCAACATGTTCTATGTTTTCATTCCACCTTCAGAGAAGCCATGACGACATCATGATGTAGACATAAGTATGATACCTTATTGATGACAAAGCTCTCTACCTTTTTTTTCTCAGGTGGAAAGCTCATCGGATAGCTATAATCATCCAACTTCTTTAACTACTGTTGACGGTCACTAATGCTCAATATTAACCATCAACTATTGTCTGATATGATATAAAATGATTTACAAAGCATAGTTCTAGGGTTTGATTCTAATGAGTTCCACGAGTTGTGTCGTTCTCACTTGTTTTATAGGATAATCAGTATTTCATCATAAAAAAAGTATCCCAAGTGATGAATCAGAGAACACCATTTTAAAGAGTTCATCGAGACGATCGAAACGGATATATCATTTGCTATATTCAGAGTCCCGGAGACAGAGCCCTTGATGAATATGACTCAGAAGACTCTAGAAGGCCCTAAAACCATCATCATCAATCAACCAGGGGCTAAATTGATAGAATTCCACAACTTGGGAGAAGGCGACCCACCGAAGGAGGGGCCCACCTAGCATTGAGTCAAGTCGGTTGGTTCCCCCTAGGCCGACCAATCTAGGTGGGACCCACCTGGCAGCAGGTTTCATCTCACCGTCTTCCACCGCCTTTGAGGTCCAATCTACGCCACCGTTTGAAGTCGGTTTGATCCAAAGGCTACAGTTCATCCCTAGGGGCTATATATATAACCAGACCCAGACCCCCTCCAGGCATCTCCTCTTCATTATTCATCATCAAGAGACAAGCTAGGGTTTCAGAATGGAGGTGTCCCTCGAATCAATATCCTCTCTACTCCTGAGTTAGAATAGATCTAGTCTCCTAGATAGTACAGAGATGGAGAGGAAGGAGTTCCAAGGAGGTGTCGGCCTGTCGGTGCTTCTTCTACGGCTTGTACATCAGCAGGATGAAGCTCTACGTGGGCTTGCTCCTGAGATAGCTCTGGTAATCAACTTCTGATTCAAGTAAGATTCACGTTTGTATTATTCTTGTGGTCTACAACTCTCTAAGCACTTTAATCTATAGATGCAGTAGGTTAAAGTAGTAATGTTAGGTGTAAGCGTGGCGCTTAGATCTCGTTGTTTGTATGATGTACCCTGTATTCTGGGCCAATAAGTGGTAGATCGTGAGGGTGACTTTTATAGCCTCGTTGAGTCCTTTGTAGTCTACTCCTTGAATATTACCCTTCATATTCTATTTATGGTCTCCTAACATAATCCCCAGTTGAATTGTAAAATATGTGGACTGTCAACGTCTCAAACAATGGCCGACAATGGATTTGTCTCGGGGAATGTGCTTAGGCTATCGAATGGTGAATCAGAGACTCGGGAACGATTTATAATGGTTCGGGCAGAACAATCCCTATGTCCAGTTTGAGCAGGTGCTCGTGTTCTTGATCTTAGAAATTGGAGGGGGGTATACCAACGCTGCGAGAGAGAGAGAGATGAGTTCTCAGGTCTCGAGGTGGTGTGGTGTTCTCTAGAGTGTGTAAGACTGTCTTTCTCATTATCGCGAATGGCTCGGCCCTCTCCTTTTATAGCCCAAGGAGGGGCTCGGCCCTATTCTAACAGGTGAGCTAGATGGCGGGTCGTGTCGATCGCCACATCCTCTTCAGCGGGGGGTCCGACACATCATACATCCTCGTGCCCGTGGAACCCAGGTCGAAATAGGGGCCAGGTCATTCCTGGCTCGTCATTCAGATGGAAAGGTACATGCTTTGTTCTTTATCTTCGGCCAGTAGTCAGCTATGCCTTTCTGCGTTCATCATTTCGGCGTGCCTAAGCCCTAATCAGTACAGGTGCTGAGGTCATCGGTTTACTCATGCTAAGTTTTGGTAGGGGTCGGTTTCCTTTTAGTCAGAGCCCAAGGGCCCCCCCTGTACTGCCGCTCGCCCTCAGAGCAAATCAATTCCGAGATTGCCCTGGCGTTTCAGGCTAGGTGCACCGAGGTCAACTTCCGTGCGGCGTAATAACTATCCTGGACCACGGACGCCCCTACACCAGGCGACGCGTAGCCGACGTCGTCCGGTCCCCCACGTTGGGTGAGGCAGAGCGACGTCGGTATCCCTCTACGTCGGGCGGGATGGATGGTCGTCTGGCGATCGGTCCGCCTGGGCTAGAGCCCGCGATCCTTAGTGTTGTCGACGCGATGCTTGGCCCGTTTGTATGTGGGCCGATCTTGACTGGCAGGGATGCTTCACGACCTTTTACCGGTGGTTTTCCCCATGATGGGCTCACCTTTATTTTGGATTACCGACGTGGAATGCCCAAGTTAGAAGTAGAAACCCTGATCTGAGTTATCCTCTCTATACTCCGACTATCGACCCTAAACTAGATCGCTACTCCTCACACTTTAATCTTGTTTTCACCTTATCTTGTCCCTACCATAGTTTTGATCTCCACTCATTCACCTTTTATAGTTAAGTTAGAACACAATTGACTCACTCGTTTCCCGGTGGATACGATATTTAAAACCCTTCAGGTGAAAGCTACAATGGTATCCGTGCGCTTGCGGATCTTTTCTGTGTGCGTTAATAAATACAAACAACTACCATCCCCATCCTTTATCAAAGAGCTCTTTGAGATTCTTGATGATGTTAGGCTGATACATCACACCCTCCTCTATTGTAAAGATCTCACAGTTGACAAAAACCTATCTAAAGTTAGAACCAATCCTGATTTTCTTCCACATCAACAAGAAAAAAACTAGGTCACCCTTGTTTGCACTACCCATGTACTGTGCTACTACCTCAGGTTCCTTCTACCTAAGATATCTTTCTGCGGTTGTATGATCTTTCCTAAAGCACATGAAAGACATCCTGGGTTTTGGTACAAAGAGGAACTAAAGTGCCTAGGCTCACCACTCATCTGCTGCCAACTGTTCAATTCATATATTCTGATTTAATTAGGATCCCTTAGCCTAATCTTGTTCGGCCAATAGCTACTATTGATTTGGACCCCTTTGTTGTTGATGTTGTTGAGCTACCTTCCTCTGTTGCCCTACTATCCCCACCTCTAGGATGACCCCCTTTGCCCTTTCTGGTGGCTCGATGTATTGAATTGATGCTACATAGGAGGGTGATTCAGAGGTCACAATTGAGGATACATCTGTTAGCATTGGGGAAGTATCCAGACAGACCTGGAGGAGGTGATGGTGGTGGAGGACAACCCATCGGATGTGGGTAGAATGGATGTGGCAGTGGATGCATCCAACCTCTATTTCCCTATATATGGATCCTAGTCTTCGGGTTGCACATCCTAGGTCGAAAATGAAGAACCTCTCCCCATTCACCATTGATTGCTTAAACTTAGAGACAAATGACTCCTTCACCCCCTTCCCCTGCACATCCATAGCGAACAAAAGCATGATCGACAACTTGATCTAGCGATCTTTGTCCACGACTAGCACTACCAGAAAGCTGAGATTTCGTGAGAGTGGAAATACTCTCATGAAATACGGTTTTACCCTCACGAAAATTATTCGTGATGTGCAACCGTCACACATTAGTTCTCACAGTATTAAGATCATGAAAATACAGCTTTCATGAGAGTGAAACGTCACGATTTATTTTCATGATGAACATTCATGAGGGCCACCTTCACGAAACTTACATAGTCGTCAGGTTTGTAACCGTCTTTTCATGGCGGTATTTCGTGGAGGTCACCGTCATGAAAGTAATTTGTGAGAGCATTAAACTCACAGGAAAATAGTATTTCATGAGAGGGAGGCATCACCACGAAATAAGTTTATACCATCACGAAAAATAAATTCCATGAGAGCAAGACAATATCACGGAAACATATTCAACCCTCATGGAATATGGTTTCCCTGAGAGTTCAGCACCACCAGGAAAACATGTTTAAACTCTCATGAAATATGGTTTTCCTGGGAGTCCAAAACTGCAGCCAGGATATATATATTTCATGAGTAAAACCTCCGGGAACAATCCAGCATAAACAATCAGATTTCAATGCATGCATATATTCAACTAATTTCACTCCAGACATATCACAAAGTGTCCAACACTTGCACTCGAAGCATATTACAAAGTCTCCAACACGGTTACATTGATAAATAAAATGCAATATTGTCTCAAAAGGCATAGCGAACTAACACAAGTTCTAGCAGCCAGCACATACATAGCTCAAGGTCAACTAGTACAACACCAAAAGGTTTGGTTTCAACCTAGGGTCGCTGGTTAGCAAAATAAGCCTAGGTTAGCAAAATACGCCTTCAAGTTTCAAGTGCATGGTACCATGTTCAGGTTTTACTCCCTTCAAGTGGGTCAATCATCGATATCATCCTCCATATCCTCACTGTCATCCTCTGCATCGATGTCATCTTCATTACCACTATTCATGTCAGCATCTTCGCTGCCACTGATGTCATCACTACCATCATCTTCTTCAAAGTTATCACAGCTATGGTTGCCATCGCCAAAGCTGTTACTGTCATTCATCTCATCATAGTAGTCATTATCATCGACATCAGTGTCCACAATATCAACACTAACAAGAACTTCAAGTGGATTGATGCTGACATGCGACGATCCAGAAACCTGAAAAAGATCAATCATGGTCTTAGACTTCAAGTAAAAAGGATGGTTGCCATAGTTATTTAGCTAAAATAACAGGTGGTTGCCACATTTATTTAGGTAATGTGTCATTGCCTTTTGCTAACTATTGGAAATCTGTTCACTATTAGAAATTTGTTCATTATGTCAAGTATATACAGTTTGTTGTATCTACAGAATCGGCAGGTGGAGATACTCCTACAGTACATGGAGAGACCACCAAAACAATTTACCTGATGACGACGGTCATCAATATTTGCTAGACAGTTCATCAGATCAGTAGGTGGAGACTTCTTAAGATCCTCAAAAATTCTCTGAAATTTCATGTGCAAAAATATCAGATCAATGCATATAGAGTTACTAAGCTGTAACATGGAGAGGGATGACTATTACCATCATCATCTCATGATAAACACTATTTTCCTCAACGAGAATCTCATTATTCTCATTCAACTTCTTATTTGCTTCATTCAGTGCATCATTCTTCTCTTTCAATTGCTCATTTTCATCTACTGCAGCTTGATGAGCAGCTGTGTTGCTTGAGCGAAAACGATTGGATTTAATAGTTGCTGCCAGTGTTTTCTTATCCACATAACCATCAGCTATTGGCACGCGGCCATGTGCCATTCCCGTTCCATGAAATACAATGCTTGGGCATCTAATTCTTTTGAATTTTCATCAAGTTGAGTTCTTGCACTGTATTCATCCTAAAAGAAATACCAGGGCAAAATATGTATGAAATTAGCAAGGCTATAACCATATAAAAATACAATAAGCATGGGTGGAAGTGTGTAAACATAAGCGAGATAGAAAAATGAGTGAAATACATACAAGACGGGTTTGTGCTCTCTGGCTGGGAATAGGAGCGCTTTTTCCACTTTTGTCTACTTTTTTGAATCCGAGACTTCATTACTGAGATATGTGTTCAAAGTGCTAGCCTTCTCGGGGCCGAACTTATATTCCTACGGGATAATGAAATCAAGTTGCATGATGTCTGAAACCTAAGACAGCTAGATCTATGTGAAATCATGAGTGTGTGACATTCACATTTGGAGGTCAGCAATCTTGGTAGTATAAGCAAAAGACAATAGGATAAGAATTTCATACCAACAATTGTTGTGTCCCTCCCCATGGCCTCGAACCCCCTCTGTTCTGAGCAACATCTACAGATTTTAAGCGTGAAGCTTGAGCAGTGATCCTCTTTGTTTTGAACTCCTCAGATGTCCAATACTTAGACAGAAAGGCCCAAGCATCACTAGCACACCACCATAGCTTGCTGGCTATGTATTGTTCTTCTGTAAGATGTATAGCACGTGCTTGATTGTCATCACAGTCCTCATGACTCTTTACAGCATCCAAACGAGCCTGATATATCAAATCAGAAACTCTTTTCCCTAGATAAGCCTCCAAATTCCTCTCGGCTTTTCTCACATCAGCTACATATATATGTAGCAAAATAAATGTCAGTTGTTTCCAGTAAAATAGAAGGGGCAATCAGTATGTATGATGGCTAGTTTAATTACCCAGAATTCACACTTGAGTAGTCTAGCATATGTTACTCCATTCCTATCCTTTTTGCAGTAATAATCATGCCATGACATTGCTGCCCTTTTTTCAACAATCCTGCCTTGCTCATCACGGATATCAACCATACCAGGGTACAACCGTTTGAGAAGAGCTCCAATCTGTGAACCATACTTGTACTCTTTAGGGTTGTAGTTCACATAGGTGAATTGCCTGCAGCAAAGAATATAATGTCAACACAAGATGACATAAATAGTAGAAAAAGGTTATCAACAGCAAAAGATCACAAAAGTTGTACGCACTTGGTACCCGCAGGCTTCAGCATAACCTTCCCACTAGGTGGAGGCACTCTCATTTGTGTCTCATTTTTTCCCTCTCCCTCTTGCTTTTCTTGTAGGTTGGTCCATAACTTGTAAAGTGCCACTTCCACCATCATTCGAGTCATCAGGACCACCATTCATCATTTGTATGTTATTGTGATCATCACCAACCCTTTGAGAGTTGGCAGTGCCAGCATCAGCATTGGACCCTTGCGAGTTCACACCAGCACTGATCCTTGTGGAGTTCCCACCATCAGCATTGGTCCCATGGGAGTTCCCACCATCAGCATTGGTCCCTTGCGAGTTCACACCAGCATGGATCCTGGTGGAGTTCCCACCATCAGCATTGGTCCCTTGCGAGTTCGCACTTGTGGCTGAAAATGCCCTTTTTCTCCCTTTATGCCGAAGCCCGTACATGACACATAATAATTACAAAATTAAGATTAGAGCGCATATAGGAAACCCGAATGCTAGATGAAAAGGCATGTAACACTTTCTTTGGTTTCAGATAAATAACAAGTAAGCATTTTCAACAAGTAACACATCAGTTTTGACAAAGCTAATAAACATTGAATAGTCTTGGTACATTCAGCAACACATCAGTTCTGACAAAGGTAATAAACATTGAGCAGTCTTGGTACATTCAGCAAGCAACACATCAGTGCATTCAGTAGTACAACTAGTTTTTTAATAGGAAACATGAATCTAAAAATCATTTGGGTCATTAGGTGCATATTCAGGCAGGTCGTCTTGGTCATCTCTATCTTCATCCTCCTATAGATCAACATCTATATCCTCATCTGAGTCTAGATCTTCATCATCTTCATCTTGAGCTTCAATATTCGGATTGGATAGAAATAAGAGATCCTTTGGATCTGTTATCTCATCGGAGACAGTTGGAACTATATTGTCCAAGTCAGGCCCTAAATCAATGACAAATGAGCCTGGAAGCCCATCCTCTTGATAGAAAAGCTCTTCTGTTGGCCCATTAGGAGGATCTGAATCATCATTTGTGCCATTTGATGGAATGTAGTTCCGTGGATAGACATTATAGACAACCCACCAATCCACTAGATCTGCCTTATCTTTGCATGCATAAGGCAGATAATCACTACACCACAGCCTAAATATAGCGTCAAACAGTGTGTCGTTATAAGCCGTTTCAACGACTTACAGTCCGACGTTATAAACTTATAGCGACAGATACATCAGCCGTTGATAGTGGCGACGCTAAAAACCTTTAACGTCGGACCGACTTTTAACGTCGGACCATCAGACGTTATATAAAAGATATAACGTCGGACTTTCCAACGCCGTTTATTAACTTATAGCGTCGCACAGTCTGATGATATATATTTATAGCGACCACATGTCGTCACTATGCGTAGAAATAATTAACATATAATATCTTGTGCCGTTTACACTGTTAACCATGTGATCAACAGTACCATGTCCTACATTCACACGACAGTCATGAAACACATGAACTAGACCAAAAAGATCTGATAAGTTATATTAAATCCATCATAACATGTCATGCCATTTTACACAATTCATGGCAAACATAAGCTAAGAAGAAACAAGTTTTCTCCAAAATGGTAGATGTACTAGAGATAAACCAAAACCCATATCTCATAGTTTTCTTCCACACTTTACAAAATGATCCACCTAGTGTCAAAACAAAACATCTCATCTATAGCTAGGATGTCCAAAACACATCATCATGAGCACTTTGATCCAATCAGTGACAGAAGTCTGCTATTTCCTGCCACCACCTGTAAATAAAAGTTGAATTTCATCAGAAAAAACACAACTTGAAACTTCACAGAAGACACTAGTCAGCAGGCGCCACAAACAGGCAGAAGGTATAATACTCACTATGATTTCAGCTATGGTTTAACAGGTCTTCATAGTGCACAAGTAAATTTTCTAAGAAAAATATCCAAGTTCATCACTGAATTGCACAAGTAAATCTGGGCACTCATTTACATACGAAAACAACAAACAATGACAAGTATTGTGTTGTGCATCAGCCATCTCTTGCACACCAGGATATGGGTGAGGTAGCTTTGCATCCCTTTTCATCACAAACCTGATGTGACAAAGGATGAGAACATTACAAGGTCAGGATGGGAGATGTGATACCGGTGCACAAACATGACGATGCCTCAGTCAAGTACTATCACAGAAACTACCATATACCCACCCTTACAGATCCTTAAGAAAGAATAATGAACTGGATCAGAGTAAATCGGATCCAGAAACTAAAATAGATGCACTGGCTGCTGCATCCTAGCAGAAGGGGGGAAAGTAAAAAATAAATTACCTTCTCACTTCTCTCTTGTTGCAGGGATTGGTCTATTCTGACCAACTCGTATTCTGCTACTTAGTGTGCCTGCTTCCATTGCTTGCCTTGCATCTATACTTCTGTTGCTTCTTGCTATGCATCCATCCACATTAACTATGAGACAAACACAACCATGGGGCATTAAAATATGTGCACAGACTTCTCTAATTAGTATCGACTGGTTGACTTAGGACCTACATGCCCACACGCCCTTTACTCATTAATGATAATATGTGCATTTTTGTATCTTTTTCTATTGTATCTTTTTCTATGAAGCTAACCATGTAGATGTCAAATTGGATTCCAACTACTAATTCGAGTAGCAAACTAATGTTAGATTTTATAAAAAGGCGTAGTTACCAGGCACAATGCACAATGTACATTTGCAAATAGATCAGATCCGGTTACAAATAGCCTAGTAGCTTAGGTTAAGTTTTGGGCGAGCACACCTTTGGAGGACGACGAAGCCCTTGCGCGGTGCACAGACGACTCAGCCCCTCAAGCGTGTGGATGACGACGGGGACTTGCGCGGTGCCGGTCGCCCGACCCTCGTGTCCTGCTGCTTAGTGTGCCCGCTTCCACTGCTTGCCTTGCATCTACTTCTGCTGCTGCTTCTTACGCTGCCCACTGGGATAAAAACTTTCTCAGATCTATACACATGAGTGAAGCAATCGCAACGGATCCAACGCAATGGTTCACGGACGAATCCAGTCAATGGAAATCTGAGACGGAAAAGGAGACATGGTGGGCATGACTCACGGAGTAGTGGTGGAGTGCCCCCGCTTGGCATTGCGGCTCCGGCGTGCTGTCAGCTCCGGCCCCGGCTGTAGGCACATGGGCACGGGCGCATCCCAACCGCCGTGCCGCCACCGTGCCTGTGTGCACGCTAGCGCTCGGCCGCCGCCGTGGCCGCGTGCACGCGAGCGCACGGTCGCTGCTGCCGCCGCTGCGTGTGTTGGAGAAATAAATTTTAGGGTTTCGAGGGCGCCGGCTGTTGCCATATTTGAGTGGCTGAGGGATGGCGTGGACCATTCGATCTGATCGGACGGCCGCGTGATCAGGCAACATAGCAGGCCAGGCCTCTGTGTTGTGGCGCATGGGAAGTAAGCGGGCTGGGCCAAATGTTACACAGCTCGGGAGATTGGTGTGCGAGTCCAGCCCATCCGTAGCAACGGTCAGTTGGTCGTTATAACTAGGATATAACGTCGAACTGTCCAACGATAAAGAAATATAGAATTAACGACCGACGGCCTATTGCAAAAAGCAGATATAACGTCGGACCGAAAGTCACCAATCTTTAACGTCCGACCAGCCGACGTTAAACCGATACTTTTAGCGTCCCCCCACCCGACGTTGATTTTGGGCTGTGGTGTAGTGAATATACTAGTTTAACTTGACTCCCCATTACAAATGGTTCAAATGCTGCAAGCCTAGAAGAATGCTTAACCTCCAACAATCCTAATTTTTCAGTACGTTTTGTTCCATCCGATGTAGGATCAAACCAGCAACAATCAAACAACACCATCTCTAGCTGTAGGCTTCCTTCCCATTTTATTTTTATAATGTCTTTGATAATACCATAATATTCTAACTCATTGTCGTTCTCATCAACACAGGAGACACAAACTCCACTGTTAACTGTTGTTAATCTGGATTTTGTTTTCTCATACTCTTCCGAATGAAACCTATACCCATTCACATCATAACCCCCATAGCTAGTCACCATTCTGCAAAAACCAAAGGATATTTGACGCAACGCAATATCAATAGTAGGATTCTTCAAGCACTGCAGGTCCACAATAGTAATTTTGTGTCAGTTTTAGGAGTGCAAAATTTGACACACAAAGATAATGTGAATTAGGAGCATTCAGTAACATTACTTCTTCTTTGAACCAATCAAAGAAGGACCATGCTGCCCATGGCTGTTTTTCCACCCTTTCAACCTTAACACGCGGAGCTGGTCAGGTCTTGCTCTAGTGCGACTCTTCCAGTGTTCCTTATCAAATTTCCTAAGGGGCCAAATTAAGTTAGCAAGTGTGGACAGATTAGATATAAAATATACTAGGAGTCCAGGTTGAACATCTACATACTTGAAGAATTCATCCATCTCTGGCATGTTTGTCAATATGTATAAAAAAGCAGCTTCATACTTCTCTTTTGGCAGTTCATGAACACCCCGAGGACTCATACAACGCCCCGGGTATTGAAAAATTTCAATGTCACATGAACTTTTGAAGGAAGCAGCACCATCATCATAACGAGGCATCTTGTTTCTAACTGACCGAGCTTGTGACCTAAAAAAGAGAGTGGGGAAATTTGTTGCCTCCTCAACTAATTGAGCTTTAACTATGCAGCCCTCAACACGAGCCTTATTTCGTACTCTGGCTTTCAGTTTTTGGATTTTCCTATAGGAACCAAAGAGAGCATTAAGAGAAGGTTATTTTTACAAAAAATGTTAGATTATTAGTTATGAATTTACCTCTCATATGGATAATTCCAACGGGATTGGACAGGGCCTCCTAGTCGAGCCTCTCGAGGAAGATGGATTATAAGATGTTGCATAGGATTGAAGAAACCAGGAGGAAATATCTTCTCCAATTTGCACACAAGGACAACAACTTGCTCTTCTAATGAATTTATGGTATCCTTTCTCAACTCTTTGGCACACAACTGCCGATATAAGAAGCTAAGCTCGGCAAACACAACCATATGTCATGCGGAAGGAATCCACGAAATGCGCGAGGGAGCAAGCACTCCATGAATATGTGGTAATCATGACTCTTTAGGCCTAAGATCGCCTTTCGTAACAAATTAACCCCCTCTTCTAATGTTGGCTGCATAGCCATCAGGAAACTTAAGTTCTTGAAACCATTTAAGAATTTTTATTCTGTCATCCTTGTCAATGCAAAATGGGGCACGTGGTTTGTCCCACTTGCCATTTGCTTTCAGCCTCAAATGCTGTGATGGACGATTGCAAATATCGGCTAAATCTTTCCTTGCCTTGGCATTATCCTTAGTCTTCTCAGGTACATCAAAGCAAGTGTTCCATATAGCTTCAGCTACATTTCTCTCATTGTGCATCACATCAATGTTGTGTGGCAGCAACAACTTACGAAAATACGGAAGTTACCAAAGGCCACAAACATGGGTCCAATTGTGCAATTTACCATAGCTTTTAGTGTCACCTACGAATTTTCTCATTTGGGCATAGATTTCTTCCCCTGTCAAAACCCTTGGAGGCTCATCAAGAACCTCGGTGTCCTTACGAAATGCATTAGATTGAAATCTATATTGATGGCCTATAGGTAAGAAACGCCTATGGCAATCAAACCAGCAAGCCTTGTGACCATAACGAAGAGTAAATGCCTTAGTATCGAGACAAACACACTTTGGACATGCAAACCTACCATGTGTGCTCCATCCAAAAAGTTCCGTAAGCGGGAAATCATGGACTGACCATAGATAGGCTGCTCGCATCTTAAATTTTTTCTTCAATGAAGCATCCCAAGTGTCTACCCCCTCCCATAAACTCATTAATTCATCAACTAAAGGCTGATTAGAATGCCTAGTTTCTTTCCAGGATGCTCAGGGCCAGGGATCACAAGAGCAAGAAATATGTACTCAGATTTCATGATTGTGCATGGTGGGAAATTCAATGGGGTAACAAACACTGGCCAATAGGAGTAAGGAGCTGCATGTGGACCAAAGGGGGTAAAACCATCTGTTGCAAAGGCAAGACGCACATTTCTAGGGTCACTTTTGAAGTCTGGAAAATCTTTATCGAACTGTTGCCATGCTTCTCCATCACAAGGGTGCATCATTTTACCGGATTTGGACGGGTAGTGGGACCGCAAAAGCTGTGCCGTCTTCTGATGCAAATATAACCTCTGTAACCTATTAGTAATAGGAAGGTAACGTAGCACTTTACGTGGCACTTTGCTATTACCCTTTTCATAGCGGAAGGTGCCACAAACATCACATTTGTCTTTACTTTCATTATCTTTATAGTAAAGCATGCAGTTGTTATAACATACATCAATTTTGACATATGCCATACCAAGACCCTCAAATAGCTTCTTTGATTGATAGAAGTCCTTGGGCAAGTTAGAATCAGGAGGCAACAGTTCATGGATTAATTCTAAGTTTGCCTCAAAGTGTGCAATTGACATATTGTATTGTGCTTTCAGTGCCACCAGGCGTGCCATACCAGATAGGGATGAGTGTGTTGTGCTCTCATGGACTAATTGATCAGCACTTTCTACCATCCTATAAAAAGCTTTAGCATGGGCAGGTGGTTCGTCATCAATTGGTGCTGGTGGATGGTAGCCAACATTTCATCCATGTGGTTAGTTTCACAAAAAGCCTCATCATGTCCACCCTCAACATAGGTACTATCAACTCCCTCACCATGTTCTGTCCATATTTTGTAATTCTCCTTAAAGCCAACTCTACCCAGATGCATCTCTACTGTCAACTTTGTCTGCCTAACCAAGTTTCGAACATTTAGCACAAGGACACTTGATGGTGCCATCTTCAACTACATTAGGCATAGAGAAAGCAAGAGCCAAAAACTTGTTGGTTTTTTCTATCCAATCATCAGAGGGGCCTTCTGTATGAGACCAACCAGAGTACATCCACTCACGTTCTGCCATTTTTTTTTGTTCTGTATTTTGTTAAAAAAATAAACAAAACAGATTTTAGATACACAGAAATTGGCATCTACCAACCAGATACTAGCACTATTTTCTACAGATTTCCCAGCAAGCACACATGTAGCATTAGGATAGTTTGTTAGACAAGGAATAAGGCATTATTACCTCTTTTGGCTTGGAGGCAGTCAGCACAGATGTGAGAAGTGGTGCCTACTCCTTCAACCTTGGCGTCAAAGTCGGTGTAGTCCTCTTCTGCAAGCTTGGCTAGGCGTTGGTGTAGTCCTCTTCAGCAAGATTGGCTGGGCGTCGGTGCTGCCTTCTCCTCCTTAATTGAAGCTCGGTTCCTTGTTCGTCACGCCCTCGGATCATTGTTCGTGATTCTCCAATCCTCAATGATTAAGTTCAGCGTGTCAATATATTTTTACAGAACACACAATTTTTATATGTAACAAATATCCTCGTATTGCTAGAGCAACAAAGAAAAATGGGGGAAAATATTTCTACAGCACACAACACAGATAAAATCGAGAAAAAGGATGGAGCTTCATTACCTCAGTCCGATTCAAGCCTACTACTGGTCTCCTCTCCTCCGTCCTTGGCGCTGCCTTGTCCTCCACAAGCACCGTCACCAGATCCACAAAAGCCTCCCTGGATTGGAGCCACGTGATGCCCCAAATCGACACCGGACAGAGCTGGACTGGGGGTAGGGCGGTGGATGCATTGTGTGGCGGCGCAAGGAGAGTTGGGGCGTGCAGCGGGGTGGAGAGCTGGGGGACAGAGGTGTGGACAGCCGGCACTGGGTGGCGGAGGTGCTTGGGGCGACGGTGTCGGAGGGGGCGACGGTGTCGGAGTCTCGCGCGGAGGGGTGGCGTCCGCGTGTGTGAGGGGCGGTGTCGTGAGGGGCGGCATCCGCGTGCGTGAGTCTCGCCGCGTGACGGGCGGCGGCAGATGGATGAGCGGTGTCGGGATGGGATGGGGCGGCTGTGGGGTGGGGATAGGGTCTGGGGGTGATTTTTGGCTTTGTTTTCGGCGGGCTCATGGGCCAACAGAAAAAAGAGCGCGGGCCTTTCTCCTCCATGGCGCCAACACCAAATAAAAGCCCGCGGAAACGAAATAAAAGACTTTTTGAGGCACCAAGACCAAATAAAAGCCTTTTTTAGGCGCCAACGTGAACCAAAATGGATTGCATACATGTTTCCTGGCGGGAACAACTATTTTCATGAGAGTTTATGTCACGAAATAAAATATTTTCCCGGCAGTTTACGGAGGACTCTCACGAAATAAGGTTTTCATGACGGGAATTGCAGCACCTTGACGAAAAATATGAATTTCATGAGGGTGCATTTTAAACTCTCACGAAAGCTTGCCCCCCTCACGAAATCTCGGGTTTCTGGTAGTGTAGGTAGAAATCCTTAAAACTGAAACTCCGTGACTCTCACAGATATCACCGGATCCAGACCAAGTCCTTCACACTCGCTCCCATCTCAGTCTCTTTCCCTTCGACCTAGAGGAATGATGAATTCCGAGAATGGATGAGTGTGGTCCATAAAATTTCTGAACTGCCCCTCCTAAAACATATTCTTTAAAATAAGAACTACTAGTTATTCTTAAAATTATGTGTGATTGCAGCGTTTTTGCCGTAATTGATAAAATTTGATGCTACAATCACACATATTCTTAAAATTTGACGCTAATTATTAATGTGTGTTTGCAGCTTTTTTGCCGTAATTGTGTGACTGTAGTATGTGAACACGGTGCGATGCCTTTTTTTGTTCATTTTCTGATTGAAATTTACCCTACCTGTAATTTTTTCTTGGCTCAGTCGTGGAATATATAATCATGCATAAACCACATTTACACAAAGATATACCATAGTATGAATGTATGATACATACAAAGCATGCAGTAAACATGCATGAGCAAATGCATAATCCAATACAAGAACACTCAAATAGTCACCCTGCTGAGCTGCTAGCTGGCGGCTCTCGAATAATTTAATGAAACCATCAAATCATTAATCTTTCCTAAAGATCTTCACGTTCTTCCAGCGCGATTCCATGCAGCTGGAGGGGTTCTTCTGTGCGTACACGCCGAACTTGAAGTAGTGCGAGTCGCCACCGCGTCCCGGCACCTGCAGCTTCTGGACGCCGTCGATGTACACGGTGAGCATGGACGCGCCGACGTCGTGCACGACGTTGAGCCGGAACCAGCGGTCGTAGATGTTGTTCTCCACCACCTGCCGGTCGTAGTAATGCAGCGCGCCGTCGATGGTGTGCAGCATCAGCGTGGTGGCATGCTCGCTGGCGCCGAACACCTGCATGATGGACACCCCCGTCGTCCCGGAGGGCACGTAGCCGTAGCCCTCGAACTGCCACACCCCAGAAGAGTAGTCGTAGCCCTAGGATATAGAAATAAACATCACCCAATTAAAATCTTCCTTTTGTGCTCTGCAGAGCTAATCTACACGATAAGAGTCTAATCATCTTTTGAGTTTTACCATCATCCTGATCTCCGTTCTGGGGCTGGTGTGGCTATTGCGAAAGTGGGGCTTGTCGGAGGACAGCACCCACAGCTGCCGGACGCCGCCGTTGAAGCTGTACCGGTCGTCGGTCGGCACGTCGTAGGGGTGCTGCACCTCGAAGTTGCTCTCAGTCAGGCTCACCTCCGTGAACCCCACCGTCGGGTCGCCACTGCGGACAGGGGCCCTTGCGGCACGTGACGCCGCCGCCGGCGATGGCGACGCCGCCAGGAAGGCTACTGCAACCATGCAGACACAAACACAGCTGGCAAGCCAAGGGAAGGCGAGGCGAGCGTGAGAAGCCATTGTTTTTCCTCGTTTAGCTGAGGTGACAGTTGCCTTTCTGCTGCGGGGTCTGCTAAGCTGGGCTTTGTAATCTGTGAGACTGTGACTGTGAGGCGATCTGCAACTAAGGTTCATGTGGCTTAAATACAAGAAGGCCCTGGGGTTCTTACACTAAACTGGGAAGAGAGATAGATATCGACACGTTATTCCTTCCTAATAGAAAATTGCTGGTTATCATGCTATATTGGTGTTTACACAGAGAGGATTGGTTTGGTTTCAGTTGTTTATGGACTATGGACTATGGTGAGCAAGACTGCAAGAGTCAGTTTGTGGTAAATTTGATTGTCCTGTTCGAGTATTATATTGCCACCTAGCTAGCTGGCAGGCATCAATGCAAACAATAACGTACGCATACATGCAAGACTAACTGGCCACGGCTTAATCAAGATTTGTCTTGCTCTGTCAAAAATCAATCTACCTCAGCGGATCGAGTTTACCGATGGTAAATGTCCGGTGCTGGTTATTTTAGGCTTTAATTTCCTTGCGTGCTCGTTTCTCTGGCCTCGAGGTTGCTTATCCTGTTATGAGTCAAGAACAGACGACAGTAATAATTAAAAACCACCGTCCAGGCAAAATCCTCAAAATGCTAGCCCAAACATCGAATAGGATTGTCCATTGATGGTCAGAGTTCAGATGGCTGGTTGGATAATTTGGGCTAAACAGTCATTTTAGCCACAATTTACTCATAGTACAATAATATCTCTAATATATATCATCAGCCAGTACAAAATAATGCTAGGCCATCCTTCTTTTTTTATATTTTAGGCATGCAATCTTGGAAATGGGTATAGGATTCCTATGTGTTATGATTTACTTGATAGTTCTGATGATGAATTATTAGGATGATAACACAGCAGGTCCTAGTGCCTCCTGCAAACACCAACAGTGATCTAATATATTTACCAACTGGAAGATACTCTGCGCATTGCTACGCTGATTGTAAAAAATAACAATAAAATTGAGTAGAGATGACATGGATAGCTTTGTAATAAGAGGTTAAAAGTTAGCGGGCATAACATGAATAGTTTGCATTAAGAGGTTAAAAGTTGGTGGGCATGACATGGATAGCTTGCATTTAAGAGGTTGCAAGAGGATGAGGGTAGTTAGTGGAACATGATGTGGATTTCTTGCATGACATCATGGGCATTAAGATGTTGGAAGTTAGTAGCATAACATGGCTATTGGTGGAAGATGGTGTAGATGTATTGCATGTTGAGACAGAACTTGAGATGACATGGATAGCTTTGTGGGTGTTAAGATGTTGAAAGTTAGTGGCATGACATGGCTATTAGTGGAAGAGAATGTGGAAGTCTTGCATGTTGAAACATGTAGTGGAGATTAGCTTTATATGAGATATATAGATTAGCAAGCACTAATGGAGAAGAAAACTTCCTTGACGTCAGTTAGCAACAAACTAGTAGTAACCCACTATTTGAATCAAAGCAACTGCAAACAATATATTGACACATAATTTGCATAGAACGAATGAAGATGTTGTTAGCCTTGTGTTATGCTAGACCACCTTGATATCGTACAACATAACAAGAAAAAAATGTCTACTTAGCACCCTCAACTATCGGTGATTGTCTACTTCAACCCCTCACCTATAATACCAGATGTTCTCCTAAAACAATTGAAAATTGTCCAAATAAACCCACTAAGGAGATATTGAAGCTACGTGGCATACTAAAATGTCCATATAACCCACTACATATCAATAGTTGATTGTATGACCCCCTCAACTATATATATGAAATTTGATATTATAGCTCTTAAAACATCTATTAGTATTCAAACGATAGTAATGTAGGGCCGTTTGGACATCATATCCCACCACAATGGCGTAAGCACACATTCTTGCAAACTGGCCCATCGGCCGCCTCTCTCTCTCTCTCTCTCTCTCTCTCTCTCTCTCTCTCTCTCTCTCTCTCTCTCTCTCTCTCTCTCCTCTAAACTCCGAACTCTTTCTAGGCTTGTGCTACCAATCGATGAGCACCGGATTATTTCCTATTCCACCTGATGCACCCTTCGATGACATTGAGGACATGCACTACACTTGCGCCCTTGTCATCTAGCTTATCCCACATTCTCAGTCTCTCTCACTTTCTCCTCATACGCCCACCTAAAAAATGAAGGACGACTAGATGGAAAGTGTGCGATGGATGGAACAGCGACGATGTAGGCGTGGCACACTTGAGCTTGATGCATCGACGAGTGATGGGAAGTCGAGTAGGAGATAAGACGTGTCTAGAAAGAGTAGGCATGTGAGGTAATAAATGGTTTGTGTATGTGCAACATTTGTGTTTAGACTAGTGTGGCGGGACACAGTGTCCAAACAACCCTAAAGACCATCCGATGAGTCATTTGAACTTTATTTGGTGCTTTATATGCGCTATAATATCATATTTTAGATATAGTTGAGGGGTCAGGCGATCAACTCTTGATAGTTAGGAGGTTATATAGACATTTAATTAATATATCACCTTTGAAACCGTTTCAGAGGATTATTTAAACAGTTTTCAATAGTTTGATAGATGGGTGAAGTAGACAATCACCAGGTTAAATAGACTTAGTATCTCAATACTGGAAACCGAAATAGAGAAAATTATATTATAGCGTGTGTTGAATTAATTGGATATCTTGGACAAAAAACTCAAACCTAAAAGGAATAGCATCCGCCACATCCAGCAGTGGAAAACAAAGCACCACTATGTATTGCGTGGCCGTGAGGCACAAGGTGATATGATGGAAACAGACAGCAATAATGGAGCCTGAGCCTACTAGGTGGAAGCTAAGGAAAAATTTCCTAGGAGCGAGATGAGCATGAGTTCAGTTTAGATGCGCGCACGTATGGTGATCAGAGCGATCACGATCGAGCTTCGATCCATTTCGTCCCCTCGTGAACACGGCAACCTAGGCAGCTCGCGTTTTCACTGCGATGATAACTGAGTGAAATTTTGTGCGGTGTCTCTGATGATGCCGTGGTTTCCTTTTGATTTGGTCTCGAGTTCTGTTCGTTTGTGCCGTAGTCCGTTGTTCACAGTTAGTTTACCATTGGCCAAGCTCATATATTAGTAATTGCCCGGGTGGAAAAAAGGTCCATACTACATCTGAATTTTGCGAGCATGTTACAATTAAATAATCCATGGCTCAAAAAAAAAGTTGTTTTATACCGGTTTAACACCCAAATTAGATGTGTGCGTAGTAAGAACTAGGTGAATACCCATGCGTTCTTTGCGTGGATGACAAATAAATTAATCATGCAAATAGGAAATGCAAATTTTCTAAAAAAAATAAAGTTGTAAACCTAATCTACATCAATAAGAAGATCATATTCAATACGATGAAATAACTTAAATTCACAAATTATATCATGTACCTCAACATCATATGATCCATCAATAGTGGAACTTTGTAGAAATTTTGGCCTCGTCTTCTTCGGCGAGCAGTCACGGTCCGTGTCGCTCCTCTCCGTGGCGTTTCAGGCCCGCTGCGCTGCCGAGGCCATGCACCTCGTCGACGTGCCCCGCTACAACATCGCTGGATCAGCTACTGTGTAGCTTCATCGTCTACCAGATGGCCGCAGTTGAGACCAGTGACACCGTGGGCAGGCTCGTCATCATGACCACCAGTGTTGCAGCCACGCCCGCTGAGATATGGGCAATGGCGACGCAGGAGGACCCCATCGTCGAGGAGGCGCTGCTGCCAGACACTGCCGAGGGGTTGCACTTCCTTGTGCGACGCTCCATGCATTGCCGCGGATGCCGGACCTCTGGATGATCTATCTTCTCTGTGGACTCAATGTATGGATCGTGGATGCCGATATGATGAATCTGATAGCTCTGAAATCGATCGTACAGAGTATATATATATATATATATATATATATATATATATATATATATATATATATATATATATATATATATATATATATATATACACGCTAGCTAGCTGAAAGTACGGGCGGAGAATAATTTAATCGACCTCTAATCTTCGATCGCTAGGTGGTGGGTGCAGTTAGTGCTGCATGGTTGTGGTGGCTGATGAATCACTTGCATGGACTTTGGGGCGTGCAGGAGGCAGGGCATTCAGTTGGAGGCGAGCGGTCGGGAAGAGCGGCGCATCCGTTCGTCGCTGGCGTAGGAATTAGGATGGAGGTGGGATCTATTCCAATAACTGAAATTTGCTGAGGTGGCTCAAGGAGGATGCAGATAAATAGCTAAGTGGGGTTTGTTTATATAAAAGGTATAGATCAGCTGAAATGTTTGTTCCTTTCCTACGCCTAAACTTGGGAACGCCCTCTTCCGACAGCTTGAAGCTGTCGGCGAAGGTTTTAATCTTGTCAGCAAAGGATTTCCCGACAAGGTTACGCTTTTCCTGTCGGCGAAGTATTTGTCGGCAAAGGTCTCTTTCCCGACAGCCACATGTACCCTGTCGGCAAATGTTCGCCGACAGCCACGTATTCTGTCGGCGAAGGAGACGTGGCCCTTTGCCCTTTGCCGACAGCTGACGTGGCAATCGGCAAAGGGCTTTTATTTTTATAAAAAAATCGAAAGTTTCATTACAAGCCATAATTACAAGTTTCATGCTGGAAGCACATTTAGAGATAGATGTTCAAATAGAAGATATGGGTTCACACTAAACAATAAATACAATCGTAATGAAACACTTATCGCTTCACACTAACACTGGATAACCAATTCAATGAGCTATTCATCTCTTCTGCTGAACTGTAGCGCTGAAAATGTGCTCTGCAAAAAAGATTGGCAATAGCTAGAGATAAGTATCATATATATCTGTCCAAGAATTTTCACATATAGAAACTAAAAGGGTATCAAACTATCAGTAGCCTAGATGTCCAAGACCTATATTAGCCTAGTTAGATTACAATTAGCCTCGTCAAGAACATCCAGGCACACAGCCACAATCTTCCACCTGTTTGTTTCTAAAGTAAGTGCTGGAACACCAATTCATGCTGCAACTAGCATGAAGTTACAGTCGTACTCCCTCCGTTTCAAATTGTAGTTCGTTTGACTTTTTGGACCCCAACTTTGACCACTCGTCCTATTCAAAAAATTAGTGCAAATATGGTTAAATTTAAGTCATTTTTGAAGGTCTTATGTTAGTAAAGCAAGCCATAGCAAAAGAAATGATATTTGACATATTTTTTGAATAAGACGAGTGGTCAAAGTTGTGGTCAAAAAAGTCAAACGAACTACAATTTGGAACGGATTAGTACACAAGAAGGAAAGATTTTAGAAATAGGCAAACATGCAAGAAAACTTAACAATTCACTGAAATAAAACTCATGCTGTGAGCTACAGTAATGATTAATATTGAAACAAATTAAGTGTGGGACTGAGTGCTGAATTTATTTTTTCAATATTTTTCCAAATTAAATGATATGACTGCAACAAAGTTCAGATCCTTGGAGGTAAAACTTATCAACAGCACAATGATGTCAGAGGCAAAATCATTGAACTATTATGCAGTATTAGTGCTGTAACTTATCAGCAACACTCAGGTGAAACTAAATCAAGTGAGGCTTCATATTTAAAATTTTAAGTTTACTTTTACGCTTCACACTTTTGAGTGCTCAATGTAGTTTGGCAAGGCAGCACAGTTGTTTCAGTCTTGACACATACTGACATACATAACCAAACAATGGATGCTGCATGTTACCAAGAAAAGATGAGACTAATGCCTGAATGTGTGCTTGCTCATTAGCAATAGAACAAAAGTGTTTTAGTATATTTATTAATTCAAACACAAGATATATAATTATTAATTCAAGTTGACTTTCAAAAGTCAGAAACCAACAAAATATCTCCCTTCGGACTCCTAAGTCTACTCAGGCAGAGATCTCGGAGAAATGAGGCAATGCGCTAATTGATGGCTCCAAATCAAAACGCGTGCATCAAGAACTCACCAGGTAGGGATCCAGCGAGTCGAATCCGAGCACCACATCAGCGAGAACCCCTGGGAGCAAAACGAGCAGAGCATCCTCGTGAACCAAACAACTCAGGGCCACAGCAGCACAAGCAAACAGAAGGTTGGATACCAAAGAGGAGCCGCACCCACCGTTCTTGTCCGGGACGAGGAGCGAGGTGACGGCGGCGCCGACATTGGTGAGCCGAACCCTCACGCCCCCACCGTGGAGATCAAAGAGCCCCGGCTCCGGCTCCGGCGGCGGCGGAGAGGGCATCGGGAGGAGCAGGAGAGGCTGGGGCGAGGCGGAGCGGAGGCGGAGCAGCGGAGCGGGCGCGGAGAAGATGGTGGTGGAGGCGAGGAGGACAAGGAAGAAGGGCGGGGTGGCGCGGAGCACCCGGCTACCGGCCGCCGCCGCCGCCGCGGGGTGGGCGCGAATCTGGGAGTGGAGATCCCGGGGTCTAGTGGAGGTGGGGAGATGGTGGAGGAGCGGGTGCGGCGCGCGGGTCGGGGTGCGCGGCGCCCGGGGGGAGAGCGAGTGGTGGTGGTGGTGGTGGTGAACTCCCACCAGCTGCTCCATTTCCTCCGGCGGCGAGCCCCATCGCGAGAGAGGGTGGGGGAGAGAGGGGAGAGAGTGGCGGCACACGGTGGGAGAGAGGGTGGGGGAGAGAGCTGGGGGTGGGGGGTTAGGGTTTAGGTATATGTAGGGGTTCTGTGGGCCGCTGGCGCCTTTTCTATTTTAAATCTTTCAAATTCAAAAGCATGAGAATGTGCTGCCTTTTGAAATTCAAACTTTTTATATTGTCCTATTATATTGTTTAGAAGCACATGTTCAAATTTGATATTGTTTTATAATATTTTGCTATATTTCAATCATTTATTTCATTTACTTGAATTTTTTTTTGGATAATTCAAAATTGAACTACAAGTGTATAAAATAATAAAATCTAGTCATTCAAAAAATTATGTTCATGTTGGAGAGTGAATATTATGGCTGTATCCAGGAACTCACCCAAAATTTTGAACGACTTGTTTAGGAAACATGACCATTCATTTGTAGGAGAAGTGTTTTCTAATTATACTAGTTAAGTGCCCGTGCGTTGCTACGGGTAAAATATTTCATGACATTCAATAAAAAAGGGAATATATACATAGATATAATCTTAGGTTCGCGTCCATGCGTTGCTACGGGTTTAACTCCATATATCTTCCAGTATTTCAAAAGATCAAGTGATAATTCTAATTGCTAAAAATAAATTATGTAATCTCATAAGTCTATTTTCAAAAGCCATTACTCATATTGCTATTTAGCAAGCAAGGAAGGAAAAAAAAACAGCTTTGCAAATCTGTAGCATGTATGGTGCTTGCCATGCTTACACTCAAGTTGATGCTTCCATCTTGCAATCACAAACATACATTCTGGGAGCACCTCTATGCAATTGTCTAGTCGTCACATGGACATATTCAGCGTTCATAATCCAAACAACAGTAGTCAAATTCACAATTGGTGTGCATTCTATGTCCAGCTTATCAAAGACAACATTACAATATTCAATGTCCAACATATATTATGAATATTGTATTTTCACTGTCCAAACAACAAATCGCAATCAACATTTTTAGATTGAAAACAACAATCAACAGTCACAAATTGACACAAGACATTCTATCATTAAAGTCAATATTGAGACAAAATCTCAATCCAAGAATATACAAGTTTACAACTTTTCTCCTTATGAAGCTTGGCTTCTCAAACTACTGGTACCACCCTCCAGAAGGCAAATGTCGTCGCCACCCTTCCTCCTGCAGTTGTGTGGCAGCTGTGGCCTGTAGTAGCTCCTTTAGTGTAAGCTCACACATGGCATTGCCTCACCACCTCACTACCTTCTCTGTACACAAAATATTTTCGAAACAAAATAATACGGAGTAGCAGCAAAGGAGAAGCAATGTGGATGAGAAAGCAGCATGCCAAGATTGAAGACCTAAAGGCTGAAGCCATGCCAGTCCATGCCAGTCAGTAAATTCTAGAGCTGCTCAAACATCATAGCTATATTCAGGACAACAAATCTTTTTATCAGATCATTTTGAGCTCAAAGCAAGGAATCAAATTGCGGGGCAACATGGAAGCTCTCAGTTCCAAGCATTGTTTAGTTCATATGCAAAAAAAGCTATTGTTTCAAAAAAATGCAAAAAAGCTCACAAATGAAGCTAGCAACTCAGAAATCTAGACAATTAGAAATTCGACATGGCTCTAGTGACCAATCAGACTACCAAAAACATTAAGCTGAAAATTTTCATTTAGAGTTGTCAGTTGCTAGATTTCAGCAGCAGTAGCGAGGACTGCAGAGAAACAGAGCTGCTTACCTCCATCTTTGTAGAATTGTTGTTCCCCCCTCTCGGATATGATTGATGGCAGTTCCGAGGACCAGGGCAACACGGCTTCAAAGCGACATAGTAGTACATGGAACCAAGGTACACCTGCTGCTGCAACCAAAAAAAAGCAGGAACCAAGAAAAATCAGATGCACCATCTAGAACCAAGAAGATTTTGAGCAGATGGAGCTCTTGCTAACTGAAATTAATATTTATTATTTATGTCAACTTTGTTAGTATTTGGTAGTTCCTTAGGTGTACTGTTGTTGACTTGTTGGTCCTAAAACTGAATGGCTAGCCACTTGCTACTGTTCTTTCCAGGTTCAATTAATGGTTATGAGTAGCATCACATGAATTTCTATAGGAATGTAGCAGTGTTCTGTGCAGCAGCAAACTGAAGAAACAAATGCTATGCAGAAAATTGAGAAACACAATTGATCTATTTGAAATTACAATACTTCTCACAGAATTTTTCATAAGGATGGTTCCAAGTTGAAAATTTTCTCATTATATAGCTAACTACATCGTATCCAAATTGAATGTCTTTCCTTTACAGCTAGAAGCATTTCTTCTTCTCCTTCCTTCTTAGCAATACAATTTAGTGCATGCTGGCACAGAGCTGTCCAATCAAGATGCATGAACAAACACATACCTCTCGCGTCCAGTATAGGGCCCTCGACAAAAGAACCAATAAAAAAATCTATTATGCTAACTATTTTCTATCAGACTACCATCTTTTATTGAATTTTACAAATAACTTGACATTTGCATTGGTAAAAGGGAAACCATTTACAATGACATGGACTACAAATAACTGACCTGATCAACCTAGAATCAACAATCCCTCTCCTTTTAGTAATAGCATCGTGGACTTACAACCACAACCAAGACAAAAAATATTCATAGTGCAAACGCATGAGGAAGAGCCATTAGAGACAGAAAGACACTGCTGACACTTCTGCCCACTGGCTCAGGCATCGGCTGCCTTTCCTCTACAAATTTTGATCGACCCTGACACTTTCCTGAGCAGAGATTTCTGAAACAACAACATACACTGACGCAAACGAAATCTAAATGAGGTACCACTTGATCACTGTCAATTGAACCCCGAGCAGGTACCTTCCCATTCTCCATCAGAAAAGGCAGCATCCTCTTGTAGCTTAACGAGCTTGGATGATAAACAAACCCGACCTTGTGCATCAGGCAAGCGACTAAAAAACCTCAGAACGTATTCTCCATTAGTTTCAGAAAAATAGACCATATGCAAATATGATCGTGGATGCTCCAATATCAAACTCACCGGCTTGTTAGTTAGGTCATAAGGGATAGACTTAATCTCTTCAGTAAAATTGTTGCCGGTAACCTTCACATCGGTGTCTCCTTCAGTGTTCACCACCACCGACCACGGACTTCGGGTTTGCAGTTTGCACGCAGGTCCTACCGACTATCAGATCCACCGAGTGTTTGAGTGTGCACCCATGTCTTGCGGGAACACCTCCTTTGCCGATTGAGTTATCTGAAAGCAACATGACATGAGCGTAAGAACACAGGCGTGCAGGGATATCGATCAGATACTGAAATCACAAAAAGGCAATGCAAGAAGGGCAGCAGACAGATCGAGAAGCGAGCACCGAACTTCCCAACTTACAATCAAGGTCTCCGGCCGCCGCTGCAGCTGACTCGACCTCCGGAGGCGTGCTTTCGACGGGTCGGGGGCTTCACGGTGGGACGCACTCAGGGGAGGTGTCGAGGGAGCCGGCGGCAGGCGAAATCCAGGACGCCCCAACCGCCTGGCTGCCATGGCTGGCCGGCTGGCGGCCTCGGCCGCCGACCCACCGAGCGAGCACCCGAGGAGCCCGGGCATGGCACCGGCTGGACGCCCCGAGTACCCGCCTGGCCACCGCCGCTCCGGCTGGCCATGGCGCTCGGCCTCCTTTGCGCGGTCCTGTGCCCATGGTTGGCGGCCGGCGGCGGGGGCCGGGGTGTTGGCGGCACCCTGGGCTCTGTAACAACCTGGAAAATTCACTAAACACAAAAATCCCAACTACAAATTTTTTTCTAAACAAACCCATGTTTGTTGCTTGTCATGTAGTAAACCCTACCTAGTTACACTACAGATGCATTGTAACATCATCACATGTGTCTTAATATTCCCTTAAGCCACATGTGATTAGGATCTTGATTAGAACACATGTACCCTAAAGTCGTGACCTCGCATAGCAATGCATTCCTTTATAAGCCCCTATGACGACTTCATATATGCACTAGTGAAACCTACTTGATCCATAGTTATTATCACATGTTCAATCATGGGGAGTCATGCATCATTTTCTTGAACTTTAAACTTTATGAGTGAATTAGATTTTTATTTGGTTTTCATTTGTATCGATTATAATAAATCAACAACACACCCATAATATTTGTAAGTGTATATTATTATGGGAATAATATCCTAACTAGCCTATGACCACTATGACCACCATGGAATGTTGTACAAGTGATACAAAGCACAATGTTTTTACCTACACATAATAATTGGCCAAAACAGAAATAGAAAAGGGGAAAAGAAAAGGAAGGAAAAATGACAAAGCCGATCGGCCCAAAGCCCAACTGCCGGCCTGCTATTTCTCTTCCTCTCTTCTATTCTCTCTCGGCCCGATCAGATAAACCAGCCCAACATGGCAATCCGGCCCATCTCTTTTCCCCTTTCCTTTTCTCAGACCGCCCGGCCCAACAGCAACGCCAACCGGCCCACGACGCCTCAGCCCAGCAAGCCCGCAAGCACACCACGTGCAACTGTTCCCTCTCACACTGACACTGACGGGAGGACCCTACCCGTCATACCTTTCCCTTTGCCCCCTCCCTGTTTCACCGGATCGGCAAAAGCAGAGTACGCCGATGCCGCACGGATTCCCCACGCAACCACCTCCACCGCCCGATCCCGTCCTCCAAGCATCGCACGGCGCTATGCCCTCCCGCTCGGACGCCGTGGGACCCATGGGTCACGCAAATCACATGACCTCTGCCAGCGAGTGAAATCGCCGTGGCAGAGCATCATGGCACATCTGCCGTGCTCCCTTTTCTTTCCCCTTCGCGCCCAAGGAACCAAACAAGCGTCGCTGACCACTGGACCCAACCGCGCAGATGATAGCGATAGCTGAAGCAACCCAGAGCCATCTGATCGAGCTCCGCGATCATGGACCGTCCGCCGTGCGCCCATGTCCACCGCTCGCCTATAAGAGCCCGGCGCCGGAAGCCCCAGAACCCTAGCCAAATTCCCTCGCGCCGCCGCCGCTCCTTGACCACCCACCGGCCACACACCGAGAGCAAGAAAGAGGAGTAAAGAAGAAGAAGGAGGCGGGGAAAGAAGAGGAGCCGGAGCCGCGGCCGCCGGAGTTGGAGGAGAAGCACTCGCCGGAGAAGGAGCTGCTGCTGCCGAGCCCGTACCGCGAGCGTACCACGACATCACCTACGACCGCGAGCCGTTCTTCTACTTCGCCACCTCACCACTTTGCGACGCCACCGCGCCAAGTCCCTGTTCGCCTAAAGCTCGGTGAGCACCGCCGCCCCCGCTCTGTTCTTCTTGCCGAGACCCGCCATGACCGCCGCAGTCTCGCACCGAGACGCGCTGGCTGAGCCTCTTCCGGCTTCGGTACACGCACATGGACACGAGCACGAGACCGGCCTAACCCAAGGAAGCCACGGCGTCGGAGGGCGCCGGGGCGGACCTGCCTGCCCATGAGCTCGCCGTGGCCAAGCCATGCCGCGGCGAGGAGATGCACAGGCCCCATCTTGGATCGATGGACCCCAAGATCACTGGAGATGGACCCACATCGTCGTGGCGCACATGGTGCGCACGCTAGAACTGTAAGATGACCCCGGATGATTCTTGCCGCCTTGACCATGCCATCGCCGGCGTGCACTGGAGCACCGCCGTGTCGCCGCCCTTGCGCATCATACCGGCCGCCATGCTCTATTATGGCTGGCCGTCGAGCCTCTCCGTGACCCCACGCACGCAGCCGCCTAGAAGATGGAACCCAGTACTGTCGACGAAATATCGGTGATAGTCCAACCAGGGGTATGCCCTGACCGGTAATGGATTGGTGGAAGGCGCACGAGATTGCAAGCAAGATGTAAACAGGGAACAATCACACGAGGTTTACCCAGGTTCAGGACGCAAGGATGTGTAAAACCCTAGTCCTGCTCTCTGTTTCGATTATGATGTGGATGTGTGAATCTGTGCGTTATGCCAGATTCTGTCCTCTGGCACGGGGGTCCTTGCTCTCCTTATATATCACGGGGAGCAAGGTTACAAGTCGGAACTAGCCTATCTGGTACTAAGTTTACATGCTTTACAAGTCTAAACTTTCCTATCTCAGCTAGGTCTGTCCTCCTTGTCGGTCCTGGAGAATCTTGCCCGTTTTAGGCTGTCCGACCAGCCTGGGCCGATCGGTCTTGGAGTTTGATGGGCCGGCTTGGTGATAACGTGTCGGCCCAAACTAGGCCGTGAGGGTATATGGAGTTTACACCTCCACAGCTAGTCCCCGAGCATCATGGATCTTGAGGGAAAAACACCGTCTTCGCTTGGTTAAGTGAGAATGGGTGGTCGGACACACGTTCGACATATGGTCCGGCAAGTCTGGAGGACCGTCTTGTGTTTCCGACCACTCTTTCCTCTACACTTGGTTGACGCTTTCGTTTGACCGAAAGATTTATGATGCTCCTGAAAAGAAAAAAGAATTTTGAAAGGGTCCCAAATCTGGAGACGTGGGCCCTCGTTAGTGTGTGATGCCTGCCATCACATGGTATCTGTCGTACTTGGTTACTACTTTAGCTTAGTTTTGAACTAAACTTCTTTGTGAAAAAAGATCAGGCCGAGTCATGCAAATGACGTGGGCCCACGTAGTCCCCGAGGTTGCTGTAAGATAGTATATGTTGCAGCAAGTTCTAAAAGAAGGATCTAGCCCATGTCACCTCTGAGGTGACATGGGCCCACGTAGTCCCCGAGCCTGAGATGAGGTGGAACACGTTATGTCAGGGTCTAAAAAGACGACCTGCATATGGTATCGTGCTTTATGTGTTTCCGACCACTCTTTGAGTGAGACCGAGCAGGCCAAATTTCATTTGGGCTGGTCGGTTTGAACCATGCCATGACTTTGTCATGATTAAGTTAAAACAGCTTTGCTATTTAACTCAGTCCCCAGCGTGGCTGTGAGACCATGGTTTTGAATCTAAACCTAGTAAATAGCTTTGCTATTTGTGTGCCAGAATAACCGGTATCATTGGCAAAAAATCCCAGCTCAGCTGCTGGATTGTGTGGGTTGAACTATTGATGCTATACTGTAACTTCGTTACAGCGGGTTGGAACAGCTTTGCTGTGAACCCAGTCTTTTTAGCGAGGCTGTTCTAAGACTATAGCTAAAAGACAGACTTAAATGGCCATCAGTAGCTTCACTTACTGGGCCAGCTTTCAGGTTGTCTGGTAAGCTGTGCGTCTGTAAAAAGAAATGGTTCTTTTATGAATTTAAATGGGGAGAGGAAAACTAACCACAAAAGCCTTTTTGCTTGGGGCGGCCCAATTCCTCTTGCCCATTTAAAGGAAAAAACCCTAGTGTGGTTAAAAGCTTTGGTGCCGCCGTCATTTGGACTACTTGTTTTCATTTCGCCTGCAGTTCCTTTAACCAGTTCATTCCGCCGCCCTTGCTCCGTGCCTAGGGTTAGCTCAAGTAACCGTGTCCTTCCGTTTCGAAGATCATGGCGAAGGGGCGTCAATCTGCAGCAGAGAAGAGGAAGGAGAAGAAAGAGCAGAAAGAATATGAGAAGCAAATGAAGCTTATGTGGTCGCCCACTCAATCGACGGCGGCATCTCTGAATGCTTTGGCGGATGGCGGTATGATTCCTGCCGCAGCTCTTGGAGTGTGGCGTGCGCCACCACGAGGTGAGGCGTTCCCTCGTCCTTATGATGGTGAAATAGTTGTATTTGAGGACTATTTCATCAAAAGCTTGGGTATTCCACTTCATACTTTCTTGGTGGAACTCTGTCTTCTTTGGGAAATATCGGTCTGCAATCTTCAACCCAATTCGATTATGACGATTGCTCTCTTTGTTGCTTATTGTGAGTTGTATCTTGCAATTCCCCCGAATTTCAATGTCTTCCGTCATTTTTACGAATTGAAGAGAAGAGGGAATTTCAACGAGTAGGGTATCAATGTTGTTACATCCCCTGGTGCTGTTCAGCCATCATTGCCAGGACTAGCACTAGATTCCTCCCTGGTTTCTCTTCCTGAAGGTGATCAACGTCCTTTGAATATGCGTCTGGGTGGTTTTGGACCAAATGTATCAATTGCAGATCATCCTGAGGTAATGGAAGAGATCAGGGGGGGAACTTCTTCTGGTGTTCATATTCCTGGTAGCCGTAGCTATATTGCTCGCCAGGATGACGATGGCCAGTGGCAAATTTTTGAGAATGTTGCCAGGGGTGCCATTTCTGATGGGTTTGAACAAGTGTTTGCCGATCTCAGAGCTCGGATCAAGGTTGGTACTTGATTTTGGGGAATTTTTCTATTTTTTCGGTTTTGCTTGTTGTACAGCATCTTTTTTGTAGGTGGTTGAAGATGTTGCTGAGGAGCGCCGTCTCTGCATAGAGAAGTTTAAACCGACCATGTGTGAAAACGGCCTTCTTCGAAAGTGTAATGAAGATTTAGAGCGGCAGATCCGGGTTCACGAAGGTCGTGAAAAGCTTTGGGAACTTGAGAAAGATTCCTTGTTAAAAAAGGTTGTAGCCCTTCAGGATCAAAACAAAGGTTTGTTTTACTTACTCTTGTTATCTGTAGTTTTAACAAGATATGACAGTACTTGACTGTATATTTTGTAGCTTTGGAGAGTGATAAGGCTTTGATGACTGCTGAAGTCGCTCGGCTGACTGGAGCAGAGAAGAAAGCCCATGCAGAGGTTGAGCGTTTGGAGAAAGAGGCGCGAGGTGCGCTATTTCCCTTTTTATCCTCTCTGCGGTTGCTTTGTTCTTAGCATATTTTATAAATTGTTTTTATGCAGAAACGCATGATCATCACATGGCCCAATTTGGCGTGCTGAAAGATGAGAATCAGCGGTTAACTGACCGTTATCTATCCATGGCTGGCGGATTGCGGCCTTTGTTTGATGTGCTTGCACGGGATGAAGTGAGACCAACAATCCCCTTGCTGCTCCTGAATTTGTTGTAGATCAATGTCGTCGTTCCTAGCGTTTGCTCAAGGAATTTGTCAGTAAAGGGAGCCGTTTTGTTGCGTCGAGTGTTCTGGCTCTCGTCCAGTCTCACTTTCCTCGGGCGGATCTGAAGTGTTTGGAGTCTGGAAGGCCTGCAGATACTTCTCCAGAAAAGCTCAGAGATTTGCAGAAAGCTTGCTGGAGTACTGCTTGTGTTGTTGCTGACAAGATAGATCTTGTCCCTGAACAATGATTAAAACTCAGCTGTGGTGTTAAACTTTGTGGTGCTTTGCACCGAATTATTTGTAACAATATCAGATTTGCTTCGATGTAAATGGTAGTATCGTCTTTGTGTTACTAGAAACAATTACAATTGCCCTAGTGTCAGGCATAAAATTTGATTAAATGCTCTATATGCCAAGAGTTTGGCAAATCTCTAGGTGGATCGTCTAGAGTACACAATTTGTAAGTTGTGGGCCTTGTGACAGCTTTGACTAGAAAGGGTCCTTCCCAGTGAGACGACAATTTGTGAAGGTCGTCGGTTTTCTGAATTCTCTTAAGGACGAGGTCTCCGACCATGAACTGTCTTTCCTTTACATTCCTGTTGTAGTAACGTCGTAGGGAAGCCAGATATTTAGCCGTTCTTGGAAGTGTTTCCAAGTTTCGTTCTTCTGTTGAATCTATGGTAGTTTTTCTGACGTCGTTCGTAGCTTCTTCATCGTAGTTCTGTGTTCTTGGTGAGCCGAATGCTATTTCATCTGGCAGTACTGCCTCAGCACCGAATATCATGAAATAGGGTGAGACACCGGTATTTCTGCTTGGTTGAGTTCGAAGGCCCCAAATCACAGCAGGCAATTCGTGGTACCATCTACCTGGATGTGTGTCATTGTCTCGATATAACCTTTTTCGTAAGGCGTCTATAATCATCCCGTTTGCTCTTTCAACTTGACCATTAGCTCGAGGGTGAGCTACTGACACATATTTTACTTTTGTTCCTAGGTCTTCGCAAAAATCCAAAAATTCTCCTCCTGTGAATGTGGATCCTAGATCAGTTATGATGGCATTAGGTACGCCGAAACGATGTACGACGTCTGTTAGGAATTCGACAGCTTTTTGGGCGTTTGCCTTGACTAAGGGCTTAAATTCTATCCATTTTGAGAATTTGTCTATAAGTACATAAACAAATTGATAGCCACCTGGTGCTTTTTTGAATGGTCCTATCATGTCCAGTCCCCAGCATGAAAAGGGCCATGCTGCTGGTATCGTTTGGAGCTTATGTGCAGGGACATGTATTTGTTTAGCAAAGAATTGGCAACCCTTACAATGCTGGACTAATTTTTTAGCGTCAGCAAGTGCGGTTAGCCAGTAAAAACCTGCTCGGAACACTTTTCCGACCAGTGTCTTTGAGGCAGCGTGATTGCCGCACATTCCTTCGTGGATACGTAGTAGTAGTTCTGCTCCTTCTTCGAAGGAAATGCATTTTTGTAAAACTTCGGCGCTGAGCAGCGTCTCAGCGAACTCCCTGGCGTCTGCGCTCGACCGCTGTAGGGCGGAGCTGCAGCACGTCAGGGACCTCTACTCCGACGCCACCAAGCAGCTGCGGCAGGCGGAGGCGAACGTGGACCTATTCCTGAAGGCACTCTCCTCCGCCCAGGAGGAGCTGGAGGCGGAGAAGCAGCGGGCCGCCGACTTCGACGCCGACGCCAATGCCGCCGTCAATGAGGCGGCGGACGAGAGGCTAGCCCGCAAGATCCAGGTGGACACGCTGCTTCGGCAGCGCGAGGCTGCCGACATCAGGGTCGGCGGTAAGTACCGCGTTCTTAATGTTCATATTCCGTGAATTGTGCTTGCCTTGGCGTTTTTAATTTTTTACTCTGTTTTTGCAGAGCTGACGGAGCAGCTGGAGCAGCTGCAGGAAGCCGCGCAAGCCACGGCGGATGCGGTGAACGCCCCGGGCGGCGATGTCATCGCGCGGCTGGCGACGATCCCCGGCCAAGTGGCCGCGGTGGCGGTTCATGGTGTCCGCCATGGTGCCTCCGCCACTTATGCCACCGTCGACGCCATCTCCGGCGTTGATGTCCGTGGCATGGAGCTGTCAGTGGCGGCGCATGATGCCATGGAGGGCGGCGCCGTCGAGTTCGCCGGGGCAGCGGAGGCCGTCGTCGCCGCGACTCCTGTTGACCTGGTGGTCGGCAAGCTCTTCGGGGACGACTAGATTGCTTAGATGCAATCAGTCCCCCGTTTGTAAAAATTTTTTATATTTTCAATGAAAAAAGTGGATCTTTTGAGATGTGTCTTGTGTCAGAATCCTTTTGTTTATCTTGGGATGTTAGGTGAATCCCTCGTGTCTTCCCTTAATGGGCTCATGCCAAAGCTGCGACGATTTTCTCTTATTGCTGCCATGTGTTTTTCTCGTGCTTCCCGCCGTTTTCTTTCTGCATCTTGGTGTCGGTCAGAAAGTGCCCTGTCCCTGTGAGCCGATGCCCTTGTCATTGAGGGAGACTGAGTCGAACGTACGTGTGGTCGTTCCGTCCTTTGTTTCCCTTCGTTGTTCATCCCTTTGGGATTGGTCGTTACGACGAAGGGTAGCGGCCAGCTCGGCGTGTTTTGCGAACAATCGGGCGTTGGAGTTGTTGTTTCGAGGAGAACGTTCTTGCTGTGTTGCGGAAGTAGGCACAGCTTGTGAGGTCTGACCAGTTCGCCGAATCTCTCGCTGACGTCGCCGCCGTTCGTTGCGGCGTGCGTTCTGCGCGAAACTTGTCGACACGTAACTCCGATTTGGTACACCTTGCCGAACGGTTTGTGTCATTGGGGCTGGACTGCTGTTGTTCCGTGAGGCCTGTTGTGAAGTCCTCTCGATCAGATCTTGGAGATCGGCCAGGATCCTCTGTCGTATACTGCTCGGTTGGTCTCTCTAACCACCATGAACAATGGCCGGTCGGTCGTGTCACGTCATGATCGCGTGTGGAGCGAAAAATATTGGCTTGCTGATGCAACCGTACATCAGCAACCGACCTGTCACGTCCATCCGGTGTACGGTTTTTAGTCTTTGGTCAAGTCAATTCTCGCAGGTGTGGTGGGACCACTGTGTCAGTGCCTCAATCGCTCCACCTCCCTGACGACGTGCGTCGGCGAGCGTATGGGGGGTTCCCGATGCAAGGGGAACGTATAAATGCTCATCGCTTTAGTGGAGCGGTTTTCGTCGCTTCGTGCTCTTGGGGAACGAGAGGGCCGCGGAGTTTTGATTACCCACGATCTCGTCAGTTGCCTTCTCGAATCCGCCGGGCTTTTCTATAAATTGACGCCAACGGCGAGAGTTCTCGTACACGCGCGCATTCTCTGTTCCTGCTTTTCTCCTTCCGCTCTCGAAACCTAGGGTTTTAGATCCCCACTTGCTCGCCGCCACCACCTGAGATGGACCGCCGCCATGGTAAGCGCCCGGCGGAGGAGGAGGAGTCGGTGAACTCCCCTCGGGAGGTGAGGCCGCGGAGGAGGTGAGCTTTGAATGGGGGTTTTTTCCTTTGATTGATCTTGGGGTTTTCTTCTTTTGGTGTAACCGCAGTTCTTGTTTGGCAATGTAGGTACACGCTCCTGGCGATTGGAGGTGCTCCGGGCACCTCCGCCGCGGGCGCCGCTGAGGCGGCGAGGAGGGCGGCGGAGGAGCCGCGGGATGTGCCGGAGGCTGCGGCCCCCGAGCAGGTGGCTCCGGTCGAGGAGGCCGGAGCTGCCGTTGCTGCGGCGGAGCATGTGGCTCCCGTCGTGGCGGAGGCGGCGGCGGCGGCCGCCAGTGTCTCCACCCCGCGTTCGCTGAGCAGCGTCTCAGCGAACTCCCTGGCGTCTGCGCTCGACCGCTGTAGGGCGGAGCTGCAGCACGTCAGGGACCTCTACTCCGACGCCACCAAGCAGCTGGGGCAGGTGGAGGCGAACGTGGACCTGTTCCTGAAGGCACTCTCCTCCGCCCAGGAGGAGCTGGAGGCGGAGAAGCAGCGGGCCGCCGACTTCGACGCCGACGCCAATGCCGCCGTCAATGAGGCGGCGGACGAGAGGCTGGCCCGCAAGATCCAGGTGGACACGCTGCTTCGGCAGCGCGAGGCTGCCGACATCAGGGTCGGCGGTAAGTACTGCGTTCTTAGTGTTCATATTCCGTGAATTGTGCTTGCCATGGCGTTTTTAATTTTTTACTCTGTTTTTGCAGAGCTGACAGAGCAGCTGCAGGAAGCCGCGCAAGCCACGGCGGATGCGGTGAACGCCCAGGGTGGCGATGTCATCGCGCGGCTGGCGGCGATCCCCGGCCAAGTGGCCGCAGTGGCGGTTCATGGTGTCCGCCATGGTGCCTCCGCCGCTTATGCCACCGTCGACGCCATCTCCGGCGTTGATGTCCGTGGCATGGAGCATCGTCGGTGGCGGCGCATGATGCCATGGGGGCGCGCCGTCGAGTTCGCGGGGCAGCGGAGGCCGTCGTCGCCGCGACTCTGTTGACCTCGGTGGTCGGCAAGCTCTTCGGGGACGACTAGATTGCTTAGATGCAATCAGTCCCCCGTTTGTAAAAAAAATTTATATTTTCAATGAAAAAAGTGGATCTTTCGAGATGTGTCTTGTGTCGGAATCCTTCGAGATTCCTTTTGTTTATCTCTTTATTTTGATCCTGTTTCATGATTGTATCATGTTCGTGCCGTAGGATTTTATTTCGGGGCTCAGAGCCCTCTGTTTGTTGCGTCAGAGAATGTCGTGATGCGTCTGTTTGAGGAATCATTTTCCTTTGAATAGGCAAGAAAAATTTATATGCTCAAGTGCTTGACACGAAAACTTGACTTCTCATTATAAAATAGTACACATTAGATTGCTTTTTGTCATCAGAATGACTTACAATGATGTGTACGACTGATGCTAACTGTAACTTTGAAAGGGAGATTGCCTAGAAAAGAAAAACTTGTGCTGATAAAAGAGAAAAACGCATCTCTTGTTGTTTCAATTTTCCGGCTCTGCTTCGCCTTCTTCCTCCAAGTCATGGATCATGACTGGATCTTCTTCGGTACAGAGCAGTAGGTCGTCATCATCCAAGGCTTGATCGTCTCTGCGTCTGGCATGGTCGGAGATACTTATTCCGTTCCGAGTGGTATTTAGATTGTCCTTTTTTGGAAAAGGTACATCTGTAAAAGAATCTAGGGAGCTTGAGTTTTTCTCAAATTGGCTTCCTTCTTGCACCACTTCGTACCATTCGCCGTTGATAAACATCCCTTCTGATGTTTTGCGCCCTGGTGATCGAACCGTTCTGATGCGCCGTAGGTTGGCTGGATTTGTTGGATTAGGAAACACGTACTCGGTGTGCGGTGGTATTCCGTCCTCAGGAGGTGTTGGACTGGGGAGTCTCCAATTTGGTTCTCGGGTTAATAGATTGTCCAAGAACGGGGTAATGAAACCATTACGGTTTGTTTGGATACTTGGGACCGTTCGTCCGGGAGGAGGACTCCGAGCACGTTTGTCTACCGTGGTCATCTGTGTGGGTTGGGTACAACAACGAGGCTCATCTATGTTAGGTGAATCCCTCGTGTCTTCCCTTAATGGGCTCATGCCAAAGCTGCGACGATTTTCTCTGATTGCTGCCATGTGTTTTTCTCGTGCTTCCCTCCGTTTTCTTTCTGCATCTTGGTGTCGGTCAGAAAGTGCCCTGGCCCTGTGAGCCGATGCCCTTGTCATTGAGGGAGACTGAGTCGAACGTACGTGCGGTCGTTCCGTCCTTTGTTCTGTCGCGTTGGACGTTGCCATGGCAGTTAAAATCTCTTGCCGTCGTCTTTCCCTTCGTTGTTCATCCCTTTGGGATTGGTCGTTACGACGAAGGGTAGCGGCCAGCTCGACGTGTTTTGCGAACAATCGGGCATTGGAGTTGTTGTTCCGAGGAGAACGTTCTTGCTGTGTTGCGGAAGTAGGCACAGCTTGTGAGGTCTGACCAGTTCGTCAAATCTCTCGCTGACGTCGCCGCCGTTCGTTGCGGCGTGCGTTCCTGCGCTGAACAGTCGACACGTAACTCCGATTTGGTACACCTTGCCGAACGGTTTGTGTCGTTGGGGCTGGACTGCTGTTGTTCCGTGAGGCCTGTTGTGAAGTCCTCTCTCTCAGATCTTGGAGATCGGCCAGGATCCTCTGTCATATACTGCTCGGTTGGCCTCTCCGACCACCATGAACAATGGCCGGTCGGTCGTGTCACGTCATGATCGCGTGTGGAGTGAAAAATATTCGCTTGCTGATGCAACCGTACATCAGCAACCGACCTGTCACGTCCATCCGGTGTACGGTTTTTAGTCTTTGGTCAAGTCAATTCTCGCTGGTGTGGTGGGACCACTGTGTCAGTGCCTCAATCGCTCTACCTCCCTGACGACGTGCGTCGGCGAGCGTATGGGGGGTTCCCGATGCAAGGGGAACGTATAAATGCTCATCGCTTTAGTGGAGCGGTTTTCGTCGCTTCGTGCTCTTGGGGAACGAGAGGGCCGCGGGGTTTTGATTACCCACGATCTCGTCAGTTGCCTTCTCGAATCCGCCGGGATTTTCTATAAATTGACGCCTGCGCTGAGAGTTCTGTACACGCAGCGCATTCTCTGTTCCTGCTTTTCTCCTTCCGCTCTCGAAACCTAGGGTTTTAGATCCCCACTTGCTCGCCGCCACCACCTGAGATGGACCGCCACCATGGTAAGCGCCCGGCGGAGGAGGAGGAGTCGGTGAACTCCCCTCGGGAGGTGAGGCCGCGGAGGAGGTGAGCTTTGAATGGGGGTTTTTTCCTTTGATTGATCTTGGGGTTTTCTTCTTTTGGTGTAACCGCAGTTCTTGTTTGGCAATGTAGGTACACGCTCCTGGCGATTGGAGGTGCTCCGGGCACCTCCGCCGCGGGCGCCGCTGAGGCGGCGAGGAGAGCGGTGGAGGAGCCGAGGGATGTGCCGGAGGCTGCGGCCCCCGAGCAGGTGGCTCTGGTCGAGGAGGCCGGAGCTGCCGTTGCTGCGGCGGAGCATGTGGCTCCCGTCGTGGCGGAGGCGGCGGCGGCGGCCGCCAGTGTCTCCACCCCGCGTTCGCTGAGCAGCGTCTCAGCGAACTCCCTGGCGTCTGCGCTCGACCGCTGTAGGGCAGAGCTGCAGCACGTCAGGGACCTCTACTCCGACGCCACCAAGCAGCTGGGGCAGGCGGAGGCGAACGTGGACCTGTTCTTGAAGGCACTCTCCTCCGCCCAGGAGGAGCTGGAGGCGGAGAAGCAGCGGGCCGCCGACTTCGATGCCGACGCCAATGCCGCCGTCAATGAGGCGGCGGACGAGAGGCTGGCCCGCAAGATCCAGGTGGACACGCTGCTTTGGCAGCGCGAGGCTGCCGACATCAGGGTCGGCGGTAAGTACTGCGTTCTTAATGTTCATATTCCGTGAATTGTGCTTGCCTTGGCGTTTTTAATTTTTTACTCTGTTTTTGCAGAGCTGACGGAGCAGCTGGAGCAGCTGCAGGAAGCCGCGCAAGCCGCGGCGGATGCGGTGAACGCCCAGGGCGGCGATGTCATCGCGCGGCTGGCGGCGATCCCCGGCCAAGTGGCCGCAGTGGCGGTTCATGGTGTCCGCCATGGTGCCTCCGCCGCTTATGCCACCGTCGACGCCATCTCCGGCGTTGATGTCTGTGGCATGGAGCTGTCGGTGGCGGCGCATGATGCCATGGAGGGCGTGTGGAGGTATAAACTCCATATACCCTCACGGCCTAGTTTGGGCCGACACGCTATCGCCAGGCCGGCCCATCAAGCTTCAAGACCGATCGGCTCAGGCTGGTCGGACAGCCTAAAACAGGCAAGAATATCGAAGACCGACAAGGAGGACAAGACCTAGCTGAGATAGGAAAGTTTAGACTTGTAAAGTATGTAAACTTAGTACCAGATAGGCTAGTTCCGACTTGTAACCTTGCTCCCCGCGATATATAAGGAGAGCAAGGACCCCGTGCCCGAGGACGTAATGCGGCATAACGCACGACTCATACATCCACATCATAATCGAAACAGAGAGCAGGACTAGGGTTTTACGCATCTTTGCGGCCTGAACCTGGGTAAACCTCGTGTGATTGCTCCCTGTTTACGTCTTGCTCGCAATCTCATGCGCCTTCCGCCAATCCATTACCGGTCAGGGCATACCCCTGGTCGGACTATCACCGATATTTTGTCGACAGTGGCGCGCCAGGTAGGGGGTGCGCACCGAGATTTCACGTCGATCAAGATGGTTTCCTTCCCGGCTTCCATGACTTTCGAAGGCGGCCTCACCTTTAACTTCGAACGTTCACCCGGACTTCCAACTCGGCAAGAATCGCTACTACAACTCTCACGCCTCCGGCTATCACGCCGACAATGGCACCAACAATGGTGGCTGCGCCAAACCGCATCCAACTCATCCCGGTGACCACCATTGCAGTCCCAACCAATCCACCACGATAGTTGACGGCACGGCGTCAACACCTCCGACCGGTCCTAACCAAAGGAGGCATGTCGGCAACACGGATCTACTCCGTTTGATCCATCAACAAGACATGAGGTTGACGAAACCCATGCCAACTTTGAGTCGCTCCGACGACGCGTCAGTCGCGATCTACAAACCGCGCGACAACAACAAGTTCCTAATCCGTCAACACGAGGACAAAACAACCGTCGCAGAGTAACTTTTGGGCGCTCCGAACGGCCACGTTCGTAGCCGGCGAATCTACGACGTCACATTCCAACAAATCCTCGTGGCAACCGTACACAAACAGTGGCGGAAGAAACTCACAGCCGGCTCGACCACGGCCAACCATCGTTCGTAGTGGTCGGAGAGGCCGATCGAGCAATATACGGCGAGAGAATCTTAGCCGATATTCAAGATCGAGAGAGAGGACTTCACAACAAGCCTCATGGAACAACAACGGTCCGGCTCGACGACACAAACTACCCGACACGATGTACCTAGTCGAGTTACGCGTCAACAAGATACTGGCCTTGAAACGCCCGTCGCAACGAACGACGGCGACGCCAGCGAGAAATTCGACGATCTGGTCGAAACCCACCAACTGCGCCTACTACTGCGACACAGCAAGAACAATCTGCAGGAATCAACACATCCAACGCTCGGTTGTTTGCGAAGCGTCTTGAGCTAGGCCGCCGCCCTTCGTCATGGCGACCGGTCCGAAGGGATGAACAACGAAGGGAAAGACGACGGCAAGAGATATTGACCGCCATGGCAACATCGGGTGCAACGGAGCAAAGAGCGAACGGCCACGAGCACGATCAACTCGTCTCCCTCAATGATGAGGGCGTCTACACACGGGGGGGGGCACTTGCCGACACACCAAGACGTAGAAAGAAAACGAAGGGAAGAGCGCCAAAAACACATGGCGGCAATCGAGAGAAAATCGCCGCGGTTTTGCATGAACCCATTAAGGGATGGCACAAGGGATTCACCTAACATAGATGAGCCTCGTTGTTGTAACCAACCCATACAAACGACCACCGTATACAAACGTGCTCGGAGTCCTCCCCCGGTCGAACGGTTCCATCCGTCCAAACAAACCGCAATGGTTTTATCACTCCTTTCTTGGACAATTTGCTTGACTCGAGAACCAAACCGGAGGCTCCCCCCCAACTCCTCCCGAGGATAGGATACCGCCGCACACCGAGCACATATTCCCTAATCCAATAAACCCGGCTAACCTTCGGCGCATCGAACGGTTCGATCACCGGGCGCAAAACATCGAAGGCATGTTTATCAACGGCGAGTGGTACGAAGTAGTTCAAAAAGGAAGCCATTTGAGAAAAACTCAAGCTCCTTAGATTCCTTTACTGAGATGTGCCTTTTCCAAAAAAGGACAATCTCAATACTACTCGGAACGGGATAAGTATATCCGACCACGCCCGACGCCGAGACGATCAAGTCTTGGACGATGACGACCTACTACTCTGCACCGAAGAAGATCCGGTCATGATTCACGACTTGGAAGAAGGAGAAGCAGAGCCGGAAAACTAAAAAGAATGAGAGATACGTCCTCCTCTTTTATCAGCACAAGTTTTCTTTTTAGGCGATTTCCCTTTCAAGGTTTAAGTTAGCGTCAGTCGTACACATCGTTGTAAGTCATTCTAATGACAAAAAAGCAATCTAATGTGTACAATTTTATAATGAGAAACCAAGTTCTTCGTGTCAAACACTTGAGCACATGAATTTTTCTTGTCATTCAAAGGAAAATCATCCCTCGATCCGACGCGTTACGACATTCTCTAAACGAGAGGATTCCAAATCCTGAAACAAAATCCTACAAAGATAAACATGACAAAGTCATAAAACGAGGATCAAAATAAAGAGATAAATAAAAGGAATCTCGAAGGATTCCGGCACAAGACACATCTCAAAAGATCCAATTCTTTCATTAAAAATATAAAAAATTTTACAAACGGGGACCGATTGCATCTAAGCAATCTAGTCATCCCCGAAAAAGCTTGCCGACCACCGGGTCGACGGAGTCGCGGCAACGACGGCCTCCGCTGCCCGGCGAACTCGACGGCGCCGCCCTCCATGGCGTCATGCGCCGCCACCGACAGCTCCATGCCACGGACATCAACGCCGAAGATGGCGTCGACGGTGGCATAAGCGGCGGAGGCACCATGGCGGACGCCGTAAACCGCCACCGCGGCCACTTGGCCGGGGATCGCCGCCAACCGCGCGATGACATCGCCGCCCTGAGCGTTCACCGCATCCGCCGCGGCATGCGCGGCCTCCTGCAGCTGCTCCAGCTGCTCCGTCAGCTCTGTAAAAACAGAGTAAAAGATTAAAACGCCAAGGCAAGCACAATTCAGAGAATATGAACAATAAAGAACACGATACTTACCGCCGACCTTGATGTCGGCAGCCTCGCGCTGCCGAAGCAGCGTATCCACTTGGACCTTGCGGGCCAGCCTCTCGTCCACCGCCTCATTGACGGCGGCGTTGGCTTCGGCGTCGAAGTCGGCGGCCCGCTGCTTCTCCGCCTCCAGCTCCTCCTGGGCGGAGGAGAGCGCCTTCAGGAACAGGTCCACGTTCGCCTCCGCCTGCCCCAGCTGCTTGGTGGCGTCGGAGTAGAGGTCCACGATGTCTTTGCGGCTCCGCCCTACGGCGGTCGAGCGCGACACCGGGGAGTTCGGCGAGACACCGCTCGCGAATGCGGGGTGGAGACACGCGGCGGCCGCCGCCGCCGCCTCCGCCACGACAGAGCCACATGCTCCGCCGCAGAACGCGCTCCGGCCTCCACGGCCGGAGCCACCTGCTCGGGGCCGCAGCCTCGGCACATCCCGCGGCTCCTCCGCCGCCCTCCTCGCCGCCTCGGCGGCGCCGCGGCGGAGGTGCCCGCCGCACCTCCAATGGTCGGGGAGGGTGTACCTACATTGTGAACGAAAAATAGCGGTTACACCAAAAGAAGAAAACCCCAAGATTAATCAAGGAAAAACTCCAATCCAAGCTCACCTCCTCCGCGGCCTCACCTCCCGAGGGGAGTTCACTGACTCCTCCTCCCCCGCCGAGCGCTTACCATGGCGGCGGTCCATCTAGATGGTGGCCACGAGCGAATGCAATCTAAAACCCTAAATTTGGAGGGCAGAAGGAGAGGAGCAAGAACAGAAAATGCGCTGCGGATAGAGAAGTTCTCAGCGCAGGCGCCAATTTATAGAGAGATTGGAGGACTCGAGAAGGCAACCGATGGGATTGTGGGTAATCAAAACCCCGCGGCCCTCTTGTTCCCCAAGGGCACGAAGCGACGAAAAACCGCTCCACTAGCACGATATGCATTTATACGTTTCCCTCGCATCGGGAACCCCCGCGCTCGCCGACTCACATCGTCGGGGAGTTGGAGCGATTGAGTCACCGACATCTCGATCCCACGCCAACAAAGAGAATTGACCCGGCCGGAGTCCAAAAATGTACCCCCGAGATGGACGTGACAGTCGGTTGCTTTGATGCACGTTTGCATCGGCAAGCGAATATTTTTTGCTCCACACGCGATCGTGACGTGACACAACGGACTAAAAGATAAGTATCCAACATCTCTAATAAATTTTCTATTTTATTTATCCATCCATTTCAAAAGACCACACTTTGGAAAAACCGGTTCTTCACAAATCTTTTTCTCAAACACGAAGCAAGCCGAGAACGCACCGTCTCGGTCTCACTCGCTACGTGTTAACAAGGCACCACGCTCAAACAACACGAGTGCGCCAGCGTCGCTCCCAAAGGAAAAGGGCTCCAAACACTCCGGACCGTGCTTTGTTTGTTTAGGATCATCTAATCCCTAAGGCCAGTCGGCTCTTGAATGAGAAAGAGACTAGTTTTGCTTTGGCAATTTTTTCTTCTAAATCTATAACAAGCATAACTTAGCCTTCTGCATGATAAGAAAATCTTACACACCACATGACCATTCTTTCAGGAACAAAGGCATGATCAAAATCCACCACGGGAAGACGGTGGCTCACAGCAAAATACAGATAAGTGCTCTCAACATACATGCCCTCACCAATCTTTTTTCACAAAAGATTTCTTTACACGAACTACTTCAAAGTACGTTCAACACATATTTACAAAGCTAAAAACATCCTCATTTCTTTGTACCAAATGGCCAAGTACGTCACCCCTCCAAGAAAACAATCGGCATGCCTTGTCTCGATCAATCCCGCTACGTGTTCACGGCTCCAACGCTATACAACACGGGGATGACGGTCGCTTCCAACGGAAATAGGGCCCTAAGTGATTCGGCAACGCGCTATTCACTATAGGTCATCTACACACACCGAGGACCGATTAACTCTAAGGAGAGGCGATTACCAAGACCATTCTTAAATAATACATCCCGATACAACTTCGTGTCATAGATTATATCAAATCAATACGATTCGGCATACCTCATCAAAACATTCACTCATACCAAATTTTCTCTTTGCGCAACAACTCGAAGAAGCGTTCCAACCCGCCGTAACAAAGTTACGGTATAGCATCAACAATTCAACCCACACAATCCGATAGGCCGAGGCGGGATTTTTTCGCCAATGATACCGGTTATTCGGCACACAAATAGCAAAGCTATTTTCATGGGTTTAGATTCAAAACCATGGTCTCACACCACACATGGGGGGCGAGTTAAGTAGCAAAGGCGCCTTAACTTAATCATGACAAAGTCATGGCATGGTTCAAACCGACCGGCCCAAATGAAATTTGGCTGCTCGGTCTCACTCAAAGAGTGGTCGGAAACACATAAAGCACGATATAATGATCGGTTGTCTTCTTTTTAGACCACGACATAACGTGTTCCACCTCATCTCGGGCTCGGGGACTACGTGGGCCCACGTCACCCGAGAGGTGACATGGGCTAGATCCTTCTTTTAGAGCTTGCTGCAACATATACATCTTACAAGAACCTCGGGGACTACGTGGGCCCACGTCATTTGCATGACTCGGCACGAATCTTTCTCTTTACAAAGAAGTTTAGTTCAAAACTAAGCTAAGGCAACAACCAATCACGACGAGATACCATGTGATGGCGGGCATCACACACTAACGAGGGCCCATGTCTCCCGCATTTGGGACCCTTTCAAAATTCTTTTTTCTTTTCAGGAGCATCATAAATCTTTCGGTCAAAACCGAAAACGTCAACCAAGTGTAAGCAAAGTATGGTCGGAAGCATTAGACGGTCCTCCAGCCCTGCTCGGACCACATGTCGAACGTGTGTCCGACCACCCTTTCTCACTCAACCAAGCAAGACGGTGTTTTTTCCCTCAAGATCCATGATGCTCGGGGACTAGCTGTGGAGGTATAAACTCCATATACCCTCACGGCCTAGTTTGGGCCGACACGCTATCGCCGCCGGCCCATCAAGCTTCAAGACCGATCGGCTCGGGGCGGTCGGACGGCCTAAAACAGTAAGAATATCGAAGACCGACAAGGAGGACAAGACCTAGCGAGATAGGAAAGTTTAGACTTGTAAAGTATGTAAACTTAGTACCGAGATAGGCTAGTTCCGACTTGTAACCTTGCTCCCCGCGATATATAAGGAGAGCAAGGACCCCGTGCTAGAGGACGGAATCGATATAACGCACGAGACTCATACATCCACATCATAATCGAAACAGAGAGCGGGACTAGGGTTTTACGCATCTTTGCGGCTGAACCTGGGTAAACCTCGTGTGATTGCTCCCTGTTTACGTCTTGCTCGCAATCTCGTGCGCCTTCCGCCAATCCATTACCGGTCAGGGCATACCCCTGGTCGGACTATCGCCGATATTTCGTCGACAGGGCGGCGCCGTCGAGTTCGCCGGGGCAGCGGAGGCCATCGTCGCCGCGACTCCTGTTGACCTGGTGGTCGGCAAGCTCTTCGGGGACGACTAGATTGCTTAGATGCAATCGGTCCCCGTTTGTAAAAAAAAAAAATTTATATTTTCAATGAAAAAAGTGGATCTTTTGAGATGTGTCTTGTGTCGGAATCCTTCGAGATTCCTTTTGTTTATCTCTTTATTTTGATCTGTTTCATGATTGTATCATGTTCGTGCCGTAGGATTTTATTTCGGGGCTCAGAGCCCTCTGTTTGTTGCGTCAGAGAATGTCGTGATGCGTCTGTTTGAGGAATCATTTTCCTTTGAATCGGCAAGAAAAATTCATATGCTCAAGTGTTTGACACGAAAACTTGACTTCTCATTATAAAATAGTACACATTAGATTGCTTTTTGTCATCAGAATGACTTACAATGATGTGTACGACTGATGCTAACTGTAACTTTGAAAGGGAGATTGCCTAGAAAAGAAAAACTTGTGCTGATAAAAGAGAAAAACGCATCTCTTGTTGGTTCAATTTTCTGGCTCTGCTTCGCCTTCTTCCTCCAAGTCATGGATCATGACTGGATCTTCTTCGGTACAGAGCAGTAGGTCGTCATCATCCAAGGCTTGATCGTCTCTGCGTCTGGCATGGTCGGAGATACTTATTCCGTTCCGAGTGGTATTTAGATTGTCCTTTTTTGGAAAAGGTACATCTGTAAAAGAATCTAGGGAGCTTGAGTTTTTCTCAAATTGGCTTCCTTCTTGCACCACTTCGTACCATTCGCCGTTGATAAACATCCCTTCTGATGTTTTGCGCCCTGGTGATCGAACCGTTCTGATGCGCCGTAGGTTGGCTGGATTTGTTGGATTAGGAAACACGTGCTCGGTGTGCGGTGGTATTCCGTCCTCAGGAGGTGTTGGACTGGGGAGTCTCCAATTTGGTTCTCGGGTTAATAGATTGTCCAAGAACGGGGTAATGAAACCATTACGGTTTGTTTGGATACTTGGGACCGTTCGTCCGGGAGGAGGACTCCGAGCACGTTTGTATACCGTGGTCATCTGTGTGGGTTGGGTACAACAACGAGGCTCATCTATGTTAGGTGAATCCCTCGTGTCTTCCCTTAATGGGCTCATGCCAAAGCTGCGACGATTTTCTCTGATTGCTGCCATGTGTTTTTCTCGTGCTTCCCTCCGTTTTCTTTCTGCATCTTGGTGTCGGTCAGAAAGTGCCCTGGCCCTGTGAGCCGATACCCTTGTCAATGAGGGAGACTGAGTCGAACGTACGTGTGGTCGTTCCGTCCTTTGTTCTGTCGCGTTGGACGTTGCCATGGCAGTTAAAATCTCTTGCCGTCGACTTTCCCTTCGTTGTTCATCCCTTTGGGATTGGTCGTTACGACGAAGGGTAGCGGCCAGCTCGGCGTGTTTTGCGAACAATCGGGCGTTGGAGTTGTTGTTCCGAGGAGAACGTTCTTGCTGTGTTGCGGAAGTAGGCACAGCTTGTGAGGTCCGACCAGTTCGCCGAATCTCTCGCTGACGTCGCCGCCGTTCGTTGCGGCGTGCGTTCCTGCGCTGAACAGTCGACACGTAACTCCGATTTGGTACACCTTGCCGAACGGTTTGTGTCATTGGGGCTGGACTGCTGTTGTTCCATGAGGCCTGTTGTGAAGTCCTCTCTCTCAGATCTTGGAGATCGGCCAGAATCCTCTGTCGTATACTGCTCGGTTGGCCTCTCCGACCACCATGAACAATGGCCGGTCGTGGTCGGAGCCACTGCGAGTTTCTTCCGCTACTTTGTTGCGTGCGATTGCCACGAGGATTTGCATGAATATGACGCCGTAGATCTGTTGACTGCGAACGTGGCCGTTCAGCACGCCCAAAAGTGACCCTGCAATGATTGCGTTGACTCTGTGTTGACGAGTTGGGAACATGTTGCTGTCGCGTGAGCTGTAGATCGCGCCTGACGCGTCGTCGGAGCGACTCAAAATTAGCATGGGTTTCTGTCAACCTCATGTCTTGTTGATGGATCAAACGGAGTAGATCCGTGTTGCTGACATGCCTCCTTTGTGAAGGGTTTGGACCGATCGGAGGTGTTGACGCCGTGCCGTCAACTATCAGCAGTGGATTGGTTGGGACTACAACGGTGGTCACCGGGACGAGTTGGATCTGGTTTGGTGCAGCCACCATTGTTGGTGCCATTGTTGGCGTGATAGCCGGAGGCGTGAGAGTTGTAGTAGCAGTTGCTGAGTTGGAAGTCCAGGTGAACGTTCCGAAGTTGAAGGTGAGGCCGGCTTCGAAGGTCATGGAAGCCGGGAAGGAAACCATCTTGTTTGACGTGAAATCTCGGTGCGCACCCCCTACCTGGCGCGCCACTGTCGACGAAATATCGGCGATAGTCCGACCAGGGGTATGCCCTGACCGGTAATGGATTGGCGGAAGGCGCACGAGATTGCAAGCAAGATGTAAACAGGGAATAGTCACACGAGGTTTACCCAGGTTCAGGCCGCAAGGATGCGTAAAACCCTAGTCCTGCTCTCTGTTTCGATTATGATGTGGATGTGTGAGTATGTGCGTTATGCCAGATTCTGTCCTCTGGCACGGGGGTCCTTGCTCTCCTTATATATCACGAGGAGCAAGGTTACAAGTCGGAACTAGCCTATCTGGTACTAAGTTTACATGCTTTACAAGTCTAAACTTTCCTATCTCAGCTAGGTCTGTCCTCCTTGTCGGTCCTGGAGAATCTTGCCCGTTTTAGGCTGTCCGACCAGCCTGGGCCGATCGGTCTTGGAGTTTGATGGGCCGGCTTGGTGATAACGTGTCGGCCCAAACTAGGCCGTGAGGGTATATGGAGTTTATACCTCCACAAGTACCGCCACGACTACGTCGCCGACCTCCTCGTCGGAGCTCCGCCGCGTGCTCGCTCCCCGCACAGCGCTCCGCCATGCGTATCGTCGCCGCCGACATGTCAAGTAGCCCGCGGATGGCCCCAATTGAATGATCTTGGAGCCAATTGGACAGAGAAGCGGCCGTAGCCCTCCTGCCGTGGTGCGCCGATGCCGCTGCGTCACCATGCTGCCGCCGCCGCGCCGTGTCGATTCCAACCGTCGCGGCCGCCGCCATGGTACCTACCGAGCTCACCCTGGAACCGCGGTACCGAGGCGCAAGTTGGAAGAGAAGATGGACCACCCTAGCAACCACACGGGCCACCATGCCGCCGCCGGCGGCCATGTCCGTCGCGGACAGAGCCAAGGAAGGGGAGAAGATGAAGACGCCGTGAGGGAAATGGACTTGGTCCATGTGAACCGGGACACCGACTAGCGGGACCCGCAGCAGCTGACCACCATGCACCGTCATCATGAACCGAGACCCCACCAGATGATGAGCTGTAGACTCTGTTCACTGTGGACCGAGGGAGAAGAAAAGGATATGGACGTAGTGTACTGTGAACCAGGGGAGTGGTCCATGGACCGAAGCACCCCTGTCCACGATGGACCGCGGGTGTAGACCACGGCCCAGTCCAGATCCAGTCGATGACGTGGCCGCACCTGAGAAAGACACGTGGCGGGCCGAGACCGGCCCGTCCGGCCCACATCCAGCCCTGCATGGGCCCTGCACGACCCATCTAGGGCCCATTCGAGTTGACCCCGGTCAATGGTGACGTCAGCATGATGTCAGCGCCACGTCAGCTTGTCCCCACTATACAAGTGGACCATCCAGAACGCGACACGTGTCGCACCATGAAATTTTCAGCCTCTTTTCTTTTTCAGAATATTAATTAAACTTCAGAAATTCATAACTAATTCATTCGAGCTCCAAAAATGATGATCTTTATATCGAAATTCATCTAAAATCGTGCTCCATCTCATGAGCCTATGTTTGAGTGCATTTGGATCTTTTTGTTATTCATTTGGTTCTTTGTGGATTCTATAGGAGTCGCTAACGCGACTATTATGTCTCGATTACAGAGTCGACTACATCGGACGGAGGAGGACTTGTACGACTACGGTTGGACTTGTACCACTACTACCTCGACATCGCAGGTGTCATGGAAGCACCTTCCTTTAGAGAATCCTATTAGACATTGCATGTTTAGAATTGCTAGCGCTTTATATTTATTCCTTTGCTAGTATATGATGCATGCTTTGCCTGAGCTATTATTACCTTGATTGAAACCCTTCACCATGTTACCCAGCTTTGCGCTCGCACTTATATTATTATTACCACCTTTCTACTTGCTTGCATTTTATATATATATCACCATACTTATTATAACTCCGCTTCGCATTGTATCTGTGATGTGATGCGGGTGGTGAACCCCTGGGAATGGTTTGGTTTGGGATGCTAGCCTTGGTGGACTTGGTGAGGATCTGGTGGTTCTGCGGGTGTGACTTGGGTGCGTGGAGGGTGAGGGTCGAGTCGACCGAGCTGGGATCTACGACGAGCTTTTGGAGCGAGTCTTGCCGTGGGGTGCAACCTGGGCACCCCTGATTGAGATACCTGTGGCGGGTAAATGGTGATGTGACATGAGGTGGTCCCGGGGTGTGAGCCTCGGAGAGGTAGAGCCCCGAGAAGGAGGTGTTGTGGTGGCACGTGGTGCTGTGTTAGCCCCGAACAGGAACCCTTGATGGAGATACTCTGGCTTGGTCATCCCTAAGGACTTACTAGTACTCAGTTTTCTTCAGGACTCCTTTTGCATTCCATGAGCTTCTTGTGATGGGGAGACGGCTGGACTACTTGGTAGAATGATGCCATTACTGCTTGGTTGTGAGGTGATAGGGTGGGCGGTAGGATGAGGATGCCCTTACCGTCCTAGATGCTAGTACCACTTTGTGGGGCCCGGTACTATGCTTTCCCAGTCTCAGCGTTGCCCGAGGTGTTTCCCGGAGTTTTCCCAGGGCTGAGTGGCAGGATGGAATCGTTCTATTATAGCAAGCAGCCGGAATCAGCCTAGACTAAGGCCTTGTCAATGATGGTGATCTTGTGGGATGTGAAACCTCTGCAGAGTGTTCTTGGTTGATCGATCGATACATATGCTGACTTGTCAGCTATGAACCTGTCCTGTGTTCTGCTTCACTAGATAGGAGAGGAGTGTTCTACCTTCCCCGAGCTTTTGGGCCGTGAGTCTGGGTTGTGGACTACGGGCCGCTGAGACAGACCGAGAGGGAGTTGGTCTGCCGACTTGAGTGTGAGATGTGGTAAGACTTGGTGATGGAGGTGTGGTGATGGATTGAGATGGGTTTGAGATGGATTGAGATGGATTTGGGATGGATGGGATGTGTGTGTGGGAATGGGAATGTGTTAAACATGACTTTTATTATTATTACTACTACTACTACTTGTTGCTACATCGCATGCGCTAGGATGCAAACCACAGCCAAACTATAGGATCGCCAGATCCCTTTATTTTCTCTTTTCCACTAAAGCTCATTCGGTGCTGACCATGGCCTGCACACATCTGGCGGTGTGCAGATTTTCCTGCTTCTCAAAGATGTCAAACGGATTAGAAGGTCTCGTGCCTGCGCTCAAGTTGGAGTTTGGAGTTGCTTCCGCGTTACTTCCGCCTTCTCAAGCTGTTCTAGATGTTAGATATACTTGTTTCCGCCTTGTGGTGTCGTAAATATTATTGTAAACCCCTCTATTGTACTCTTTAGATTTATAATTCGATGTATGGAATTGATTATCAACTGTTGTATATCGTTCTGTGAGATTTTCCTTTCATGGAAAATTGAGGATATTTCAGGCTCGGCTGACCGTGTCGTCTTCCCCGGAGACGGGGGGCCGTGCGCGGACGGGAGGCAGGCGGCGGTTCGCGGACGGAGATGCGAGGTGAGGTCGTGCGAGGCTGATTATGAAGCGGGGAAGCGGGGGTTACGGAGTGGAGAAGGGAATTACGGGACGGCGCGGTTTTCTTTTCACGGGAAACGGGCCGGGTATGGGGTTACGGGGAACGGTGCGGGCGATTACGGAGGGGGGCATTAGTTTTGCGGAGACGATAACATTTGGCTCTTTTTAGTAGTTAGATAAAATGCAAATGAAGTCTGTAAATCACCAAACTTGTCGAGGTGTCATGTTATCACATGAAGAGCCTATGATAAAAAATTTAGATTGTTTCGAGCAAGTTGTAATGTCGGATGTCTAAAACCCAGACAACTCCACATGCAACCACAAGTGATCACATGTGGAGATATCTGGGTTTTGAGCATCCAACATCGCAACTTGCTCCAAACTTTTTCAAATTTTTATCGTAGCCTCCACATGCAATAACACGACACCCCAACAAGTTTCATGATTTTTTAACTTTGTTTGGATTTTATATAATTTAAAAACACTTCTACCACTCCTGGACCGTCTTGTTACGTGGACAAGGACTTTGAACTTTTGGGTGAGCTTTGGGACACGGCCTCAAAACACACTCCCCAACATGAATATCATGTTTCGAATGCCTAAGTTTCATTATTTCATGCACCTGCAGTTCAAATTTGGGATATGCCGGAAAAATCAAGTGAACGAAAAAAATTAACGAAATATAGCTAAATGTTGCAAAAAGGGCCCAAATTCAAACATGTGCTTGTAAACAATGTAGCAAGGCAACCCAAAAAGTTTGAAGTCAAAATTCGAAAAAAATGCAAACTCTTTGAAGAACCCTCTTCGCCGACAGCATAGAAAAGCTGTCGGCAAAGGCAGTTCTTTGCCGATAACATGTAAATCCTATCGGGAAATACAATCTTCGCCGACAGCCCAGTACCTGGCTGTTGGGAAACCCCTGCGCTGTCGGCGAAGAGCCAGTTTCCCGTAGTAAACAAACCCATATCAATTCAAATCCAGAATTGCTCAAAAGAAGATGATCTACACCTTATCTACCTGAAGGTAAATACATTTTTGAATGGTTAGAAAAAATATGGGCAAGTTCGATATGAAGGTACATCAAGTATCAAATAGGTGAAGATAATACCGAACTACACTAGAGCAGGTGGCCTCTTTGCCGAGTGCCAATTGTCGAGTGCAACACTCGGCAAAGAGGCTCAGTCGAAGAGGTTCTCGGTAAAGCCTTCTTTGATTTGAGGCTGTTGGCCGAAGGCCAACGCCGTTTTCTTCTTTCTTTTTTTGCCGAGTGCAATACTCGGCAAAGAAATTTATTTTTTTTGAAAAAAACTCTTTGTCGTGGGCCACAGCCCCGGCACTTGGCAAAGAAATCTGTTTTTTTTTAAAAAAAAAAAACTTTTTGCCGAGTGTCACAGCCCCGACACTCGGAAAGCCTGTTTTTTATTTTTAAAAAAGAATTTTCTTTGTCGAGTGGAGATGTCCGGGTTTGAGGCATCCGACATTGCAACTTGCTCGAAACCTTCTCAATTTTTTATCATAGCCTCTACATACTATGATGCCTCGACAAATTTCATGATTTTCGAACTTCGTTCGGATTTTATATAATTTAAATACAGTTTCCCCGCAAATACCTCGTCATGTTACATCAACAAGATGCTCGAAATTTCATGTGAGTTCCTAGATACGGCCTCAACATTCGATTACCAAATATCATGAATATCACTTTTTAACGACCAAATTCGATTATTCCATGCACCTACAGTTCAAATTTAAAACATTCCAAAAAAATTCAACAAAACAAAAAAATAACAAAATATAGAAAAAAAGTCAAAATTGTCCCAAATTTGAACATGCAGTTTTAAATAATGTCGGAAGGTCTCACAAAAAAATGGGTCAAAAATCCAACAAAATTTGCCGAGTGCCGCCCGGCACTCGGCAAAAACAAGCCTCTTTGTCGAGTGCCTCTTCCCGGCACTCGGGGCTGGCACTCGGCAAAATATATTTTTTTTAAAAAAAAATTGACGGCGTGGGCAGGCTCGGTCTTCAAGTGGCACTTTTTTTGCCGAGTGACGCTCTTTGCCAAGTGCCGGGCACGCCGAGTGCCACAGAGTGAAACACTCGGCAAAGAGTGGCTTGCCTCGGCAAAGCCTGCAACACTCGACGAATTTCCCTTCTCCCGTAGTGTTAGGTGAGGTTAGTACCAAAATATGTGAGGCAAGATGTATTTTTCATTTTTATTTTATTTTTGAGTAAGGGTAGATGGTCAATTTAGTATTGTCATTCAATGGCAAAAATGATTTTTTATGTTATTTTTCTGTTTCAATCTGAACCAATGTCGGCGCCGTGGCCGGTTGTTGGCTCCCATCTCAGTCTCCCTTATTATCTCCCTTTTTTCTTCTCAACGCTGGAGGCCACCATAATTAAATGTGCCCCACCTATGTCATCAAATGTTGCCTTCAGTGTGCCTTTGAGGAACACAATGCTACGAAGGGATAGGAGGACCAGTGGTGGTGAAAGGCGGACACGGCTCTAGAGTTGTAGACGCCGAATAAGTGTCTTTTTTCATAATAAACCCCTCTTCACTATGATCGGTCGTGCACGTAAGTAAACTATAAGCTTTACAAAATATTGGGTGCAAAACATCTTCTCAGTGTAATCATGAAAACCATTACAACAAACCTAATTAAAAGTTTCAAAAATTACGAAATGAATTCCATATGCTTTTAGTGGGAGCGGTCAGGTCGCACTAAGTCCACGCGAACAGTATCTGTGATGGAACAGTAATCGGAACGCTCAGGACGCGCGAATTCTACGTGAACAAACAGTAGTCTGAACGCTCAGGACTACAAACAGTAGTCTGAACGCTCAGGGCTCAGCTCTTTGCATCCACCGTACCTTTCTTTCATTGAATATTTTTGTTAGCCACTAATTTTGCTTCTTGTCTGATGCAAACAAGAAGGTACTGCTTTCGTTCAACGCAACCGAATTTAAGAGGGAAAGAAAGCACATGGTGCCCCTCGTGAATTTTCTTCACATAGCACACATGCAGCATACTATTCCTTACTTGAAGTTTGAGGAAAGGCCGGCGCTACTGTCCGATATGTAAACAGGCTGCAAGTGAAGTGATGTCGCAATCCGGCACACCGGTGGATATGGATTCGGCTGATGATGAGCGATCCGGCACACTGCAGGTTGCCATGGATCATAATGCAACCACTCCACAGTACACACCACCACCCATGCACCCTGAGCTTCTCATGGCGGCATGCCATGGCTGGCATGGGCAACTGACGAGCCTTCTCAACGGGGAAGATCATCAAGCCGTACCTATCGAGCACCGTCGACGTCGTCCTAGCAACTTGGCCGCCGCCGACGCATCTCAAGCAGCAGTGTTCGTTGAGATCGATACCATTGATCGCAGCAACACGATGCACCCAGCACCATTGCCGCCGCCGCCGACGACGACGACGACGTCGCTTCTCCTCCAAGGCGTCACTTCAGACGGGGACTCCGCACTCCACGTGGTAGCGGCCGCCGGAGACGACGACAGGCACCTGAGAAGCGCCAAGGTGACCTACGGCAAGGCCAGGCACCTCTTGGAGGCACGCAACAAGGCGGGGAGCACGCCGTTGCACGTTGCCGTCAGGGCGGGCAACGTCGGCATGCTCGGTCTTCTCATCCGCTTGGCCGGAGAAGAGGAAGGAGGCGTCGGGGAAGAGAGGAGGAGGGCACTCCTGAGGATGGAGAACGGCGTCGGGGAGACGGCCCTGCACGAGGCGGTCCGCGCCGACGACATGCGGGCGGTGGCCGTGCTGATGACGGCGGACCCGGGCCTGGCTCGTGTCCCGGACACCGGCGTCTCGCCGCTGTACCTGGCCGTCGCTCTACGCCGATACGCCATCGTACGGGACTTGCAAGCGAGGGACAACCAGCTGTCCTACGCTGGACCGGCTGGACAAAATGCCTTGCATGCCGCCGTCCTTCAAAGCAAAGGTGCATACACAAGCACGCTTACCATTTTAATTCATATGTTTTGTTAGATTGTAAGAACTTAAATCTTGCAAGATACATAGGCCATGTTTGGATGCCTAGCTGGTTAATTTTAGTTGTGGTGCATCTAAACATCTTAGCTAATTAGTAGCTAAAAAGATCTCCATCTAATTAGAACAAGCTTATTCCAATACTTGTTTAATGTTAAATAGAGTTCTGTAATTAATTGAAACAAGCTTATACCCCTTGAAACACACAAAGATTAAATAGAGTTCTGTAAGCCATATAAACATGCGTCCTACCTCCAAGATGCATGGGTAAGGAATCCATATCTCACTGCTTTTCTTTGTGGACTAAACAACACTAATGGGACTGGTGAACTACCTTTCAGAGATGACAGAATTGCTTTTGGAATGGAACAAGCAACTCACTAAAGAGCAGGATGAACATGGAAACTGTTGACACTCAAAAATAACCAAGGTAAAAATGACTATTTTGGTGAGTTGTTGAATGTGGAAACGGATTTCACTATTGCGTTCCTCTCGTCAAGACGATCGAAAAGCATATATGGAACGTCCAATTTGGAGTTCGGACGAGAAAGTTATGCACCCGAGAAGAGTCACTTGACCTGCTGGAACTTCCGATCCGGGGCGCCGGAACTTCCGATCCGGGCGCCGGAACTTCCGGTTGGGACCAGAACTTCCGGTCCAACCCCGGAGGTAAATGCTGATGCGCGGTTGCACGCGGGTTGTGACCATCGGAACTTCCGGTAGTCACCCCGGAACTTCCGATTGTGACCATCGGAACTTCCGGTAGTCACCCCGGAACTTCCGATTGTTGCGGGAATTTTCCAGATCTCGAACCGACTTGTTTCTAAGTCGGTTTTTGGTCAATTTCGGACGTGGGAAACTTGGAAAATAAGCTTTGGAGATGTTTCCTACTGGGATAAGACCACCCCCCTCTATATATATGAGAGGATCATGGCCGATTGATCCCATCCAATCAATCGTCAACCAAACACAACAAAACCAATCTATCCTCTACCTTTGCTCTATCTTCCAGCTCTGTGCTGTCCCATGGCTTGATCCAGGCGATTAAGAATGGCGTCCTAGGCTCGTCCGCCGACCTAGGGCAACCGGCGACCTCCTCGCTCTGACGAGATCCCTCTCAGGCGAGGGCTTCGACGGCTCCTTTGCTAGTTTGCTCGAAAACTAGTCGGTTCTTCGTCCCGTAAGCACGTTGATTACCCTTTGCCGGTTTGCTCGTAAACCTCGCCGCTCTTCACCGCGTAAGGTGTCGGTTACCTCCAGCCGTCGACGAGCTCCACATCGGTTCATCGATCTCTAGATCGGTTTGCCGGTCACGCCGCGTCGTCGCTACGTTACAGGTCGCCTAGGGCTACCTCGAGGGCGTCCAAAGCCCACGTGTGGTGTGCTGACCTATTTTAGCGTCAACATACTTTTTGGCGACTCCGCTGGGGAAGAAGAATGCTTCGGCTCAATTTTTTCAGCCGAATCTCTTTGCCCTAGCCCTAATTCTTCGTTGATCTATCTTTTGAGATCACCATTACCGTTCAATCCGGCCCCAAAAGGCCGATTGCATCTAGGTTTGACCCTTTGTGATCTCGTTTGCTATTTGGCAACGTGGTGTGCTACTTACTGGAAAATTCAGCAAGGTGGTCAAGCTCTAAATCATGGAGTACCAAGGTGATTCATCACATTACTACTACAATAATCCCGAGGTACAACTTGCAAATGCACCTTATGGTTTTTATAATTATTTTGCAAATGATATAAATTGCCATGTTGGTGTTGCTAGTGATGATACTAGATATGTTACATCGGCTAATTCTTCTAGTTATGTATATCATGATCAAGAGCCGATGCTTGTTGAAAATTCATTATGTTTTGATTCATCTAGCAACATACAACATGTAAATCCTTATTCATCGGCTATAAGTTCGCAATATGTGGTTCCACCACAAGACATGCCGATGGATGAGAGAATTGGCTATGACAATAATAATTATTTAGCCAATTACTCTCAAAGTTCAGCACCTTATGCTAAAGCTCTTATTCATAATTCGGCTTCATATAACTCTAGTCGAATCAATGAAAATTCAGCAAGGTGCGTTAAGAGTAGTTCTTATAATTCGGCTTCACATGTTATCACTAACTCAAGCCGAATTAATAAGAATTCAACAAGACATGAGAAAGCCATTACTTGTGATTCGGCTTCATATGCTACTTGTAGCTCTAGCCGAATTGAAGAAAATTTAGCCCACACTAGAAATCCATGTGGCTCCCTCACAGGCCAAATATTAGCTATGTACTATGTCAAATCTCCTAGTCGATACCTAAGTTTGAAAAATCACCGCCGCGGAACATATTTCTACATATCTCTTGGCCACATGCCGGTGATATATATGAAAATTCGCCTTTATCTCTTACCGTATTGCTATGTCAAATCTCCTTAAAGGATTTATTCTATGAACAATTTGGCGGAGAAAAGTCACCTAAAAGTTTGAAAAAAAAAGCCAAGTCTTGAAAAACAGACTTGACTTTTCGGGAGCTAAAGGGGTCGTGCATTTATCTAGTGATTACTATGTCATTAGTGAAGATCAAGCTCCCGCGAAAGGAGGGTTGCCCGCTTGCTCCGAGTCGGATAAGCCGATTACACAATCGGCTAGGCCGATCGCATCTTTGAGTCGGCGAGATTGACCATCTCCGCCGACCTCGAATCGGTTAAAGCCGGCTTTCAAGTCGACTAAACCGATTCCACCGTTGCTAGTGCCCAAGTTGGCCTAGCCGATTTCCAATCACCGAACCGACTTCTTGGTTCCTACAACGCCGATGCGTCTTTGGATAATTCGGCATCTATTGTTGATTGTTCCTTGGAGAAGGAAAGTAACATCATTCAAATCAAGAATACACATCTCTCCAACATGATCAATGAGGTACAAGACACAAATGTTTTGCTTAAATTTCAATCCGGTCAAACTATTTCAATTTCTGCATCTATTAGAGATATCCTTGTAAATAGTTGGAAAAGACCGATTAGGAATAGCATTATATTTGTTGAAGATGAGACAAATTCAGATTCTATCGGCCAACAAATCATGCCACATGGTAAGGCCGATGGTGTTGGTTTGTCAAACTTAAAGCTTCCTAAAAATAGTTGCAAAGGTGTGGCCGAATGGATTGATGTCAAATCTGATCCCTTCGTTTGCCTAGCTTTAAAACCGACTCCACAAGAATCGGTTGAAGAAATCAAAGTACACCTTTGACCTTACTTTTTGTGATCATGTATTTGATATATTGCTTAAAAATAATTTTATTAGAATCATTGATCACAATGCTTTGCCATCAATTCAAAACTTAGAAGAGCTTACATATTGCAAGTGGCATAATTCTTATGATCATAATACTTGTAGCTGCAATATGTTTCGTCAGATGGTACAATCGGCCATTGATAAAGGCCGATTGAGATTTTCTCAAGCTCGACAAATAGACCAATTGGATTCAATTGGTCTTGATGGCAAACGAGGTTTCAAATCGGCTTGAATTAGCCGATTCACTCAATACTCAAGGCTCATGTGCTCAAGAGAGATGAGGAGCCCTCAAGTGAAGACAAAGTTGCTGTCCAAAAAGTGCAAATTGAACATGTTTCAGAGGATAGCGGTCGCTTCAATTTTAGAAGACACTCTGGGGCAAGTGGAATCTCTCCAACTAGAGCAAAGTCGATTGATCCCGTTGAGCAAGGAAAATCGGGCCGAGGATCCTTCTTTAAAGCATATCTATCAAGATGGAGAAAAGAAGAAGGATGCTCACAATGCTAATGGAGGCAAAGCTCACTACAAGCGGAAAGATAGAAGACCGAAGCTTAGCTTCAAGAGCTTCTAGCTAAATATGAGAAGATAAGCAAGGCAAATACGGCCAGTAAGTCAAAAAAGGTCCAGCCATCAAAATCGCCTCCAAAGCGCAAGTATCAAGAGAGGAATTGGCAAGGCAACAAATCTCACGCAGCAGCAACATATCCTCCTTTTGAGCAGCCAATTCCCATGTCTTATACATCACAGCCCGCATATTTTTATCCTTATTCATCTTGGGGCTGGTTTGATGAAGAGGCACATGTTCCATCATATTTTAGGCCACATTATGTAGAGTATGCAGCTCCAAGATATTCAAAGAAGTCATCATCTTATAATGACCGTTTTGATCAAAATTGGTCTGGAGCTCAACCAAAGAAGAAAGCGGTGAAACAAGTTTACCGTGTGAAATATGATGGACGAAAGAAGGAAAGTTCAGATTTGAGTGCAACAATTGAAAAGCCGATTACATTGCTGAAAAATCCGGCTATATATGACAAAGAAGCAAGAAGATCATATAATGATTTTATAGGTGCCAAATCTGAGCAAAAGAAGATGAAAGTGCCAAAGAACAAGAAGGAGTTGCCGTTGTTCAAAATAGAAACAAACCGATATGCTCAATTGGTTTGCCAAAATGGCAAGAGAAGAAGTTGCGTAAACTTAGTGCGAGAGAAGTCAAGGAAAAAGGGATAGCTTGGATTCCTAAAGGAAGTGTTCAAGCTCAAAAGGATGATGCTCAAGCAAGTGGTGCAATGAAGACGAAAGAGAGAAGAAGATTCAAGAAACAGTTGCCAAGTTGGAGGTTTGCACCAAATCATCAAAATCTTTGGTATTCGCATCATCCATCTTCTCTCGCCTATGTTTATATGGAATTCATCTCATGGTATGTATAGTCAACCCTCGGTTCCTTATTTTGATCCTTGGTGGGGATCTTCATGTTATGGAGGGTTGCCGAATTATTATGCTTATCAATAATCGATAGCTGAAATAGAATATTTCGGCTATACGTGCTCATGTAGATGAATTCATATGGCCGATACTTTATTATCGTCCTTAGCATACAACTAGCCGATGAATGCTTGCAACCATCGTGCTATTGAAAAGACCCCTATATGATTTACTTTGATGGCTTTTAGGCCCTAGGCATGATGATATGATTTGCTTGTCAAAGAGAAGCTTGCCGAAAAGCTCTCTAGAGCCGATAGATAATCGGGTCCATATCATCATATAATTTGAGTGAAATTTAGAAGCCGATTATAAATCCGCTTAATCGAAGCTTCTCGTCGATTCTCTATCAACACCACTTGTTCTTCGTGCATCCGGGAATTAATCTACAATCACATTATATATTATTGCCGAAGAGGGTACAACGGTGTTTCTTTGATTCAAGAGGACAAAAGAAGAGGTGCATCATAAATATTGATTGATGTCTTCTTGATTCCAAGTGAGGTATGCCCAAGTTCTAAAAATATATATGCTCGTCACACGTACTTTGTTTATCTAAGCATTCTTTACCAATTACATGTGTCGTTGCATGCCAAGCCGATGTGTGCATTTTACATCGGCTAATCCTCATTGTTAGGATGGGCAAGTGGGCATACACTCTATCTCGAATATGACTTGACTTTTGAGTCATTGAAAAATCATTTGAGTGTCAAGTCATTGCTGATTTTATTATTGCATGGAATTGATTCAGGATATGAGATCAATTACCTATTTGTTACCCATGGAGATTTCAATTAATCGGCTTGCAAGGATTATTGATTCTCATAATTTTAAGACATCCGGCCGATTACGATTATTTGTATTTGTCAATACCTAAACCGAATGTGAAGTCTTTATTCGGGTTGGAAATACTATACTCCATGCCGTATAACATGTTGAGACCAAAAGACATGAAAATTTATAGGCCAACATGATAGGCTCAATACGCATCTGACTATTGCATCGGTGGATGTAATTTTCATATATATGAATAGCCGATGCATATTTTTCTATGTAGGTACAAGTAAATTGGTTCAGTCGACTGTAATAGTCGGGTTAACCAATTCTTCTGGGGCATATGCCATTGATTCGTCAAAAGGTGTGCCAAATCGGTCTAGTTCAGATTTTGATAATTCTAGTACCAATTTGGAGATTTGAAGGACTCCCACATTGTATTACAAACATAATCCGAAGATTGTGGGAAAAAATCCATGAAACTTCGATCAAGCTCATCAAAAAAAAATAAAGATCAAGTTACCAAAATTTGGCAAGAAGTCACCAAATTGGAAGAACCTTTCCTCGAGATGGTCGAAGCGGCGCTTGAAAAATAAAATGAGCTAGTGGAGGGGATGCAAAAGAGCTAAGCAATGGCCGATACATGTATCGCCCTTAGAACAAAAATTGTATACATCGCCCTTAGTCACCGGCTAGCCGATGTGATGGGTATCGTTGCTAGTTGGTTACAGGTGAAAGAGTATTTTCGGTTCATCAATAAATTCACCTCGTCACTCAAAAATGACCAAGGTAAAAATGACTATTTTGGTGAGTTGTTGAATGTGGAAACGGATTTCACATTTTTCCTCTCGTCAAGACGATCGATGGAATGCACTTGACTCATTGAACTTCCCGCCGGAACTTCCGGTTCTATGCTTGACCATCGGAACTTCCGGTTAAAAAAGGAAAAGCAATTGCGACCCTTTTGAACATAAGAGAACCAACATTGGAACTTACCAGGCAATTACTGGACGCAGATGCACATTCAGCATTTCAACCAGACAGAAAAGGGTCGTTCCCTATACACATTGCAGCCTCGGCAGGTAGACTTCCAGCAGTCATCGTTTTGGTCACAAAGTTCCCTGGTTGTGCAGGACTGCATGACTCAGATGGAAGAACATTTGTTCATGTTGCTGCCAAGAAGAAGAGATACAGTATAGTTGCATATGCATGCCGAACGCCGGCATTGTCGACGATTTTGAACAAGCAAGACAATGAAGGGAACACTGCTCTACACCTAGCTGTTGAGGTTGGCGATTGGTGGATTTTCGCTTGCCTATTTGCCAACAGGCAGGTGGACTTGAATTTACCAAACAACAATAAACAAACCCCGCTGGAACTTGCTGTCAACACTATTCCCACAGGACTGTACTGCCTCCTGGTAATATAGTCAATTCCAAAATAAGATTTTTCACATGTTTCTTATATTTTTTTTACCAAAATTCAAGGAAACTAATATTTCTATCTCCTCTCTGCAGAACTCACGAATTCTAATACAGGAAACTCTAATAGCTGCCAATGCTACTCGTGGCGTTTTTCGGCGGGATACTAATATGCAAGAATATAGTCCCCAATCTGATGCAGAGAATGAGGAAAAAGGGTCTGCAATAGTATCAAATTCAACACAATTTCTTAGCGTTGGCTTGGTCTTAATTACAACAATGGCATTTGGTGCTACTTTTGCATTACCTGGGGGCTACAGAGCTGATGACCACCCTCATGGAGGAACTCCAACTCTAGCTCGAGTAAAACAATTTCAAGGATTTATGATGGCAAACACGCTAGCCTTTTTCTGCTCGTCGTTAGCCGTCCTAAGCCTTGTGTTCGCTGGAACACCTACAGTTGAGTTGCCAATGCGTTACATGCACTACAATATATCGATATGGCTGTCTCTGAATGCAGTAGGATCCTTGGCCATAGCCTTTGCAATAGCTGTATATATCATGATTACTCCAGTTGCTGCTAAAACCTCACTTGCAGTCATTGTGATTATTCTTTCAATAGGAATCCTCCATTCTCCCTCAATAACTGAAAAATTTACTCTACTTTTGTTAGTGTTATGTATTAGACCAGGAATATTGCCACTATTAAGATCTAGTATCTCTAAGGTCATGTTACTCATGTGTTGGCCGCTCATAGTAATCTTTGGTTGGCAAGAATTGTCATCAAGGTACCGATGATTTGAACAAGCGGCTACACTTTTGTAAGTTTTTTCGTCTTATTTGAATGGACATGTGTTTTTATTATGAAAGGAACATTTTATTGGTGTCTGAATCGGTGGTGTGGTCAGAACAAGATAAGGAGAGGATAAAAGTGGTGGTGATTCACTTAGATTTGTTCTGTTCCTTTGTGCCGTACGTAGTCTGTTGTTAACAGAATAACAGTTTGTTCACCATTGCCCAGATGTTTTAGATGCGTTTAACTTTTTTAGATAAAGAATATAAATATCCGGCCTCTACAAGATGCGTTTAACTGTTAGCGGTACTCCATGTTACTCTGAATTTTGCGTGCTGCTGCGAGCGTGGCATCTGATCCTATGGAGTTTGTCGGCGACCTCCTTCATGGTTGGCCTCTCATCGGCGACCATGCTGAGGCACCGCATCAGCAGCTCTGCAGCCTCGTCCAGCACCTCCACTCCGAGCTCCTCCATGACCCGCGGGTCCATGATCTCCCGGTGCCGTCCGGCCTGCGCCGCCGTGATGAAGCAGAACGCTAGTCCGCCCTCCTCTTCCTCGTCCTCGTCCTCCACGGGCACGAACGCCTTCCTCCCGGTGAGCAGCTCCAGCACGACGACCGCGAAGCTGTACACGTCGCTCTTGCTGGTGAGCTGGCTCGTCAGCAAATACTCCGGGTCCAGGTACCCGAGGGTGCCCTGCACCAGCGTGGCCACCGCCGCCTCGCCCGCCGGCGCCAGCCTCGACGCGCCGAAGTCCGACACCTTCGCCGCGAGGCCGCCGTCGAGGAGGATGTTGGCGGACTTGACGTCGCGGTGCAGGATCGGCGGCGACGCCGACGAGTGCATGTACGCCAGCGCGTCCGCGGACTCGGCCGCGATGCGGAGGCGCGCGCCGGGCGGCAGCTCCACCTTGGCCTCGCCGTGGATGTAGCCGTGGAGGCTGCCGTTGGGGACGTACTCGTAGACCAGCATGGGCACCTCCACCTCGAGGCAGCAGCCGAGCAGCTTGACGACGTTCCGGTGGTTGATCTGGGAGAGGATCAGCATCTCCCTAGCGAACTCCTTCACCTGCCTCGCGTCGACCACCCGCGACCTCTTCACGGCCACGGCGGAGCCGTCGGCGAGGACGCCCTTGTACACGACGCCGTGGCCTCCGCGGCCGAGGACCCGCGCCTCCGCGAAGCCGTCGGTGGCCCTGCCCATCTCCTCCTCGGAGAAGATCGTGAACGCCACGCCGGAGCTGGCCAGCGAGCCCAGCTGCTGCTGCAGGAGCACGCCGCCGTTCTGCTCGAAGAACCGCCGCTTCGCCTGCAGCAACCGCCGCTTCTGAACCCACAGGTGCGACGAGAAGCTCGCCAACAGCAGCAGCAACGCGCCGGCGCTGACACCCGTGACGATCTTCAGTGGCAGACCGAACCTGCTGTCGCCATCTCGCCGGCAGCCGTCCTGTACGGTGGCGTTCCCGCTAGACCCCTTGGGGCAGGTGCAGGTGAAGCTGCCCGGCGTGTTGACGCACACGCCGTAGCACGGGAACTCGTCCCGGTGCCGGCACTCGTCGACGTCCGTGCACCCGCCGGCCACGTACGGGTTGCCCTGGTACCCGGCGGTGCAGTTGCAGATGTACCCGGGTCCGTTGCTGGAGTCGAGGCAGACGCTGTGCGCGCTGCGGCACGCGTACGTGTCGCCGGCGTCCCGCGCGGCGGCGGCGCAGCTCGGGGCGTCGCGGATGGCCCAGTCCAGGACGACGGGCACGGCGAAGTCGCCGGTGCGGTTGAAGTTTGAGCCGGCGTACCAGAACCACCACGCGTCCACCATGAACGCGTAGGAGCAGGCGGTGGAGTTGGCCAGGAACGTCGCCTCCTGCTCCCGTCCCCGGCCACGGCGCCGGCGGCCGAAGCTGCCGAGGTAGGGGCGGTAGGAGCTGAGCCCGAGCGGGATGTTGCTCTGGCAGCAGCCGTCGTCGCCGCGGCACGACCCGGGCAGCGCGCGGTCCGAGGGCCGGCACACGGACATGCACCCGGTGACGTAGTACCCGTCGCCGTCGTTGAAGTAGGCGAGGCCGGGGCAGCCGATGGACACGAACTTGCTCTTCATCGACGAGAAGAGGAACGCGCTGCCGTTGAGCGCCATGGGCTGCTCCCGCAGGCTGACGACGCGGCCGTCGGGGTCCCCCGGGCGGTCGTAGCACGCGCGGCTCGCGTTGAGGAGCACGGTGGCCTCGGCCGTCGCCAGCGAGATGACCGCCACCTCGTGCCCGTAGCCGACAACGGTGAGCCGCGGCGCGCGTCCGCGGCTGGCACCGGCATCGTCGCACTGGAGCCGGAAGCCACCCGTGGCCGCGCCGCGGTGGCAGCCCGCGCCGATGCCGAACGGGTAGGGGACGGTCACGTTGCCGCACTGCTGCCGGCATCCCCTCGCCCGCGGCGGCTGCTGCGACGCCGCTGGTGGAGGTGGCAGAAGCACCGCTGTGGCCAGTGCCAGCCATGGTAGCAGCCTCGAGAGCCCGACTGCGTACACCTCCATTCCTGCTGCAGAGCTGTCCTGTGGATTGATTGGTCGGCGACGGCAACGGAAGAGGTCAAGCCACGGCAATGGAAACGCCGGCGATTACACGGCGGGCAGCTACTCGTAGGCCAGGCCAAATATGTTGCACCAACCTACGCGCCACGTCGTTGCCTTTGCCTGGACGATTGACTTCTCTTTTTCTATAACACTGGACGATTGACTTGACGTTGAAGCAGCCACAATCATTGTACAAGGCATCGTGTCACCATGTGGCCATGCCCCCCTTGGACAGGGTAACGGAGCATATACTGATAATCTGACACTACTGTATATTTTTAAGGGAAACAGGAGGGGGAAATCCCAGCCGTTGCATAGAGCTTTTATTAAAAGTGCCAAAGCATTCTTTATAACAAGCCTCAAGAAACAAAAACCGAAATAAAAAAAATAAGTACAATTACACATAAGCTTGTAGCCATTGAGTTAACTGTGGAGCTAAAGAACCTTTTGCTCTAAGAATAACTAGAGCAAATTATGATCTGAAGATTGCTTTGCACTGAGGAATTGAAGGTTAAGTGTGCTTGAAATGGGCATCAAAAGGGTTGCTTTGCACTACTATATTTTTTTTGCGGGCTGGCCCAAGAATATTTGACATCAAAAGGAAAATTTACAGAAATTCTCGTACTCTAGAAAAATTACCATATTAAACAAAAGTATCGATTTTAAATATTGACAATTTATCCATTATTTTCATTGCGGCACTTGGCCTGTTCGGTTGTGCTTGTTCCAGCAGCGCTGCGGCTGCTGATGCTGCTGCTGCAGCAAGCCTTCTCAGATAGCACTGTTCACGGCAAGAAATAAGCTGCAGGCGTTGCAAAAAATCAGAAGAGATTTGGAGCATCATAAATAATGGCGGGGTGATTCGTATTGTTTTCAAATTGATTTGAGAACTTAATTGAGGGATATTCCATATTCTGATGTTTGCCATTGCAATGGTTTACTATAATTTTCGTGTTAGTATCTGCTTAAGTGTGAGAAGGGGATCTGGCAACGTGATCACCTAGCAAGAAAGCCTGGCATTGTTTCATATAAGTACTCCGTACCTACTAGTATACGAGGAAGTTCAGGTACCAGCCGGAAGTCGCACGGCGGCGAAGGCCAGACGGGACAAAAAAATAACCCACCAACGGACGCATGTAATCGGCTTGACCAATCGTGCAGAGGTCATTTTTTTCATGAAACGGTCAGGTTGCCACTGACTCACACAAAGTTTCCAGGATCAAGTCAAGGAAATGGCAATGCCAATATGCCGTCGCAAGCTTCCACGGTGGTACCGTTTATTCTACCATTGACAATTAAAATCATCCAGAGAAAAAGATGTTTAATATATTATACTGACAATTTGGGTAAACTGATCTGGGCAGGCAATCAATTCAAAGACATCAGTTCTACTCATTATTATTTATTCTAAAGAAGAAGCAATGACTATGACCGTTTCAACTTTTTACCATATCAAAGGATGTGCAATCATCTTCACCTGACCATCTGTGTGCATCTAGCCAGTGAGCAGGGCAACAGGCAGAGGCTTACCTGAAACTAGCAGGCCACAAGATAACACGCAGGGCGATTACATGATTCAACAACCAATTACACCTTAATCACACACCAGCAGGAAGTACAACACACAAGATTGGTACAAGTCAACCCCAAGCTGCTTGAACTATAACCCCACGCTGCTCGTCTGCTCGCCTACTCCTGACTTACCATCGACCAGTAGAAGCTTGAATAATGGCTCAAGTTTTACATGCCACGCCAGGAAAATTCCCAAATAGTGCGATCACCATTCCTCCAGCAAGCTACTTTGCATAACAGTTCAACATACAACACAGCCTGAATATTTCTGGTGGAGATTTAAGAAGACACTACACAGCAGCAGCACGTAAGAGAAAATAGAAATAGAATATGCCATATCATCCAACACAATTAATCGCACAGTTTGGAGGTTTACAAGTTCCCTTCTATTAATGCTGAGCTACTCTTGTGGCTATGAGGGATAATCTAATAATCTAGATAGACACCATGTTCTTTTCCCTTTGCCATAGTGAAACAAGACAAATTGCACATTGAAGTACTCCCCTATTCTAAATGGTAAGCCATTTCAACTTTATCCTAAGTAAAACTTCTCTAACTTTGACCAAGTTTTCGTCAAAGCTAGATAAGTTTGACTTATGACCAAACTCAAACAACCTGACCCATTTAAAACAGAGGTAGTTCTATACATACCATCCTTCATTGTTCTAAAATATTACTTTAGCACCAAACTCAATAGGTGACTGTGTGAGCTAGCCAGTGTCGTTATTTATAGTTCATAAATAATGTAGTGTTCTGTCACAAGATTTTTATTGAGTCCTAACTTCAGACTACATATGTTAAAATCTGCAGATAGTGTTTCATAAACAAAATGTAAAATGAAAAGACAACTTGAAGGTCCAGAAACAAATAAAACAACTTGAACGTTCAGAAACAAATAAAACAAATCTTGTTAAAGCCCAGAGTTCTGAAATAGTTGAAACTCAATATAAAGTACCATTTAGCACTTCTATTAAATTACATGCTAGTTTATACCATTTATCTTATATGCCAATAAAGAAGAGAATATAGAAGTATCATTTAGCACTTCTATTAAATTACATGCTAGTTTATAGCCTGGTCACAAATTAACACTACGAACCAGCAGGACAGGACCCAGACCATATTTTAATTTCAGGCTTCGGTCAGAACCGGTAAGATTCTTAGTGTTCGACTAGGGCTTCACACTCTTTACAATTTGCATGTCCAGATTTCAGACTTAATGTCACCTAATTGACTAATATTTATGGTCCTTATGAAAAATGCAATAAAACTTACAAAGAACAAACACGGAGTAGACACACATGGCATTTGCACAAATTTAAGTGCAGAGCTCACACATGCAAAAGGACAGGAAACATCTAGAATTTTGAGATAGCATCATTTCTGTGTACCCATATTTTCCTCAAAGGGATTGTAATGTATGACAGATGGTGTCACAAACAACAGGAAAGTCCATTTGTATACTTTTCTTCTACCTAAAAACATTAACTCTCTAGTCCAAAAACTGTACACGCCTCTAAATAGGAATCATAAAAGATAGATGGTGTCAAAAGGTAATAAAGAATAACTGCGCTGTCCTTCGACAATGTGAGTGTTTGAGCTCCACATGAATAGCAGAAGGCACTTCATTCTAAACTGAATAGCATGAGCACTTTGACATACCATTTACATCTATTTCCACATGTCCAGATCAAGGTTATATAAGCCATACTAAATCACCTAGAATGAAGAAAAGAAAAGGTTATATCAGACAGTGTTAGCAGTAAAGTACAAGTTGAGGGTCAAGTCAGGAGTCAGGACACTGACCAATCAATCACAATGCATCTGCACTCTTACCACCTCTCTTGCTAACTACTTCACAGAGTCGGCAAGGCAGTGTGTCGAGGCTCATCTCACGTGCCCTGCCAAAGTTGCCCAGTACACCACAACGCCTCCATGAATGGTATTCAGCATAGGCTACAGGGTCATTTGCCAGCATTTTCACATATGATGCCAGTTCTTTGAGTGAGCTGAATTTGGAGGCATCTATGATAGAATTAGGAGGAACAAAATCCCAAACATTGGGGGCTCCAAAGTATATTGGCACTGACCCAGCCTCCAAAGCATAGAACAACTTCTCAGTCACATAACTTTCAGTCTTGGTGTTCTCAATTGCAAGAACAAACTTGTAATGTGACATTGCACAATGTAGGTGATCCCACCAGTGTGGTGTGCCATTATCATTGGTAGAGCAAACTGGATACATGGATAAGGCCATGTCAGGACCACCAACATTGTTCAAACATCTTCCAAAGGAATGGTGAGGCACCAATGAGAGGAATTCTTTTGCAAGCCTATCTCTATGAGGAAGACACCTTGAAGATGACCAGTAAATAAGTGCATCCTGGTACCCAACAGGAAATCAGCAGTTAAGAAGGTTAAAACAGCACAAGTATGACTAAAGCACAACTGATATAGCTGAAACTGTACAACATTGATATAACAGAAGATATGCACAATTTCATCTCTGGCAGCAAAAACATAAATTACACATAAATGAAAAGGTTTGATGTTGTGAACTGTTAATCATGGTAGGTGACCACTCTTCTTTACATGCAGAACTATTTGAGTACAACTAAGCATTTCCCTATCTTGTGAATTGTGATCACTCTGGTAAGACTAAATTAAAACTATGTATGCCATGTAAGAATATCCTGCCATGCTCTTACATTTTGTATAAATTCTATTCCAAATAATGATGGAAAGCAACCATAGAATGATAGAATCATGTGCCATACTCATGTTAAGAGAAACATAGTTGGAGTTAGGTACAGAGCATCTAATTGATCAGGCATGCAAAATGTTGCCTTGATAATATTATGCTAGGGAATTTATAATTTGAGATTTTACACTTACATTTCTCTTTTCAGTTGATATGTGGTAACTACGGCTGGTGTGAAATGATTTTCCAGCATATGTTACTTGCAAGTCATCATTGGCATGGTAACCGATGAAAATGTCCTCAAAACCAGTTGGCTTCCTACTAGCCTCCAGATCCAGATAAACACGAAGAGGAAGACCTTTCATTCTCTGTAAAATATATTACAGAACAGTTGAAAGTGAGAATAGAGATAGAGAATATCAATTGAGAACACAATGAAGTAAAAAAACTATTATTCAAAAGAAGGATGGTATTTGATTCGTAGGCACGTCCAATGAAAGCTGGCAAAGTTTGCAAAGCTGTAGCTATGCGACTAAACAAATGCTTAGCTACCAAAATCAAATGACCAACCACAACAGCCAAATTCACTGACAGAACTTTCAGCACTAGCAGTCTAAATAAGGTCCAATTGGAAAAGGAGGCAAGCAATCTACAATACAGTAACCTCCCAATGCAGAATTTGCATACAGACAGGTTAGAGGACCCAACTAACAATCAGACTCTTAAATTTCTCAATAAAATAATGAACGGAGGCAATGGGAAGCAATGTCTTCAGTGTTGTTTAGGAGAACTTGAATGACGAATGCATCCCTCATTTCAACAAGAAACTTAATATCTGCTGCCAAAAAAAAAAATGCTGAATAGTATTATCAATCATACAGCCATATACATGACATTCCGAAAACATTTTGTAACCTAACCAACATTTGAAAAAGGTAAAACAAGGCACCATCCACATTCGGTAGATACTCCTACCTCATTCACCAAACAGAAATGCTCCCCCAACCCACCCACCTTTTCATCATTTTGTTTTGGTATGCCAATTCTCTGAATCCACCACACAAACAGTAGTGCACAAGGATCTGAATTCACAACCAATTCGATATATCTGATTGTTTCGGTACCCCAAATCTACCGGCTATCAGTTCATCACAAAGAGCCAGCTCGCAGCTGCCGCCTCATTTGTGCAACATATTGACACTTGACAGGATAAGAGAAGAGGGAAAGACGTCCAGTAACCTGCGACGGCGGCGTGGCGCCCTCAAAGAGCAGCGCGTCGGGTCGGTCGACGGCGGCGACAGACTTGCTCCAGACGCAGCTGACCTCGCACCGGCACGTGTAGACGCCGTCGAGCGCGTCGGGGACCCACGTCCACCCCTTAACGAGCACGCCGACGTGTCGCGCCGCCAGGTCCTCGCACCGCGCGGCGGCGGCGCCCCGCCACGCCGCGCCGCCGGTGATGGGGTCCCGGTCCTCCTCCGCAGTGCCATTAGCGCCGGCGCCCGGCGGCGGCGGGGCAAGCCCCAGCCCCGGGGTGGCGGCGGCAGAGGCGGCGAGCTTGGCGCGGATGCGGGGGCAGCCGACGGCGGCGTCCCAGGAGGCGAAGGCGGCGAGGAGCGAGGTGAAGGGGTCGCGGGCGCGGGAGCCGACGGCGTCGAGCGCGGTGGGGAAGCGGGACGCGGCGGCGGCGGTGGTGAGGAGCGGCGCCGGGGTGGAGAGCGACGAGATGGACGGGAGCTCGAAGTAGCCCGAGAGGAGCAGCAGCAGGATGGCGGCGGACGCCAGCATCGGGGCCACGTAGTTGATGCGCTTCCGGAAGAGCATCGGGGTCGGGGGCGGGTACTTCGCGAGCGAGGTCGGGGGCCTCCGCCGCCGCGCCCGCCGGCGGCTCGCCGGAGCTCGAGCGAGATCTCGGTGAGGGGGGTGGGGGAGAAGCAGTGGGATGAGGCGATCGAGTTGGATGGACCTCGGAGAAAGGGGTGAAATGAAGAGGGGCTTTTGTGCAAAATTGCCAGGGGCTTCTGCCGTTTCGTCTTGGTGGGGCCCACGGGCGGAGGTGTGCGCCGTTGTTTACCATTTTTCTCGTGACTTCAGTCTCGTAGTCGTATCGTATCCAACTGACTGTTCTTCGTTTGAAATTTCAGGAACTGAATATTCTTGTCGTACTTTGACTTTACGATAGAAAAATTATCAATGTAGAGTACCTGTTCTCGCGTCCATTTGTCATTTTGTCTAGACAGAGTTTGCAAACAGCCAAAGTGCCAAACAAACATGTCAACACAAGTTACAAATGCTTTTGAAAGAAAAAAGAAGAAAAATGGTACTCTCCCCGTGGCTTATATGGTGTTTAACAAATGCTACTTGAGAACTGGACTATCAAATCAATTCTCAATAAAGTACTCGCTCCGTTAAATTGTAAGTTGTCCTAAATTTTTCTAGGAGTCGAAATTTTTTCTAGGAAGTGATGTATCTTAAAAAGTCAAAACATTTAAAACAAGTGATTTTTTTATTCTAGATGTTTATTATACAACTAAACAAGAAGAGGAAAACCTGGTTTTTTCTTATCAAAGATTGAATGAACTCAAATGCATCCGACCATCATCTTTTTCCCCCTCTTAACGTCAAGGGCCCAGCTACCGGCATTGCTCACCCTATAAGCTCATCTTCCTCCACTTCTGTTTAGTTAAGCGTCGACCGCCATGGCTTGAAGATGAGAACGAAAGAGCGTGAGAAGAAATTGCATTGGATGTGGTGTTGGCTAGGCCTAGGCACTAGACTAGATATTGTCACCCTAGGCCACCTAATGTCAACTCATATGTGAAAGGTGTCAAACAGCTGATGAAAATCATTCCCCAAATTTAGGTTCAATTTATTCTGTTGTCGTTTGCCCCGCTTCTCAATATGCAACGAGGGCAAGAGCACATGGAGTAGGAGCGATGACATGAGGTCATGGAGTGGGAGTGGCGTTTAGTGACCTAAGCACATGAAGGCAAAGTAGGAGAGCTAGAAGCAACAATTGGTGGCACAAGAATTCCTAATGGAAGGAGGATAGAAACAAGAGCAACCTAAAACTAGGTACAAACTAGCAGATGTGGAGCTTGACTAAGCTAATAAAAGAGGTCGCTCTAGCTAAACTAAGCTATAACCACCATAAATTTGTGCTAAAGTTAATGTTTAGGCCAAAGGACATTGGATTCGGTTGGTTACCCTATATCTTCTGCTTAATGAAATATAGGAGGGGGTGTCACCCCAACCTGGTCTCGTTTTGTTGAAGTTAATGTTTAGTTAGTGGAGAATTAGTTGGACAAGAAGGTCATGGCCGACCTTGGTCACAACTAAACTATGTCTCTGTAAACTGGTGAGCATGTGCGCTTGCTTGCTGTTTGATAACGTCCTAGGATAATTCTTCACTGTTGAGTTTATGTATAGAGTTAAATTCGCCCCAGCTAACAAAATTTCCGATACCATGGTTGCTTAATGTCTTGGAATTGCAAGCTTTTTATATATAATAAAATGAGGGGCATAATAGTAAGTTTGTAATGAAAATTCTGCCACAAAAGGAGAGCAGTAAAAAGAATAGGCGTTAACATTGGTTGTGAATTGTGAATTCTAACTTTACATTTGCTTCAAAGAAGAAAAAAAGGATTTCTAACTTTATACGTGTCTTATGCACAATGAAGGGCATGACCCTTCCCTCGAAGAGTAGAAGGCACGCATGCGCGATGAAGTCCTCTTGAATCAGTTCGATTTTGGACGTCGCCACAGGTCGCTGCGCCGAAGCACGTGGAGTAGCTGCCTGCCGCAGCCCGCAGCCGCAGGTGAGGGCGACGAGTCATCCGTCTGCCAAATAGCACTCTTTTTTTTTGCGAAATATGCCAAATAGCACTCTTGGTGGCGCGATGTGGAGAGAGAATGAACTGCAGAGCGGGCTTCTCGCAGCGCCGTATCTCCAACGACCAGCCAAACGACTACGGCGTCCATGCCGTGTCCCACAGTTTAGTACTGAACCAAATAGAATCTTCTTCGTGCTTGTTTGTAAATGTTCAATGTTGTGACTATATGGCATCGCGTTAGCTCTAAGATAACCATTATTAAAGTTGGTCTTCCCGAATTTGTAGCGATTGCCTTGGATTAAATACAATCACTAAGGTCTTCTTTTGATGCACATGTATCCACCTCGATACATGTGTATTGAAGTGGGTTAGGTTAGAATTTTAACTAATCTCGATACCAGCCCACTCCAAAACATAGTTAGGATTCAAGATGAATACAAGTGCATTCAAACAAGTCCAAATTTTGATCAGTAGTCATTAGTTGAAGCTAAAAGAATAGATCATTAGAGCATCTTCAAGAATTCTCAAAACCTATTCCCAATATTCTTTTTGACAAGATTAAAAGAAGACGCTCTCCAACAACTCCATATCTCAACTCAATATTTTAGCACCTAGGAAATTCAACCCAATTGTGTATATGGGCACGTATCGCGCGGCCATCTAGAGGTGGAAGGACGTGTGGAGGAATAAGAAGAAAAAACAATGTTTTAAATTCAAATGTGCAAGAGAGAAATAAAGTGTAAAATTTGTTGTTGTGATTCAAAAATATTTTGGGAACCGAAGAAAAAAGTCTATATTTTAGGAGCGAGATTTAAAAACTGTTAAAGAACCCAACAAATATACTCCCAAAAGTTTTAGCAACTTATAAAACTAAGTAATTTACCTACTGATTTTTTAGGAACTAGGAAATGCTCTTAGTTAGGATTGACCAGCTAGCTGAAGACTTGATTATAAGTTAGGCCACCGAGGGTTAAAAATTAGTTTTTTTTTAGAACAGTTAAAAATTAGTTGTTTAACAATTAGCCACATGCATTTAAGCAAGCCAAACACCTTATTTTCTAGTAAGGCATAATAAGTCATAACTAACCTTAGGCAAGTGTGGAAAAACTAATGATTTTGTGGGCAGAAGATCCAGATCCACACTTTACTGTGTCTGAGCACATTTTTCACACATTCTCTCTCTCTCTCACATGTAGAGTTTGAAAATCTCTCTTAAATTTAGTTGCCAACCAAACATTTTACTGATTGTGCTCAAACTAGTACAGTCGAGCAAGCATAGAGCTTTCAACCATGCACGATCAACGATCATAACAGCTACCTACATTTGACATGCGCTTTGTGCATCTTATTACTTGTACTTCTAAATAATGTCACGATAATTTTGAGAGCTGCTCTCATGCCAGTAAAAAGGGCCCTTTTTTTTAACCTTTGTGCCCAGCTTTATCCTAGGGTAGGACGGCCTGATCACCTTTTTGGGCTGAAAACGAGATGAGCTTTTTCGGCCTGCTTGGCCCATGCTTCAGATCAAACAATCTCCTCATGGGCACAGGCGCACAGCAGACCCTAGCCGTTGGTAAAATAAAGGGAAAATTAGATCAGTAGCATCGAAAGATCGCAACTTTAGAAAAATACCATCGAAAGTTCCATATCTCAAGCAGGCCTCCTCCGCTAGAACAATCTACCATTCTGTTAACTTGACGTTAGCAGGAGGTGACCGCGACGTGCGACGGCCATGGCGACGGTGCGAGGGCGAGCTCCGGCCATGGCGACGGCGCGAGGGCGAGCTCCACCCGCGGGCTCAGCCCCGGCCATGGCGACGGTGCGAGGGCGAGCTCCGCCCGTGGGCTCAGCCCCGGCCAAGGCGACGGCGCGCGGGCGAGCTGCGCCCCGGCCACCGCGACGGCGCGCGCGAGCTCCGGCCGCGGGCTCGGCCCGGCCATGGCGACGGCGCGGGGCGAGCTGCGCCCCGGCCACCGCGACGGCGCGCGGGCGAGCTCGCCCCGCGGCTGCGCCCGGCCATGGCGACGCGCGGGCGAGCCGCGCCCGGCCACCGCGATGGCGCGCGGGCGAGGCCGCCACGGGCTCGGCCCGGCCACCTCGACGGCCCGCGGCGAGCTCGCCGTGGGCTCGGCCCGGCCATGGCGACGGCGCGTTGGCGGCTGCGCCCCGGCCACCGCGACGGCGCGCGGGCGAGCTCGCCGCGGGCTGCGCCCGCCATGGCGACGGCGCGCGGGGCAAGCTCCCCACGTGACCGCGACGTCGCGCGGGCGAACTCCCCCGGCGCTGCAGGAGGAAGCGGCGGCGGCGGCGCTGGAGCTCGGGAGGAAGCGGCGGCGCCCTGCTCCTCGTCAGCCTCCGGGGTCGGGTTGAAGCCGCCGCCGTTGGCCGCGGCCTTGGGCGCCAGAAGCGGCTCGTCGTCGTCGTGCGTCGTTCTTTTGAGTTGGGATTCGGTTTTTCCCCCCAGCTAACGTGAATTTAACGGGAATGGTAAAAGGCAACGACGGAGAAAGGTTTCGATGGTACTTTTCTATACTCCACTCTTTCGATGGTACTTTTTCAAAGATGAGATCTTTTAATGCTACTGATCTAATTTTCCCTAAAATAAATAAAACAGATCCTAGCCAAACAGAAAACATCAATCAACAAAGTTTAAAAGAGAAGGAAACACTCCTACATGTTAAATGCTATATCATATGATGAATAATTTAGCTCCAGTTTACTGATACTGATTATGGTCTTCAAAGTAGTTATCATAGATCTCGTACTGGTTTCATATTTGTTGTTTTTCACCGCCCCCACCCCCCCAAAAAAAAAAATGTTTACTTTGGTATGAAGTATGGTTATAGGTACAATAAGATTCATTTCAAAGCTTTCGCAAGAAACTGATAATAAATTTATAACAAGAACTCTGTTGGTATACAACTGTGTATTTTTTTAATTAGAGGAACAGGAAAATGTTTTTTTCAATCATGAAATGGTGCTAGTGACGCTCATTCATCCAGTGCGTGTGTTAAGTGGTACCAATTATGTCTGTAAGTCGGACACCCCACATTCAGTAACTGTCTGGTCTGGATGAACAAGACATTATAGTGTAGACAATGATGGGAATGCTAAACCTGATTGGACTGGTAGGCGATTGAATTGGACGGAAGAGGAAGATTGGTATGAAATCTTTTATGCATAATTTTATCTAACGTTGCTCAGACTTTATATTTTCGCCCTTAATATGTTTTTCCGGAATATTCAGATTAGCGCTTGGTTGAAAGGTTCCAGATTGAGTAGTTCCAAGAAGAATGTGGTATACCGGACAAATGTTACAGGTGTGCACAAGTACAACAGAGGTACCCGGAAAGATCGGAAAAGGGCACAAGTGCAACTGAAGTACCACTGGGCAGAGGATTTTTTGTACACTGACAGAAGATTAATAAGAAGATTTGCCCACTTCTATGATTGGTAGTGCCGAGTCCAGGCAAAACATTCCAGTGTTCAGTCTGAGAAGGTGCAACTGATGGACAAAACATGGGCGATGTACAATGCGGAAGCAACAGAGGTGCCTTGAGGAGACGGAATCACCAAACATCATTTCACCTTCAGCCATTGCTGGAAAGCTGGAAAAGATACATCTACTCCAACAAAACCAAGCTGTTTGAGACTTGGGATTGCACGTCATCCTCTGAAGATGCACCTGAAACAGAAACAGGGGAACAAGATAGCATGCCTGCGAACAAGAAACGGAAGGTAAAGGCCCTTCATCCCCTTGTTCAGAGTTGCAAGAAGGCATTCAGCGGCTGTGCGGGGATCCTCAAAACATGGTTGAGAAGAATCATGAGGAGACGACAGATGTAGTCATGTAGAGTTTCAGTGCCCAGACCAAAAGCTTCAGCTGACAAGATTGAACCAGCTGGAAACAGTAACATCTGGAAAGCAAAAGATTTGTTGATGGCTGACACGTCCAGGTTCCAGGAATTTCAGCATGGGCAAGCTGGACTTATGCTTGAAACCAACAAATTTCACACGGCTCGCAGCCACCAGACAGCACACCGCTCAAAAATCCAATATTAGGATTAATCTTGTCATACATTCGTATAGTGTTAAATGGCGCGTGTTCACAAAACAATGCACGTACAGGGTCCAGATGGCTCCTGAATGAGAGCTAAATGAAGACAGCTTTTGAAGTCTATCATAGGTACGCAAAGTTCCGCCAGCTTAGATCATCAAATACACTGCGTTGGCTGGTAGTACAGTCCCTCAGGTCTCTTAGCAAATACTAGCAGTGATAGTAGATAATAACCCCTGCCTGTTGCCTGTCGGCTCTGCAAAGGGCCAGAACTGGAGTGAATCGGAGCCTGACTGACACAAGATCGTGTGTCATTGATCGACCCATAAACCCTGAAAATCTGCACGCAGATCCACAGATAGCATGTGCTTCCGTGGTTACTTAGCATGATAGTACTTGTGTGGTCCCTTCCCTCACTAAGTCACTAGTATGATGATCCTTAAATCCTGTGTGGTCCCTTCCCTCACTAAGTCACTAGTATGATGATCCTTAAATCCTTGATCTTGTCTGTCAGTCAGTGAGTAGCTAGCAGAATCCCAGACGGAGGTCAACAAATTGCAGAGATCAGATCATAACAAAGGAAACTGCGGACTAGCTGCTTAGTGCTTATCATGCTTCCCAACTCCAGCATCAGCATGTGCTTCCCAGCCAGTTTCTCAGCAAAGGGATGCTTCATGTGACCATGTTCCCCCGTACTGATTCGCATGAAAGTACTGTACTTCCAGCCATGAAAGTACAACATAGTGCCGGTGTTTATACCTGTAGAAAAAATAAAGAAAATTACTTATCACCTTTCTGCACACATAGATATCAGCAGTTATTTCATCGACTGATAATATTTTAGTTTGTGCAAACTGATGACATGGGAATGCCATTACCAGCACTGTAAGTGCTACCATAAACACACAATAACCACACTGTTTGTATCTAGCACCAGAATACAGGTAGCAATCCACTGATCACTCACATTGAGATTAAGGTAACAAAGGAGAAGCTCAATAGCAGGCTTCCAACAATAAAGTGGTACATAGGGTACAACAATCTCAAGCTGGGACAACTCAAGCAGAACTCCCCAGCAAAGTACAATGCAATGTAAGCAAAGGCGATGGATGTTATACTACAGAGGGAGAAAAATAAAATAAACTGAGAACAGAGATGATGGTGCATCTGAAGCTGCCCAAGATCGACCCAGCGATACATCTAAAGCTGACTGAGATTATCTATATTCAGTTCTGCCCCTTCTTTTGAGCACTCTGAAAGTCCTCAGAAGGTAGCATCGAGAACGAACCACCAGAAGGCTCTCCTGTAAATCCATCAGCTGGCCCAAAACTGAGATTGAAGGAACCAAAGTTTGCTGTTGACAGGAAGTCATCACTGCAGCTATCAAACCCTTTGATATCCAGCGCACTGTTATCCCCCGATGAAGTACCCCACATGAAGCTGTTGCCCATGGAGTTTGCAACTTTTGCCGCTGGTTCATGATGGCTCCCTGCATGACTGATCTGGTCTGAACCAGTCTTTGGCTCCTCTGGAGGCAATGCCGGCGTATGGCCTTGGAACAGAGCTACATGTGCAAACAGCTTGTCCTTCCTTGAAAAACTTGTTCCACAGGAGCACAGCCACTTGTCCCGGCCACAGTGCTTCTCATGCGTCTTGAGGTCAGCTAGGACGGAGAACTTCTTGGCGTGGCACCGGCTGCAGGTGTAGCTCTTCTCGCAGTGGCTCCGCTTGTAGTGGTTCTTCACGCACAGGAAGGTCTTGAGGGGCTGGAAGTTCTTGTGCAGCTTGTTCCTCTTGCAGCCTACAAACGGGCACGAGTACCTCTTCACCAGTTCTTGCTCCGCGCTTGCGTCTCTTGGTGGCTTGGCTAGTGCAGCTGGGCTCTTGTACTCATCACCATGCCCTCTCATGTGCATCCGAAGATTCGCGTCCCTCTTGAAACCCTTTCCACAGATAGAGCAGAAGTGTGTGTGTGGAGCCAATATCTCATCCTTCTCCAGCTGCAGTAGTTCATATGAACCTGGAGGTAGGTTGTCTACATCCTTGCCAACATCCCCACCTTCATCGCCATCCTTCATATCCTGCTCCTCGACAAGAACATTGTCAATTTCAATGCCTTCTTCCATAGCACCATCAGTCCATCCCTTGAAAAGCTCCTCATAGTCTTCAGGGCTACACATGTCCTCCTTGTTCTCTTCAGAAACAGTCATCGCAATAGGAACTAAGCTTGAGCTTGGGCCAACATGGTTAGCCATGTCCACGTGCCCAGCAGGAGCAGGGTGGCTCAGAAAGGATGAGTTCTTCAGTGACGGGAGAAGGCTCCCGGCAGTAGAGATGAGCTGAACTATAAGGCATGTCAGGTCTGCATTAACAACCTGCTGCTTCTGAGCGATCTCGCCTTGGTGACATGGAAGCTGCCCACCACTGTCCACCATTGTGCAGATAACATCCTTCACTTGCCGTATCTTCTCCTCGATGAAGGTGAGGTTGTCTAGCATCGTAGCAGGGTTCCAATCCATGTGCGGGATGTTGGTGGATGGCGAAGCACCGAACGGTGAGGTGAATGGTGGAAATTGCTGCTGAGTCCCCATGCCAGGGAACGGATTGTCTGAACCGAACTGCTGGTAGTAGAGGTTGGCAGCAGATTGGTTGTGGATGTTGTTCTGATTGAGATCCATTGTCGATTAACTTCGCAAAACCCCCGTGTTTGAATTCAGACCAAGACTTTAGTCTGCAAAAGAAGATTTGAAACCCAACAACGGTTTATCAGAACCTGCAGATCTGAATACTCATCGTTTGCAGATATTTGGGTGCATAAAAGACACGAGTCATTAGTTGATTGATGATAATGGATATAAAATAGCACAACATAGAAAATTTCAACATATTGCAGCCTTGCAGGAGGTTTTGAGGTAGGCGGCATAGTCTTTAGGTAAACGGACTATGTTTGGTGTAGCCATTATGACAAATTTGGCAGGATTATGACAAGAAGCGGTATAGCCATTTTAACAAATTTGACAGGATTTGACGGAAACACAACTAATCATGGATGATAAAAGATGGGGGAGAGAAAAGGCCATTATGGCTCCCGTTGGACGGCGGCAGAAGAGCACTATGAATGAGTCTCTCACATTTACTTGACCCAAGGACCGCCCGCTCGTCCCCTCTCTATTGTCGACAGATCTCGAAGAAGAACGTCCCCTCAGTCAACAGTATCCGGACAGAAATTGAACTCCTTATTACAAAATTTTTTGTCAAGAAGAAAATCTAGCAAGAGATGCACATACCAGAGAGGAGGAGGAACCGGCGGGCGGCGGGGGAGGTCGCCACCATGCGGCGGCCGTGGAAGCGAGGGAGGAGGACGGCGGAGGAAGGAACCAAGAACCATAGGCTACGGAGGGAGACGGGGGTGTGGGTGAGGGTTGGTCAAACTTATGGGAAGGAGCCAAGGAGAGGAGACGGAGCTCCCCAATCCAAGAACCAATCAGTCGCGAGTATCCAATAGTTTACTCGGTGGCCTGTGAATAATTGCGTAGATTATTGGAAGGGATTCAGATCCGCTGCAGTCGCTCCATTTGACTTCAGCCAGCAGTCAGGGAAATCGGACGCTTCGTTGAAGATTGAACGGCCAACTGCACCCACCAGGCTTCCGCGAGGCTTCTTGGGCCTTGGCCCACCTCAGCCCAAGCCACCACGCTAATTCCTTCGCTTCTGTCATCGTCTTCCTGGTTGCCGAGAGCGCCCAACGCCAGCTATGCACTACAAGCTGGACAAGCTGATGCACGAGTTCGTGCCGTGCCGCGCGATGTGGTACCTGCTGGTGACCCCGACGCCCGCTCCGCACCCGCCATGCGCGCTATTGTTCGTGCAGGTCACGTACCTGCTGCGCTGCGGCAGCGTCGTGCTCCCGTTGTCCATGGCTCCATGTATCACTCCCCGTGCGACGTCCGGGGCGCCGCAAACTTCCTCGAGACGTGAACGAGCATCGCGCTCGGTGACGCCTTCGCGGCCGCCGCGAACGCGAACGCGAACGCTCCATTGCCGCTGTGGTTCGACGACGGGCTGCTCGCCGCACGCCCGGCCCCGTCGCGCATGGTGCTGTACGACCACCCGGGGTACGACTGTATGAGCCCGAGCCGGTGCCGGCGGTAGATGCTCCCGCCGCCGAGTCCGACGACTGCGCGAGCGCCATGTCGTCATGACCAACAGCCGCATCTCGCGTGCGTACCTCCGCGCCACCACCTGGGTGGCCATGCATGTCAATTGTACAAGGCCGACTTCGGGTGGGGTGCGACGGCGTTCATGGGACCTGCGCTCATGTACTACAGTGGCTTCGTGTACGTCATGAACGCGGCCGGCAAGGATGGCGCCCTCGCGCTCGTGTTGCCGCTGGAACCGGAGACCATGCCGGAGTTCAGGAAGGTGTTAGCCGAGGAGCTCGCGAGCCTAGAGGTGCTGTAGGCGTGTCTTGCTGGCAAAAGGAAGAGGATGGGCCTTGGTTTGTGCGGCCCATGTGTTAGTTTTGGTAGAGAAATCGTACGTTGGATCAGCAGTGGACGGTGCAGATAGGACGACTGCTGGCTGAAGTCGAGGAGCATGACTGCAGCGGATCTGAATCCTATTGGAAGGGAGGGTGCCGTGGGTTTCCTGCTGCCCTCGCCTCGAGTCCCGATCCATCCTCGGAGGCTGATGCTCGTCGCCCGCGCGTCATGGACGACATGGTCGTCACATGGACATTGCCGGCATGGGTGCGCGCGCAGGGAGACCATGATGTCACATGATCGATTATACTAGTGCTAATCCAGCAGTGCAGTATTAGCGATACGGTTTATCAAGCCTCACTTCACTTGCTTTGCGTACGGCTGCAGTATAGGTAGCGAGCGCTACGCCTACAGATCAGTCAGGCATCGTCTCTAAATACAACGAAAATACATATTTAACCGACTAACTAGTACGGTAGCTCATATACTACACAAATACATACAGCAATCGTGAAAAAAAAAAAAAGTTCTCCAATGGTTCGCCATCCATATCTAAGTCTAGATATTCAACATAGAGATGTACATTGATAATGTCCATTTTCCATTTGTATCGTACTCGATATAGCTCATATAATGTGTATTTGAATCCGAACTTGAATAAAAATATGAAAACAAATGTAATATCAGCTATATCCGTTGCACCTCTGATTTTGACGTTAGCATTGTTCCTCCTTAGCACGATTGACTCCTCTTAGTTCTCATTTCAAGCTGTATCTGTAGCCTTGAGCATCTTTGTGTTATAAGCTTAAACATTAGTTCATGTCGACGATGTCGTTGTAGTAGTTTAGAAATGCAGTATGTTACCGTACTTGGTTTTAATAAATACAAAAGGAGAGATTTGAATAATAAAGTGTATAATAAGCAAGAGTTCCAGCTTAATTATATGATATTTTGTCTTTTCTAGATATATTGTTACTAGTATATCTAAGTGCATACCAAACTCTAAAACCAAAATGTTTTATAATTTAGAATGGAGGAAGTAGCTATTATTAAGATTGAAAAGCAAAATTCTTTTTTGAAAGATTAAAAAATCAAAATTTTGATTCATGACGTTGTGGAACATGGGCTACCACAAGAGCCACCATAACTTAGGTTAAGAATTCAGCTAAATATAATAAGGACGCACAAAAGGTAACATGTAGAGGGAAGACATTATGAATATGGATGAAAAATATAGAGTAATTGATAAATTTATCGAAACTTTTTTTCGAGAGCGGGACTTCACCCGGTTTTCATTAAGAGGAGGATAAATGTATCGAAACTTGATAGATACATTTATATGTTACTGAATTAGAAAATGAGAAGAAAGAGCATGCACATAACATGAATCTTTTATTAGTTGTAATATTAAGCATGAATTTCTAATTGCTATGTCTTCTAAGATGAGGCGACACTCCACGACAAGATGTGTATTTTTTACTTTTTAGACAAAACAAGAGAAAAGGAATGATAACAAAAGAGAGCACAAGTTCACCAAAATTGTCTTTTTTTCTACTAGTACTACAATTGTTGCTGATTTTTTGATGAAATATAATCGTTGCTGATTGTTCTTTAACCGACCCACCACCACTGTGGTTTGTGCCTCAATCACGTCACGTGTGCATCCTGGCAGCACTGCATCCTTCATATACACTGGCTGGCCAAATGTAGTTGATCTGCATACAATGGCCCATCACGTGTAAAAGTAGCTCGCGAAGCAACATACTGGCCCATGGGCCCCTGGCTGCACTGCATCCTACGACCTACACACTTGGGCCATGGTGTGATCTGCATATATTGGCCCATGGAATGGAAGGACCCTCTGCCGCTCTGCGGCACTTCGATGTACAGTGGTCCTTCTCTCTAAAAAAAAAAAAAAAAATCAAACAAACAAATCGATGTAGTACTGTGGTATATTCCGGGCAGCAGAGCATAGAGCCACACACAAAGGGGCCAAGATATTGCAAGTCGTAGCCATATCTACTTTAGAAATTTATTCTGATCTTTGTAATTTGTATTGGATAATATACACACAACTATTCATTCTTAAAGAAAAGAGATTTTTTACAATAATTGAGGAAAAATTCGACGGCTCACGTCGACCGATCCGACGGCTAGAAAGGCTAGAGGAAATGAGAGGAAATTGTAGAGAGAAAACGGGAGGAAATTCTGATGTGTATGACCAGTGGGCCATATGCACCAAATTTTCTCTCATATGCGTCAAATTTCTTCCCATTTCCTCCAAAACTCAGATAATTAGGACTCCAAATACAGGGATGGTAATTCCGTTTCTGTATTTCTTTTTTCTAATCAAAGGTAATACGGTAATTTGATATTTTTGAAAATAATGATCGGAGTAATATAGTTGGTGATAAATAATACAATTAGTATAGTTACATATTATATTCTTGTAAGACTAAAAACATTTTCTAGAGTTCGTCGTGCTGCAAAATTGGATGCAAATATCATGTTCGGGTTGTACAATATTGAGGCATCTGTTTTGGTTCATTCTCTGATTGGTAGGACGCCTCAACGATTTGATTCCGGTATCCAGTTCCTTACAAAAAAAAAAAGTTGAGTTTTAGTATGCCATGTTGTGTCTGTATCACTGCATGATTTGCTGTCAAATCTCTAGAGCCTAAGCAAGGCCAGATTACCCAGGATGTACCTACAAACTTGCATGTCATAACTATATATAGAGTTTTGCGAGTGGCTGGCAAGCATGTCATAACTATATATAGAGAGCTTGCGAGTGCCTAGCTAGCGTGGGGTTGCACTTGATTTAGAATACAATGCGAAAAGACCAAAATACCTTTTAGGGATATAATTAGAACAGATTTAGAATTTTGTGAAGAAAATAGGAGGAGATGAGAGGAAATTGCAAGCATTGTAAAAAGACTCGAAAAGAAAAACATAGTCGGACTAAAAACAGTGTGCTCTTTGAGCGACAAAAAAAAAAAAAAAATAGCCTCTAACTAGAGACCAAGTCTATTAGAAGACAACCGTTCAGTCGTAAGCAAAGTCTCGATTGTTGTTGCCTCTAGCTCTAGCATATGCATTGGTCGTATTCTTTATGAGCACATAATCTACACAACCAAATGGACCAAAAATTTGCACTTGCTCCCACACAAACTTGAGATTGCATCTTATGCTCTACTTACCACAACCGTGTTTCACAAAAATGAGAAATATTAGTTGGTGATTGTAAATGTATAAAATGTAACTTGAAAAACTCTCCAACAAATTTTGCAACATGGCAATCAAAAAATCTAAGTGTCGGGTTGTTTCCATATATGTTGTTTCAAATTATATATTATTTTAGCATTTATCATAAGTTAAACTTCTCTAAATATAACCTAGTTTATAAACAACCGTAGTAGTATCAAATCATTCAGCAGTATCCGACAATAAAGGACTAAAATCTAACTTAGTTATTACTAGTGTGTTCTTCTGTCGATGATTATTGGTTGAAGTATAACTTATTCAACAGTATTATAAGGAGTCCTTTGCAAATATTTCTTTTACTTGGTAGTAAAAATTTTATAGTAGAGAATGTAAAAGACACGAAACTCTCTCTCTCTCTCTCTCTCCAAATAACAACAAAACCAGCCTTCGACACGGTGAAGGCGTATGGTGAGAAACTCCGCTTTCCAACGGCACCATCAAAAAACACCTGCGCCACGCACGCACTTCACTCCACAGTGCACGTGCGGGGCCCACGTGCACTTCACTTCGTCACTCTGCACCGGACAAAATCCAGCCACCGCCATGGCTCCTCTCCTCCTCCTCCCGCTCCCCCTCCGCCTCCTCCCCATCGCCGCCGTGAGCGTCCACCTCCCACCTCTCACCGAGCCCGCGGCCCCAGCGTCCCTTCCCGAGGCCGCGGCGCCCGCGCTTGCCCAAGTCCAATGCCACGCGGCGGCCCCGGGGCCCCCGCGCCAGCGCCCGCGCCGCGGTGGCACGCGGCGCTGTCGGCGGCGGCGGGGCTGTACCCGGCGTACGTCGCGGCCGGCGCCTGCGTGGCCGTCGCGCGGCCCGGGGCGTTCCGGTGGTTCGTGGCGCGCGCGCCGGGGTCCTACACCGCCGCGCTGGGGTTCATCATGCTCGCCATGGGCCTCACGCTCCGGCTCCGGGACTTCGCCGCCCTCCTCCGCGACAGGCCCCTCGCCGTACGTGCGTGAACGGACCGGCCCGGATCCCTTTCTCGGTCGATCTGAATTTTTGTTGGGTGATTGATTCAGCATTTCAGCAAGGTGTTTTTTTTTTCCCCCTGCTGGCTGCTGCAGATTCTGTTCGGGTGTGCCGCGCAGTACACCATAATGCCTGCGCTTGGCGCGGTCGTTAGCCGCGCGCTGGGGCTTCCCCCGTCCCTCTCGGCAGGACTCATCCTGCTCGGATGCTGTCCTGGAGGAACTGCATCCAACGTGGTAAGACTGTCAACTGAATTTCACTTTGCCAGTTATGTGCTGAAGTGAACTGGAAGCTTGAAGGGACAAATTAAGAATAGCTATGCGATTCAGAGTTCACACACTTGTGTTCACTGAACATTGGAATTGAGATGCCAATAGTAGTAGACTAGTTGGCTGTTTTTAACTTCAGTAGAAGTTAGCTGCTTTTTATGTTCCTACACGCACTAGAAGCAGAAATGTACTCATTTGACTATTTACATGACAATACTACACAACTTCTGAAAAGTTGAAAAGAAAAAGACTGTTGCAATTTGTTAACAGCTATAAGCGGTTCTGTTTTCCTGCTTCATGAGTCTTTTTTTAATCCGCAGATGTATTGGTAGCTATTGGACACACATGGTCAGGCACAGCATTTATTTTTTTGATTTTTTTTCTCCTGGATTCTCTCTTACCTAACTGTTTCGTTTAGTGGTTCAGGTGACTTTAGTTGCTCAAGGTGATGTCCCATTATCGATCGTGATGACTGTCTGCAGCACTCTTGCTGCAGTGTTTCTTACACCTCTGTTAACGAAAATTCTTGCCGGTGCTTATATTCCTGTGGATGCTGTGAAGCTCTCTCTCAGTACTTTGCAGGTGAGATCTCTGATGCTGTCATTCATAACAAAAATTACTCCTATTTTCTATAACCTTTTTCCCCTTCAGGTGGTTGTTGCCCCAATTCTATTAGGTTCATCTATACAAACTGCATTCCCATCAGTGGTTCAATTTGTGACTCCTTTTGCACCTCTGATGGCAGTCTTGGCTTCATCGCTTCTGGCATGCAGGTTCAGATCCTTCAAATTTACCATGTCATATTGGCCTGGGAATAGCAGAAACTTTGCATCCTTTTAACCTTTTTTTTCCTAATGTTACAGTGTCTTCTCTGAGAACTTTGTGCGCCTAAGATCGACAATTGCTGATGCATCCTCTGTGAATGGAAACTTCTTCTCTGGGGATATTGGGATTGTCATGCTCTCTGTGTTTTTGCTGCATTTTGCTGGTTTCTTTGTCGGGTGAGCACTATAACCTTTATGTGTTAGTTGCTTACTATAACCTTTATGTGTAATGTGCTTCACAAATTTTGTATCAGAAATTGTGGCCACTTGTCATAGATTTCTAAGTGTTTACATGGCTCTATGACAAACAGGTATGCAGCTGCAGCTATAGGTGGTTTCAAAGAAAAACAAAGGAGAGCAATATCTATTGAGGTATGGATCCTGACCAGATCTAACCACATTTCCCAATCAATATGGCCAAAAAATGGAGGATTTACATATCCAGTTTCGAAACCATGTATAGAATACTAAAGTATACAAATCAAGCAAATCTTCTAGCACACTTACATTTAAATTAAGAGGTGTATAAACAGCAGAAAAGCCTGCATTTTTGCAAATCATGTGTTGTCTGAAAACAACACTTATTTGTAGACTATTATATTGTATGTAGTGAGTGAAGCTCGTAAATTCCAAGCATGGATAACAAATCTTGCAACAATAATTCTGTTGCTTTGACCATGTTTTTCTGTACAGTGCTTTCTACTTTGATTGTCTTTCAAAACTGCAATGAAGAGAACTAAATTGTGCATGGTGTTATGAAAAATGTTTCATAGGTTTTCTTCTTCTGGATTGCAGGTAGGAATGCAAAACTCATCCTTAGGGGTAGTTTTAGCAACTGCACATTTCTCCTCACCCTTGGTCGCCCTGCCTCCTGCACTCTCAGCTGTCATCATGAACATGATGGGTAGCACACTGGGTCTCATATGGCAATCTATCAGCCCTTCTGTTTCAGAGAACGAAACCACTGGCATAACCAATGCATGATCTACTCTTACTGTTGTGTGCTTAATCTCCTCTGTCATATCTACTGCTCAAATATGTGCAATGTTGAAACCCTGACCGACCTTTTGAGTACTTTTTGATCGCTTGGGGAACTGGGGTCACTGATGCCTATGGAATATTGGATGACCCAGGTCTGGTCTACAGACAGCCTTGTGCAATTGCAAATTTGGTACTTTACTTTTAAAAAAATCGTCCTAAAGCTGCAAGCTTAGTGGTTACTGAAACAGCTATAAGTTTCCATTGACATACAGCACTTGAATGCTGTCTTGAGGAAAGTTGACTTGCGAATCTTAGTACTTTACTTAAAAAAAAGGTTCGCTCTATTATTCTAGGATCGTTGCATCAGCAATATTTTTATAGTATTTAGAGCTCAAGATGAGCCTTTTGGAGCTCTATTCTGGTATTACTTAGAGCTCATGATGAGCCTATTTAACTCCTTTTCTTTGTTTGATTGAATGGGCCCCATTAGAGTTATAGGACCTACTATTTCAGTTCAAGGGTCCAGGACCAATATATATGGGTCCCTTTTCAGTACTGCAAATAGAGAAATCATTTTGCATGTGACCTGGTATAATGCTGTGCCTGCCTTCAAACAAAACCCTGTGCCACTGCTTCGATCTGTATGTTGTCACTTGTCAGTGCACTAGGAGGCACGGTGCAACGGCATCAGTCAAGGACATGTACCATTTGCATCCATGCGCTTGTGCCAGTGCTAACGACTAAGAGCAAGTCGCCCGCTCGCCGGCTGCATCTGGCTCCAGGTCACCCGAGCTGCTGAGCAATAGTGAGGAACCCCACTAGATCATTAATGTCTACAGAGTGGTGGAGCAGCAGTCACAGGGGCATTTCGCCCGCTTTTGCCGACGTCTCGCGAATCGCTCGCTTCTTTCTCTCTCATGTTTTCTCTCTCTCACACGTCGGATTCAGCCGGCTTCTCGCCGATTATAGTACCTGCTCTAATGATGACCACAGCTTGCCACTGCCCCACAGAGAGGTGTGTTGGTTGGTGAGGTTCATGAAACCATGAGAGCAGAAAGGCAGATCTCATCCCACATGACACAGAAAAAATCTGAAGACTCAGAGCAACATAAATATGTTGCACAGCTGTGGAATCATGATAATCTATCGCTTGCTATTTTTCTGGGAGCTGAATCATGCTGGTCAGGAATGCTTACTGTAAAGGTCTGATCAACAATCAACCATTGCTGTAGGATCATGGGCAACACTATTTACCGGCTTTTCCTCTTCTTCTTGGAGATCAACAATATGGTGACCTGGAATTTTTAGCTTTAAGTTTGAATGATCAGCACTGTAGCATGTCCAGATGAGGACTCTTTTTCTGAATCTTGGTTAGTGGCTAGCAACTTAGTATGATATATGGTCAAAGGAAGCTATCATGTGTATGAGTCGTCAAGCATAACAGGTCAAGTTTGTATAAAAAAAAAACCTCCACTTGGATTGCTCCAGAAAAACAAGAGCATCCTCCACTTGGCCCATTATTATTCTCAATGCTTATCCGATGGCAAACCTTGTCAGAATATGTGAAAGATATATGAATGAACATGCATAAGGTTTCAAACTGCCCGGTCAAATTTGTGGTGTGAGAGTTGTTTCTCTTTGTTGTACTGTTGAGGCATGTGCCCAAAGAAATTTGTCATTTTTTTTTTTGACGAAAGAAGAAATTTGTCATTGATATGGCTTGGCATATTATTCCTGAGGGGCAAAGAGATATGCATGGAAATCTTTCTTAGCAGTGCCTCGTGAATCCATTGCAGATGCAGATGCAGAAGAGGTTGCATAGGAGTGGGTACTGACTTGGCTGCCCTTTGTCTATGTTACTTTGCCGAGGCTGATGTCTCCCATCCTTGTTCAAGTGGAGATTAAATAAAATTACTCACACTGATCGGGGAGGGATCAAGTGTATATTTAATTTGGTCATATGGTCTGTGGATCATGTGCTGTGACTGTGATTAAACTAGTCTGCCTCCCAGTTGCGGGTGATGGTGATGCTTCCCAAGATCAAAGAGAACGGAACTGGTAATACTTAAATTCTACTCTTTGGTATAAATCAGCTAGCTTCTTCCTACTAATTGTTCAGTCATGGCTGTAACTGTGATTACTTAATTATGTTCTGAAAAAAATGAAACAATGTCTGTAACAATCATACTCCTTATTGCATGATCGTAGCAACAACATCAGTATTACCAACCGTACTGATGTATAGAGCGAGAGGTCAACGGTTCAGTATAATTGTTCTTTTGAGAGAGAGAGAGAGAGAGAGAGAGAGAGAGAGAGAGAGAGATGGTAGTACAATTACTCTTGAATAGACAGTGATAAAGATGAGATCCAAATGTCCAGCATCAAGATTCATTGCCCATGCCGCTATGTAATAATGATGGAAATAAATGAAATCATGACTAATGGAACATGGAAAACCAAACACATGGTGGATATATGAACAAAACAGAAATAATGTGCTCTGCCCTTTTCTTTACATGTATGCTCATTATTCTCGCCATTTGGCATTAGAGTTTATTTTCCATGCTTAAAACAGAAAAAAAAGCATATTACAAAAAGAACAAGAAGGTAACAGGAGGAGTTTCAAACTTGCAAAAAAAAAAAAATTAAAAAAAACATGACAGGAATTTCAGAAACACAGTTCCGACCCTGAATTTAAGTGGAAGAGCAAGAAGGCCATAGCCGCAGTATCAGAGCCTTTTTCTGCTATTTGTTTTCTAACGTTTTTGTTGATGTGAATCCAATGCTTTGGCGTTCATTGGAAGACTTGCCCATGAGTTTGGTACAAGAAGTCAAGACGTGATTAGTGGGGACGCACGTTGTCATTGAAAAATTAACGGCTTTCACTGTCATTTCATATTTTATTTATTTTTATATGATTCCAGTGTGTCCTTGTTTGGTATTATTGTTCATTCCATTGCACATCTTCGGATCTTCCTCCTCATGCATCTTTGCAATTCTTCTTTTTCTTTAAATCTTTTTTAGCAAGTGTTTTTTTTTCATGAGCATATATGTAAATGAAGCCGGTACACTTTCCCAAGTTGTAACAACAAAAACAAGAAATTCACATGATTTTAACATTGTGCTCTCAATTTAATTTAACAAAAAAACTATCGAATTGGATAAGCTAACGGGGACACTTACAACGTAGACTCTAAAGTCTAAGTTTATTTATTACCTTAAAGATATCGTAGACTTGGAGTCTCAATAAGAATTTGAGTCTTGATTTTTCTCCATCTCTTTTCAGTAAATATATTGCTACATCAGTAAAATATAATAAATAAGAGGATAATAAATAGGTTTAGACCATAAGGTAGAGTCCGCATTATGAGTGCCCTGAACGGAACTAGTCGATCCATACATATGCCTACCATCATTTATTAACTAGTTCATACCCGTTCACACTAGAACTTGATTAGGGTGCCAATTTATCACCTTAGCTTTGTAAACAGATTATTTGAGAATATTTAGATTTCATCTTTTCCCATGACGTGCAAATAGTAGTTTGTCACAAGGCATTGCAGCAGATTAAAATATGGCTCTTGTGTGTTTGACCCCTGTCGTATAAAAATGAAGAAGAGTTTACTCTTATTCTGTTTAGTGTCGTTTTGGCTTAAAAACTTCCTTTTCCATGTGAATTTGCCCATATGTTTTTGAGTTTTCTATGATTTAACCTCTATTTTAGTATCAAAATTTGGACAATATTTTTGAAACATTTCTATATACAAAAGAGCTCCTTCAGCGCCTAGGGATTGACGTTGTACAGGAGTTGACTTAACATGAAATCGAGATATTCCAAACCTAAACAAACTTTAACAAGTTACACACATGCGTAATTTAAACATTGATGAAAGCCGGGAGCATTGGTCTTTTATTTTTTTTAAGTTCCCCAAAAGCACTTGCCATCCTTGTTTTTTGGCAAAATCGAAAAAATCCAGCTCCAACAGTTTACGTATGACTTGCCATTTTTTCCCAACTTGGCAAAAACACATCCAATCGGCGGATATTTCCGCGCGTCCCCATCCGCGCGCCCCCCCCGCCTGACCTTGAGCGGCACCCGACGCAGCGCGACTCCGCCGCAGAGCTCGCCCCGCTTGCGCCGGCAGGCGAGGTCGCCGTCCGCCGCCGGAGTGCCTCCGCGCGCCGCAAGTGCTCGCCCGGCCGACGTCGTGCTCGGGCACGCGCGAGGTCGCCGTCCGCCGCCGGAGTGCCTCCGCGCGCGCAAGTGCTCGCCGGCCGGCGTCGTGCTCGTCGCGCCGCTCGTGCTCGGGGACGCGAGGTCGCCCGTCCGCCGCCCGAAGTGCCTCCGCGCGCAGTGCTCGCCGGCTCGGGGACGGCGCCGCGTGCGGGCTCTTCTCCAAGCGACGGCGGCCGCGGCGCCGCCGCCTCCCGGCGGCTTCTTCTCCAGGTGCGGAGCCGCAGCAGCCCATCGGATGGCCGGCCTCCCGGGCTGGCGACCTACTGCCGAAATGTAGCCGAGCAGGAGAGAGCAAGAGGAAGAAGAAGGTGAATTTGCCAAGTGAATTTTGCATAACTTTAGACACACTTTTTTTTTCACTTGCCATCCTATTTGGCAAAGCATTGCAAGTTTTAGCTAGATGCTCTAAGTGAGTGTGAAACTAAGACAAACGGTGGTTACAAATTAAAAAAAAAATCAAGGTAAAAGCACGCAACAAAGGAGAGAGGGAGAGAGTAAAATCACAATTTGGTGTTAAAGCAGGGGTTAAAAACACTGATATTATCCTAATAGTTAAATAGTGAGGTAAATAGACCATGAGTTTCAAAGTTAGTCTTTATAAAGACTTTTAGATTGATGAAAGGATATAATAAAAGAGACTACAAAGCCAATTTATCATAAGAGGATATGCAGTTAAAAGTTTTATAAAGGAGGAGCTTTTATATTTATTTAACAGATCCAGTAAGTGAGTGGCAAGATATCTTACTTGGATATTATTATTATATAAATAAAGGGTGGAAAATAAAAATAAATGGAAAGGGAAGTTTCCGACCACGTTGTCTTCCTCCTGCGTCCTGTCTTCCCCCCTCCCTCCTCTCCTCCACCTCTCCGCTCCCCAACGAGGCGCAGACGATAACCACCGACGTGCTCCGCTCCCCAACATGCTCCAGCGATCCATTCGCAGACCCAATCCAAGCCCCCGAGCAATCACCAGACCTGGCCGCCGATTAGGTTTCCACGCTCACATGGAGGAAAAAAAAATCCAGCCTTGGCATGTGACCTCCCTCTCTTTCTTTAAATCCCCCACCGATCAATCAATCCATCCAAAAGGGAACAGCGCAATCCATCCCGTTGCTTAGCGTCCTCGCCTTGCCGTTCACCGGCGTGCGTAGGCGCATAAACCTCCGCTAAAGCTCCTCTGCCGCGCCCAATCCGTCGCCCATTCCCCCCAGATTCCCCACAGGCGAGGGTTCCCCGCGCCGAGATCCAATCTTTCCAGTTGTTCGGTTCCAATCGGCGCGGATTCCTCCGGAAAGCGGGCAAGAATCGCCCCCGGAGTTGGACAAAGGTTTCCATTTCTGGCCGGTGGTGGAGCGTTGCCACGTTTCGCCCCAGGAAAGGCAGGGCGTCCGTTCGGTCACGGACGGTTCTTGATCCGGGGAGGGACCGCCACCGCCGGCCCCGGAGCCGAAGGCAATGCAGCCGGACCCGCAAGGCCCGGGCAGGGGGAGGCAGGCGGGCGGCGGCGGCGTGCGGCTGCCGCCGCCGGTGACGCTGGCGGCGGCGGGGTCGGGCGGCGGGCGGCCGGCGTCGGTGCTGCCGCACAAGACGGACAACGTGCGCGACCACTACCGCATCGGCAAGAAGCTCGGGCAGGGGCAGTTCGGCACCACGTACCAGTGCGTGGGCAAGGCGGACGGCGCCGAGTACGCGTGCAAGTCCATCCCCAAGCGCAAGCTGCTGTGCCGCGAGGACTACGAGGACGCGTGGCGCGAGATCCAGATCATGCACCACCTCTCCGAGCACCCCAACGTCGTGCGCATCCGCGGCGCCTACGAGGACGCGCTCTTCGTCCACCTCGTCATGGAGCTCTGCGCGGGAGGGGAGCTCTTCGACCGCATCGTCGCCAAGGGGCACTACACGGAGCGCGCCGCCGCGCAGCTCATCAGGACCATTGTCGGGGTGGTGCAGGGCTGCCACTCGCTCGGCGTCATGCACCGGGACCTCAAGCCGGAGAATTTCCTCTTTGCGAGCACCGCTGAGGATGCCCCGCTCAAGGCCACTGATTTTGGGCTCTCGGTATTCTACAAGCCTGGTGCGTATGTATCCCTCTACTATGCAATGTTGGTGCTCTTTGGTTCGAACTTTTTTTGTGCTGTATCTATAATGATGTTGCTATATATATATATGGTCCCTCATGCTCCTCTAGTGATAGATATGTGGGGCAAACGGCTAGCATTGGGTTTGGTAGGGAGTAGTAGTGCTCTTGTTACTTGTTTTTGGTACATCAGCAACCCTATTAAGTATTATTAGTGTCATTTGCATAACATCTCATTTTGCTAGCATTAAAAAAAGTTCATCACAGACATCAAAACTATAATAATAATAACATCTACTACCTAATCCTTGTTAATAGTGATAAGGCTTTCAAGGTTGATGGCAAGAACTGTCTTTTCTTGTACACGCAACACACCAAATAAAATTTGTGTTAAATAAACATCAGCTGTTATTAACATAGTGCATAGTGATTAATGAAGTCTTCAGTTGATTTAGTGTTATCTTCTGCTTGCTTAAGTGATTAATTAACGAACATGCACTGAAAGCTATCCCTTTCCATTCTCCAGGTGATAAATTTGCTGATGTTGTTGGGAGCCCCTATTATGTTGCCCCTGAGGTGCTTCAAAAATGCTATGGCCCAGAAGCTGATGTATGGAGTGCTGGTGTGATTTTGTACATTTTGCTGTGTGGTGTACCTCCATTCTGGGCAGGTAAATGTTATTCCAACTAATGAATTGCTAGGTTGAGATCCATTTCTGTTTACCGATATTGGCATGTTTACATGTGCACTTCTTTTCTCCTATTTCCCCCCTCCCTTCAGAGAGTGAAGCAGGGATCTTCAGGCAGATTTTGCGAGGCAAACTTGATTTGGAATCTGAACCATGGCCAAGTATCTCGGATAGTGCCAAGGATCTAGTCCGTAAGATGCTTATCCGGGATCCTACAAAGAGATTGACTGCTCATGAGGTTCTATGTAAGTCTTCTGCCTTCGAATGCCTTCTCTCCGTCACTGTCTGATTCATATGCATCCTTGTACTCCTGTGTCACTTTTATTGACATTGAATATGTCAGGTCATCCATGGATTGTTGATGATGCTGTTGCACCTGATAAGCCTATTGATTCTGCTGTTTTGTCAAGGCTGAAAAACTTTTCTGCTATGAACAAGCTCAAGAAGATGGCATTGAGGGTAAGATCATTTTATCCCTTGTTTTTATATGTGATTGTGTTTCAAATAAAATTCAGAACTCTGTTTAGTGGTGATGTTAGGTCGATGCAGTGGTGGAGTCAGGATTGGAAACTTGGGTATTCCCATATTAAAATGTTATACCCATTACAAAAATGCTAAAATTTATAATGATGCAAACGCTTTCAAACTAAAGATGTTCCATGGCATATAAAGAAATTATTACAATGTTCTATTTTAACCCTCTTCACCTGCCGTTTTCTAAATCCCCTTTCACAAAAATATTTCCATGACAAAAAAGTAAATAAATCACCTAGACAGCTATAGACATAGCACTACGCCACTGAGATGAGCTGTCCGTGTCTTGCTCCTTACCCTGTTGCTACCCTAGGCTTGGTGCTCTGGCACGCTGCTGCTGCGGTCCGCCTACCTAGGAATGTTGGAGTGGCCGTGGCCCCCAAAGCCAGTGTTGCCTTTCAGTCATGGGCCATTAGCCGTGACCAGCAGGCTGGCCTAGAAATTGCAGGGGGCAGAGGGCGAGGACGGGAGTGCTGTGCCTTCGTTGGGCTGAGGTAGCCAGTACCAGAGATTTTGTTCAATACCATATACATATATGTATACTAAACATATACTTAATTTTCGGGAGAAAAATCTTGGGTATTCCTGGGGAATCACGGTGGCTCTGCCACTGGCTTCATGCTTCATTTCTATTATAGCACTCCCTTGCAACCTACTATTAGTCTTGTGCAATAAGTTAACTTCACATGTATCTTCTCCTTTCTCGTTCTCCTTGTTTTCCATGTTAACAAGATTTTTTTTGTGAACTTACCTTTAAATCTATTACTCCCCTTCATTTTTTCAGAAAGGCCAATTTATACAAACTAAAACTTTTGAAGCCAGGCCATTTAACCTCATATTGTTGTTTTTATGGTGCATTGGTGGTTCTGCCAAAAAGCTGGCCTGTGTGCCACTGCCACCTACACCTCTCTTTCATAATACATGGAACCTTTTTTCTTTTCAAAAGAACAGTCCCCGTGTGCCCAACCCTACTGTCCCCAATCCCTTCAGCTGCACTATGGCCAGACCTGGATGCCAGCCATGGTAATCTATAACTACCTATCAGCAAAAGCTATTTGAACCCATGATTAAGGGCCACCTAACACTAGCAGCAGGATGCCACGAATGGCACAAATGGTAACTTTCAAAACAGAGGTTCAGAAAAAAGTGTTGTCCTTTCTTTTCTTCTTTGAAGAGAAGAGATATTTGCTTTTGCTTAATTGTCTGACACAATACTAAAACAAGTAATGGTAAAGTAGTTTCTTGCATAATAAATTAATAAGCATGTCATGAGGTTGCAAAAATGCTTGATAAAATGATAAGTGAAGACGGCATGTGCAACATGCAATGACCATGGAAATTGATCTTTTCAGAGGCATTTCTTTGGTTTGTGCAGGTGATTGCTGAAAGTCTATCTGAGGAGGAGATTGGGGGTTTAAAGGAGTTGTTCAAAATGATCGATACTGACAACAGTGGGACGATAACTTATGATGAACTGAAGGATGGTCTGAAAAGGGTGGGCTCGGATCTGATGGAACCTGAAATCCAGGCTTTGATGGATGCAGTAAGTGCACTATTATATGAAGTGCATTTTCCTAATAAAATAGTTCTACTGGGGCATCCCGTTGATTGTGCGAACCATTGAGATTGTAATCTGGGCTTGTCCTCTGTATCAGGCTGATATTGACAACAGTGGAACCATTGATTATGGAGAGTTCTTAGCGGCTACATTGCACATGAATAAACTGGAGAGGGAGGAAAGCTTGGTGTCGGCATTTGCATTCTTCGATAAGGATGGGAGTGGCTTCATAACAATTGATGAGCTCTCACAAGCATGCGAACAGTTTGGTCTTTCTGATGTTCATCTCGAGGATATGATCAAAGATGTGGACCAGAACAATGTTAGTCTTCTTCATCCTTCTTGTTTTTTGTCTCCATCTCTGTACTTCTCTGTTGTCTCATCTTCATTTAATTGGGTGCTGTCAAATTATGCATCACTTTCCAGGATGGGCAAATTGATTATAATGAGTTTGCTGCGATGATGAGAAAGGGCAATGCTGGTGGAACAGGAAGGCGAACCATGAGGAACTTGCATGTGAATCTTGGTGAACTCTTGAAACCCGCTGACACCTAGTTTCTGGAGGAGGATTCTGCTTTCCAAATGCTTCCATCTGAAGTTTACTGTGCCTTATCAGCTTTCACAGATTGATTAATTAGTTGATCTAGTACCAGTGCCACAGAAAAACAGTTAAAGTTTTCTCAGTGGTACTAGTAGTTAGTGGAAAGAGCATTCTGTGGTATCACTATCAGTGACAAATTTTAGGTGCTCAAGACGACATGTTATGCTACTCGTGAGTCCTGTTGTCTTGTCATGATTGTTGTTGGTAATTTCAGGTTTACTGATCTTTGTTGTCAGTGTAAAATGTGCTGTTGTCCCATAAGGTAGGCACCTAGGTCTCCTCCATTTGAAGTATCAACGGATTTGTAAACATGTTCTCATGAACTTATTTACTATTGATGATTTGTCTTATTTTTTTCCCGCATCACAGTATTAGGAATGGTTACATCATTTGTCTTGCTTCATCCTTGCCTGCTGCTGTCCGCGCGACATGCTTTTATGTCTTTCTGAACTTGTCACTGATGAGGAAAGGCACGGTTCATATATATGCTGTTGTTGATACTATGACAAATTAGACCTAAACTCGTAAATTATGTTTTGCTGTGTATGTTTCGCATTACTTTCATGTGGTGAAAGGAACGTGATAGCAGACTCAGAATCTACCATGTGCAGAGCATTTTCAGACGGTTAAACCAGTGTTGTGATCCAGGTGTTCCGATCCTGCAGAGATATTTTACTCTTGTCCTGATGCCAGGAGCAAGTTGTATGTGTTGCCATCCAGTGATCTCTTGAATGTAATGTAATGTAATCAATGAAAGATAGGAACAGTTCTGGTTCGGCCTGTTCCCGTACGTATATTCAGATCACTGAAACGTTTGTCGTGACCGATGATCTGCAGGCAGGACCGCAATTGGACCGTCCTGAATAATGTCCCTTCTTGTTCTTCAGTTAAACACCACAAGAAGCCGCATGCATCCTGGCGAGCGAGTGAGTGAGTCACATGAAGCACAGGGCATGGGGCGTTGCCATCGCCACAAGCGCCCAAGAGACTCTCATGGCCGCATTCTTCGACGAAAACTACGGCGGCGGCCATTGCCAAGCGTCATCCACGGACGATGGGAGATCACCGCAGCAAGGCAGGCACCTACGTACGGGCGACGGTGGCCGGCGAGGTGCGTCCACAGAACTTGCTGCCAGGTCTCTGTCCGTCCCGGCGACGCTTTTTTAGGTGAGCAACTCCCATGGTCGAGCTGCATGCAGCAGGATCCGTCGTTGCAGCTTTATTGAACCTTTTTTGTTTTAACCATACATAGCACTGATGAAAACGGATAATGGGATGGAAATTACAGAAAAGAAGATGGTGTGCCAGCAGCAGCAGCCCAGCGGCATCTGGAAACAGGACAAGGAAAAAATTAAAGCTGGTGATTGGTGATGGCAACAGGATTGGATTGGAGCCAAGGCAGAGTGAGAGGCAGGCAACCGAGACGCGTCAGCCACCGAAATCCAGAGGGCATCCTCGGCCTCACAACTCATATCCGATCCCCTTGTGCTCCCTGGCTTCTTCTTGTTTAAATATGGGAGATGATTGTAGTGAAGTAGTGTGAACCTGAACCTTGTCTGTGATCGAGCTCGTAGCTGAGTTCGATCATCCTAGCTATCTAGGATACCGCCATACCTGTAGCCTTCTTCGATCACAACAAGTTCAGAGAGCTAGACGAAAGCAACAAGAGTCAGAGATGGTCGCTGCTAGCCTCCTCAAGTCCTCCTTCCTCCCCAAGAAGTCCGAATGGGGCGCCACCCGGCAGGCCGCTGCCGCCAAGCCGGCCACCGTCTCCGTCGTCGTCCGCGCCTCCGCCTACGCCGATGAGCTCGTCAAGACCGCGGTACGTTCACATGGTCAATCTCTTCTTCTTCTTCTTCCTCCTGCTGGCACCTGCTGCTGAAGTGTATGCTGAGTTCATACGTGCATGGATCTTCCTCGTACAGAAAACGATCGCGTCGCCTGGTCGTGGAATCCTAGCCATGGACGAGTCGAACGCGACGTGCGGGAAGCGTCTGGCGTCCATCGGCCTGGAGAACACGGAGGCGAACCGGCAGGCGTACCGCACGCTGCTGGTGACGGCGCCAGGGCTGGGCCAGTACATCTCGGGCGCCATCCTCTTCGAGGAGACGCTGTACCAGTCCGCCGTCGACGGCCGCAAGATCGTCGACATCCTGGTGGAGCAGGGCATCGTGCCCGGGATCAAGGTCGACAAGGGCCTCGTCCCGCTCGCCGGCTCCAACAACGAGTCCTGGTGCCAGGGCCTCGACGGCCTCGCCTCCCGCGAGGCCGCCTACTACCAGCAGGGCGCTCGCTTCGCCAAGTGGCGCACCGTCGTCAGCATCCCCAACGGCCCCTCCGAGCTCGCCGTCAAGGAGGCCGCCTGGGGCCTCGCCCGCTACGCCGCCATCTCACAGGTCGGTTGGTTTGTTATTTGCTGCCGCCATTATCGGCTGCATGCAAGCATGCATGGCATGACCTTCATGACGACGTTCATGGCTTCCTGCAACAGGACAACGGGCTGGTGCCGATCGTGGAGCCGGAGATCCTGCTGGACGGTGAGCACGGGATCGAGCGGACGTTCGAGGTGGCGCAGAAGGTGTGGGCGGAGACGTTCTACGCGATGGCGGAGAACAACGTGATGTTCGAGGGCATCCTGCTGAAGCCGTCCATGGTGACCCCGGGCGCCGAGGCCAAGGACCGGGCGACGCCGGAGCAGGTGGCGGAGTACACGCTGAAGCTGCTGCACCGCCGGATCCCGCCGTCCGTGCCCGGGATCATGTTCCTGTCCGGGGGCCAGTCGGAGGTGGAGGCGACGCAGAACCTCAACGCCATGAACCAGGGCACCAACCCGTGGCACGTGTCCTTCTCCTACGCCAGGGCCCTGCAGAACACCTGCCTCAAGACCTGGGGCGGCGAGCCCGGCAAGGTCAAGGCGGCGCAGGACGCGCTGCTGCTGCGCGCCAAGGCGAACTCCCTGGCGCAGCTCGGCAAGTACACCTCCGACGGCGAGGCCGCCGAGGCCAAGGAGGGCATGTTCGTCAAGAACTACAGCTACTAATCGCCGGGCTGGCCGGCCGGCCATCACCGGCTTCCGGCGCTTTCCTCTCCGAGATACGTGTACTGAGATCATGGTTAAGCACGTACTCCGATCCATCTCCATGAAGCCATGATAATGATATGATCCATGGACCATGCATGATGCTGATCGATGCCGTGTCCTGTTGTTACATACTATGATACTACTAGTAATACTGCTAGCTTACTGAAAAGATCGAGCTCGCCACTGCAAAGTCTGGGATAATGTATGGGTGGCGGCGAGATCCGAGAGAAAATAATAAGTTTATTTTGAGATGGCTCCTTAATTAATTATTAATTATGCTATTTTTGCCTCGCCTGTGAAGTGGTGGGACGGATAAAGTTCTATGAAACCCCCTTTTTGGATTACTCTAGCTCGGCTGAGCTAGAGGCTGGAAAGTTAGGTTTAAACTAGCTCGAACTAGCTGCCTCTAGGATTAAGATATGTAGTAGTATATGCTAGCAATACAAACTTATTTATTCAAATTTAATTTCTTAAATAGTTTTGTTAATATTGTTCAAGCTAAAGAAAAGAAAGGCAACAACCACAACTAATAACCTGCAAAACCACGTGGAAACCAAAGTAGAGCTTGTAACCTTTTTTTATATTTATACCCTTTTTTTTTAATAAAATTCAGTAGGGGATCAAACCCCTCCTGTTCTCTTAAAAAAAAAACCACGTGGAAAGAAGAGGTGTTGGACAATGCAGAGCTGGAACTGAGTTTTTGAAGCTAGAGTATTTGGCAACGTAGAATTAGAGCGGAGCAGGAAAAAATGGGAGCAGAGACTGTAAAAGGATATGCGGTAACGAGTTAGCCATCTTGGCCTCACTCGGTTGCATGTTTATATTAGTTGGGGAATAGCCCCCCAACGGTGGCTCTTACATGTTGCCTAGAGACTAGGAACACCACACATTACATTGACCACACTTTAACACCACACGCTACATTTGCATGTATCTACATACACTCTAACACCACACGCTGGTATTACGTTTGACTACCACACACTGGTATTACATTTGACTATCATCTAACATCCCCCTCAATCTCAGCCACTAACAAGGTTGAGATTGGTACGAAAATGTCCTATCTTGTGTGCCGCAATTGGTTTGGTGAATCCATCCCCAAGTTGATCATTTGTAGAGATGAACCTGACATCCAAGAGCTTATGGGCAACACGTTCCCGGACAAAATGGAAGTAGATCTCAATATGTTTGGTGCGTTCATGAAAGACAGGATTGGCAGATTAGGTATTTTGTCCCTAAGTTGTCGCACCACAGACGAGCAACTGGAGAATGAGGAATGTTCAGTTCCTGAAGAAGTTTCTGTACCCAAACCATCTCAGCAGTTGCATTGGCAAGGGCTTTATATTCTGCTTCAGTGGAGGAACGAGAGACAGTAGGTTGTTTCCGAGCACTCCAAGAAATCAAGTTTGTACCAAAGAAGACGACAAAGCCACCAGTGGAGCGTCTGTCATCGACACACCTAGCCCAATCAGCATCTGAGAAGGCACTGACAACAACAGATGGAGACTTGCGTATTTGTAATCCAGTGGTTAAAGATCCTTGGAGATACCTTAGTATTCTCTTGACACTACTCTAGTGAACTGTTGTGGGGGCATGGAGGAATTGACATACTTTGTTGACAGCAAAACAGATGTCTGGTCGAGTAAGTGTGAGGTATTGTAATGCTCCCATCATGCTTCTATACTTGGTAGAATCATCGACACCAAGTGGGTCAAAATCTGCTAGACTAAGTTTCTCTCAAGTAGCCATGGGTGTGTCTACTGCTTTGCAATTTGCCATACCTTCCCTCATGATGATGTTGGAGGCATATTTTTGTTGAGACAAAATGAGACCATCTCGTGTTTGCTTGACTTCAATCCCTAGAAAACAGTGAAGGTCACCAAGATCTTTGAGGGCGAAATCACATTGTAGGTCCTTGAGGAGAGCATTTGTGGCCGCCTGAGAGCAACTGGCCACGATAATATCATCAACATATACCAAAACAAACATTGTGTAGCCCCTCTTATTGTAGTAGAACATGGAAGTGTCAGCTTTCAATGGTAAAAAACCAAGTTGAAGAAGTTTGGTGCAAAGTCTAGCATACTATGCTCGTGGCGCTTGTTTCAAACCATAGAGAGATTTATTCAACTTGCACACATAGGAGGGGTGAGTTTTATCAGTGTATCCAGGTGGTTGGTACATATACACTTCTTCTTCTAGGACACCGTGCAAGAAGGCATTCTGTACATCAAGTTGGCGTAACGACCATCCTTTGGTTACTGCAATTGACAGGATGAGGCGAATAGTAGCGGCCTTGACCACAGGACTGAATGTGTCCTCATAGTCAAGACCATATCTTTCTTTAAAACCTTTGGCAACTAGTCTAGCTTTGTATCTGTCAATAGAACCGTCAGCTTTCCTCTTTAGTTTATAGACCCATTTGCAGCCAATTATATTTTTGTCTTTAGGTTTGGGAACTAGGTGCCAAGTGTTGTTGTGAACAAGGGCTTGGTACTCATGATGCATGGCAGCAGACCAATTTTTATCAGCAAGTGCAGCAGCTACTGAAGATGGTTCGTCTGTCATGGTTGTGGTAAGATTGCACCACCGAACTGTGCCATCGGTGTAGAGTTTTGGTTTGACAATACCTTGCTGGAGGCGAGTGGAGGGTCGTTGTGGTGCTGGAGTGGCTGCAGGATCGGCTGGTGCAGAGGATCCGGAGCTGGGGATCTCCGGCCATGTCGTTGGCGCAGGCGAATCAGCCAGTTCAACCCAGACCGAAGCACCAGAATCAGCCTTGGGCCGAGCAGCGGGATCCGAATGTGGTGTGGTCGCAGTCGGTGCAGCTGTAGGCGTGTCCCGTTGTGGCGTAGAAGATCCATCGAGGATGGTCGGCTCGGCGATGGATTCTGCTGGCTGCAGCCCTGCCACGGAAGGCGACGCGTGATCCGAGGAGGATGCGTCCGCATCGTCATTACGAGGTGCAGGCGAATCGCCCTCGTGTCCTGTGCCCGTGGCGTGAGTTTGGGGTCGCATGAAATAACGCCCGGGAGTTGGGATTTGACCACCAATTGCGCCCGGATTTTTTTCTTTGTCACCTGTAAGATCAACAATACTTGGTAAAGTATCAGTAGTCACAGTTGGAGACGTATATTGATCACGAAAAATTGCATCCTCAAAACTAGAGTCTGGACTTAACAAGGAGGGAGATAAAAGAGCTATTTCACTGCGAAGTCGAGCTCCCGCATTCGGGTGAATGGAGGCAAAGGGAAAAATATGTTCATAAAAAATGACGTCACGTGATATATATATGCGCCCTTCAGCAGGATCCAGACATTTGAACCCTTTGTGTAGATGACTGTATCCAAGAAAGACACATTTTTTGAACGAAATTGAAGTTTTGTGGAATTAAAGGGTCTAAGGTTGGGCCAAACGGCACAACCAAAGGTACGAAGAAAGGTGTAATCTGGTGGTGATCCATAGAGCCGCTAAAAAGGAGATTGATTGGATAATATTTTTGAGGAAAGTCGATTGATGAGAAAAACAGCAGTAAGGAAGGCTTCATCCCAAAATTTTAAGGGAATGGATGCATGTGCAAGGAGGGTAAGTCCCATGTCAACAATATGTCGGTGTTTATGTTCTGCTGACCCATTTTGTTGATGGGCATATGGGCAGGAGACATGGTGGGTGATGCCTATTCTTTGAAAGAAACTATTCAGGCTTTGATATTCCCCTCCCCAATCCGATTGAACTGTGCGAACTTTACAGTTAAACTGTCTTTCAACAAGATTTTTGAAAATCTTGAAAGCATAAAAACACTTTGGATTTTTTACGAATAAGGTAGATCCATACAAATTTGCTATAATCATCAATGAAACTAACATAGTAGGTATTTTTACCAACTGAAACCGGGGCAGGGCCCCATACATCTGAGAAAATAAGTTCCATAGGGCTAGTGGACACACTACTAGACCTAGGATAGGGGAGTTGATGGTGTTTGCCATGTTTACACACATCACACACATGTTTATTTGAATCTTTGACAAAAGGAAGGGAATGATGACTAAGAACTTGGTTTACAGTGAAAGTGGAAGGATGTCCAAGCCTAGAGTGCCATAAGGAGTTGGATGGTTTGGTGACCCCATGACCTTGTTTATTGAATGATGACGACGATTTGAATGGGTAGAGGCCGCCTTCACATCTGCCGGTATGGAGAATTCCCTGTGTCTGCTGATCCTTAACGAAAAAACAATCAGGGTGAAATTCGATGTAAGCATTGTTATCACATGCTAGTCGATGGACGGAAACTAGACTTTTATGAGCTTGGGGAACATGAAGAATATTATGTAAATTGAGAGAGCTATTTGGGGATTGCAAAGTACCGTGGCCAATATGACCGATCTCCATACCTAGCCCATTTGCTGCATGCACTTGATCTCCTCCCGTGTACCGATCATGAATTGTGAGCTTCTCAAGTTCACCGGTGATGTGATCTGTGGCTCCCGTGTCGAGGTACCAGTTTGTGTCGACGCCGTAGGATGCTGTGGCAGATGAGGCAGACTTTGTTGGTGAAGTGTAATTTGGGTCAAACCTATTGAAGCACCGTTCAGCGCCATGTCCTTCCTTCGTGCAGACTTGACAGAACACCCCGTGCTGAAAGTTAGGTCCATGTGTGCGCCCGCAGGTGTTGCACGGTGCACGATTGCGTCCACCTCCGCGTACAGGGAAGCCACCTCGTGGTTTGGACCACCACGATGATGGCCACCGCGGCCACGCCCCTGGTACTGGTTCCCTCCACCACGTCCACCCCTCGATGCGAGGTTGGCGGAGGAGCGACTGCCCCCTGCACGCGAGTCGACCCGCTGTTCATGGCTGATAAGTTGGGCGAATAGCTCATGAACAGTGAGGGGCTCGGTGCGCAGGGAAACAGCGGATACGATTGGGTCAAATGATTCATCCAACCCGGACCGAATGTAGGAGATGAGGTCATCGTCGTCGAGCTTCTTTCCTGCTGCCGCCATGTCATCGGCGAGGGCTTTCATTTTACCAAAATATTTGGTAATTGTGGAGTCGCCTCTGGATGCATTTGCTAGAGCCATGCGAGTGGCTATCACTCGTGCTCGCGATTGGGCTGCATTTTGCCCTTGGATGGCGGCCCAAGCGCCATCCGCCGTCGTCTCGGTGGACACTTGGCGAAGAATCTCCGGGGAGAGGCCGTTCAGCAAGTAACTGAGGACTTGCTGATCTTGGGCTTTCCAGACAATGTAGTCGGGATTGGGAATGGTTTCATCTTTACCCTCGGCATTCTTTTTGGTGATGGTGGAGGATGGTGGCGTCGTTTCAGGATCGATGAGATGATCGGCTTGAGCGCCATTGATGGCAGCGAGGGCATGGGCTTTCCAGGGATGGTAATTTTTGCCGGTGAGTTTGTCGGTGATGGGAATGAATGCGAGGCCGAGGGAGACATCATTTGGAAGTGTGGAGGAAGAGAAGGCCATTGAGGATCGATGAAAGAAATTTCCGTGAGGAATTACTAGGAGCTGATACCATGTAAAAGGATATGGGGTAACGAGTTAGCCATCTTGGCCTCACTCGGTTGCATGTTTATATTAGATGGGGAATAGCCCCCCACCGGTGGCTCTTACATGTTGCCTAGAGACTAGGAACACCACACATTACGTTGACCACACTTTAACACCACACGTTACATTTGCATGTATCTACATACACTCTAACACCACATGCTGGTATTACATTTGACTACCACAGACTGATATTACATTTGACTATCATCTAACAGAGACCAGCCACCTTCTAAAGTGGCTTTGATAGTTTTTTATTTTCTTAATCATAATACAAAGGTAGAAAAGTATATACGCACACACACACACTTTTATAAAAGCGCACGCATATATCGTACTCATACCTCCGAGAGACTTGAGATGATGAATACTTCTTTATAGGTAGTGTACTGTATGGCTAAATCCTAGCAAGCATCACTACTTATAAATGTCGCAGTTTTACTAGTGTTTTTGTGTCACTTATTCCACAGCTTTACAATATGAAGATAGGGCAACTCCATTATCAAAAGACAAATTAGTCGTCTCAAAGTTCGGTTGCACCGTACCACAGTAAAGTTATTGGTGATCTTGCTTGGTTCCAACATGCTTGCATTTTTATAACGGCACACGCTTCTTAGCGATGGCTTTCAGCGGAGTAGCCATTGAAATCACAAGACCAAATTCCTCTGTCATATCGACACCATTTTCCGTGGCCTCTTCAGGAAGCGTCCAATCGAACTGGTGCAGCAGCGACGCGAGAATCAAATGGACCGTTCTATACGCTAGCGGCATCCCAAGGCATATGCGGCGCCCGCCACCAAACGGGATTAGCTTACAGTCCTTGCTCGAGAAATCAGTAATAGTGTTTCCGTCACCCATGAATCTCTCAGGCACGAATTTATGTGGATCAAGCCATACGTCAGCGTTCCTATGAACTGCAGATATGTTGAGTATTATGGTGGTGCCCTGAGGAATGGTGTATCCTTGTACTTGTACTGTGGCCTCTGCTCGATAATACGTCATGGCCACCGCTGGGTAGAGACGAAGTACTTCTTTCACTACAGCTCGAAGATATGGAAGTTGGTCGACATTAGATTCCTGAACTTGTGATCTTGTGCCAACAACTGTCGCGAGCTCCCTCTTTACCTTCTCCATCACTTCTGGGTTCTGTAATAAACAGGCCATTGCCCGCTCAACCGTACATGCGCTTGTATCTGATCCCGCTACAAACATGTCCTGTGATCCATTAATTAATTCAAATCAATCAATGAAGGATCGGATAGATCATATAACTTCTGTCAAGGTGGAGGCATTATACATAGCGGGTCACACATTGTCTAGCTACCCAAAGAGGATAATTATATCAACAAACGAGCAGCCGACTGAAATATAGTAGTATTCCAGGCAACAGTCGTACTCCTAATTAACTATTAGTATTCTCTCCCTTTTCATTATTGTAAGATTTGTAATTTTAGCATGGATCAAATTGTGTGAATTAATTAACGAGTTTTGTCACACTGCAACTGCAAACTATGAAACGTACGTAGTATGAATCAATTATTCAGAACGGGGCAGAGACTTGGTGCGTGCGCGCGTACCGTGAACAGTGCTTTGATTGCTGAACGATCGATGATAGAGCCCTCTTGCTGCCATTGATGTTCCTTGTTAAGCACCGCGTCTAGGAAATCATTCTTGGGTGGTTCACAAGCTTCGCGCTCGAGCTGCCTCTCTACAAACAGCTCGTCCATTATTTGCATGGCACGCGCCACTAGCGGTTCCATCCTGCGCCGCAAACCCTGCAGGTCGGCAGCCGCGATCGCCGGGAAGAAGTCCGAAACGTTTGGCGCCGCGGCCAAAATCGTGGCCTCCTTCACCGCATCGCTGAGCCCACGGCGAAGTGATGACGGCGACGGCACTGACCCTGAGCCGGCGATGTCAGCGGAGAACATGGTGCCCGACACGATGTTCATGGTCGCGGTGACCACGGACTCGCGGATGGCGACGGGCTCGCCGAGAGCCGCCTGCTCGGAGACGTAGCGCACCAGATCCTGAACCTTTTGCTGCCGCAGCGGCTGCAGCGCGTTCAGCCGGCTCGGCGCGAACAGCTCCGTCGTGCTGAGCTTCCGCAGTGCGCGCCACTTGGCGTGCGGCGGGAGCGAGATCACGGAGTTGGCGCAGTGCCCGTTGGCCAACCAGACGTCCACGCTGGGCCGATCAGCCAGGTCCGCGTTGTGCTTCTGATGGATCTCGCGCACTGCGTCCGCCGAGGAGACCACCACCGTGGGCACAACGCCAAGACGTAACCACATGAGAGGGCCGTAGCGCTCGGCGAGGCGAGCCAGGGAACGATGGGGGTTGCTCCGTCCAACGGCGAGGAGGTTGCCGACGATCGGCAGTGGCAAGGGACCAGGGGGCAGACGACGGCGAGCGTCCGCGATCAGCTGGAAGGCGTACATAGAGATGAGGATGAGACACAATGACAATCCTATTGCTAGAATCAGAGATGCCATTGGATTATTCTGTGTAGCAGCCACCGTACCATGGTCTCTCCATCCTCCTGACCGTCTATTTATACACCCACTAAGGACTGCGCTGCGGTGGACACCAGGCAAGTGCCCGTTGCACTTGGGTCCAGTTGCACTCGAAGAAGCCTTCCCTGAGTGTAACATTCGGAGAACAATTTCTGGGGAAGCGGTTGACGGAAAAGGAGCCTTTCCCGAGTGCCGAAAATCGTGAGGTTTGCCGAGTGCCGTGCTGAGGCACTCGGGACGATATTTTTCTAATTTTTCTTCCTCGAGTGCAAGGAAGATTTTTTATTTTTTTTTTAAAAAATACCTTTTGCCCGAGTGCCTGGCTGAGGCACTGGGGGAAGAAATTTGCCTTTGTTTTTTAAAACCTCTTCCTCGAGCGAGTGCCGCAGCCGCACTCGGGGAAGAAATTTGTCTTTTTTTTTTAAAAAAACTCTTCCCCGAGTGCCGCAACCCAGACACTCGGGGAAGAAAATTGCCTTTTTTTTAAGAAATCCTCTTTTCCAAGTGCCGCAGCCCAGTCACCTGGGGAGCCACCTATAAAAATCTTTTTGCTTTTCCATGTAAACAACAAAGCATATATATATATATATATATATATATATATATATATATATATATATATATATATATATATATATATATATATATATATATATATATATATATACAGCTGGCTATAGAATAATTTATTCTATAGCTACTTTGAGTTACGATAATTACTATGTCAATTTCTAAGATTATAGTAACTCTTACCTATGTGATTTACTATAACATTATGGTAAATATCCCCATGTGTTATAGTAACTCAACTATCGTAAATATGTACTGACATTATCGTAAATCAGTGTAACAAATTATCGTAAATAGAAGTGGCTACAGAATAACTTATTTTGTAGCTAGCTACAAATTAGCCTCTCCCTATATATATATATATATATATATATATATATATATATATATATATATATATATATATATATATATATATATATATATATATATATATATATATATATATATATATAGCGATATATACGGAGCGACTAAAATGCACCCAGGTGCAACCAACACAGCGATTGCACAGACCCCCAGCAGCTTACCCGGGCGAACCGACCCCGCGCGCCCCCGCCCCGCGCGCGTCCGTACGGCCCGCGCGCGCGCCTCCCGGCCCACGCGCCACCCCGCGCGCGCTCGTTCGTTTCGTGGGCCGCGCGCAGCCAGCCAGTGCGTGGGCCGAAAAATACGGCAGCCCGCAAAAAAAAAAAAAAAAAAAAAAAAAAAAAAATCCTGGGTCCTTCCTGTTCCGGGCCCAGCCCACAAATTGCAACACAGGAAGCCTTGCAGTTGCAACACCGGTAGAGACACATTTGCAAACAAATTTGTAAAACGACAAACAACAAAGTGACGCACAAAAAAAAAGACAAAAAGCATCCGAGACAAAATAAATGACGCCCCCACCCCTGAAAAAAATCACATACACGCACCCCCGGCTCCCTCCCCCGACCGCGTCTCAGGGCTGTCAGATAGGGCCCCGCCGCCTCGTCCCGCCGCCGCCGCCGCCGCCGCCGCCTCGAACCCCGTTCAGATGGGGGCGGCGCCGCCATCCCTCGACGGCGCTGGCTCAAGCGCCCCAGATGGGAGCGCCACCGCCGTCGCTCGGCGACCACCGCCGCTGGGTCGTGCGCCCGCAGCCGCTGCTCCACCGCACCCCGCTCCAGGCGCCGTCGCTCGTTAGATGGGTGCGCCGCCGCCGCCGCTCGGAGCGGCGCTAAGCCCGCCGGGGCCGCCTCGGGCCTCCGCGGTGATCCCAGAGGAGGCCGGAGCCCCCGCGGCGGGAGATCTGGCTGGACCACTCGCGGCGGCCGCGGAGGCGCTCGATGCGTTGGCTCGAGCACATCGGCGAGATCCTCGGGCGACGCCGGCCACAAGCCTTCCCCCGCCGCCGTCGTACCCCATGCTTCCCCCGCCGTCATCAACACCCGGGCTTCCTCCAACGACAGCAGCTGCAAATCAAGCAACTACCCCGAGTTGGATGCGCAGATTTGATGATCCCCTCCACCATGCCACCACAATTACGCCGACAGCAACTTTGACTGCGGAGGACATGGTCACACCTGATGCCAGCCAGCTCTTCTATCCGGTAATTGCAACTAACCCCTGCGCAAAAACATGATTGCAACATCATTCCTGCTTTGTAACATGAACTGGAAACAAAAAAAAGTGAATTATGTGGTGTGTGAGCAAATATGCTAAGATTTGTTTGTTCCCTATTCAATGTGTTGTGGATGTGACTTCAATAATTCAAGTCTAATGCAAAAATACATGAATGAATGAGCTAGTGTTTCTGTGTGCTGGGTGCAACACATCTAAAAAGCCATGTGCAGAAGTTGCAAACTAATTGCAACTAATTGCAAGCATAGTTGGATAGCAGTTGCAACATGGATAACAGACAGACTGCAACATAACAGCAGTTGCAACATGGATTGCAACATTTAAAAGTACCGATTTGCAACAAGTAACATATCTGAATTGCAACATAAAAAAAAGGTCCCCCCCTGAGAGAAATTATGCAGTGATATGCTTCTTGTATATTTTCTTATTTTCAGGCACCAACAACACTACCTGTGTTCATCCTGAGAGTGCAGCAAGTTTTCCCAGATAAGAATGAAGCTTACACATTCTACAAAGACTATGCGAAGCTAGCTGGATTCAGTCTGAGAACAGCAAGAACTAGCAATATGACAGAGCATTGGGTATGCAACAGGGAGGGGAAACATGAAAGCAAAAACAAGGGAGAGGAAGCAAAAACAGAAAAAGGGACGAAAAGATGCGGCTGCAAGGCTTATGTGAAGGTTAAGAAGCATCCAAAGGAGGGCTACTGGTACTTTGACCATGTGGAGGAAGCTCACAACCACAAGCTCGAGCCATCGCCGAGGATGACAAGATATATGCATGCCCACAAGAACATGGCTGAAGGGATTAGTGACTTGTTCAACATAATGACAAGCAACGGAGTCCCGCATCAGGCAGCGCTGAATGTCATGTCGCATCTGTATGAAGGCCGCCACATGTGGGCATTTACAGAGAAGGACATACGGAACATGTACGTGCGTGCTGCCTTTTTTCATTTTACACTGAATTGCAACATTCACATTACTGATTTGCAACATGTGGAATACCTGAGTTGCAACATAAAAAAGGTGCCCTGCCCTTCTACACAAAAAAACTAGCTGATATGGTTTTGTATGTTCGCAGGAAGGCAGAGAAAGCTCGGGAGGATAGAGAAGATGACCTTGGCAAGCTTCTGAAATTTTTCAGGGAGTGCAAGGAAAGCAACGAGTACTTCTACTAGGATGTCGATGTAGATCCCAAAACCGGTGTGATAAGGAACATCTTCTGGAGTCATGCCAGCCAGCGAGCTGAGTACAGCGATTTTGGAGACGTCGTGACGTTCGACACAACGCACAAAACCAACACCAAGAAGATGCCGCTGGCAATGTTTGTTGGATCAAATGACAACCTGAAGAACATTGTGTTCGGACAAGCTCTCATTGGGGACGAAACAACTGAATCATTCAAGTGGCTGTTCGAGACGTTCAAAAGCTGCATGGGTGGAAAGGAGCCATTTGTTATCCTGACAGGTTGGCCTAAACCCCAAACCTTATGTTCAAAAATCTGCATGGCGCTGCGTTTTTTTGCACCCTAATCTTCTGTGCTGATCCTTGTTTTCACCCTGTTTTCTATGTTTTTAACAGATGAAGACCCCGCGATGAAATCTGCAATCGAGATGGTCTTTCTCAAGTCTAAGCATAGAAACTGTCGCTGGCACGTTGTAAGGCACTGGGAGTATGAGTTGGACAGGCTGTTTGAGGAGCACAAGAAGGAAAACTTGAAAGAAAAATTCGAATCATTGATAAACTACCCACTAGGCCCGACACAATTTGAGGCTGAATGGCAGAAACTAGTTGACAAGTTTGGGATTGCAGATCATCTAGCCATTCAAGCACTGTGGGAAAAGAGGACGAGGTGGATACCATGTTATTTCAAGGGGATGTATTGTGGACGCATGTTTGCTAAGAGGATGCTGCAACAGGATCTTGAAAGAAGGTTATGTTGATGAGAACACAAGCATGCACATGTTTGCTAAGAGGATGCTGCAGTCACTGCAGCATGCGGACCACATGGACGCAGGAGAGACACATTATTCACAGGTAAAAACAAATTTATGCACATTTTGCAATGGTTATTGTTCCTCAGTTGCAACACAGTCCATGATACAGTTGCGACACAGAAACTAACAAAAAAAATTGGTGGGAAAAAATGCAGGCTGAGGTGACTCGTGCTTGCAAAGCGAAATTCGACGAGCAGCTGAGCAGAGTGTACACAAGGGCTGTGTACCAGGAGTACAAGAGGGAGTACAACAATAGCACTGCGTTTGTCATACGCGCTGATCCAGACCCAAACATGGCGAATTGGTATCTGGTGAAGCATGAAGTAGGCGGTGAGAGCTTCTGCTGGGCGCAACACGAGTTTAAGGTGTATGCAGACAAGGACAAAGGAGAATACAGATGTGAATGCAAACAATGGGAACACACAGGTATGCCCCCCACCACCCCAAAAAAATTATCCCAAAAAAAAAGACCCTGGGAAAAGATATAATGTTCCAATTGCAACCACCTGGGCACACAATTGCAACACTGTCACAAGGCTAATTGCTACAACTCCTGATATATTTTCTGATCTGTTCTGCAGGGCTGTTCTGCATGCACATTATAAGAGCCTTCACCCACCTACAGGTCAGGACAATCCCAGAAGACTACATAAGGAAAAGATACTCACGTACTGCAAGGGGGCAAGTTACATGGGATAGGCATGATGGCGTGAGAATTGGTGCAGAAGCAAGCAGAGAGCAAACGCGCATGACAAGCTTATTGCCAAAGTTGATGAAGCTAGGAAGGGCAGGAAGTAGATCAGATCGTGCCTGCAAAGAGACAAACAACTAGCTGGACAAAATAATCCCTGGTATTGAAATGTTTCCTATGGAGGATGAGCCACAAAACAGTGTGCCGCCAGCAACAAATTCAGTGGCGAGAGAAGAGAACCCTGCTAATGGTGGAGGCACAAGTAATGGGACACATGGCAGTGGCCCATCAGCAGTGGGATCGCTGGCGATAGCGGAGCAACATAATAATGGTGATGGCACAAGTAATGGGTCATCAATGGCAGATTCAGTGGCAAGAACAGCGCCCCCTGCTGCTGATAACACCACGTCTCCTCCGTCACCTGAAAGTGGGCCGTCGACAGCCGGATCGGTTGTGACAAGGAAACAGCATGGTAAAGGTGGCGCTGGATCGCAGCAAGCATCAGCACTGATGCACAATGGATTGTTGCTGATTGAACCACCAAAATCGCAAACAAAAGGCAGAGCGAAGAAGAGGAAAAATGAAGTTCAGCACGAACGAGAAGGTAACCCATTAAGCACATACAAGAAACCCAACTATGGGAACAGAATGTGCAGCTCCTGTGGCGTCAGCGGTACACATTACACCACCACATGTCCTCTGAACCCCAATAGAAGCAAGGCAGCGGAAAAGCGTCTCTTGCCAAAAAGTGGCAAACAAAATGATAAGAATCCGAGGAAGAGAGGGCGGCCAAAGTTGGTGAAGGAACTGCAAGAAGAAAATGATGATGATGAAGATGCTGAAGAGGAACTACAAGAAGAAACTGATGATGATGATGCCGGAGAATCAGAAACACAACCAAGCAGCCCAGAGTGTGGAGCAGCTGCAAGACCGAGAGGGCGAGGAAGAGGGAGAGGAAGAGCAAGAGGGAGGAGGCCAGCGACCAGAGGGGCTAGGAGGGCAGCTTGGCTTGTCGACAGCGAGTAGAAAAAAAAAAGAGTGCCAGAACTTAAAAAAACCCGCTTTTTTTGGCTGTAAACAGATAGATCATACATTTTTGTGTAAATTAAAAAACTCAATGACTAAATAATTGTTTGCTTCTGAATAACTTCATGATTGTTTGCTACTGGATAATTGCTATTTACTGTGTGTAAACACCAGTTCTGGTGAGAGAAAAACAGGCAAACACTTGTTTAAAAAAAAAAGATAAAAATCCTGTTTGCAAACCATTTGCAACATGTTGTTCCCCACAGTTGCAACTTAGTTGAGTATGCGATTGCGACTCAACTGGGGGGGATGGTACTGGTGTAAAAAAATTGCTTGATACCTTATGTTTATGGAAAAAAAATCATAGATAATCAAAAACCCAACGTAGGGGCAAAAAGATGGTTACAAAAAAAAAAAAAAAGTTGGGGAGAACCCAAACCCTAATCTCAGTGAACGCTTCTAACCACTAATCTCTAACAAAAAAATAACAATAACGCAAATTGAAATGTGTGTGCGCACTTAGTTGCAACATTGATTGAAACAAAATTGCAACACCTTTCCCTTGATTGCATCCTAATATCTGTCAACACTACTAACCCTCCTCTGAGTCAATGGTATGCCTAAGAAAACTGAATTGTTCTATGAAAACTTGGGGACAGCGAATAATTTTGGGGGCAAACTCAACCCTAATCTCGCCGACGCTATCGACCCCGATCTCGCCGACGCTATCGACCCTAATCTCAGTCAATGGTTTGACTAGGAAAACTGAATTGTTCTATGAAAACTTGGGGATAGCGAATAATTTTGGGGGCAAACTCAACCCTAATCTCAGTAGACGCTACTGACCCTAATCTCTATCGACGCTACTGACCCTAATCTCAGTCGACGCTACTGAACCTAATCTCAGTCGACGCTATTGACCCTAATCCCAGTCAATGGTATGACTAGGAAAACTGAATTGTTCTATGAAAACTTGGGGACAGCGAATAATTTTGGGGGCAAACTCAACCCTAATCTCTATCGACGCTACTGACCCTAATCTCGGTCGACGCTACTGACCCTAATCTCAGTCAATGGTATGACTAGAAAAACTGAATTGTTCTATGAAAACTTGGGGACAGCGAATAATTTTGGGGGCAAACTCAACCCTAATCTCAGTACACTCTACTGACCCTAATCTCAGTCGACGCTACTGACCCTAATCTCAGTCGACGCTACTTACCCTAATCTCAGTCGACGCTGTTGACCCTAATCTCAGTCAATGGTATGACTAGGAAAACTGAATTGTTCTATGAAAACTTGGGGACAGCGAATATTCTTGGGGGCAAACTCAACCCTAATCTCTGTCGACGCTACTGACCCTAATCTCAGTCGACGCTACTGACCCTAATCTCAGTCGACGCTATAGACCCTAATCTCAGTCAATGGTATGACTAGGAAAACTGAATTGTTCTATGAAAACTTGGGGACAGCGAATAATTTTGGGGGCAAACTCAACCCTAATCTCTGTCGACGCTACTGACCCTAATCTCAGTCGACGCTACTGACCCTAATCTCAGTCAATGGTATGACTAGGAAAACTGAATTGTTCTATGAAAACTTGGGGACAGCGAATAATTTTGGGGACAAACTCAACCCTAATCTCAGTACACGCTACTGACCCTAATCTCAGTCGACGCTACTGACCCTAATCTCAGTCGACGCTACTAACCCTAATCTCAATCCATGGTATGACTAAAAAACCTGATATGTTCAATGATAACTTGGGGACAGCTAATAATTTTAGGATGAAAAATGCACAAAATAAACACAAATTGCAACATGTGTGCGCACCGAGTTGCAACCCTTCTTGAAACAAAAATGCAACATGGTCCCCCCAAAACCCCAACAAACAGAGATAATGAGTGCCTGTGGGTGGGGAGGGGGCAGATCAGAGAAGACACATAAACCCACATATATGTAATAAAAAAAGGGATATATAACGATGCTGTAACAAAAGGGCAAAAAAATGAGGATTGGTTAATTAACATGTAGCTATATTATGTTTCTGCACTGCAAAAAACGCAGGCACACACATGCTGTAGTACCAATTGCAACCAGTATGCCGAACTAGTAACAACATAGGTACTGAGGCGGTTGCAACACAAACCTAAGAAAAACACCCAGAGAGTGTACTGAACCAGTAACAACAGTCTTTTCACCACACAGAGTGACACAAAGTACACAGCTATTCATAAAAACACCCTAAAAAAAGTATGACACATATACACAAGTATTGCTGAGGGCATCTACTAAAAGGCAGCAGACAGATCATCCGTCTTCAATCGGAATCGAACAGTGAATCCCAATCCATCTTCCTCCCGCCAATCCTGTATACGTCAAGTGAGTCAGGAAGGAAAGCCTGATTGAGCGGATGAAACATCAGGTAATGCATGAGCTCCACCCTATATATCCCTCCCTTGTACTGCAAAAAACACATATACTTCCGTGTTAGAAAAACAGCAAAAAAAGGATAGGCAAAAGAAAGAAGAACACATGGAACAAAAAGATCATGTCTCTACAAATCAGGGGTAGCTAGTGAAAAGCAAAAGGGTAAAAATCAGGAAAAAAAACTCACTGGGTTGATTTTAATCTGCAGCTCGGTGCCATCCCAGAATTCCATGTACTTCCAAAGGAAAAACATGCAGTCGTTCGGCCCAGCTTGCTTCTTCACCTCAGGAAAAAACGTTCTCCAATTGACAAAGTTAGGGAACTTTTTCTTGCTGACCGCCTGAAATGCAGCATTTATGATGGGGATCTTCTCGAAGATTGGGCCGTGCCGATCATTACGCTCACCCCTTGTCCACTTATAGTCAATTGAGTCTAGTATATCAATCCTACCATGGACTTGATTGATGCAATAAACAAAGTAGTGGTTCCCATTGCAGACAGGCATGAAAATCTGCACACATTGGGTTATGTGCAGTGCATCAGTTTTACTATCCGGCACAAGGCTCATGTAAGCAGAATTGCAAAAAACACTGATGAATTGCAACTTCCAGGGCACACAAATTGCAACACTTTCGAAAGACTAGTTGCAAAAAAATCTACACATGATGAAAAAAAACAGATACTAACCAGCTTTGCTTCAGTGATATCTGGATATTGCTCAACCTCAGCCGCAAGGTGCTCTCTTAGAGCAGTGAATTGATAAGTCTCAGTTTTCCCATCTTCTTCATAGACACTATTCGTGGCAGCAACTTCAACCTGCAGGGGAATGGACAAAAAAAAGAACACAACAGCATGTGTGGGTTAAAAAAAGCGCACAAGCCAGGGGTGTGTTTGGTTTTTTTTTTGGCAGAGAATAGAGAGAGAACACAACAAAAGAGATAGCTCACATAAAATCCAGAGGTGAGGAAAAGCCTGTAACCGTATGACTCATCCTTGTGCGCAATATCATCAAAACGGAGACAATGAGCCATGTAATCTAGCACAGAAGAGTCGCCGTCTTTGTTGTCCGCGAAGGTTGTGAGAAGTTCCTCGCCAGTAAGAGTGCAAAAGAGGCTGAAATTAATCAATTCCATCCTGTGCGGTGAACAAAAGAAAAAACACACAGTGCATTGAAAAAATCAGAATCATACATTGGAAAAGACAGATTGCAACATGATGAAATGACAAATTGCAACAAAAACGCAGGCACAATTACCTCCTTAGTTCCTGATCAGACGCAATCTTGTTCCTCAAAGCTAGGGCCTTTACTAAAGGAATGGTCGCTCTGGCTTTTCTGATGCTGAAAGGAGATATGTACCTGGTTGGCTTCATTGTCATCCGCTCTCCCACTTTTTTGATGATATACTTTTTAAACTCATCAAGCTGAGATGAACGTTCCTCTTGAGACAACCGGATGGGAGGGGTTAAGCTGTTAATATCATCTTCCGAATCAGGTAGAAAAGCAGGAATAGCTCCATCTACGCCGGACCCACCCTGTGAGAGCGCGAGGCTGTTCAAAGTTGTCCACTCAATTTGAGCTTCCTCTTTCTGTGCATTAAGCCACGCCTCGTGTGCATCGCGTTCCGCTTGCTCCTCTTTGCTAATGCGCCAAGCGGAACGCTTGTTCCTGTTAGGTTCCGCTCGAGCAGGTGCCTTCCGAGCAGCAGCCGCTTTAGAGGGTGCCTTTGTAGGGACCTCCTTTCCTTTAACACCTTTATTCTCCTTGGCAGCAACGCGCTGCATGGAGGAAAAATAAAAAAATATAAGGGAAACAAGCAGAAAATAGAAGGGATTGCGGTTGGATGCCCCCCCCGGCAAAAAAAAGACATATGAAACAATGTTTGAGTGTTTTGAGTAATAGAATTACATACAGCAGATTGGCGCGTCCTTACAGTCATCTGTGCCTGAGCTTGAACATTGGCAAGTTGTGGTTGCCTAGAATCATCTCCGATGTCGCTGGTTACGTTCTGTAAACACAGATTGCCACCAGTGAGACACTCCAGTTGCAACACAGAAGTAATACATGAACTACAAACACGCAGAAAAAGCCTCCACATGAAAAAAAAGAGAGGATATAAAAAAAGGTTATAGTCATAACACCTGGCTGCTGGGCTCATCAGTTGCCATGGAAGTTTGTGGCCGAGTGGCTTTATCCTCCATAATCTTAATTTTATCAGCCCTACTCCTCCCAGCTATCCTTTCAATCACTTTCACTCTCCCTCCACCACGACCGCCTGGAGACTAGAGGAGAAAAAAAAAGAATAAATGGAATAATCAACAATGAGTATCAACTTAAAAAAAAGGGAACCCCTGAAAAAGGGGGGATCATTAAAAGTCAACAAAACATCTTACAGCAGCATCCTTCTTTGGCCCAAGATTGGTAGCCTGGCGTGCCGTGGAGGCAACACCAACCTCGCCGCTTTTGTCCCGTAAACAAATAATAGCAGTTACAACTTGCTCGGACATGCCAATTGCATGACAAAATGATGCATGAATTGCTACAAGTATAAAGAGGATAAGAAATGCAAACCTTAGTAGTGCGTTGTGTGTCGCTTGAGGTCTTCAATGGATCCTGCGCACCATCTGATGCCCCCTTTATCCGTGTCTCATCATCAACATTTCCGGGCTGTGCCTCACTCGATGGATCTCCAATTCCACGCTGTGTTTCCTGTAAAATTGCAAAAATGGAAGGTACAATAAAAAAGAAGCAAAAAAAAAAAGATAGAAAAAGATCCAATTTACACAAAAAGACTATACAAAAAAATATAAAAGCTCGATGAAAAAATACCTCATGAGCAGCAACCTGTGGTGGTGGGCCACCAGCGATGGGTGCCTCCTTGCCCTGTGTCTGCCCGTGCATGGATGCATCTCCGACCGCGCTGGTTGTTCCCTGAAAAAAAAAGGAACAGATTGCAACCAGAATGCTCATGAAATTGCAACCAGGAGAGTTATGCAGTTGCAAGCTGAGGAAAGTAACAAAAAAAGCATGAGAATAAAAACCTCATGGGGCAGTGGATCCACAAGACCGGATGTCTCTAGCTGGCTGATTAGGAAGTCCAATCCAAGTGCTGGGCTACGTAATGGAGGAGGTGCTGGACAGGTAGATGAAAAATAAAACATTTTATGATGGAATACAAAAAAATAGGAAAAGATGACAAAAAAATTAAAAAAAGCAAGATCAAAAGGAAAAAAAGGAAAAAATTACTTGATATCCCCTTCTCCTTGTCATCCACAATGCTGCTGGGCTTTGTTGGCGAAGATTGAGCATTGAAATCAGATGCCTGGGCATCGAAATTCAGCGTTACTGCCACCAAGTTGGGTGGGACTCGCATTTGAAGCGGGAGGGCAGGGGGTTCCGAATCTCGATCTTCTCCATCAGCATCCTGCTCAGCTGCTCCTCCCTGCTGCTCGTCATGAACACGTGTCGCACCTGCATTTTATGAAAAAATAATGAAAAAAGAACGTAAGCGTAACAGACACTAAATTTGCACTGCATTCACTGATTGCAACACAGAAAAGCTTGTAGTTGCTACATGTAGTTCAGAAAAATACAAACACAGTACCTGATGGTTCTCTCCATTCCAACAAAAGAATTCCGGGGTTCGCTCCAGCATTCCCACCGTCTCCAGCATCTTCTGAACCGGTTCCAACACGGTTTCCGTCAGAATCTTCGTCTGAAACATAATCTTCAACTAAAACTTCCTCCGAGCAGTCCTCTTGTACTGCTCCCCCCCAAAACAAAAGCAAACCAGAAAAAATAAGAAACCCTAAAAAACCATCAAAAAATATTGAAAAAAAGGGGGGAAATGCAAAAAAAAGGCAAATGGAGTTTTAGGCAAACCTATGACCAATTGCAACACAATATATGGTCTAATTGCAACACAAAAAGGAATACAGCAAACACACATACCTGGGCGTGGGCTACGTGGTGCAAAGTAACCCATATTTAAATACCAATCGTCATCGTCCATATAGTCTCCAGTGCTTTCTCCTTGAGATACAAATGCATAACAAAAAAGAAAAAGGAGTAAAAAAACACAAAAAAAATCCCTGGTGTGAGAAAAAAGGGATGGAAAAAATAAAAAATACCTGGTTGTGGACTGCCTCCATCGAAAAATCCACCATCAGCTTCTTCTTGATGCACATTTGCATCATGTGCTTTAACCTTCATCTCGCTCGAGCTTCATCATCAATAGGGGGGTTCTTTGTCGCATGCCAAAAAAACAAAAAAAAACAGAGGAAAATCCCCCAATTGCAACCAGTGAGACACTCCAATTGCAACATGAGTAATGCATGAACTACAAAAAAAAGGTAAACCAAGAAAAAAAAAACCTGGTGATGGTTGGGGGGTTGGGATGTCTCCTGCATAAGTTTCTCCTGCATTTCCATCATCTCCTGATCAATCATCCATTTGAACTTTGTCGACATTTGGGGGGGGGCGATGATGCCGCTTCCGTCTGACCTTCATCAACAGTAGGGCCTGCTGCTGCATGCATCCCAATAAGCTCGAAAAATAAATAAATGATTGCACCATAAAATGCAGAAAAAAGAACTGAAAAAAACTACAAACCTGATGCTGGGGCTGTTTCCTTCGAACCCTTCTTCCTCCTGCGCGCATTACGAGCCTCCCTATCAACCCGGGCAGCGTCGAGCAGGTTCATCATGGCGCTCAGGCACTCCTGGTGACTTTTTGCCATCAGTTCATTGCCCATGGTACTGAACTTAGCAGCCTTGGCCGCGTAGAGTTGGGCCTGTTTCGCATTGCTATCAAACACCTTCAATATCTCTAGAGCCTCTGTCTTCCTGCTCCTTCCGACTGCAGCAACAATGCCCGGCCCCAGCACATCGCTCAAGTTAGGGTATTGGTGTAGAAGAGGAGCCTGCAGCATGGTAGCGGCGTGCCCCCCAGCGGCATGGTGTGAGCCTGCCGCGTCCCCTGAAGTGCCTGCGACATCGGAACTTCCCTGCAGGACAGCGGAAGGTGCGTTGGCAGCAGTTGCAGGCGGAGGAGCGGCCATGGTGGGGGCAGGAGCAGCAGGGACCTCAGCGGGGATAAGCTGGGGGTTGTAAGACGTCGCAGTGATGCTTTTCAGCTGTCAAAAACACACAAACAAAAAAGGGGAGATCAGAAAAAAAACACAATTGCCTCGATGGTATTTCTCTATAAAAAAAAAGAAAAACTCTCAGCAGCTTACCCTGAGGTTGCCGTACACAGTAGCGCCACCAGCAACATCACCCCTGCGGTCCAACATTGAAATTGCCTCTATGTTCTCACTAGTCAGTATAGCACACCGGGGCAAGTGAAATGCATTTATATTTAGATCATGCTTCAGGAAATCCACATATAGCATCTGCGTGTAAATATAAAAAAAAATGAGTGCCAATTGCAACAGAAAAAGCTTGCATTTGCTACAGGTACCATGACACAATTGCAACTGAGAAGGTTAAGAGAAAACAGATAATAACATTGTGAGTGAATAAGTGCCAATTGCAACATCACAAACTCCCCAATTGCTACAAGTACCATCACATAATTGCAAGAACTGAAAATAAAAAAGCAGCACAGAAGGGAGAAAAAAAGAAAAAAAGAGGGGACTTACCACCAGAAAAATACCGCATCCTGAGATGGGTGCAAATTCACCTTTACTTTTAGAATCCATCTTATAGAGCCGTGCAGCGTTGGAAAGATTGTCAACCACTGCTTTGCACCAATTAATGTTTCCAATATTCTCTAGATCGTCAGTGTATATGATATCATCAAGCCTGATTTTATAATCAGTGTTAGAGAAGAGCAATGACTGGAAAAGAGCCATGAAGAATGCCCTCAGACCAAGGTCCCCTGTGAGAAGCCCTTCCGAAAGCCCATGTGTAATATCGCTGATCTGAATACCATGATCTTTGGTGTAAGTACAGGTTACTTTCCCAGACTTATCCTTAAAACGACAGATTTGTGGCCCCAACCGCTCCCGTATGAGGCGAGCATCTGCTTTAGACATGCTAGGTGGGTCAACGCCAACTCTTGGAAGCTGAAAAATGCACCAAACAGCGTGCTCATTAACATCGATCACTTTGCCACCACCAAGCACTAGTTTCATTTTTTCTGGATCCAGACACCCCATGAGCCAGTGAGCAATTTCCTATCCAGATAGGTTGGTTTGAAATCCAGCAAACCGCCAAAACCCTTTGCCTTTATCTGAGAGATGATCCAGGAATCTTTATGAGCGGCTTTGATAAGACCTTGGATAGCTGAAGGAGAGCAACGAAGTGCAGGGAGTTTCCTGCGTTTTCTCTTCTGACCCACTGCAGGCGCTGCGTGACCATCAGCACCATCATCATCGCCTGCGTCGCCATCAGCACCATCATCGTCGCCGTGGCCGCCATCAACATCATGATCAGAAGGATTGTAATCTGCATCTTAGGCTTGTTGTTCAGCATCCTCTCCCTCATGCTCTTCTTCTGCTTGACTCTGAGAAACAGCTTGGTGGGTGGGTACCGGCAGCCTTAATCTCTTGTACCTCTCCTGCCTTGCATACACTAACTGCGGTCGTTGCTCCCCCTGCGCAGCAACGCGGGGCGAACGGCGGGGCACCCGACTACCCTGAGCACCTGTATCGTCCCCGTCATTGTCCATTGAAGCAACTGCACAAAAAAAGTGAGGGGAGGAGGGAATAGTCAGCCAATTGCAGTAAGTAATTAGTCAGACAAATTGCAACATGCACAATCAGTCCAGTTGCAACTACCATAGTAGGCTAGTTGCAACCAGCAACAAAAAAAATACATCCATCTCAGGCAAAAACATAACATCAGCACAATTTGCAAACAAAAAAAAATAAAAATCTTAGCCATGTGATTTCAGTAATAAAAGCTACCAAAATGCATTAACAGTGTGCCATAGGTGCTACCTGAGTTAAACTAATAACCAACAATTGCTGCATGACAGAAAAATAACATAAAAAACACCAAATAAACAGATAAGATAACTACCTTATTTCAAAATCACAGATATGCACATGATCAATTTGCACCTGTAACATCTAACCGATTGCAACAAAAAGGTAAATAAAACTAGTTGCAAATTTTTAATCACAACACATAAAAACTGAGAAAAATCACAGACACTATGCAAAAAGAATCTGATCTGATGTGAATCCAACCCCACAACAAGAAGCAAAAAAGTGATTGATGATGAACAAAATTGTTACAAATGATCATTTCAACTATAGATTGCAACTACAATGATAGAATCAATCAGTTTCCAACTACAAACACCTGCCATTTACTACAAATGATCATTTCAAAAAAATGCAACTACTATATTATTATGAGAAGAGTTATTATGCCCTTAAACTGTATGAGAGAACTGAAAAAATATATCCGCTCCCTGAAATGCCAAGAACGGCAACACGGCACGGGTGGTTATCTGGATCTATTGTAGCCGATCAACACAACACCACAGCAAAAAAGATGAGCAAAAGGGCTCCTGCCAACACCACCAGAACTAGTACAAAATATAGACGCAAATGCAAGTGACACCGAAAAAAGAAGAGAGCTGTTGGACTGAATCTAACAATCCAACAGCACACAGACTCTGATCTGATGCTAAATCCAACACCACAGCGAGAAGCAAAAAGTGATTGATGATAAACAAATTGCTACAAAATGATCATTCCAACTACAGATTGCAACTACAGTGATAGAATCAATCAGATTGCAACTACTAGCACCTGCCATTTGCTATATAATGATGATTTCAAATTGCAACTAAATATAACTGCCAAAATACAGACACATCAAAAAATTGAAAAAAAAATTGCAATCATAATTTTAGACCAGATTGCAACCATAATTGCATACAGGTTGCAACATGTATTGAAGCAGAATTGCAACTATAGACACCTAGCCAAAACCACATTGCAAACTCCATGCAAATAGCAACTTCGCCAATCTATCAGATAATTCCCTCTCATTCCTGCAAATGATCTCCATATAGCCCGATAAAAAAAATATCAGGTTGCAACTATGTTGATGGGACAGTTCACACCCGTACAGATAAACAAAAAAAAATATCAGGTAATTCCCTCTCATTCCTGCAAATGATCTCCATATAGCCCGATAAAAAAAATCATGAATTGTACTGGTTGCAAAATTCCAGCATATAGTGAAGGCCCAAATACTGCATGATCTACATAATTGCAGCCTAATCAACCAATTTGCAACCACAGTGCCATACAGGTTGCAACATGCATTGAAGCAAAATTGCAAAAACAATGTTAGCCTGAACAACATTGTAGTTTCTACTAGGATAATAGCATGTATCCACAAAATGTTGACCAATTTGCAACAAAACAACCTGCAAGTTACAAAAACCATGGTGGTAGACTAGTTCACAGCAAAAATCGTCGACGCAAAAATTCATCAAAATCTCATCATCTTAAGCCTAGTCTCTGATAATGGGGATAAGGGCCAACTACTGCATCATTGCCAGAACAAAAAAAACAGTAGAAAACTACACATGTTGCACAAATCAATCACTGCTACGCAAACACACAAACAAAACACTACTCAGGAAAAACACTACTAAATTTCAGGTGCAATTTGACACATCAAAAACTCCCCTTACATCATCACAACCAGCGAACTACAGACACATCTAAACAAACCCAATTTACAAATACAGCAACATAGTAGTTGCAACATGCAATGAACTCAAATTACAACAATGGTAACAGTATAGGCCCTACACGTCTAAACTAAAACTGAATTGAATTTTAATTCAAACCTCAACCAATGATTGCTACAACACATAAATGAATTAGAACAACGGCGAATGAGATCTAAACGGCCTGGCATTGTTTTAACATGAACGGGGAGAATCTGAAACGCAGGGCACAATCGAAGGGGAAAAACCCGCATCCAATCAATGGGATAGGGTTCCGATTGAACTTACCTCAGAAGCTAGTAGACCAGCGAACCGAAGATTGAGCGCCTCACCGCGGCGGCGCTCGAAACCTAGGTCGGAGCGGGGGGCCGTGGACCGCGCCGGGGACGAACCAGGTAGGCGTAGCGGGCTCCGACGGCATCGGGCGCGCGGGCGAACCGCGCGGGCGAGCGCGGAGGTGTGGCCTGTGGTGACGTCTCCGGAGCAGGATCTCGTCGCCGGCGGGATTAGGAGCGGCGCAGCGGGCAAAACCTGGATGCGCCGCGGCGAAAAATGGCGAAGCGCGCACCGGAATAGCGGCGACGCGGGGGGTTCGCGGCGGCGCAGAGGAGAAATCCGGCGCAAATGGAGGAGCGCGGAGTGCGGTTTCTCGGCGGAGCACGCGCGTCGCGAGGGCTCGAAATCGAAGCGCGCGAGGGCGAAAATGAGGGAGCGGATGCGGGCGGAGAAATAGAGGAGGTGGGGGTGGTTTCTCCGGCGGGGATAGCGGCGGTTCCCTCGGCGGAACCGCGGCGGCGGTTACTCGGCGACGGCGGTTTCTCCGGCAGTGGAGCGGCGCGGAGAGAGAGAGAGAGAGAGAGAGAGAGAGAGAGAGAGAGAGAGAGAGAGAGAGAGAGAGAGAGAGAGAGAGAGAGAGAGAGAGAGAGAGAGAGAGGAGGCGGTTTGAACTTTTTTTTTTGGGGAGCCTGGGGGTAGTCACGGGCGCGGTCCGGCCGGACCAGGTGGGCGCGGGGCGGTCGGTCGGACCAGGTGGGAGGCGCACGGGGCGCGGTCGGTCGGACCAGGTGGGTGGACGCGCCGGTTGGTTGGCCCGGTTAGTTGGTTGGCCTGGGTGCATTCGCTATAGTGAATGCACCCAGGTGTAGTATATAAATACAGTATATATATATATACTTATCACAAACCACAAATCAACAGTAATATATCACAAACCACAATTATATATTACAAATGACCACATTTGTACGAAATCCACAATATAATACAAACCACACGTTCAAAACTTCACAAGTTCAATACACAAAAACGACTCCGAAAGCAGCTGTCCAACGTGCGATCCCAGTGATGGTCCACGTGGGGATAGCCCGGCCTGCGATGCGGTTCACAAGTTCAATACATAAAAACGACTCTGAAGGCAGCTCACGGCAACTGTCCAACGTGCGATCCCGGCGATGGTCCACGTGCGGATAGCCCGTCCTGCGATGCGGAGGACCCTACGACAGGGTTCGAAGCCGCCCGCGATTGATGCTGAAAAAAGAGATGAGAATGCACGTGAGTGACAAGATAAAAATATAAGGAGTGCAAAAAAGAGAGGAGATTGCACGCCGCCCCGACCTTTGTCAACCTCCAAATGCCTAGAGGATTTAAACTTTGGACAGTACATTGCATCCTTGTGTTCTTCCCGAAATAGGACGCGCCCCTTCACAACAATGTATTTGCTCATATGGCATCTTCAGTGCCTGAAGGAGTCTCGTTGACTCATTCAAGCTGCTAAGCAGATGATGACTATCCGGAAGCAGCCCCCTATAATTGCCATCATAGCAACGAAGCAGGCTCGAGTCATGTTTGTTGGGACTTCAATCCCAGTAGGCGCCAAATGGCATCAAGTTGAGAAACCGTTGTCTTCTCATGTAGGAGCTTCTGTGCCGACTCCAACATGGCCAAGAATGCCTTAGCGCTCGGCTCTAGCTCCTCCTCTTCATCCTCATGCTCGTCCTCTTTAGGCCTTTCAGCGAAAGTCGCATCCTCTTAGTCACCTAACCATCCTGCGACCCCGCCATCACCATCAAATGACTCCAAGCGTCGTCTCATGGACTCCTCTCTAGGACGATAGGCTCCACCATGGCACACCCACCAGGTATAGTTTGGCATAAATCCATACTTGCAAAGATCATTCATCATGACTTCCCTTGTTTTTCTTTTCTTGTTCTCACATTGCCTGCAGGGATAGAACATGTCTCTCGCTCCCTTAGCTGCCTTAAATGCATGTTCCAAGAATTTCTCGGTCTTATCCATCCATTCACGGGTCATTTGAGCCTGACTTGTGCATCCCGTGTACATCCACTCATGGTTATCCATCCTCTAGCATATACACATAACAAAGTAATATAACCATCAGTCGAATATGCACGGTGTGCCTACTGTCTAATAGGTAAGGATAGGTCCTAATCCCACCCATAGAAGTGTAGATTCCGCTAGTTTCTATGCTCTACTCCGATCCAAGATGAAATTTTGGCAGCACCTCCACGTTGATCTCCCGATACACGTCCTGGAAGGGAGAGTGTATATCCGAAGAACAATAGGGAAGTGGCGCAAAAAATCCATCTCGGATCCGAGCAGAACATGAAAACTAACCCATCTACGCATCCGTGGGCTGTCCAAAAAACATGGATAATCCAAAACAGATACAGTCATAATTATGCAGAGATCCGCATACCTCCAACTGTATCTATTTCGGATGGGAGACGCCTAACTGGGCTACACCGAGCTACGTACGACAACGGTAAGAAAGAGAGCTCAATTATACCTAGGGTGACGGTGCAACCAGGTTGGCAGGGCAGTGGCGACTAGGTGCAGTGGTGAGGCGGTGCTATGCAGTCAGAACCGCAACATCGGTGAAGACGCCCGAGGTTGCCGAGGTCCCCTCCGATGGCTCCTGCTCGGCAAAAGAAGAAACACAACAATATTAGTTGAAAATTTCGGCAGAAGCTCCCATGTACGAGGAGGTTTCAAGAACCTCCAAAAAAGAAGCCGGTTGGATGGCACGAAGGCCACACATCCACGTACAACACGAAGGCCAACTGACACATTGTTGACACAAAGGCCGACACATGCACAATTCTGGCACGAAAGCCACCAACAACACAAACCGACATGAAGGCCGGCGGTCGAACGACTTTACCTTCTTCTCCGGCACCACAAGGGCAAACGGGTTTCTGGCGAAAATTTTCATCACAAAAGTTTTTTTTGCCACAATTGAGTCTTTGTGGTGACGTTTTAAATCGCCACAAGTCACCACAGATATTGGCCTCACAAATACTCTAGTGATGAATTTTTGTTCCCCACAAATGATCGTACTCGTTAGTGACGAATTGTACCACCATGAGTAATGTGGCCATTTTTGGCCCCATTCGTTACCACAAAAACAAGTCCTCGACGCCGTTTTACGACACCGAAAAGATCGATCTTGTGTATGCTGGATATGTATGTTTACTGTTCTCGACTGAAAATTGTATACCTCATGTTCTATCTATGCAAATAATAAGAAGTTCCTTCATGTATTTTGTTTGTTTAGACTATGTAGAAATTTTATGGCACCACACACACAGTTGGAAACTGATCTTTTTTCCTTAATTTGGACAATGTGTGCACAGATAAATGCTACACAACCCAAGTTTGGCTTCGCACTGCAAGTTTGGACTATTTTCCTTGATTTTGAGGTGCTATACATATATATACTCTCTTACATTGTATACCTGCATGTTCTATTTTTGCAAATAATAAGTACCTCCTTCATTATTTTGTTTGTTTGGATTGTGTTGAAATTTCATGGTAACACCCAAAATTAGAAACTGATCTTTTTTTTCCTTTGGATGTGTGCAGATACTACACAACTCAAATTTGGGTTCACACTGCAAGTTTGGATAATTGATCATGTTCTCCTTAATTTTGAGGTACTAGCTAGCACAGATAATTAGCTTGCTTACAATTTGTGTTCAGATTGTTATGCAAATCAAATATATATCTTATTGAACATGTATATATATTATATATATATTGTCAATATATAATAAAGCTATTGGTGGGTATTTGTGTGGAGCTATTTTTAATTATTTGTAATTAATGGCAATTTTCAAATTTAAAATATGGCAATAATTTTCAAATTCATAAATTTGAAACTAATTTTAATTATTAATTATCCCTAATAATACCTTTTCGGAAACTCTTGAAAACTGGCATAAGAGGGGTTGTCATAATCAAACCGTTTCCAAACAAGCCTTATCTTAAACTGCTCTCTTAAGAAAAACTCCTCTGAAAACCCACTTCAGGGTCGGTTCTCCTAAGGCAACCGCCCCTGAATAAGAGGTTATCAGAAGCGGTTCTCTTAATAAAACCACCTTTGAAGACCGTTCTTCAGGGTCGGTTAAAAGCATGTCGCGGAAACTGTTTGATCTTTACAGTTGCTGGTATAGTGTCCGCCAGAAACGTCGCGCCTAAAGGGACGATTTCACCGATGCAGATCTAACTTTTTGTACTAGTGGATATCAGGATTCAATTCCACCGAAGTTTTGATTTTATTTGAACTTATCTTGGGTTATAGGATGCCGTACTATAAAGAGGGATCGAAAATATATTCTGGTGTGGGAGAGACGCCTCCCTCAGCCACCCTCACCAATGCCTTTTGACCCCAGTGTGAGCAATTCTTTCTTCTCAACAAGAATTTCCTGTTCAGCTCAGATCCACTCCCACCAACGGTCAGAAGGCGCCCGCAAGTGGCTATGTGAGCCGCGCATACTGTTCCCTTTCTTTCTCTGTCTCATTTTCACTTTCTTCAACCCCCAAAATGTCCATATCCAATTTAAACTAGTCAACTAGTTGTTATCTAACTTTTCAACCTCGAAAATGTCCACATCCAATTTAAATCAGTCAACTAAATTGTTATCTAATTTGTCAAATTAATACTCGTTGCACACTCACGATCAATATGAACAAGTTTGTTGATGAGATCTTTTTACTTGTACAGTTGGACATTAGGGCAGCTCCAACATATAATCTTAGCAAAGGTGCAATCATCTGACACATTAGGAGGTGCTCTACTAGCAAAAATGTCTAGCACTAGTGAGGTGGTGCTTGCAACTAATGAAATATCATTCATAGTCCAATAGATAGAAATGTGGTGTACTAAATATGCTGACACAACCTTTTCTTTTTTGCTTGCACCGGATGCTCAAATAGTCCACCGGTGCTTGGTGTTGCTAGCCTCGCACCATGTCTCTAATGTATAGCACCGGTATATCTAGATTCTCCCTCCTGCTAGCTCTGTCTTAGCAACCATGTTGGAGCCGCTCTTAGATAGTACATGTACATGTACTAAATTATTGATTAAAAAGACAAGATCAAACCTTACTTGATATAATATGCATAGACGGTACTAATGAGAAGTCCGTACGTCAATCTCGCAATCACACTCGAGGGCATTCACAGTGCAGACTCTATCATAGAGTCTAAGAGTATTTATTATCCTCATATTTATTGTGTTTTGCTGATGTGGCGGTATATTTATTGAAGAGAGAGACAAGAAAACTAATACTCCAAGTCTTATTTAGACTCCAAGTCCACAATCTTCGAGGTAAATATACCACCATATCAGCAAAATACAATAAATAGAAGGGTAATAAATAGTCTTGAACTCTGCAATAGAGTCGTTGCATTGGGACTGCCCTCAAACATCTCAACTTTGACAGCAGTTTTCAACCCAATTGTAAAGAAGACCAATGTGTAATATAGGCAGATAATAAACATTGCGTCCCAACGAAACAATATAAGCAAAATAGAGACACGATATAGCAAATTTCCACAGATAATATATGTTACTGCTTACACACATAAAATATTTTTTATAGTTAATTGTACAAATAAATAACGGATTAAGAAATTGATACCAGATGAGATAGTTGCCATCACGTTAATTTTTTTAACAAAGTAGTACATAATGCACTTTGATACTGATGTGGAAATGTTTTTCATTCCCGAATAAAATTTTAAAGAAAAAAATTGACTAGGCCCTGAACAGTAGCTATGCATCCTAGGATTATTGAATCCCACGGTCCAACACACATTAAATGTACAATAATAGTCGAAGTGGTTCGTCGGCTGGCTCCACTAAATTCGAATTGAAGTTTGGGGAAATGTGATTAGTCAAGAGGGAGGACAGAATTCGTTGTTTGCTGTTGGGAAACAGCCGTTTTCAAGGTTGCTACATATCTGTTGAGGAGGTTCTCTCTTTAAAGGGTTGGCACGTGCCGCTGGATCTTGTTGGCCGAAATGGTGGTGAAACTAGCTAGCACCGGCTCAAGTCACTAGTGCACGATAGAGAGAGGAACAAGTGGGCAACCAGTTGGTTATGAGTACGTATCATTCTAAGGCCTTGTCTAGATTCACTCAAAATTTCAAGTTTTTTTACTCTCTCTCCATCACATCAATTTTTAGACTAATGCATATAGTATTAAATGTAGGTAAAAAACTAATTACACGGTTTAGTTTAAAATCACTAGATGAATTTTTTGAACCTAGTTGGTCTACGATTGGACAATATTTATCAAATAAGACAAAAGAGTTACTAGTCATCGAGTTGAATTTTTTTTTGCAATCTAAACAAGGCCTAAGTGAGCTGCAGCTGCTGCTGCCGATGCGAGCCGGCCCGTGGCGGACCCCGGGGGGGGAGCGGATATACCGTCCAAGCTGCCAAGCCCATTAGTCATTTAGCCCATGTACGTACGTAGGTGATCAAACCATCTCCGCGTACAACAGTTAGGCCTTCTGGGCGAGACACAATTCCACGATCGCGATTGAGGTGTTGTCGCAGCGCCGCCGCCCACGACGTGAAGACACCTCTCTGTCCAACGTCCAGGTGCCCGCCATCGGCCATCTGCTCATCTCTATTCATTTTTTTATCTCCATTGGTTTGGAGCTAATACCTTGTTGGCTAATTAAACTATTATTTTTTATATTGAAGGATAATCGTCATGAAATTTAAAAGGACGACAATTGATCGCTTTTACAAGAGAGATACGCCTGCCGTTGATGTTTCGATTGATCAAGGGCAAGATGACACTGAGTTTGAATCTGTTACTGCTTACACACATAAAATATTTTTTATAGTTAATTTACGTCAAATTAATATTTTTTATTCACAATGCGGATAGAATTGTACAAATAAATAACGGATTAAGAAATTGATACCAGATGAGATAGTTGCCATCACGTTAATTTTTTTAACAAAGTAGTACACGATGCACTTTGATACTGATGTGGAAATGTTTTTCATTCCCTAATAAAATTGTAAAGAAAAAAATTGACTAGACCCTGAACTGCAGCTATGCATCCTAGGATTATTGAATCCCACAGTCCAACACACATTAAATGTACAATAATAGTCGAAGCGGCTGGTTCCACTAAATTCGAATTGAAGTTTGGGGAAATGTGATTAGTCAAGAGAATTCGTTGTTTGATGTTGGGAAACAGCCGTTTTCAAGGTTGCTACATATCTGTTGAGGAGCACCAACATGAACTATTATGGTTCTCTCTTTAAAGGGTTGGCACGTGCCGCTGGATCTTGTTGGCCAGAAATGGTGAAGCTAGCTAGCACCGGCTCAAGTCACTAGTGCAAGATAGAGAGAGGAACAAGTGGGCGACCAGTTGGTTACGAGTACGTATCATTCTAAGGCCTTGTCTAGATTTACTTAAAATTCCAAGGTTTTTTACTCTCTCTCCATCACATCAATTTTTACACTAATGCATGTAGCATTAAATGTAGGTAAAAAAACTAATTACACAGTTTAGTTTATAATCACAAGATGAATCTTTTGAGCCTAGTTGGTCTACGATTGGACAATATTTATCAAATAAGAAAAAAGAGTTACTATTCATCGAGTTGCAAATTTTTTGGAATCTAAACAAGACCTAAGTGACCTGCAGCAGCTGCTGCCGATGCGAGCCGGCCCAGTGGCGGAGCCCCTGGGGGGGAGAGCGGATATACCGTCCAAGCTGCCAAGCCCATTAGTCATTTAGCCCATGTACGTACGTAGGTAATCAAACCATCTCCGCGTACAACAGTTAGGCCTTCTGGGTGAAACACAATTCCACGATCGCGATTGAGGTGCTGTCGCAGCGCCGCCGCCCACGACGTGAAGACACCTCTCTGTCGAACGTCCAGGTGCCCGCCATCGGCCATCTGCCCATCTCTATTCATTTTTTTTTATCTCCATTGGTTTGGAGCTAATACCTTGTTGGCTAATAAAACTATTATTTTTTATATTGAAGGATAATCATCATGAAATTTAAAAGGACGACAATTGATCGCTTTTACAAGAGAGATACGCCTGCCGTTGATGTTTCGATTGATCAAGGGCAAGATGACACTGAGTTTGAATCTGTGGAACAAGAAGAAAATGAAGAAGAGGAAGATCCAATACAGGCTGTGCAGCTGGCAGCTAAGGATCGACGAGTAGATTGCGCAGACAATAGTGTGTTGAATATAGAGCGAGATCCAGGTTTGCGTGACCAAATTCGGACTTATCCTCTAGATGAACAAGAACAAGTTATCAGAGCATACTTGAAGCATGGTCCATACCACTTTATTAAGGATGAATACCCTACTTCAGGTTCAAAGAAGCATCCACGGAGGTTTCAGTCACAATGGTTTAAATATTTTCCTTGGCTAGAATACTCACCAACAAAAGATGCAGCAGCCTTTTGCCTTCCATGCTTTTATTTCTAAAAAGCCAATTGGGAAATCAGGATCAGATGCCTTTACAGTGAAAGGGGTTAATAATTGGAAGAAGGTTGATGGGAAAGACTGTTCCTTGAGAATTCACATGGGGCAGAGTGGTTCAGCTCATCAGTATTCTGTCAATATTAAGACATCTAGCCTGGATTTACTTGAATCTTATATATGTCTTCTTTTGAAGCTTATTTGCTAGTGAAAACACTTGTTATTTTTGTTAGAATAGGTCTATATATGTTTACGACCCAAGGTCAAGTGACTTCGATGACCGCATAAATTTCATGTAAACATCTTATACTTGATGTTGTTTAGTATGGACGACACAAGTTACTACTTGACACCAAAAGATCATGGATATAGCTATAACATTTTCTGGTTTGGTAGGAAACAAGGTTGTTGCTTGATACACACGCATTGTAAAGAAACTTTCTTTATGTCACATCATATTTTCTGTTTCTTGTTTACAAGCATTTAAATGAATTTAGTTTGGTGAATTTTGAATTACTATCACAAAATTGACACATCATCTTTTGAATTACTATCAGAAAAAGATCCCGCTAGCTAGGAAAGGTGGCAGACTGGCAGTGGCTAGTGTGGCACCGAGCCACTGCTGGCTGAGACCTGGTGATGTTTCTCCATCCAAACTCACAGGCTCGTGATCATCCGGTACCGCGAGTGGACCCTCCTCGTGCTCCTCCTGCAATCCTCCTCGTGTCGTCGCTTGGCCGTGACGTTTTTCTTGGTTCCATCCTCCCGCCTGTCGTCGCTTGCTGACTGACACGGCAAGCAATAGCTAGCATGCCCGGACGGGGATGGCACGATGGCACCAGAGCCACCCAGACCTGCCCGCCGTGCACGCTGCCGTCCACCCGTGTGCCCGTGCGTTCCGTTTCTTTGACGGCCCCCACACACATGCGGGTTCAGGACGTGCCTTCCTCACTGCCACACGGGCCCCCACTCACGCGAGGGACCTGCACGAAATTAGCCTGAAGCTTGAGGGGGGCCTTGCTGCTTCATCCCTCTAACAGGGCAGGGGCACAAGGCCTTGTTTAGATGGCAAAAAGATTGTCTGAAAAGCACTATAACACTTTAGTTTGTATTTGGTAATTATATCCAACTATTGTCTAATCTCATAAATTAGAGGCGAAATGTGTAATTAGTTATTTTTTACCTATATGTAATACTCAATGTAAGTGCCAAAAGATTCAATGCGATGAAGAGAGACTGAAAAAACTTAGAATTTTGAGGCATCTAAATAAGGCCGAGTTTAAATTTTTTTCACACGCGCGTCCGTAGACCAGGTGGCGAGGGATGAGAGAATGACAAGCTACAAGGACACTGGAATGAGAATGCCGGAAGGGGATACGGTAATAATCCTATACAACAAGGATCAAATAGAACACCAATTTAGCATCACAAAAATTATGTATAAATAAATAGAGTCCGATGGTGGAATGAAGGAAATTATAGAGAAAATTAGAAAGATTTGTGTCATCAAATTTGTACATTATGAAAGTATAATTAACAAAGAATCCACTAATACTTAGTTGACATTAATTTCAATTGTTGGAATGAGTTACAATTTGGAACTAACACAATAATTATAATGAATAATGCTATATAATTACAAGTAATTACATCAAGGAACGATCAAATAGTGTGTATAAATAGAGTCCGATGGTGGAAAGAAGGAAATGGTCGATCAGCCCTGGACGATGAAGGAGATGATGATCCGCAACGAACGGCATGACGACTTCCAAGCGCTGCCAGGACCCTCAACCGGACGTGCATGGAACCGGCGGCCCGATCGCGCCGCATCTCAACGCTGCATGTCTATCTGCAATGCTGCATGCATCGCGCCGCGCCCGATCGTGCGTCCAGCTCCGATGCCCAGGACGGCTATAAATCCGACACCACAGGCACGACGCAAAGGCAGCCCATGCCGCCGCAGGGAAGGCGAGCTCGCATGGAGCTCACAACCACGTAGCTCGATGATCGAGGTGCAGTCTGCACCCTCGAGCACGACAACGGAGATGAAGTCGCCGCCGCCGTCCACGTCCACCGGCGAGGCCAGCCCAGGGAGGACACGGCGCCGCGCTCCTCCGTCCCGGGAGGGTGGCAAAAGCCGGGACAGCACTCATCTATATCTCGCGCGACGACGTACGACTCCACACCACGCCCATGGGGCCCCGAGGAACGGAGCTCCGTGGCGCCCGCCTTTGGCCGGCCGCCAATGCTTTTCCGGATTGGTCTAAGACTCTCGCCGGTCGTGGAAGAACGGATGAGAGCACTCACCTCCCTGCTTTTCCTTCTCTGCTTCTCGTAACCCCTCCACTCCTCCAGTCCTATGCTTCTAGTCTAGTTCTACAAAACTGGTACATCGTGTCAGAGTCAGTTATCTGTTACTAGTTTTTTTTTGTGATCTTTATATTATGCGAAATAAAGGGACATTAGAACATTCTGAATCTTGTCACTCGTCAGTGCCATGGTTTTCGTTTTCGCAAATTCACTTTTATCAACACGGCGGTGCGTAGCATGCCCTGTGTATAAAATTCAGTTAACTGGTATCGATCTGGTCCTCTCTGGAGCTTCAGTTTTGAGTTTTGACATGTGACCTCCATCTCCTTTTCTTTGTCATTAGGCCTTCAATGAGTGGGCAAAGTTCTTCAGATAACAAGTGTTTCCTGCTGGCGATGTTCCTGAACACAAGTCATCCATCTCTCGCAATGTCAGCCTAGATCGTTTCATGTAAACTATGACTGTAGTTCAACAGGCTTTTCAGGAGCCTGCAACTCATCTGATGTAATGTAGGTGCGTTTTTTTACCTGTTTGGCCCCGACGAAAGGAGCTCCGTGGCGCCACCTTTGGCCGGCCGCCAATGCTTTTTCCGGATTATTTCTCTAAGACTCTCGCCGGTCGTGGAAGAACGGATGAGAGCACCCACCCCTGCTTTTCCTTCTTTGCTTCTCGTAACCCCTCCGGTCCTCTGCTTCTAGTCTAGTTCTAGAAAAATGGTACATCGTGTCAGAGTTAGAGTCAGTTATCTGTTGTTTTCCTTTGTGATCTTTATGTTGTGTGAAATAAAGGGACATTAGAACATTCTGAATCTTGTCACTTGTCAGTGCATTGTGTTTTCGTTAATTTTTGCTTTTATCATTGTCTGCAAACTGATGACCTATCAACACGGCGATGACCGATGAGCAGCCTACCAGGTGTAAGAATTTCAGTTAACTGGTAGGGCATCAGGTACTTTCCGGAGTTTCAGTTTTGACATGTGATCTCCATCTCCTTTTCTTTCTTGGCGTTTAGTGGACAAAATCCTTCAGATAACCAGTGTTACCTGCTGGCGATATTGCTGTGCATAAGTGTTTGATCTCTCCTAAAGTCAGTCTAGATCGTTTCATGTAGACAAGGACTTACTGTACTTAAACAGGCTTTTCATGAGCTGCAGCTCAGTTGATGTAGTTGTCACATGGAGTTAGGAATGCAGTTTTACCGAAACCAACATGAACGCCTGATACACAAATCAGTATTACCCTCTGAAACAACAGTGCCATCTGCAATGAGCTTACTTCATCTGTTTATATCTAAAAACTAGTGCATATATACTAAGTATGATTGTATGAACACATTACACCGTAATCGTGAAATTGTCAGCGTTCGTGCAGACTGAACAGAGATGGGCAGGACGTCCTGCCCAGAAATTTGCCTACTCCAAAAAACAACGATCTTGTGACCTGTAAGGACCTTCAGTTCATCAACAGATCACAGATGTGATCTTCATTTCTGTATATTTTGCGTCAGTTCGTAGCTGGAAAATGCCACGAGTGAAGGCAAAGCTTCAGAATGCATTAGCTGATGGCAATGCTTGTTTCAGATGCCACCAATCCTGCTCCTCATCAAAAAAAATAAAAGCCATCCTATGGTTTTGTAGATCACAGCTGAGATCGTTTCAAGTAAACCATCACTGCAGCGCCACTGAGAGCGACTACACCGGCTGTTAACCCGACATGAACCAGCAATATTCCATTCCTGTGAGGACGTGGTGCCATCTCCTGTGACTGTGTTGTCACTGAAGTGTTCAAACTGGGATCTTCGATGTGCAACTTCAGCACCTGATGGTGAATGGAACAAGATCAAGTTGGCATTCATCGTATCTTCATACTGCACAGAAGAAGATCAAGTTAGCGTGCCTGAAGGCACATACAAACCATGCATGTTTTAGTTGGTGAAATTAATGATGAATGGAACCATCGATCTATACCATCGCCCATGCTTATGCGAAGACATCATCAAATGGATGATGATATTCTCAAAGTAGTAGCACAAAACTGTAACACTCTGTCGATACTAAATAAGACTAATGCCGAGGTGTTTATATATACATAACACTTTTTTGTGGAGTTGTGATACTCTCGAAGTCACCTAAACTCCTATATAGTTTGGGTCATCATCTTAGACTAATAATTATTATAACCAATAAAAGAGCATCTACTAAAAAACCACAAAGAAAGAAGACGAGCTTTATTTTAGAGAAGATCTTAAACTCGTTCCATATTATTGTAAAGAATGTTTAAATTTGAGATTTTTTATTGCTTAACTTAATTTTTTTAAAAAGGATTTTGTTTCGAAAAAGAATATCTATACGATTTTTTTGTTAAATGGACTGGAACCCTGAACTGTTGACGTAGACACTGATTTACCTCCCTCGCGGTTGAAAGTTAGATCGAGGCGGTTAAAAAAAGATTATGTTTTTAGTTCTCGATTTGGCGAGGGAAATCGACCTTGGATCGAGCAAAAGAATAGAGGAGCAAACAACGCAGTAGAACGATCATCCGTTGCCAGGTGGCTACTGCCACTGATCGATGAAGCTCGAGTGCTCGACGGCGAGGGGATCTGATCTCCTCGTGCTCCGCCTGCGGCTCCCGTGTGGTGTCGTTGCTTGGCCGTGAGGAATTTTTGTCCCATCGATGCTCTCCTGCCTGTCGCTTGCTGACTGACACAGCAATGCCCGGATGGGGATCGCACCAGAGCCGGAGCACACTGCCGTCCACCCGTGCGCCCCGCCGAGTGTTCCGTTTCTTGGACGGGCCCCACACATGCGAGTTTAGCACGTGCCGTCCTGACTGCCACGCGGGCCCCAGCTCACCCGGGGGACCTGCACGCAATTACCCCGAAGCTTGAGGGGGCCTTGACGCTCATCCGTCATTCCTGCCAGTTTGCGGCGGGGCGCAAGTTCAAAAATTTCCAACTCCTGGACCGAGTGAGAGGCGGGGTACGCGTACGGCCGTTTGCCCGTTTGTGGCCGTGCGGGGCATGTGGTGCACGCGGCTTTGGGAATCAAATCAATGGCGCGTTTAATGGCTGTTTGCCCGCGCAATTATTCTTCTGCTAATAATACGACGACTAGTTGGTTGCCAAATCTTTCGATTAGGCCCTGTATCTGTCACGCTGTCACTGCTTGATCGGGATACCTAGGTTCGCCATCTCCATTCACAACAACTCTCGAACACAAATGATACTTTGTCGTCCGGTGCTATAACGAAAACCAACGTCTTTCCTTGACCCCATTTTTTCGTACTTAAACACATACTACTACCCCTTATATGCCTAGACTCCTTGACCACAAATCTACAAGATTTACATGTAGCTTCGGTTGGTAGACTGTCAGTGTTAGTAACAACGGCCATTTTATTATAAAAAGCATGGTTTCCTTTCATAAAGAAACACTATTAATTACTTATTCGTATTGTGCTAGCAAAGAGATTCCCAACTTAGTAAACTACTACAAAACCACATCACCCTTGTTACATAAGTTCTCTATCATGGCACCTTGTAAACTACTACAAGACCACATCGCCCCGAAGATTTCAATGCACCATTTTTAAAGAGAAATTTACCATTGCTTGGAACATAGTATAAATTAAAAGTGTGCCACTGCCTTATCGCTCTTCCTCCATTTCACCTTTCTAAAGTATAAATTTGTGCTATCTCTTTGTGCACTTCTTGGAAAAGCATACTCCCTCAGTCTCAAATTGTATGTCATTTCAAGAATTTTAGAGAGTCAAAGTATTTCTAGTTTGATCACTAAACGATAAGACAATGACTTTTATGATGCCAACTAAGTATTATTAGATTATTCATCAATATTTTCATAGTATATCTATTTTGATATTAAAATTATTTATAATTTCCTTTATGACTTTGGTCAAACTTAAGATGCTTTGATAGTTTGATTCTCTAAGATTCTTGAAATCTATACTATAATCAAATCTTCTAAAAGAGTGGGAAGCTTTGAATCTCACCCCGACCCCACAACCAAGTTTCCCACACTTCTTTTCACCCACGCGACCACGCCCACACCCCACGTCACGACGCTCCCCGGCCAGGTTCGATTCTCACCCACGTATATTTTTATCCTCTCCCAAAAATAAGAGCGGTTACTATTACAAACTAAAAGAAAAACGTCGACCTTGGCCCCCATCTCGCGACGAGAACAGGCTCGCGTTACATGCATAGCGGCCGGTGGCGGCGCTCCCTCCCGCTCCTCCATGGCCGGCGGGCGCCCCGTGCGTTCCCCCTCCCCCGTTCTCTCACTCCGGCCGCCGGAGGTTGCCGTGGCCTCTTGCTCCGGGCAGAGCCGTGATGTCGATTGCCCTTTTCGGTAAGACGAAGAACCCTAGCTCACTGTCATGAATTGATTTGGGGAATTGGGGTTTTGCCCCTGAACCGAATCCGAAATTTCATCCCTTTCTCTCTCATCAGTTTGTCGTGAATTTCCCACTGCATGCCGTATGGTGCGGCGAGTGATTCCCCAAGAAATCTGGGGTTGCTGATCTGAGGCCGCACAGAACGCAGCGGCAGCAATGATGATGTCAGACGACGATGCTAACTGCTTGCCTGTTGATGCCATTTTCAGTTCAGCATTATTAGCAATGCTCTGCTGATGGCCCGGACGATCGCTCGCGTGCCGCACCTCAGCCATCTTCGGAGAGGTAGGGCCGAATCAAATTGCATATCGATATGTAAGATTCAGATTCGATGGATTCTAGGCTGTGGTCCGGGTTTAGTATTTTAGTTGTGGGATTTTGGTTTCATTTTGTTTTGATGAATTGACGCATGATTGACGGTGATGCTATGCACCCGTGGGCGTCGATTCTGTGCCGTGAAAACCAGCACCAAAGCCTCCCCTACTGGATGCCCTGGAGCCTCCGAAGACAGCCATGGCAATTGATAGTTGGGAATATGATCTCTAGCAATTGATAGTTGTGACTATGATCTCTGTACTTCCGGAACATGGACAGCGACTTCGGCCACACCGAAAAATTCAGGTCAACATATAGCTCGTACACTTTTCATGTTTCTTCTTTGGAAATGGGAGTAGAGCACATACTATGATTCTGAAATCCTCCAACCAGATCCATTGGTTTTGACTCATGAGAAGGTACATATGCTGTACTGTTAGGCTACATCTTTGGGTCAAAACGGAAATACTAATTTGGATATATTTCATGGATTCTTGCAACAACAGATTTATGATACATGGTAAACATGAGAGTTATTATTTAGTTTGTTCAACTGTCAATTCTCATTCATTAGCAGCAGAGTGCATTGTGCTCAGTGATGATGTTATGCACCAGATCCATATGGATAGTTGTTTTAAGGTGCTCATGAAACTTATTTTACTGTGTAGCTCTCCTGAGCTTTGGTCTGATGTTTGTTCTTCTTATTTGTAGCAGCAGTGGTGGTTTGCAGAATCGCAATGTCGATGACAACAAATCATGATGGGCGAAAGCGGTGTTTCTAAGGTTACTCAGTTGATATGAAGGGTTATTGTCAACTCTTTCCTTTTAAGATATAGACTGTTGTCTCTCCTTTGTTGTCTTTCTACTAACAGTGCATTATTGGTCTTGTGCAAGAATCACATGATTTGCTTGAATGGTTGTGTCTTAGTTTGCTTCAATGGGGTGACATGAGGACGAGCTCGGTGAGGGTGGCCTAGCACGACGCATGGCTTCGGGTTTGCTGTCGTTGAGGCAAAGTACTGACATTATGGACCTTTTAGCCATTATAATTTTTGCATTCAGACTGCCAGAAAGGTTTGCTCTTTTTTGCAGAGATTTACTTGCTAATTATTTTTACAGAATATTATCTTGGAGAAATGTGACTCAGACAGCTGCAACAATGAAGATCATGCTGGGTTTGCTCCATAATGTCAATACTTGTGAGAAACTAATTTACTACCATTTTTTGATATCACACATTTCTTGCTTTCCCAAGTGGGAAACTACATATGGATTTCACTATGCCATATATGTTGCTTTACTGGTGTCCAGCATATCTGAAGGCCCGGATCTTGTTATTGCGGCAATAGAGAGGGTTGAATATATAATGCAAAAGTAAATTTGCAATTCATGTTGCTCCTACTGATATTTTGTGTAGGTAAGTAGAAAAGCAATGGATTGCCTATGCATGGACTACGTAAATGTTGAAAAAAATAACTCTCTGAATAAGAATAAAAATATAAAGAGAATATTAAATTTTGTGCTAGGATGTAATCATTTTGCAGCTCTTGTTGTGAGTTGCGCGCTGTGTTTTCACTTTTAAGACCCTATCCATATTATTTATGCCTCATTTTTTCCGTGTTGTGATCTGTTTGTTGGTTTCTAAATCTATATTTCAGGTTGAAGCATTTCTTTTTCCTCAAAACAGGGCGCTGTATACCTCATATAGCCTCAACTGATAGATGCAATCCTTTTTTCTCTCAAAGAAATTTGGTGCAAATTGCAGCTCGGGTTCTACTACAGGTTGGGCAGGTTAGGAAGTGAGAGAGATAAAGTCTGTGTGAGAATAACGGAGAAAAGGTGTATATGTACTTTTTCTTCCTTTTCTATTTCCTACTACTTCCTTTCTACTGCATTGGTACCTGATTTAGAGTACACATGTATTGAGATTTGTGAGCTTCAGTGCTAGATTCTATTTTAAAACTGCAGCTCTTTTGGATGTAGACTGTAGCATTAGGGAACACAGTGCAGCTAGAGAAGGAGAAGTCATCCATTACACGAATTGGTCAACTAATTCCTGTGCAAATACATATACACATTTTATTTATATCTAACTGCCTAGATTCTTGTCATCATCCATTACATAAATGAAGTATTTATTATCATTGTCACTATAATTTCTATTTTATGAAACATGTTTTTGGAAACACGTGAGTGTCGCACGGCGCACTGATTGGAGCTTAGCATAGCTCAAGTGGAGATGGAGGAGCAGGAGCCACGGCGGATTGGAACTAGGTGGAGCTCGGACAGCTATGGAGGAGCTACCACTGAACCGCCATGGAGGGGCTTGTTTCGCAGGGAGAGCTGGAACAAACCTTAGTCACCAAGGTGTCATCCATTACATGTATTGTGGTCCGGCTTGTGATTTTTTTTTTTGAAAATAAACCTTTGTCTGTAATGAACAATAGCATGAAGCTTACGCTATGGAGAGAAATAGCATCATTTGGTTGTTATGTGTATCCCTGTGCGTTAGCACGGGCATTATACTAGTGACTTACAATTTAAGACGGAGGGAGTACCTAATTACGGTTAATATAACACAAGCTTAAATGTTATGGTCAAGCTTACAGGTGTTTCTTCTCAATCTTATCTCATGGAAATCTAGTTTCGACTAAATTCAAGGAAAATAGGGAAAACTCAAAACAAGTCCAAAGCACATAGACACCAAAACCATTGGTAAATTTTGAGATCAACAGATGGGCAGCACTAAATTGTGCATACTGAACAAAGATGGGCAGCACGTTCTGCCCAGAAATTCACCTACTCCAAAAAACAACTATCTTGTCCAGTGACCTGTATGAACCTTCAGTTCATCAACAGATCACAAATGATCTTCATTTCCGTACTTTAGCTGGTAAATGCCACCAGGGTGAAGGCAAAGCTTTAGAATGCATTATATTAGCTGAGGGCAATGCTTGTTTCAGATGCAACCAATCCTGCTCCTCAAAAACTAAAAGCCATCCTCTGGTTTTCGAGATCATAGCTGAGATCGTTTCGAGTAAACCATCACTGCAGCGCCACTGAGAGCAATTACACTGGCTATTAACCCAACATGAACCAGCGATATCCCACTCCTGCGGGGAGGTAGTGCCATCTCCTGTGACGGTGTTGTCACTTCAGTGCTCAACCTGGGATCTTCGATGTGCAACTTCAGCACCTGAGGGTGAAAGGAACAAGATCAAGTTAGCTTGTGCCAGGCAAATACAAACCATCTTTGGTGACCAAGCACCGGAGACATGTGGTCACCTATTCCTTTGACGTCCAGTCGCTAGACTGGTGTGGCACTTTGAAGAGCACACTACTCAGGCCGGTACAGCTGGTCGATCTAGTTCCAGGTGGGGACGACGACCTCGGCTCATAGTGGACCCGTCAGCGCAGCAGGATAGAACGCACGGCCACTCGGCCAGGCCTGTGTTCGACTCACTATTGCTGCTGACTGCTTGGACTCTGTGGAAGGAACGGAATGCCAGGGTGTTCCAGAGAAAGACTAGCTCGGTGAGGGAGATCGTCAGTGTGAGCAATTCTTTCTTCCTAACAAGAATTTCCTGTTCAGCTCAGATCCACTCCCACCAACGGTCAGAAGGCGCCCGCAAGTGGCTATGTGAGCAGCGCACACCGTTCCCTTTCTCTCTCTGGCTCATTTTCACTTTCTTCAACCCCCAAAATGTCCATATCCAATTTAAACTAGTCAACTAGTTTTATCTAACTTTTCAACCTCGAAAATGTCCACATCCAATTTAAATCAGTCAACTAAATTGTTATCTAACTTGTAAAATTAATACTCATTGCACACTCACCAACAATATGAACAAGTTTGTTGATGAGATGTTTAATGGACTTGTACAGTTGGACACTAGGGCGGCTCCAACGTATAATCTTAGCAAAGGTGCAATCATCTGACACGTTAGGAGGTGCTCTGCTAGCAAAATGTCTAGCACACAGTGAGATGGTGCTTGCAACTAACAAAATATCATTCATAGTCCAATAGATGCTTGCATCGGATGCTCAAATAGTCCACCGGTGCTTGATATTGCTAGCCTAGCACCATGTCTCTAATATATAGCACCGGTATACCTAGATTCTCTCTCTTGCTAGCTCTACCTTAGCAACCACGTTGGAGCTGCTCTTAGATAGTACATGTACACGTACTGAATCATTGATTAAAAAGACAAGATCAAACCTTAATTGATATAATATGCAATAGACGGTACTAATGACAAGTCCGTACATCAATCTCGCAATCACACACAAACATCTCAACTTTGACAGCAGTTTTCAACCCAGTTGTAACGAAGGCCATGTGTAATATAGGCAGATAATAAACACTGCGTCCCAACGAAACAATATAAGCAAAATAGAGACACGATATAGCAAATTTCCACAGATAATATATGTTACTGCTTACACACATAAAATATTTTTTATAGTTAATTGTACAAATAAATAACGGATTAAGAAATTGATACCAGATGAGATAGTTGCCATCACGTTAATTTTTTTAACAAAGTAGTACATAATGCACTTTGATACTGATGTGGAAATGTTTTTCATTCCCGAATAAAATTTTAAAGAAAAAAATTGACTAGGCCCTGAACAGTAGCTATGCATCCTAGGATTATTGAATCCCACGGTCCAACACACATTAAATGTACAATAATAGTCGAAGTGGTTCGTCGGCTGGCTCCACTAAATTCGAATTGAAGTTTGGGGAAATGTGATTAGTCAAGAGGGAGGACAGAATTCGTTGTTTGCTGTTGGGAAACAGCCGTTTTCAAGGTTGCTACATATCTGTTGAGGAGGTTCTCTCTTTAAAGGGTTGGCACGTGCCGCTGGATCTTGTTGGCCAGAAATGGTGGTGAAACTAGCTAGCACCGGCTCAAGTCACTAGTGCACGATAGAGAGAGGAACAAGTGGGCAACCAGTTGGTTATGAGTACGTATCATTCTAAGGCCTTGTCTAGATTCACTCAAAATTTCAAGTTTTTTTACTCTCTCTCCATCACATCAATTTTTAGACTAATGCATATAGTATTAAATGTAGGTAAAAAACTAATTACACAGTTTAGTTTAAAATCACTAGATGAATTTTTTGAACCTAGTTGGTCTACGATTGGACAATATTTATCAAATAAGACAAAAGAGTTACTAGTCATCGAGTTGAATTTTTTTTTGCAATCTAAACAAGGCCTAAGTGAGCTGTAGCTGCTGCTGCCGATGCGAGCCGGCCCAGTGGCGGGACCCCGGGGGGGGAGCGGATATACCGTCCAAGCTGCCAAGCCCATTAGTCATTTAGCCCATGTACGTACGTAGGTGATCAAACCATCTCCGCGTACAACAGTTAGGCCTTCTGGGCGAGACACAATTCCACGATCGCGATTGAGGTGTTGTCGCAGCGCCGCCGCCCACGACGTGAAGACACCTCTCTGTCCAACGTCCAGGTGCCCGCCATCGGCCATCTGCTCATCTCTATTCATTTTTTTATCTCCATTGGTTTGGAGCTAATACCTTGTTGGCTAATTAAACTATTATTTTTTATATTGAAGGATAATCGTCATGAAATTTAAAAGGACGACAATTGATCGCTTTTACAAGAGAGATACGCCTGCCATTGATGTTTCGATTGATCAAGGGCAAGATGACACTGAGTTTGAATCTGCGGAACAAGAAGAAAATGAAGAAGAGGAATATCCAATACAGGCTGTGCAGCTGGCAGCTAAGGATCGACGAGTAGATTGCGCAGACAATAGTGTGTTGAATGTAGAGCGAGATCTAGGTTTGCATGACCAAATTCGGACTTATCCTCCAGATGAACAAGAACAAGTTATCAGAGCATACTTGAAGCATGGTCCATACCACTTTATTAAGGATGAATGCCCTACTTCAGGTTCAAAGAAGCATCCACGGAGGTTTCAGTCAGACTGGTTTAAATATTTTCCTTGGCTAGAATACTCACCAACAAAAGATGCAGCCTTTTGCCTTCCATGCTTTTATTTTCTAAAAAGCCAGTTGGGAAATCAGGATCAGATGCCTTTACAGTGAAAGGGTTTAATAATTGGACGAGGGTTGGTGGGAAAGACTGTTCCTTGAGAATTCACACTAGTGATTGGCGCGCGCCCATGCGCGCGGGGCAATTGCCACACATATGATGCTACGACAAAGCTAACAACTTTGAAAAAATGTGCGCGTGTGCGAGACTGACTGGCTCTGCATCGCTGCTGTGAAACAATACTGAGAAAAACACTGCAGCACCAAAGTGTTCAACCAACAGATCGGCCAACAATGTATGCCAAAATAGATTTCAAATAGCCATGCTGCATATGTATTACACGGGATGGAACATTTAAAAGGTCTAGAAGTGCACCGAAACATTGCGTGGGCACATTATGCATCCAGTTCTCACATAGCAATACATACAGACATCATTTTAAGCTACAACAATAAAGTTTCATGATTGGACAATAGGCGTCCAGCCATCACCAAAGAATACACAATATTACTACAAAAATTGGTACTCGTCTTAGAGCATAGAGGGAGCGGCCCGTGAGTTAGCGAATCACAGCAGGCTGCGGAAAGCCAAAGGCACAAAAGCAAGACAATCAGTCATAGGTCCCAGGAAGAGCATTGCTCAATAATCGATCCACTTGATACAGAGAAACACTGTAATTGCGCCATAGAAATTTTCTTATAGCAATCTAAATAATAATAGCTTAATTGATCAAATAATGGGATCGCTCTGCAACTTATACCTAGCACTATATCCCAAAAACAGCATAGACATGGAAATTGGTACCTTTAGCTGAGATCTGCAAAAAGATCTACAAATGATACAATGCCTGGCCTGAAAAAACAAAGACACCCATCTGAAACCTTATCAATGCTATCCTAATCCAAGGACCAAACTGAATATACAGAGAATAAACAAAAAGGAGTTGCAGGGATCATTACTTCTAATCCTTGAGTAAGAAATAGTGAATATATGCTACGGAATCTGTTGATTGTAATGAAAGAGTAAATATGGTACCTTTCAGGTAATATTCATGGAGCTAAAGCAGGGAGAGAAGGCCTTTTCAATCACCTACTTAAATAGTGTCTAACAAAATCCAATCATACAAAGGTTAGGAGTTTGCATTAACACATAAGCTAAAACTGAAAATTCAATCTGTCTATAGGAGTTTGCAACCTGCATAAATTCGACACTATATTCTTTTATCAATTGATCAATATCCTGGTATTATCCCTGAACCACTCCATGTAAGGAACATCTATAGTTGATATATGCATGAGCAGAGGCAGAGCAGACCATGCCTCACTACAGCTCCTGGCAAGGCGAGTGCACATAGTATACCAAAGTTGAGGAAGACAATCTTTTAATTAGGAATCACTAATCCAGATTTCATAGGTTTCATGCCTATCAAATGCCTGCCCCTGCCTGAAACATCCCAACTATCAGTGAGAAAATGTGGTTGCTAGACTCGCTAATCAGCAATGTAACACGCCACCAGGAAGTACCTGAGTGCCTACCGATGAACGTAGAGGAGAAAAGAGCACTTTGATGCAAAACTCTGCCTGGTCAACAAAGAATGGATATACATATCAGAATGTCAGTAGATTCTTTTTTTCACACATCCATACAAGAGTCAACTTACAATGTTGTAATCTCGAGTAGGCTGACAAACGCTAAACCCAGACAATTTTTCCAGTGTGCAGCCTGCATAGTAAAAGAAGAAAGAAAAAAAAAAATCACATTTCTAAAGTGGACAAAAGAAAGCAAGGAATGCAGGGAAATATAGAGAGAAAATCAGAGATAAAAATGAAGGGAATTAGAAGGCTACAACCTATATGACACTAAGATGCAGGATTGAACAAAGGAAATCATATTTCATTGTATATAGGTCATCATAAATCAGAAATAAGTGGCGGCATTACACCTGCATTGCATAAACGGAGTCCAATAGCTTACCTGCTTCAGCACTTGCATTGTGAACATTCTCAGATATTGATGGCAGCACATCTAGCTCTGGCAATGGTGCAATGTCATTTGCAAAATTGACCTGCAAAATACACGATGGAACCGTTAGAAAATTCTCCAGATCAGAGACCTGTATATGCTCATCGCAAATTGTTTTTTTTTAATAACCAGCATGCTGTAAACATATAACTATATGGTTGATCAAAGCACAAGCCCAAAGACCTGTTTGGGAAAAAGCTTATAGCATACAGGGGTCCTCAACAGCTCAGTATGGTGCGCAAACATATTTACAGTCGAACATGTATATAATTCAACTAAAGATATCTTGGAGATCTGGAGGTAAGTTATCAAAACACTGTTGAACCTCTATTTTCTGATGAAGCAATGCGAAAGAATGTACTGACATAATTCACCATCTCACACAAAGCAGTCTTTGAGTGGATTGGGCAAAGATTCATATTGAACATTGTTCAGAGTATCATTATCCAAATGTGTCTGTAGTTTTTTTACTCCACCATTGGGAAGCAAAGAGCTGATCAAGCAACAATTTAATTTTGATACAGTAATAGGAACACTGTGATGTAACTAGAAGATATCTCCTGTAAATTGGTAGCAACTTGTATACAAAGATGAAACAATCAAATTGAGTTCCTTTTTCTGCAGAGTAAAATGCAGAAAGCATAGAAAGTAACATGCTCCATTTGCTCCTGTCTTTTCGATCAGGCATGGCCCTTTCACACACACATATGGATCATATAATATTGTTTGGCTGGGGAAGTAAGAATGCAAACAAATAGTATAAAAAAAGAAGGTAGAGCAACCTGCTGGTCAACAAGCACAAGGTCGACGTGCTGTATCAGACCGTCGTCAGTACCACGATGGTACGCTGCGGCAGACACGAACGCAGATGACGGCACGCCAGTCACCAGGGCGCAGGGAGGGCAGCATGGAGAAAGCCATTGGTCTGAGGTACACAAAAGCAAGGCATCAGTAAGAAGAAACAATAGCTGATAACCTCATCACGAAAACTATGAAACCTGATGATATCTCGGGATCCACTACAAGCTGTATGCAAGATTACAACGCAAAATCACGCACAAGATAGGCAAAAATATACGGAAGTGGGAGGTTCCAGGAAGAGTGCTATACCAACACGACGAGGATGCAGAATGGGCCCCAGACGGCGACCCTGCCGCGCAGGCACCTGTCGTCTCCGAATGCCGCCGTGCTCTGTTGACTCAGCCGCCCGCCGGCACCCCTGGATCTAGCCCGGAATCACCTGGAAAGCAAACGCAAAGCGACGACAGGCACACCGGACGCCAGCGACGCCGGAAAACGCAGGATTAGACGCATCGCCGTAGGAAAGAAGCACGGCACAAGGCACGGAGGGGAAGGAGGCGGCCGAGGACAGAGGACTCACATGTGGACGACGAGCTGAGCATCAGGTTGCTGCGTGAGGATGCCACCAGGCCAGATCCGGCTGGGGCAACGAACGGATCGGGATGTGCATTCCACGTGCTCATCCTGCAGCTCCACCGTAGGGCGCAGGCACCTCTTCGTCTTGGAGGCGTAGGAGCACCGGATCCGCCAAGGATCCGCCGCAGGGAGACCGGCCACCATGGATACGCCATGCCTGCGCGCTGTGGTGGATCCGCCGACGAGGGAGAGAGGCGCCCGCGACAGGCAGCTCCGCGCCTGGCCACGCCGCCGGTGCCGCGCCGGCTCCGCCTCGTCGTGGCCGCCTCTCGCCGCCGGCGCGGAACCCTAGGTCGGCGGGCCGCTCCGCCGCACCACATGCGCCGCCGCAGCACCCGTGCCCGCGCCGCCAGGTCGCCTGCGCCGCGCCGTGCGCGCCGGGGTGCTGAAGGAGGAGGGTGAGGGAGAGGGAGAGAGAGAGAGAGGAGGAGGAGGAGGCTGGGGCGAGGCCGGGGGAGGAGAGGCGGCCGGACAGGAGAGTGGGAGGTAGGGTTAGGGTTGGAGCTGAAGGCCGGTATTTATTTGGCGCGGAGGAGACAGGAGAACCGTCGATCGCGAAATCCAACGGCCAACATTTTTTTGAGCGACGTGGACACCCTAGCGCCGGGTTTTGGCTTGCCTTTCTAGTCTCTTTAGATTTAGATGGGGCAGAGTGGTTCAGCTCATCAGTATTTTGTCAATATTAAGACATCTAGCCTGGATTTACTTGAATCTTATATATGTCTTCTTTTGAAGCTTATTTGCTAGTGAAAACACTTGTTATTTTTGTTAGAATAGGTCTATATATGTTTACGACCAAGGTCAAGTGACTTCGATGACCGCATAAATTTCATGTAGACATCTTATACTTGATGTTGTTTAGTATGGACGACACAAGTCACTACTTGACACCAAAAGATCATGGATATAGCTATGACATTTTCTGGTTTGGTAGGAAACAAGGTTATTGCTTGATACACACGCATTGTAAAGAAACTTTCTTTATGTCACATCATATTTTCTGTTTCTTGTTTACAAGCATTTAAATGAATTTAGTTTGGTGAATTTTGAATTACTATCACAAAATTGACACATCATCTTTCGAATCACTATTAGAAAAAGATCACGCTAGCTAGGAAAGGTGGCAGACTGGCAGTGGCTAGTGTGGCACCGAGCCACTGCTGAGACCTGGTGATGTTTCTCCATCCAAACCAGGGCTGATCCAAACTCACAGGCTCGTGATCGTCCCGAGTGGACCCTCCTCGTGTCGTCGCTTGGCCGTGACGTTTTTTTTTTGGTTCCATCCTCCCGCCTGTCGTCGCTAGCTTGCTGACTGACACGGCAAGCAATAGCTAGCATGCCCGGACGGGGATGGCACGATGGCACCAGAGCCACCCAGACCCGCCCTCCGCCGTGCACGCTGCCGTCCATCCGTGTGCCCGTGCGTTCCGTTTCTTTGACGGCCCCCACACACATAGATGGGCGGGGGCGCAAGACCTTGTTTAGATGGGAAAGAATTTAAGTGAAAAGCACTATAACACTTTAGTTTGTATTTGGTAATTACTATCCAACTACAACCTAATTAGGCTCAAAAAATTTGTCTCGCAAATTAGAGGCGAACTGTGTAATTAATTATTTTTTAACTATATTTAGTACTCAATGTAAGCGTCCAAAAATTCGATGTGATGAAGAGAGACTGAAAAAACTTAGAATTTTGAGGCATTTAAACAAAGTCCAATTTAATTTTTTTTCACACGCGCGCGTCCGTAAACCAAGTGGCAAGGGATGAGAGAATGAGAAACTACAAGGACACTGGAATGGGAAGGCCGGAAGGGGATACGGTAATAATGCTATACAACAAGGATCAAATAGAACATCAATTTAGTATCACAAAATTTTGTGTATAAATAAACAGAGTCCGATGGTGGAATGAAGGAAATTATTAAAAAATTACAAAGATTTTGTGACATCAAATATGTATATTATGAAAGTATAATTAACAAAGAATCCACTAATACTTAGTTGACATTCCAATTTTTATTGTCTTATCTTAGAGCATCTCTAAGGGTTTTGCATTTTTGCTTTGGCATTTGTAGTCATTTGCCAACTCTCAAAACAAAATGCAAAGAAATAAAAGAGGGCATCTCCAACCGTTTTGCAATTTTAACTTGACAGTTACCTAAAATAGGCAGCGTGGGTGGAGGGATGTGGTGCGAGAGTCGCGCGCGGGGACGTCGGAGACAACGCATGCGACAAATGCCAAGCGTGAGGGGCTTGGCATATATGCCAAGTCTCCCCCTCCAAATGCCAAGTTAATGAAAATGCAAAGGCTAAATGCATAACCATTGTAGAGGGTTTTTTTAGGAGTTTTATGCAAATTAGTAAATGCCAAGTCCAAATGTATAACCCTTGGAGATGCTCTTATCATATAAAGTTGGTCAAACTTGAATCGGTTGACTTTTTATTCTTGGAATGAGTTACAATTTGGAACGGAGGGACTAACACAATAATTATAATGAATAATCCTATATAATAACAAGTAATTACATCAAGGAACGATCAAATAGAGCATCAATTTAACTAGAACTTGTCACCGAAATTGTGTATAAATAGAGTCCGATGGTGGAAAGAAGGAAATGGTCGATCAGCCATGGACGATGAAGGAGATGATCCGCAACGAACGGCATGACGACTTCCAAGCGCTGCCAGGACCCTCAACCGGACGTGCATGGAACCGGCGGCCCGATCGCACCGCATCTCAACGCTGCATGTCTATCTGCATGCATCGCGCCGCGCCCGATCGTGCGTCCAGCTCCGATGCCCAGGACGGCTATAAATCCGACACCACAGGCACGACGCAAAGGCAGCCCATGCCGCCGCAGGGAAGGCGAGCTCGCATGGAGCTCACAACCACGTAGCTCGATGATCGAGGTGCGGTCTGCACCCTCGAGCACGACAACGGAGATGAAGTCGCCGCCGCCGTCCACGTCCACCGGCGAGGCCAGCCCAGGGAGGACACGGCGCCGCGCTCCTCCGTCCCGGGAGGGTGGCAAAAGCCGGGACAGCACTCATCTATATCTCGCGCGACGACGTACGACTCCACACCACGCCCATGGGGCCCCGAGGAACGGAGCTCCGTGGCGCCCGCCTTTGGCCGGCCGCCAATGCTTTTCCGGATTGGTCTAAGACTCTCGCCGGTCGTGGAAGAACGGATGAGAGCACTCACCTCCCTGCTTTTCCTTCTCTGCTTCTCGTAACCCCTCCACTCCTCCAATCCTATGCTTCTAGTCTAGTTCTACAAAACTGGTACATCGTGTCAGAGTCAGTTATCTGTTACTAGTTTTTTTTTTGTGATCTTTATATTATGCGAAATAAAGGGACATTAGAACATTCTGAATCTTGTCACTCGTCAGTGCCATGGTTTTCGTTTTCGCAAATTCACTTTTATCAACACGGCGGTGCGCAGCATGCCCTGTGTATAAAATTCAGTTAACTGGTATCGATCTGGTCCTCTCTGGAGCTTCAGTTTTGAGTTTTGACATGTGACCTCCATCTCCTTTTCTTTGTCATTAGGCCTTCAATGAGTGGGCAAAATTCTTCAGATAACAAGTGTTTCCTGCTGGCGATGTTCCTGAACACAAGTCATCCATCTCTCGCAATGTCAGCCTAAATCGTTTCATGTAAACTATGACTGTAGTTCAACAGGCTTTTCAGGAGCCTGCAACTCATCTGATGTAATGTAGGTGCGTTTTTTTACCTGTTTGGGTACGGCTGCTTCTCAGGTTATTGTTGACGAAGAAATCCGCCAACGCACCGGTAGCGGGCCTTGGACGCCCTAGAGGTGCCTTGAAGCGACCTGCAACAGCAACGACGACGTAGCGTGGCCGGCAAACCGATCTAGAGATCGATAAGCCGACGTAGAGCTCGCCGACGGAAGGGTAAACCCTAGAACAACCTCCGGGAAGACCCGTCGGGAGGATGCACGTAGGGGATCTCCTAGGAACCAGCGGATGGCGCCTAGAATCGCCGATGGACTCGCGGAGAGAAGCACCGAACAACAACTAGAAAATTAGGGCAGGATGTAGAAGAAGAAGAAGAGTAAATTGATCGTCTCGATCGATTTATGTTGGTTTGTATGTCGATTGATTGGATGGATTCAATCGGCCATGATCCCCTCGTATATATAGGGGGGGGTGGTCTTATCCCAGTAGGAAACTATCCCAAAACTCGTCCATCAAGTTTCCCACGAGTTAAACTTTCCAAAAGTCCGATTTGCATACGAATCGAACCTGAATTGGGCCTCCCGACATAGCGCCGGACGCGTCCGGCGCGTCTGGTGCGCGTCCGGCGCGTGCGTCCGGCGCAAATCGCGCGCGCGCAGAAAGTTTCTGTTGCGCGTCCTGCGCCCGAGCCCGCGTCCGGCGCCTTCCCGCGGTCGCGTCCGGCGCCTTCCCGCGGTCGCGTCCGGCGCTGCTGGTGCCACACGCGGCCAGCACCCGCGTCCGGCGCAGCGTCCGGCGCCCCGACCTCCCGAGGAGGCCTCTGGACCGCGTCTGGCGCCTTGTTTGCGCCGAAGTTGCCCGTTTGTGCCGTCCAACAATGCGTTGACTTGCATTTTTCATCCTTTGCCAATTTTAGGTGTCAACACATGCCCCCCTGTTTTCAAGTGAATTAGCTCATGAACTTGAAAATACTCTCTTCACCTGTAACCAACTAGCAACGATGCCCACCACATCGGCTAACCGGTGACTAAGGACGATGTACTACATCGGCCATTTTTTGTTCTAAGGGTGATACATGTATCAGCCATTATTTGGAAGAGCACTAGGCTTCTTGCCAAACACTTGGGAAGTATTTTTTCATATACCTCCCGTTGATTGCTTTGTCGAGACGCTCCCCTTTCAATGTCTCTAGCACATAGGAATTTCCGCGTATCACCTTGATCACTCTCAAAGGACCCTCCCAATTAGGAGACCATTTGCCAAATTGATTACTCTTCGATCCAATAGGGAGTATGGTTTTCCATACTAAATCTCCTGCTTGGAAAGACTTGCTTCTCACTTTCTTGTTATAGGCCTTTGCAACACGCATCTTGTCCTTTTTAATCTCCTTTAGAGCTTCAATTCTCTTGTCAGTCACATCACATATGTTGTCCATCATGAGATCATGGTACACTTCAGCGGATAAATCATCTTGCTTGGCAAATCTAAGTGCACCCAAGTTCACCTCAACGGGCAACATAGCTTCTTGACCATAGACCAATTCAAACGGAGTTGCCTTTATTGCACCATGCTTTGATGTGCGATACGCCCACAAAGCTTCTGACAAGACTTCATGCCACCTCCTTGGAGTTTCTTCAATCTTTTTCTTGATGAGCTTGATCAAGGTCTTGTTACTAGCTTCGGCTTGACCATTAGCTTGAGCATAGTACGGAGATGAGTTGACCATCTTGATTTTGTATGATTCGGCAAACGCCTTCACCTCTTTAGCCATAAAGGATGTCTCCTGATCGGTATGCAATACTTGAGGGATGCCGAATCTATGAATAATATGCTCTTTGATAAACTCTATCACCTCCACATGAGTAATATTCTTCAACGGGACTGCCTCACACCACTTTGTGAAATAATCTGTAGCAACCAAGACAAACTTGTGTCCCTTTGAAGACGGGGGATGTATTTGGCCAATGAAATCTAGCCCCCAACCTCTGAACGGCCATGGCGACGTGATAGAATGGAGCTCCGAAGCGGGCGCCATTTGAATGTTCCCAAACCACTGGCACTCTTCACAACCTTTGTAATAACGCATACAATCGGCAATCATAGTAGGCCAATAAAAACCAGCCCTTCTCAACAACCACTTCATCTTGTGAGCCGATTGATGTGTACCACAAACTCCTTCATGGACTTCTCCCATAGCCACTTTTGCATATTCAGGCCCCAAGCACTTCAATTAAAGACCATCAGCTGTCCTTTTATACAATTCATCATGCTGCCATGTGTATTGGAAAGCAAGTCGCCGGATGGATCGATCAACCTTAGTGCTAGGATCCTGCAAATATTTAATCAAGGGAGTTCTCCAATCCTCTAAATCGGTATTAGAATCACTAGACCTATTTGAGACATCATCGCAAAGATATGCTTCGAAGAATTGATTAATCCGATCATATTGGACGGTTGAACCAATTCATTTGTTCTTGCACAGGTAAAATTTATATCCTCATACATCGGCTTTGTTTGTATATGAAAATTTCGCTTACTAACTTCAAAGCCGGATGCTTGTTGAGCTAGCTTATTAGCCCTTGCATTCTTTTCTCTAGGAATATGCCAAATTTTAAATTCAGCAAGTTTAGAGATGTATTCCAAACAAGTATTGAGGCAAGCACGTAGTGATTCATCCAAACATTGAATCTCTCCACTAACTTGCTGAACAACAAGTAACGAATCACCGTATGCCTCAACATGCTGCACATCCATGGAGGTTAACATAATCAATCCGAATAATAAAGCTTGATATTCGACTTGATTGTTAGTACAAGAAAATTCTAATCGGCTAAGCATCTCGGTCACAAGTCCATTGGGAGAGATTAAAACAATACCAATGCCTCGACCATTTCTGCAGATCGATCCATCAAAATATAATGTCCATGGGGCAATTGTGATGTAATTGATATCATCATCAAACTTTATGCTATGCTCAACAATAAAATCAGCAAGTACTTGGCCTTTGATTGCTCGCAATGGCTCAAAAACCAAATCATATTCAATCAAAGAGTACGCCCACTTGCCTAACCTCCCACTGAGGATTGGCCGATGTAGCATATGCTTAATGACATCGGCCTGGCATGCTACAACACATGTACTTGACAGCAAATAATGTTTCATCTTATGACATGCAAAGTACAATGATAAGCATAATTTTTCAATGTGGGTGTACCTCGTCTCGGGATCAAGAAGACGGCGTCCAATGTAGGCAATAACATATTCCTTCCCTTCGTCCTCTTGAGTCATCACGGCGCCAATCACCTTCTCTTCGGCAGCAATATATAGCTTGAATGGTACTCCTCTTCTTGGTGCACGAAGAACCGGCGGTGATGATAGATATTCCTTTATTTTGTCAAATGCTTCTTGTTGCTTTGCCCCTGTTGACGGTCGTTAAGTGCCAATTTTTATCGTCAACTAGACATGAGAAAGGACTAAAATATGTTCACCAACTATATATAGGGGTTATACCGATGTAATTCCACGAGTTTTGGTGAATGTCTGCGTTTCGCAGGTGTCACCGAAAATACCCAAGGAAAGCCCACATGTCGGGTTTACATAGAGATAATCGGGAACCGGTGAAAATTCTCGTAATCTAGAAGGTTCGAGAAGGCTCGGACCAAACGGGAGCCCGAACCGGCTCGGTGGAGAGTCGGCCGCCCCAACCCTAGAGTCGGCCGACTCGGCATCTCGACCAATCGTAACGAGTCTCGCGGATCCCCGTTCCACCGCCTTTGAGGATGAATAATAATCGTCCGTTTAGGTCGGTTTGATCCGAGGGCCGTGGTGCATCCTAGAGGGCTATATAAACAGGCCCCCGGCCCCCGGAGGAGGCATCCCTTAAACCCTAATTCATTATCTCCCGCGGGATCGAGTTGTAGAGGCGTCCCTTGAATGGATGACTTCTCTTCTCTAGAGAATTAGAGCTAGACATTCCAATGTAGTAGATTAGATCTAGATGAGAGTTAGGGAGAGCGGAGCTGCGCTCCGGTCGGAGAAGTCTTCGAGATTTGGTATGTCTTTGTATCTATTCTTGTAAGACTTATGCTTTAATATATATTTATCTTCTCTATGTACTCTTATGCATCTTGTGATAGATAGTATAGTTGTTATTCTTTGGCATGGGATCTTTGCTCGTATTGAGTGCTCTAGTTATATATAGTGATTAGAGTAGTAATCGATAGTGTAGGCATGGTGTCTAGACTATAGGTTACCTGAGGTTGCGCCCAATCCCACGGATAGTTGTGGTAGCCCCGCAGGTGACAAACTCTGTCGGGCCTTTGTATTCCACCACGTTCGGGTTGGTGTTTCGTAGAGCTTTTTGGCAGCCTTCCCCGACTATTCTTTACCCGCCTTCTTCGAGAGTCGGAAAGGTACTGTTGCTCCAAAGTGCTATTGTGTGATCGTTATACTTATCCATCCCCTCGTTATTATAGAACCAAAGTAGTAGAGAAGAACATAGGAACCTAGATCTCTCCCGTTGTCCTCCCACTATATCTAGCTACTCATTTATCGCTTAATTCTCATACTTGTGCTTATACATATATCCTATCATATATATTTTACCCCGCTTTAGTCTAGTTGGTTTACTAAGTTAGTAGATACATGATGGTGATTTATTAGATTCTTTAACCCTTGCTTCCCGTGGTAAAATATAAATAACGATACCTGGTTTACTCCCGGTAAAATGCTACAATGGTATGTTACGTGCGCTTGAATCCTTCTTATTTTAGTTGCACTTAATTTATACCAACAAGCATTTTTGGCGCCGTTGCGGGGAAGCAATCGGTGTTAAGTTTTTGATAATGATCTTGATATCTCGCTAATTTAGTGTACCACTAGTTTTAGTAGGATTACCCCTTGTTCTTAAGTGTGGAATAGACAGGGACAAAAGAAGCCGTTTTGACCTTCCGGCAAGTTTCCACAAGAAAAGATGAGACATTAAAGAGCCCGGGGTCCCTCAACATTCAACATTCATCAACATTGGAACCCCGCCACCTCACGGGTTTGCGTATACATATATATTTTCTAACCATGTGTAGATTGGAAAAAAAGGTCATCGTCACAAGAATTCAAATCACATCGTGACGAACATGGATGTTGCACTACTCACAAATCCCAAAATGTGAGTCATGGTAAGTATGATCAATAATGGTGAGACAAGTCTTGCTCATGGATTTTAAAATTTATGAGTAGTTATCTTTTTGAATTCTTGCACCCCACTGCATGTTTACTTTTAACAATTCATGCAATCACTCCATTTAGCTTATTTATGTTTGCTCATCCATTGCATGTTTAGTTTCTTGCATGCATTCACATCGCCTGCATCTAAAAAATAAAAAAATAATAAAAAAATCCTCACCATGATCATGCTCTATCATCTCAAGAATTCAAAAAGATAACTACTCATCAATTTTAAAGTCCATGAACAAGACTATCTCACCTTTCTTGATCATACTTACCATGACTCACCTCATGAAATTTGTGAGTGGTGCAGCATCTATGTTCGTCACTCGAGATGTGATTTGAATTCCTGTGACGACGACCTTTTCTCCGATCTACACATGGTTAGAAAATATATATGTGTACGCAAACCTGAGAGGTGGCAAGGTTCCAGTTGAATGTTGAATGTTGAGGGACCCTGGGCTCTTCATTGTCTTGTGGAAACTTGTCGGAAGGTCGAAACGACATCTTTTGTCCTGTCTATTCCACAACTCAACAGAACAAGGGGTAATCCTACTAAAGCTAGTGATACACTAAATTAGCAGACATCAAGATCATTATCAAAAACTTAACACCGATTGCTTCCCCGGCAACGGTGCCAAAAATGCTTGTTGGTATAAATTAAGTGCAACTAAAATATAAAGGATTCCGCAAACGCACAGAACATACCATTGTAGCATTTTACCGGGAGTAAACCAGGTATCGTTATTTATATTTTACCACAGGGAAGCAAGGGTTAAAGAATCGATAACTCACCATCATGTATCTACTAACGTAGTAAACCAACTAGACTAAAGCGAGGGGTAAATGATATCTATAAGATAATATAATAAAGCACACATGAGAATTCTATAATAAATGAGTAGCTAGCTAGAGTGAGAGGACAACGGGAGAGATTAAGGTTCTTAAATACTTCTCTATTACTCTAGTTCTCGTGATAACAGGGGATGGATAGATATAGCAATCATACAATAGCACTTCGGGACATCACTAGACGGGAAAGCACCACAAAGGATAACTCTACCGACGTGACTACGGTCCTACTAATTTAAGAACCTACTCAATTCGGTGTGGACGGGGCCGTCACCTCCCGTAACTACCACACAACCAGAGAATAGGGCGCAACCTCGGGTAACCTATAGTCTAGACACCATGCCTACACTATCGATTACTACTCTAATCACTATAGATAACTAGAGCACTCGATGCGAGCGAAGATCCCATACTAAAGCATAACAACTATACTAACAATCACAAGATAGGCATAAAAGTAAATAGAGAAGATAAATATATTAAAGCATAAGTCTTACAAAGAGTAGATATAAAGACATACCAAATCTCTGAAGACTTCTCCAGAACCGGAGCGTAGCTCCCCTCTCCTTAACTCTCATCTAGATCTAATCTACTACATTGGAATGTCTAGCTCTAATTCTCTAGAGAGGAGAAGTCATCCATTCAAGGGACGCCTCTACAACTCTGATCCCGCTGGGAGATAATGAATTAGGGTTTAAGGGATACCTCCTCCAGGGGCCAGGGGCCCTGCTTATATAGCCCCCTAGGATGCACCGCAGCCCTCGGATCAAACCGACCTAAACGGACGATTATTATTCATCCTCAAAGGCGGTGGAACAGGGATCCGCGAGGCTGACGCTGATTAGCTAAGGTGCCCAGTCGGCCGCCCAAGGGGGGGAGTCGGCCGACTCTCCACCGAGCCCGTTCGGGCTCCCGTTTGGTCCAGAGCCTTCTCGAACCTTCCAGATTTCAGAATTTTCACCGGTTCCCGATTATCTCTATGTAAACCTGACATGTGGGCCTTCCTTGGGTATTTTCAGCTGACACCCTGCAGAAACAGACATTCACCAAAACTCGTGGAATTCTATCAGTATAACCCCTATATCTAGTTGGTGAACATATTTTAGTCCTTTCTCATGTTTAGTTGACGGTAAAAATTGATACTTAACGACCGTCAACAACTAAAAAAATGCTTGTTGGTATAAATTAAGTGCAACTAAAATATAAAGGATTCCGCAAGCGCACAGAACATACCATTGTAGCATTTTACCGGGAGTAAACTAGGTATCGTTATTTATATTTTACCACAAGGAAGCAAGGGTTAAAGAATCTGATAACTCACCATCATGTATCTACTAACGTCGTAAACCAACTAGACTAAAGCGGGGGTAAATGATATCTATAAGATAATATAATAAAGCACACATGAGAATTCTATAATAAATGAGTAGCTAGCTAGAGTGAGAGGACAACGGGAGAGATTAAGGTTCTTAAATACTTCTCTATTACTCTAGTTACGTGATAACAGGGGATGGATAGATATAGCAATCATACAATAGCACTTCGGGACATCACTAGACGGAAAGCACCACAAAGGATAACTCTACCGACGTGACTACGGTCCTACTAATTTAAGAACCTACTCAATTCGGTGTGGACGGGCCGTCACCTCCCGTAACTACCACACAACCGAGAATAGGGCGCAACCTCGGGTAACCTATAGTCTAGACACCATGCCTACACTATCGATTACTACTCTAATCACTATAGATAACTAGAGCACTCGATGCGAGCGAAGATCCCATACTAAAGCATAACAACTATACTAACAATCACAAGATAGGCATAAAAGTAAATAGAGAAGATAAATATATTAAAGCATAAGTCTTACAAAGAGTAGATACAAAAACATACCAAATCTCTGAAGACTTCTCCAGAACCGGAGCGTAGCTCCCCTCTCCTTAACTCTCATCTAGATCTAATCTACTACATTGGAATGTCTAGCTCTAATTCTCTAGAGAGGAGAAGTCATCCATTCAAGGGACGCCTCTACAACTCTGATCCCGCTGGGAGATAATGAATTAGGGTTTAAGGGATACCTCCTCCAGGGGCTAGGGGCCCTGCTTATATAGCCCCCTAGGATGCACCGCAGCCCTCGGATCAAACCGACCTAAACGGACGATTATTAAAGGTAACTTGCAACAAAAGACATTGTGAATGATATTTGATACTTACAATTCTTCCTTGGACGATGAATGAGTTGTGTCTTTTGTGCGAAGTTGTTGGAGTTCATTATATGCCTTGCTTTATCTATGAAGTGAGTTCATCTCTTGACTTACCCAAATTGGATTCAGAATTTTCTGCATGGGTTAGTCCAACAAAATAACCAGTATCTACTAAAGCACAATTTTAGTTCAAAAACCAAACTAGACTCCATGTCTAATTTGACTAAAGCAGGCTATTTAACCTAAGCACCACGCTTAATTTAAAAGCCTATAGAAGTATGATCAGTACTTCCAAACCAAAACATACTATAGCAAACAAAGGCGACATGAAAGCACTGTAGAGATTTACACAAACAGAGATGACAAACAGTGTTTGAGGACATAGGAGTACAACACACTCTGAGGGATGACTCAACACTCGTATTTGGTTTCACGTGGCGAGCGACAACAAGGTCAAGCTTGGGGGAGGAAGGCCGATGACTCTTCAAACAATGATCCAACAATGCTCTTCCTCTTTTCAAGCCCCCGTTGCTCGCGCATTGAGAAGAAACAATGAGTGGAGCACAAGGTCTAGGCATAAAAAAAAGAGGAAGAAAAAAAAAGGAGTGAAATTTTAGAAGACAAGATGCTCTAGGAGAGAGGTCAATCAAGCAAGGCAAACTCCAAGAAGAAGTAAAGGACCACTAGAAGCATCTACTCTTCATCACAAGGTACTCCAAAGTGATAAAGACTAGCTGGACAAGAAAGAACATGGGTGACTCCTTTCCTAGAGTTACCATCTCAAGAGGTGCGCTTCTCAAGGTCTCTACCTTTGGGATCAAATGATGCATCGAAGGAGTGAACATGACAAGAAGTCCCGTTTGGAGGACATAAATCACGAACCCTCGCCAAGGAGGTAACTTGGTATTTATCAGCATTTTCTTTCACAAAGATTGCATTTTCCTTTAAGCATATTTATTTTCCCTCCATGCATCTTAATTGCATCTTCGCTTTACTATCTCTCGCACTAGAAAAAGAAAATAAAGATTTCGCATTTTGCATCCAAAAAACTACTAAGCCCCATGTGAATAATCATTCATTGTGGTGGCATAAAAATAATTTTTCAAAGATATCTATTTTCTCTGTTTGCATCCTTTATTATAAAAAGATAAAAATATTTCTTGTGATCCCGTTAGAAGACATTTGAGTTAAGGCGGTTCTAGACGACCAAGGCTTAGAGGTTTTTATCACTAATGCTTAATCAGTTCCACAAGCTTTGTTGTCTATTTGAGCTTCACAACATAAAGGATCGAGAAGAGCTAACAGACGAAGGATGTCCAGTCTCCTATCGGAGTGCTTTGTCCGCAACATTCAAATGCCGTCTCCAACAAAGCAACTATCTATGACACTCCCGGAGGACTAGAACGTCTTCATCGCCGTCGCAACAACAACAGCGAGACTATGTCAACATCCAAACTTGGGGAGGGCATCCCCCGTGTACCAAGCTAAGTGTTTCCAACTTATCTATCTATGCTTTGTTAGAGTTTGCTTTGTTAAAACAACTAAAAAAGATGCATAACTATAGAAACCCGTAAAGATTTCTTTTCTACTTTTGGAGAGTTCTTGTAGTCTGTCTTAAAAGTGATCCTAGAATAAACTCTACATGGAGATGATGAATAGTTGCTCTGCCATAATTCCTTTCAAGTACCTAGTTTTCAACCTTGCACTCTCCTGAGTTTTGGACACAACTTGTTTACATTTGAGATTTGCTCAACCTAAAACTTGTGGGTAGCAAACACTTGATCTAAGTCTAGGTGGTTGACGGGTATGATATGGGACAGTTTGAGCTGTTGTCCATCTTGTTCCTAGAGATGCTAGAGTTCTGGAGAATTTATTTACGAAAATATTAAATTCCTGCATGATGAGTTCCTTTATGATGAGAGTTCAAATTCCTACCACAGCCATATATTCATGCTTACTAGATTAGGAAAGACCCATCTGTTTATATAGACCATATTGTAGACTTGAGTGTAGTATTTTTAGGCATTGAGTGTGGTTATGCTGTGGACCCATAAGGAATCGATCATGCGGTTAAAGTCAATACTATGTGCTCTCCATCCATTGATCTATGCTACTTCGTCCTCGAAGCATGCACCCATTTTATAAATACTACATTCATTCTATGCTACTTCATCCCTAGAGGTACCACCCACATATAGATCCATATCCACCACATATTGTGCTATCTCTACCCTGGAGATACGCACCTATGCTGCTCCTACCCTAGGAGTACGCATTCCACCATATGATGTGATTGTCTCTACCCTGGAGACACGCATTCATGCTGCTCCTACTTTGGGAGTACACATCCATCCACCCATCCATCCATCCATCCATCCATACATACATCTATCCACATATACATACGCCACTCATTTCACTTCATCCAGAAAAAATTTTACTCCTATCCTGGGAGTGAACATCTCGAAATAATCATTGCCGTTCCATTGCCTACATAAAAGCTCCAATCTTTATCATTTCAAGTTATACACTCCCCGTTGCTAAAGTTTCGTTTTCAGTGGTTCGTTTTCAGAGGATTGGTTATTCTAAAAAAAAAAGAAAAAAAAGAGAAAAAAAAGAAAAAAAGAAAAAGAAAAAAAAAGAAGAGAGAGAGAGAGAGTAGCCAAATCCTTCCATTCAAGAAGTTTCAAGGTTTCCGAATAAAGGGAGTCATGTTATCCCCAAAGGAGCAAGTGTAGAAGTAGATGATTCACCAAGTGATCACCCCTCATAATCATTTCCTTATCATCATCATCCTATCATCATCTTATCATCCATTTCCTCATTCACATGCACATATGACTTTATTATTATTTTAGTTCCTATTAGATCCATGTCTTAACTGTGCAATATATGCAAGTGAGTTTGAGTGTCTCCCCACCTATGAGCTCCACATAAGCCTATTAGAAAGTAGGGTGAGAGAGAAGGCACTTTCCACTATGCCTTAGTTCCACAAATACCACATATTTTGAGAGAAGAGAGAAGGCATACACTACTCATGCCTTGGAGAGAATCCATAAATACCACAAATGAGAGATCTGAAAGGTTCATACAAGGAACTCTGAGTTTTATTTGAAAATCTTGCAAAAACTCCAGAATAATAGTTGATCAAAGAGCGAGAAACATAGCGCTTGACTTGACCGTTCTGTCTTTCAACTGCTCAAGACCCAAGTGACGGTTACAAGCCCCATGGTGAAAGGTAATATGAGTAAGTTTTGAGTCGGAATAGTTCATTCTACTCCGGAGGAGAGTTCTTGTTTGAACGCATATGTACTTTTGAGGCGTGAAAGCATTGTAGCAACTCCTGATCCACACTGAGTTTATCTTTGCTCAGGGACGAGCAAAAGGAAAGCTTGGGGGAGTTGTTGACGGTCGTTAAGTGCCAATTTTTATCGTCAACTAGACATGAGAAAGGACTAAAATATGTTCACCAACTATATATAGGGGTTATACCGACGAAATTCCACGAGTTTTGGTGAATGTCTGCTTCTGCAGGTGTCGGTGAAAATACCCAAGGAAGGCCCACATGTCGGGTTTACATAGAGATAATCGGGAACCGGTGAAAATTCTCATAACTGGAAGGTTCGAGAAGGCTCGGACCAAACGGGAGCCCGAACCGGCTCAGTGGAGAGTCGGCCGCCCCAACCCTAGAGTCGGCCGACTCGGCATCTCGACCAATCAGAACGAGTCTCACGGATCCCTGTTCCACCGCCTTTGAGGATGAATAATAATCGTCCGTTTAGGTCGGTTTGATCCGAGGGCTGTGGTGCATCCTAGAGGGCTATATAAACAGGGCCCCTGGCCCCTGGAGGAGGCATCCCTTAAACCCTAATTCATTATCTCCCGGCGGGATCGAGTTGTAGAGGCGTCCCTTGAATGGATGACTTCTCTTCTCTAGAGAATTAGAGCTAGACATTCCAATGTAGTAGATTAGATCTAGATGAGAGTTAGGGAGAGCGGAGCTGCGCTCCGGTTCTGGGAGAAGTCTTCGGAGATTTGGTATGTCTTTGTATCTATTCTTGTAAGACTTATGCTTTAATATATATTTATCTTCTCTATGTACTCTTATGCATCTTGTGATAGATAGTATAGTTGTTATTCTTTGGCATGGGATCTTTGCTCGTATTGAGTGCTCTAGTTATATATAGTGATTAGAGTAGTAATCGATAGTGTAGGCATGGTGTCTAGACTATAGGTTACACGAGGTTGCGCCAATCCACGGATAGTTGTGGTAGCCCCGAGGTGACGGCTACGTCGGGCCTTTGTATTCCACCACGTTCGGGTTGGTGTTTCGTAGAGCTTTTTGGCAGCCTTCCCCGACTACTCTTTACCCGAGTCTTCTTCGAGAGTCGGAAAGGTACTTGTTGCTCCAAAGTGCTATTGTGTGATCGTTATACTTATCCATCCCCGTTATTATAGAACCAAAGTAGTAGAGAAGAACATAGGAACCTAGATCTCTCCCGTTGTCCTCCCACTATATCTAGCTACTCATTTATCGAGTTAATTCTCATACTTGTGCTTATACATATATCCTATCATATATATTTTACCCCTACTTTAGTCTAGTTGGTTTACTAAGTTAGTAGATACATGATGCTGATTTATTAGATTCTTTAACCCTTGCTTCCCTGTGGTAAAATATAAATAACGATACCTGGTTTACTCCTGGTAAAATGCTACAATGGTATGTTCTGTGCGCTTGCGGAATCCTTCTTATTTTAGTTGCACTTAATTTATACCAACAGCCCCCCAAGCAAAATCAGATTCATCTTTCAACTTGAGTATAGAGGTGAAAGGAATAATCTTCCCGGACAAATTAGCAATAAATCTTCTAAGATAGTTGGCCTTCCCCAAGAATTTCTGCATGTCCTTCTTGCATGTTGGCGGCTCAACTTTCTTGATTTTTTCAATCCTCTTGGGATCAACTTCTATGCCTTTATCATGGATGATGGAGCCTAGAAACTTCCCAGCCGATACTCCAAATGCACACTTGAGTGGATTCATCTTCAAACCATAGCGGCGCATCCTCTCCAAAGCAAGACGCAAATCGGCTAAGTGAGACTTATGGGCAGCCGATTTAATCACAATATCATCAATATAAACCTCCATAATCACCCCAATTAGATCATGGAAAATCAGATTCATCGCTCTTTGGTAAGTTGCACCTACATTCTTCAACCCAAAGGTCATAACAATCCACTCAAACAAGCCAACAAAACCGGGACAAATGAAAGCTGTCTTTAATGTGTCTTCTTCCGCCATAAAAATCTGATTATACCCCGCGTTACCATCAAGAAAGCTAATCATCTTGTGCCCCGAAGCATCATTGATCAACATATCGGCTATAGGCATAGGATACTCATCTTTAGGAGTGGCTCTATTCAAATCTCTGAAATCAATACATACTCTAATCTTGCCGCTGTCCTTCTTCTCAACCGGCACAATGTTAGAGACCCACTCCGCATATTGGCATGGACGTATGAATTCCGCCTGCAACAACCTTTCGATCTCCTCCTTTATTCGGTCATGGATGGCCGAATTGAAGCGCCTTGGGTGTTGCTTGACAGGTTTGAAATTCTTCTTGAGAATGAGCCGATGCTCAACAAGATCTCGGCTCAATCCCGGCATCTCGGTGTAGTTCCATGCAAAACAATCAACATATTCCTTGAGAAGCGCGATTAATTCAACTTTGAAATCGGCTTCCTAGTTTTGGTTAATAAACGTCGGCCGCGGCGTAGTACCATCCCCAATGTCAACTTGCTCCAAAGGGTAGGCCGATGTAAAACCTTGGCCCAACTTATTGAGCTCATCAAAGTCATCAATTGCTTCACAAGTATCAGTCTTTTCAGCCCGATATTGTTCTAAACGATGCTTTAACCATTCGCGATTATCCATTAAATGATTGTGTTGAGCCGATTGTCAATCGGCTTAAGAGATATGGGGACAAAGCAGCCCCTAGAATAATCAACATAATCATATGTGGAGAGATCCCTGCCTGATAAGCACCCCATGGCGCCAAGCCCTTCGGCCTCGGACGAATCGACAATTGCAACTTCAGCCGATGAATCCGCATGGACAATCTCCACAGCATCACCAACCCACTGGATGAGAAACTGGTGTAGACTGGAAGGGACACACTCATTAGCATGTATCCAATCACGCCCAAGTATCACATTGTAGCTCCCTTTGATGTCGGCGACGAAGAAAGCGGTAGCCAAGGTCTTGCTCCCGATGGTCAACTCAACGTTAGCAATTCCCTTGGCCGGAATCGGAGCATCACCACCTACTCCTGTGATGGTCATGTTGGTCTGGATTAGCTCCTCCTCCTTGATCCCAAGCTTGTGGAACAACGTGTATGGCATGACATTGACGATCGCACTGTTGTCCACTAACATGCTATGCACCGGAGTCCCATTGATGTGACCTCTCAAGTTGAGAGGCCGAAGATGATCCACCTTGACTCCCGGCTTCTTGAATACGGCGTCTTCCACCGCAAATACTAGCTCCGCTGCCGGTGGCTCCTCTTCATCATGTTGGATCACGTAGTAATCCGAAGATAGATACACCACGTTGATCCGCTCCGGCGATGGCTCATAATCCACCATCTCATCGTCTTGTTCTGCCGGAGTTTCCATACCTAGCACATCGGCAATTGCAGCAGCAAACTCTGTGGGATTCTCCCCAATATTTTCAGAAACCATTGTAATCGGTTCCGTCTCCTTGGGAGGGATTCAACAACTTCTGGAACATTTATTTCAGCAACTATCGGCTTAGCCGATTCTTCAATCGGCTTGGTCGGTTCATGCTCCATTGTCTCTTGAGCCACCTCTTCCGGCTTGATCGATTCTTCAATCGGTTTGGCCAGCACCGGCTCTGTAGCAACACCGTCATCCTTCTTCGGCGCACTCCCTTGAGGATTCTCAAGAGCTTGCTTCTTCAATTTCTTGGCTCGGGCACGCTGCAACTTCCGCTTTTGGGTCTTGTCCAAGTTGGGTGGACACCACTTAGGTTGTGTATATTTTGGATCCATTGGCGGTTTCTCTTTTCCAGCAACTTCCTTCATTGCTTCATCTTTCATGCTTGCTGGAATTTTGGTATTAACCACAATCGGTTCATTGTCGGCAACCAACGGAGCCGACATTGAACCGATGGCGATTTGTAGTGCAGGAGCTTGCTTTGGAGCAACTTCTTTGGGCGCCTCCACCTTCTTTGGAGCTTCAACCTTCTTGGGCACATACGCCAATTGCATTGGCGCCTTTCCTTTCCCCTGCAACGATTGAGCATTGGATGGAAGCACTTCCCTCTTCCCGTTATAGCCCGATTGATGAGCCAATCGGCTAAAAACGGATGGATTCACCTTATATCCAGCAGCACCTTCAAACCCTTGGTGCGATGATGTAGCATTTGGGTACGGCACCCACACACCTTGGGCGCCCCACTGCGGCAAAGGCAAGACGGGTGGAGCTGGAGTTACCGGTGGTCCCCAACGAGATGGCCGCGAACGAACAACCTGCGAATAAGAACCAGCTGAAAGAGTTGTAGCCTTTTGCCTCTTGTCTTCATCTTCACATTTGGGAGGCGTAGACTCTCTTTTTTTATCGGCCGATTGATTAGAATCGGCCTTTTGTTGTTTGTACTTTGCCATCAGCTTGTCAAAAGTACAAAGTGGCTTCACCACAAATTTCTTAGGCTTCGGCTCCTTCTCCTTCCAAACTCCTACTTCCGGCTTGTGTGGAATGAATGTGCGGGTCACATGAATGTCGGAAGTAACGGACTTTTCAGGAGATCGTGAGTCGGTTTGACCGATTGTATCAATCGGTTTGGCCGACTTGGAAGTTCCCGGAGCACCATCAGCAGGGGCAGCCTTGGGCGCCTCCACCTTGCTTGCTTGGTCGCCCTGCCCGATCGTAGAGATCGGTCGTGACGGCCGTTGACGCGCTGCTTGAGTTTCATACCATCTTTGCCTCCTCAATGCCTCCGCTGATCCAGCGGTGATGGTGACCTTATTCTTGCCATCTTGATTCTTCTCCATCACCACTTGCCGCCCCGAATTCTTTTGGACATTCGATGCAGGACGTGGTTCGCCGATGATGACGTTCTTGCCTTTAGCTCCATCGGCTTGTTCGGGACGAATCAAAATAGCTGGAGCCCCCGCCTCAATAGTGTTGGCGTTGTTGTTTGGGAAGGGGTTCTTCTTGATCTCCATGTCTACAAGACTTAATCGTCCCTCATTAAGGGCCGATTGTGTCTGTCGACGGAAATAATTGCAATCATTAGTGGCATGAGAATAAGAATTATGATATATGCAATAAGCTCTCTCCTTAATCTCATCTGCAGAAGGCATGGTATAATTAATTCTAATGTGTCCGATTTTCAGCAACTCATCGAAAATACGGTCACATTTAGAAACATCAAAAGTAAACTTTACTTCCTCACCCTGATTCTTTTGAATCGGTTTGAGAGAAGGACAAGTCACAAGCTTGTTCTCTCGCTGGCCACCTAATTTCAGCGGCGTTGCATTCACTTGTCTCATCTTCCGAACTATCTCGGAACAATATGAAAAGTATGCGTGTTCGAACGATGAGACTTATATGCCTCGTGAGACTCTTTAAGGCGCGATTCCCAATAAACGGCCTTCTCAACGAGGTGGTTGAAATTATTAAATTGTACATTATCAAGTTTCTCACGAATTCTAGAATGTAAACCATTAAAACAAATATCAACCAAATCTCTTTCGGAGATCATCAAATGAAAGCATCGGTTCTTGATATCTCTAGCCCTTTTAATGAAATCAATAACAGTTTCATCTCGTCCTTGACGAACCGATGTAAGATGTGACAATCTAGTTTCTTGGATCCCGGTATAAATGTGACTATGAAATTTTTCTTCTAATATGGCCCAAGAACCAATGGTGCATGCAGGTAATGAAGTAAACCAAGCAAATGCTGTGCCAGTAAGGGATAAAGGGAAATAACGTACTTTCATGTAATCATAGGCACATCCTTCTCCTAGTTGAGCTAAATACATGCTAACATGCTCCATAGACGTTTTATCATCACTACCACTAAATTTCTGAAAATCCGGCACTTTCCATCCTGGAGGGACTTTCATGTAATCAAAGTGCAGGGGGTATGGTTTGTGGTAGATAACTTTACTAGGCCTAAGGGGTACACCTAAAGTTTCCTCAAGAGATTTAGACAAATCTTCCTTAAACCGATTAAGCGTGTCGGTATAATCGGTAGAAGGAGTGTTTTTAGACCTACCTTGATGGGGAATTTCACTAGGTGACTTCGGCGGGTTTGGGAGGATTGCTTCTCCCGTCGAAGACTTACTCTTTTGCTTCTTATCGGTCCGTGGAGAACGATCCGAATCGTCAGCAAAGGTAACTATAGGCTTGGGTTTAGCAGAATCGGTCTTGCTTGTTTTGTGTGTTTTGAAGCCCGATTTGCTCTTATTTGCCTTAGCATAAAGGGTTTGATTCTCATAAAAATTAGGAGGCATACCATATTGATATTCTACTTCTTCATCATCCGATTCGTCTGAATCGGATTGATGTTTGCCTTCTAACCTATCGAATCTAGCCATAATCATATTAACCGCAGAAGCTAATGTTCCCTCTGAAACCTTCTTATGAGTATCTAACATAGCGGCAATATCATCATGCATAGGACCAATATCTTCAAATAAAGGCTTTTCGTTGCTTACCTTCTTCCCTGAAGATGAAGATGTGAACAACCCGGCGTAGTCCGGCTCCTTGACTTGCTTGACATTGTCCCGGCGCCCCTTGTGGCAGCTCTCGAAGAAAGCTTTGCACATAGCGTCGAGTTGTCCTTGGAGCTTGCTACGGAGATCGTCGGGAAGCTCGTCCATGTTCTGCGAACAGACGATGTTCTTGGAGCTGATGTTGGTACGATCATCTCCACTTGAATCACCGTCACGGCTGCTCCCCATGTTAGTAGATGGATACTGGAGACGGCGCCTTGCGCTCTTCCCCAGCGGAGTCGCCAAAAAGTGTGTTGACGAAGAAATCCGCCAACGCACCGGTAGCGGGCCTTGGATGCCCTAGAGGTGCCTTGAAGCGACCTGCAACAGCAACAACGACGTAGCGTGGCCGGCAAACCGATCTAGAGATCGATAAGCCGACGTAGAGCTCGCTGACGGAAGGGTAAACCCTAGAACAACCTCCGGGAAGACCCGTCGGGAGGATGCACTCCTAGGAACCAGCGGATGGCGCCTAGAATCGCCGATGGACTCGCGGAGAGAAGCACCGAACAGCAACTAGAAAATTAGGGCATGATGTAGAAGAAGAAGAAAAGTAAATTGATCGTCTCGATCGATTTATGTTGGTTTGTATGTCGATTGATTGGATGGATTCAATCGGCCATGATCCCTCGTATATATAGGGGGGTGGTCCTATCCCAGTAGGAAACTATGCCAAAACTCGTCCATCAAGTTTCCCACGAGTTAAACTTTCCAAAAGTCCGATTTGCATACGAATCGAACCTGAATTGGGCCTCCCGACATAGCGCCGGACGCGTCCGGCGCGTCTGGTGCGCGTCCGGCGCGTGCGTCCAGCGCAAATCGCGCGCGCGCAGAAAGTTTCTGTTGCGCGTCCTGCGCCCGAGCCCGCGTCCGGCGCCTTCCCGCGGTCGCGTCCGGCGCTGCTGGTGCCACGCGCGGCCAGGGCCCGCGTCCGGCGCAGCGTCCGGCGCGGCATGCGGCCAGCGTCCGGCGCCCCGACCTCCCGAGGAGGCCTCTGGACCGCGTCTGGCGCTCGCCGGACGCGTCCGGCGGTGTCCAGGCGGCGTCCGGCGCCTTGTTTGCGCCGAAGTTGCCCGTTTGTGCCGTCCAACAATGCGTTGACTTGCATTTTTCATCCTTTGCCAATTTTAGGTGTCAACGGTTATCTACATGCAGTTGTCACACATAGTCACAGAATACAGTTTTCGACATGAACGCATGACAGACAAATCAGTATTACTATTACCCTCCGAAACAATAGTGTCATTTGAAATGAGCTTACTTCATCTGTTTATCTACAAACAAGTACATTACACCATAGTCATGAAGTTGTCCACGCTCTTGCAGAATGAACGAAGATAAACAAGTCGTTCTGCCCAGATTTCACCCACTCCGAAAACAATGATCCCCGTGACCTGTATGGACCTTAAGTTAATCAACAGATCACAGATGCGATCTTCATTTCTGTAATTTCCTTCAGTTCTTAGCTGGAAAATGCCACGAGTGAAGGCAAAGCTTTAGAATGCATTAGCTGATGGCAATGCTAGTTTCAGATGCCACCAATCCTGCTCCTCAAAAAATAAAAGCCGTCCTCTAGTTTTGTGGATCACAGCTGAGATCGTTTCGAGCGAACCATCACTGCTGCGCCACTGAGAGCGACAACACCGGCCGCTAGCCCAACATGAACCAGCGATATCCCACTCCTGCAGGGAGGTAGTGCGGTAGTGCCAGCTCGGCAGCTCCTGTGACGGTTTTGTCACTTCAATGTTCAAACTGGGATCTTCGATGTGCAACTTGAGCACCTGATGGTGAGAGGAACAAGATCAAGTTGGCATCCATCATATTTCTTCATACTGCACTTGTTAAGATCAAGTTAGCTAGTGCCAGGCAGATACTCCTACAAACCATCTTTTATTTGGTGGAATGAAGAATGCATGGAACCATCTATACCATCGCCCATGCTTATGCGAAGACATCATCAAATGGATGATATGATATATTCTCAAAGTATTAGCACAAAACTGTAACACTGTCGAAACTAAATAAGATCCACGCCGAGGTGTTTACATAACACTTTTTGTGGGAGTTGTGATACTCTCGAAGTCACCTAAACTCCTATATAGTTTGGGTCATCATCTTAGACTAATAATTGCAACCAATAAAAGAGAATCTAGTAGTAAAAACCCACAAAAGAAAGAAGACGAGCTTTATTTTAGAGAAGATCTTAAACTCGTTCCATATTTTCCCCAACTAGCACAAACTTTGTAAAGAATGTTTAAATTTGAGTTTTCTCATCCCTTAACTTAATTAAAATTATTTCCAAAAATTATCTCCCGCTTCAGCACCTCCGCAAACGTTGCCCGCCCTTGGCCTCTTCCTCCCCACAGATCCTTGTCGCAGTTGATTTTCACCGGAACCCTATCCAGCCGATCCGAATGTCGAACCGGGAAGCAATCCGCCACCGAGAAGTTGAGATTCTGCACGAGCTCTCTCTGGATCCAATATCGGCCAGGAGCCACTCGCGGATTGTCGGAGTCGAGGGTGAGGTTGGGTCTAGGGTTTGCTCGCGGCGCCGGCAGCGGCGAGTTCACCACCCAGAGCTGCCTGAAAATCTCCTCAATCTCCTCTTCTCCAGGGTCAAATTTGTCCACCAACTTCTCCCGCTTTCCCGAAACTACCCCCGAGACCCTGCCATGCGGGGCAGGGGACTCCCTCCTCTGGCAAGCGGACCCGGCTTCATCGCAGGGACGCGTGGACTGCCAGGAAGGGAACGGCCATGGCGGCGGCCCAAGCTCCACCACCGATCGCCCTCTCGTGGCAGCCCTAACGGCCGAGGTAGACGACGACATGCTCCCCTTGTGGCAAATTAGTTCGTGTCTTCGAACCGAGATTTTTCATTCCTTAACTTAATTAAAAAATTATTTCCAAAAGAATATTTATACGACTTTTTTTAGTAAATGTATTTGGCTGGCCCCTGAATTGTTGACGCAGACACTTGTTGACCTCTCTCGCAGTAGAACGTTGGAGGCGGTTAAAAAAAGTTCTGTTTTTAGTTCTCGATTTGGCGAGGGAAATCGACCTTGGATCGAGCAAAAGAATAGAGGAGCAAACAACGCAGTAGAACGATCATCCGTTGCCAGGTGGCTACTGCCACTGATCGATGAAGCTCGAGTGCTCGACGGCGAGGGGATCTGATCTCCTCGTGCTCCGCCTGCGGCTCCCGTGTGGTGTCGTTGCTTGGCCGTGAAGAATTTTTGTCCCATCGATCCTCTCCTGCCTGTCGCTTGCTGACTGACACAGCAATGCCCGGATGCGCCAGAGCCACCCAGGCACCGGCTCCGGATCACTGGCTGCCGTCCACCCGTGTGCGTGTGCCCCGCCGAGTGTTCCATTTCTTGGACGGGGCCCCACACATGCGTGTTCGGCACGTGCCCACCTGACTGCCACGCGGGCCCCACTCACGCGAGGGACCTGCACAAAATTACCCCGAAGCTTGAGGGGGGCCCTGCCGTTCATCCCTGCCAGTCCCGCGGGCGCAAGTTCAAAAATTTCCAACCTCGCATCCGTGGGCCCCGGGTGGCGAGTGAGAGAATGAGGTGCGGGCCCCACGCGGGTGTGGGTCGTTGGTTGTCTGTTGTCTCGTGGGAGGGAATGGGAAAGGGATACGTTGGTTGTCTGTTGTCTCGTGGGAGGGAATGGGAAAGGGATACGCGTACGGCCGTTTGCGGCCGTGCGGGGCATATGGTACACGCGGCTTTTGGAATCAAATCAATGGCGCGTTTAATGCCTGTTTGCCCGCGCAATTATTATTTTGCTAATACGACGATTAGAAATGGTTGGTTGGCAAATGTTTCAGTTAGGCCCTGTATCAATCAAGCTATCACTGCTTGATCGGGATACCTAGGTTTGCCCTGTCCATTCACAACTCCCGGACACAAATGATGTACCCTATGCTAATGAAAACAGATTTCAGAGCTGTTGGGCTGTGCGGCTGATCATAAGCCGCCTGATAGTATTTTATTGTAAGAGAAAACCATCACTGATATGCAGGCTTGATAAGTTCAAGCGAACTTGACCTTCTATCCTTGACCCTATTGGGTACTTAAAACATATGCCTATACTACTTTTGAGAGGACAAATCTACAAGATTTAAATGTAGCTTCGGTTGGTGTTGTTGCCATTTTATTAGTTAGCAACACTATCGCTCATTCTTAGCTTTATAAAAAGAAGGGTTTTCTTATTATGTAAAAAACACTATTACATATTCTTGTTGTGCTAGCGAAGAGATTTTCAACTTCGTGAACTCCTACAAAACCACATGGCTCTCGTAGATAAGTTCTCTATCATGGCACCTTGTAAACTACTCCAAAACCACATCGCTTGAAGATTTCAATGCACCATTTTTAAGAGAAATTCACCATTGCTTGGAATATAGTATAAATTAAAGTTTGTCGTTGCCTTATCTTTCTTCCTCCATTTCGCTTTTCCGTAGTACAAATTTGTGCTATCCCTTAGAGCACTTCATGCAAAGAAAACATAAGTAAATTATGGTTAACATAACACAAGAAAATATCATGGGCAAGCATGCATGTGCTTCTTCTCAATTGTATCTCATGAAAACCGAGTTTCCTTCAAATTCGACGAAAAATTGCGAAAAACATGTCCTTTATCACAAAGACACCAAAACCATTGGTAAATTTGCATGATAACCCAGAACTGGAGTGGCTGAAACGCAAAACTCCCCACACGCTATCGAAGCAGCACCAGAGACCGCCAGTTGACACGGAGCAGAATCACCACCGCACCTTCCTCTGCTCCTGCCTCGCCGGCCGCCGCCGCCGCCGCCGCGTCCCTCGCCCCAGCCCCGCCCCAAGCAACTCCACCGCAAATAGTCGCCATGAGCTCAGCCGCTGGCCGCCGCACGCGCGGCCGCCCACCATCAGCTTCCTCCCGCAGGTCCGACGACCCCTCGGCCACCGCTGCCGCCGCCGCCGCCGCCAACGGGAATGGGAAGGCCGCACCCAAGCCCGCCTACCCGCACCAGCTCACGTAAGCGCGCGGCAAGCTTCGGTCAATCTTTATCTTTCGTTTCGTCGCCGGCCTCGGTTTCGAGCCGAGGGACCGCCAAAGGTTGGGTTTTTGAATTGGTTTGGGGGCTTGAGCAGGGGGGAGAGGACAGTGAAGAAGCTGCGGCTGTCCAAAGCGCTGACGATACCGGAGGGGACGTCGGTGTCGGATGCGTGCCGGCGGATGGCGGCGAGGCGGGTCGACGCCGTGCTGCTCACCGATGCACAAGGCCTCCTCTCCGGCATAGTCACGGACAAGGTGACTTCTCTTCTTCTCTTTTCTTAGTTTTCCGGTCCAGTTTCATGGTTATATGTGTTCCAGTGTGCTTTTGTAGCGATTGAGGGACGAGGAAATGGGTTGGATTTTTTTGAATTTGATGTAACAGGAGTCCAGGATGCTACATAGTACAGTACATATCTTCTTGGGGAAAAATCTGTGTTTGGATTACATTCTTGGTTTGGAGCTTAGCAGTTGTCAGTTTACTTCAAAGCAAAAGTTCCATTTTATTTGGAGATTTGAGCAGACTCATTTGAATTTCTTTTTACTAATGAATATTTTTCCCTTTGCCTAAATGGAAGAGGGACAGAAAGGGTGCTGTTGTACTTGTTTAGTAGTTGGTTTATGTCTAGAATTATCGAAGCAGTCAAGGTTATATGATGATGGTTTGCACTGCACTTTTATTAGGCGTCTAGAAGACTAGAACGTTATCTTTATGTTCTATAATTTCTTCTCAGTTATTTTAAGTAAATAACCTTGTAAGTTGCTTTTTAACCAAGCAGATGAAGCCTATTTTGCTGCTTTCAATATGACCTGTTCATTTTTTTTTGTATTCAAATTGGGGTGCAGGATATAGCTACAAGGGTGATTGCTGAGGGGCTCAGGGTGGAGCAAACCATCATTTCCAAGATCATGACACGGAATCCTATTTATGTCATGTCTGACACGCCTGCCATTGAGGCTTTGCAGAAGATGGTTCAAGGTAGGTCTAGTTATTCTGGCATTTCCTTCGATAGAATTCATTAAGTAAATGTTTGTACGGAGACGGATCATATGACAACAAAGTAGTGAAAGTCAGCTTGTGATTTTCACTAAACTGTGCCATGGGCAGTTCTCTGATTTATGTACTATACTGCATTAACCATCTGTGTACATTTTTCATAACACTATAGGCTACATCCTGAAGTCCTTGTGCAATTCATATCTTTTGCTGTAACCACTATGTTTTTTTCCTGGCTTAAATGTAATCTTGTGTTGGAAAAGAAAAAAAATGTATCGTATCATCTGAAGCATACTAGTATTTCGTACGTCATAGTCAATCCAGCTGAACTTGCTAGTTTTGTAAGTGCAATGGAAATACAATTTTGGGTAGCTGTATTGTATCACAGTCCTCAATATCTCAGTAGCAAATGACTATTTCTTCATTGGTATGGGTAAATTTCTAGGATTTGTTTGTCACATTGCTGAGTTCCTGTCATGATTTCAATGATAATATATGTGCATATATTGTGTAAGCTGGTTATTCTCATGTCCTTGCATAGAAGCCCTGAGTCAACACTTAGTTGGATATGTGCTTCCTTCTTCACTAACATCAGCTTTTCCAATTTGTTCTATCATATTTTAGGGAAATTTAGACACCTTCCTGTTGTAGAAAATGGTGAGGTTATTGCTATGCTGGACATTGCAAAATGTCTTTATGACGCAATAGCAAGACTGGAAAAGGCTGCAGAACAAGGAAGTGCAATAGCAGCTGCTGTTGAAGGGGTCGAACGTCAATTAGGAGGCAACTTTTCAGGTTTTTTGAATTACATATAGTATCTCAAAATTCTCAATTCAAAACCCATTTTGGTCATATGAGTAAATTGATTTAATCTATAAGGTATGTTTTGTTTTATAAAATAGTAATCATGCCAACACGGCAATGCCTTATCATTTAAATCCAAGTGAACTTGATATCATACCAATTCGCTAGGTATATCATATGCTGCTCTACTGTACATGCTTCTATGATATATCTTGATTGTTGTAACTACATTTTAAAAACCATTTTTATGTTGTATCATCTTACATATCATTTAAAGTTAGCTATTTTTTGTGGTTACAGCTTCTTCTGCTCTTATTGAAACTCTAAGAGAGAGGATGTTCAAACCTTCTTTGTCAACCATCGTCACAGAGAATACAAAGTATAGCATTGATTTTCTCTTATTATTTTCTTTTAATTGTTAGCAATAGAAAGGACATTAAGCTTATTATGCTATCTTCCAGAGTAGCAATTGTTTCGCCTACAGATCCTGTGTGTGTAGCAGCACAGAAAATGCGAGAGTTTCGGGTTAATTCGGTGGTTGTTGCTACAGGAAACACATTGCAGGGGATCTTTACGTAAGCATTCTGTATTTGTAAAACATTATTGTCCAAAATTCCCTTGCTAACTGTTGATGGTGTATGATTATGTTGTGCAGCTCAAAAGATATACTTATGCGTGTTGTGTCACAAAATATTTCCCCTGAGTTGACTCTAGTAGAAAAGGTATTCCATTATATTTATATTTTTCTTTTTCTCATTGTCTAAGTTATCCAGTTGCTTGTATACTAACTGTGTTCATTATAACATTTTCAGGTGATGACCGCCAACCCAGATTGTGCCACATTAGATACAACAATTCTTGATGCATTACATATAATGCATGATGGCAAATTCTTGCATATTCCTGTTATTGACAAAGGTGCCTACCTGATTTCTGTCTCAATCTTTGAGCATTGTACTGCTACTTTATATGCTACAAGTTTAATCTTCATTACTGTAAACAGATGGACAGATTGCTGCTTGCCTGGATGTCCTGCAACTTACCCATGCAACTATTCAATTGGTGATCCCTAACTCCCTTTCTTCAGCTCTTTTCTGTTCATACTTGGAATTTTTTCTATCTAATTCTTTGCTTGTAGGTTGAAGGAGGGAATGGAACTGCGAATGATGTCGCAAACTCAGTAATGCAGAGGTTCTGGGACTCTGCTCTTGCATTGGAGCCTCCTGATGAGGATTTCGATAGTCGTAGGTTTGTTGATGGATCTTTGAGGATTAATTTTCTTCTTTTGTTTTTCTATGAGGCTATAATACAACTCTCCTTGTGTTGTTCAGCGAGGTGTCCTTACTCCTGCAGTCAGAGGCTGGAGATGGAAAGAGTAGTGTTTATCCCCCCGTGATGGGCAATTCATTTTCCTTTAAGCTTCAAGATCGAAAAGGCCGTGTGCACAGATTCACTTGTGGTATTTACTTGTTCCATAGTTTACCTGCAGATGTAAGATTTGGTTTGATCGTCAAATATAACTGATTGTTAATTTTTCAATTCATTACTGCAGGCTCAGAGAGCTTGGATGAGCTTGTGTCTTCTGTAAGACAAAGATTAAGTATTGCTGACGAAAAAGAACCAGTGCAACTCTTGGTAAGATCGATTGGTCTACTTCAGCATCAGAATGGTCCTATGATTTAGTAGGCATACAGAGCATTTAACTTCCAAGCATTCCGAAGGTCCAATAGGATAGGGATTAGGTGCCAATGGCTGATAGCAAAAGCCAAAGTTTCCCTTGCCCTGCTGATGAAAAATTAACTGATAGCAAAAGCCAAAGTTCCCCTTGCTTTGTTGATGGAAAATTAATTGTGTTCATTATACTTCAAGAGCATTGCATCACCATGAATGATGGTATAAATGGTTTCAATCACCATTCCACGAACTAAAAGGTGGTTTGTGTTTGCCTGCACTAACCAACTTGATCTTGTTCAGTATGAAGATGATGAAGGTGACCGAGTGCTGCTGACAACAGATGCTGATCTTGCTGGTGCAGTGCTGCATGCCAAATCATCTGGGTTGAAGGTAACTCTTTTTCTTGCCTTCTGTGATTATCTATTTCAAGTGCAGGTTGTAGGGCTACAAATTACATGCTCAATCACCTGACTAAAAATGTTCACTGTCAGGTGCTGAAGTTGCACATCGAAGATCCTATTCTGAACACTGAAGTGACAAAACCCTCACAAGAACTGGCACCACCTCCCCCCAGCAGTGGGATATCGTTGGTTCATGTTGGGCTAACGGCCGGTGTAATTGCTCTCAGTGGCGCCGCAGTGATGGTTTACTTGAAACGATCTCAGCTGTGATCTCCAAAACTGGAGGATGGATTTCTTTCTCGTTTCTTCTCATTTTTGAGGAGCAGGATTGGGGTGGCATTCGGAACAAGCATTCCCATCAGCTAATGCATTCTGATGCTTTGCCTTCACCCTGGTGCCATTTAGAAGCTAAAAACTGACGGAAATTACTGAAATGAAGTTCGCATCTGTGATCTGTTGATGAACTGAAGGTCCCTACAGGCCAGGACAAGATCATTGTTGTTGGAGTAGGTGAATTTCTGGGCAGAACGGCCTGCCCATCTTTGTTCATTCTGCACGAGCGTGGACAATTTCACGACTATGGTGTAATGTGTAAACACTACATATACGTTCCCTGTTCATACTTATGTACTAGTTTGTAGATATAAACAGATGAAGTAAGCTCATTTCAGATGACACTGTTGTTTCAGAGGGTAATACTGATTCGTCTGTCAGGCGTTCATGTTGAGTTTGGTAAAACTGCATTCTGTAACTCCTTGTGACAACTACATCAGCTGAGCTGCAGGCTCCTGAACGCCTGTTTAACTACAGTAAGTCATGGTTTACAAGAAATGAAACGATCTAGGCTGACTTTGGGAGAGATCGAAGACTTGTGCACATCAATATCGGCAATCAATATCGGCAGCAGGTAGCATCTCCAAGGTTATGTAATTGGACTTGGCATTTACTAATTTGCATAAAACTCTTAAAAAACCCTCTTTAATGGTTATACATTTAGCTTTTGTATTTTCCTTAACTTGGCATTTGGAGGGGGAGACTTGGCATATATGCCAAGCCAGTCCGGTTATGCAAATTTATCCCCTCCCTCGCGCGACGCCCCGCCCGCCCCTCGCGCGACGCGCCGCCAAGAAAAAACCCGCGAAGCCACGACGTACCGCGCGCGCGTCTCCTCTTGCGCGCGATTCCTCCATCGATCATCTTGGCCAGGTACGTGAGTCTCATAATTCTTCATCTCCATCGATCATCTTGGCCAGGTACGCGAGGACGAAGGACGGCGAGAGGATGAGGACCGGCCGCCGCGAAGACGGACTGGACGCCGCGACGACCGACCAGACGCGCGCGAAGACGGACTGGACGCCGCGACGACCGACCAGACGCGCGCGAAGATTTTGCTGCGGAAGAAAAAACGCGTGCCAAAGAAAAAAATGTCGGGAAAAAAAATTGTGGGCCCAAATTTCCCTAAAATGCCAAGTGCAAATGTATAACCATTGGAGATCACACCTTTTTATCCTTGCCATTTTCATTAGGGGGTTTGCAAATTGCCTCAAATGCAAAACTCCAATTGCATAACCCTTGAAGATGCTCTAACTGAAGGATTTTGTCCACTCACTAACCGCCAAGAAAGGAAAGGAGATAGAGGACACACGTCAAAACTGAAGCTCCAGAGAGTACCTGATGTCCTACCAGTTAACTGAATTTCCTACAGCTGCCATGCTATGCATCATCGTGTTGATATGTCATCACTTTTGCAGATAATGATAAAAGTAAATTCACAGAAACCATTGCACTGACAAGTGATAAGATTCAGAATGTTATAATGTCCCTTTATTTCACACAATACAAAGATCACAAACAAAACTAACAGATAACCGACACGACACATGTACCATTTTTTTCTGGAACTAGACTAGAAGAAGAGGAACAGAGGGGTTACAAGAAGCAAAGAAGGAAAAGCAGGGGTGGGTGCTCTCATCCGTTCTTCCACGAGCAGTGAGAGTCTTAGACCAATAATCCGGAAAAGCATTGGCGGCCGGCCAAAGGCGGGCGCCACGGAGCTCCTTTCGTCGGTGCCCCATGGGCGTGCTGGAGTCGTCGTCGCGCGAGGTAGATGAGTGCCGTCCCGGCCCTTGCCGCCCTCCCGGGACGGAGGAGCGCGGCGCCGTGTCCTCCCTGGGCTGGCCTCGCCGGTGGACGTGGACGGCGGTTGACGGCGACTTCGTCTCCGTTGCTGTGCTCGAGGCGAGGGGGAGACCGCCCCTCGATCGAGCTAGGTGGTGAGCGACATGCGAGCTCGCCTTCCCTGCGGCGGCATGGGCTGCCTTTGCGTCGTGCCTGTGGTGCTGCATTTATAGCCTGGGGATCGTAGTTGGGCGCACGATCGCGATGCATGCAGCGCGATCGGCCGGGCGGGCGGTTACTGATTGACTGAGTGCCTTTGTCCGGGTTCCATGCGCGTCCGGTTGTTGAGTTGCAGAACTTGGAACGCATGCCGTTTGTTCCTTCATCGTCCTTCCTTCCAGCATCGGACTCTATTTTTGTACACATTTTTTGTGGTACTAAATTGATGTTATATATTTGATTCTTGCTGTAATTACTTGTAATTATATAGCATTATTCATTACGGCCTTGTATATATCTCACAGAATCGTTCTGTTTTTTTTTTTCACCACAGAATCGTTCTGTAATAAGGAAATGCAAAAGATGTTGATTTACACCTGTTGAACAAGTATGATCAGCTGCTAATGTGACATAGATGTAATTTTCTAAATGTTAAAAACATTTATGCTGGTTCCATCTCATGTTTTTGTTGTGAAAAGTTTTCAAAAATGTGTTTAGATATTAATTAGCACATTTTGAGTATTTTTTAGTTTTTTCTTATTTTTCTAGGTCCAAATATATTTTTAATATCTTCTATAGATATTTTCATGAGCTCTAAATATTGGGTTCATCGTGACCCAATGTATCTCTAGTTTAGTTCTTAGAATTTTTATGTACTTAGAGCAATTCCAAGAATCTCTTTATATCCTTTCTTATTTCTAGCAGTAGGGATTTTGGTGAAAAAAAAACACTCCATCAAGTTCTTTAATTAAATTTGAAAATAGAGACATCCTCTACTTTGGAATTTTCGCTAGCGAATTTAGAACATGGTTGGCTTAGAGTACGCAAAATATATAGACAAACTATTGGATTGTGGAAATATATAGAGAACAATTTTATTCAAACGGTTCTTCAAATAATGATTTAGAGAGTGAGTTTAAAACCCTGTTTGGTAGGGTTCTTCTCTAGCTTCTACTACTGAGCCCTACCAAACTGTAAATAGAAAGAACCATTTTCTAGTGAATAATAAAGCAGGAGCTAGAGTCGCTTTTGAGGAGCTGGTTTCTCCAAAATGGCTAGCTCCTCAAGAGGAGCCTTGAGGAGGAGCCCCAAATCCCTAAAAAAAAAAAAAAAGAGAGCACCAAACAAGGCTAAGAGAGACCTTAGAGATGCTCTTATAAATGATTTTTTTTTTGAGTTGTTAAAAACCTTTTTTCAGGTTATTTACGGGATCTTTCATAAGAAAAGTGAAACTGACTTGAAAACCACTTCTACTCGAGTGAGTCAGGTAACTTAAATGGTTTTATAAGATATTCGGTTTTTTCTTTTCTGAACGCAAAGATATTCGGTTTTTAGTTAAAGAGAAAAATCATGCTGGTATTTCAATTTGGCAAGGAAAACGACTTTTTCATTAGCGTATACAGAAGTACTCCAAAGCTCCAGCCCCAATGTCGGTTGCTCTATAACCAGGATTCACCTCCCCGGCGCCGTCGCTGCTCAGCTCCCACTCCTCACCGCTCCGCCGCCGCGTTTCCGCTCCGTCACTCCCGCTGTCGTTCGTTCCTGTATCGGGGTCGCCTCGCGGCGGATCCCGGCCGACGCAGCCTCTTCACGGCCGCCGCCGGCGCAGTGCAGGTCGCTGCCCCCTGCCGGACTGCTCCCCATTTCGGTCGGTAGGTCGTCTTCGAGAGTGCGTCGTTTTCTTAGAACGAATAGAGTATATGTTGGTTTAATCGCTCTCTGGTGGCGAAATTGCAGATTAAACTCTTCATTCATGCTGAAGGTGACTGAACACCACCCACGGTTTGCATCTGCTGATCTGCATCTGTATGGTGTGATGTGGCCATGGTCCTTGGGCGTGCGCCTGTCCTCTTCATGACTTGATATAGGTACGATCCTCCCTGATTCTTTGCTCAAATAGTATAATAATAATGATGTGTGGTGTACAAAACATGGGTTACATAATAACGTATTTTTTTAATAAAGAACAGTGATTACAGATTGATAGCACAAACATGTGTGTTCTCCCTCTTGGGGAACAATTCGTGGGGAATCTGAAAATCATCAGAGAAGAAACAAATGCTTCATCTTCGTTTGTTCTGTCCTATGAAATTTTGTACCTAAATAAATTATACACAAATAACTCAATTTATCCATGTACATCCATTGTATGGACTGCGAGAATCCAAGTACAAACAATAGATAAGAGAATCCAGGTACAAACAATACATAAGAGTAAGTCCAATTTGCAGGGCAATAAGTACAACATACTTCTGTATGATAATAATGTATAAAACAAGAGAGTAAAGGACAGTCCATCAACCTCTGCGGATAGAAAGATGGATCACATAAGATGTTCAGGCTCATGCCTGGTTACAACACAGTATTTTGGTAGGACATGCAGGAAAATAAATATCCACCCCATAAAAACTTGTTTTCCTCTTGATGTTCCGATGGAATTCTGACACTTCAAAGAGGCCGTTAGCGTGGCACCCCAAGAGATGATTGAAAATCCCGCTCCAAGCTTTTGAGTCTTTAGCTGTATTGAGACTCTGAATTAGAATTTCCACCCAAGCTAATAGAAACTGTCTCATATCTAGATTCAGCTCTTGTACAAAGCAATGGTTTTTTCTCTTCAGCATTATCTTGGACAACATGGCATGAGTTTGACCTTTTTGTTCTCAAGAGCTGCAAATTCATCTCGACTTGCTTCATAGTAGGTCTCTCTTCACTGTTGAGTCTCAAACACATCTCCGCAAGAGAGGCAACGCTGTTAATCTCTTCCTCGGTTGCTTCCTCACAAACCTGAGTAGCCACTATCTCTTTTATTGACCTTGCCTTTAGTTTCCAAAGAAAGTAATTAGAAAAGTTTTGCTTTGACCCTGTCTCGCTGGTAAAGATAGGCTCCCTTCTCAGAAGTAGTTCCACAAGCACAACACCGAAACTATATACATCACTCTTGTCATTTAGCTGCCCAGTATGGTAATACTCTGGGTCTTAGTACCCAAATGTACCTTGGACATTTGTAACAACATGAGTTTGATCAATAGGAACCAATCTAGAAGCACCAAAGTCTGAAACTTTTGCAGTATAGTTTGAATCTAGCAGTATGTTAGAGGACTTCACATCTCGATGGAAGACTGATACTGATGCCGCTGAGTGGAGATAATAGAGAGCTCCTGCTGCTTCTGCAGCAATTCTTAGGCAGTCATCCCATGACAAAGAGAAACCACTACTTGAACTAGAATGTAGAATTTCGAATAACGAACCATTTGAAATGAAGTCATAGACCAACAGTGGGACCTCAGTTTCAAGATAACACCCAAAAAGCTTCACTATATTTCGATGATTTATTTGAAAGAGAATTTCTACCTCATTAATGAATTGACTGATCTCACCTTCCTCAATGTTCTTTGAACTTTTTATTGCTACCACACGTTGGTCAGATAAGATACCCTTATACACCATGCCATGCCCTCCACGGCCAAGGATTCGTGTAGGTTCAAAATTGCTTGTTGCCTTTTCCAGGTCTTCCAAAGTGAAATTCTTTGTTTTTTCACTTGCATTTTCATCCGATGATATTAGTTGTTCCAAGAGGAGGCCTTTATTTTTCTGAAAATATTTTTTTCGTTGTTGCTTTTGGATGTCTCTTTTCCATTTGCGAAGAATCACTATTGCACTCAATCCGACAAGTAAAATTCCGAAGCCACTGCTAAGCCCAATCACAATACCTGCCAAATTTATGCTTCTTAGTCTGATTCTGCTTTATCTTCTCCATGTTAATTTTCAAATTACTATTGTATAAAGCTCACCTAATAGAAGATTTTGCTTTTTTATTGGGGTGTAATGCATTATCGTGGTATCATATTGTGTTTTGTCTGGGCAACTGTTGCAATTATATCCTCCTAGAGTATTTTGGCACACTCCTCTGCATATTCCTGGTGTGTCACACTCATCAATATCTGCAGGCATATCTTAGTAAGGTGAGCGAAAATTACAAAGTAGAGAGACTTCATACTTGCTCTGTTAATTGGAAAAGCTACAAATGCCCTTGTTAATTGGAGAGTAGAAGAAAGGTGGAATTTTCTAGTCCAACTGAACTTAGAGAAGCTATAGGTAGATTCCCAGAACCTTATTGTGATCTGGAAAAACCTGACTGTTGGGTTTCTTTCTGGAAAAACGAAGAAGTTTATTGAAGATCCCATGTGTTGGAGCACAAGGATCATCTTTATTCATGAATGTGATTTGCGGAAAGTTTTGTTCTCACCCATAATCCAGATTGAATTTCAGTTTTATCACAGAGTTATGTATTTAAAATGCTGAGGCAAACCCTAATTAGTGAGAAAGCTAGCAAAGATATTAATCAGCTGTAAATATTTAAAATTCGGGTCACCAGTCTATTGACTTTAGTCTGGTTATTGCTATCTGTGTGTAGCTTGTTATGTTTTCCAGACATTGTTGTTCACTGAAGTTTGCCAAAAATCAGAATACAGAGGAGGATTCTGCTGTCTCGGCTCTAGACAGTAGACAACCTAAAAGATTCAAAGTTCTAGTATGCAATCAGAGAGTGATGATTATAATCTCTTCAGAAGGATTATAGATTTTTCAGGTATAGATGTCTCAGAATTGGTTGCTTGAGTTCAAAACTAGGAAATATCTGAATTACAGCTTTAGACCATAGATTTCCCTAGATTGAAAACATATAGATCTGTTGTTGAGAACTGAAACTGGACTGGACTATATCTATCAGTACCTACTGTTTTAGTTGCTCTTTTTTAGGGTATGACAAGGGGGGTTGCTCCCTACTGATTATATATATTAGAAAAAACAGGGTATAAAGAGGTGCCTTACAACAATTAATAGACAAATAAATCAGTCACTGCTGTTTTAGTTATAAGTAATCTCCAAAATGCAATCCCTTGTTGAATCATTATGGTTAGGATCTCAAAAAACATCAAATGCATGTGCAGTACTCTCGAGAATGCAATAAGTTTCTAACCAAAGAAGATAAGGCAGAAAGGAGAGAGGGAGGGAGACCTTGGCAGCCATTGTGTATGTATGGATTCCCCTGAAATCCCTGCAGACATTGGCATCGATAACCAATGTAACCATCTATTGAGTTGACACCCAAACATATGCTACTGATGCTTACACATGCATATCCTGACTTGTTCAAAATTGCCTCCTGGCAGGTCAGATTGGCAACAGCCCAGTTCACAGAGGATGATTCCCCAGAACCAATGTACAGGCCAGGTTCCTTAGATACATACACAGATGTCTCCTGTTCGTAAGATGGTGTGCACTTAATGTCCACAAGCCCCTCATTGATATGTATATATGTCACCTGATGTTGATCATCGAACTGGAGACTGGAAGATGCTGTATTTGTGCAGTTGAGTTAAAATAGCTTTCTTGCAGAACAACCTTCTTCTAAGCCAAAAGGGAATGGGACACTGATGTTACCGCATGATCGCTGGCAGTTGTCATTTTGTTGAATTGGATTATATCCTAAGTTTGACAAAATAAATTCAAAAGTCACTAATGTTTATTTGGAGAATATTCAAGTTCTTTAGCATATAAGAAATGTTAGGCATTTGAGCAATCATGGTGATGCAATAAAACTAATATATATGGTGCTCATAGACATCATGGCCGAGGAAGATGACAGCAAGACTGAAGAAGTACATTATAAATTATAATATAATGGATTGTCCATGATTTTATAGAAAGCAAATACGCATGCACATTTGCAAATATGAGGTAGTACATTTGTAAAATGTTTTCATTAATATTCTTTTAACTATGTGTGCATGCACATGTCCCCACATGTCAGTTTATCTGCTAGTGGCATTTAATGATGAGGCAAACATTCAGCTGCATATAGAGATTGGCCATGAAACGGAGTACCTTTCATGGCCACTCTACATATATGCATGTTATTCGCATAAACACAATCTAGACATCCATATGTGATATGTCTATACCTATCTGAAAACATCATATTTTTAGGTTTTTTTTTGGTGTCTTTAGCCTTGACATTTCAGTTAGATGTTTAGGTCCACCGATGCGAGGCCGCCCCCAGCGCGGCCGCACCTGCAGGCGTGGGCGAGCGCCCGACAGTGCTCACTTTTCCTCCTCCCTCACGGCGGCGGCGCGGCGCCAAGGCGAGGCCGCCCCCAAGCGCGGCGGTGGCAGAAGGCGCGGGCGAGTGCGCCCGGCTCCACGGCTATGGCAGGCGGCGGTGCGGCGCCGAGGCGAGGCCGCCCTCAATCGTGTCGGCCCCAGCGTGGTGGTAGCGGCGAGGGAGGCACCCAGCGGGGCTATGGCGGCGATGCGGGATGAGCGCTCGTCATCTCCTGTGCGGCTCTGGCGAGCGCGCCCCCAAGCGGCGGTGTGAGCCAGCGTCTGCACGGCGGTGTGGCCTGCCCGACGATGCGGTGGTAGGCCCTCTCCCTTGCTCCTTCTCTCCTTAACTCACCAGCATGCTCATCGCCCCCGTTCTTACCTGGGTCGATCTAGGTCCTCCAAAATCGGATCCATGGCCTCCATGGCTGGATCCGTTCGTTTCTCCACCGGATCTGGCTTGGTGGCGTCTCTCGCAGCGTCCTCTCCCTGGGACAGCCACCGCTGGCCACCGTCGGCCTGGGCTGACCGTGCTGTGCCGTGTCATGGCCTTGGTCGGGCTGCTGGTTCTGCCGCCGCCTTGGCTGCTGGCCACCGGACGCGACAGGCTGGTTCGCTGCTCCATCCTCGGTGGCTTCCAGTCCGATGGAACGACAGGAGCGGAATGCGGCGACCCGGTCGAGGGCACGACGCGTGCAGCAGCAACCCGACCCCCTCCCAGCAACACGATCTGTGCACGGGCGCCATTGCAGTCCGTTCTTGCCTAGGCGAGGTATGTGCTCTTCCCAAGCGCTCCCCTGTCTTGGTTCTTGAATTCTAGGTGCATTGATATTGTTCTTGTCTTCTGTGTCCACCCTATGACGAAGGTGTTGCTTGACTGATGCAAGATGTGGAAAATCTCTTGGGAGGAGGTAAACTGGAGCCTGCAATCGAAGGTTGAGTTCCATAGATTATAGGTTTAATTGTGCAGTCCAGTTATGTTAAAAGCCTTGTGTCATATAGTAGATCACGTATATATGTTCAAAAACTCCAGTCCAAATACATTCTTCGATGATCTATATCTGGTTTCTTTTTCTTCCTAAATTTAGGATTCGTATTAATTAACTGAAATTTGTTATGCAGACAATGCAATATGCTTCATTTTGTTTCTACACTTCAATCATGAAGGAATGCAGGTAATTGTTTTTCATCTAAGCGACACATTGTACTAACCTCTTAGTTGATTAGTTTGGGTGTAGTACCATATATCACTTTTTGGCATTGCAAATAGAGATAGAAGAGATAGACATGAGTTTCTAGCCTGGCAGATTTTTCTTGCTCTTTCCCTCAGAGGAGTAGTCTCTTTTCTTCCCCATCAGCTTATTTGTATTCTTAAATGGAAGTGTTCACTTCTCGGCATGTACTGCATTTATAACAAAGAAACCAGCGGCAAAACAAGGTTGAGTTGAAAGTAGAGGCTCTGTTACAGCAAATTATCCCTCATATTCTTTTAGACATGTTACCTTTGGATTATAACTCTCAGTTTGTGTGCAAAAGTTGAAAAGAATTTATGTGTCATTCCCAAAGTTTGATTGCAGTAAAGGGACAGAGTTTATATGCTCCTCACAATATTGAAGTCCTTTTATGCTATCAACTATATCTTATCTGATGCTAATTCAGGGTTACTTCTGGGCGTAGGTGATTGAAAAGGCCTTCGTTCCCTACTTTAGCTCCATGAATATTATCTAAAAGGTATCATATCTACTCTTTCATTACAATCAACGGATTCCATAGCACATATTCGCTATTTCTTATATACCCAAGGATTAGAAGTAATGATCCCTGTCAATTCACAGTCAGAGATAAGACAGTGTGCATCCATAAATGATATGCTTCCTGTGATTGGATTTCATGTGATGCTAGCAAATTTAGTTTATCTAAATCTATCTTTATCTATTGCAGGTTTGCATGTGTGATGGTTAATGCTAGAATGAATTGTGCTTCTACCCTGTACTCCTTGAGGTAGTGGTCCTTCCATTAATTTATGTTGTTTCATAAGTCAGTTCTCTCATGTATCTATTGCAATAAACATTTATCCAATTATAGAATATATGATACGCTTCAAATCTATGTGCACGGTTGGTCCAGTATTTGGTTTGATTATTAGTTTTAGCTCCTTTTTATTTATTATCTGCATATTCATTTTGGTCCTTGGGTTACGGTATAAAGCATTGATAAGGTTTCAGATCGGTGGCTTTGTTTTTTCAGGCTCACGGTAGTAAACAAAGGATATATAATGTGCTGCTCGTGCTGCGTGAGCTCCGGTGGATACTCGACCGGATCCATGGGCTGCTTGCTCCACTATGCAGTGGAGGAGAGCTTGCTATGCGGTGACTAAGTGCTCGTGGTGCTTGGATCTTTGCGTGCTGGGCTTGGTTTGGTATGAATCTTACTACCGTCTTCGCTTCGTTCGTCTGCTGATATTATTTGTGTCAGATATGCTATCTTGTGGTTGGATTTGTATTGTGTTCCATCCGTTTCGTATAGACATTACTGATGTGCTAATGATTTTCATTTTTTTTCCTTTCAACTTAGATCACGCATGTGCTTCTACTACGTTTTTCCTTTTGTTTAAAGTATTTTGAACAAAAAAAAGAAAACTTTCATTTCCTTGTTGCATTTGGTGACCAGATTGATATTTTTTTGCCGGCTGCATCATGCCTATCCCTGTTGCAAACTGTGTCAGCCTGGTGTGTCTTGGCATATGGATTAGTAGTCTTCAGATGCAATGCCTATCTATGGAGTCGAGATTGACGTGCCCTCTGTTGGGGACGCAAAGCCTTGTCGTAGTGTTTTCTTCTGTTTGCAGGTGCATTGTGTGGCCCTGGCTATGAGCAAGCTGCTCTGCACAGTTAAAAAATTGCCTTTGCCTTTTGTACTGGAGAGACGCTATACAATGACAGTTTATACCAACTTGAAGAAAATTAGTCTGCACATGGTGACTAACATGGATACAGACTTGGAAGATTTAATTGTTCTTTTTTGCATAGTTTATACCATCACACTGTCATCCTAGGCCATATTCTGGTGTCAGGGTTCAGATAATTTAAAACAGATGTCATTCTGAATTCAAAATGCTTTGTCATTAACTAACTATTAGTTCGAGAGAATTATCTTAGTGAACCCACTTGCTCCCACAAAATCTTGTCACATATTCAGATGTAGTCTAGACATGGATCCATGATGGATCGCTGATGACCAGTGGTAGGTAATACTTCTATGTGCTAGGCTTCCAATAAAATGTATATTGCAAAAACATGCTGTCTGTCTAGGGATTTCATGTTGCAGAGCCTTCATGTAGTGCCAGTTTATGTAAGGTTTTAGAAAAGTAGTTCTATAATATTTTTCATTTAGCATATGCCACATTTCTTAGTGCATATCTATTGCAACATAGTAGTTATGTACTGTCTGATTCTTCTTCTTACTGCAGAAAAGCAAATTGGTTTTGAAACTCAATTTCATTTCAATTTTTATTTACATCCGTTTACTTCAGATTACCTACCCTAGCCTTTTAGTCTAATGTTTAATTGTGACAATGGACAGATATGATTAAGATGGAAGACAAATATGGTAAAGGTGGAACCACAGCTATGGCAACTGCAGAGAAACTTCCTCAGCCTAAAACACATAAGAAATGGGGGTCATGAAAATTCGGTTGTTAGGTCAGCTTCTACATAGGTGCCATCCAGTTCGGCACTGAAGCAAATTCATCAACATCGTGTTGTGGATGTTTGAGAGGTTTTGAAATAACTGTGTTGCTCCACAGCATGCACATGGTATCGCTAGCACTCGGTCACTATCTGGACAGAGAAAGTTGAGCATCATTTCTTAGTTGACCTGTGCTAGGCTATGTATTGTGCTATTTTTGCCATAGAATAGTGCAATATAGTCGTGTATTATTTGTCCGAGAAACCCTGCAGATATATTTTGATCTATTGTTGATTACTTGAACAAAATAAAATTCATTGCTCAGGGTTCAGATTTTCAATGGATACAGTAGCGGAAACAATTTCTTTAGAGGAATTCAACTTTCATATTTATTCTTTCTCGATATTATTATACCTCTCAAAAACTGCGACCAATCACTTGCGCGCATGGGCGCGCGCCAATAACTAGTAGCCATCATAGCACATGCTATGGTTACACAGGCATAGTTTGCCCTGTCATCCTTGGCACTGACCCAAGTCGGCTGATCCACAATAATCCAGCGGATTGCGGCAACGTCTGAAGTTATGTTGATGCTCTCCCATAGGGAGCTTCGGTTTGTGTGCGGGCCAAGTGCACCTCTGCTGTGGAGGACAAACTCTAGCTGGAAGTCTGCGACACCACTCAACAACCTGATGTAGTAACATCCGGTTCCATTGCAATTCTGCCTGGCCACCTCTTCCGTGATCTCTGCATCAGGACTACAGGTAACTGTAGAGAGCCTCACGGACGTTTTTGTATCTTGGTGAAGTCTGTATATATCAAAGTCACAGCCTGTGATGTTTAGCCCCGCGTACTGCAGGGTGAAAGCTCTTCAAGGTTCCCACGACATGCTGTAGGTGCTGACACAATGTATCATGGGTATTTCCTGGGAAAGGCTGATCTGTAACCAGTTGATTTTTCTGCTTAATGAAAAACGTGCTTAGTCGTGATCGCAAAAAAATGTAACCAGTTGATTCCATCAGAACTAACATCAAAATCATCAACGATCTCCGTGATACCGTCATGAAGGTAGAGCCTAGGGGTTGCGTGGTGTTGTCGCAGGTAAGACTGAAGTCGGGAGACCTGAAACAATTGGAGCCGTTGCCGAATGGGTAGTTGAAGGTGATGTTGCCACAGCTTCTAGGGCAACCGTCTGGAGGAGTGTTGCTGCTACCTTGGCTCGGTACGATGACACCAGAAGCTTGCTTAGATGTAATCACAGTGAAGTCAAGCACAGAATACAACAGCAAATCGAGTAGCAGCCTCATTTCCACCGGTAAAGAGTTTTTAACTTCTGAAACTTGAGAAAAAAAAAAGAGAAACGAAGCTGATATTGTGGGAGTACTTGGACACACAAACGAGCTAGCCGTATTAGTACACAGAACTACACCAGAGAAGAGGAAGGTAATATTTACTCCACAAAGAATTAGCAATGGTCTTCCTGCTTTATTGTCTTGGTGGGAATGAATGGGAAGACCACATAGTTGTCGTCGTCGTCTCCGACGGCGACAGTCTGCACGCCAACGTGTTTATAAAAAAAAAAAAGGTCTGCATGGCATGCAATGATGAGATCCACTCCACAAAGGTGACCTTTAAGCAGGTTAGTTATATCCACTTCTTTATGTCATTTGTAGCTATGCTTTGTTTTTCTTATGTGGCACAAGCACAATGAACAAAGGGAAAGATTGTTGCAGCATATATCACACAAATGAACTATGTTATTTTTCTTTCTGAATTCGAATGGCTTCGTTTGGCTCCAGCTTAGCTTATTGCTACAATGTATGAAGGAGTCAGAACTGGTAAAGGTAAAAAAGAAAAGCTTAGGCTTCTAGTTCATTTGGAGAAAAGAGATAAAAAAACAATTTCTTACTACAGTATAGCTACAATATACGAAGCCGAAGTTGGCCGAAGCTCCACTAAATGAGGCCTAAATGATCTATGTTAGAGGGGCAATTATCATTTACTTGACCATTATTTCATGTACTAGAGGTTCTCCTTTTTTGTTTTTTTAATAAAGATACTCAAAGAAGTGCCACTACAAGAAATCTGGGCTTCTATGACAGTGTCCGAATTCAGAAACTGGTCGTATACTACAACTTTGTTGGAGATGACAGACGTTTGTGACAGAGTCATGACTAAATATCTGCTCAAAGTCGTAATAGCCTGCTTATGTGACACATTATGATGATATTTATGACATGCTTGACTGTCATAGTCATTTGATGATTTTTCTAGAAAAGAAATGCTTGGATCATTCGTGCTTGCAAGCATGTCCTACTAATAGTGGGTCCCAACAAATATGAAATCTCGGCACTAAGCTAAAAAGCAATGTGTTGTGGCGTAATATTTATTGTCACATCATCTTTCATCGCTTAATAAAATTTGAAAACATCTCCAGAAAAAATTATAAAGTTTAGTTTGAAATTTTGATTTTATTTTGGGGCATTTCATTTTTGGTTTGAAAGCACTTAAAAAATTCATCAAATCATTTTTGTGCATTTTGAAAGAGTTGAAAAAATCATCGAAACATACTTTGGTGTCCTTTTTTTTGTCCATTTCATCTCTAATCTCCAAGTTAAAAAGGTAGGGAAAAAATAAAGGGAACATTTCTAGTGCAAACCAGGTTCTCCATATAACCATGCAAACTTCTAATTTGGGTCACATGATGTTGATCCAATAGGGGGGCGCAGGGGGGAGTGGGAGGGGGGATTTGTAAAATTGTGATTAGGAGCAGGCGGTTAAGTGCAAAATTACTCAATCCCCCTGCGCCCCTTGGATCAACATCATGTGGCCTAGATTAGAAGTTTGCATGGTTGCACGGAGAGGTTGGTTTGCACCAGATATGTTGCCAAAAATAAAAGGAAGAAAAACCGTAGCAGTAGGAGTTCAAAGCTCTAGACCATTAACAGACTAAGGAATATTGTTTTTTTTTTTTGGTGCACATTAATTCTATACGTACCTGTAGTTCATGGGACTCGGCCTGAGTAGTGGCAGGCCGGTAGCAGCTTCCCTTGTCTTTTTCGTAGATATATGTTTGGTCGGTATCCACTCAAAAAAAAAAAAAGATATGTTTGGCCGGTCAAAGATGTATATAGTATAGAGTAGTGGCAGGCAGTGAAATTAGATATGCATAAAGCATATGATAGAGTTGAATGGAATTTTTTTTGAAGCGCATAATGATTAAACTAGGGTTTGACAGGAATTGGTGGATCTCATAATGACTTGTGTCACTTTTGTTCGATACAATGTTCGGTTTAATTCAGTTGAAACAGAGATTTTTGTTCTAAGCCGTGGGTTGCGGCAAGGGGATCCTTTATCCTCTTTTCCTACTTGTGGTAGAGGGCCTATCAAGTATGCTACAAAGGAGCTGAAGAACGAGGTGAGTCGGAGGGGATTAAGATGTGTAGGGCCTATCAAGTATCCCCTTCTACTATTTGCTGATGATTCACTTCTTCTTATGAAAGAGGATCACAAAAATGTTGTTTGTGTCAAGGGAATTCTGGACGCATATTATGCTAATTCTGGACAAATGCTAAGTGAAGCAAAATCCAGTGTTTATTTTTCCAGAAACACAGATGTTGATATCAAGGCGGAAGTATGCAGCGTTTTACAGATTATGACAGAGTCACTTACAGATACATACTTGGGCTCCCAGCCCAGGTAGGAGTCGAGAGAAGTGACTGTTTCAGACATTTGATTGATCGAGTAAGTGCAAGAATCTCTGGTTGGAAAGAGAAGCTCCTACCCGCACTCTTCGACCTCTATATTCATCCTCTAAAAGAAATATTCCATCCTAGTCACCATAAAATATACAGTTTCTCCGCACTCATCCATTCTCTATATCATACTCTATCCACTGTGGGTCCACTTATCACTTTATCTAAATATATCCATGTGAGATCTAGTTTTGAAGGATTTATTAAAACAAATTCAATGGTGTAATCGAAATTTAATTTGGCTTTTTGGTTTGTGATTTATAACATTTTTTTAGTTGGTTAAAAAAATGGAGCCCACCACTGATTCCTCAGCATGTGGCCATGCGCGCGCGCTCTCTGCTGCGTTCTCATGGTGGGGCCGCTGTGCTTTTAGCGCTCCTCCGCCATCCCGCCAGAAGTATCGTGCACCGCTTGTTTACCGTCTCGCGTAGAGTACCCGCTGCAGCTGGTTTCTTCGCTACTCATCCGCGCTGGCACTTTACTGGTCGCTTTTACCGCTCCCGGTGCGGGTCGTCTAAGGAGGTTCTAATTAAGTCTGTTGCTCAAGCCATCCTAGTATATGCGATGATGGTATTTAGAATCTTGAAAAACATTTGTAAGGGAATCAGTGATACTATATCGCAATTCTGGTAGGGTAATGACAATGAACACAGAAGGATTCATTGGCAAGCGTGGTGGAAACTATGCAGTCCAAAACATAGAGGGATGGGATTCTGTGATATGCAAAGCTTTAACCTGTCAATGCTTGCCAAACAGGTTTGACGCCTATTATCGGAACCTAATTCCATTTGTGCTCGTGTGCTGCGTGCTAAATACTATCCTGATGGGTGCCTCCTTAATGTAAGCATTAAAGTGGGAGGAGCTCCCATACGTGGCAAGCGTGTTAGATGGCCTGGAGTGCTTTAAGAAAGGTTACATATGGAGAGTGGGCGATGGAACGTAGATTAATATTTGGGATATGACAATGACAATTGGATTCCGAGTAGTGAGAATCTAAAAGTCCAGACCCCGGCCCTAGAGGGCATATTTTAGTGAAGATGGTTGATGAGATAATAAACCCATTAACGGGGACTTGGGATGAAGATCAGCTGAGATCCCTCTTTTTTGCCGATAGAAGTTTAGAGAATTCTCCAGGTACTGCTGATAAGAGGCAGAGAAGATTTGGTGGCTTCTGATGAGATTCTAACATAGAGGTATGTTGAGCCTCGGGATCAAGTGTTCCCGACCATGGGAACCTCCGACCGACCCCTCTGGGAAATCCCGGGGGCTTAGGGGCTATAGCCCTCGGTTGCGTCCGCACGCACCCTTCGGTTAAGGAAGAGGCCGAGCCCGAGCATACCCTCTGCCTCTGCCTCTGCTCGAGGCTCGGGGACTCGCCCGAGCCTCAGACTCCCGATCGACGGGAGCCTAAACCCGATCCTTGGTCCCTCTCGGCCTTCAGCGCTAGCCAAGGCCCGGGATAGAGAGGAGCACCCCGAGCACCCATGGCTCGGGGAACTCCCCAACCCTGCCCAACGGGCGCGATGCTATCAACCACCCCGACAGGATCACACACGTGGCATGACACAAGGGCACTCCAACGGCTTTAGGGCCACGGAGACTCCCGAGCCTGCTCGTCAACCCCTCAGGCCAAATGCCTTCACCGCCATGAAGCCTCCAGAAGGCGGACCCGGTGGAGGCAAGTCCAAGACGATAGAGTTTGACATCCAGCATGTCAGAACACAGGAGACGGACGACGCCCCGGGCTTCTTCGACTCCACGATAATGCCAAGGTCCATCCACGTCGCTACAAGATCCTCCTGGACTGCACGTACCTTAGGCTAAACCACCCAAACTGCTATGTACCTGACCTTAGTCGAATATAAGGGGAAGGTCGGATCCTAGATGGGGGGGGGGTGGGTGGAGGGGAATTCGATCAATTCACTCGCAACCTCGCGAACTCGCTAGCGCTCTGCACTGAGAGCCTGGCCCCTCCACCGTCTTCTTCCTCTCCGGTGAAGATGGAGGTGGACTCCAGCGACGAGCTCCAAGGATCGACACCGAGGGATCCTCTGCCCAGTCTCTCTCATTACACTCTGTTGTAACCACCGATTTTGGGTGCTCTTGAATACAAGGATCATCTATTGCTAGAGGTAGGGCCCCGATAGCCTGAACTAGGATAAACTGTGCGTCATCTCTGTATTCTTGAGTCCATCCGAACCATCGGAGACACTCTCATGACACACAACGGAAAAAGTAACAATAATACAAAAAGTAAATTTATGAAAACCATTGCACTGACAAGTGACAAGATTCAGAATGTTATAATGCCCCTTTATTTTAGATAATATAAATAAAGATCATAAAAGAAACGGTAATTGTTTTAACCGGGTGTCCGGCCGATCCGGACAGACCCTAGCACTTGACCAAGCGTGAAGTGAAGAAGCGAAGCGACGCGACACGATCCCCTGCTACGGCTCCTTATCCGTTCGGTCCTCGTCCCGTCCCCACGACCTCCGCTCCCACTTTCTTCTCCACTCCTCTCTCTCTCCCCTCCTCCGCACTACTGCTGCTCATGCCGCGCTCGCTGCTGCTCTCCGGGACGGAGCCACGCTCGCATCCAGCTCGCTGTCGCCCGCCTGTTTGCTCTCCCTCCCTCCCCTCTGTGACCTCTATGTCACCGGAGAGGAGGGCAACAGCGGCGGCTTCCAGCGAGCCACACCGTCCCTCCCTCTTCTGCCTCCCTCCTGCTCCTACGACCTCCATGCCACCGAAGACGAGGGCGATGAGGGCTATGGCGGTAGCTTCCGGTGAGGTAGGTGGGTTCTTATATGAATCTGAGCCCTTCTCCTCCTTCTCCTTGGATTTGAGCTCTCCTCCTTTGGATCTGAGCTCTCCTCCTCCCCCTCCTACTCCTCCTCTGGATCTGGATATGAGGGCCACAGCGGTGGCTAGGGTTTCAGCGAGCTCTGTTGCAGTAGGCTTATTTCTGTTGTTGTAGTAGCATCGTTTTGCTGTTGCACAAGTATTTGTTCTTTGTTGCATTAGGTTATTTTGTTGCTTCAGCCTAATGTTGTAGCTATTGATCTGTGTTGTTGCAATAATATGTTCCAAAATGTTTCAGCTCGTTCAAACCTATTGTTGCAGCAGTTTGTTTCAGTGTTGTTACAATAATATGCTTATGGTGTTTCAATTGCTTCGATCTATTGTTGCAGTAGTTTGTTCGGTGTTGTTGTAATAATATGTTCATGGTGTTTCAGCTGCTTCAGCCTAATGTTTCAGCTGTTGTTTTTTTGTTGTTGCAATAATATGTTTCATGGTGTTTCAATTGCTTTAGCCTATTGTTGCACCTGTCGTTCCTTGGTTTATTGTGTTTTAGCCGGGGGTGATCTGGAGGCGTGTGGACTCGGCGGAACAGAGGTTAGCGGGGCTCTTTGTAGTCATCGCGGGTTAGTCGGGTTAACGGGGCTCACGGGGCTCTTCGTTGGCATCGCGGGTCGTGGGTTCGTCGGTGTTAACGGGGCTTTTCGTTTCACGAAAACGCAGCAGCTGCAGTTCGAGCGGGCGTGCGATCTCAGGGGCGGCGGCATTGATCCAGGCTGCTTGATTCCGCATGGGGCTTGAGGCAGGGGGTGGGGCAGGTTTTTTAATTTGTGGTTTTTGGATGGCTCGGTGTGAAAGGCCTGGCGTCCGGATGCGTCTCACACGTCGGACGTCCAGGCGCTAGTGCAGCCATAAAAGAAAACAACAGATAACTGACTCTAACATTGACATGATGTACCATTTTTCTAGAATCTAGATCAAGACTAGAAGAGTTGGAACAGAGGGGTTAGGAGAAGCAAAGAAAGAAAAGCAAGGAGGGTGGGTGCTCTCATCCGTTCTTCCGCGATCGGCGAGAGTCTTAGACCAATAATCCGAAAAAGCATTGGCGGCCGGCCAAAGGCGGTGCCACGGAGCTCCGTTCCTCGGGGCCCATGGGCGTGGTGGAGTCGTCGTCGTCGTGCGCGTGAGATGAGTAGTGGCTGTCCCGGCCTTTGCCACCCTCCCGGGACGGAGGTGGGCGGCACTGTGTCCTCCCTGGGCTGTATCCTCGCCGGTGGACGTGGACGGCGGCGGTGACTTCGTCGTCTTCGTTGTCGTCGTGCTCGAGGTGCAGGCAGAGCCGCCCCTCGATGGAGCTACGTGGTGAGCTCCATGCTCGCTCGTTTTCCTTGCGGCGGCATGGCTGCCTTTGCGTTGTGCCTGTGGTGTTGGATTCACTACGCCTGCTGAAGCCTGTAAGGGTGGCTACCAGAGACTGTAGGGGCGGCTGGTTACGGCCACCCTTCCAGGCTCATACTTAAAAATGGTGCCTTTGTAGGGGCGGCTCGGCCAGCCGCCCCTACAAATCGATTTGTAGGGGTGGCTAGATATTGAGCCGTCCCTATAAATCATTTTTTGAAAAACACATAAAAATGCCAAAAAATAGTAAAATATATTTTTTAATCCATGGAGGCCCCCGTCGGCCAGCCACACCACCCATCTATACCCTTGACATTTTTCATGAATTTTTCACGCTTTGCATCACCCGGGATTCGAACCGCCAACCTCTCCCTCGTGCGGTATCTCCTCTATCCACTGCACTACACACTCACATATGTCTACAAGTCATTTCGGTTCCCCCACATATTATACTAAATCGAGTGTAAATTACTTGTTTGAGGCCCTAAACGAATTCAAATAAAAAGTGCTCAACTACAAAGTTTTTATAACTTTTAGAGATCTACATTTTTTGTTTAGAAAGTTTCTCCATTCGAGGTCGATTATAAAATTTGAATTTTAAATTTGAGAAATTCAAACGTACTTTTGCATGGCAAGATGATTTCATTTTAAAAGTTGTCAACTACAAAATTTCATAACTTTCCAAAATCTACACTTTTCATTTAGAAAGTTTTTCCATCCGAGGTCATTTGAAAAATTTGAATTTTAAATTTTTAAAATTCAAATGTAGTTTTTTATAACAAGATGACTTCAAATTAAAAAGTTGCCAACTACAATATTTCATAAATTCTTAAGATCTACAAAGTTTATTTTGGTTGTTTTTCCATCCGAGATCATTTGAAAAAATCAAATTTCAAATTAGATAAATTCAAATGTAGTTTTCCTTAACAAAATGAATTCAAATGAAAAAATTACCAACTACAAAATTCTATAACTTCTCAAGATCTATAAAGTTTATTTTGGTTATTTGGTCATTTGTTCATCGACATGGTGATTCTAATATTATTCACAAATCTTATATATCTCTTTTATAGTTTTAGAAACTACAAGAGAGATATGTAGGATTTGTGAACAAATTTACTTTCACTTTGTTATACGAAAAAATGATCAATATAAAAAATGTACATCTTGATGAGTTATACAACTTTTATGTTTATGACTTCTTCAGCCGAAATCGTTTGATGTTTCCAAATGTTGCTCGAACTTGTCATTTTTTAAATTTAAATTTTGAAATATACACAAGAAAAGATAACCAAAAGAATAGAAGTAAGAACACAATATCTTGATAGATCATAATTTTAGAAAATTTTAGAAAAAAACATCACATTTAGAGTTAGTTTGAGGAAGTCACAAATTAAAAAGAGAAATAAGTGTTCTTCAACGATTTGAAATTAAATTTAAAACAATATTTTGAACCATCAAATGAATTCAAATAGAAAAGTGGTTAAAAACATGGATTCATAACTCTTCGTGATCTACAAATTTTATTTTGATCATTTCTCCATCCGAAGTCGTTTTCAAAAATTCAAAATTTAGTACTTCATTTTAAATATTCGGCGTTCATTTGTAGGGGTGTCTCAATATAGAGCCGCCCTATAAATCGATTTGTAGAGGCGGCTGGATATTGAGTCGCCCCTACAAATAGAGAACCATTTGTAGAGGGGGCTCATTATAGAGCCACCCCTACGAGAAAAAGGGTGGCATACCTACAAATGGTTTTTAACGTAGTGATTTATAGCCTGGGGATAGGAGTTGGACGCACGATCGCGGCGTGACGATGCAATGCATGCAGATAGACATGCAGTGGTGATGGCTAGCTCCTTTGAGATAATGCCGCGCGATCGGGGTGGGCGGTTACTGATTGATTGAGTGCCTTTGTCCGGTTCCATGTGGCAGACCCAGCCGAAAATATGAGCTAGAGCGGATCAGAATGTACAGATACAAAACTTTACCGATATATCACTGCCAGTCTGACTATGTACTGTATGTCATATCTATTTTGTAATGTCACATAACAATTATGTTCTTATATCTAATTCAACAAAGAAAAGGCACAGAAGAAGTTTGAACATGATTACCTCTCGCGTCCCACCCCGTCACCACCCCCATACCGCCGCCCACCGCCGCCACCCCATCCACCACCGCCGTCCACCATGCCTGCCTCTTCGATCACCTGCGCGCCCGCAACCACGTCCGCCGCGCGCTCGTCCTCACCACGCTCACATCTCCCTCGCGCACACCACCACCCTGCTCGCTGCGACCTCGTCGCCCGTGGACATCTCTCGCCGCCGGATTTCTTCACGCGCGCCGACGAGCTAGCTCCCCGATTCCATCCGGGGTGTTTCTCGTGGTGTTCGAGCTCGCCGCTAGGCGTCATCTCGGCCGAGGGCAGCTCGTCCGTGGTGACTACTTCTCCTGCACAACGGGTGTTCGGCAATATTCCTCAACCACGGAAAAGGAAGGTGGGGAGAGGATGAAGGCAACCCACCCCTCTCGGTGACTGCAAGTGATCGCTTCTCTGCCCTCTTCCCCAAGACCGGTGATGGATCCACCTCCGGAACTAGCCAAATGGCTGGATTTTGATCGTGGGTTGGAGTTCCAAGAGGATGTTCGTCGCCGTTTCAAAAGTCCGGTACACCATCCATTCCCTCTCCCAATGGATCGTTTTTCCTGTTGGTCACCTTTCGGAGATTTCTTTTCCGACTCACGGAAGAATCGTAAGTTTTGCGCTTCAATCTTGCTTGGGTGGTAGAGCTGCAGAATTTCATGTCCAGTTTCTCAAGAACAACCATTTTCGCTTCTCGGTTTTCTCAAAGGAGATCGGTTTTTTCATCTATAAACTTCGTCGTATCACTACATCTTCTTTTGATCTCTATTTCCACCTGTGGAACAATGGTACTCCACACTGGGAAAAAGAAAAGCGAGATTGGGAAATTGAACAGGAAAAGAATGGACTAAGGTCCTCTCAAAATCTGCAAAAAGGGAGGAGAAAAAGAAAGGGAAATTTAAACAAGTGCGTTTCGCAGATCCTCCTGTTCAACCCCCTATAGCACCGGCAAAAAAATCTTTGATTTCAATCTCTTTTGGTCCCTTTGCAAGCACAATTGATCCCAGCAATCCTATGAAAAAATCAGTTTTTTCTTCGCCACAAAGAGAAAGTTGTGATCCGATGATCAAGGTGAAGTCGGTGGCGGGTTCGTCGCACCTTTCAATTTCAAACTCAAGTACAAAACCGTTGGGCCAGTCCATAATTTGTTATCGGTGCTTGGGCTTGGGCCATACTAAGCGTTTTTGTCATTCTGACATCCGTTGTGCCCGGTGCCTGGAGTTGGGCCATATCCGAGCGTTTTCAGATCCCTTCACCCGGCCAAAAGATGCTTCGGTGGAGGCCCAAGGCCACCACCTCCTTGAGTCAGCCTGCAATAGAATGGAGGCCGAAAATTCCTATACCCAGAAAGGAAGAAAATTTGACCAAATTTGATTCCCTCGATTCCCGTACAACGCTGCACCCTTCCACTGCCATAGTTGAGGAACAGGAACAGATTGTTAATCAATCTGCTACAATTCTGCTACAGGAGCCTAACATTGAGGAAGTTATGGATGCAATCTGATGTTAGCTCATCATCCAGTGATGCTACTTATGAAGCTGTCAATGTAGAGAGAGCAAGATATAATGCAGTTAGGAGCCACTGTACGGCAGTCACTCTGTTTCATCGCAAGGGAATCCCCAATGGCAGTGTAGGACCATCAACAATCAGAATCAAGCCCATCATCATTGATAACACACTGCTTGGAGGGCAGAATGGAAGAATTACTCAGCCCCCAGTACCTGGAATGGAGATCGTGTTGCACCGACTACAACCTGCAGTTGTGCTTCTGAAAGCTTTTCAATACATCATGTTCTACCGCTGCAAAGCACTTGCGGATGGCAGCTGAAAAACTTGGCTCGCCAATGATCATTGACAAAGAAGGTGGTACGTGTATGGCGAACTGAGTGACCCTGACCTGTTTGTTCCCCTCGACACCAATGGACTAGTGCAAGAACTAGCCATTCATGATAAGCAGAGTGGGAATGCCTCACCTGTCCTAAATGAAATCGTGCAAGAGGATATGTCTGTCGACAATACTGCAAATGCAATGAATCTGGCTATGGCCGTGATTGATTCTAGCCCATCAAGTTTTGAATTTGAAAAGGAAAAAATGAAGCCCGGTTCAGGGGTCGGCATGGGCCAAAAGACCAATCTCCAGCTAAAGAGAAAGGATATGCTTCTCCCCGACTGTATCTCCATCTCGACTCTCGCACGCCCCTAACCCAAAGATTTGTGCGTCGCGGCACCCGGGCTCTCCACCAACAAGGAGGGTTTTTGCCCGGTCGGCATTGCTAAGGAGCCATCAAAGCGGGCAAAAGATTGGGTAGTGGAGATCGATGAAAAACAGTGAGGTCAAACCCATCTCCATCTCTACACTTCAAGCTTGGGGAATCCATTGTGGTGTTGATCCTAGCGATCTCACTCTTGACGCGCTTCTACAAGCGCCTCCTCCATATGTTCCTGATGAAGATGAAGATGAACTGTGAAGATGAGAGGGAGCGGAGGAGGATGGAGCATGGCGTCTCCGAGGGGCTGTTTATCTATCTTTCAGTCACATGTTCTATTCAAAGTCACCGGCTTGTTTAAATTCCTATCCCGAGCTCATAAGTTGCATGATGGGTTATCGGTGTGCTGGTCCCGATGGTCCTAGTGACATCGAGAAAGTATCTTCCCACCGGGGTTTTTTTTATAAATGAATACTCGTGATTGGAGCATACTCGTTGGAACATTCGTGGAATAAACAGCCGATAAATGGGACGCCGTTCGAAATAAGATCGAAGAGAGCTCATGTTCGATCATTTGCCTCCAAGAGACAAAGCGAGAAGTGTTTGATATGCAATACATACGCAAATTTGCGCCCGTCGGTTTGACAAATTTGATTATATTCCTTCGATTGGTGCCTCGGGTGGTATACTTGTGGTCTGGAACAGCACAGTCTTCTTGGGCAATGTCTTGGAGAAAAGACAATATGGCATTACAGTGAAGTTTCAGTCAATGCATAGTAACGAAATTTGGAAGCTAACCACAGTTTATGGCCCATGCGACGAGCCCGACAGATCAGAATTTATTGATTGGTTTCGCGACGGAATGTTGACGATGATGAAAACTGGATTTTTCTTGGGGATTTCAACTTCTACCGTTCCCTCCGAACGAGAAATAGGCCGGGAGGTAACATCAACGATACCTTCATCTTTAATGAAGCTATTGGTCACTTGGGCTTGGTTGAACTACCTTTGAAAGGTAGAGCATATACCCGGAGTGATATGCAGGACAACCCGCTTCTAGAGCAGCTTGATTGGTTTTTTACATCGGCCAATTGGACTATTGAGTACCCAAATACAGAGGTATTGCCACTAGCCAAAATAACATCAGATCATTTGCCGTGTCAAATTTCAATTGGGACGAAAATACCTAAGGCCAACATCTTCCGCTTTGAGAACTATTGGGCAGAGCAACATGGATTCATTGAAACAGTCCAGAGCTGCTGGTCCTCCACTCCTTTCCTGGCTGATAGTGCAAGAAATATATCAGTCAAATTCAAAAGTTTGAGGGCTCGACTCAAACACTGGAGTAAAAAGATCTCAAATCTGAATATATTGATATCCAACTGTAATGATGTGATAAACACCTTAGATTCATTAGAAGATCAAAGAGGACTATATCAACCGAGAGAAGAATCGAGAATCCTAGTCAAAAAGCAAGTTACAAAAATGGCTCAAATGCAAAAATATCTACGGCGCAATAGATATACGGTTAACGGGTGAAATTTGGAGATGAATGTACAAAATTCTTTCATGGCATGGCAACAATCTCCTACGAAAGAAATTCCATAGCTCGCTTAAAAATGACCAAGGTGCATGGGTCCAAGACCATGCAGGGAAAGCAGGACTCCTTTGGGCTTCTTTCAAACAGCATATGGGTAGCACCTCCTCTCCTACAATGCTTTTTGACCTACCACAGCTCATCCAGCCAGTTATGGATCTTGACAGTTTGGTTGCACCTTTTATGCTGGAGGAGATTGATCAGGTGGTCAAGCAAATGCCCATTGACAAGGCTCCAGGCCCAGACGGTTTCAATGGTTTGTTCTTGAAAAAATGTTGGCAATTTATCAAAGAAGATTTCTATAGGTTGTGTTGGTCCTTCTACAATAACAATGATAGCCTGGAAAGCATCAACAACTCTTATATCACTTTGGTCCCAAAAAAGAAGCCCCGAGTCAGTCAATGATTTCGGACCAATTGCACTAATGAATATCTCCTTCAAGCTCATTACGAAAATTCTAGCAAATCGATTGCGAGATGATGATTCTGTTAGTCCATCAAAACCAAGTATGGGTTTATTAGATCAAGGACCATACAAGATTGCATTGCCTGGAGTTATGAGTACATTCACCAATGCCATCACCAAAGAGAGAAATTGTGATTTTAAAATTAGATTTTGAGAAAGCTTTTGACACTGTTGAACATTCAACCATCATCCAAATGATGACAAACCTTGGAAATGATGACAAACCTTGGTCTGCCTGATAAATGGATACAATGGGTGCAAAACATCTTATCTACAGGTTCCTCAGCTGTGCTCCTAAATGGTCTACCTGGCAAATTTTTCAAGTGTAAAAGAGGTGTTCGACAGGGGGATCCTCTTTCACCATTGTTATTTGTACTAGCTGCTGAGCTTCTCCAAGTTATTGTCAACCATGCATGTAGCCTGAATCTTCTGTGTAAGCCCCTCCCACAGCCTGATGAGGATTTTCCTATAGTGCAATATGCAGATGACACATTGCTCTTACTCCAAGCAGATGCTAGACAATTAGTGTTCCTCAAAGCCATATTACACAGTTTTGCAAATTCAACTGGGCTGCAGGTTAACTACAATAAATCACATATGTACCCCATCAATGTAAGTCATGATAAGATGACCATGCTTGCCAACACTTTTGGGTGTGATATTGGTACAATGCCCTTCACATACTTGGGTTTACCCATGGGTACCACTAAGCCAAGGATTGAGGACCTTGCACCCATGATGGACAGAGTAGAAAGGAGATTGTCAGCATGCTCCACTTGGCTTTCATATAGTGGTAGGCTTGAAATGATCAACTCAAAGAATCACTCCAATCACAACATATGCTATGTCCTCTATCAAGCTACCAATAGGAGTGATTGAGAATATTGACAGGCGAGAGCGAAAGCGGTGCCTCCGGAGAGGCAACTCGAAAAAGAAGAAAGGAGGAAATTTGGTAGCATGGGAGACAGTTTTGCTACCAAAAGACAAGGAGGCCTAGGCATTAAAAATCTGAGGCTGCGAAATGATGCTTTGCTTATGAAACAATTAAGCAAATTCTATAACAAAGCCGATGTTCCTTGGGTCAGAATGATATGGGCCAAATATTACTCTAGTCGGGTACCACACACAGCCAGGGAGGTGGGATCGTTTTGGTGGAAAGATATTTGGAGACTGAACTTGCTTTTTAGAGGAATAGCAAAATGCACCCTCGGGGATGGACTCTCAGTTTGCTTTTGGGGGGATATATGGCTGAATGACGAAATTTTGAGTCTCAAATACCCAAGGCTAGCTTCCTTTGCAAGAACTGAAGAGATCTCAGTATATGCAATCATGCAAGCAGAGGATCTCGACTCTCTATTCATGCTACCATTCTCAGAAGAAGCTTTCTCTGAATTCGAAAATCTGCAGGTGCAATTAGGATCGATTGAATATGACCAGGAAGGGGTTGATACATGGAAACCAATATGGGGTGATACATATACTTCCAAAAAGTATTATACATATGTGTTCAAGGGGATGGAATCACACTCCATTTTCAAAGTGATATGGAAATGCAGATGTACACCTAGGATCAAATTCTTTGCATGGTTGATTCTGGTGGATAGGCTGAACACTAAGGATATGCTTCAACGAAGACACCTGAATGTACAAGGTACCACAACATGTGTCATGTGCACATCAGGAAGCTTGGAAACTTTACATCATCTATTTTTTGAGTGTCCATTCGCACAACAATGCTGGTCTAGAATTGATATATCCTGGGACAATTCATTGGAGCTACTTGACAGATTCATGCATGCCCGGGCAATGCATCCCATTCCTTTCTTCACTGAAGCCACATTCATTGCAGCATGGGAACTTTGGAAAATTAGAAATGATAAGGTCTTCGCTCGACGGGATCCAACAACAGCCTTGTGGTGGTCTAATTTCAAAAGTCAATGTCTTTTGCAATCGGTTAGATTTAAAGATGATCTGCGATCATCGTTTTGTGTTTGGCTCGATGCTTTTAGCTAAACTTGTATGTATACCCTATACTCCTCTTGCTTTAAATGAATTTTAATTTCACTGTGGGGATCTCCCCCACAGTTTTTGCGTCAAAAAAAACAAATGATCAAGAGACAAATGCAGAAACAACATGTAATTAAAATAAATTTACTAATGAGTACTCCATCCGTCCTAAAATAAATGTCATTCTCACTTTCCGAGAAGTCAACTATTTTTAGCTTTGACCAATTATATATTAAAGAATATTTATATTTGTAATACATTAGTATCATTATATAGATCGTTGAATATACTTTTATAATAAATTTGTTTGGAGATACAAATGTTGCACGAATTTTCTAAAATTCTAGTTAAAGTTGAGAAAGTTTGACCGACACACTTCTCATAGCGTCATCTATTTTGAGTCAGAGGGAGTAAGTGACAAGTGAGTGAATGGATAATGGATCAATGGCAGGGAGCACGGCTTGGACAGGGAGTGCGGCGGCACGCCACGCCGTGCCGGCGTCGCCAGTTGGAGCACCGCCGCGAGCACCCGAGCTGCGAGTCTGTGAGACTGCGACTGTGTGCCTGTGCCTGTCGAGTGCGATGCGCCGTGCGCCTGCGCGTGCGCCCCTGGCCCCTGCGCTTGCGCCTAGCCCTAAGGGCCAAACTGGGCCAGAAAATGGGCCATCGAAGGCTTGGTAGGGATGGGCCTTGTTGGCCAGACAGCCCAGCAGTGCTGCACACACCTTCTTCAATCTCTGGTCGCTCGCGCTGGCCGCCGTCGCTCGCTCGCCTCGCTCGCTGCTCGCCGGCCAGAGAACTGAGTGCTAGTAGTGGTCCGCCTCTAGTGCGTCCGGTTGAGGGGAGGGGCAGCAGCACTTGGAATTGGAATCCATGCAAGCCGTTCGTTGCGGATTTCCTTCCTTCCACCGTCGGACTCTACTATTTGTATAAAATTTTTGTGATACTAAATTAATGCTATTTGATTCTTGCTGTACTTACTTACTCGTAATTATAGACCATTATTATTCATTAATTACGACTGTGTATATAAGTATCTCACACAATCCTTCTGTTAGGTATAATAAGGAAATGCAAAAGATGTTATCTACACATGTTGAACAAGTATGATCAGTTGCTCTTTATTTGTTCCATCCGAGTATATTTTAGTTTCAGAAGATCTGCCTCATGAACGCCACATTAGTACTGATACAGTGCTACTGAGATTTGAAAACAGCTGAAAAGCACTTTTATTTGCATCAGATCACAACAGAAAGCTGTGAACATAATAAAAGAAAAATGAAAACTTCATCTTACGTTCAAAAAAAGGGATTGTAAAACTTCATCGAGATTGTTCGCGTGGAAACCTGAAATGCCATAGACCACTTGCCATATGAGAGCCCGTTGGACCCATCTATCTATCTATCTATCTGTCTATCTATCTATCTATCTATCTGTGAACTAATCATAGATCCATTGGTTAGGTCCTTTGTGGTGAAACCTGCCCACCTGGGTCCAAGTCCTCGACTTGACACGGGTGCTCGTATTTTTCTGGATTTATTTTAGGATTTATCGGCATTATGCTTTAAGTGGCAAGCGACGTTCCCGTGGATTTATTTTTCTGTGCTTTAAGTACCATTAGATTCTTCTTTACTTATATTTTTATTGTATATCTATTCAATATCACAAATCATTATAGTTTTCTCTATAATTTTGGTCAAACTTTAAAAAGTTTGACTCTCCAAGATTTTAAAGTTTGACTCTCCAAAATTCTTGAAATGACTTACAATTTGGAACGGAGGGAGTAGCTATAGGGGGTTTACCCCTTGCCTTTGCTTCTCTATATTGTGAAGCCAGGCAGTGCATGAGTGAGTTCCAATTCAAGGCAACCACATTAGAAAATCCTGAGACATCCCGAAGGAGCTCTAGACGCCGTCTAGTACCCCGTCGGAGATCCAGCTCACACTTGAATTCACTCAAGGAAGGAGGCTCAGCACCAACGCTCAAACAGTCAATGGCTACTTCAATCTCTGACTTCTCATCTCCCTCAGTCGCTCACGTAACCAGAGGACCAAGAGTGGAGGTGGAAGAAGTCGACTTTGAGATTAAGCCATCACTAATCTCCATGGTGCAAGCCAATACATTTTGTGGGAAGCCACATGAGGATGCAAATGCACATCTCTAGCACTTTCCGGAGGTGTGTGGCACTATTGCCATCGAAGGGGTCACAGCTGACGCCATCCGTCTTCGCTTATTCCCATTCTCCCTACTTGGGAAAGCGAAGCAATGGTTTTACGCTCAGCCTGATGATGTCAATACCTAGAGAAGGTGTGCCAATACATTTCTCAAGAAATTCTTCCCAATGGGCAAGACATCTGCTCTGAGGGCCAAGATTTCAAGCTTCCAACAACAGGCAAACGAGACTATTCTCGAAGCATGGGAACGTCTCTAGGAGTACATCCGAGAATGTCCACATCATGGAATCAAGGAATGGCTCCTGATTCAAGGTTTCTATCACGGGTTAACTCCAGTTGCCGTAGCCACCTTGATGCCGCTGCAAGAGGAGCGTTCACCTCCCTTAATGTCACACAAGCCAAGAGTCTCATTGAGAACATAGTGATAAATCAAGAGTGGAGTGAAGAACGTCCTCAACCAAAGAAGAGAGGCACAAACACAATTGAAGAAGTGAGTGCCATCTCTCAAAAGATGGAGCCCTTGATGAAGAAATTGGATGAACGATCCAAACTCAAGAAAGATCGAGAGGCCATCCAACAATACACCTATGCCCGAGCAATTGAGACAAATCAAAAGTGCAAGGTGCAAAGTACAAGCCACAAAGTCATTTACGCCATCAACAATCTGCGACCTCAGCAAGGAGGAATGACTTCGCGCTTCAAAGGCCATGGTAACACTAGCAATTCCAATTGGCCTTCGCTTAGAGATCTTGTCATGAATCAAGCTAAAATTAATGAAGACATAAATAGAAGGTTGTTAGCTAACGTCAAGACTCTTGAATCATTAACCGCTAAAATGGAGTCCCTTGCTTCTTCTATTAAGGACCAATTAGACTTTAATAAAGAATTAGAGTCTCAAATAAACACATTTGCTACCTTCATCCCATTTCTTGTGAATTCTTGCGATACTTTAAATGCAGTGGCCATGAGAGGGGGTAAGACCACTCGTGATCCACCATATCCTAATTCGACAAGGAAGACCACAAGAAAGAACAAGGAAGATGAGGAAAAAAAGAAAAAGAGGAGGAACCACCATCCAAGGAAGAAAGCACCAAGTTCTATGGAAAGACAGCTCCACACGAGTTCTACGACACCAACATATTGTTGCCCTTTCCAAGAACAAGGAAACAAACAACCGATGAACATATTCGTCAATTATATGTCAATATTCCATTACTTGATGCAATGCAGGTTCCAACCTATGCCAATACCTGAGAGACATCCTCAATAATAAGCGTCCGCTGCCCACCACAGAGGTAATTAAACTAACCGAAGAATGCGGTGCGGCTATATTAAACCAACTGCAGGAATATATTAAACCAACTGCAGGAAAAGAAGAAGGATCCTGGGTGTCCCACCATCGACTGCTCCATTGGGACACAGCACTTCGAGCATGCACTGTGCGACTTGGGAGCAAGCGTCAGTGTCATGCCACAGGTAGTTTTTGATCAACTGAATCACGCTATTTTGTCCCCTACATCAATATATTTGCAGTTGGCAGACCAGTCAATTCGCCATCCAGTGGGGGTAGCTGAAAACATCCCCATTAAGATACGCGACTTCTTCATTCCCGTGGACTTCGTGGTACTTGATATGGAAGTAGACAAGAAGACACCACTTATCCTCGGAAGACCATTCCTCAGCACCGCCAATGCACATATTGATGTTGAAGCTGGAGAAATTCAATTCACTATCAATGGGACCCAAGAAAAATTCAACTTCGAACCCAAAGTCACACAGTGCTCACTGATCATGGCGATAGATTTGGCAGTTGTTACTCTTATAACCAAGACAAAGAAGAAGACCAATCCAAGGCCACGAGCAAAGAGCAAGCAAATATGGAAGAGGAAGGTGACACAACCAGTGACACCTCCAAATAAAAGTTCTACATCAGCTCAAGAAGGTCCTATTACAGGGACCCGAGGAAACAACTCCTCCATCAAGGTAAGTACACTAACTTTTAATTAAACTTTTCTTTATTTATTTTCATTTATTTTAAGCATTTATTTCCAACCTTTTTTTCTCTGTCGACTTTAATTAAGTTTAAAATTAAAATGATCAAATGTTTAACCTGCTGAGCAAAGTCGACACCAGGTGGAGCTCATGGTGGGGTCGGCCGACCCCTCCATGATGCCTTCCACCTGCCATCTTTTGTCCATTGAAATTTTTGCCATGCCTAGAGTGTGCTTCACCCATGACAAAGCTGCCAACACTTCAGGGATAGCATGTCACCTTTCATAGCTCCAATTAATCACCTACATGTACTTAGCATGGCAACTTTCCAAAATCTTCAATCACTCTCTGTGCGCACACCTACTCTATAGTGTCATGTGCTTTATGGAGAACCTCATAAAAGGTGATAGATGGTGTCGGCCGACCCCTTGATCGGCCCCATCTTCTCTCATCTTCTTGCATGAGTGACTCTACTGAATGATGCAAGAAGTAAGACATATATTTGTCGACTTGCACTCTAGGAGCTAACATCTCTCTCTCTTATCTCTTGCTTAACAAAATATGATGAGAGGTGTGCACTTGCATGATCACCCATGAGTGGACTCAAGAAGTAGAGTAAATCCTTCATGACAAAATCCATCCACTCTTCCTAATGCAACCCTCAATCAAATCACCTTTGCTAATCATGGGTAAGATTCTCACTTAGACCCTTAAGAAAACCACATTCTAGAGAGACTCCTCCCGTGAAGCATCTCATGAGGAAACACCCAACAACCATGGTCATGTCTTGCTCCCCCTTTGGCTCTTTATTCCTTTCACCACTCACTTCAAGAATTGATTCCATGGACAAACATCCAAGGGAGGGAAATCTGGCAAAGTTGGTGCTCCACTGGACGAGGAGCGACCTCCATTAACTCCAACTTTTGTCGCATAGCAAGGGGAGGAGATGCAGGGGTCGGCCGACCCCTACTGTGCACACCCAGCATGCTCATTTCCTCCCTCTTTTTATTCCCACACTCTTGAGCACATTTTCATCACTCAAACCTCCAGCAAGTTCTCGACTTTCTAAACTCTCTCAACTTCCAACAAAACTCTTCTCCTCCCAAAAAGAATATATATATAAAACCCAAAAAAAATATTTTCTTTCATCCTTTGTCTTCAAGAGTTCATCACCTGAAGGAGTCAAGAGAGGTAGTCCTCCGGTAAGAAGTTTCATCATTTTTACACTAACCTCTCTTGTCCAAGTGGTGTTCATCGTCCTTCCATAGTAGGCATGAAGAACCCACTCAAAACCACAGCAGGCAAGGTGCGCGCAGCTTTCAGCAGAAGCTCATCAAGGCATTCACACCACTCTGGAGGTGAACATTCCATGCATGACATGGAGGAACAAGCATACGAGGAGGACATGCAAGAACACGAACAAGAACTCAATGAAGAAGCACAGCCCCTGAGGACACAAGACCCGGAAACCGGCATATGGCTAACTCCTCGAGAGATGGCCATCCTCAACGATATCCACGACCGTAACTTTAAACACACCAAGGTACTTGATCCGGGACTCCTCCATAGCACAGGTATGGATGAGGAGTTCTTTGATGTCTTTGGTGCAATAGGATGGGGTGAATTTTGGGACTTCTCTGAATATCCAGGCAGTAAGCTTCTTACACTAGAATTCTTGAGCACCGTAAGAACAACTAAAAATACCATCTATTTTCGCTTACATGGTCATGAATTTAATTTTGATTGGGAACAATTTTTGCAATGCCTTGGTTTTATTAATTGCACCACAAATTTTGAGCAAGCCACTAGGAATTTTGATAAGAGAGAATTTTGGTATGAGATAACTGGAGAAAACTTTGTTGGGAAAGCACAACCCCGTACTAGTCACATTTGTCATCCCACATTACGATTCATGCACAAGTGGATGGGTATTACTTTATTCCCTAGAGATGACATAAGAATTATTAGGGAAATTGATACTAGGATACTCTATGCCATGGTTCATAAAATTCGTATAGCACCCGTAAAAGCCATGGTACAACATTGGATATCTGCTCCATCAAGAATAGGCTCATTTGATTTCACTTCTATAATTATGAAGTTTTGTAGCCATGTGAATATACTTGATGGTTTCATTCAGTACATAACCACTCCTCGAATTATTTTGAATAAGGATTATTTGGTTATTTCATCCAAGCACTTATTATTGCGGGTGGCCCTAATGACACAATTGAATTTAAATTTTGTAACTCACAATCAAGACTCACCTTACCATGTCTGGAACTAAAATTATATGGGGACCACCCATTAATGCCTGACATTCCTGGAGTTGGAGGGCGTAGAAGTTTTGTAGGTCCATTCACGCGAGGAAAGGCAAAGGCTGCATAGCGTCAAGCTTCCGATGATGACAGTGACCATGGGGGCACCTCAAATGCAATGCACACCTCCTAGTCTGGACGTAGTTCTGGGGCACACAGTGCCCGGTTTTCTTTTTCCTCTTTGCAGGAGGCAAGAACCCATAGCGAGCGTCATGATATGGAGCTGCTCACTAATCAATTTGGTACACTGTGCACTAGCCATGAAGCCATCCACAACAGCACAGTGCAGACCCAACAGCAGCTCCAACACTTCTGAGAAACTAGTGGTAGAAACTAGGCCAACCTTTATGCACATCACAATATGCCAGTACCACCATACATTCCCCAATATCCACCACAGAACCCATAGCAATACCCACCTCTGCAGTATCCTCCACAATATCCTCCATAGTATCCACCTTATTATCCACCATATCCACCTCAGTGAGGAGTCACGACAAAGGACAAGCTTGGGGGAGATTCTCTCCCCCACTAAGGTAAGTATTCTATCTTAGCACTTTGCATTTTGTTTACCTTATTGCATAAAAAATGAAAATTATAAAAATGCCAAAATATTTCCCTTGTTTATTTTTTTGTGTGTTTTATATGTCATGCATGTCTATCTTTCTCTCGGAGATGATGAATAGTTGCTCTATTTATATTTCTCTAGTACCTAGTATACAACTTAGTATTTCCCCTAAATATAGATCACTTGGCTCACATGAAACCACCATGAACTGGAATACTTTTGTGGGTTGCAAGTGCTAGAACTAAGTCTAAGTTGTTGTGAGATATGAGATAGAGAAACAAGAGCTGTTATAATATTATTCTAAGCATGTATGACTACCGGAGTTTTATTCTTAAAAATGATCAAAATCTTAATTGTTCCTCAATGGTGATGAATTTCCTACCACAGCCATATATATAGATATCATGATTGGAAACCTTCCATATAAGCTGCTTGCTTTGTATTGAGTCTCATTAAGTCTTGTTGAATCCATGTTAAGAGGTTTGTCATACTCCTAAGATCAAGATCACACGCACGCCACACATATCTTGCTGCTTCTACACTGGAAGTACGCACAAACATGCCATCCATTCTCCATCAAAATAGGTTGCTCCATGCTCTAAGTGTTAAAATATCTCTCTAAATATCATTTGGTAGATGAGACACAAGAAAAATGCTAGGCAAAATAAACATCTGTTTAGATGGACACATCAAAGTTCATGAAAAAAATGCTAGCCATGTCTCAATAGAAAATAGAAAGAGAGATCTTATCAAATAAAGGAGCAACCTAGTCCACCATAATACCACACACTTGCACATCTTGATCTAGGGGTATGACACTTCTCTTCTTGGGTCCAAGCCTTGACTTGACAATATATGCACTGTAAGTATGCTATCCCTTGTCATTTCTGCCTTGAAACTCCATATAAGCCTTTCTAGAGGTAGGATGACCAGAGAAAGGCAATCTTACTTGATGCCTTGGTGAGGAATCTTACACCATTTGAGCGACATGAGAGTACCATATGAGGAACATTAAGTCTTCTTTTGAAATTTTTTTAAAAAACCTCTGGTATGAAACTTGCAAAGAATGAGAAAAGTAGTGCTCAAGTTTAACTGTTCTATCTCTCAACAACCCAAGACAAAGGAAAGGCCAAAGGCCCCATGGAGAACTAAGGTAATATGGGTGACTTTTTAATAGCCAAATTTTCTATGCTTAAGTGAAATATTTTGATGCATACATGGTACTCTTGAAATGTGAAAATTGTAGCAACTCCTGATCCACCGAGACTAAGTTTAATTATTTGCTCGGGACGAGCAAAGGTTAAGCTTGGGAGATCTTGTTAACGGTGGATATACCCTAAAAATCCACATCAAAACACCGTCAACAGTCTTGGAAATAGAGGAAGATTAACAGGACATAGACATATTTTTATCAATAAATGGTTCCACTTGTACCCTGAGTATTTGGATGCAGGAATGAGCAAAACAGGAGAAACTGAGCCTCTGGACAAACAAAAGGGGCGTCGACCGATGCCACCTTGGAGTGGTCCAGGGTTCAGTGATGGGGTACGATCCATGTGAAGCCTCGACTGTGCCTCTATTCAAGGGTGAAAGATGAAGAGCACATGGATTCATATGTCCACACGAAAGAATCGAAGCAACCTATACATGAGACTTGCTCCATGACATGTAGGGACATCTGGGAAGACAGCAGGTGGGTCCACCCTATCATAGAGGGGTCGGCCGACCCCCAATGGTGGGACCCACCATGCCACTTGACTCCACTGACTTAAGCATCCCACCTGTGGATCAAAGCTGGGCCCACATGTCAACTATAGGGGTCGGCCGACCCTCTCCCGGTGCCCAACTACGTCGGTTGCCACTCCACCGACTCCAGGAGACTGCCACGTGGAGATTATCTCAAGCATCCACTCAGGTCGGTTTCAAAGGCGGTTAATCTAAGGGTGGAGAGATGGAGAGCACACGGATCACTGACGTGGCATGGAGTAGCCCCTACTCTACCTCTCCTATAAATATGAGGCTGCATCCACCCTCTCAAGACATGATTTAGTGATTGAAGGATTCATTAGATAGTTCACTCATACAAGTGAGCTGTAGAGTAGTCTAGTGTGGGAGTTAGAGTTGAGTCGAGCGAAGCTCGGGGTCTTCGGAGTCATCTTCTGGAGAGTCTGGTATTCCTCTTGTATCTTTCTCTTTGTAAGACTTTATTTACTTAATATACTATTCTTTCTTTACTTTTCTGAATATTTACTTAGTGCAATATTATTCTTGCAATAGTATTGTAGTGTTCTAGTTAGTCTTATAGTAGTTGCACGCTAGATTGTGATCCTGTGAACAACTCCTTGGTTGTTATCTACGCCTGTAGCAAGGTGCTCTAGTTGGGTTGTATACTCAGCTAGAGTAGTGAGAGTTAGTGTAAGCACGGTGCTTAGGCTAAAACTCACCGTTGGAGGCCGCTGGCTCGCACGGACAGTAGGGGCGCACTGGCGGGAAGTGATAGGTCCTACTCGGCATTAGGATTTCCCCTCATGTTCGGTCTAGTTCTTAAAAGGTATGGTGCCCATTAGAGTATAGTCGCTTGATCAGGGGTTCTGTCTCCTGTTCTCTCGTCTATCCCCAGCAGCCAAGTTGTAAGGTAGCAATCCTAGTTTGTTTCCACTATTTGATTAGCCTAGAACACGAAAGTAGAATTAGAACCATAGGAGTCCTTTACTCACTCGTTGTCCTCCCACCTAGCTACGCTACACTAGTTATCTTTTAGTTATCTTTGAATCATCACCTTCCTTCTACACTTCGTTTATCCCCCTCTACATTAGTTGTTGCTAAATTGAGATAAGGATCTCTTTCCTATTAGTATTTCTAGCTACCGCTTTCCCTTAGGATAAATATAAATACGATACCTTGAAATACTCCCGGGTGAAGTGCTACAGCGGTATATTCTGTGCGCTTGCGGAATCATCCAACAAGACATAAGAAATACCCTTAGGTGATTTCTAGCACCGTCACCAATTCTTGGTGGTTGCGTTAAGAATTGCCAACAGTAATCGAGTGGCCGGTCAAATCAAATTACATCATTGGTTACTGGGAAAGCCGATCGATTTGTATTCACCGTCCAAATTGGCTGTTCAAATTGGGAAGCTGAATCAGGAAGGTGACAAGCATTGTTCGGGGCCAACTGTCAGCTTTATGATCGGCTATTTTGGAATCGGCTATTAGGACAGAGTAACATTGTCAAATTAAGAATAGCAATGCAGATACCAATTCAGAAAAGTGTCTGGACAAAGTAGTAAACTGCAAGGAGTGTTTGAATTACATCTCAAAGAAGATCCTAAGTGCATCAAAGGCACTACTCCTAGCAAAGTTTACTTGAGCTAGCACTTGTTCATCCTCAGTCGCCGACGCAGAGATAATCTTCAGGTTCTTGGCTATTTGCTTACCTGCTCTAACAGTGTCGATCAACTCCTATTTCTAAAGCTTTAGATCATCGATTATTAGGGTCAGGGCCGATTCGCTCTGAGCAATAGCAGCATCACCTCTTGAAGCCTTTTCTCCAGTGAGGCTTTTTCAGTCTTCAAGCTTTCAAGGCCAGGCTTCATATTGTCAGCAGAGGTCTAGAGGGTTTTCATAGAGCAACCTAGGGTTTTTACCTTTTCTATATTAGAAGATTTTTGTTCCTCTAGAAGGGACTGCTCATTCAAGTTATCCTGAGCCTTCTGTATTCTTGAGGCTTCATGATCAATGGAGGAGATCTTGGTAATAGGCTCCCAGAGACCTGAAGGCAGGGCTTCCCTCACTTCTGCGATGATGCTGCTAACAAGCTTTGCATTCTAAACCAAATCGGCTGTGCTCTAAAGAAAAGGCAGGATGTCTCTTAGCCGATTTAGTGCTGATTCGACAGGCTTCTCCTTGGTAGACACAAGAGAGGAAATCTCATCTTTATTAAGGTATTGAGAAAGGTCCACACCATAATCTAACAATGGAGATGAGGGAACCTGAAAACAAAACCCTTACTAATTAAAGGGTCTGCATAATGATTTTAGATTAATGTTTGATGTTAGAAAAGCACCTTCTCTTTGGGAGGAACAACCGATGTATTCTCATTACCAGCTTGCTGGATCGGCTCATTTTTATCAGCATAATGAGAAGTTGATGGAGAAGAAGAAGGGTTCTGCCTAGCTGTGTCTTGAAGATCTAAATTAAAAGCGTCAGAACAAAAGCTAAAACCTATGAGTTGATTTAGAAGAGTGGTCATTCTTACCTTCAGATGAGTTTTGGCTAGGAGAGTTGGCCACGTGAGTAGGAAAGGAATCAAGGCAATCAGAAGCATCTTCCTGGTAAGAAAATAGCTGATGAAAGAAGACATTCAGCAGAGCTATAAATGTAGAGGAGCTGTCAGAGTTGATTGTGCTTACCTCTGTCCCTGATGTGGAGACATCTTTTCCAGAGTTTTGGGGAGGCTTTTCTTGCTAAGGCTGAGGCTATGGAGGTGTTTGTTGAGGAACAATAGTGTTCACTTGAGCTCTCTGCACAAAAGAAGGTTTAAATATCCAGTTTGTGAATAAAATCAAAGAAAATTGGCTTACCTTGGGCACCTTGGATCTTTTCTGCTTGGGCACCTTTGATGGGTTCCCTGCATCAGTGATCTTGCGCTTTGATGGTTGTACCACGACAGGGGTTGCAGGGATCCTCATGAAGGCTTTTAAAGAAGGAGCTCCAGAACCCAGTCTTGCCTTTGGGCAAGGGATTAAGTATTTGATAGGCCTCCCTCTCCTATCAACAGCAGGGGCTTCTGATGCTTCATCCTATAAGATGAGAGAGTTAATACAAGGAGCCAGGTCATTTTTGGAAGGAAAGCAAGATACGGAGTTTACCTCTCCATCTGAATGATAATTCACATCCAAGGCATGGCAAAATGGATGAACGGCATTGCAGAAGAGGTGTGACTTCCACTCCTTCCACCAGTCATCATACAGAATAGAAGTAAAGGTGGCTACAGTCCATTCTGGTGGGGTGTATGTTGGAAGTTCTGCTCCCAAATTGAAAACCCTGTTGGCCTCAAGGCCATTGGTAATTCCTTCCCTTGGTTTCAGTTTGTTCATGAAATACAGAGAAGGGGAAGCTGTCCAAGGCCGAGTTGATGAGCTACAAAGCATGGGTTATAGAACTCATAAGTCGGCACCATATCAGGATCATTTGGCATTTTGCCTCGGCCATGCCTGAAACCCACTAGAAGAGCATAGGGTCTGATGAAGCAGTTGAAGATAGCACTGGCAGTATCATCTATGCAGCCACTTTCAAATCTAAAGTCAGTGGGATGGGTTAAACTGTTGTCATCATCCTCATCATATGGTAGCCAGACTAAATGAACAGCTCCAAATCCTCTATAGAACAGCTTGAAGAATTAGCCCTTGTTGAAGTTAATGAAGAGAGTTGTTGTTGCCTCCCCATAATTCAAGCAACCTTTGGTGGTTTGTTTCTTGGATTGCTCCAAATAGCCATATGAAGGAAAAGACAGATCTCTGAGATTGGGCCTGATGAATTTATGCATGTACAGATTCAACCAGATTTGTAGCAACCACTAGGGACTAGGGATGGTGCCAATTGCTTCCCCAAGCAGAAGTTTGGATGCCACTTTGTTCATCAAGTTGTAGAAGGAGCCCAAAAGCAGTTTGCCCATCTAAATTTCAGTTCCAGCTGCCAACCGTTCTGTAAGGAATTTATTATTAAAAGTTAGACCAAGGGTAGCTCCACAAAACACAAACTTCTCAAGCCACATGTTGAGGAAGGCTATGTGCTCTGTCTCTTCTACTGATGTAGAGGACTTGGAGTAGTTCTTGATGTAGTTGGGCCAATTGGATGAATCAGAGATTTTTCCTATGCTCTTTGGTCCCTTGCTCAAGAAGTTATAAGGATTGGTTGATCTAGTAACCTCTAAACCAGTTAACATAAAAACGTCAGCCAGGGTGATGGTCATTGGCCCATGTCCAAATATAAAGGTATTGGCAGAGTTGGACCAGAAATAAGAGGCAGCTATCAGCATGGGCTCGTTCTTCTTCAGCTCTGATAAAGTAAGTGTGATGCATTGGTGGATCCTTGCAGCCTCCCAGGCATCTCCCTTATCCTCTCTCACTCTCAGAAGCCAGTTCCGCTAGCCAGGAGGCACGTACGGCCAGGTTCTAAAGACATTTGGCCAAGAACTCATGTCAATGGTAGAAGTTTTGAAAGGAATCTGTTGAGTCTCCTCATTGATAAAGGCAACCAGATCTGGATTGCTCATTGGCCCCAAGAAGAAAGTATTGGCTCAGGTTGGGATGAGCAGTTCATTTTGAAGTGCCTAACGGTTACGAGTAAGCAAAGATTTGGTATATTGAAGTGATGGATCAGGCATTGGGAGGAGACGAATACTTACCTCAGGTACGTGATCCAAGGTCGCCATCTGGACAGAAGAATTGGTGGCCGCCATTGATCGGGTCACTTGAAGATTTGGCGGCTAGGGTTTGCGCTGAACTGACAGAGTGTTTTTCGAAAGAAATGGTTCAGCTTGGTGGTTGAGCGAGGAAATAGCAAAGATGAGAATGAAATTTTGGAATAAAATTAATTTTATCCCAAAATTGGGGGCATGTGTTTGCACCAAATTTTGGACTCAGCACGCGTGTGGACAGAGGTTTGTTGAAGACGCTGCTAATCGGGATCGGCTAAGTACTGGTAATAGCCGTTTGTTTGGGAATCAGCTATTTTTGTGTAAGTCAACCGGATTGAATCGGCTATTCTTCATCAAAGGGGTGCTCCGCGTCGGTTCCAACCAATTTGGCAATCTGTGGCGCATTAACTGCATAGGACTCTACGGGAAGGAAAAGTAGAGCCCAAGTTATCAGCTTTTAATAGTTTTCGTTTATTTTCTATAGTTTATGTTTCGTATTAGACATGGACACATCAAAGCCCAAGGTATAAATATGTAACCCCGGCAATTGTAAAGATAATTCAACAATCAATCAAACAACCGGCTTCACGCCAAACCCTTAGGAGTAGGAGTAACGTAGATCTCGGCGAGTTCTTCATTGATCTAGGCTGCATCGGCATCGACCGACCCTTGGTTTGCTGTAAGTATCGTCATGGCTCGTATTTTCGTTTGATAAGGCTGCATCGGCTTTGACCGACCTCTTGTTATGCGTTGATATGAACTAGTTATCGGCTCTATTAGACATGGCACTCTGATAGATTCATTAAGTTACCGATGTTGTTTATTTTTAATGATTTATTTATTGTAACATCTTTTCCTGTTCAAGTATAATGTCAAAGGTAGTGAGTAGATCTGTTAATCTCTTTTGAGAGCATTATTATGGCTGCATTAATCGAACCCCACTCTTAAAGTTACTTGGATTCAGACGGCATCGATTAACGGGTTTATTCATTGCTAACGGTAGTGTATTGGTTTCTAAGACATGTGGATGAGTTAGATGATTGATAGTTCACGTGCTGTAGATCTTTGTCTAGACAAGTGTTTCATACCAGATATAATACCTTTCTTGAGTTATTTACTTATTCTATCTTCTGGTCTGTCATATTTGTCTTTACTTTTTACTAGTTGATATCGGCTATCATATTAAAACTGTTCACATGTGTCAATTAGCCGATTTCTCTGTAAAAACATGCTGGATGTTGACTTTCTAGTCAATACTCCTATCAAGTCGGCTATTTAGCCATATATCTGGAACTGTTTGGAGCAACACCGACATGTTCCACCCTTGTGTTACTGATTATTTTCTCTCCTTGTCAATTGCAGGGTCAAATTGACTGGCACGCCACGTATTCGATTAACCGGGAGCCTGTTCGAGAAGCCGCAGGGATCAGAGACATGCTCTTGCTCTGGTCTACCTGGCTTGCAAGTGGCCGTTGACGCAAGGAGTCACATTTTTGCGCCAACCCTAATTTACCAGTTTGTTAGTACTGAGCTAATTATTCTAAAGTACTGAATTGCTCCTGAAGAAAGATCTCAATTTACTTTTTTTAGTATCTGCAGTATATATAGGACAAAACTGATTTAACCAAACTGTTTTCGTTTAGCTCCCTGTATCACTTGAAACATGTTATGTCTTCTCTTTAACCAAACTGATTTGGGTTCTGTCTTCTCTTTTTTGCGCAGGTTTGGGTGCGTGAACTAGGGACAACTTAACATGCAGAGATGGGATCAGGTTTTTGGTTGTGCAGTTAACATGAAGAACGGACATCAAGTGGTGAATCAGTTTCACTTATATCAGCAGTAAAGCTATTGTTTGATTTGCAAAAGAAACACAAACTGAACCACCAGTATGTCAGTACTGAATTGCTTGAGCTAAAGAACAGAATCAAACAATCCAGAGACCCCCCTAATTGCTATCAATTCTATGGTTTTTTCATGTATCAGATCTGAATTCGTGCTTCACCTAGCAACAGATCTGTGTTATATATGTGTAAAATCGTGTTTGTGTGAAGGTTTGTTTCCTGTAGTTGAATCAGGAACGTACCTGTATGTTTACTTTTTCGTTGTTGAATCTGTGTTTTTTGCTCCCCTGAGACGGCCGCCTCCTGGATCGCCGATGGTGGCGGCGGCGCCCCCTGTCGGCCCCTGTTTTTGCGCCCTAGAAAGGGGAAAAGCAAATCAGTTTTGTGGCGGGCAGGGGTGTGCCATGTATGGGGGGATACGGGCCCGGCCCAGCAGTTTTTTGTTTCTTTCCGGGGGGTCGCCCGTGCGCCGTTTCTTTTCGTTTCCCGCGCTTTTCGAGCGTGTTTTTCTTTCCGCCTGCGAACCCCGCGCGCTGACACTCCCCTGTGATGACAGTAATGGAAAGTGGGTTTTCATCGTACTTTTCCTAATATGGGCGTGCATGCCGTAAGGCTAATGCACACCATGCGTGCGTTAGTCGCTTCCAAACAAAAAAACCATTTATTTGCTAGAACCAATTCATTCTTCTAACTCCAAGTTAGCATAGAATAATTATAAAAATACCTAAACTTGGTTAGAAAATTCTTCAAACTTGCATGACAACGTGTTTCTAGTGTACAATCTTCCCGTAAACTACTCAAATGACGTTGACATAGTGGTATTATACATTCTTCATAAATGGGGAGACTTCTTACATAGTTGTAAGAAACTATATGAGAGACGTACTCATCTATGAACAATATATAGTCCCACTTCGTTAAAATGATTTGATTTTTTATGGCAAGCTTATACACACATGTTATGCTCCCATACCTATTTTCATAATTTTTGGAACACTTTAGGATATTATTAATTTTTTTAATCAGAGTCACTAAAATACAAGCTCCAGTAATCCATGTCAGAACACATAATTTTACATTGATTTTTTGGATGTGAGCTTAGATAGAAAGTATCTTTGTATATCTGCTTTTATATAATTTTTTGAATTTTTTTGATATGACGTGTAGTACAAGTTTGAGTTACTTTACAAAACTGCGTAGAAAATCACTTAAATTTTAGAAAATAGCAAATCGCTTCGAAAATCCTTGAAAATCTTGGCTATCACCCCTTAGGTAGTGTAGTTCATGTAAAAAAAATCATTTTTGTACTGGAGATTAAAAATTTATGTTTTCATAATACATTTATACAACATATTACGACTGGAGACAGAAAAAGAAAAAAAAAATGAAAATTGGGCTGTATTGGGCTCCAAATGAGAATTAGATTCAGCCCAACCTAATCCCGCCTCATGCTTAGCCATTAGATCGAACCGGACGGCCAAGATGCATCGGGTCTCAGATAAAAACACCTCCAGAAACCCTACCGCACTCGACTTTACTCACGCCGCTGCGCAGCAGGCGCGACACCGCGTGCCTCACTGGCCCTCACTCGTCGCTGCCGATGATACGCCGCCCACCAAGTGCAGGGCACCGCTGTCGTCGTGGAAGGGGCTAGTGGCGGCGCCCCCACCCCAGCCCTCGTAGATCCGGCCATCTGGCCTGCTCCCGGCGCCCTGTCTCCGGACGCTCGGCTGCTGGCTCCTCTCCCGCCCCCTCCACCATCTCTACTGCCAGCTGGCCTCGATCCGGCCTAGCGTGACGCGGAGGAGGCAGCCTGGCCTCGATCCAGCATAAGGCGGCGCGGGAAGGTTGGAGCCGTGCCTCAGATCTTCGTCGGTGATGGGCACGCACCAGGTACGTCGGCCCCTTCTATTCCCTTCCTGCTCTGCAAAACTATGGTTGATTTGTAAGGGCACGTGTGCCCTTAACCCATCCGCTTATCAGGATCTCCATTTTTATTTGATTTGATTTGATTTGATTGCTCTTACGTAATTCCGTTACGCAGCTTTCGTGGAGGAGAGGTGTCCTCCGTGCTGAGGGCCGCGGCCAACAGGGCCATCCGCAGGTAGGCCCTCAAGTTGACGGACGCCGTGGCGTCCAGGATCCTGCAGCTCCTTAGCCTCAGGCAGCGGCCATACCCGTGGCTCAGCGTCAAAGCGCGAGGCTGCAACGGCCTCTCCTACACGCTCAACTATGCCGGTACACTTATTGCTTCCTTCTCGTACAGATCAACTTCCTATACCAGTTTTTTTTTATCGTTTCACATTAACAACATCCGATTTCATCCACTATAGAAAGGGTGGGGGAAATAAATAAAGTGATAAGCTTTTGTTATGTGACACATCATGCTTACTGTCCCAGTCATCTAATTTGAAGTTACTATGGTTGATTTGTTGGATTACTGCTTTGACGTTCATCTTCCTGATTTTGCATTAGTACTGATGTGTTGTCCTCTGTTCTCCGTTTATATTGGCTCCTGATGAGAGTTAAAAATTATTTACTGAACTACCACTTTACTAACTTTGCAACTTGTGTATCCATAACATATGGATATGGGTGAGGTGTAGAAACAGAGTTGGTGTGCTATCCTACATCAGAACAGAATTCTCAGGACAATTACAACCAGTTGCTGCTAGGGCTTGAGCTACCTTATTTACGTTTTTAATGATACATATCAATTGCAGCACAAAGAAAAATAGTGTAGCACACTTGTAGCATCAGGCCCCCTTCTCTGATTCCTCTGTTAGCTTGTTTATTCAATGCAACTATAGATGGATGTTCGTGGTTGCTTACTAGCTCATGTTGGATTTTCAGGTTCTCTCTTTATGTGATCATCCAGCTCTTGGACAAAAGTGAAACTCATGCTTTGTACAGGTACATGCAAGAATTCAATATTAGATAAGCACAAGTAGTTCAGTGCTAGACTAGTCATCATGCAGTCTAGTTGCTGCCTTGTCGTCTTTATTTCCCAAATCGAATGCCTAGTTACCTGGTTATCTGTTGCACTGCAGTTCCATTTTTTTTCTTACCTGAAACCTGAAATCATCTCACATTTGCGGTCATTTTTTCTTGAAACCTGTAACTAAGAATTGAAGTCACTCTAGTGCTGGTTGAATAATAAAGCTGTGACCTGAAACTATTAGCTCTATAGGTAGTTACTTCTGAAACTTTTGGTAGTTCACTTCTAAAATTTCTGCTTAGTGCTTACTGTAACAATGCAGGAACATGTGTTGGAACCTGTGTGTGAAATGATGGAAGATTGCTGCAATTTTGGAAGTGATCCAGCAATTGGGTGCAGGTGTTTTACATAGGAAGTGATGTACTGTTGCTATAGTTTTGGTCATTAGTGGAATGTGAAGATGTGTAATTATATATTTCTTATGTTAATTCAATATATTGACATGGGCTTTTATATGATGTTAAATGGGCTGCATCGATGTTATCTGTATTGGGTTGAATGTTATTTTCCCTATTTAATCAGTTGGACTGTAATGAATAATGGGCTATATGTGCCAATTGGACCAAATTTGTTTTTATGAAATTCATTTTTGTCATCCTACATATGCCACGTCATGCGCCATGTCATATGCCATGTTGGATCATCGGACACTTGTCAACATCGTGTCTAATATGTTATGACAAATATCGCGGTGACAAACACTTGTCAACATCATGTCTAATATGTTATGACAAATATTGCGGTGACAAACTACGCAATAGTCACTAAGATTAGTGACAATTGGATCTGATAGTCACAGAAGGGGTTTAATGACCCACCTTCTATGAAAACAGCCATATAGTCACGGAAGGGGGTACAATGACAAGAAAAAGACTAATTGTCACAATTAATTTGTCACAGAAGGCCTAAACTCTTGTAGTGTCAAGAATGGCCTCCCCAGGATGAGAGGAGCTCCTGCATGGTTATCCATGTCCATAATGATAAAATCTGCAGGGATGTATTCATCTTGGATCTTGATAAGGATGTCTCTGGCAACGCCTTTTGGAATCTTGAATGTAGACTGATCTGCCATCTGTACTCTAAATGGAATAGGTTCTAAAGGCCTGTTACCAAATATTTTATGAAATCTATCGTGGACAATACATTGATAGTAGATCCAAGATCACAGACAGCATTATGATACTTCTTTGATCCAACTTGGTACTCAATTGTTGGATTACCTGGATCTCCTTTCTTTGCAACAACTGGAGAATCAACCAGATACCCAAAATTTGGCCAAACACGGGGTTTACCAATCCCCAAAGTAATCATATTAACAGATTCAGAATTGTTTTCAGGTTAGCCTGGTAAGCTACCATTACTTTGATTGGGTAAAGTGGCAACAATCCGAGCTAATTGAGTTTCTATCATTTTATTAAAGTTCAGTTGGTTTTTAACAGAAGAATTTAAATTTTTAACTTGAGAGCTAATATTTTCTAAGATCTTATCATTTTGAGCAAGCCTTTTATTTAAACTTTCATTAATTTTAGCTTGGCCCAAAACTAGCTCTTTAAGCGAAGGATAATCCAAATTTGAATTGGAGTTATAGTTCGAATTACCTTGAAATGGTGGACGTTGATTACTCCACCTAGAATTACCTATTTGTTGTTCGCGATACCCGTTGTTGATGTAAGCAGCGTCTTCACGGGTTTCGGGACAATCATTCCCTGAATGGCCAACTTCTCCACGGACCTCGCACGTCATGCGAGCGTCGATAGCTTGGACGGGAAACCTTGTAGCCTCCTTCTCTGAAGTTCGTTCTTCTAGGCGCTTCATGAGGAGATCTATTTTAGCGGCAAGCATGTCTGTCTCCTTGACAGGATGCATACCTCTCTGGGTCTTTGCACATTCTTCTCCCCAGCTCTGGTGTGTCATCATATTTTCAATGAGGGCCTTGGCTTCATTGATGGTCAAAGACATGAATGCGCCTCCAACAGCAGTGTCGATGTGTCCTCTAGACATGGGGATTAACCCATTGTAGAAGTTCTGGAGTAATAACCAATCTTCAATCCCATGGTGTGGGCATGCTTGAATTAATTCTTGTAGCCTTTCCCACGCCTCAGGAATGGTTTCCATAGCGCTTTGCTGGAAGTTGGAGATCTTTTCCCGTAGAGCAGTGGTCTTGCTCATGGGAAAGAACTTTGCAAGGAATGTCGTGGAGCATTTCGCCCACGAGTCAACAGCAGTGCAGTCCTTGTAAAACCACTGCTTCGCCTTTCCCACAAGAGAGAAAGGAAACAGTCGTAGCTTGATAGCATCAGGAGCCACATCCTTGATGACGATAGTCTCGCACAGCTCCAAGAATTGTTGGAGATGAGCGTTGGCATCCTCACTTGGCAAACCGTAGAATGGGTTCACCTGCACCATCGTGATAAGGCCGGTACGGAGTTCGAAGTTCTTCGCTTTTTCTCCCAAATCGATGTTGGGTCCAGTCAGCACATTAGCAATGGCCGGGATCGAGAACTTACGAAGTGCCTTGTCAGCCATGAAGGTAGTTGCGGATGGTGTTACGAGCATGGAGTTGTCTGTCGGTGGAGATGACAAAGAAGAAGAGGCGATGCTCTTTCCCTTCCTTATAAGCTTCTCCGGGTTGTCAATGAAGTTTTTTGGCAGATTATGTCCAGGCATACACTATTCCTGTTTTTATCATAGCAGAAGAAAATAGCGTAGATTAGCCTACATAAACAATGCACACTATGTATGCAATCTATTTGAAATATCTTTGAGTTTATAAAATATGATTCAACAATTCAGCCTTCCCTGCCAACGGCGCCAGAAATGCTTGTTGACATTTCTTAGCGTTATCACTAGAAATAGACTTGTGATCCATTCCTAGCGACAGCGCCAGAAATGCTTGTTGTTGTAGTAATTCAATTCTTATAGATTTTACTCCGCAAGCGCACAGAACTACCGCTGTAGCATTTCACCCGTGAGTATTCAAGGGTATCGTTATTTATATTTTCCCAAAGGAAGGCATCATAATTGCTGGTGAATCATATTTATATAAACGCATAGATAAATCAAATATAGTACTAACATAGTATCAACATTGATTATACAGGGGTAAGATAAATATTTCATGAATAGTGGAGGATCAATATCTAATCAAGCTCACTCAGGGATAAGTAAAGAATAAATTATAAATAAATAAAAGAATATAAACTAATGGAGTGGTATTCTACTATAGTTACAACATATAAATTATGTATATTCTATGTTAATATGATTATGCATAGCTTTGACTTTAGATGATTAGGGGAGACACGACGAGTACTGGTCTGCCAGCAACCTCGAAGTCAATTTAGACTCCTACACCATAGCCGGACGTGGAGGACTACGAGGGACGGACATGCTTGTCACATCCTGCCGCCTACCACCTCAACCGTGGACTATGAAGTGCAAATGTTGATTCCTTATATACCTAAGCACCATGCCTATGTATAAAGAAACAATCTACATTCCCCCGGGACTCTAACCCTACGGATCAACGAGCAAGAATGTAAACCTCTCTTGCGAGAGCAACAAGCCATCATCTAAGATCATATCTAATTCTAATCATACTAGCATTATGATAATCATGTATAGAGTCTATATGCTAAACATTCATCATAACAATATGCTAAATGATTAACATAAAGACTATGCTCTAATTCATATGAAGAACTAGATAATAAGAACAAGATAAATGAAGAACTCATAATATTATTCATACCAAGAGGTCTCCAATCTACAAGTTCTTCCAATGAAGCTTTGCCTAACTCCAATCTAACTAAGAAACTAAAAAGTAATACAAGAGGTTTGAGTGGCTCTCCTAGATATTGAATTGCCTGACATGAGAGGCCCCTCTGCCCTTTATTTATGCTAAGGTGAGGTGTGTTTGCGTCGAATCTAAGGCAACCACTAGCGTGAACGTCAAGTCCAAGGCATCAGGAACCGCCACGCTAAAGGTCGGCGCGAGAGGCGGCAACAGAGGGTTGGTCGGCCCCTGGCTGGGCCCGATCGCCTCCGTTTTTGCCTGGTAACTTCGTTGACGGGCCCTCTTGCCTTCTAGGTGGGTGGTTGATCTTAGTTCGCACGGTTGGAATGGGCCTCTTCTATAATCCCTTGAAATACGCTTGCTAGAAAGCGTATTCTCACCATATTTTCACGTTTTCACTAATAAGTCCTGCAAAACAATAATTCTCCAATACATGTGGAAATAGGTCAGTGGTAAATGTATATGTGCATATATGCTATAGTTTTATCCACTTTTAGATAATAGTTGGGGTTGGCCAGGGGGAGGAAGGTCGGCCAGGCAGTGGGGACGATGGCCTGGTGGTTTAGGGGAGCTAGCGGCGGGTGGGCCAAATCGGGGCGGGGGCGCGGTGGCCTGTGATAATCATGGTCACATGTGGCACAGAGCGGGAGGGGGAGGGGAAGAAAGAAAGTCGCCGCCAGCGGTAGGTCTCATTGGAGCTCCACGTTCGTGGCCGGCAAGAGCCTACCACCGTCAGTGGGCCGGTGGGCGGCAGTGCGGTGGGCAAGGTGGTGGAGGCGAGGGCACTCGGAGGGCATCGCTGGAGCCGAGGCGAGGGAGTGCGGGAGGAAGGTTGACGCGAGGAAGCCATGCGTGTGAGGCGAAGAAGATAAGGTTGTGTGCGGGAGGGAGGTTTGATCTGTAACCTGATGGTTATTATGTCTAGCATGCCTCTTTTCTTTTGTAGTTAATTTTTAGCTTTACAACAAATAAATTGTTAATGAATGAGTGAGATTTTACGTATGTTCTATCTGTGTGACTATTTGTCATGAGATTCTATGTATGCCTGTAACAACAAACAGGCCCTCAACTAGTGTGCACAAGAAATTTCAACAAAACCTGGCTGTAAGATCTTGTTTTTTGAGGTAATAACCTGGATGTAAGATCATGCAATCATCTATGTACACAAGAAATTTGAGCTTCAACACAAATTTGTGCAGAGATAAAAAGAGAAATCAGCATGTAAATAGTTGCGAGTTATGGATCCTCTATCAATAGTTCGACCCTCAACAATTTATGCACGGATTTCTCTTTTTTGTTTCTCCTTGCACAAATTTTTATTGATTCTCAATTTTTTTTTGTGTACATATAGACGATTGCATTATCTATCCATCAGTATTTTGTTTTGAAATTTTCATGTACGTTTGATATCCTATTTTGTGAACGAAAGCACCAGATCATCTAAGATGCTTGGAGTACCTGAAATGCTCTCTATGGATGGCACGTGAAGTTCTTCTGGATCATAATTAATTGTAGTGGTTGTGGCACAGTGCCCGACAGATATGGACCTTTTATTATAATTATTATTATTATACAACATGTTGCCAGCGGTTAGGACCTTCCCTCTCAGTCTCTCATGATCATACAGTAGATGAAAATAGAAGAACAAGTAGGCACAAGATAGGGAGACTATTCTTTATTCCTCTGAATATTGGTAATTACAACATAGAGCTCCCACGTATATATAGTCCTGCCAAGGTTGAAGAGTTTCGGTAAGAGCCCACATACAAATGGACTAGAATTATGATTCCTCCTTCTTTCCTTCTAGGAAAGAGTCCGTATGTTTTACAACACTTCCCCTTGAGCGATTACCACGATATGCACATGTCTCATAAAAAACTCCATCCGAAAACCCAGTGGGAAAAACGGTTCTCGGAGAAAAGAGTACATCGCATTAGTTAATTGCATTGCGCATGTTGTCTCATTAAAAACCTTATGTGAGAAACCTTCGAGCAAAAACTCACATAGAAAAAAAAAGTGTACAACATTTAAATCATATATTCTTCAGGATATTTAATTCTTCATAAATAGATATTCATCTCCATGATCTATGCATAAACTTCAATGTTTTAGCAAATATGATCTACTTGATCTTTGTAATCCTAGTGGTTTTAATTACCTTCAAGGTAGATTTGATGTTGACTCGCTCTCGCTCTCGCGAGTAGTACTTCCTCTGAGTAGTAGTCGTCTTCAACCTTACTTCCTCCCCCCTACGACCCTCCCGTAGCTCCACAGGATCCAGCCGCCGCCGGCCCCCTGCCCCTCCCCGGCGACCTCGCCGGCGGCAGGCAGGTGGGCCGCCCCTCCCCCTCCCTTCCCCTACTCTTGTTATATTCCTACTGAATAAAGCCCATTCATGGGTGCTCTGAACTCCTTCTTCCTCCTCATCTCTATCATCTTGAAGATGAGCAGACTGCTTGCGGCCATGGTGGTCGGTGGCCGTCTCTCTCTATCCGACGAGGTGATTATGGCCTTCTATTCCTCCATGTTTCCTCCTCCCCTGTTTCCTGGCTGTTCGGGCGACATGGTGTCGCTCCCAGTCAGATCGAGCAGAGGCGGAGGTACTATCTGCGACACCAGATTGGGAGCTCCATGGTGGTCCGACCCCTATCATGCCTGGTGTCGGGTACCTAGATTAGGGGGTCCTAAATCAGGTACATTAAAGGAAAATAACCCAACCCATCTTACCTCTAAATCTCCCAGGAATTAACCAGAGAAACCCCAATCCTCCTCACACTGGGCCGGCCCACTACCAGGCCCGCAAGGCCTCAGAGACCTGCTGGCTCAAGCAACGGCCGCTCACCCGCTCGAGAAAAGAAATACGGAAACCGCTCGAGCGTGCGACTGCTCGAGACGGTGACGTAAACCGCTCGAGCGAGCGACCGCTCGAGCGGGACGGAGAACGCTCGAGCGAGCAGTCGCTCGAGCCCGCCTACAATCATTACCTATCCAAAGGCACGCACATGTAATAGTGGGAAGTATGCTTGCTCCGCCTAACCTCATGGCTACAGTGCGCGGCATAGTGAGAAGTATGCCGGTCGCTTCTCCTATTCCGCTGCCCATACCCGGGATTCAGGCGTGCCAGGCTGCACTATTACACCACGCCGGGTACTGTGGCACGTACGGCACTCTCTCCTGACGCCATCGTCAACACTCTGTGCCACCAACTACATCGTCCCGTCCCGTCGCTCGGATCACTGCCCCCTCGAGGCAGCTTCCGACCACTCGAGGAGTGGTGACGGACGCAACCAGAACAAGGGACACACAGTGTTCGTCTTTCCCACCTCGACGACCATACTCGCGGGGTTCCGGGCGCACGTGCTCGACTACGACAGCGCCATACCTCGACTACCTCAGCCCACGATCGAGAAAGACCAGCAGGCCATCAATGCCCACGCTGCTACAGGCTCGAGCCAGACCAAGCGGAGCGTCTACAGTCTCGACGACTTGACACGGTGCATACAATTCAACGTCACGCCACGACGGCCCTATCTACCCTGTACTCCTGAGCCTCCCCTTGGCCTATAAAAGGGGATGCCAGGGCCTAGTCTAAGGGAGAGGTTTTTCGGACGCCTTCATTCACAACACATTTCCACGCACGCTAAGTCTCAGGACTCGCTTGTATTCACCCCTGTACAAGCACCCCGGTGCAAGATAATACAAAACTCCCCCTCTCGCGCGGACGTAGGGCACTCTTTGCCTGAACCAGGATAAACGATTGTGTCCATCTTGCATCACCATCCGGATTAGGGAGCACGCATAGAAATTTACTCGTTGGTGTAATACCCCCCGGGGTACGAAACACCGACAGTTGGCGCGCCAGGTAGGGGTAGCGCGTGTTTTCACCCGATTCCCGCCATTTTCCGGATGGCATCGCCTACTCCTCCGCTTCCGTTCGCCACGGTGATCTGGTTTGGGAGTCTAGAGTTTGTGTCGCTCGGCCCAGGCCACGACATGGCTCTACTCTCGATCGGTAAACCGGGAGGGGGACGCTCGTCACCCCCACGTGCTGGTGGGGTCGCGCGCCGACCGCACCACCATGGCTCACCACCACATTGCCGACGCCACCAAAGATCATCATCATCGCCGGCGGGCACGTAGCCTTGAGCACCTTGCTCGTGTGCCCTCCCGGCCCGGACGCCACGACGCACCCGGCCGGGTGCCAAGTGTGCGGCGGGAGGTGCCACATGGACAGGGAGTCCTTGATGTGGACCCTGGATTCACGTTTGCCACGCGCCCGCCGAGAAAGCCCGGCGTGGCGCCTCGAGCGCGCGCACTGCCGATGTTGCCCAACCTGCTCCCGCACGGACTCTACCGAGCTCGTCGCAGGCGCCCGTTTGGGCTCACCAACGCCGCCACCACGTATGCCAACGAGATCCGGTCAGTCATGGGACCGCGGGAGGAGAGCCCCGGCCCCCTCCTGCGGGCCACCATGGACTTGGAGATCGTATGGCCGGCATCGGTGGACCGCGGGTTTGACAGAGCGCCTGGCTCACAACGCCACACCGCGGTCGGGGATATGCGCCGCTGGATCGAGGAGGAGAGCACGGGGAGGCCCTGGACGCCGTCCAGCGCTAACCCAGACTCCGATGACTCAGACTCAGGGTGCTATGACCCGGCTCGCGAGTGTTTTCATCTCAACGACAACGTTCCGTCGGATGAGGAGACCAGAGATGGCGCCGCCGTGGCCGTCCCTACAGCCAACCGGGCAGACGTGACCCCGGCGGTCGGGACGTCGGCAGCCGCAGCCCTGCAGGTGATTGAGCCACGCGGACCGCCACCACAAGCCCAAGATAACCGGCGACCTGAAGACGATGCTCGAGCGGCACAATGGGCCCAGCTCAGGGAGATCGAGGCCAAGATGGACGAGGAACGCGCAAATCTGGAGCTGCTCAAGCGCGCGCTTGAGCAGAACCACCCGCCCCCTCCTCGAGCTCTTGGCGCTCGAGGAAGGGCACGGGACGCCTTCAACCGCATCGTCAACGATGGGCGACCGGAAGCGCCGCCCGAGCCAGCCCACTTCCCTCGAGCAAGCCAAAATGTGCTCGCGGCGGCTATGCCGCCGCGAGACATGCCGGCGCCCTCAAATCCGCATGCATTGCGGATGCGAGATGAGATCCAAGGGCTCCTCCAAGTCGCGGCCGTCCGGCGGGCCGAGAGCTCGGCCTCGAGACGGCGTGAGGCAGCCCCGGAACAACCACGGCACGAGCGGGAGGGTTCCGTCCACCAAGAGGCACCCCCTCGAGGTGGTAGGGCCCCCGCTCGAGAACGCATCCTCGACAACCGTGCACCTCAAGATGCGCGTCATGACATCAACGACAACCGACGACGCAAGGCTGCGGGTGCCGAGGACCGTGGCTACAAGGCCCATCGAGGGGGACGCTACGACAGCGACGAGGATCGGCAGGTTCTCGAGCCACCAGGCCCTCGAGTCTTCAGTCGAGCTATCCGCAACACGCCGTTGCCAAACCCGTTTCGACCCCCCACGAGCGTGGTCAAGTACAACGGGGAGACCAAGCCAGAGCTCTGGCTGGCCGACTTCCGGCTGGCCTGCCAGCTGGGAGGGGCTCGAGAGGATAACGCAATCATACGCCAGCTCCCACTTTGTTTCTCGACACCGCTCGACGGTGGCTCGAGGAACTTCCCCCATCGATCCACGATTGGGCCGACTTGGTCCAGATTTTCGAGGGGAACTTCAAGGGCACGTACATCCGACCCGGCAACTCGCTCCGTAATTGCAAGCAAAATACCACGGAATCTCTCCGGATTTTGCTCGACGTTTCTCCAAGCCGCGCACCGAGCCGCCGCACATCCTGCACCACGACGTCATCCCGGCGTTTGTCTCGGCACCACGTGCAAAGAGCTCGTGCGAGAGCTCGGGCGCAACCGCCCAAGGACGGTGAACGAGCTCATGGACGTCGTCGCCGACTACGCCGCCGGCGACGAGGCCGTGGGGGCCTTCTTTGGTGGGGGGGAACAAGCCCGCGCCGTCCCCGGGAGGCGGTGAGGGCTCGAGCAAGGACCGAAGAAGAACGGGAAGAAGAAGAAAGGCAATCAGCAAGGCAAGCGCGCGGTCGTGGAAGACGAGGTGGCCGCGGCCGAGCGCAAAAAGCCTAGACCCCTCCGGATGGGGGCGTTTTCGACAAGATGCTGAAGCAGCCGTGCCCCTACCACAAGGAGCCGGTCAAGCATAACCTCGAAGACAGCCGTATGCTTCGAGGTTACTTCAAGAAGCTTGGCATTGACAAGGACGATGGCAAGAAGGATAAGGGTGGCGAGGATCGAGCCAACGACGACGACGACGGTGGGTATCCGCCCATCACCGAGTGCTACATGATCTACGGCGGCCCGACCACCCAGATGACACGCCGAGAGCGGAAGGCCGAGCGCAGGGAGGTTTTCGCCATGAAACCCGCCACGCCTCAATTCCTCGACTGGTCGGATGCTCCCATCACATTCGACCGTGATGATCATCCAGACCATGTCACCAATCCCGGCTCGTACCCTCTCGTCGTCGCGCCGATCATCCTCAACACCCGCTTCACCAAGGTACTCATGGATGGAGGTAGCAGCCTCAACATCATCTACATGGAGACCCTCACGTTGCTCGGCCTCACTAGAGCTGATCTCCGGCCCGAGCGCCGGGGGCTTCCACGGGGTGGTCCCTGGCAAGAAAGCGCTCACGATCGGCCGCATCGACCTCCCCGTCGTCTTTGGGACACGCTCGAATTTTCGTCGAGAGGTCTTAACTTTCGACGTACCCAGTTTCGAGGGGACGTACCACGCTATCCTGGGCAGGCCGTGCTACACAAAGTTCATGGCGATCCCCAGCTATGCCTACCTCAAGCTCAAGATGCCGGGACCAAAAGGAGTCATCACTGTCAGTTCCACGTACGAGCACGCCTACCACCGCGATGTGGAGTGCGTCGAGAACGGGGAATCACCGATGAACGTGCTGGGAACATCGAAGACCTAGCCATGATGCTCGATCACATGGCAGCGGAGCCTCTCCTCCAACACCCAAGCGACAGGCTGGCAACTTCGACCCCGCCGACGATACCAAGAAGATTCCGCTCGATCCAAGCTCCTCGGGGGAAAAGACGCTGGTCATCAGCGCCTCCCTCGACAGCAAATAGGAAGCAGTGCTCGTCGACTTTCTCCGCGCAAACGCTGACATGTTTGCGTGGAGTCCCTCGGACATGCCCGGCATACCGAGGGATGTCGCCGAGCACGCCTTGAGATCCGTCCCGGTTCAAGACCGTCAAGCAACGCCGCGCCGCTTCGACGAGGAGAAGCGTAGGATCATCCGCGAAGAGGTCGAGAAGCTCGAGAAGGCCGGATTCATCAAGGAGGTACATCATCCCGAGTGGTTAGCTAATCCCGTATTAGTAGAGAAAAAGAATGGGAAAATGAGGATGTGTGTAGATTACACTAGTTTAAATAAAGCATGTCCCAAAGTCCCATTTCCTTTACCTCGAATAGATCAAATCGTTGATTCCACCGCGGGTTGTGAAGTACTTTCTTTCCTCGACGCCTACTCGGCTACCACCAAATCAAAATGAAGGAGTTCGACCAGCTCGTGACTTCATTCATCACCCCCATGGGCATGTATTGTTATGTCACAATGCCTTTCGGCCTTCGAAACGCCGGGGCAACATACCAACGCTGCATGCTCCATGTCTTCGAGAAACACATAGGAGAGACCGTCGAGGCCTACGTCGATGACATCGTTGTCAAGACTCAAAAAGTAGAAAACCTTGTCGAGGACCTCAAGTTGACGTTTGGATGCCTCCGGCTAAGAACATCAAGTTGAATCCCGAGAAGTGTGTCTTCGGCGTGCCTCGAGGCATGTTATTAGGGTATATCGTCTCCCAGCGCGGCATCGAGGCCAATCCCGAGAAGGTCGCGGCCATCATGAGAATGGGGCCGATTCGAGACCTAAAAGGGGTACAAAAGATCACTGGATGCTTAGCTGCGCTCAGTCGGTTCATTGCGCGCCTGGGAGAAAAAGCCTTGCCTCTGTACCGGCTCCTCATAAAATCCGAGCACTTCACGTGGATGCCTGAGGCAGAGGAGGCCCTCTCGAAACTGAAGAGCATGCTCACATCTCCTCCTGTGCTCGTGCCGCCTTGATCGGATCGAGACGGCGTACCCGCCGAGTCCCTCCTCCTCTATGCTGCCGCAACCACTCAGGTGGTCAGCACGGTCATAGTGGTCGAGAGTCAGGAAGAGGGGCACGCGCTCCCCGTCCAGCGGCCGGTGTATTTCATCAGTGAGGTGCTCTCAGACGCCAAGGTTCGATACCCCCATATCCAAAAGCTGCTCTACGCAATCGTACTCACCCGTCAAAACTCCAAAGACTACTTTCTTAGCCACCCTAAGTGACGGTGGTAACATCATTCCCACTTGGGGAAATTATCCGAACCGGGAAGTCGTGGGTCGAATCGCCAAGTGGTCGGTCGAGCTCATGGGCGAGACCATCACGTACGCCCCACGAAAGGCTATCAAATCCCAAATACTGGCTGACTTTGTCGCTGAGTGGACCGACGTCCAACTCCCTCCAGTCCAGATCCAGGCCGAGCTGTGGACCATGTATTTCGACGGGTCACTTATGAAGACAGGAGCAGGCGCGGGCTTGCTCTTTATCTCGCCCCTCGGAGTGCATATGCGTTATGTGGTGCGCATCCACTTTGCCGCCTCAAACAACATGGCAGAGTATGAGGCGCTCGTTAATGGGTTGCGCATTGCCATCGAGCTTGGGGTCCGACGCCTCGATGCTCGGGGCGACTCGCAGCTTGTCATCGACCAAGTAATGAAAGCCTCGAGCTGCCATGACGAAAAATGGACGCATACCGCAGGTGAGGTGCGCAAGTTGGAAGCCGCTTTCCATGGTCTCGAGCTCAACCACATCCCAAGGCGCTTCAATGAGGCCGCAGACGAGCCGGCCAAAATCGCTTCGTCTCGAGCGCCGCTACCACCGCACGTCTTCTCGAAAGACCTCCATGAGCCATCCGTAAAGTGGGACTCGGGGGCAGGGCGGGACCAGCCGTTGAGCCCCCTTCGACGGGGCCACAGTCATGGAGATCGACCAGGCTACGAGCCCGCCAACCGACTGGCGAGCACCATTCCTCGAGTATCTCATTCGAGGGGAGCTGCCAGAGGATTGAACAGAGGCGAGACGACTAGCTCGTCGAGCCAAAACTTACGTCCTTTACGGAGACGACAGAGAGCTCTATCGCCGGAGCCCGACTGGCGTACTCCAACGGTGCATCTCGATCGAGGAAGGCGGAAGCTACTCGAGACATGCACTCGGGGCTTGTGGTCACCACGCTGCGCCAAGAACCCTTGTCGGGAACGCATTCCAGCGAGGCTTTTACTGGCCCACTGCAACCATTGACGCCATCAAGCTTGTTCGAGCGTGTGAAGGATGCCAATTCTACGCCAAGCAAACGCATCTTCCAAAGACACGCGCTCCGGATGATCCCCCTCACATGGCCATTTGCGGTCTGGGGGCTCGATCTGGTCGGACCCCTCAAAAGACGACGGAGGCCACACCCACTTGCTCGTGGCCATCGATAAGTTCACCAAGTGGATCGAGGCCAAGCCCATCACTAACATCCGCTCGGAGCGAGCGGTCGAGTTCTTCACCGACATCATCCATCGCTTTGGAGTCCCTAACGTCATTATCACCGACAATGGCACCCGGTTCACGGGCAAAAAGTTCTTGGACTTCGCGATCGGAACCACATCCGTATGAACTGGTCGGCGCCGCCTACCCTCGAACTAACGGCCAAGTTGAGCGCGCAAATGGCATGATCTTGCAAGGTCTAAAGCCAAGGATTTTCCAACGCTTGAACAAACACGGCAACAAGTGGGTGACTCGAACTCCCATCCGTCCCGTGGAGTTTGCGGACGACCGAGAGTCGAGCCACCGGGTTCACCCCGTTCTTCTTGGTCTATGGGTCCGAGGCCGTCCTCCCCACCGACCTCGAATACGGGTCCCCGACTCAAGGCCTACAACGAGCGTACAAATCTGAAAGACCGGCAAACGCCATCGACCAAGCCGAAGAAGCTCGAGACACGGCGCTCCTACACTCGCGCGCTACCAACGAAGCTACGGCAATATCACGAAAAGAATGTGCGCAAGAGGGATTTCAACGTCGGCGATCTCGTGCTCCGTCGACGCCAAGATAACAAGGGGCGCCACAAGCTGACTCCTCCCTGGGAAGGTCCGTTCATCGTGGTCAAGGTGTTGAAACCAGGGACGTACAAGTTAGCCGACGGAAAAGGCTCGACCCTCACCAACGCGTGGAACATCGAACAGCTACGTCGCTTTTTCTCCTAGGCCTCGATGCCTTGTACATATTTTCGCTTAAATTTTACCGCTCGTATGAGTAAATAAGTCAATTTCTTACTTTTTATTCATACGCAAGGTGGGCTCGACTTTGTTTCCACAAAGTCAAGCCCCCCTCGGGGGCTAGACCAGGGGGGGAACCCCCCTGAAGTCCTCGAAAAAACGCACCTAGTTTTTTCGAAAACAGTGCTCGACGTAATCTTTCCCCTCCTCGCCTCGAAACTTTTCGAAAGCTAAGTATTTGCGTTACCTCGAGCTCGTCGAGCCAGGGCAATCGAGCACAAGGCTTCCCACGCTTCCGAGCTATGGCACCTTAACTCATCCCCTCTCGAAATGGTTCGAGCACAGCGCCAACACTTAGCTAAAACAAAGTAAAGGCAGGAAGTGGAAAATGACATCAAGCGCAAGGAGAAAACTAGAGCATAACGATTAACGATTATAAACATCTGAGTATTACGGTTCAAGGCCACTTGGGCCACTCCCATAACCAAAAATACTTGTTTTCTTACAAGGGCCTTGTTGCCCAGATTACGGCTCGCAGGCCGGTTGGAATCTACTCTACGCCTGGCGGGAGGACTTCATGCAGCAGATCGCCTCCAAGACGGGCGCCCGGTTCTTCAGCCTCGGCCTTGAGTTGCTCGATCCAGGGGTTGACCCCTCCTTCTTGCTCGCCCTCGACGTAGGCAAAGCCGCTCGCCACGGCCTCCATCCCGGTCCGGGCCTCCTCCCTCGAGACGCTGAACCCCGAGTAGAAGATAGCCATCGTCCGGCGCGCAGCGAAGACGAGGGCATCTCGGACACGGCCCCGCAGAGAAGCGCCGAACTCGACGACTCGGTTGGCGTACCCACGGCCGGCGTCTGGCCCCTCGACGTCCACCACGGGCGCGAAGCCCCAGTTGGCGCTGAGGGTGTCGATGGCGCCGGTGATGCGGGCCTTGGACGAAACCTCGCCATCAAGCAACACCTGGGTCAGCCTTGCGTCCTCACGCGCCGCCACCAGGTCCGCCTCCAAACCTGAAAAAGGACGACAAGGACCAAGTACTCCATCAGGTGCTCGAGCAACACGTACAAGCCACGCACGAAAAAGGACTAAAAGACTCGAGCACTTACCGGTGCAGCGGGTTGAGAGCCCTTGCTCGCGATCGAGCGCCTGCTGGAGCTCAGCCTCTTTTCTCCGGAGGGTACGCTCGACGTCGTGTTTCTCCACGCGCAGCTCCTCATAAGCCCTGCCGGCACCCTGGATGGCAAGGTCCTTCGTCGTCATCTCTAGGCGGAGATTTACCGCTTCCGTCTGGAGACCGCTGGCCCGCTCTTTCTCCGCTTTAAGCGCGCTGGCAAGGGCTTCTTTTTCGGCAGCTACCCGGGTGACCGATGCCTGGAGCTCCTTCACGTAGGCCTCAACGTCGGCCTTCTCCTTCTGAAGCTGCTCTATGTCCCGCTGCTTGGCCTTGTAGCCCGCCAGCCGCGGTAGCCGCGTCCCGCTTGAGCCGCTCGAAGGCCGCATGCGGCCGCGCATAATCGCGCGAGCGGTCTCGGCCTCCTGCGCGGCTTGAGCGAGCTTCTCACCTGCCTCCTGCTGCGCTGCCCCGGCCTCCTGCGCCACTCGAGCGAGTTCGTCGTGGGCTTTCTTGGCATCCTCCTTGGCGGCGTCCAGGGCGGCGTTGGCCTCTCGAAGAAGCCGGGCAGACCGGTGCAGCTCTGCCTCAGCATCCCGCCCCAAGCGCACATACCGCCGGATCTCGTCCTCACTCTCACAGAGAGCGCGGATGTGAACCGACTTGGCGTATGAACAGCTTTGCGCCGTCTAAGCCACGAGAGAGGAAAAGTCAAATACAAGTAACGATAAGTCAAACACAAATAAAAGGGGGTCGTGCTCGAAGGTACTTACAGAAGAAAGTCGGGGCAGTCCTCGGAGACGAGCGACGGCGGCCTTCGGGCGTGTTCAAGCCACTGACGGCGCTCCTCGGCCTCCATATGCGCCTCGAGCTCCCTCTGATCGTTCATCACGATCGCAGGGGCCTCGTGGTCGAGAGGGTCGGGGAGCACCAGCGGCGACCTTTCCCACAAAGGGAATTCCTCCCGCATCTCCTTGTCGACGGAGGAGTGGAGTCTCCTCACCGCCTCCAAATCGACGCCCGCCGTCACCACCCGCTCAGCCAGGGCAGTCGGGCGTTGCGGCAGGCCCTGGGAAGAGGACGCCTCCCCGGGCAAGCGCCGCGCCTCGAGCCTCCTCCGTTCTTCAATAGAGGCATCGGAGGGCTCAACGGGTCCGAGACCAACCGACCGCATATGGCCGTCGACGATGGCCGCCGCCGTCTGCCTCCTCTGGGCCTCCTCCCAGTGGTCGGCCTCGGACATAACGGTGAACTCCACCTCGCCCGTCGTCGAGTCGGGCACAAGGTGAGGCACCACGACCTCCCCCAACCGCGGCTGTGGTAGCGGCGCTTGATGTGGCGCCAGGCAGTGCTCCTCGTGTCGCTCCTCCCTTTGATCGCCGCCCTGGTGCTCATCGCCGCCTACGGCGGCGGGCGGCTCCGCCCGCGCCCCCACCTCCAGCCCGCTGCTCCTCTTGCTCGGCCCCGGCCGCTCCACTTGCGGCCGGATCTCCTCGATGCCGGCGGCGGCAGCCGCACCACCGGTCCCACTCCGCCGCACCACCGGCTCCTCCGCCTTCTCCCCTCCCGTGTGGCGGCGGGTGCTCCTCGAGCGCATCCTCTCGAGCGGCAGCCTGGGCCTCACCCTCCTCAGCCCGTTGCTCGGCCAAGGGCTCGACCTCCATGTCCCGAGGAGGGGTTGAGGCCCGGCTCGGCTGAGGCTCAGCCACCGGTCCCGCCTCCTGCATCTCCACATCTCCCACGGGCCGGTCGGCGGCTGCAGGCGTCTCCTCCCCCTCCTTCTCCCCGCGCTCCTCCTCGAGCCGGCGCAGCCGACCGGGCCAGAAGACTGGGCGCGCCGAGCTCGGACTCTCCTCGAGCACGATGGGCCGCTGCTCCGATCCGCCCCGTCGCCGGCTCTGGCACCATTGCCCTTTGCTCGCCCGCCGCCGCGTCACCCGGCGCGCCTGACGATGTCGGGGTCTCGAGCGGGGCGGCGGTCAAGGCCGTGGTGGTAGTGGCGTCCTTCTCCTCCGCTGCCTTGGCCACGACCCCGGCACCTACACGGATGCGGCCGCCATCGGGACGCCGCGCTTGAGCGCATCCTTGGCCCGCTCTAACCAAATGGGAGTAGAGGGAGGGAGAGTCACTCCACCCGGCATCGACGGGTGCCGCTCGACCCTCCCACGGTCCTCGGCCTCTTAGTAGTCACCATGGAAGGGAGGGATGGCAAGGTCTCAGGGGAACGCTTAGTCCCGGAAGAAAGAGAAAACAAAAACTTTCACTATGACAAAATACTCGCACACAAACAAAACAATGCAATAAGGAGTAGATCGACCGAGACTTACCCCGAGGTTGGAGTAGCGCTGCTCAAGCCGCTTGGCTTGCTCGGAGCGCTCGGGGGCTTCCGAGCCTCAGTTGCCCCCCTCGAGTCACTCGAGGACTTGGGGGCCTCGAGCCCGCTGCTTGTGCCGCTCGGGGGCTTCGAGACCCTAGCGGCCGCTCCCGTTTTAGCCGACTCCTTGGGCGGCTCGGGCACAGTGCCCCTCACGGGATCCTGGGACCTGCGGGTCGAGATCCGCTCCGCCCGGCGGTCGCTAGAGGGAGCCCGGCGCTGCTCGCCGGACTGTGCAGAAGATAAAGTGCGCACATTTGCAGCCCCCTGCTGCTGGGTGTGCGCGCCCGTTGAAGAAGAACGGTGGCGGGAAGAAGATTCCCGCCGCGTCGGAGACGCCGCCCGCCCGCCATGGCTAGAAGGATGGGGCGACTCCTCCCGCCGCCCTGCTTGAGCCGGCGACGGCGAGCGAGTGCGGCGGCTGGAGTGTTGAGACGCCCCACCCCGTTGCCCCGCTTGGGCCGGCGACGGCGCTCGAGCACCGCGGCTCGACGACCCCTCCTGCTGACCCGCTCGAACGAGCGACGAGTCGTCGCGCAGGAGGCCTGGCGCCAACGTTGGCTCCTGCACGCGAGAACGAGCAAGCGTCAGGGCTCGGGCGACGACAGCGTCATCACTGTCAGTCGCATCATCATCATCGTCATCTTCCTCCTCGTCCTCATCGGACGACTCGAGACTGGGGGTCCAGTCGGTCGGGTCCGCCGCCAGGCGTATTTCACGTTCCCGGCGGCGCCTAGCCTTGCGCTTCTCCTTCTCCTCTAGCGCACGGGCCTTCTGCGCCTTCTCCTCCCTCCTCGAGACCACGACAGCATGTCCTCGTTCGCCCTCGGCGTCTTACCTCACGGCGGGGCGCATCCTCCTTCACCGGAGGCCTCGACTCCGCGTGGTCGTTGATGTTCGGACAAAAGAACAGACTTCGATAAAGATTGCTCGAGTAAAACAAACGACGAAAAGAGGATCTCGAGAAAACTTACGTAGCCAAGCGAGGTTGTACTCCGACGCATGCGGAAGAGGCCGACTTGGTTCTCGCCAAAGTTCCTCCCCCCGTCGATTGCGTCACGCACCCGAGCCACGATCGTAGCGACCGGGAGAGGCTCGTCGGACATCCCGCGGCCGCAAGCACCGCAGGGTCGGCGTTCTCCGTCATCTGGTCGAGCCGCAGCGGGCGCTCGGCGAGCGGGAGCACCCGGCGGCTATGGAACTCGGCAACCACATGCGCGATGTTGAGGAAGAAGTTGCCGGACCTCCGGTTGCGGAGGCTCGAGATGGCGTCGAGCAAAGAGTTCATGCGAGGCTGGCGCGCCGCCGGCTGGCCATGCGCCCAGTTGAAGCCGGGCTCGGTTAGCACTGCGCCGGTATATTCCGGGAAGAGGCCCCCCTCGTTGCGGAGGTAGAACCATTCTCGATCCCAGTTGGCGTTGTTCGACGACCACGTACCGGACAACCAGCATTCCTTCCTCTTCAGCCCGAGCGAGCAGGAACCCGCTCGAACATAGCGGCGGATCTTCGGCTGCACCGCCTTCTCCTTTTCCTCCTCCTCTTCCTCATTCTCCTCCTCGTTCTCCTCCTCCTCCTCGTCATCATCATCACCGTCGTCGTCGGCGGCCTTCTTGCTCTTCACCGCTTTGGTGAAAACGTTGCCTTGAAGACGTGGGTGAACAGTCCCATCAAGCGGCGCCATCCCCAAATATCCCTCGCACACGGCGGCATAGGTAGCCGCGAGCGAGATGGAATTGGGGTTGAAATGCCGGAGCTCAACCCCGAAATGGTGGGGAGCGCCCGCATGAAGCGGCTCGGCCGCGCACCAAGTCCCCGCCGGTGGAACCCGATGAAGCTCGAATGTAGCCCCGTGGGGATTAGGCTCGAGGTCGCCGTCGTCCGGCACCCTCCACTCGGGTAACCCCTCCGCCGGATTAGGCGAAGTAATCCGCCGTTCACCGGGATTGAGCAAAGATTCCCTCGGTCACCGTAGACCGAGGCCACGGAGAGCGTCCGCCATCACCGCCGGCACATGAAGGCTTGGCGGCGCCTTGCCCTTGCCCTTGCCTTTGCCACCGCCCGCCCGGCCGAGCTCGGCCCGTCTTCTTGGATGACCTCCCCATGACAGTGACGGAAGCGGAACGGGGAGAGCAACGGCGGCAGCGCAACACAAGCAGCGGTGGCGCTGGGAGCGGTGGCGCAGAGAACAAGAGGCGGTCACGGGCTAGAATGGCGCGGCGATCACGGGCAGTGGCGGCAACGGCGATTGCAGAAGACGGCGGCGGCAGATTGGATCTAAAGCAGAGCACAACTGCTGGCGTGGACGGCGAGGAAGGCAAGATTGCGGGGAAGAAGAACCAGGAGCCTGCTCCTCTATATTTATAGAGCCCAAGATGATCCGCGTGAACCACGTTCAATGGCCCAGATTACGCCATCCAACGGCCGTGCGCACCCGGCGGACTCGACGAAAAACGGTAACCACATTAAAATGCCCTGACAAACCGTCACCTACTTTTTAGGCGCACACGACGCGAGGTGGAGCGGAACCGTCGCCAAGCCACGATCACCACGATACGCCGGTTTCCGCCTAAAAAGGCGCGCCGCTTGCAACGGACAAACGCGCATTGAATGGGCGCAATGACGGGACGTCTCGACGGACGGTCCCTTACACGGTAAGAAACCCGGGGACCCCGGTCCCACAAGTAAGTCTCGAGGGAGCGGAGGCTGACCCACGGACGGGTTCGAACAGCCGCCCTCGAGCACCTGAGTTAGGGGCGCCCATGGGAAAGGAACCCTCGAAAGGTTCCGCTCGAGAACGAACCCTCGAACCCAAATGGCGTGTCCAAGGCAGGGCACTATGTATCTAAGGGATCCCGCCGACGGGAGGCACTCGAGCCGCCGGCCCCCTCGAACGGGACCGGTCCTCTAGAAACTAAGAGCCCAGCTTCAATGAGAGCGCCCCCGGGCCACAAGCCGTCTCCCCTCGAAAGGAGACGAGCTCTCACTTGGACTACCCGCCATCAGCTCACAGAGGGGTATGGCGCTCGCTCGACCGCGAGTAGTGTCAGGCCTCTCGCCACTTGGATCTAGTCCAAGAGATCCAGCGGACTGGATCACGACTCCGGCTCGGCCATTCGGGGCTCGGGAGCTCGAGTCACACAAACAACCCCCCTCGACACGGGAGGAGCGGGAAAAACTCGGGGGCTCGAACAGTTGAACAAAAATCTTCTGCCTCGAGATACCACAACTCCAATTAATAATACTCTTGCCCAAAATCGTTCATCTCAAAGCCCCCAGAGGAATGCCTCATTCCTCTGGGGCCTCGGGGGCTACCCCCGCGGGGGACGCCGCGCGCGCCCCACGGAGAAAGGACGAAATGACTCCTCGAAATACCGACAATAATCCCAATTCTAGGTACTTCAACTCCACTTCATGATCCCTTGTTTGAAGTTTCACAATCAAACAAGGGCTCGGGGGCTACTGTCGGGTACCTAGATTAGGGGGTCCTAAATCGTGTACATTAAAGGAAAATAACCCAACCCATCTTACCTCTAAATCTCCCAGGAATTAACCGGAGAAACCCCAATCCTCCTCACACCGGGCCGGCCCACTACCGTGCCCGCAAGGCCTCGAGACCCGCTGGCTCAAGCAACGGCCGCTCACCCGCTCGAGAAAAGAAATACGGAAACCGCTCGAGCGTGCGATCGCCGAGACGGTGACGTAAACCGCTCGAGCGAGCGACCGCTCGAGCGGGACGGAGAACGCCGAGCGAGCAGCCGCTCGAGCCCGCCTACAATCATTACCTATCCAAAGGCACGCACATGTAATAGTGGGAAGTATGCTTGCTCCGCCTAACCTCATGGCTACAGTGCGCGGCATAGTGAGAAGTATGCCGGTCGCTTCTCCTATTCCGCCGCCCATACCCGGGATTCAGGCGTGCCAGGCTGCACTATTACACCACGCCGGGTACTGTGGCACGTACGGCACTCTCTCCTGACGCCATCGTCAACACTCTGTGCCACCAACTACATCGTCCCGTCCCGTCGCTCGGATCACTGCCCCCTCGAGGCAGCTTCCGACCACTCGAGGAGTGGTGACGGACGCAACCAGAACAAGGGACACACAGTGTTCTGTCTTTCCCACCTCGACGACCATACTGCGGGGTTCCCGGGCGCACGTGCTCGACTACGACAGCGCCATACCTCGACTACCTCAGCCCACGATCGAGAAAGACCAGCAGGCCATCAATGCCCACGCTGCTACAGGCTCGAGCCAGACCAAGCGGAGCGTCTACAGTCTCGATGACTTGACACGGTGCATACAATTCGACGTCACGCCACGACGGCCCTATCTACCCTGTACTCCTGAGCCTCCCCTTGGCCTATAAAAGGGGATGCCAGGGCCTAGTCTAAGGGAGAGGTTTTTCGGACGCCTTCATTCACAACACATTTCCACGCACGCTAAGTCTCAGGACTCGCTTGTATTCACCCCTGTACAAGCACCCCGGTGCAAGATAATACAAAACTCCCCCCTCTGCTGGACGTAGGGCACTCTTTGCCTGAACCAGGATAAACGATTGTGTCCATCTTGCATCACCATCCGGATTAGGGAGCACGCATAGAAATTTACTCGTTGGTGTAATACCCCCCGGGGTACGAAACACCGACACCTGGGTTCATAGCCCGGGTGTGCTTGCCGGTCCACATCGTGTGCGCAGAGGAGGTTGCAAGATGGTGGCCGACCCTGGGTCCTTGGCTTCTGGATCTGAGGCCAGACGACCGGATCCGTGCTCTACCTGCCTGCGAGCGGCTGCTATTGCTGAGCGATGGATGAGGCCTGCCGACAGAAGCTTCAGCGACAAGGTGACGCCGCCCGCCATTCCTGATGATGGCGGCTGCTCCATCACCGAGGCCACGACGACTCCGGCGACTGCGCGCACGCGGCAACGAGTTCGACGCTGCGGGCTACCGATTGATCCGGCTCGTCGCCAAGCTCCGAGGCCCTGTACTTCCCCTCAGCTCCGGCTGCTCTCACGCGATCGAGATCTCCGACACCATGCGCGAGTTCGTCAACACCAGGCTGAGGTGGGGCCCGTAGCAGTGACGTGCATCACATGCATGAGTTTGGCCGGTGCGGCTACAGGCTCTCCACGTCAGGCAGCAAGCCCGCAAGCCTTATCCCCATCTTGCATTTATCTTCTTTTATTTTTTCTTTTTCTTTTATGTCCTACTTCAGGTTTGCACTCTCACGTCCACAGGTCCTCATCTAGACAGAGACGTCCGGTTGCTCTGTCTCTTTCCTTTTAGTGGTTGTGTTGTGCTTACTCCTCTGCAGCCTTTGCTCCTGACGCCTTCTCCGTTCAGACAGCTACTTCTTAGGCGTTGGATCGATGATTCTGCCTCCACTTGGGATTTTGGCTTGAGCTTATTCAACCTCCAGCAACGTCATCAACATCATCCTTCGGTTGCGGGCGTGTTTTTTCTTCGACAGCTCCACCGACCCTCTTTTAACCGTCGCAGTGCGCGGTCAGTCCATCTGGGTGCATGCGTCTCTGGCGCCCCTGCATATACCCCTCACCGGTAGAAACGTTCTATTCTATGCCTTAGTCGACGCTGCTGTCTCTATTTCTGGTCCAGGACCTTGTTGTAAACGGGTCTTCCGTTGAAGACCTCTTTGTAATATGGCTGCCTTAATATATATTATATGATGTTGTCAAAAAAAAAGGTAGATTTAATCAAATTGCTCCCCTTCATAAAGCCATTCTTTGAACTTCATTGTTCAAATCACACTTTTCATAAATGTGTGTTTAATAATGGTATACAGTACAATAATACTATCTTTTAAAACGTTGGCTCATAATTCTTCTATGAATTATATGGGTATAAACAAGAGCAAGATGCTTCGTGCATAATGATCACTTATTAGTTATGCAAAAACAAATAAATTTATCCTTTAGGATAATAAATCCTTTCAGAGGATTATCGGGTTCAATAAGTTACATTATTCAATATCTTCAAGATAATGTATCAAACATGTACTATAGCTTGAATACTTATATTCTCTCAGTGGAATATCAAACTATATCTTCTACAAATCATCAAGTTTTGATTATACCACTGAATAATAAATTCAGTCTTCCATTTGGCATTTAGGGGATAATTTAATTGCCAAAATCACCATTATTCTTATAAGCTATTTAGAGGATATCAAACACTTTATTGCTAGCTTTACAATATACACTTTCTGAGTATTTGTATGACACCTTCATGGTGCTTAAGATTCCTCATTTTCTCTCTCTCTCGGGTCTATATTTACTTCAGGGATAAATGGTGTTTTTTCGAGAATCGACTGGCAAATCCTTCGTGGATTAGTTCCTTCAAGGATGTTCTTATTCTCAATGAATAACATTTCTCTTCTATGAGATATATTCACTACTACATGAGACATTATTATGTGATATACACAATGAGATAGTGTTATTCACTACAAAGTCATTCGATGACTATTCCTTCTAGGACATGCTCTTCTTGAGACTTAAATATTTATTCATGAATATATACCTTAGACTTTAATACTTAGTATGAGATTTAATTTCTACATATTGCGATTTATATTCTTTAGGAATTATATAGATCTTCATAATCCATTCTTAACTGCATATTTCATATTCATTTATTTCATTTGCTAGAGATATACCGAACATTTATGTCTTTTTAATAGGATATTCAACCTCAATTGCTTTCTTTATTGACCCGATATAATCGCTACAGGCGACTTTGTCATGGACTTTGTTTCCAGATCCGGATTCTCATAGGAGAAACATTTACAATTATAGAGGTAGCGTAGTCGACAACTATTATTTTCTCCCAATATTCTCATAATATGAGATTATTCTGTCTCTTTGTTATTTTCCAAACAAGAGATGATTTGTTGTTCTGCATACCCAACTTTAATGATACGCGCGCTTAGTGTGTTGGATTTCATCTTCGTGATGATCCTCTTCATGAGGTGCTTAATCTTCTTCATGAGGTATTCTCTTCGTGAGAATGAAGGATTTTTTCTTTATTTCATTCAACATGTATACACTAAACTAGAACCTACAGGCGTCCCCGTAGATTTTAGCTTAATAGTATACAATACTTAATTTACTACTAGTAAACATTACTTCTGGTTTATAACTTTAAGTTACTCCTCTCATTTTTAAAAATATCTGGCATATACTCTGCTTCATGCTTTACAAGAGCATTATTCAAACTATTATTTGATTTAGTGCATGTTACTATTCCTGCTTCAAGCTTCAAGGAATATTTTTTAAGACCATTTCTCTTCTGTGAAAATAATATTTGGCATTCAAAATAGGCTTTGTCTCCCCCTAATGCCAAATTAGATCTTTAATAGCATACATCAAAAGATATCCCCTATCATGGGCTTAAAATAATTCAAATTCGTGTATCTCCAACTACAAGTGGAGACCCATCCATGCATGTATGCTATGATAGAGTTTTATGAAAAATATTCACGCACATATTTAAACATGGGGGTTATTATTCATTGAATGCAGTGAGCTAGAATACATAAAGTACACTTAAGAATGTTCAGCATTCCTACAAACTTAGGGATGTTCTCCTTCTGATTTGCACATTCACAGTTTAGAAAACTATTTCATTATCTAGCTTCTTTATTGTTTAGCCTAAAAAATTAATCCAAGTGCTCATAAAAAATAGACCATACACTTCAAATGTATAAAATACGCAACATTCAAATTCACATGGAATTTCTTCTAGAATTTTCTAATCACCATAAATTCAAAATTCCCTTGATGCCTTTTCTTCATAAGTCCCAAATCATTATATAGTGTGTTATCCATCATCTTAGTTCCACAATTATTCATCCCATTTGGGTTAGTCTATCTCCATTGAGCAAATTTTATATTAACTCACTCCCCCTGATCTTAGGCTACTTGGCCCTAGACCAATCTATTGATTATGCATACGACGCATTGAAAGCAAATTATTCTTTAGTTCAACGGGAACCATATAGACATAGTATGCAAGCTAGCCAATTTAATTATGAGGGAAGCATAAAGGTAGCTACTAGCTACAACTATAGTTGCTATGCTAATATTCATACAAGAGTGGAGATAGTGACGGCATAATGAGAGAACAACATAGCGATACACATGCAGGTGTAATGTGGAATGTTGGTATTCAGTCCAACGTAATAGATAACAACAAAATGAGAAAGTTAACTCGGCCGGAAGGGACGCGGGCAGAACTTCAAGTCCTGATACATGCACTTAAAGATAGATTTAGGAAGGCTATGCCTATTAAATACATATTACCCAGATTTTCTTATGCCATTACCCAAAATTTCTCCTCCTTTTCATGCCATAATTACTTCAAGTAGTAATTTGCTTCATGCATCATCTATGAATAATCGCTTCTAATGCTTCATAGAATCCAATCATACTTCTAATATTTATTGATTATGGTATGAAATTCACATATCTAATGTACTATTCAGTGTACAACAATAGACTCAGGGTAGGACATAATCTTCTAGTTTTTGGGTTAAAGTATTAGATATTTAGTTTTAGGATTATACTATTTCTTGGCTAAATTTATCCTTCCATGATCAGTTAATATGCCAATATAGTCCAATTGTTCATGTGCTTCTTGAAAATCCAGTTTTCCTTCTACCTACATGGTAGTAGTGCACAAAGAACTATAACCTTCATGGTTAACTGAGGTTTCTTTATAGACAAAATTAATGTAAAATTTATTTAGATAGGCATAATTGGCAATTGTCACGACCGCGACCAGTTTTTTGCCTTGTTTTTCTCCCCGGCCTTGTCTTCTACAGCTGGCTATAGAATAACTTATTCTGTAGCCACTTGAGTTACGATAATTACTATGATAATTTACGAGATTATAGTAACTCCTTCCTATATGATTTACTATAATATTATGGTAAATATCTCCATGTGTTATAGTAAACCAACTATCGTAAATATGTATTGGCATTATCGTAAATCAGTGTATGAAATTATCGTAAATGAAGGTGGCTACAGAATATTATATTCTGTAGCTAGCTACAAATTAGCCGCTCCCTATATATATATATATATATATATATATATATATATATATATATATATATATATATATATATATATATATATATATATATATATATATATATATATATATATATATATATATATATATATATATTAAGAGTATCTTAAGAGTATGTACTCCTATCTCTATATCTCTAGATTTAGGGTGTATATGACTAAACGAAGTGTATATACACGAAGTATATGGTCATACTAGAGTACCCAGGTGTTATATATGTCAAGTATGCATGCATACATTGGGTATATGGTCATACATATTTTATATAGTATAGTAGTGGCATTTTAGTAATATATCAAAAAATATATGTTCCTTTGAAATTTTTTAGCGTAGAAAGACATGGAGTATCTTAAAATGAGTATATAAACATACTAAAACCGATAAACAGGTATGGACACATACCTAGTATGGTTTTTTAGAGATGGGAGTACATTAAGAGTATAATAGAATTTCCCTATATATATATATATATATATATATAAGTTTACTACACTTCATGGTAGCAAAATAATCTACTTGGATTTAATAATGACCATAACAAATAATTGTACTATTTGAAGTAATTCCAGGATATTTCTTCTTCTTAAGGCATGCACATTAATATAACTTGAATCATGTGCATATAAGTTTACTACATGTAAACAGGTACCAAGGTGCAAAACGATAGCAGACGGTTATTCAAAATATTCTTAGAAGCATCTTAGCATTTTTCAGGATTATGATATATGCAAATTTTTAGAATTAATACTAAGCATTTATTTATCCTAAAAATTCGTTATGCTAGGAAAAAAAATAAATATTAGCCTCTCAAAGGTGATAAGTCTAAGGTCTGCAGGATTTAGACAGCTCATATGCCTCATTACATGTTTCCAGTGTAGTTTATTCAAAATTTTATTCTTGCAACTACATGGTATAAATAAAAATCATTCTAGAGATATAAGTACTAATCTACAAGAATATATGACATTTGCTTGAATTCTGCAGGAAAACAAGAGCACTTATAAATTTCAGATCTACGGAATCCTTTTTTCTGTATTTTCTTTCAGAATTTCCACAATTATCTTGTAGTACAAATCTCTCTCCTTTAGTCAGGCCACAGTGGGAACGGCGTGCAAGCCGATATTTACTAGCGGCGTTGCTGGGCGTCTGGCGGCGACTTCGAGTCGAGTTAGCCTTGCGTGCTGCGTGGTGTGGCCGTGGGACTGCGCACTAGGGCCAGAGGCGTCCCGTGTCCGACAGCATGCTGGCTGCGCGGACCGAGAGAAAATACACGACGCGAGAAAACGATGTGCCTAGGGCCTTGTTTAGTTCCAAAATCAGGTGCCCAAAGTTGGAATAGTAAAGGTCACGTTGCACTGTAGCAATTTTATTTTTATTTAGTAATAATTGTCCAAATATTGATTAATTAGACTTAAAATGTTCGTCTCGCAAAGTACAACAAAACTGTGCAATTAGTTTTTGATTTCATCTACATTTAGTACTCCATGCATGTGTCGACATTTTGATGTGACGGGGAATCTTCTTTTTGCATAGTGAATTTTGGGGTTGGATTTCAGGAACTAAACAAGGCCTAGGTAGCACCTGTGGCGTGTGGTGGCTATATATATACTCCCTTCGTCCTTTTTTAATCGTCGTTGTTGGTGTACGTGTCACAAGTTTGACTTGATTAATAGAAAATACGTACAACATTTATATATTTATAAAAAACTAGATTCAAAAATCTTTCTAATAATATTAATTATGTAGTATAAATATTAATATTTTTTAATATATATTTAATTTAAGTTATTTGTTAGAAAACGCAATCGGTAATTAAAAAGGAACAGAGGGAGTATATACCATGATGCACAGGGGTAGATGTTGGTACATGCGAGCTTTGTGCACGGTGCAGGCATCCAGCTGCAGGCTGATGTATATTCGCGCATGGTGACTGGAGTACATTCGTCGTAGTTGCCTTGATGGCAGCATGCCACAAACTTTTGACGCCTAGCAGAACTTCAGTAGTCCATGTACTCTCTCCGTCCCTTTTTAATTATCACTTATGCTTTTCAAAAAATTATTGTCGGTAATTATATATTAAAAAATATTAATATTTATAATACATAATTAGTATCATTAGAAAGATCTTTGAATCTAGTTTTTTAACAAATTTATTTGGAAATACAAATATTGCACGTATTTTCTATAAATTGAGTCAAACTTATGGCATGCACACCAACGGTGACAATTAAAAAGAGACGGAGGGAGTATGTGGCTTCGAGCCGCGTGTGATAAGACAGCTGCCAGGCCATGTGATGCAAAAATTATACTCCCTCCGTCCTAAAATAGATGTCATTCCCGCTTCCGGAGAAGTCAGCTTTTTCAAACTGCCAACAATTATATATTAAAATATATAAATATTTATGCTAAGCAATTAATATCATTAGAAAGATCTTTAAGTCTAGTTTTTTAACAAAATTATTTGGAGATAAAAATGTTGCCCATATTTTCTATAAACCTAGTCAAAATTGAGAAAGTTTGACCGGCACGTTTCCCATAACGTCATCCTTTCTTGGACGGAGAGAGTATTGTTCTTTTATGTAGAGCCGCATGCAGGCGACCAGAAGTAAATGCGAGTCTCGACGTGCAAGCAGAGGACATGGACGATGGGGGATGCGGGCCAGGCGTGCACTCTAGGGGCTTATGCGTTGAGTCCGCTCGGCGTACGGGTTACAGCGAGCAGACTGCAATGCTAGTGCGCAACTTCTAGCCGCGCAACTTCTAGCCGGCATTATAATTATGCGTGGGTTATAGCCAGAATTTCAGTTAGCGATTGAAGCGACTTCAAGTCAACTCATGCGTGTATGAGCGATCGAGATGAGTTATGTGTAATAGCAGTGACTTCATGTCGTTTGCTTGTGCTTTCAAGCTTGGCCTACAAACGTGTGGCATGACATCCAAAGCGCATGAGCGTGTTCACGTACTATTCAATTATTCATGTACGCATGTATTATATGTACTTCATGTACAATCCAACGTGCATAATTTAAATATGTAGATCGGCTTGATGGCCGGCACAAGTAATCTGCGAGATGTGTTTCATACCTCGTAGAGGATGCCAATTTGATTTACGTCATGATGAGCACTGGCCCGATCTTCCGAGAGGTAACTGGTAAATTCGATTTGTGGAGATCTCGACGTTGGCGACTGCTGTATTGCCTGCTACTGCTGAGTTATGTGATAATCCTGATGCACCATGTTATACTATGCTTTGTCAACCTATTATGTCTGGTGTATTGCCTGCTGTCACTAACCTTTTGCAGGAGATTGTTGCTGATGGGATGGAGTCGAGGACGACTCCAATTCTAGAAGGAGGGGATGATGCGGACATCGTCAAGATGGAGTCGAGGACGACTCCAATTCAAGAAAGGGAGGATGATGAGGACATCGCCAAGCTGGACTCACCTACGCCATGGTCATCCCCAAGTTGCAACTCGTCTCCAACTCAGCTGCCACATCGCTCTCGGATTCAGCAGACACATCATCAATGTTTCGGCCATAACTCCCTCATACGTTATCGAAATGGGGCGTTCTTGGATGCGTTGGAAAGGGGACGACGACGCCGTCGTTTTGGATCTGGTCCCAGCTCCAGATGGTTCGTGGATCATGCTGTGTGACCATGACAAGGTGCTGCGTCACCTATTTGGGCCAACTTGGTCATGTATCGTGTCGGGCCTTAAGCCCAGGTTATGGGCGCCCAACCCCTGGCCGCCTCCAACCCTAGGTCGTGTCTTAGACTATAAATTAAGCCGCCGTCGCTGCTAGATACTTGGGTTTTGTTTAGAGTTTAGTTTTCCATCGAGAAACTGAATCATTCATTGTAACTGTGGTGACAAATCCTTTTGCAAAGTGAATCGGGGCCCCGTTCTTGATCTTCTCCACCGTGTCGATTAGTCCTTTGGAACCGAGTTCTTGAACCCTCTATTGATATTCGCGTCATTCATATTTGCAATTTTAGATTGCGTGATTAAACCTTCTTGCTTGTGCGCTTCGATTCGCTTGCAGGAAAAGCCTTCTTGGCGAGGTCAATCAAGTCGTGCTTGGTTGATAACCATTGGAGCTGTGGTGTAACGGTTGCAGGGTTTGAATCGTGTCTGATTTGAAGCCGGATCGCCAACGTCGAGATCTCCACAAATCGAATTTACCAGTTACCTCTCGGAAGATCGGGCCAGTGCTCATCACGTCACATACCGTGTAGGGCAGTGATTAGTAGTACATACCGCGTAGGGCGTTTGGCATTGTCGTAGAACTGTGTGCTTGACGATGACGGTACGTGTCGATGCAGTGGAGACTAGATGCAGGTAGAGGTGGTAGATCCGTTCTGCTAACAACGTCGGGGATGTTGATGTCGTCGAAGTAGTCGTGGCGTGACGTCGGCACAAACGTCGGTGCTGAAGGTCGGCGGCGGCTTCAACGGCGATGTCGATGTAGAGCTTGTCGTGCTGATAACGTATTATAAAACATGTTGCCAGCGGTTAGGACCTTCCCTCTCCGTCTCTCATGATCATACAATAGATGAAAATAGAAGAACAAGTAGACACAAGATAGGGAGACTATTCTTTATTCATCTGAATATTGGTGATTACAATATAGAGCTCCCATGTATATATAGTCCTGCCAAGGTCTAATAGTTTCGGTAGGAGCCCACATACAAACGGATTAGAATTAGGATTCCTCCTTCTCCTTTTTTTAGAAAGAGTTTTATAACAATTATTATTTTCTTCCTATTAAAAGAGTGTCGTTTTTATAGACTTTTTATTTTATTTTATTCTATTCATATTTTCTATATAAATATTATTTATTTTGTTATGACTTGTTTTATTATTAAAAATACTTTAATAATATAATATATTTATTTTTTACACAAAAAGTTTAAATAAGATGAACGGTCAAAATGGAAAATGATATTTTTCAATGGCAGACAGAAAGTAATTGTCAATACTATGCTCTATTTTGTCCCTACATCTGATATTACCACGCATTCAATGGCTCGCTGCTCTGGATGCTTCATGCTGTCGTGGTCGGACCGATGGGTCCTTTTGGCACGACGCACTCGCGTGACACAGCGTCGTGGTCGGACCGATGGATCCTTTGGCACGACGCACTCGCGTGACGCAGCGTCGTGGTCGGACCGATGGGTCCTTTGGCACGACGCACTCCCGTGACGCAGCGTCGTGGTCGGACCGATGGGTCCTTTGGCACGACGCACTCCCGTGACACAGCGATGTCAAAGTCGTCGGGCACGACGCACTCCCGTGACACAGCCATGTCATGGTCGTCGGGGGCCAACTGTCCACGAGGCATGCGTCGGGGCTCGGGGCCACTATCGGTCTTTCTCCACATCAACCACAATTTAATGCCACAACGTACTGGACACATCACGTCAAGTATTAGGAACCGTGAGCTGACAGTGTGACGATCCATGAACCGATCGATGCTTCATTGGATGGAACACATCACATCATTGGATGGATTTCATTGGCTTCCTACGGGTGCACTGAACCACGCTTTGATCGGCAGCATCCAGTGGCGTGCACGCAGTTGGGCTTCCACAAGAGGCCAAGCTCGGGTGGCGTGCACGCAGTTGGGCTTCCACAAGAGGCCAAGCTCGGGTGGCGTGCACGCAGTTGGGCTTCCACAAGAGGCCAAGCTCTTTCTCAAAAAAAAAAAAAAAAAAAAAAAAAAAAAAAAAAAAAAAAGAGGCCAAGCTCGGGTGGGTACCTCTACGCTCGGGTGGGTACCTCTACAATCTACCGTTTTCAGCTGTCCAGATGCATGGCCTTGTCTGGTCTGAAACAGAGACAGGAACTATTCCAGCAAAAAAAAATACAAATTGAACACGCAACACTGACTAGATTAGTTCCCAACCTCCATTCCCCAGGAACCCAACACTTCCTACGGGCCACAAGAAATACTTAGCTAGATACATGGGGATGCTCCTCCCCCAAGCTGGATGTTGATGTAGTCGTTCATCTTGAATCTTGATAGCGTAGATATTCCTTGTCCCTCTGGGTCTCCCAAAGCAGATGGTTAATGAAGCGGTCCTTCCCAGAGTGGATTGAAATCTTCTGGCAAATCTTCTCATTGAATCCTGTCTTAAATCAAATAGACAACAAAGCTCGTGGAACAGATTAAGCGTTAGTGGTAAAACCATTTATGCTTTATTCGTTTGTGGAACCTTATGGACTTCTAATTAAGCAATTTTCAACAAGATCTCAATATTTTTGTACTTTTCTGTTTTTATATGCAGATGCAAAAATTATTTTTTATGCCTCCACGGCGAACAACTGAAACTTATTCGCATGGGGCTTAGGTTTTTTTAGATGCAATGCTATGATGCAACAAAATAAACTTTTATTTTCTTTTCAATACAACGGGGAAAATATAAATATGCTAAAGTAAAAACTATGCAGGGAAGTAAATATGAGAATAACTACCGATGTAACCTTTCGGCGAAGGTTCGGAGATTTAGGTCCATCGAACCGGACCTTCTGGCTCGATCAAGCACTTGAGGAGGTGTCTGAGGGGACAGAGTCCTCCCCTGATTTCTCCTCTTCTGTTTGTACCTCTGGTGAGCTGGGAGATAACGATTCCTCTTCTTGTGTTGGAGTGCTTGGTGGTGTTGTCTCTTTCTTTCTCCACACTTTCTTGGTCCTTGGTTTCTCCTCCTGTGGTTCTTCATCTAGAATCTTCTCTTCCTCTTTGGGCTCTAGAGCAGCTTCTTCTTCAACGGCTTCCTCTTCCTGATTAGCCCCTTCTTCCTTGGTGGCGTGCTGTCTTAGACGCTGAGCGCGGCGTCTCCTATTCCTGTTCTTCTTGGGCTTCTCATAAGTAGTATAGCTATTAAAGTAACAGCGTACCTTCTCTCTAGGGAAGTGAAAATGGATCTCCCCTTGCTTCATGTAGATGATCGCGCTTGTGGTGTGAAGGAACGGTCTTCCTGAGGATAAGGTGGACGTCATCTTCTTCACCCATGTCTAGAACCATGAAGTCGGCGAGAACCTCTTGATCCCTGATCTTGACTGTTACGTCCCTGGCTATTCCTTCCAAAAATCAGAACGATTGGTCCGCCAGCTGTAGCTGCAAATATGTTGGGCACAAGGGTCTATCACAATATAAATGTTTATATGTTATCGTAGACATGATGTTGACACTTGAGCCGATGTCGTAGAATGTCTTGTAGAAGGTGCTCCCCTCGATCATACAATTGATGGTAGGTACTCTAGGATCTTCCTTCTTCTCAAGGTGTGATGGAGGAAAAGCAGGGTCAATGGGTGGTTCAATAGTGTTGACCATCCAAACTGGTTCTTGAATAGGTTGCTTTGCTTTGCTCTTCCCCTTCTTGTTGTTGTTCTTGTTTGGAGTAGGTAGGATGCCTTCATAGGTGTAGACGTTCTTCTTGACTGGGGTCTGATTTTCTAGAGATTTCTTCTCTGGAACCTTCTTCTCTGGAATCTTGTTCTCTAGAATCTTGTTCTTTTTTTCTGGGATCTTGTCAAAATCCAAGTAATTGTACGGGTGTTGTGGATGAACTCGAGTTGTGAGCGTACGATGCTTGAAACTGAATCTCTCCTTGGTGTCTTCAATGGTGAAACAGATCTTGGTGGTGTCGGCATAGATGATGGCCTTGGCTGTGCTGAGAAATGGTCATCCCAAAATGATGGGTGCTCTATCATCTCCTCCTGTTTCTATCACCATGAAGTCTACTCGTATAGCTGAGTGTCCAACTCCCACGAGAACATTTTCAAGGATCCCCTTGGGGTAGCACAATGTCTGATCTGCAAGCTACAAACACATGGTTGTGTACAACAAAGATTGACCATGAATTTTCTCGTAAATTACCTTGGGCATAATGTTGACACTTGCTTCCAAATCGCAGACGGCTTCGTCGAAAGTGTGAGCTCCAATGCGGATAGGGATGACGGGTCTTCCTGGATCTCCCTTCTTTTTTGGTATCTCCTCTTCTCCCCATACTGGTCTCAGTGGTCTGGGTGGTGCGACGAAGTATTCTCCTGCATTAAAGATGTCTACAAGATTCGCAGTCTCTAATTCATCCGGACTCCCTGGAATCTTACCTTTTTCGGCCATGGGTATTGAAGCTGCTAGCTGAGAGATTTGTGATTCTATCATCTTGTTAAAGCTAAGCTGATTCTTTATGGCAGAAGTAAAGCTATCCATTCTATTGTTTATAGTTTCAAGCACTTTATCATTAGAAGCTATCTTTCTAGACATATTATCAATAACTTTATTTTGATTAACAATCATCTCTCTCAAAGGTGGTTGATTAAAGTTGTTACCTTGGTAGTTACCCGAGTAGTTACCTGGATAGTTTGGTCTTTATTGCTGATTCCACCCTTGATTCTGCTGGTTCCATCCTTGATTCTGTTGAGGACAATAGTTGGTGTTGTTGTTGATGTAGTCGACATCCTCTTGGACTTTAGGACAGTTGCTTCCTGTGTGGCCAGTGCCTCCACACTCTTCACAAGTCATGTGGGAGTCGTGGACGTGCATGACTTCCTTCTTCTGTTGATCACGATCATCAAGCTTCTTCATGAGCAGGTCCATCTTGGCAGACAGCATGCCTACTTCTTTGACTTGATGCATTCCTCCTCTCTTGCGTGGTTGAGTGTGTTCTTCGTTCCATCCCTGGTTCGAAGCTATCTTCTCAACAAGAGTGGTGGCTTCATGAATAGTGAGTGACAAGAACGATCCTCTAGCAGCTGCATCAATATTCTCACGAGCATTTGTGGTGAGCCCATGATAAAATGTCTGTATGAGTAGCCAATCCTCCATCCCGTGGTGAGGGCATTCTGATATATAATCTTGAAAGCGTTCCCATGCCTCAGGGACAGATTCATCGTACTGCTGCTAAAAAGTTGAGATCTTTGCACGTAGGGCATTGGTTTTGCCTATGGGAAAGAACTTTGCTAGGAAAGCAGTGGAGCAGATATTCCATGTAGTGTTTTTCTCTCTGTTGGCGTAGAACCATTGCTTTGCCCTTCCTAAGAGTGAGAATGGAAAAGACAGAGTAGTATGGCATCTCTTTCAACTCCTTTGATGGTGAAGGTGCTACATATCTCCAGGAAGTGTTGGAGATGGGCACTTGCATCTTCATGTGCTTTCCCACAAAACTAGTTGGCTTGCACCATGTTGATCAAAGCTGGCTTGAGCTCGAATCCTTCATCTCCCACATCGACTGCTGGACCAGTCCTGATGTTGGCAGTGGTTGGAGTGGAGAATTCTCGAAGAGTCTTGTTAACCATGGCTTCGAATACTGGCATCAAACTCCTTCTTGGCTGGTCTTCTTCTGACAAAGTGGTTAAGAATTTCTTCTTCCTGAGCTTGGCTCTGGCTTTTCTGATTATTTCCTCTGGATTCTCAACGTAGTTTGTCGAACGAACAAAACTAGTGGTATATTACCCTGCATATGATACTCAAGTAGGCCGAACAAGGGCAATCCTGTTCGAGTATGTCTGGCTTTCTCAATTATCACGTGTGTAAGATTATTCCTAGATATTCAAAATAAGTCTATTCTAAACCTCCTTTGCCTTCCCCGGCAACGACACCAGAAATACTTGTTGACATTTCTAACACGATTACAAATAGGAGGGTCAAACCCTTTAATAGCAAAGGCATTAGAAATGTACGAGACATCTCTTAGCATTGCTTAAGCCAGGTTGTCATCCCCAACACAACACCAAAAGATGTGGTTGTACTTATGATCATAGTACTATAAAAGATGAATAAAGGTTATCCGCAAGCGCACAGATAAAATACACCCGTTGTAGCATTTCACCCAGGAAAGTTCCAGGTATCATTATTTATAATTCTACCACTGGGAAGGCACTTGGAGGTATAAAGAATAAAAGCTATAACTTACACTTGTGATAAGAGTTCCACTAGATCAAACTCAAAGCAGGGATCAATCATATCATAATAAAGGATAATTAATATCAGATCAACATAATCCTAAAGGAGGTTCCACCGAGCATTTTCCTACTTGGGCGTTGTCGACGAAATATCGGCGATAGTCCGACCAGGGGTATGCCCTGACCGGTAATGGATTGGCGGAAGGCGCACAAGATTGCGAGCAAGACGTAAACAGGGAGCAATCACACGAGGTTTACCCAGGTTCAGGCCGCAAAGATGCGTAAAACCCTAGTCCTGCTCTCTGTTTCGATTATGATGTGGATGTATGAGTCTGTGCGTTATGCCAGATTCTGTCCTCCAGCATGGGGGTCCTTGCTCTCCTTATATATCGCTGGGAGCAAGGTTACAAGTCGGAACTAGCCTATCTGGTACTAAGTTTACATACTTTACAAGTCTAAACTTTCCTATCTCAGCTAGGTCTTGTCCTCCTTGTCGGTCTTCGATATTCTTGCCTGTTTTAGGCTGTCCGACCAGCCTGAGCCGATCGGTCTTGAAGCTTGATGGGCCGGCCTGGTGATAGCAAGTTGGCCCAAACTAGGCCGTGAGGGTATATGGAGTTTATACCTCCACAGCTAGTCCCCGAGCATCATGGATCTTGAGGGAAAAAACACCGTCTTGCTTGGTTGAGTGAGAAAGGGTGGTCGGACACACGTTCGACATGTGGTCCGAGCAGGGCTGGAGGACCGTCTAATGCTTCCGACCACACTTTGCTTACACTTGGTTGACGTTTTCGGTTTTGACCGAAAGATTTATGATGCTCCTGAAAAGAAAAAAGAATTTTGAAAGGGTCCCAAATCTGGAGACGTGGGCCCTCGTTAGTGTGTGATGCCTGCCATCACATGGTATCTGTCGTGATTGGTCGTTGCCTTAGCTTAGTTTTGAACTAAACTTCTTTGTAAAGAGAAAGGATCAGGCCGAGTCATGCAAATGACGTGGGCCCACGTAGTCCCCGAGGTTGCTGTAAGATAGTATATGTTGCAGCAAGCTCTAAAAGAAGGATCTAGCCCATGTCACCTCTCAGGTGACGTGGGCCCACGTAGTCCCCGAGCCTGAGATGAGGTGGAACACGTTATGTCAGGGTCTAAAAAAAAAAAGACAACTGATCATTATATCGTGCTTTATGTGTTTCCGACCACCCTTTGAGTGAGACCGAGCAGGCCAAATTTCATTTGGGCTGGTCGGTTTGAACCATGCCATGACTTTGTCATGATTAAGTTAAGGCGACTTTGCTACTTAACTCGGTCCCCGCCGTGGCCGTGAGACCATGGTTTTGAATCTAAACCCATGAAATAGCTTAGCTATTTGTGTGCCGAATAACCGGTATCATTGGCCAAAAAATCCCACTTAGTCAGTGTCGGATTGTGTGGGTTGAATTATTTATGCTATACTTGCAACTTTGTTACGGCGGGTTGGAACAGCTTTGCTGTGAACCCAGTCTTTTTTAGCGAGGCTGTTTTAAGACTATAGCAAAAGAAACAGACTTAAATGACCTTCAGTAGCTTTGCTCACTGGGTCAGCTTTCAGGTTATCTGGTAAGCTGTGCGTCTGTAATGGGAAATGTTTTGTAAATTTAAAGGGAGAGAAAAACTGACCAAAAAGGCCTTTTAGCTTGAAGCGGCCCGGTTTTTTACGGCCCATTAAGGAAAAACCCTAGTGTGGTTAAAAACTCTTGGTGCCGCCGTCATTTGGTTTGCTTGCATTTTGCCTATAGCTCTTGCAATCGCCATTCGCCGCCCAAACTCCGTGCCTAGGGTTAGCTCAAGTAACCGCATCCCGTTGTTTCGAGGGTCATGGCGAAGAGGCGTCAATGCTCGCAACGGGGAAAAGGAAGGAGAAAAAAGAGCGAAAAGAGTATGAGAAGCGAGATGAAGCAGATTTGGTCGCCCACTCAATCGACGGCGGCGTCGGTGAATGCTTTGGCGGATGGCGGCATGATCCCGCCGGCATCCTTTGGAGTATGGCGTGTGCCACCTCGAGGTGAGGCATTCCCCCGCCCTTATGATGGCGAGATAGTTGTATTCGAGGATTATTTTATCGGGGATTAGGTATCCCAATCCATACTTTCTTGGTGGAGCTTTGTATCCTTTGGAAGATATCGCTCGTAACCTCCACCCGAACTCAATTATGACAATTGCGCTCTTTGTTGCTTATTGCGAGATGTATCTTGCAATTCCCCCAAACTTCAATGTCTTCCGTTATTTTTATGAACGAAGAAGAGGGGAAACTTGGGTGGTAGTCCAGTGGCCGGGGCATGCTATATTTCTCTTTGTGATGGAATGCGCTCCCGCCGGCTATCTTTCACCCATACCGATAATGTGAAGGACTGGTTCAAGAAGTGGTTTTATGTAAATGACAATGAGCGGGGAGACTGTTCCTTGTGATATTACACATATTCCCCGAACCCAATCATTTTTGGTCGGATAGACCAAATGCTACCGAGATGATTGAGGTGAATGAGATAATTGCCATGATGAACTTCAATGGTCTCGAATGGATTTACGATTCTGTTTGTTTATATCTCTCGCCGTATTCGGCCTCGAAGGAGAGATTTAATTTTTTGTGGGAATATCGTCTAAAAGACGACCCTTCTCGTGAATCTCCGGAGGAAATTTCACTTGATGACATTAATCCGAGACTTCGAAGATGTTCAAACGTGGGGAGGATACTCATATCCCTCGTCCTACCATTAAGCCTTATGATTGGAGGATGCCGCCTCCACCGGTATGTTTCTGCTTACTTATTTGTTTCTTCGTATTTGGACGTTTTTTGGTATTCTTGCCATTGGACTGATCTTCATGTGTTTATAGGGCCGTCATATATACGTGTCCCGAGTACCTCTTGATATTTTGCCTGCTGGAGAAGCTCTGCAATACCAGCGTACGGGTTTTGATCGAGGTATTGACAGGATGACGGTGGCTGATGATACCGTTGATCCCGATGTTGATCGATCGAAGGCACGGGGGAAACGGAAAGTTGTTTATGAGAAGAAGAAACGATCTCGGCATCTTGACCGGTGGAGCTTTATCATTACAACCTTGTGCTTCGGCGGCCGAACGTCGGCGTCATCGGATTGCGTAATCGTCGGTCGATTCCGATTGTGGAGACGAGCGACTCTTCCGAGTTTGCTCGGCGCAAAAATTGCGCTACGAAAGTGGTCGGGATAGCGCTCTCCCTTTGTTGCGGGGAGCTAGTCGTGTCGTGGGGCAGCCTATGTCAACGGGCCGACCCAGTTGGTCATTCGGAGACCTTGCACGGATAACTTCTCGTGTCGGTCTTGTGGATGGTCGGAGTGCTCCCGCGTCATCGTGGCCCAAGATGAAGAAGCTCTTGCCGCCACCGATCCTTCTTCTCCTCTTCGTGATCCGGTGGTGCGGAATGACTTTGATATTGGTACATCCGTCCCTTCTAGGGATGAGGAGACCGATATGCCGGGACCGGTTTAGTCTCGCATTTTGAGCGATCTGAGCTATAAGTTTTGCAAACTTGTTACTTTTTGCTATGCCCCCCCCCCCTTTTTTTTATATTCTTTGTAAAAATTTTCATTGCGGGGCTCCTATTGTTGATGACTTGGTCGGGGACCCTTTGGGTCATTAAGCTTTGGTCAATCTTTGGAACAAGCCGGGAGGCCGTTCCCGAAGTCATAACTCCCGCTTTGCCAATGCCGTCATTGATCAAGAAACTGTTCCCGAAGTTGTGCCACCTCGCTGCGATGCCGTTGATGATCCAGGGATAGTTCTTGCAAATGTTGTTGCTGAACTGCGGTGGTCACTTGCGGGTATCAACATCATGGCCTCCGCTAGGGATACTCGGCCATCTTATCCCGGAGTAGCGTTAGATTCTTCCCCGGCTTCTTCTGAGGGTGATCAATATCTCGAATATGCATTTGGGTAGTTTTAGACCCGGTGCATCGACAATGAGATCGCCCGAGATAATGGAAGAGGTCGGGGGGAACTTCTTCCGTCCCCATATACCTGGTAGCCGCGGCTATGTTGCTCGTCAAGATGACAACGGTGAATGGCACATTTTTGAAAATGTTACCAGGGTTGCCGTTTCGATGGTTTTGAGCAAGTGTTTGCTTGATCTTCGTGCTCGTATTAAGGTTGGTACTTGTTTTTGGTGAATTTTTCTATTTTGCCCGTTCGTCGCGTTGTGAAGGATCTCTTTTGCGGTAGTTGAAGATGTTGTTGAAGAGCGCCGTCTTTGCATAGAGCAATTCAAACCGACCATGTGTGAAAACGGTCTTCGCGGAAGCAAAATGAAGATTTGGAGCGGCGAGATCCGTGTTCACGAAGGTCGTGAAAGGCTTTGGGAACTTGAGAAAGATTCCTTGTTAAAAAAGGTTGCATCCCTTCGGGAGCAAAACAAAGGTTTGTTTTACTCACTCCTTACTTGTTGTTTTAACGGAATATGTCGATTTCTTGATTGTACTTTGTAGGTTTGGAGAGTGATAAAGCCTTGATGGTGCTGAAATTGCTCGTCGAACGGAACGGAGAACAAAGCCCGTGCGTAAGTTGAGCGCTTGGAGAGGAGGCACGAGGTGCGTTTTCTCCCTTTTTATCTTCTCTCGTTGTTGTTTCGATCTCGTGTCTTATAGGTTATACTTATGTAGAAACGCATGAGCGTCATATGGCGCAATTCGGCGTGCTTTGAAAAATGATAATCAGCATCGACGGAGCGTTACTGTCCATGGCGAATGGATTGCAACCTCTTTCTTGTTCTTGCGCGGGCGAAGTGAGGCCGCAAATCCCCTTCTCGTTCCCGAATTCGTTGTGGATCAATGCCGTCGTTCGTGGCGTTTGCTTAAGGAGTTTGTCGGGAAGGGGAATCGCTTTGTTGCGTCAAGTGTTCGGCTCTTGCGCAGTCTCACTTTCCTCGGGCGGATTTCAAGCGTTTGGAGTCCGGGAGGCTGCGAGATACCTCTCCCGAAAAACTCGAGATTTGCAAAAGGCTTGCCGGGCACCGCTTGTGTTATTGCCGACAAGATAGATCTTGTCCCGAAAAATGATTTAAAACTCAGCCGTGGTATTAAACTCGTGGTGCTTTGCACCGTTTTGTAACAATATCTGGTCTGTTTTGATACAATTGGTAGTTGTATGTCTGAAAATGATTACAATTGCCTTGGTGCTAGGCATAGAATTTTATTAAATGTTCTATGTGCCAAGAATTTGGCAAATCTCTAGGTGGATCGTCTAGAGTACATAGTTTATAAGTCGTTGGTCTTGTGATCGCTTTGACTAGGAAGGGTCCTTCCCAATGAGATGATAATTTGTGGAGGTCGTCTGTTTTCGAATTCTCTTGAGGACGAGGTCTCCGACCACAAACCGTCTCTCTTTTACATTTACGTTGTAATAGCGCCGTAGAGACGCTAGATATTTAGCCGTTCTTGGGAGTGTTTCCAAGTTCCGCTCTTCTCCCGAATCGATGATAGTTTTTCGACTTCATTCGTGGCTTCTTCGTCATAATTTTTTGTTCTTGGTGAGCCAAATGCTACTTCATCCGGCAAAACGCCGGCACCAAATATCATGAAATAAGGTGAGACGCCGGTATTTCTTCTTGGTTGGGTTCGGAGTCCCCATATCACAGCAGGTAATTCGTGATACCATCTTCCTGGATGGGTGTCGTTGTCTCGATATAGCCTTTTTCGTAGGGCGTCTATGATCATCCCATTTGCTCTTTCGACTTGACCATTAGCTCGAGGGTGAGCTACCGATACATATTTTACTTTTGTTCCTAAGTCTTCGCAAAAATCCCAAAATTCACCGCCCGTGAATGTGGATCCCAAATCTGTTATAATGGTGTTGGGTACGCCGAAACGATGTACGACGTCCGTTAGGAACTCAACGGCTTTTTGAGCATTTGCCTTGACTAAGGGCTTATATTCTATCCATTTTGAAAATTTGTCTATAAGTACATAGACAAATTGATAGCCGCCTGGGGCTTTTTTGAATGGTCCTATCATGTCTAGTCCCCAGCATGAAAAGGGCCAAGCGGCTGGTATTGTTTGAAGCTCATGTGCAGGGACATGAATTTGTTTAGCGAAGAATTGGCAACCTTTACAATGCTGAACTAGTTTCTTAGCATCGGCGAGTGCGGTTGGCCAGTAAAAACCTGCTCGGAATACTTTTCCGACCAGTGTTTTTGATGCTGCATGATTTCCACACATCCCTTCATGAATACGTAGTAGTAGTTCTGCTCCTTCTTCGAAAGAAATGCATTTTTGCAAGACTTCAGCGCTTGCATTTTTGCGCATAAGTTGCCCATCGACTAGGACATAATGTTTACTTTGCGTCTTATGAGACGCTGTTTTTCTATTTTATCTCGTCGGTGTGTCCTCATCAATGAGATACCGAATAAAGGGAATTCTCCGGTCTGGCTTTATCTCCTTTGTTTGTTCCAAAGGTTCCACGATGGTATTTGCTCATTACATCCCTTTGTAGTTGAGGGATCTTGTCGCTTTCTTTTCTTTGGATAAATAACTTTGGAGTTATCTATAGATTTTTTGCCCGATCTTGTTACTTTGGAGCACTTATTCGAAAGGTCTTGGTCGGATTGCAAAGAAATGATACCGTTTTTGCTTCTTTGGTCGGAGGTGGGCCGGCGGTATGCTTTGCTTGAATATTATCTTTTTTGGTTTTGCCGTCGATGGATCTGTTTCTTTTTGTGGTGGTTCTGTGCTTCCTCCCGTGTGACGAAGGTAATAGTAGATCTTGAACAAATACGTCGGGTGGCATTTTTGCTCTTTCGGATCCCAATTTAGATAATTGGTCCGCAAGTTTGTTCTTTTCTCCTGGTATATAGGTGAATTCCAAGCCATAGAATTTATTTTCTAGCTTCCTTATCTCGCCACGTATGCTTCCATTTTTTCATTAGTACGGTCCCATTCTTTGTTGATTTGCTTTGGACAACTAAATTAGAGTCTCCAAAGACGAGGAGCCTTTTTATACCCAATTCTATGGCTATCTTGAGGCCGTGAAGTGCAGCTTCGTATTCGGCCGCGTTATTTGAAGCTTTGAAATGGATACGCAAAGCACGTATCTTAGGGTATCACCGCTTGGTGCTTTGAACACGACGCCGCTCCTGCTCCTTTTATTTTAAGGGAGCCATCGAAGAACATTTCCCATCGTTCGGCTTCGTTTTGAAATGGTGGTAGGGACATGTCCGTCCATTCTACTAGGAAATCAACCAAGGCTTGGGATTTGATGGTTGTACGGCTTTGAAATTTTAGTGTGTATGGGCTGAGCTCTATTGCCCATTTGACGATCCGACCACTTTGGCGTCTTTATTGCGAAGAATGTCGCCAACGGCATGTTCGTTACTATTGTGATCGGATATGTGTCAAAGTAGTGTAGCGACTTTCGTTTCGTTATTAGGATCCCGTACAAAAGTTTTTGTACGTGTGGGTATCTCTGTTTCGAGTCGTTTAATACTTCGCTGATGTAGTAGACTGGTCTTTGTATGCCATATGTATGTCCCTCTTCTTGTCTTTCGACGACTATTACTATGCTGACCACGCGATCGGTAGCCGCAATGTATAGCAATAATTCTTCGTCATCTTTAGGTCTTTGTGCACCGTGGCAATGTTAAATATGTCTTGAGTTCGAAGAAGGCTTTGTCTCGCTTCGCTTGTCCATTCAAAATTTTGCTTGGCCTTTAATAGTTTGAAAAAGGGGAGGCCTTTTTCGCCAAGTCTTGATATGAAGCGGCTTAAAGCCGCCATGCATCCAAGATAAGTTTCGGATATCTTTTATACCTTTCGGTTGCGTCATTTTTAAGACTGCATTAACTTTTTCGGGGTTTGGTTTAATGCCATCTTGGCTAACTACGTTGCCGAGTAGTATCCCGATGGTACTCCGAATAAGCATTTACGTGGGTTTAATTTCCACTTTGAAATTTGTTTAAAGCGACGAAGGTTCGCTCTAGGTTTGAAACTAAGGATCCGCTCTCCTTTGTTTTTACGACTACGTCGTCTACGTATGCTTCGACCAAATGGTCGGAAATTTCTTTTTGAAGACACTCTTGGATAGCGCGTTGGTATGTTGCACCAGCATTTTTGAGGCCAAACGACATGGTCGTATAGCAGTATGCGCCGAAAGGCGTGATGAATGATGTTTTTATTTGATCGTGAGTTGCTAGGGCTATTTGGTGATACCCCGAATAGCAATCTAAAAAGGACAACGGTTCGCGGCTGCGGTTGAGTCAACTACTTCGTCGATGCGAGGTAGTTTGAAGGGGTCTTTAGGGCAGTGTTTGTTGAGATCGGTATAATCAACACACATTCTCCATTCGCTATTTTTCTTTTGTACAAGAACTGGATTGGATAGCCAGTCAGGATGATACACTTCTATTATAAAACCACTTGCTAATAGCTTTAACACTTCTACCCTAATCACCTCCTTTACGTCGCGAGCAAACCGTCGTAATCTTTGTTTGATTGGTTTGGCGGTTTCGAGACATTAAGGAAGTGCTCGACCTTTTCCCTTGGGACGCCAGGCATGTCTGCTTGGTTTCCAAGCAAATATGCTTATGTTGTCCCGTAGGAATTGGACGAGCGCGTCTTCCTATTTATCGTCTAAATTGGCTCCTATAAGAGCAGTTTTCTCCTTATCTCCGGGGATGAGCTCGATCTTCTTTGTGTCATTGCTTTTGTTGGTTGACCTTTTTGACTGCTTGACTGGGATCTGAAGGTCAGCTTCGGGTATCTGTTTTGCTTCAAGGCATGTTTGTTCCATATGGGCTTTGAGGTCCGCTAATTCGGCCGCTGCGTAGGCGTTTGTTTCATGATCGTGAGCCATAAGCACATTGCCTCGAGAGAAAGAATGCCCTTTGATGTTGGCATTTTTAACACTAGATATCCATAGTGAGGGACAGCCATGAACTTTGCGATCCCTGGTCGACCGAGTATGGCGTGGTAAACGCCTTCGAAGTCAGCTACAATGAAGCTAACGTAGTCTTTTCTGAAGTGTTGTCTTGTTCCGAACTGAACGGGTAGAGTTATTTTTCCCAATGGCATTGAAAGTTTGCCTGGCATGACTCCCCAGAATGGTGAGTCGTAAGGTTCGAGATCTTCGATTTTTAAACCTAGCTCGCGAAACGCTTGTAGGAATAGAATGTTTAAAGCACCGCCGCCATCTATGAGTACTCTTTCCATACGTATATGATTAACGATCGGGTCGAGTACCAAAGGGAATCGCCGGCATCTGGTATATTTGCCCACATGTCGGCTCGTTAAAGGTTACTTGGTTGTTCCGACCAGCCGGAGCTTTAATGTACGTATTTGGTCCATCGGACTTAGCGATTGCCATGATCCTCCTTTTTAGTAACTTTTTGTCCCGCGAGTTTTCGAGACCAACTTTACCGCCAAAAATCATAGCTGACAAGTGTTTGGTGGGCTAATTGAACCGATGCCGAGGATCTTTGTCGTTGTCTTCTTCTTCTTCCTCGGCCTTGTCCTTCGTTCGGGCCGTTTCTCCTTACTTTGTTTTATTAATCTCTCGTTTCTTGGCGGCTGCCCTACGAAAATTGCTTTGTGAATCCGCGACACTCGCCCATGGTATGCCCTTTTCCCGGGTGTTTAGGGCAGTCCCGGCCTAGAATCTTCTCATATTCTGGATCGAAGTCTCGCTTCTTTTCTCTCGCTAGGTGGTACCGAATGGACGCGTTGATCTATGTCTCGCTATAATTGTTTTGTATGCGATTGTCGCGTCGTCGTTCATTGCGACGGTTATTGTCACGTCTGTCGTTTCGCGCATGTCTTTGCGTTGCAAATCTCTTTCTCTGTCATCGTTTCTTCTGAAGTTTCTGTATCCTTGTCCGGTTTCGGGCAATTGTTGCATGGCATCGTCAACGCGAGCGAATTCACGGGCTATTCTGAACATCTCGTCGGTTGTAGTGGGTTGTCTTCTCAAAAGTTCTTTTCGTAGATCAATATTTCCGGGTTGTCGTAATCCCTGTACGAAAAGGGACACGACTTCGACTGCTGAAATGTCTGGAATTGTTGTCCAGACTTCTGAGAAGCGTCGTATGTAGTGACGTAGTGGTTCATTCGGGTAATCGACGATCTTTGCTAGATCGTACTTAGTGCCAGGCTGCTGGCATGTTATTCTGTAGTTCTCGATGAAGAGATGTCGCAGTTGAGGCCAGCTGTGAATCGACCCCTCTCGTTGTCGTAATAACCAATTATTCGGCCCACTGTCGAGTACGATAGGGAGGTAATTGGCCATGACGTGTTCATCCCCTCCCGTGCTCGTACGGCTACTTCGTATAAGAGGATCCAATGCTCGGGTCGACCTTGCCATCGTACGTTTTGATGTCTCGGTATCCTGAAACTTTTGGGCCGACTACCTCTCGTAGGGTAGCCGAATAAGGCTTTGGTCCCGAGGCATCCATGCGAGCTCGGTATCGGTTGTTGATGACTGCTCGGAGGTCATTGTCGTCATATTGTTCATCATGATGGTGATTGAAGGGTTGACCATAATCTCTCGTTGTCTCGTGGTTGATCTGTCTTCTATCATTGTGTCTCTCGGTGAAATCTGTTGTGAGGAAAATTCCCACAACTCTCTCCATCGTCTTCGTAGTTGTTGTTGTTAGCACCTCCCTCTCTAGAGTCTCGGGATTTGATTGCTTGAAGAAACTACGCGGCCGGTGGCTTCGAGAGATGCGGCCGGGGGCGCGCTTGTTCTCTCATATGGTTCACTTGAGCTTTAGCGGCTACTAGAAAATCAATCGCTTCCTCAATTTGGGGAGTTTGAGGAATGTTGGCCGTCTTGAGGCGGTCAATAGCAACCGCGATTAGCACTTGGGGTTGTGTGAACTTGTCTTTCGTTTACAAGGTCGAAATCATCGCAAGATTTCGCCGAAAACCCTGCGTCGTCCGACCATACGATCTTGGTCGGCAGTGCCTGGATTGCGCTTCGTTTTGCCTCCGTTGTTCCCGGCTGCGTTTCGACCCTCTCGCTGTTGCCTTTGTTCGTCGGTTTCTCCATTGATGGTGACCTCGTTGTCACTAACATGACATACCGCGTTCCCTAGGCCGGGAGGGAAAGATGGGAATTGCTTTGTAACTCTTGAGTGGATTTGGCCGGGTTATGGATCTCGACTGAATTTCCTCATGTTCCTCGGTCGGAACACGGTGAGTTGTAGATCCGGAGTAGTGTCGATACGCTTGGTGCCGTTGTTTGCGGATTGTACCTCTTCTTCGTTGTCGGAGTAGACCATCGTATGGGCAGATCCCGAGAGTTCTAAGATATTGTAGTAATCGTCGAGTCTGGGCGTGTCTGGAGTGACGTCACGTGTTTTCTCTGGAGATTGGTCGTCCGTGACTTCTTCGAGGCGCACATGGTTGACAATATGTCCTGCGGGTGCGTCGAAAGCGTAGCCAATCATATCTGGACGCGGATCAGGGATCCGGTTGTAGCCTTTGAGGTAATCTGCTAAAAGTTGGTGGCTGAATAGGTCGGCGGTGTTTGGCAACCCGTATGGGAACGGTGATGCAACCCTTGGATCTAGGATCTTGCGATCCGATGATTTTTGTTGGGCGTTTTGTTGGCGCTTGGTCTGTTGAAGGATAGTAGGTGATTCTTGCTTTGATTCAATCTGGATAGATCCAAACCGAGCAAAAACTCCATGAGCCTATCCGTTGATCATGAGTTGCTTGAACAGATCGGCCCAATTTTCGTCTCGGTGGTTGATTGGTGCCTAGAAGAAAAGGCTAGAGTTCTGATAACTCGAGCTTTGATGATGATGCCTCGTACCGAGGAGGCAAAGGATTTGTACCTTCATTGCTTTGTGGAGCTAGGATCGAGGGTGGACCCTCGATGTATGAGGTGTCTGGAGCGGTTGTCCAGGTCATCGTCCCAACGGTGAAGGTGAGGCCAGCTTCGAAAGTCATGGAAGCCGGGAAGGAAACCATCTTGATCGACGTGAAATCTCGGTGCGCACCCCCTACCTGGCGCGCCACTGTCGACGAAATATCGGCGATAGTCCGACCAGGGGTATGCCCCGACCGGTAATGGATTGGCGGAAGGCGCACGAGATTGCGAGCAAGACGTAAACGGGGAGCAATCACACGAGGTTTACCCGGTTCGGGCCGCAAAGATGCGTAAAACCCTAGTCCCGCTCTCTGTTTCGATTATGATGTGGATGTATGAGTCCGTGCGTTATGCCGGTTCGTCCTCCGGCATGGGGGTCCTTGCTCTCCTTATATATCGCGGGAGCAAGGTTACAAGTCGGAACTAGCCTATCTCGGTACTAAGTTTACATACTTTACAAGTCTAAACTTTCCTATCTCAGCTAGGTCTTGTCCTCCTTGTCGGTCTTCGATATTCTTGCCTGTTTTAGGCTGTCCGACCAGCCTGAGCCGATCGGTCTTGAAGCTTGATGGGCCGGCCTGGTGATAGCATGTCGGCCCAAACTAGGCCGTGAGGGTATATGGAGTTTATACCTCCACAGGCGTGACTCTAGAAAGAACTAGAAACTAGAGACTAACTCCTAAGATTATTCTAACAGGTCATTGAGCTACATTGATTAGTGCGATTACATCTAGCAATCATGGTCAGAGTTAACTTGTATCCATACACAAGAGACATTGCTAAGGTGGGTCAGGAACATAGCAAGACATCACCCCGCAACTCAGCCTTACTTATCCTACATTCGGGGAGTGGACTACATAGGACTCAATGAAGCTATAATAGTCACCTTCGCGATCTACCACATGGCCCAAAACATAGGGTGCATCCACAGATAGATAATGTCTAAGCACCACGCTTACACAACTTCTACCACCCACCCCGTGATCATCGGAATGAGCGCTATACGAACATGGGCATAAACACAAAGCTAATCCAACTATACTAAACATATAACCAACATAGGCAATGAACATTATAATTATGAATCTATAATTATACCAAGTCATATCAAGTATTCGATTCACACTAGAACTAGAACAAGAACTAGAGGAATAACACAAACTAAACATGAACACGATGAACTTGACGAACTAGACGAACTAGACAAGAACAATAATGAACTAGATGATGAACTAGAAGGACAAGTAGATAAACTAGAAGAACAAATATATGAACTAGAAGATAAACATAATAAACTAGAAGACAAATAGCACAAATAGATTAATAATGTTGAATACAAGAGAGAAGTACAAGGCTGTACCTAGCCTCCTCGCGACTAGATCTGGAATTCAAGCGTTGCTTGCCTCCTCTAATTCCTATTCTTATGTTCTAGCTATGCCCTAGCTGGTGGAGCTCTAGGTTATCCTTTCAAGGGGCACCTCTAAACTGAATGATGGTTGATATGAGATATGAGATATGAGATATTGAGAGAGAGATTAGGGGGTCTGCCTCTGCTTATATACCCCAGTGGGGTGAACCGCAGCCCTCGGATCAAACCGACATGGAACAAGGGTCAAGATGCATTGTATAGGTCGGTTGGAGGCCGCTACGCGAAGGGAGACCCACCTGGCAGGGGAGCCAGGCCGGCCGGCCTGACATGTAGGGCCGGCCGGCCTCACTTGGTAGCTACCGGGGCTCCTCTTCGTTCCCGTGCCTTCTGGTGTCTTCGACGTCCTTCTAGTGCCACTTTCTGATCCATTTGCGTAATGAGTCGTGTCTTAGGTGGATTCCTTCCTTTCCCAGCTACTGGATAAATCCCTGGAAAAGATTATGTCACAGAGCTGTGGAATCTTGTTGGTTTAGTCCCTGGTCTTGTGATGATGATGGTTCTAAAGTCTTCTAGAGTCTTCCGAGTCGTATCCATCAAGGACTTTCTCTTCGGTGCTCCAAATATGACGAATGATATGTCCGTCTCGATCGTTTCGACGAGCTCTCCGCAATGGTGTGAGATTCTTCACTTGAGATACTTTTATATGGTGAAATATTGAATATCCTGCAAGGCAAGTGAGAACAACACAACTCGTGGAACTCATTAGAATAAACCCATATAACCCTACTTTACACATTATTTCGGATCTCTTCTGGGTTAATTGACAATTTAAAATTAGGGTTAATTACCATCAACAAACTCCCCCAAGCTTACCCTTTGCTAGTCCCTTAGCAAACAATGATTTGGTTTAATATGATGGATCAGGAGTTGCTACAATGCTTTCACACCTCAAAAGTACACCAATGTTCAAACAAAAATTCTTCTCTGAGTTAGAACAAACCATTTCAACTTCCAACTTACCCATATTACCTTCAACTGTGGGGCTTGTAACCTTCACTTGGGTCTTGAGTAGTTGAAAAGCAGAATGATCAAGTCAAGCACTATGTCTCAAGTTCTTCGATCTACCTTTATTTCGGAGTTTTTGCAAGGTTTTTAAAATAAAACTCAGAGATTCCTTTGTATGATCCTTTCTAGTCTCTCATATGTGGTATTTGTGGATTCCTCTCTAAGGCAACAATGGTGTTTTGCCATTATCTCCTCTCAAGATATGTGGTATTTTTTGGCAGAGTAGCATTGTACCTTCCCTCTTAGGACATCCGCATGAATTCGATCCAAGCCAATTCAATCGGATTAGATCACACAATACCCATCGAGCAACTCAGCTTCTGAGCACTCGATCCGCACCAAACGCTCGATCCAGAGACTTGGGAGCTCCTCCCTCTCTCGAACGCTTGTAACCCCTACTGCAAGCACCCTGGTGCAACGCAACATGACCAGCAGCTACCACTGGACGTAGGGACATTCAGCCCGAACCAGTATAGATCCTTGTGTCCGCCTTGCACACCATTGTAGCCCGTGACGCACAGACACAAATTTACTCGTCCCATGCCTAGATCCCCAGTTCTAGAAACCGACAGTTGGCGCGCCAGGTAGGGGATCTCCTGCGCGTCACAACCCACTTCACTAGGCTCCGATGGCTGATCATCGCATTCGCTTCACCGTCAGATCCCACGTTCATTTTGGGTACCTAGATTTCCTCGTCATGGGAATCGACTACGACATGGTCCTGCTCCCTTCCTCCATGCCGGTGGATCCTACGCTCCCGCCAGGATCCATGGTGCGTATCAGGGATTATGATCCCGCCTGCACGAAAAGAGAGTACGTCATCCCCTGCGATGACGAGCCTTTCGACCCGCATGCCAGCACCGACCCTCACGTCAGCCGCCACCAGCATGTAAACAGGGCACAACGTCCCAGGGCCGCGCTCCCTCGCACCTGCCGTCATTTGTGCGGTGGTGAAGCGCAGTCCTCTAGGGCTGCACTGCCCCCATGACCTGTACCGCCCAAGGGTGGCACAGCGCCGCAGGCGACGACACGCCCACCACTGCCCCGCAAGCAGGCGACTAGCAGAAGGCGCGCCTGTGAGCTTCCCAAACCATTACCATCAAGCCATCTCTGAGATCCTGGCAACCACCGCGACAGCGCCCTGCACCGGCCCTGATGAGGACGGTGACGACTGGACCGGCGCCGACTTCTCCGGGCTCGATGATCCAGGGACGCTATGATCCTTCTTCGACGTCAGCAACTACGCCCTAGGGACCCCTGGCAACTTCGACGACGAGGAGAGCCACGAGTTCACGTGGCCATGAGCCAGGAGGGGCAAGGGCACCACGGGGAACAGCTGGATCTCCGGGCCTTGATTGGTAAAATCAACGCAACGCTTACTTGTTTTAAGACCGTCTTTTATTTCATGACATACGACCTTGAGAAGCGAAAACTATAACGATATATATTAGCAAGATAAATAAGGTAATCTACCAATGCTCCTACTTTCTTCCATATGCAACTTTTCCGTTAGATTCTATGTTTTGATTAATATATCAATCCAGTTATTTTACATCTATTGATCATATTTATATAGAAAAAGGTACCTTGGAGAACATCATGCCAACCTAGGAAGTCATCTATGCTAATGAGGTGATTCTGAAAGGAGCCGCACAATATCTAACCAGTATGGAAACATAATAATGTTAACACCTCCTTTTCAAGGTCCCAATAAATTCATATCAGATAATTTCAAAGATGCAACGATAATGTGTTAAAGACTTGAGAGCAAAGACTTCATTATGTCAGCGACACCATTCGTGAAGCAAAAGATCAGAAACCAACAAATGACAAGTCAAACATCAATGGTATGGACTTCCATATTGTCCTCAAAAAAATCATCAAACAAAGCAATGAAAGTCTATAATTTATGAAAACAATTGGACGTATGCATATTATACTCAATCATGTTATTATTATTTTTATTTGCAGGTGAACTAACCTTTTAATATTATTATACACATATTTCAATTTCTAAAACGGGAACTCCAATATACTGCACAAAGTCATCCATACTAGAACATAACACAAATGATGGAAAAGATAACCCATCCATGGAAACTAATGAGACATCATTAGGTGTGTCACGATGATCTCTCCCAATCTTGCCAAACTGATTTATATACATGTGTGATAACCAAGATTTCAATCAAAGTTAATTATATGAACTAATTTCAATTATGTAATACATATTAAATAAGAATTTATATTTCTTAATCTCCAAGTTAGCCCGTGCGAGAGCATGGGTTGATGGACTAGTAGCACTAATTAAACAACACGTAAACACTGGGATGACTCCATCCCTCCAACCAAACACTTGACTATATGACCATCCCAACCTAACAAGCGGGAATAGAAGCATCCCATCCCATTCATCCTCAAACCAAACACGTGGTTGTTAGGACCTTGAGTGTTGCAGATCTTTCCTTTATAATCGCACCCGGTTCCCAGTCTCTGCACAAACTCCTCCTTCTACCATACAGCTAGCAGACGTACTGAGGAGCCACAGAGAGAGCAACAATGGCGGACCTCGTGCTTGGGTTGGCCAAGACGACGGTGGAGGGGACGGTAACCATGGCCAGGTCGGCCATGGAGGAGGAGGTGAAGCTGCAGAAGACCGTGCAGCGTGACCTCTTGGTTATCTCGGACGAGTTCGAGATGATGCACTCCTTCCTTAAAGATGCCAAGGACCGCGTCACTGATGACCATGTGACGAAGACCTTGGTGAGGCAGGTCCGCAACACGGCCCTAGACGTGGAGGATTGCATCGAGATCATTGTCCACCTGGACAAGAAGCCGCACTGGTGGCGCCGCATGATGCTCCCTTGGTGCATGCCGGCTGCGGCGCCATGGGAGGATCTGGACGCTGCCGTTGCAAATCTAGAGCAGCTCAAGGCTAGGGTGGAGGCCATGGGTCACCGCAACTTGCGCTACAACCACATCGGCGACCCTGCTGGCAGTAAGCCTGTCGAGCAGATGCATCAGCAGGCTGTTGCCAATGCAATGGCACCAAGCATCTTGGTCACAGCAGCAGATGCAGCGAAGAAGCAGAGCAGTAGAATGGATCTTGTCACGTTGATCAACAACAAAGGTACATATGAAGCTTCTTTTATATACACACGAAATTTCGCTTGGAATTCAATGAAAAGAGTGTTAGTTTTGCTCCCTAAAACTTAGCTTTATCTATTAACACTTGCCTCTCATTCCCAACCCTGCAGCAGAAGAAAAACAAGAAGTAACGGAAAATGAGTTGAAGGAGCATCAGAAAGTAGATGTCCATCAACTCAACATTCCCAACCCTGTAGCAACACAAGAAGATGGTGACGACAACAAGCAAGAAGAAAAAGAGAAAGTAACGGGAAATGAGTTGAAGGAGGGTCGGGCCAGTTCGGTACCCCCCCTTTTCTCGGCTGCGGCAGCTGCTTTTGGCTGCTAACCCTCTCAAATATATACTGTACAAGCAGCGGCAGTGGCTGCCAAGCAGCTGCAGCAAACAGGTTGAAAAAGTAGAAGTCCATCAACTCGAAGTCATATCGGTGTTGGGAACAGGAAGCGATGTAGAGATTATGACGATGAAGAAGGCCTACGACGACCCAGAAACCTGCAAAAACTTCACGTGCCGAGCCTGGGTGAAACTGGTGCATCCTTTCAATCCCATTGAGTTCATCCGGAGCTTGCTGCCTCAGTTCTACAGAAACTCTTGTCCAAAACAAGAGGAAACTGCTAATTTCCTGGAGGTGCTGGTTGCCACAGACAAAGAGCTAATCGTGGATTTTATGAAACAAATAAGTCAGAGGTACCTAGTCGTCTTGGAAGACGTGTCTGCTATGGTTGATTGGGAGGTCGTTAGGGGCTACCTACCTGACAAGAACAATGGCAGCTGCGTCGTCGTGCACACGCGACAGCAAGGAATTGCACGCTCGTCCGTCGGGCATCGATGGCGAGTATATGAGCTGGAAAAGTTATCGGCCGATCATTCTGTCTATGCTTTTCTCAAGGAGGTACGAAGTACGCTTGAATCATGAAAAGATTTACTCCCCTCTTTATTACATTTTAATTCCATTTTTTATGTTAACATAGTATGCAACACACAACTTCTATTATCAAGTTCCTCGTCTTAACTATAAAGATTATTTTGGATGCCAATTATGCTAGTATTATTTTCGACATCTTTAATTTGTAAATAATTTCATGTAAGGGATTGAAAATTAAAAATCGGCTAAACAACATGATGACAAGGAAAAATAATGGAAAGGGTACTAGGTACTGTGTTAGACAGACATGTGTGCATGTGTGGTCCCGGCATATGCACCTGATGGCTGCATCCGGCCCTCTATTTTGGTTGGTTAGAGATATGAGGACATCTTGTTCAGGTCAAGTTTGGTAAGCCACAAGATCTCCTCACCCTTATGGCCTTATATATACTCCCTCCGTCCCGCTTTAACGGTCGTTGTGACAGTGCATTCAATCGTCTACATTCACAGCATAGTAGAGTGCATCTGGACACACAGCATGGGGCATGGCAGAGTGCATTCAATTCTCACTGCACCTGGCACTACGCCAGATTTGGCTATCAGTGCCGGTGTCATCAGTGCCGGATTTTAGAAAACCGGCACTGTTAGTGGTTCTAGGCACATCAGTGCCGGTTCGTGTTACGAATCGCCACTGATGAGGGTCCACCAGTTGTAGTGATAGGCTAAAACCGGCACTGATGACATCAGTGGCGGTTCGTGTTACGAACCCGCCACTGATTGTTTGGATGGAAAAAAATTTAAAATTTAAAATTTGAATTTTCAAAACTATCTTAGATGGAAAAACGCCCAATATAAAAGATGTAGATCTTAAAAAGTTATGCAACTTTGTAGTGGACAACTTTTCATTTGAAATTTTTTCCCCATATTTGAAAAATTTTCCCTATTTTTTAGCTTTTTTTCGTGATTCCTAAGAAACCACATCAGTGGCGGGTCAAAAGATCCAGCATTGATGCCAACCCCGCATCAGTGCCGATGTGCTAGTGCCGATTGTGCTAGTGCCGGTTCAAAATCCGGCACTGATGTGGCCTCTAGAACCGGCACTGATAGCCAAATCTGTAGTAGTGTGGTAACAAGCTAAAGTGACCATTAAAGCGGGACAAAGGGAGTATAATATGTTTATCCATCCATCAATCTATCTATTCCGCCCAATCAAAATTGCCTTGTGGTATCATGAGTCCGGGATCTTCCTAACCTTTCTTTGCTTTACCCTAAGCGCGCGCCGTCCTCCGGCGTTGCAGCTTGTGCTATGTATGCCCTCACGTGATTTCCTCCTCCCTCCGATGCCTGGGCCTCCTCTTCTCTGTCAGGCGCCGCCACCTCTGCCATGAGAAACAAGCTAGGAGGATCCAACTAGCTCTACAGCTACGCAAACATGCTCGCGAGCAGGACAAACAGGTGCGTCTAGCCAAGAAGGTCTGTGACGTTGCTCTTGCCTAGGCCAACGCTGCTGATTGCGAGGTGGCTGATGCCGCCAAGGAACGTGACGACGCTGACACCAAGTTCCACGCTGCTCAGGAGCGCACGACTAGTGTGTGCACCATCGCCAACCCTCCACAACCTGAAGATTGCGACAATGGCTCCAACATCTTCGACGACCACTGGCCTTTGGTTCAAGAAGACTGCCCTCCTCAATCTTCATGCCCAGGCCATCACCGGGCAAAACATAAGTCAGTTGTTCTGCTTGTCCTTGTCTTGAAGGCCGGCATGAGTCCTTCCTCCTCATGGTTGGTAGGTACTTGCTCCAAGACCACGTCCTCTTCGATGTTCCTGCCCCAACTCCCCTAACTGGGCATGCTTGGATTGCATCATCAAGGGCTGGATCGTCGGCACCATCTCTGCCAACTTTGTCGAGACCACCATCATGGAGGGAGGTGCCACCGCTTGCACCACCAGTGCTTTGGCAACAGAGAAAACGCGCTCTCTTCTTCGAAGCTGAGTTCCACAACTTCAAGCTAGAGCACCTCTCCATTACCAACTACTACTGGCACTTCAAGACCACTACTAATGCCATCGCTAATCTGGGAAAGATCATTTTCGACTGTACGCTCGTTTTCACATCATTCTCGGCTTGAACGATCGCGAGTACTCTACTATTGGTCTTCACCTCAGCCATGTCCGGCTCTTCCCCACCTTCCTCGAGGAACTCACCATGTTCCAACAGACCACTAAGCCACACTCTGCCTTCGTCGCTCTTACCAGGACCAGCTCCTCCATGACTTCTCCCACCACTAGCGCCCCATGGGCGTCCTGCTGTACACCAACAATAGCAGGGCTCCAAGGGTGGGGCCCCCAAGTGTGGCAAGCGTGGTGGCAAGCATTCTAGACGTGCCCCAGGGCAACGGCAGTGGCAACACCTTCGGGGGCACAGGGCACTAGTGCACCTCATGGCAGCGACATTGGATCACGTAATGTGCCCTAGAACACTCCCATGGGTGCTCCTCTCCCTCTAGTACCTTCCGCCACTCATGCCAGTTCTCATCAAACAGAAGCATGTAGTCTGCTCGCCTAGCAATCCATTGGCGTGCTTGCAGTGGCACATGGACAGTTCCACCCCCTGCCAGGCTTCTACAACCTAATGGTCGATGCTGCCCTCAAACTTAGTACCATGTCGCTCATACCACTATCATAGCATGATTGGTACTTCGACTCCGGAGGCACCAATCACATGACATCGGACGCTGGTACTCTCTTCAATTCCTTTTCATAGCATTCTTTTCCATCATCTATTGTTTTTAGCAATGGGCATCTGCTCCCAGTTGTCTCCACTAGCCACATAGATATTACTAATTCTCTTGGTCTTTATAACGTCCTTGTTTCCCCCAAGTCTTATTAAGAATCTTATTTCTGTTCACTAATTTGCTTCTAATTAATAACAACTGCTTTATGGAACTTGACCCTACCGGTTGTACTATGAAGTATCTTCCCTCTCAGAGAGATCTCATTAGGTGTAATAGCTCCGAACCACTCTATCCACCATGGCTTTCGGCTTCCGCTTTCCTTGTTACGTCACCTTCCCTTTGCATTGAGTCTTGGGCATTGTAGTCATGAAGAAGTTGTCTAAGCTAGCACAATTGTCGGCTACTTGTAATAAGAATGCCAGTGAGTAGCTTTGTCATGCTTGTTAGTTAGGTCATCACACTCATCTTCCTTTTTGTCACATGCATCAATTTTAAAGACAAAACCAAATAACTATCAAAAACATAAATAGGATAAAATAACATTATTACACTCAAATAAGACATAGGTCTTAAACAAGACGAATAAACGTTAACTTGTAGCAGTGGAACTCCAAAACTTCTCCACGGGTAGCTAACTGGGGGGGACACAGGCACCTAGAAATCTTCAAAGCCTTCAGAATACTCCACAAGAATCTCTTGGTCTGAGTAGTAAGTTTAGGAAGGGTTCAGAATAATCCACAACATCGTCTTAGTCTTGATTCTCTTGCGCCCCTTTAGTTTTTAAACAGAGACGGCCCAAACTGTTAAGGGTTCCACACTTTGCGGGAATTAAAGGCAAAACGGACAAAATCCACATAGCTTCCATTTGGATAAGGTTAGATCCAGTAAAACGCACCAATGCATACTTGAGATGCACTCGGAGCATAGGTGCAGGGCTCCCACTTGAAGCCACTTATTAGCATGCTCGTAGCTCTGTCGGCTCCCATCCTCAGGGGCTGAGCACAAAGACCACTCAGTATGCTCCAGTAGCTCTACGGGCTCATATCCTTAGGGACTAGGTGCCAAGACACTACTCGACTTGCTCCAACAGGCAACAGATCTATCGGTTCCCATCCTTGGGGGCTGGGTGCCAAGACCACTCAGCGTGCTCCAGTAGCTCTGCCAGTTCCTCCCATCCTCAGGGGCTGGGTGCCAAGACCACTCGATATGCTTTTGTACCCTAACCCAAGGTTGTAACATTCTTTTTGACCCATGCATCGTCGATTACTTTAATCATTCCAAGGCTGTGGGCTACTCCCCCGGAGTGCGTCTAAAGACGACTCCTATATTGTTTTGTTCGCGGGCAAATATTCAAGATTAAGAGAATATTTATGACCCTTAAGATGATTATTCTATTCACCTTTAGGCAGCGACGGAGCTTGCAGCAAATGGTTGGGGGGGGGGGGGGCAATTTTGTTTTTTATTTTAAAAAATGATCTCGTAGCTTTCTTTTGGTGGAAAGTAATCTCGAAGCTGGCATCATCAATTGACTATAAGCTGGTGCTTGGGCCAGTGCGTGCATGCGGGTGGAGAAACTGGGCTGGAGCGTGCATCAAATGGCGATTGCATGCTGGGCTGCTAAAGTCCGTAAAGCCGAGAAACTCAATGGGCCATGGAAAATTATCTCGGGCCGGGGGGGGGCCCGCCCAGTTTCGTCTCCGTCCCTGCCTTTAGGTTTCGGGGGATACACCTAACGGGTGAGCGCAGGATTGACCTGTTCTTCTTTCATGCAAGATGAAGAGCACTGCAACACTTCATATCCATTCAGTGGTGAAGAAGCACTCGATCGGTGCAGCTTTGCCAGTCGGTTTCTTTGATGGTTGGATCTTCGACCCTGCATCACTCGGGGGCTTGATGGAGGTACACCCCTAGGTTAAGACTCTCAGACCATGATGAGCGGACCTACCAACCCGCAAAGGTCCTGGCATTGGCGCAACGATAATCGGCAAAATGTTGAAGGTCGGGGTTTTGGTGAAGGAAATTTCTTTGGACTTTGGAAATGTATATTGGCTACAATCTCATATGTCATGTGATGCGATGCCTTTTTTATGATCTAAGGAGAGAGAGAGAGAGAGAGAGAGAGAGAGAGAGAGAGAGAGAGAGAGTAGTGTCACAAAACAAAAGGGGTCTATAAGACCACTCTCCTAGGGATGCAAAGTTCAAAGTATTTTTGTAGTTTGAGGTAAGTGAAAAAATGAACTAGAATGGCATTTGACTGTAATTAGTTAGCTAACCCAAAAAAACACTATTGTGTACCCACTTGCATCCCTACGGAGTGGTGATTGACATACAACAAAAATTCAGTTATTATTGTATATATAATTATTACAAGCCACAACTTAAGAAACAACCCATTACAAACATGTCACTAAATCTTCTCGAGATTACGTCTAGATAGACGATCAGATCGTTTATATAATACAACGTCAATATGTGTATACCTGACAAAATTGATCCATTTTTCGTACGTGCCAATTATAGCCCCTTTTTTTTTAGCGCCGCACCCTATTGTGACCCAACTCCAACCAGATCACAAATATTTGCTATCGCCAAGTGAAAACATGTATGCTTGTTCAACGAACTAGTTTCTCAGCCGACAGATCCATGCATCTTTTTTTTTTTTTTTTTTTGAGAATTACACAGGCATCGATATATAAAAACAAATTTATCGTACTTTACCACAAAATCAACCTGACTCAATGACATGCTCTTTTCTTTGCAGGATGCGTCCGGAAAAGTTATTGATGAGGATACCGTGGACAAGAAGAAAACTGCATATGAATCATGGCGGAAGAAAAATTCAGTTTTTGGCCGTGACACGGATTTACGATGGTTGTCTTGGCTCACGAATCCAGGCGGCGTGGTCTCTGTGTGGGGAATGTCTGGTGTTGGCAAATCATATCTCATCGAACACTTCTACCGCGAAATACAGTCTAGGGAGTTTGAAACATACAAGTTTGGTTGGGTGAATGTATCCCATCCGTTCCATTTAACGGACTTCCGCAGGAGCTTACATTTGGCATTGAATCCTGCACCACAGATGATGTCCACGATCAAAGACCCGATTCAAGGATGCCGTGAATTTCTGCTAGGACTAGAAAAATCCTACTACTTCCTTGTTATCGATGGTCTGCAGTCCACAGAAGAATGGGACTCGATAAAACCTATCTTCCAATTCAATACCAGTAGTTCTAATGAATCAGGGAACATTGTCATAATAATTACCAATGAAGAAAGTGTCGCCAATTACTGTGCAACAGAAAAGAAGTCGTCGGTGTGGAACGTCAAAGGTCTAGAAGTTGGCGAAGCCATTGAACACTTCGACAAGGTATGTTCCACAAGAAGCATTTCGTTGTTCTAGTTTCTGCATTATACAAACTAAATTCCATCACATTCAACCAATAATGCAATGCCTCAAAGAAATTACAGGTTGACACCTTATGTGCTAATTTCCCATGATTTATTTAGTTTCATGATTCATTACATACATTAGCTATATTTTATCTCGAATACGCAAAAGATTAATGTATTATTGTATCAAGAAGAAGAGTTTAAACAAACAACCATTCAACGCGCTTCTATCGAGCGCCGAAGGAGGCCGACCTAACACAGCTGTAGCTGGACCATCCTAGCCAGATAACTCTTGTTTCAATATTACATAACAGATAACAGGAAACAACCATGACCGACGCAGCGGGGCAACCTAGGAGGTGGCCTTGCGCTTGGACGGGCCCTTTCCAACTGTCGGGAAGGGCAGCTCGTCTATCTCCTCGGCCTTCGACGTAGTCAGGTTACCGTCGAAGAGCCTGTCATAGACCTCCACCGTAGATGTTGATGGCTCTGATGGACCCTTGATGAAGCCCATACGCTGCATGATCAGCACCTCACCCCGCTTGGTAGCAGGTACTTGGGACAGGCTCTGAGGCGCCAACCGCTTGCTCCGCCATGGCATCACCGGCCTAGGAGACGGCTGCTTGGGAGGCTCTTGAATCAGCAGAGAGTCCCTCTTACACAACACTGCCTTGGTGAAGTTGTCGAGGCGGCGCTCGAAGGAGGCGTCGTCATCAACTGTCTGGTGGATGTCCCCCAGCGGCGTACTTGGGTCTATCTGCACCGGCCTGAAGCCTGGTAGGTAGCCCTCTTCACCCACCATGGGCGCATCAACGCCCGAGGGGTCATCGACACCAACTGCTTTGGCGCGACCTGTGATTGCCCCAGTTGAGGTGACACTGGGGGTGAGGCGGGGCGCGAGGGTGGAGTCCGCAGCGTCGAATGCTGGAACGAAGTCTGCATGCAAACACAAGTGACCATCGCCGGGGCCTCGTCCTCCGGCTGGGTGACCGGCCACGGGACGACCCGACTACTAGTGAGCGAAGCCGCGAGCTCCACCAGCATCGGGTCCTCCATGAAGTCATGATCAACTATGGCATCCATGCGCGTTGTCAGCGTCAGTGGGTCGAGCTCGACGAGGACCATCATGTCAGTCGGCTCATCGTGCCCGGACTGGGCATCAGCAGCAATAGATGTGGCATCCGGCACTGATGGGGCGGCCTCGGCCAAACGATCGTGGCACCTCCGTCACTGTTGTTGGCGTTGACGTGGGCGTCGCCATCCTTCGCCACAGCGCCCATCCGCGCCCGGCACTGCTGTGCCCAAGCCTGTCGTACCTCCTGCGCCCAAGCCCGATGTAGCGACATGATGGACCCGTGGCTCCAGCCCAGCAGAGTGACCCAAGGCTCGTCCACTGCCCAAGCCGTGAAAGCCCATGCGCCTTGGCTGCTTGCTGTCGCTCGCAATGTGACGAAACCCCCTGCACCGTAGACATCGCTGGGGCAGCTTGCAGGTTGCTACCTGATGTGCAGAGGAGAGGCAATTGAGGCACTTGCTGTGAAGATCGGCCGGGATGCGCTTCGGTGGTCAACGGTCTGTCTGGCTCCCAACGGCAGGCCTCTGTGGTGTGGCCAAGGCGGCCACGGCGTCTGAGGTGCTGACGTGCCGGTATGCGGCCCTCCACTGGCTGAGCCTGTATGCCATGCACCAGCTGTGGGTGCCCCTCCATGCAGCCCTCCGCCGCCGTACCGCCACACCCCGACGACTAAGGACGGGTGCACGATAGGGATATTGCAGGCCGCACCGATGCTGTCGGTGGCCACGACTCTCGAAGAACCGTGTCCAGGTAGGGGGTTGTGGAAGAGGTTGGCATCATCTCCACGTTGGAGTCGTCGAGGAGGTCGTTGTTTGCCCAGCGATTGGCCTTGGGGTGCCCCTCCGTGCAGCCCCTAGGATGGAAAGGTGCGGCATGGGGAGACAGGGTGGACGACGGGCTCGGGGTGGAGGCAGACAGGTGGACGAGAAAGCCGTCGAGGTCGGAGGCAGTGGGAGCAGTGCTCGCCCCAGTCTGTGCTGCGCCGGTGGCAACATCCGGCCGCGGCCGTGGGGGTGCAACGTCCGCGTCCTCGTCCTCGACGGCGACCAGCGACTCATCATCATGCCACAGCGGCGCCCTAGCGGCATCCCGCACCGGGCTGCGGGGTGGCCACAGCGCCATAGGCAGCTCCCGTTAGTGTGGCATCGCCGCTCAGCACCGCCAGCACCCGGAGAACCCCGAAAAGCAGCGTCTGCCGCCACGGTGGTCGCGGCTGGTTCCGGCGGTGGCTGCGGGAGCGCTCCGGCAGGCGTCGTCGGTGACACCGGGGCTGCAGCGGTGGGGTGGAGCTCCATTGACGTATTCGGCAGGGGCGGGTCCGGTAGCGGCCGTGGCGGCGGCTTCCAGCGGCTGCGGTGCCCGCAGCAGCGCACCGGCGCCAGATCCCGCGGAGGTGGATGGAGAGGGGGAGGTGGTGGGTGGCGAGGTGGAGGGGGTCGCCAGTGGCAGCGTGGTGGCTGGCAAGGTGGAGGGGGCGGCGGTGGTGGTGTGGCGGTGCCGGTGGAGGCTGGTGCCGCCGGCCGGCCGTCGCCGGGGCTCTGGATGGCAGGGGAGGGGGAGGGGGGCACCGGCGGCGGGGTCGAGCCCCACAGGGCTGCTAGGGTTCGGGGTCGGGAGCCGCTCCAGCCGAGAGAAGCCGAATAGAGGTGATTTGTGTTTCCATACATTAGCTATATATATTACTCTATCAACCTGAGCACCTGGATAGCAAGTAAGTTTAAGACTTATAAATGTTACAGTTTAGTGGATAAATGTGGTGGTCATAGGTAATTGCTTATCTTTATGATGTCATTTTGCTCATATTCTAACTCCATATTTGGATACTTTGTATTCTCTTTATTTGGTCATGAACTCATGATAGACTTCAATTATCAATTACTTTATATGCCTTTTTTCATCATCCCCATTCATAGTCCCCCTCTTTGCATCACAATTTTATGTGTATTTAGTTTGAAACCTTAGCTTGTGCTATGTGTCATATGGAACCTGATATGGTTTATTGCTTCTCGCATATGTACATGATCTGCATGATGATGACAGTGACACACATCATGTGTACGTAGCCTTCGGTTACTTTTTATACATAAACAATGAGAAAAGTCGATAGTTTAGAAGCATGAATTTAGAGTACGTTAACAACGATAGGGATAGGTAATTTAGATGCAAATATGGGGTTACTTTAGATAGAAGTATAAATGGTATATTTTTTATAATGACAGAGAAAGGTAATTATTAGTTGCAGATTTATGGGTTACTTCACGTTATTCTAAATTTGGGTGCCGAATTAGAGGATTACTTTGGATTATTTTTTATAATGCAATATATGGGTAATTTCGATGAATATTAGGTGATTATTTTATATTATTTCTCATAATGTCTAGGCTGGGTGGTTTAGATATATATAGATTCAGGGTGTTAGTTTAGAGTATTTTCATAATGGCATATGAGGGTAATTTTTTTAGAAAAAGAAAAAGAGATGCAATGGCATTATCTAATGATCACAACTAAGGCTGGATAAGGTCACAAAAAAAAACTAAGGCTGGCTCGTTAAGATAATGAGCTAGCTCGGCTTGGCTCGTTATCTTAGCGAGCCAAAAAGCCAGCTCGGCTCGGCTTGTTAAAAGCTCGAGCTGGCTTGTTAAGCTCGCGAGCGTATAGAAAATACATAAAATGTAATATTTGCATTTATCTAAAGTTTAAAAATAGTAATAATACAAAAAGTAATACATCCAGCCGCCTTAAATTGAAAAAACTTAATATGTGCTAACATATATAATGCACGACATGAAGTAATACAAAACTAATATAAACTTTGCTGCTTTTTTCTGGATGTGTAGCTCGTTGGCTCGTGAGCAGCTCGCGAGCTGGCTCGAGTTGGCTTGTTATAGCTAACGAGCTAAATTCTTGGCTCGGCTCGGCTCATTATCCTAACGAGCCAAGTCGAGCCGAGCCGAGCTCACCACAAGCTGAGCGAACTAACGAGTTTCAAGTTTTTCGTCCAGCCTTAATCACAACACGTCAAATTTTGTAATTCTGCAATTTCTAGAAATTATATTGATATTATCTATATAAATTATCTATATATATATATATATATATATATATATATATATATAAACGTCTCATTAGGACTAACGTGGAGTCCATATAAGGAGCCTTCAGTTAGTAATAACTAAAATATTATTCTAGACTATAGTTCTTTTTGAGGCCACGTTTGTGGCGGCGAGATTTGTATCTCATTTATTATTAATAAATAAATGATTCTTATATTGCTTGAACAATAGGTAGCAACTGAGAACTGGCCGGATATGAAGGATGCGACTGCAGAAAAAAGGCACCGGTATGAGGAAACAAGGCGTATCTTAGTACAGAAATGTGGTGGACTTCCCAAGGTCATATGTGCCGTAGCTCAGTCATGGAGAATGTTTGACGACATAAAAGTAGAAGACAACCTTGTGACAAAGGTGGAGGCCAACGCACCACCTATCACGCAAGATCTAGAAGACATGTTTTCCTGGCTGCTTTCCTACTTCCGTTCTTGCCCGGATTCCCTGAAGCCATGTATCTTCTACCTGTCAATCTTCCCTGTGGACCACACAATCCGGCGGAGGCGTTTGGTTAGGCGTTGGATAGCGGAGGGATACATTAGGGACAACAAAGAAAGCACTGCAGAGGAGAACGGGGAGAGGTCCTTTTCCAAGCTCGTCAATCTAAGCATGATCCAGGCACCAAGAACAAGAGTTGATGACAGGAGGCTGCCCTTGTGCCAAGTCAACGGTTTCCTCCGTGAATACGTCGTCTCACATTTAATGGAAGAGAACCTTGTCTTTGCACTTGAGGGCCATTGCAAAAAGAACATACAGCGCACAGGACGGCACCTTGCCATAGGCAATAGTTGGGACAGAGACAGAAATGTGTTCGAGAATATAGACCTTTCATTGCTACGGTCTTTGACTGTGTTTGGTAAGTGGGAATCATTCATCATCTCCGACAAGATGAAGCTGCTTCGGGTGTTGGATCTGGAGGACGTGTCTTCAGGTGTGACAAATGATGACGTCGAGCAGATGGTGAAGCTGCTGCCCCGCCTCAAGTTCCTCTCCTTAAGGGGATGCAGAGAAATCTCTCGTCTTCCGGATTCCTTGGGAGATATGAAGCAGCTCCAAACTCTGGATATCAGGAAAACATCTGTAATCAAGCTACCAAAGAGCATCATCAAGCTAGAAAAATTGCAGTACATTCGTGCTGGTACCTTCAAGCATCATCAAGCTAGTGAAGATGCAGAGAACCCATCAGCGAGCAGACCACTGGGGTCCTGCTTGTCAAAGTTCAGCAAACACCACAATTATGGCTCTCACAGTGGCGTCAAGGTGCCTAGAGGGATTGGGAAGCTTTCCAGCTTGCATACAATGGGTGTTGTTAACATCCATGCTGCAGGCGAGGATGACATTCTAGAGGAGCTCAAGAACCTTACACAACTGCACAAGCTCGGAGTGTCTGGCATTAACCGGAAGAACAGCGAGAAGTTTATTTCATACGTCTCACATCTGGTCCATCTTGAATCCTTGTCACTGAAAATGCTGTCCAACCAAGACAATGAAGCTTCTCGTTGCATCGCGGACATCTCGTCGCCGCCGGAGAAGCTACGGAGCCTTAAGTTGTACGGGCTAGTTGACAGGTTGCCATCATGGATCATGCAGATGTGCTTGCGGCTGCCTCGACTTGAGAAATTGGATTTACAGATGAAAACGTTGCCTCAGCAGGAGCTAGATTTTATTCTTACTCTACCAGTTCTACGTAGTCTATGTCTTCGGTTGGCAGAGTTTCAAGATGGCGAGCTCCGCTTTGGCTGGACTATTTCTGAGAGATCTGACCCCTGGTGGATCGACTTCCTCGAGATTGCCTGCAACTCCAGGTTACGGGCTGTAAAGTTTGGCTCCAAAATAGATGTTGAGATCCTGAAGATTCGCTGCTGTAGTGTGTCTTCATCACTAAAGTTTTCTGGTCTACAGACTATGGAAGTTCTGAAGGAAGTATGGCTCAGTGGATCTTACGAAGACGCTTTCAAGCAACACTTGAAGAGCGAGCTTGGAAACAACAAAAACAACCCTATTCTGAAGCAGGAGGAACCATCCTCGTCGATCTGATGGGTACTGAGCAAGGTGTGTGTACCGCACTACCGCTGAGGCGTGTTTTGCGCCGAACCTGGTGGGTGCTGACCGTTTACTTTTTCCCTCTCGTGCTCTGTTTAGTCTTGTCGATCAAAAAGTAGTGCCATCGGCGAGAAAGATCTCCTTGTATGCGTAACGGTCATGATGTGTAACCTTTTTTTTTTTTTTTTTTTTGGTCGTCATGATGTGTAACTAGTCCCTTCTTTTTGTTAGGAAATATTAACGTGGAAGTCCATGACCCCTATACCATCAAAGCTACAACCTTCCACTTCAATGGTGTAACTCTCCTAGCATCAATTCGTGTAACTTCATCTCACATGTATGGCTATATATAGGAGGGCTTATATATTGGAAAGAAGGCAAAAGAAAAGAGATCAGCTCATTTTCTTCCTCTCTCAATTTGTTATCCACATTCTTACGTACATATTCTTCATAGTCAAACTAGTTATTATATAATACGTTATCAGCACAAGTGTCTCTAAAAGCTATCAAGAACTAGGTAAGGAACTTTACATTGATCATAATATTGTTTTTCAGGTCAGACATCATCTTTGTATTTGTTTCCATATTTTGTTCTTGCACGATTGTTTGAATTTCGCAATCTATATATTTTGTATTTTACTTTGTTAAATCTTGCCAAGCTTAATTTCATAGCTTTGGATATTTCAGGCAAGAATTACTTGTCATGGGTGTTAGCTGTTAAAACTCACTTGAATGCAATGCATCTAGCCAAGATAAAGCCAAGGCTTTGATTTTCATTCGCCGCCGCCTCCATGAAGGATTGAAGGTTAAATACCTTATTGATAAGGATCCCCCTGTTCTTTGGAACAAACTAAAAGATAGATATGATCATCACAAAACAGTGATCCTTCATAAACCTCGTTATGAATGTTTGCAACTACCTTGCAAGACTACAGAAGTGTTTCGGAATACAATTCAGTCATGTTTAGAATCACATCACTGTTGCTATCGTGTGGAGAAAAAGTAACAGATGAAGAATACTAGAGAAAACATTCTCATTCCACGCATCAAATGTGTTGCTTTATCAGCAATACCATGAGAAAAAGGATTCAAGAAATATTCTGAACTCATGTCTTGTTTACTTGTGGCTTAACAAAACAATACCCTTTTCATGAAAAACCATGAGAAATGTCCAAGTGGTTCAAATCCACCCAAGTACACGAGATATGATAATCAAAATAGGACGCAGAAGCGGGTATGGTCGTGGATATGGACATGGTCGTGGTAGAGGAAATTATGGTGTTCAATTCAAGAACATAGGAAATTCCCATAAGAGGCAAGAAATGGGGGGATAAAAATAAAGGCAAAATTGATGAAATAAAATGCATGCCATCGTTGTGATGGAAGATTTCATTGGGCACGCAACTGTGTCACACACCAAAATATCTTGTCGATCTCTTTCAAAAATCACTCGACTTTGCAAACTTTGCACGTGGTAGTAGTCATAATCATAATATATTTAGTGTGACAGATATTGGAGAATATGACCACGACTGATGAGGACATGACCTCCATGCATGCATATGACCATACTTGGAGATAGTGGATGATGAGATCAGCAAGGGTGTCTTAACCGAGAAGGAGGCACGAAACTCATCCGTTTCGAATCACCAAGGTGGAGGCCCAAATCAAGTTCGAGTCCATCTTGAAATCTAGGAGCAGTCCTGAGTAAAATCAACACCCAGGGCACATACGGACTTCGTTTTCGATGATCCAAATATGCTTGGAAAGATAATTTTATAAGTGGCTTTGGTTTCACGTCAAAACTCGTCTTGAGTCAACGGGAATCGTCGAAACAAGTTAGTGTCCAGAATCTATCAGGGTGCTGCGACATCGTCTTTTGGTCTGTTGGGCCGTGTATCGTCTTGGAGCCCATTAGGGGGCGCGTCCAGGGTGGTGACGTCCAAGGCTCTACAAATAGCAATGTCGCTCTCGTTTAGGGTTGGGTTTTATTTACTTCTTGATTTTCTCAGGAAATAGACATTGTTTGCTGCAACTATACCGCCAAGGTCGTTTGCTGATAAACCAGGGTCCCTATTCTTGATTTTGTTCACCTGTGGCGATTATTCCTTTCTAATAAAGACTTGAACTCCTTCTCGTTATTATAAGCCTCATATTTATTTGTAATTTTAGATTGCATTTATTCCGTTCTTACTTGTGTTTTCGATTCACTTGAAAAAAAGCCTTCCCAGCAAGGTTAATCACATGCGCATGGTCGATAACCAACGGAGCGGTGGTGTAACGGTTGCGGGGGTCCGAATCAATTTTGGTTCGAAGTCTAGATCATGAATGTCGAGTCTCCACCAATCGATACTATCATACCTTTTGGAAGATCGGGCCTTGTCTACATCAACAACTCCGGAACTTATGTTGATGTTTCTGGTTGCTTCATCCAAGAATAAATGATCTTGTCGTTAATTCTTCTTCATGCATAAATAAGTACGATGTAACATTAGTACTATTGAAGCATGTTTCATCTTATAAAGTAATGAATTAATTTGTATTTAATTTTTATTCATTTTCATATGTTCCACTACATAATATTTTCATTAGTACATTTTATTTTAAAGAGAATGGATGAACCATTGCCTCAAGAGCTTGCGAACGAAGAAAATATATGTATTATATATTATCTTTAAGAGTAAAATGCATTTTCCCTATCTTACATTGCAAGATGCAGCTGTTCATACTATATCTGAAAGTGCTAAATTGATAGAGGGCTAAGAAAGAGCCACAATAATGTTACCTTGTGGGACAAAGGTAGACACAAACAAAGCACTTTATTCCCCAAAGTCTCAAAGAAATTTGTTAAGCTTCAAAGATATACGCTGAAATGGCTATCATATAGGGACAACGTGTGCGGGTAATGTGGAGTACCTCAACATTACAAAGATGTCATTGGAGAAAAGTATGTGTTCGAGAAACTACTAGAGTCACCTTCTGGTTTATACTATACAAGTCTCAAAGAGAATGAGTCATATATGGTGGTGGAATAGAAGTTCACCAACCGTAGCAATTTTATTATTTGGCATGACCGGCTAGGCCATCCTGGATCAGTAATGATGCAAAAAATTATTAATAGTTCATGCGGGCATAAACTGAAGAATGAAAAGATTCTTCGATCAAATTCCTTCCCACTAAAGCAAAACTGATGTGCGCCCATCACCGGCTAAAATTGGACATGAGTCCCTTGCTTTTCTGGAGCGCATACAAGGAGATATATGTGGACCAATTCATCCACCAAGTGGACCATTTAGATATTTTATGGTTTTAATTGATGCATCAACTAGATGTTCACATGTCTCCCCTAGTTATCAACCTACAACTTAGCGTTTGCACAGCTGCTGGCTCAAATAATCAAGTTAAGAGCTCAATTTCTAAATGGTCCGATCAAAACTACGCGCTTGGATAATGCCGATGAATTTAAATCAAAAATAATTTCAATGAATATTGCATGTTGATTGGAATAGGTTTTTTTTTCGATGAAAGAAGAATTATATTATATGATAGCTAGGTACATCAAGATATTACAAACACTCTAAATTACAAGAAAGTACCCACGCTGTGAGGAACACAACTCAAACCTAACCTGTTAGATGCTTTGCAGTATGGATGACTGTTGGCAATTCTTAGCGCAACCACTAGAGACAAACAAAATAATGTGACAAAGGTGGCGCCTGGCAGCAATGCTTACTGTAAGCCTGGACTATTACCAGAGAGAGGGTGTCACAATTCCTCCTCAGGCAACAGCCTAGGAATGCTAAGCAAGGCTAGACTCTAGTGATGACGCAAGATATGCCGAGGGTAACTCTGCAAGCGCACAGGTACCGCTATAGCACTTCAACTGGGTGAGTATCCGCGGTGTCGTAATTTGTAGTTTGCTCACAGGAAAGCGGACTAGGTCTCTCTAGTAAATGGGTGGATAGATATCCGTGGTGGTTCTACTCAATCTAAGTTATCAGTGTTGACGAAGGGGATAAGTTGTATTGGATAGGAGTGATAAGCTAAGGGTAACTGGTAGGTAGCTAGCTAGGTGGAAGGACAACGAGTGAGTATGGACTCCTATGTATCTAACTCTACTTCCGTGTTCTAATCCTACTAATGTAATGACTCAACTAAACTAATGCCTAAACAATGCGTGTGATAGGGAAGTCGATCGACAAGTAGGAGGGGTCATCCCCTACTCCAAATGGACCTTTGGCTTATGGTCGCCCTACAGACCAAACCCAACGCAAATAGAACTAAAAGGAGACGGAGTCCTGTCACAATTCGCCGTTCCCGCTAATATACGTCAGAATATTGAATGGATATACCAATCAAGGTAAGGTTGCATCCACTAATAAGCACTAGTCTAAGCACCTCGCTTACACTCACTACCAAAAAAGCGCTCATCCATGACGTTTTGGTGATGACGATTTCAGTTTGGTCACTGAACAAGGGTCATTAATGACAAAATTACGCATATCGTCATTGATGGTTGGTTTGGCCGTCAACCCCTCGACGAACCAAACATTCGTCATACAAAAGCGGTGCGCTTCGTCATAGATGGCAAAACTGAGTAGTACCACCGTTAAGGTCCCACCTGTCAGGTATATTTGGTGTAAAAAAATGCGCGGTGTAAAAAAACAAGCGATGCCTGGGAATCGAACCTAGCACCTTAGACTTGAGCACCGACTGGGCTAACCATCCAGTTACAAGGTTGGACATGTTAGGGATGGGAACATTTTTCTTTTATTAGATATTCAAATTATTTTTATGACCTGGCACCCAATCGTTCCCCTCAATCCCACCGCATATCGTCATTTATGCTCCGGCCGGCGCCGCCGCCGCCATCTCCGACGTGTTAGGGTTTGGAGCAGTGCTCCGGCCGACGGACCTCTCCATCGTCTAGGTCCAAGGTCCATTCCTCTCATGCGCGCATGAATGAAGTACAACTCTACCAAATGCGTTTTGAATCTTATACCTCGGAGCTGTCATCGGTGGACATCATGAATGAGCTTGACGGCGAGCTGGACGGTGACCTGATGTCGGGGCCCACACAACCACATGCCTCCCCGCGCGTAAGCCTCCTACAGAGATCATGGTCTCCATTGAAGCACTCACGGCATAGATTGACGACGGTGTCGGTCTCCGCCGATGAGGAGACCGCGACCTTCTTCTTGGACTGCGTCGCTGTGGCCTTGTTCTTGGCCGGCGGGGCCTTCTTCTTGGCCGGCGGGGACTTCTTCTTGGACTCCACCGGGGCGGCCTTCTTCCTGGCCGGCGGGGCCATCTTCTTGGACTCCACCGCGGCGGCCTTCTTCCTGGCCGGCGGGGCCTTCTTCCCGGCCGCCGACGGGGCCTTCTTCCCGGCCGCCGGTGCCTTCGCCCTGAAAGCCCTGGCTAGGGTTTCGGCCTTCTTCCTGGACGGCGGGGCCTTCTTCCCAGCCGCCGACGGGGCCTTCTTCCCGGCCGCCGGTGCCTTCGCCCTCAAAGCCCTGGCTAGGGTTTCGGCTTTCTTCGTCGCCGCAGCAGACGAGGAGGCAGGGGCCCATCTGCCGGTAAATGGGTCCTTGACCTTGTGCCTCCTCGACGGCTTCGTCATGGAGGCGGCGGCGGAGGCCGGGGGTGGAGGCGGCGGAGGCGGGGCGGAGGCGGGGGCGGCGGTGAAAGTGGATCTGAGGTGAAAGTGAATGGGGGTAGGTGAAAGTGAATGGGCGGCGGAGGCGGGGGCGGCGATGAAAGTGGATCTGAGGTGAAACTGAATGGGCCCACTGTCAGCCACTGAGCCCACTGAGTGGGTTTGGGGTCAGGCCCACTGTCAGTGACGGTGATGAAGTTGAAGCGGGAGAACAAATTCAGGTTCCCGCGGGGGCAAAGTTTGGGCTCAGAAATGTCAATACTACCCTCAGACCTAACACCTCCTAGTGCATAAGACCGAGGACAATATAGTCAATTCACAAAGGACTATAGATACCCGCTGCGTCTCATCCTCGTCCACTCCGCCGCCGTCCCGCATCCCTCCGTCGTCGTCCCCGCATCCCCTCCGCCGCCGTCCCGCATCCCTCCGTCGCCGTCCCCGCATCCCTTCCTTTGCCGTCGCCGCCACCTCCTCCCGTATCCTCTCCGCCGCCGCCGCATCCCCCCGGTCGCAGCCGCATCCCCTCCATCCCCGCATCCCCTCCGGCCTCCTGGATCCACTCCACCAGCATCACCTCCCACATCCACTCCACCACCACCTCCTCCCGCATCCTCTCCGCCGCCGCCGCATCCCCTCTGTCCCCATCCATTTCACCTCCGGCCTCCTGGATCCACTCCACCAGCACCTCCTCCCGCATCCTCTCTACATCCTCGTGGAAGGACCGGTGTAGCGGATGCACGAGGATGCCTAAACGGCGCGGCAAGGCTAAAGTCGTATCCCCGTCGAGCCCAGGTTTTGTTCAAATCCTTACTATTTTTAGTGTTTGTGGTTTTGTTGTTTGTGCAGCGCTCTGTTTTAGGTTTATGGTGTAGTAGATTTGGGTGTAGGTTTAAGTGGTACTAAGAATCATTTACAATTAGGTAACCACTATGAAAAGCTGCGGGACTTGCAAGTCGCTGAGAACAGAAGGGTGTTCGAGTCCATGGGGCTCCGCAGCATGGCTAATAATCTCCGTGAGGGATCTAATGTGAGTTCTGACAAGCAGACAAATGACAAGAATTATTGTGAGGGGTCAGATTCTTCCTATCTTCCTGGAGTTGATGATGGGATTGAAGATGAAAGTGACTCAAATAGCTTAGAAAAGGTCTCCTCTCATACTTGATTGGGGTTGTAATTACATGAGGATGTGCATTGTGTATGTTCAGATTTTTTTCATCCATGATCCAAAAACTGATTTAATCCCCTTTGTGTTGTAGGAAACTGACGTCAGCCGCCGACGTGGTAGACCTTCGAAGACGGCCAAGATGCCCCCTGGTGGAACCAAAAGAGTGATGGCAACTCCCGCCGGGTGTTGCAACAAGGTCTCGGGAAAAAGTACATCACCACCCTCTCGCCTAGGGATGAAGCACTCTTGAATCCACGACCGGCTAGGGTTGAAGCAATGTTGAGTCCACAAGCGGTGATAATCCGCAACCGAGAACAAGGTGCCGGAGCCTCTATGGGACAAGACCAAGAAGAACATCCCCAAGAACCTCATCTGGACTTTTCTGTTTTTGATGAAGATTACAATGCAAATGAAGATCAGGTCCATGAAGAGTTGGAGTTAGTTGCTGAAGGCAAGTAACATTTCCTGAACCTACTTGATAATGTAAATGTAGTTGGTGTATACTCTTCAAAGTAAACATAAACAGTACATAATCTTGTTGCTAAACTAGGAATAATAAACATATTGAAACTTGTTGTCATGCATACTGTTATTCATGTAAACAACATGGTCTTGTGTAAATAGACTAGCAAGTACTGCAAGTTTACTACAACTTGGATAGTTTCTTCAACAGAAAATAACTAAAAGACCAAACCAAATATGTATCTTAGATTGTAGCTTTTCTTGGACAATATGGTAATGGTTATGCATGATCTGTTTTATCTTTGAGTTAAATATAACAAAGGTGTTGTCCATAGCTACATTCAGAAGTCTCTTTTTAGAACTTCATCAGTAAGAGTATCTTGTGTAGGTCCACATCCTGCTCCAAGAAAACCAAGACGACCAAGGCCACCAACAAAGGGCAAACTTCTGGACAACATGACAAAAGCTATGGGAAAAAGGCTCCCAATTGCAGTTGCTCCAGGGAACAAAAGGCCTGAGAACCCTGTACAAGCTGCTAAGCTAGCATCAGAGGCTGGAATTGTCATTAGGAGCAGCGTGCCTATCCTACCCCATTGGAAAGAATACAAGGATGATGAAGAGACCCATTTGAACGAATTCATGGGCCAGTTATCTGTAAGTACATTTTGTCCATCACTGCCAGTTTATTACCTTCCATAAGTCCTTATATCAATTGTTGCTAGCAACTCTCATTGCCGATTGATTTTTACAGACCAGGTTGGAAGTCAATGATCAACATGTGCCAACAAGGCAAGCTTGCAACAATCTACTACAATCTGGGATACGCCAGAGTAGATATTTGTTGAAGAAGAAGTACTTCATTGGTATACCGGCTGATCAAGTCAGTGTTACTTCTCCCGTTCCGACTATGACTGATGAACAGTGGCAAGCACTCACGGCTAAGTGGTCTACCCCAAGAGCAAAGGTACAATGTGTCACCGAACAACTTTCCAATTCTCACTATTTTGTCTGCAACTTACAAGTTTGCCTTTCAGGAGGTAGCTGCGAAGAACAAGCGCAATCGTACCAAGGTGAAACACCATCAGTCCATGGGATCTCGCAACTACATCTCCCACTTGTACGCATACGTAAGTGCTAAGAAACTGATATCATACATTTATTGTTTGTTGACATAAAAGTGTATTTTTTTCTAAATTTCTTTTTCACACTAAATAAAGATGGAGGAGAACAAGGAGCGAGAAGTCGATGCAGTGGAGAAGTTCAAGGTATGCCATACCAGCAAGAAGAAGGGTATGACAGATCAAGTCAAGGAGACATTGGTAAGTCCATTCACATCATTGCTGGATAGGTTGCTGAGTACATGTCTTTGCTAGATAGGATGCTTATCTGTATGTTGTGTGGATGCTCCTACCGGTGCTTGTTAAATTGGTTGCTCTATGGGACTTACACATGGTTGCTACTTGTGATTAAAAAGAAAAGAAAAGATGTTCATACATGCTTACACCTAAAAATGGAGTTGTATGTTTTGTGTGCATGGATTTTCATATCTTTTCTTCAGACATGGAATCTATGATGATTTACATATGTTTGCTTGTAACTTAAACTCTGTATAATTAACTAATCATTTTTGCATCTCTATATGTTTGCTTGTAACTTAAACTCTGTATAATTAACTAATCATTTTTGCATCTCTATACTGTAGGTTGCCATGGAAACTCTGATGGCTGAACCTGCTGAAGGTTTAGAGACTCCAAGATCTAGTATGCGAAGTTGTATCCAAGGTCCCGTCACGGACCGTCTTGCTAATACATTCCTGAAGAATGCTGGTCTTAAAACAACATTGTCAAAATCAGCTGCATCAGCTGCAAGAGAAGTGCGACTTCGGGAACAACTACAGGCAGAGAAGACACGGGCAGATCTACTTGAACAAGAACTCGACACCTTGAAGAAGAAAGGTGAAGAAACAGAACAAACATTGTCGAAGACCCAAGAATCGGTGCTTAGGACCCAGCAAGAGATGGAGGCGCTCAAGAAGAGACAGGAAGAGAATGATCTGATCCTTAAGCGCATCTTGAACCTCAACTCAGGTAATGGAGCTACTTAGCTCGTGTGTTCCTGTGCTTGCTGGATTCCTCTCGCAGTGCTCAGGTGAACTGGTAGTTGCATCTTGAAGTTTGTTGGTTGTCATCATTGCTTGTGAACTTGTTTACTTTGCTTGAGAACATGTTTGTGAACTGGTGGTTCCAATGAGGTGAACCAATGATGTGTTTGAACTTGTGGTTCCCATGTGTTTGGGAACTTTGGTTGTATCATGAGTATTAAGTTTGTGATGTATGAACAAGTTTGTGGTTAATGTGAGTTTGTGTTTAATATATAAACTGTTTTTACGGAATGTTTGATGAGGCTGCGCATGTAGCCACCGACGAAAATGTGTTGAAATTCGTCATTGACTCGACGAAAAACGTCATTACGTAATTTATGCCACGTCATCGTCGACCACGGTGCCATGCCACGTGTCAACCAAAAATTGCGACACGTGTCAACCAAACGGTGACACACGTGTCAACATAGCGGGCGACACGTGTCGGCCTAATAGGGGCACACGTGTCGACGTAATAGCGGCACACGTGTCAACATAAGAATGACACACATGGCAGCCTACAAGTATGACACGTGTTAGCGTTACAAATACAGGCAAGTGTCAAAGTCACATACAAACACGTGTCATCCTATCCATCTAACACGTGTCAACATACCCATCCAACACGTGTCAACCTATGCATCAAACACGTGTCCGCTAGAACACCGGCGGAAACAGTTCAGTGACGATGATATAATCGTCATGGATGTAACGCTATCCATGACGAAATTTGTGAAATCGTCACTACCCAACAACAATGACGCTACAAAGGTGACAAACAAAGTTTCGTCATAAATTCGTCACAGAATATGTTTCCTTGACGTTTTTGGGCTCTACTATGACAAAAGTAAAACGTCTTGGATGTGCGGTTTTTTTGTAGTGACTAGCCTTATGACTTCGGCTACCACATAAGTAGCCTTAGCCCCAGTTGGTAGTGAAACACACACAAAGGATTTAGGCACTAAACTAGCTAAGCCTCTACACTAATGGGACTAAGACACAACACTACTATACTAGTATAGTAGTGCACTAAGTAAATACTTAAAGTAAAGTACTCAAAGTAAAGACTTAATGAAGTAAAGGAAGAATATATTAATAAAGTAGTACAAGAGGAAAGGTACAAGAGCTATACCAGACTCTCCAGAAGATGACTCCGGAGACCCGAGCTTCGCTCGACTCGACTCTAACTCCCACTCTAGACTAGACTACACTACACTTGATCTCCCAAGAGAGCTTGAGAACACACTTGTGTACTACTTGGAGATACACTTGGGGATGCCTTGAGATGAAGGCCTAGGGGGGTATTTATAGTGGGGGATGGAGTAGGGACTACTCCACCGCCACGTCATCGATCCGTGTGCTCTTCACCATGCTCCATTGGATCAAACCGACCTTCCACCGCCTTGAATGGACGTCTATCAGCTTGGGACACGTGGAGGCCATGCAGGAAGTCAGTGGAGAGGCAACCGACCTTGGGGTGGGCCCACATGCAGGTCGGCCGACCCGAGGTTGGGACTGTGGGTCCCACTCGCCCTTCTAGAAGGTCCAGTGGGCCGTGGGAGCATTGGCCGTGTGTCGCCACCAATGCCCAGTCGGCCGACCCGGGTGTCGGTGAGCTCGGCCCACCCGGCTCCCCGGTGCTTTGTCCCCACCTGTCACGTGTAATCTTGTCCGAAGTTGGGTTCACTTGGTTTCTTGCTTGCTTCTATGTGAATCCTTGGACCAATGTGCTAAGTAATTGGAACATTGAGTTGTAGCACACTTGGATCTAGGGGTTGGGAAGGTCTCCCTATAGCATGTCAAAGACCCTGCTTGGAGGTCAGCTCCTGGTGAGACCAGCACCAGGTCAGTTGACCTGGGTTTTGGGTCCCACAGGGCTCATTTCCATCTTCCCTGCATTTCACAAGCTAAGAGTACAAGTGGAACTTTATTAGTGATAAATATGCTCATGTGATGCTTATCTTCCCTCCATCGAGGACTGTTGACGGGTGTCTGAGTATACCATAACAGGTCTTATTTCCCGTCAACAAGATCCCCAAGCTTAACCTTTGCTCGTCCCGAGCAAATGATCAAAACTTGGTTTGATTGGATCAGGTATAATTACTAAGTTAACATTTCAATAGTACTAAGTGCACAACAATGAACTTCTCCTTGAATGGAAAAATTAGCAATATTAACACATCAATATTACTGTAGCACTCATGGGGCTTATGGCGTTAACTTAGTCTTGGGATGTTGGAAGACAGAACAGCTTTGACTAGAGCATCTACTTTTCTCATTCTTTAGCAAGTATCATGCCAGAGGTTTTTGAGTTTTTCAAAAAGAAGTCTTAATGTTCCTCATATGGTTTCTCTCAAGTCACTCAAGTGGTGTATGAATCCTCACCAAGGCACATCATGTGTTTGCCTTTCAAAACATCCTATCTCTAATAAGGCTTTATGTGGAGCTCAAGTAGGTATGTCAAAGAATAGCATACTCGCAATGCATATGTTGTCTAGTTAAGAAACTTGGACCACAGAAGAGACTCGTCATACTCCCAGATCAAGATGTAAAATAAGGTGACTGGAATGAAGGAGTGCGATGGATGGTATGGTAATGGAAGGGAAGGTAAATGTATGGTGAATGAGGTTGCTCCTTCTTTTGATTCTATCTCTCTCTCTACTTCTATTGAGACAAGGCTAGCTCTCTCTCTTTTTTTTTTTTTGAAGTTGAAGGGATCTATCCATGGAGTAGATGCCTAGCCTTTTTGGGGTGTGTCTCATCTAATAAATTGATAACTTAAGAGAGGATTTCTAACATTGGAGCATGGAGCAACCTATATGATGAAAATGGTGAATATGGAGATGCGTACTTCCAGTGTAGAAGCAGCACAAGAATGGTGGTATGGGTGAAGATGCGTGCTCCCAGGGTAGGAGTAGCATGTGAATGGTTGCGTACTTCCGGATTAGAAGCAGCATATTTGGTGGTATGTGGATCTTGATCTTAGGGGTATGACAAACCTCTAACACAGGTTCTACAAGACTTAACCAAACTCAATGCAAGCGAGTAGCTTATGTAGAAGGCTTTTTGATATGCAAAGTGTATATGGCCGTGGTAGGAAATTCAACACCATTGAGGAACAATTAAGTTTTCATTTATTTTCAAAATAAATTCTCTGGCAATCATGCATGCTTAGAACAATAGTATAGAGCTCTTATCTCAACTATATCATATCTCACAACAACTTAGACTTTGTTTTAGCACTTGCAACCCACTAAGTGATCAAGTTCATGATGGTTAAAAGTGCCAAGTAATCCAAACTTAGAGAAGTGCTAAGTTGTAAACAAGCACTAGAGAATCATTAACTAGCAATTTCATCATCATTTCCATAGGAAGACTAGCACACATGAAGCACATGTACAAAAGGGAAATAAAGCAAATAAATATTTTTGGATTTTTTTTAACTGTGAGAAAGCAATAACTATAATGCAATAAGACAGAAATTAAATGAGGGGGGTTGGAAACATACCTTGGGTAAACATACCTTAGTGGGGAGAGGATCTCCCCCAAGCTTGTCTCTTGCTCACTGTGGTGGCTGCCATGCCCACCACTGGTCCCAGCGGTACTGGTCCTCCGCTTGGAGGCCTTGGGCCATTTCCAGGTTTTGCTGCATGAGTTGCAGCGTAGCCTGCTGCCCGATGTTGATGTTCTCCACTCCTGGGTGAGCGCTTCGATCTCGGACGGTGGTTGGCGCCTTCCTCTACCACGAGGGTGAGGGGTGTGCGTCCCTGAAGGTGTCCTGGAGTGAGAAGGTGTCTCCCGGTGTGTGGAGCTCACCTCCTCCTCCTCATCATGTACAGCATGAGAGGGGCCAGCTTGCTCTTGGGCGGCACGGGCTCGTGCTCTCATTACCCTGTCCGCCCCTGCAGTAGAACGTGCTCTTTCCCTTCTATCCATACTCATGGTTATTGATGAGGCATTATACAACCAAAGCTTCTCATTGGGGAGAGAGACTTCATGCATAATCCTCATAAATCATTTTAAGTGCACGTCTTGGGCCTCTTTTGAGTAGACCAACTCGAGTAAGCATGTTTTCAGTTATAATTGATCTATCATCAGAGATGTACTCAACTACATTCCCCTCAAACAAACCCATGGTTTCAGCACTTCTAGTTATCAATGAAGTAAAGCCTATGGGTTTCTCTTGAGCAATAGAGTTCTCCCAAAATTGTACTAGCATTTTAACAGGTGCAAACTTGATTTTATTAACCATGGCATAAAGGATTTGCAACTCATTATAGCCTATGTTCTGTAAGCTAGTGCCAGGGAAAAGAGTGACTTCAACCCAATAGTACATGAACCGCAAGGTTGGATTATGAATGTGCTGGGGTTTAGGATTAGAGCAGTCATTGGATCCAGAAATTAATTCCCAGAATTTAGCAAAGTCAAAATTTGATGGAGCATTCTCTACATCTAGTTTGCAATCACGGTCAAAACCTAGAGTAATGCTCAACTCACTCCAAGACAAAGGCTATAATCATTATTAAACATGCGAAATTCAATCCCCACAAAGATTTGATTTTAGTGTGCAAAGGAATTCTTGGGTGAGCAATTTTATGCCAAGTTCAGGAATTTGCCAAAACGAAGACCAACCAATGGTATTGAAAATGATGGCAAAGTCTGTGCTCATACCTGATCGGTCGAGGAGTTCCTGATCGAAGAGAGCGGAGTGCTGGAAGCCACAAGTGCGAAGAGTGTAGAGCTTCCCTAACTCCTCATGGGTGACCATGAGGTTGTTGAGAGGCTCCATCATCCTACCAGGAATGATGGCAGGAGCAAGATGATGCACTTGTTCTTCTTCCTCCCTCTCATGGCTCCTACTCCCGGACTGGTGAGAGCTCGAGGATGAGCCCCCACTCTTCTTCTTGCTAATCTTTCCGAGGAGGAACTTCTTCATGCTAGCTACACAAGTGAACAAACGAGACCAAGCTTCCTACTACACTACTATGAAAGAAAGGGGAATTTTTTTGGGTTTTTGGGTTTATGACTACTACTAAGGAAAGGGAAATATTTTTGGGTTTTTGGTTATGGTCTCTACTACACTAAGCTTGAGAAGACTTGAAACACTAAGAGAAGAGAGAAGGCCAAGTGAGCTCGAGATGATTCTGCTGGTTGTGGTGTGGGATTGAGCTCACATTGGGGTGGTATTTATAGGGGTGAAAGGGCAAGGCAAACCCACCCAAAGGGCTGGTCGGCCGACCCACAGTTTTGGCCCCATGAACTTGTGTCTCACTTTGGACAAGGAATCTAGCATCGTGCTTGCAAAAAGTCAGAGATCTGGCACAAAACCTTGGTCGGCCGACCAAGGATTTTGTCCCCCACCACTTTGGACATGTTGTGTCTGGTTGTCTGGTAAAGATGGTGGTGGCCCTGGTCTAAATATGTTGCTGGTTGCTTCGGATTTCTAAGTCTAGTGTTTGGTGAAAGAGAAAAGGGAAAAGCTAAAGTGGAGACAAGAATGAAAGTGATTCCCATAGATCATGGGGACACTTTGGCATGCATTGCTGCTCCCCATGCTTGCTTTGGCTGTTGGCATGCCCCCTAAAGCATCCAACATGCTTAGAGTAGCATCCTAGGCTAGAGTCATGAGCAATGTACCATCTCTCTTCGAATTATGGCTAGTGTGATGGGCATAGGATCTTTGTGTTTCATCATTGGGAGTCAGCAGGATGCCTGGTGGCACAAAGTCCAGGTCAGCCGACCTGGGCTTTTGAGCACCAGGGCATCCAATGCTATTCCTTGGATCCCTGCTTCTAGCCAGAGTGAAGAGAGAGGTGGTGGACCCTACATGGCTGGTCGGCCGACCTGCCCATGGTGGCCCCACTAGCTCAACTTTTCTCTAATCACTCTTCTCAAGTTTTATTACCTATGTCTAACTTATTTTATCGAAGTAAAATATACAGTTATGAAAGTAAACATGTGATTGAAGGGGAAATGCAAAATTGAAATGCACGAAATAAATATGAGATAACTACTGACATACCTGGTCAGCGGAGGGCTCCGTGTTTTAGGTCCATAGAGTGGGACCTCTCCGTTGGGTTCATTCTGTGGACACCTCAGTCGGTCCCGGAGACGGGGACCGTGAAGGTGTCTCCTTCTTCTGCCATACTTGTTTGATTTCGGCTTGTGGCTCGGCGGGTTCTTCTTTAACTTCGGCCTTATTGGCCGACTTAGCGGTCTTAGTGTTCTTCCTTCGGCGGTGTTGGCGACGAGGTTTCTGAGGTGCCGATTCCGGCATGTTAGCTTTGAAACCATTGAAAGGCACTCTTACCCTCCATCCGTCGAACTGCATGTGGATCTGTGCAGCCCCCATGTAGATGGTTGCGTCCACCGTGTTCAGGAAGGGTCGTCCCAGGATGAGCGGGACGTCGATGTTGGCTCCCATGTCTAGTACCAGGAAGTCGACAGGGACATACTCATTTTTGATTCTGAGTAAGATGTCCCGTGCCAACCCCTCGGGAAACCGGATGGTTTGATCTGCCATCTGCAAACGCACATATGTGGGGTGCAAAGGGCCCCCTAACAGGTTATCATAAGTTACCTTGGAGATGATGTTGACACCGGATCCAAGGTCGCAGAAGGCGTTGTCAAAAATTTGTGGTCCAATCTGGCAAGTGATAGTCGGCAGGCCAGGATCTCCCTTCTTTGGGATAAACGGTGAATCCACCGTAACCCGAACAGAACGAGACTGAGGCTTACCGAACCTCGTAGTTACCAGCCTGACACCCTCAACAGGGTCCTCAGGCTTTGCCGGAATCTTACCTTGCTCAAAGGCTGGGACGGCTGCTGCTAATTGAGCTAACTGGGTTTCTAACATTTTATTAAAGCTCAATTGATTCTTCATAGCAGAGTTAAAGCTATCCATCTTTTCACTAAGACTTTCTAAGATCTTGTCGTTAGCCATCATTCTTTTAGTAAGACCATCATTAATTTTAATTTGGCCAAAGACAAGTTCTTTAAGGGAAGGTTGGTTACCAAAAGAATTACCAGAATTATTGCTATTGTAACCCATACCTTGGCCTTGGTAGAAGGGGCGTGAACTCCATTGTGGTTGTTGGGGCCGATTCCCATTGTTGAAGTTGTTGTTGTTGTTGACGAAGTTCACCTCTTCCTGTGTTGTGGGGCAGTTGTTGCCCGAATGATCCTCCTCTCCGCATACTTCGCACCATGGGTCGTGTGCCACAAGACCTGGATAGCGGCGGGGTCTGGATGGCCTCAACTTCCTTTTTAGAGGAAGATTCCTCTATCTTCTTCATCAGGAGGTCCATCTTAGCGGAGAGCATGTCCACCTCATTGAGGGCGTGGACACCTCTCTTCTTTGGCTGAAGGCGCTCTTCATTCCAACCTTAGTTGATAACCATTTTCTCAATGAGCTCCTTGGCATCCTTGACATTGTGTTGCAAGAATGCCCCTCCAGCGGAAGCATCAAGGTGACTACGGGCTATGCCGGTCAGCCCGTGGTAAAAACCTTGAATAATGAGCCATTCGTCTATCCCATGATGAGGACAGGCCTGAATGTACTCATTGAGGCGTTCCCATGCTTCGGGAAACGTCTCGTCTGACTTTTGTTGGAAGCTTGAGATCTTCCCACGCAGGACACTGGTCTTGCCTGCTGGAAAGAACTTCTTGAGGAAAGCATTGGCACATCTGTCCCAAGTCGTCACTTCACTCTTGTTGTTATAGAACCATTGCTTCGCTTTTCCCAATAGCGAAAATGGGAAAAGACGAAGACGAACGGCATCCACTGTGACGTTCTTGACCGTAAAAGTGTTGCACACCTCCAGAAAGTGCTGAAGGTGGGCATTGGCATCCTCATGTGGCTTCCCACAGAATTGATTAGCTTGCACCATGTTGATCAGTGCAGGCTTGAGTTCAAAGGTCGCATCGCCCAAGTTTACGTTCGGACCCGTAGCGACAAAGTCAGCTGATGGGGACGAGACCTCAGCAATGGTCTTCTGAGCCATGACTGCCTCAACAAATGGTGCAGGACTTCCTTCCACAAACGGTTCAGGCTCTGAGATGAACCTCTAAGGAGGAACTAGACGACGTCTAGCTCTCTTCAGCAACTGCTCAGGATCTTCAATGAAGTTTGACGGTAGTTTGAAACCGCTCATGCACTGTCTTAAAAATGATAACAAGAAAAACAAGACAAGTGAAGGATAAGCCCTAACACTAACGGATACTTAGATTAAGAGTAGACCACGGATTCCAATTTACTAGAGATTCCTAATGCGGCGCTTTCCCCGGCAATGGCGCCAGAAATGCTTGTTGGCAATTCTTAGCGCAACCACTAGAGACAGACAAAATAATGTGACAAAGGTGGCGCCTGGCAGCAATGCTTACTGCAAGCCTGGACTATTACCAGAGAGAGGGTGTCACAATTCCTCCTCAGGCAACAGCCTAGGAATGCTAAGCAAGGCTAGACTCTAGTGATGACGCAAGATATGCCAAGGGTAACTCTGCAAGCGCACAGGTACCGCTATGGCACTTCAACCGGGTGAGTATCCGTGGTGTCGTAATTTGTAGTTCGCTCACAGGAAAGCGGACTAGGTCTCTCTAGTAAATGGGTGGATGGATATCCGTGGTGGTTCTACTCAATCTAAGTTATCAGTGTTGACGAAGGGGATAAGTTGTATTGGATAGGAGTGATAAGCTAAGGGTAACTGGTAGGTAGCTAGCTAGGTGGGAGGACAACGAGTGAGTATGGACTCCTATGTATCTAACTCTACTTCCGTGTTCTAATCCTACTGTTAACACCAGGATTTGGTCAGGAATATGACAGGTGGACCCGCAGACGGCAGAGAGAGGAATTCGGCAAGTGCATATGCGGTCGGCTAATTTCCATGTGTTCGGCAAATGGCCAAGCGGTCGGCAACTGCTTTATTTGAAGGCGGAGAAAGGAAAAAGGAAGCTGATCGAAAAGGGAAGGAGTCGTGATGATCAAGGACTCTGATTATGGATAGAGTTAGCATGTCTTTGTCTTTCCAATTTTGGTTAGATAGTTCGTAAGTGCTTAGGACTCATGTTTTGTCCAGGGTATAAATATAAACCCTCGACCATTGTAATAGGGGTTCACAACCAAATCAATACAACCGGCTACGCGCCACCCTTCGAGTCCTTTAGTCGTGTCGTCGAGTTCTTCGAGAGGGCCAATCGATCCGTCGACCTCCGTAAGTCCCGGCAACCTTGTTATCATGTCTAGTATCGTGCGGCGGATTTAGATGTGATGCAAGTAGTCTCATCCGTTTTGCTTAGTATCGTGCGGCGGATTTAAGCTTAATGATGGGAAGTTTTTGCTTGTGCCTTGTATCGTGCGGCGGATTAAGACATGAGTAAAGATAGTTATCGGCTCTTTTAGATTTGGCAAGATCTAATAGATTCATTAAGTTATCACGTGTTGCATGCTTTATTTAATGTTTAATTATTTGCAACACTCTTTTGCCCAATCTAGATTGATACTCTTTCGGCTTGTTGATCGTTCCTTTCATGCTTATTCAATACCGAGTAGATCAAGCTCATATAGCCGAATTAGATCGATCTAGATTGTTACATGTTGCGGGTTCATTCACGTTATATGTAGATAAGCCTTGACAGACCGGGTACCGTGCGGCGATGCGGTCTTTGGGTTACTCTAGAGCTAGTCATCCGGTGGACTAGAGATCGGTTTAATCGATAGGCTCCTTTTACATGTTGCTTGTTTGTTCCTTCTTCATGGATCCCGATTCGGCAATCTTGCCGATACGGTTATGCTTATACATGTAGCAAGTATCTATAGATCTGTTAGATAATTATATGCTTTTAGCTCTTTATTGCTAGATTGTATCATGCGGTGGATTGATCTAGTAGCAAGGAGTGGTGTAAATTCATAGTGAGTGGTATCATGCGGTGGATTAGCTTGCTTGGGTTTATGCTCGACGGGTTTATGAAGGCTAGACGTGCGGCGCGACTAGTTGGAGTAGCCTATGCATGTGTTGTTTAGTAGATTTATATTTATAAGTTACTTATTCTTAATTTTTAGTGCTTAAAGATGCTTTAAACATGAGATGTAGTTTGATATGCTTCAATGATTTAATCTTGTTCAAACATGTCTTCATTTACGTATTCGGCTAGTTTGTTCTTTTTACATCGGTTATGTTACTTTAGCCGAATGAACGCATCCCGTTGGCGATAGCTTCCATAGCTATGTGTCGTCGTAAGTGGCTTCGGGGCCGTAAAGATGGAACTGTCTGGTCTCACCCAAAGACGTTCCGGTTATGATCTTACCGTTTTATCCCTTGTCGATTTTCGGGTCAAATCGACGGCACGCCACCGGATTCGACGCCGGGCACCCGATTGAAGCTAGGCTTTCCGGCTTGTGTGTGAGACGCGGGTGGTCACATTTTTGCGTCAACACACTTTTTGGCACGCCGGTGGGACAACTTCTCAATATAAGATGGGATCGGAAATTGACAACGGTCACGTTCGAACGTGACCATGGACGAGCCGCCGCCGAGCAACGCCGGATGGTGGAGCAAGCAATGGAACAATTTCAGCGAAATGTCGATGTCCTTTTCCAAGAACAAGAGTGGCGAGTGATGATCAAGCAAGCACCGCCACGAGTTCTTCTCGCCGGTCGGGCGATGTTACGACGAGGAGGAGATGCGAGAGGGTAGTTGGAGCCATCTACAAAGCTGTAGGAGACACTATGTTGAATCACAACACGCTTTTCCGGGCACCTTCCGCAAAATCATGGCTGAAACTTTTGGTCCGGCGGTTGACAAACGATTTGAAGCAAGATTTGGAGAGCTTGCTTGGGCCGAGTGTACTTCAACACACAAAGAATCTTCGGGGAAGTCAACTGGAGGAGAAGAGATAATCGGTACAAGCAAAGATGGAGCTATTCATGATGGAAAAGAGAAGCCTCCCCGTGACCGAGCAGCAAACTCATGGTCGGGTAGCTTTTGGTGCGACAACGATATACCCGCATCTCGCTTATAAGATTTCTCCAAGTAGCAAACAGTTGCGAAGAGTGTCTATGGAGATGGGTATAGTGAATTCACGATTACATAAAGTGCTCTGGATGCTTTGCCGAATCCGGGATACGGAGTGCATCGGAGTGCCTTCTAGGAGACAGGGAGCAAAAGATGCAAATGATGAGCTCCTAAGCGGAATGGCTGATATGATGTAGAATCAATTCGGCCCGAAACCAAAGCATCGAGACATATGCATACAAATCTCCTTTCCCGAATGGTACAATAGGGTAGCTCTTCCACCAAGAGTTAAACCACCAACGGATTTGACCAAATTCTCTCGGTCGATGATGATACCGGTACCATTGAGCATGTCGGTAGATATCGATGCAACTTGGAGAAGCCGCTGTGATGAAGCTTGGAGGATCGATATTTTCCTATGTCTCGACAGGCCGGCTTTCACATGGTTTGCATCGCAGCGGCCAATTCCATTGGTACATGGGCGTAATTGGAGCAAAAGTTCCATTCATACTTTTATACGGGAACCAATGAGAAGAAGATGGTTGATCTGTGGTCTATGAGGATGAAAACTACCGAGACACCAATGGAGTATCTCCGCATTTAGAGAAGCAAAGAACATGTGCTATTCTCGACTATTCCGATGATCGGCTTGCACAATTGGTCATTGCGGGCATGCTTTGCCACATATTAGAGACAAGCTATTCGGTATGGAGTTTGAAGATCTTGGACAGCTTGCACAAAAGCCGACAAAGCAATGAACAATCAAGCCCAAGGGTTCGAAGAGATGCTCGTTTTTCGGAAAAAACAAGTGCAACTGTTGATATGTATCGAGGATTTACGGAGGAAGCATCTGAATATGAAGATGAAGATGAAGTAGGCTGCTGCGAGTTGACTGGACAAAAGAGCCTACTTTGGTCACATCGATGGGTGAAGCGGCGAAGGGATCTTATGATTTTGATGTCGATAAAGCGAGATAAGCTCTTTTTGTATCGGGTCCAAGAAGGACGCGTTAAGCTGCCGTAAGGACATCCTATGTTTGCGCCCGAAGGAGTAAAGGATAAGAAGTACTTGTGGATTTCATGATACAAACTCTCATCATATCAATGATTGCCGAGTGTTCGAGTAAAAATTCGAAGGCTATTCAAGATGGACACTTAAGATTTGATGGCAAGATGAATGTAGACAAGAACCCATTCCCTCGAACATGGTCTCTTTCTCCATAGGCATGGTTGATGCCGGTGAGTCCAAGGAAAAGGGAAAGATGAAGGTTCGACATCGAAAGAGCCAAAGAGATTGGTTCTGTTGACCCTAATCGGCAAGTTACCAAGGAGGAAGTGCAACAAGCGCAGTTCAAGAATAGCCGAACGAGAGAAGGGTCAAACTTCGATGCAGCTAAGGGAAATTGCCGAATACACGCGATCCGAAGCGCGGGTTACGGCACGACACTTATTGAATAAGTGGCAATGGGAAAAGAAGATGGAGTATGATGAGGAACAAGCAAGTACATTGAGGAGGAGCGCGGAGTTCATGGCGGAACGTCGGAGATATGAAGCGAAGTGCGCCAAAGGGAACAAGAAGAATACAAGAGAGAGCAAGAGCAATCTCATTGGAATTGTTCCTTCTTCGGACAATGTTGGAATGAAGGCTTGAAATTGCCTCGCCCGAAAACAATTGCCCCGAATGCGGTGATCAATATTCGAGTACAGGCAATCTCGAGTCAACCGTCCCGTTCATGATAGACTTGGGATGAAAGTTCCGGAGAACGATCGGCGCCTAAAAATAAACAAGTTTTGATGGATATCGAGGGAAAAGATTTGCGAGACCAAACATGGGCTCACGGTAGTGTCCATACTACGGAAGAGAGTTCCTACGAGATGGCAAAAAGGTCAATGGTGCCCTCCTCGGTCTCGGGAAAAGCCGAAGAGAAGAGTTCGGCGTTTGAGAAATCAAGAGATGAAGCAGAAATAGCCAAAAAGAAGCCAAAGTATGGCGTCCTAAGAAAAAGGATGGTAGACAGGGCCCATCGGCTAATACTAACATGGTGTTCTTCATTCCATTAGAGTTTAAAGCTCCTAAAGACCAAGAAGTGCAAGATGAGGTATATTCAGATTTTGATGAGACCGAATGCCGAGACTCGATGGCTCAACTTGTGTTGACTCGGCAAGCAATCTTTGATAAGCCGTTAAAAATCGTCATCCGAAACCATTGTACTTGAAGGGATATGTCAATGGCAAGCCTTTAACTAAGATGCTTGTTGATGGAGGGGCTGCTATCAATATTATGCCCTATGCTACTTTCAGAAACTTGGTATGACAAATGAAGATTTGCATGCAGACGACATGATCCTTAGAGATTTTGTGGCAATGCTTCGATACTCGTGGAGCAAGTACATGTGGAGCCGATGATTGGATCCAAGACCTTGATCACTACCTTCTTTGTCATTGATGGCAAGGGGGCATATAGCATGCTTCCGGAAGGGATTGGATCCATGCTAATTGTCGTATACCCTCAACTATGCATCAAATCCTTATTCGATGGGTAGGAGATGATGTAGAAGTTGTTGGCCGATGATTCGGTGAGTGTTGCCACTTCGAGCACGCTATTGGGAGTATGATGGACTAGATTGCCTTTCGGGTAAGGTATGGAAAGAAGGTCCCGTCAATGTGTTCGACGAGGGATCAACACCCGATCCAAGCGATCGGCTCGACGGTAACTTTTAATGGGCAATCCAATCGATGGCAACAAAGGCAAACTGGTCGTGGTTTCATGTCGGCCGACAAATTAGAAGAAATCAATGTTGGTGATAGCACAAAGTCAAGGCCGATGTATATCGGTGCAAATTTAGACCCCGAATATAAATTGAAGTTAATAGAGTTGCTTTGAATGAGTTCAAAGATTGTTTTGCTTGGGATTACACGAGAGATGCCTGGGTTGGATCGATCAATTGTTGAGCATAAGCTGCCTATAAAACCTGGATTTCGTCCTTTCAAACAACCTCCACGGAAAATCTATAAAGAGGAGGTATTGGCCGATGTAAAGAAAGAGATTGAGAGATTAATTGAAGCAAACTTTATTCGGCCATGCGGGTATGCGAGAATGGATTTCAAATATAGTACCTGTCTACAAGAAGAATGGAAAGATGAGGGTATGCATAGATTTCGAGATCTCAACAAAGCTACTCCAATGGATGGATACCCAATGCCGCTTGCCGATTTATTAGTGGATGCAGCAGCGGAGTTATGAAGTTATCGGTTTATGGATGGCAATGCGGCTACAATCAGATTTTCATGGCGGTTGAAGATATTGCAAAGACGCATTCGATGTCCCGGTCACATTGGATTGTTTGAGTGGATAGTGATGACATTTGGATTGAAGAATGCTTGGTGCAACTTATCGAGAGCCATGAACTATATCTTTCATGAGTTAATCGGCAAGATTGTAGAAATTTATATTGATGATGTAGTAGTCAAATCCAGAGACCATGAAGGACATTTAGCCGATTTAAGAAAGACTTTGGAGTGCACAAGGAGACATGGCTTAAAGATGAATCCAAACAAGTGTGCTTTTGGAGTCTCGGCCGGTGAGTTTTTAGGGTTCTTGATCCACAAAGGAGGGATAGAAGTTGGAAAAAAGAGCATGGAAGCAATAGACAAAGTTGTGCCCCCAACTAACCTTACGAGAATTGCAATCATTGCTTGGGCAAGGTCAATTTCGTGAGAAGATTCATATCCAATTTATCGAAAGAGTGTTGCCTTTCTCTCCATTGTTGAAGCTCAAGAAAGATCGAAATTTGTGCAGGGTGACATACAAAGAAAAGGCTTTTGATGAAATCAAGCAATATATGAAGGCACCGCCGATGTTGGTACCTCCACAACTTGAGAAGCCTTTCAAGTCAGTATGTGGCGGCCGATAGCCTAACAATAGGATCGGCCCTTATGCAAGAGTTTGATGGAAAAGAGAGAGTAATAGCTTACCTTAGCCGAAAACTGTAGATCCCGAAACAAGGTATTCGGCTATAGAAAAGCTCGTTTGTGTGTTTATTACTCATGCACCAAATTTCGGCACTATTTGTTAAATGCCGAATGTGTGGTTATATCTAGTTTTGATGTAATTAAACACATGTTGTCAATGCCGATTTTAAGTGGGAGAATCGGCAAATGGGTATTAGCACCGTCGAGTTTAATTTAAAGTATGAGTCGGCAAAAGCGGTGAAAGGACGAGGCAATTGCCGATTTTATTACTCAACATCGTGATTTATCTGTTGATATGATTAACATTGCCCCATGGGCATTATTTTTTGATGGATCATCATGTGACAAAGGTGGTGGTGCTTTGGTATTCTTTTGATATCCCCACGTGGAAAGATATTTGAGTTTGCTTTTTCAATTGAATATCCTGTTACTAACAACCAAGCGAGTATGAGGCTTTGCTTAGAGGGCTTCTACTTGGTAGAACCGAAGGTCATTCTTTGTTGAGGTATTTGGTGATTCCGAATTGGTAATCAATCGGTTGACAGGACAATATGAATGCAAAAATGATGTACTTGCAAGGGTACCATAAACAATGTAGGGAACTTCGAAAAGTTTTTCGCAGTTACTTTGCATCATATACCCGAGAGCACAATGGAGAAGCAAATAAATTAGCTCAAGCCGCTTCGGATATCGGGAAAATCATGAAGTCTATACGGCGAGAAGAAGATGTTTTCAATTCGATCGATAAGTAATGACTGGAGAAGTGACATTATCAACTATCTCGAAAGATCCATCTCAAAGAGTTTCCCGGAGGCTCGGGTATAAGGCATTTAAATTTGTGCTTCTTGATGATCGGTTGTACCACAAGTCTATAGATGGAGTGTTGCTCAAATGCTTGAGCCAAGAAGAAGCTAAGAAGATTATGTTTGAAGTCCATGAAGGAGCTTGTGGTGCACATCGATCGGCTTACCGAATGAAATGGATAATAAGGAGGACGGGGTACTTTTGGCCGACTATGTTGGAGGATTGCTTTGAATATTACAAAGGGTGTCGAGATTGTCGATATTTGGTAATGTTCGAGAGCACCCGCATCTGTTCAATCCGATAATTAAACCTTGGCCGTTCGGAGGATGGGGTATAGATTTAATTGGACAGATCAATCCTCCATCTAGCAAAGGACACAAGTTTGTGTTGCTAGCAACAGATTATTTCACCAAGTGGGTTGAAGCTATCCCTTTGAAAAAGGTCACATCGAGAAAATATGATCGGTTTGTCAAGGAACATATAATTCATAGGTTTGGGATTCCACAGACCATTACAACCGATCGGGGACTCGGTTCACTTCTTCGAGTTTTGTGATTTTGCCGAAAACATGGGGATAAGGCTGTATAATTCTTCTCCTTATTATGCACAAGCCAATGGCCAAGCGGGCGTCAAATAAGATCATGATCAAGATTATTCGAAGAAAATCGATGAGAAGCCAAGGAGATGGCACTTGGTCCTTAATGAAGCATTGTGGGCTTACCGAATGGCTTGCCATGGGTCCACACAAGCATCTCCATATGAGTTGGTTTATGGACATAATGCTTTGTGATGCCTTGGGAGTTGCAATCGGGATCAAGGAGAGTTGAGTTACAAAAGGACCTAACGAAAAAGATTATAAGGATCGATGATGGATGAGTTAGAAGATTTGCATTTGATTCGTCTTAAGGCCTTAGAGAATATTGAGAAGAATAAAATACGTGTTGCCAAGTACTACAACAAGAGAGTTAAAATTAAGCAATTTGCGAAGGAGAATTGGTTTGGAAAACAATATTGCCAATTGGTACCAAAGACAGAATATTCGGCAAGTGGTCTCCGAATTGGGAAGGACCTTTTCGGGTTGTCGGTTGTGCACTGGCAATGCGTATATATTAAAAACGCTGTTTGGAGAAGAACTTACTAGAGCCATCAATGGCGGATACCTTAAGAAGTTTTATCCAAGTATCGAAGTTGGATCTTAATTGTGATTATGACATAAGCGTGGTATAGCCGATTGAATAAAATCACCTTCAGAGCAAAGGAAAGAAGTTGGAAAGAAGTAACCGATAATATTATCGCCTCTAGTGGAAAGATAGCCGATATCGTGTGTATCGTCTTGAGAACAAAAATAGCCGATACGGTTGTATCGCCTTTAGTCGATTTTTAAAAGTATAAGTGAACAGTTTGATCTTATCTCTCACTGATAGGTTTATCGGGAGAAGATAAAGGGAATTGAAGTACTACGCTACAAACCGTCAAGTCATGGAACAGACCGAGATCTAATCGGCTAAAATGATGTCATGCGATTCGGGAGTTTTCGTTTGGGAAGAGCGTTGCGATCGAGTTCTAGCTAAGGGAAAATTTGCAAAGAAGCAAATACAACGAGACGAATGTCATCACGGACAAGCAAGAACAAGAAGAGGACCAACATTCTTCATTAAAATTTTATTTTACAACCCGCGCCAATCCTAGTACAAGCTACTCCTCTTCTTCGTTGAAGAGCTTGTTGAGGACAGACTCAGGGTTGGTGGCGTTGGCCATGGCGTCGGCGTGGGCGTCGTAACCCCCCAGGAGGCCCTCGATGTCGTCGACTTCGTGAGGGAGCCCGCCGCGGAAGCCGGTCGGCATCGGAGCGTAGTCGTCCCCGGTCCAGGACGACATCCCCGCCAGGCCGAGGGAGGTGCCGAGGCGCACGCCATGAAGGGCAACCTGGTCGACCTGACCAGGCACCGCCTCGAGGCGCTCCACCAGCGTCGCCCCTTGGGCGTTCACGTGGTTGGCCGCCGCCATCGCCGCCACCTTCAAGCGGTCCAGCTCCGCGGTGAGGTCTGCAAAGAAAAAATAAGATTAATCAATGAGCAGATGAATCGGAAGGAACATGGGTTGAAGGCAATTGGCGAAAAGTGAATACTGGTGATGGCCTCGCTCATCTGCCGGCAGTTGTCCTCCAACTCCAGCTGAGCGATCCCGAACTTCTTGGTTTCTTCACCAAGAAGCTCCATCGCCTCATCCCGCTCACGGCGATACGCGGCGGCGTCGTAACGGGCCGTGTCGGCGGGATCTCCTCGTCGTTCCTCTCCCATATAGGAACGTCTGACGGCCGACCCCGATGAAGCCGGCAGGAGCCGGTCCGGAGAAGGAGCAGGAGCCGGGCCGGAGCGGGAGCCGGCCTTGAAGCGAGGCGTCGAACGCCGCAGCCGGCGCCAGAAGCGCCATTGGCCGGTGCCGATCCTCGCCGTCCTACAAACGAGGTACCGTCAAGATCGGCTAATTTAGAAAAAACACAGACAAGATGGGGAGGTCGTTTCTTCCGCAGACGGCGACCACCACGGCTGCTTCCCTCCGCCGCGTCCACCACAGGGAGCGGAGCGGAAGCGGAAGAGGGAGCGTGGGTGCCGGCCGGCGACCCGCCTCCGGACATTGGCGATGTAGTCGCCGGTGTTCCCAGTAGCCCTGAAACGGATCAAGAAGATAAGCAACCGCAAAGGGGGCAGAGGTTCAGATCGGGTAAAGACTATCGAATAGCACAACTCAAGGGATTGGAGATCTCACCGCCGGCGCCGGTTGCTACTACCCTCCGCCTCGTCCTGGGCAGGACGCTTATTACGATCTCCGCCGCTCGCCATTGGTGATGGTGGGGGTTTTTTGGGCTTGAAGGCAAGGAGGAAGTGGAAGAGATTGAAGAAGATAGCAACTGCTAGTGTTTGATGTGGTGATGGTGGGAACCGACTGGTCCTATTTATGAACGTGGGAGCCGTGGAGACTGTGGGAAAGCCAAGCGACAGAGTAGGGTTTCCACGTTTATGGGCCGATGTTGAGTTGGGCCGAGCCCATTACTGCGGCGATTCGCTTACCATACGCTCGGTCGGCTAAATAGCCGATGAAAGTTATTCGGCTAAAGTGAACGCTTGAAGCGGCAATAGTTACGTTCGGCGATATACGCGTCTATGAGTACGGTTGTAATTGGAAGAGCCGAATGGTAACGTAGCGAGAGAAAAAGATAAAGATTATCTACTTTTCAAGAGAAAAGAAATTGTTTTCAAGTATGACAAGGCCAAGCCTAAGAGTCTACATCTTCAAGTACAAGCCAAGCATCTATACATTTAAGAAAGAATTGATAACAAAGAAGAGCATCAATCTTGATTCGGTTGGCCTCATCAAGAGCTTTTTGGTCCTCTTCTTCGAATCTTGGATATTGGACAAACTTTGCTTTTGATTTGCCGCGTCTCCTTAATGACGATTGTATTTTGGATTTAGCCGAATCAAGAGATGGCAGATTTGCGAGCTTAGTTTCATGAGACTGAATATTGGCATTCGGTTGAGCCAATTGAGCTTCAAGTTTGGCTTTTTCTTCTCTCATGACCTGCGGCTCTGGTTCTAAGGTGCTCAAGAGATGCTCGATTGACTTGATGCTAGAATAGAGCTCCTTGGCCTTTCTTGTTCCTTGGCCATTTTTCTTTTCTCCGATCAACTTTGGTGGACATATTCTTGTGTGCTCTCTTGATAGCAAAAATGATCATCAAGGTGTGATAAAGCGTCTATGGCGGCCTTGAGATTGGAAGGAAGCTCTTGATCAATAAGCTCGCTATTTCCCTTATTTTGTCTCGAGTCTTGGGCCAAAGCAACAATATCCTTTTTCGAAAATGAGATTATATCCTTTAGCTTGGCTTGACTCTCGATGACAAATTCTTGGTTGGAAGAAACTTCATCGTCTTTGTCCCCAAAGATACTCTTCAACGATAAGGGAAAAGTCGGCTTGAGGGTGAGCAGTGTGTCCCGTTGATGAACAAGGAAGGTAATTTAACCGAATGACTCGGTTGGAAGTAAAAATAATCAAGTGGAGTAAAATAATACCTCCTCGGCAAAAGCCCGATCAATGGCATCCTGGGTAGCATCAAGACTCGAGTGACTAGTGCGATTCCGCTTCGTAGATAGCGGTGTCATGGCTTGTTGATGCATCTTGGATTGCCGAAGGAGTTAAAACTGTAATCCGGTGAGAGAGATTTTTCTCTCGCTACTTCTCCCCGATCACCCGTTTGTTCATCAACCCGATGAGAGGGAATTTCTTCTCGCTATATCTCCTTGTTCACCTACTTGATCGTCTCGCCTCGATGCATATCAAGATCATTGGTGAGCTCATTGTTTGCTTGACCAATGGAGGCTCCGGGAGAGTTGTCCAAGATCACTACCCTATCGGGACTTTGAGGGTTGGCCTCGCACGTGTTGAAAGAAAGTGATAAGTGCAAAACACACTTGCGAGATGGAAAATAAAGGATAAAAAACATTCATACCCGAGGGAGTGGTTTAGCTTTCTTAGATCTTGTTTTCTTGGGAATTGCGGTGTCCTTGATAGGGGAGGAAGAAGTTTTTCTTTTGAGATCTTTCAGAGCACCGTATCGTCGCAGTATCTTGTTGAACACTCACAAACTTGGAGCATCATGCCCCAAAGCAAAGAACGGGGCCGGGTTGCCAATATTGAACCTCGGAGGACTTGGAGGAGCAATGTCCTGTTCAAAGGATGTTTTAGAAACAGAATGTAGATATGAAGTAAAAGGTGGTCATGAGTGTGTACCTCATCATCGAAGAAAATGAAGGCATCAAGACTTGGCATAAAGGGTGAACTTGTGCTCAAAGATATGAGAATGCCATTCTTGCCACCGAGGTTGAAGGAAGAATGAGTAGCTTCAATTATCACCGAGGATTGGGCTCATATGTTGGAAGCTTGCATCCAAGATTGAAGACTTTGTTGGCCTCGGTTATATTCAGCAGTGTCTCCCCGGGTCCGATGATGCTCGAGAAATATGGCCTTGGGGGCAGGTGACCAAGTCCAAACTGCAGGCAACCATGTTTGGATTATAAAATTCATAAGTTGAGCTTATCAACCGACCATGGTGAAATTCTGCCGGCGAGCACGGGGCTTGATGAAAGCATTGAAAATGTCCCTGGAATCATCATCTATGCAGCCCAACTCATAGCCGAATCGCAAGGGAGAGTTAAATTTTCATTTTCCCCGTAGGGAAACCAGATCATGTGGTTGAATCCCTTGTAGAAGATCTTGAAAAGATGACCCAGGTCTAAGTCAATAATGATTGAAGATGCAGCCTCTCCATATGTCCGACAAGATTTGTATCTCGGGGTCTTCACCTTCAAGATAATTGATCGAAGGAAAGTTCGATTGTGGAAATCTACGAGACAATCGATGCATGTATAGTTGCAACCACATCCGGAGAAGCCACCATGGTCCATTGACACAGAGATTTCGCCGATTCCTCATCCGGACAGAATCCGGTGCATCATGTGGTAGAAAGCTCCCACAGATATTTGCCTAAAGGAATCGGCTTGCTCGTAGCCAATTCTTCACCATCACTATGTGATTCGAGTGGGCTCATTGGACTTGCCACGTAAAATGAATCTCGCATAACCACATGTTCATGAATGCCCTATACTCTTTATCGAGACACGGGGCCGGTTGAAGCATAAGCCCGGACATACTTGGCCCACCTCCTCCCGATTTGACTCGCCTTCGTGAGCGGTGCTTTTGTATTTGAATGGGTATGTTGGCTTGGTAATGTTTAAACCAGTCATCATAAAAATGTCTCGAGAGAGTGATCGACATTGGGCCATGACCGAAGATGAACGCATTGATGGCGTCGGACCGGAAGTGGGAAGCGGCTATCGGGAGGGAGTCGTTCCTAGGCATTTCGGCTAAAGAAAGCTCCGGACAATGCCGAATATCTTGGGATTCCCAAAAATCACTGCTCCCGGATCGCATCCTACGGTACCAATCACGCCATCCCGTGATTGAAGGAAGGGGCCATGTTTTGAAAGTATTCGGCCATCTTTGTTTGGGGGAGAAATCCTAGACTTAAAGGGGATCCTCAGGGTTTCCTTTTCAATAAATTCCCTTGGATTGGGGTCTCCCCGCGGACCAAGAAAAAATGATCCAGGACACGCAAGATTGGAGATCAAGATCTCATTCTTCATTTCCTTTAAGAAGAAATTGAAGCAAATGGATCAAAAGGTGCATCTCGGAAATTGATTCGAAAGAATTGCCGAATGGGTAAAGCAAGTAGGGTTACCTCTAGAAACTCCTCTTGAGTTCCCGTCGCCATGATGGAGTCAAGTTGAAGTCTCGTCGCCATTGAAGTCAACGCGAGCGCAGATCTCAAATGGCGGCAAGGGTGTTGGCGGTCTTGACCTAGATGAAAGGCGGCGATAGTCAATTTCGAAATAAAATCCTTTTATCTCGAAATTGAGGGGGCATGTGTTAACACCAGGATTTGGTCGGGAATATGACGTGGACCCGCGAGACGGCAGAGAGAGGAATTCGGCAAGTGCATATGCGGTCGGCTAATTTCCATGTGTTCGGCAAATGGCCAAGCGGTCGGCAACCGCTTTATTTGAAGGCGGAGAAAGGAAAAAGGAAGCGATCGAAAAGGGAAGGAGTCGTGATGATCAAGGACTCCGATTATGGATAGAGTTAGCATGTCTTTGTCTTTCCAATTTTGGTTAGATAGTTCGTAAGTGCTTAGGACTCATGTTTTGTCCAGGGTATAAATATAAACCCTCGACCATTGTAATAGGGGTTCACAACCAAATCAATACAACCGGCTACGCGCCACCCTTCGAGTCCTTTAGTCGTGTCGTCGAGTTCTTCGAGAGGGCCAATCGATCCGTCGACCTCCGTAAGTCCCGCAACCTTGTTATCATGTCTAGTATCGTGCGGCGGATTTAGATGTGATGCAAGTAGTCTCATCCGTTTTGCTTAGTATCGTGCGGCGGATTTAAGCTTAATGATGGGAAGTTTTTGCTTGTGCCTTGTATCGTGCGGATTAAGACATGAGTAAAGATAGTTATCGGCTCTTTTAGATTTGGCAAGATCTAATAGATTCATTAAGTTATCACGTGTTGCATGCTTTATTTAATGTTTAATTATTTGCAACACTCTTTTGCCCAATCTAGATTGATACTCTTTCGGCTTGTTGATCGTTCCTTTCATGCTTATTCAATACCGAGTAGATCAAGCTCATATAGCCGAATTAGATCGATCTAGATTGTTACATGTTGCGGGTTCATTCACGTTATATGTAGATAAGCCTTGACAGACCGGGTACCGTGCGGCGATGCAGTCTTTGGGTTACTCTAGAGCTAGTCATCCGGTGGACTAGAGATCGGTTTAATCGATAGGCTCCTTTTACATGTTGCTTGTTTGTTCCTTCTTCATGGATCCCGATTCGGCAATCTTGCCGATACGGTTATGCTTATACATGTAGCAAGTATCTATAGATCTGTTAGATAATTATATGCTTTTAGCTCTTTATTGCTAGATTGTATCATGCGGTGGATTGATCTAGTAGCAAGGAGTGGTGTAAATTCATAGTGAGTGGTATCATGCGGTGGATTAGCTTGCTTGGGTTTATGCTCGACGGGTTTATGAAGGCTAGACGTGCGGCGAGACTAGTTGGAGTAGCCTATGCATGTGTTGTTTAGTAGATTTATATTTATAAGTTACTTATTCTTAATTTTTAGTGCTTAAAGATGCTTTAAACATGAGATGTAGTTTGATATGCTTCAATGATTTAATCTTGTTCAAACATGTCTTCATTTACGTATTCGGCTAGTTTGTTCTGTTTACATCGGTTATGTTACTTTAGCCGAATGAACCGCATCCCGTTGGCGAGATAGCTTCCATAGCTATGTGTCGTCGTAAGTGGCTTCAGGGCCGTAAAGATGGAACTGTCTGGTCTCACCCAGCACGTTCCAGTTATGATCTTACCGTTTTATCCCTTGTCGATTTTCAGGTCAAATCGACTGGCACGCCACCGGATTCAGACGCCCGGGCACCCGATTGAAGCTAGGCTTTCCGGCTTGCTGTGTGTGAGACGCAGGGTGGTCACATTTTTGCGTCAACACCTACTAATGTAATGACTCAACTAAACTAATGCCTAAACAATCTGTGTGATAGGGAAAGTCGACTGACAAGTAGGAGGGGTCATCCCCTACTCCAGCGGACCTTTGGCTTATGGTCGCCCTACAGACCAAACCCAACACAAATAGAACTAAAAGGAGACAGAGTCCTGTCACGATTCGCTGTTCCCGCTAATATACGTCAGAATATTGAATGGATATACCAATCAAGGTAAGGTTGCATCCACTAATAAGCACTAGTCTAAGCACCTCGCTTACACTAGCCTTATGACTTCGGCTACCACGTAAGTAGCCTTAGCCCCAGTTGGTAGTGAAACACACACAAAGGATTTAGGCACTAAACTAGCTAAGCCTCTACACTAATGAGACTAAGACACAACACTACTATACTAGTATAGTAGTGCACTAAGTAAATACTTAAAGTAAATTACTCAAAGTAAAGACTTAATGAAGTAAAGGAAGAATATATTAATAAAGTAGTACAAGAGGAAAGGTACAAGAGCTATACCGGACTCTCCAAGATGACTCGAGACCGAGCCGCTCGACTCGACTCTAACTCCCACTCTAGACTAGACTACACTACACTTGATCTCCCAAGAGAGCTTGAGAACACACTTGTGTACTACTTGGAGATACACTTGGGGATGCCTTGAGATGAAGGCCTAGGGGGGTATTTATAGTGGGGGATGGAGTAGGGACTACTCCACCGCCACGTCATCGATCCGTGTGCTCTTCACCATGCTCCGTTGGATCAAACCGACCTTCCACCGCCTTGAATGGACGTCTATCAGCTTGGGACACGTGGAGGCCATGCAGGAAGTCGGTGGAGAGGCAACCGACCTTGGGGTGGGCCCACATGCAGGTCGGCCGACCAGGGGTTGGCTGACCTGTGGGTCCCACTGCCCTTCTAGAAGGTCCAGGTGGCTGTGGGAGCATTGGCCAGGTGTCGGGCCACCAATGCCTGGTGTTGACGGTCGTTAAGTGCCAATTTTTATCGTCAACTAGACATGAGAAAGGACTAAAATATGTTCACCAACTATATATAGGGGTTATACTGATAGAATTCCACGAGTTTTGGTGAATGTCTGTTTCTCAGGGTGTCACTAAAAATACCCAAGGAAGGCCCACATGTCGGGTTTACATAGAGATAATCGGGAACCGGTGAAAATTCTGTAATCTGGAAGGTTCGAGAAGGCTCGGACCAAACGGGAGCCCGAACGGGCTCGGTGGAGAGTCGGCCGACTCCCCCTTGGGCGGCCGACTGGGCACCTCAACCAATCAGCGTCAGCCTCGCGGATCCCTGTTCCACCGCCTTTGAGGATGAATAATAATCGTCCGTTTAGGTCGGTTTGATCCGAGGGCTGTGGTGCATCCTAGAGGGCTATATAAACAGGGCCCCTGGCCCCTAGAGGAGGCATCCCTAAAACCCTAATTCATTATCTTCCAGCGGGATCAGAGTTGTAGAGGCGTCCCTTGAATGGATGACTTCTCTTCTCTAGAGAATTAGAGCTAGACATTCCAATGTAGTAGATTAGATCTAGATGAGAGTTAGGGAGAGCGGAGCTGCGCTCCGGTTCTGAGAAGTCTTCGAGAGATTTGGTATGTCTTTGTATCTACTCTTGTAAGACTTATGCTTTAATACATTTATCTTCTCTATTTACTTTATGCCTTCATATGTATGATTAGTATAGTTGTTATATATTGGCATGGGATCTTCGCTCGTATTGAGTGCTCTAGTTATCTTAAGTAATTAGAGTAGTAATCGATAGTGTAGGCATGGTGTCTAGACTATAGGTTACCTGAGGTTGCGCCCAATCCCACGGATAGTTGTGGTAGCCCCAGAGGTGACAGCTCTGTCAGGCCTTCGTATTCCACCACGTTCGGGTTGGTGTTTCGTAGAGCTTTCGGCAGCCTTCTCCCAACTACTCTTTACCCAGTCTTCTTCGAGAGTTGGAAAGGACCTGCTGCTCCAAAGTGCTATTGTGTGATCGCTATATCTAATCATTCCCTATTATCCTAGAACCAAAGTATTAGAGAAGTATTTAGGAACCTTGATCTCTCCCGTTGTCCTCTCACTCTAGCTAGCTACTCATTTATCATAGAATTCTCATGTGTGCTTTATTATTTATATTACCTTACATATATATATCATTTACCCCTGCTTTAGTCTAGTTGGTTTACTAAGTTAGTAGATACATGATGGTGAGTTATCAGATTCTTTAACCCTTGCTTCCCTGTGGTAAAATATAAATAACGATACCTGGTTTACTCCCGGTAAAATGCTACAATGGTAAGTTCTGTGCGCTTGCAGAATCCTTCATATTTTAGTTGCACTTAATTTATACCAACAAGCATTTTTGGCGCCATTGCCGGGGAAGCAATCGGTGTTAAGTTTTTGATAATGATCTTGATGTCTGCTAATTTAGTGTATCACTAGCTTTAGTAGGATTACCCCTTGTTCTGTTGAGTGTGGAATAGACAGGACAAAAGATGTCGTTTCGACCTTCCGACAAGCTTCCACAAGACATTGAAGAGCCCAGGGTCCCTCAACATTCAACATTCATCAACACTGGAACCCTGCCACCTCACAGGTTTGCGTGTACATATATATTATTTCTAACCATGTGTAGATTGGAGAAAATGTCATCGTCACAATAAGTGATGAACATAGATGCCGCAACACTACTCACAAATTTCATCCTGTGAGTCATGGTAAGTATGATCAAGAACGGTGAGATAGTCTTGCTCATGGACTTTAAAATTATGAGTAGTTATCTTTTTAAAATTCTTGCACCTCACTACATGTTTACTTTTAAGAATTCATGCATCCACTCCACTCTTTTATGTTTGCTCATCCATTGCATGTTTAGTTTCTTGCATTCATCCATACGTTTTGCATCTAAAAAAAAATTCCTCACCATGATCATGCTCTTTCATCTCCTCTTGAGTAAATCACTATAGTGCTTTTCATGCTACCTCTGTTTGCTATAGTATACTTTGGTTTGGAAGTGCTGGAATTGAGTACTTCTATGGGCTTTTAATGTAAGCGTGGTGCTTAGGTTAAGTAGTCCTCTTTAATCTAATTATACATGGAGTCTAGTTTGGTTATTGAACTAAAATTGTGCTTAGTAGATATTGGTTATTTTGCTAGACTAACCCTTGCAGAGAACTCTCAAATCCAATTTGGCTAAGTCAAGGGATGAACACTCATTGGAGATGAAGCAAGGCATATGATGAATTCCAACAACTTCGCACAAAAGACACAACTCATCCATCGTTCAAGGAAGAATTGTAAGTATCAAATATCATCCACATTGTCTTTTGTTGCAAGTTACCTTTGCCTTGAACCATGTTAAAGTGCCATAAAAAAAGTTGCTAGAAAACTTTATAAATAAAGTCTATGCTAAAAGTAATTCAAATCCATCTTTCCATTAGCATAGATGATGATCATTTAGATAGTGCATAATAGCCCATAGTGTGAAATTGTTGCAATCCTTCGGGTATGTGTCCACTAACATTTTGTAGGAAAGAACTTATGATGTGCCTGTTCGTGGATTGGCATCACCTGCGAAATTGCCACTTCAATGATGGAACAAAGAAGAAGACAAGAGTGCCAACAAGGTCAAGCTTGGGGGAGGAAGGCCGATGACTCTTCAAACAATGATCCAGCAATGCTCTTCCTCTTTTCAAGCCCCCGTCGCTCTGGCACGTTGAGAAGAAACAATGAGTGGAGCACAAGGTCTAGGCATAAAAAAAAGAGGAAGAAAAAAAAAAGGAGTGAAATTTTAGAAGACAAGATGCTCAAGGAGAGAGGTCAATCAAGCAAGGCAAACTCCAAGAAGAAGTAAAGGACCACTAGAAGCATCTACTCTTCATCACAAGGTACTCCAGTGATAAAGACTGCTGGACAAGAAAGAACATGGGTGACTCCTTTCCTAGAGTTACCATCTCAAGAGGTGCAGTTCTCAAGGTCTCTACCTTTGGGATCAAATGATGCACTGAAGGAGTGAACATGACAAGAAGTCCTGTTCGGAGGACTTAAATCACTGAACCCTCGCCAAGGAGGTAACTTGGTATTTATCAAGATTTCCTTACACAAAGATTGCATTTTCCTTTAAGCATATTTATTTTCCCTACATGCATCTTAATTGCATCTTCGCTTTACTATCTCTGCACTAGAAAAAAGAAAATAAAGATTTCTGCATTTTGCATCCAAAAAACTACTAAGCCCCATGTGAATAATCATCCATTGTGGTGGCATAAAAATAATTTTTCAGCATATCTATTTTCTCTGTTTGCATCCTTTATTACAAAAAGATAAAAATATTTCTTGTGATCCCGTTAGAAGACATTTGAGTTAAGACAGTTGTAGACAAACCAAGGCTTAGAGGTTTTATCACTAACACTTAATCGGGCCCCACAAGCTTTGTTGTCTATTTGAGCTTCACGTAAACATAAAGGATCAAGAAGAGCTAACAGACGTGAAGGATGTCCAGTCTCCCGTCGAAGTGCTGCCCTCAACAGCTTGAACGCCGGCTCCAACAAAGAACTATCCACGAAACTCCGTGAAGACTAGAACTCCTTCACCGCCCGTCGCAATATCCGCAGACTATGTCAACATCCAGCTTGGGGGAGAGCATCCCCCGTGTATCAAGCTAAGTGTTCCAACTTGTCTATTTATTTATAGAGCTTGCTAAACAACTAAAAAAGATGCATAACCTTAGAAACCCAGAAAGATTTCCTTATTTATCTTTTCTACTTTTGGAGAGCTCTTATTAATCTGTCTTTAAATAATCCCTGGAATAAACTCTACATGGAGATGATGAATAGTTGCTCTCTGCCGTAATTCCTTTCAAGTACCTAGTTTTCAACCTTGCACTTTCCCGAGTTTTAGACACAATTGTTTAGATTTGAGATTTGCTCAAACCTAAAACTTGTGGGTAGCGAATGCTTGATCTAAGTCTAGGTTGTTGGCGGATGTGATACGGGAAAAGTTTTGAGTCAGTCATCATCTTGTTCCTAAAGATACTAGAGTTCGAGAATTTATTTGTGAAAATCTTAAATTTTTGCATGATGAGTTCCTTTATGATGAGAGTTTAAATTCCTACCACGGCCATATATTCATGCTTACTAGATTAGGAAAACCCATCTATTTATATAGATCATATTGTAGGCTTGAGTGTAGTCTTTGTAGGCATTGAGTGTAGTTATGCTTGTGTGGACCCATAAGGAATCACCATGCGCTTAAAGTCAATACTATGTGCTCTCCATCCATTGATCTATGCTACTTCGTCCCCCGAAGCATGCACCCATTTTATAAATGTTACATTCATTCTGTGCTACTTCGTCCCTAGAAGTACCACCCACATATAGATCCACATCCATCACATATTGTGCTATCTCTACCCTGGAGGTACGCACTTATACTGCTCCTACCCTGGGAGTACGCATTCCCCCACATATTGTGCTGTCTCTACCCTGGAGATACACACCTATGCTGCTCCTACCCTGGGAGTACGCATCCATCCATCCATTCTTCCACATATATATATGCCACTCATTTCATTCCATCCAGAAAATGTTCTACTCCTACACTGGGAGTGAACACCCAAAAATATTCATTGCCATCCTATCATGTTCCATTGTGCAATAAAGCTCCAGTTATTTCAGTTGATACTCCCTATTGTTATTGCTATAGTTTTATTCGAAAGGATTGGTTGCTTAAAAAAAAGAAGAAGAGAAAAAAAAAGAGAGGAAAAAAAATAAAGAAGAAGAAAGAAAGAAAGTGAAAAAAAAGCAACCAAGTCCTCCTCTTCAAAGGTCTTCAAAGTTTCCAAATAAACGGAGGTATGTTATCCCCAAAGGAGCAAGTGTAGAAGTAGATGTTCACCAAGTGATCACCCCTCATAATCATTTCTTTATCGTCATCATCTTATCATCCATCCCATCTTCTCATTCACATGCACATATGACTTTATTATTATTTTAGTTCCTATTGGATCCATGGTTTAACTGTGCAATATATGCAAGTGAGTTTGAGTGTCTCCCCACCTATGAGCTCCACATAAGCCTATTAGAAAGTAGGGTGAGAGAGAGAAGGCTCTTTTCACTATGCCTTAGTTCCACAAATACCACATATTCTGAGAGAAGAGAGAAGGCATACACTACTCATGCCTTGGAGAGGATCCAAAAATACCACAAATGAGAGACCTGAAAGGTTCATACAAGGAACTCTGAGTTTTATTTGAAAATCTTGCAAAAACTCCGAATAATAGATGATCAAAGAGCGAGAAACATAGCGCTTGACTTGACCGTTCGTCTTTCAACCGCTCAAGACCCAAGTGACGGTTACAAGCCCCATGATGAAAGGTAATATGAGTAAGTTTTGAGTCGAATAGTTCACTCTAATCCGGAGGAGAGTTCTTGTTTGAACGCATGTGTTCTTTTGAGGCGTGAAAGCATTGTAGCAACTCCCGATCCACACTCGAGTTTATCTTTGCTCAGTGACGAGCAAAAGGAAAGCTTGGGGGAGTTGTTGACGGTCGTTAAGTGCCAATTTTTATCGTCAACTAGACATGAGAAAGGACTAAAATATGTTCACCAACTATATATAGGGGTTATACTGATAGAATTCCACGAGTTTTGGTGAATGTCTGTTTCTGCAGGGTGTCAGCTGAAAATACCCAAGGAAGGCCCACATGTCAGGTTTACATAGAGATAATCGGGAACCGGTGAAAATTCTGTAATCTGGAAGGTTCGAGAAGGCTCTGGACCAAACGGGAGCCCGAACGGGCTCGGTGGAGAGTCGGCCGACTCCCCCCCTTGGGCGGCCGACTGGGCACCTCAGCCAATCAGCGTCAGCCTCGCGGATCCCTGTTCCACCGCCTTTGAGGATGAATAATAATCATCCGTTTAGGTCGGTTTGATCCGAGGGCTGTGGTGCATCCTAGAGGGCTATATAAACAGGGCCCCTGGCCCCTAGAGGAGGCATCCCTAAAACCCTAATTCATTATCTTCCAGCGGGATCAGAGTTGTAGAGGCGTCCCTTGAATGGATGACTTCTCTTCTCTAGAGAATTAGAGCTAGACATTCCAATGTAGTAGATTAGATCTAGATGAGAGTTAGGGAGAGCGGAGCTGCGCTCCGGTTCTGGAGAAGTCTTCAGAGATTTGGTATGTCTTTGTATCTACTCTTGTAAGACTTATGCTTTAATACATTTATCTTCTCTATTTACTTTATGCCTTCATATGTATGATTAGTATAGTTGTTATATATTGGCATGGGATCTTCGCTCGTATTGAGTGCTCTAGTTATCTTAAGTAATTAGAGTAGTAATCGATAGTGTAGGCATGGTGTCTAGACTATAGGTTACCTGAGGTTGCGCCCAATCCCACGGATAGTTGTGGTAGCCCCAGGTGACAGCTCTGTCGCCTTCGTATTCCACCACGTTCGGGTTGGTGTTTCGTAGAGCTTTCGGCAGCCTTCTCCCAACTACTCTTTACCCAGCTTTCTTCGAGAGTTGGAAAGGACCTCGCTGCTCCAAAGTGCTATTGTGTGATCGCTATATCTAATCATTCCCTATTATCCTAGAACCAAAGTATTAGAGAAGTATTTAGGAACCTTGATCTCTCCCGTTGTCCTCTCACTCTAGCTAGCTACTCATTTATCATAGAATTCTCATGTGTGCTTTATTATTTATATTACCTTACATATATATATCATTTACCCCTGCTTTAGTCTAGTTGGTTTACTAAGTTAGTAGATACATGATGGTGAGTTATCAGATTCTTTAACCCTTGCTTCCCTGTGGTAAAATATAAATAACGATACCTGGTTTACTCCCGGTAAAATGCTACAATGGTAAGTTCTGTGCGCTTGCAGAATCCTTCATATTTTAGTTGCACTTAATTTATACCAACACCTGGTCGGCCGACCAGGTGTCTGGTGAGCCTGGCCCACCTGCAGCTCCCTGGTGCTGTCCCCACCTGTCACGTGTAATCTTGTCCGAAGTTGGGTTCACTTGGTTTCTTGCTTGCTTCTATGTGAATCCTTGGACCAATGTGCTAAGTAATTAGAACATTGAGTTGTAGCACACTTGGATCCAGAGGTTGGGAAGGTCTCCCTATAGCACGTCAAAGACCCTGCTTGGAGGTCAGCTCCTGGTGAGACCAGCACCAGGTCAGTTGACCTGGGTTTTGGGTCCCACAGGGCTCATTTCCATCTTCCCTGCATTTCACAAGCTAAGAGTACAAGTGGAACTTTATTAGTGATAAATATGCTCATGTGATGCTTATCTTCCCTCCATCGAGGACTGTTGACGGGTGTCTGAGTATACCATAACAGGTCTTATTTCCCGTCAACAATGACCGCACAGGCAAATACTCGGCAATGAAGGACGGCCTGAGAACAAATGCCCAATGAACGACGGCCAACATTCATGTAGGCGGAATCGAGGATCTTCTTCTTCTTTCTGGTGTCTTTCTTCATCTTCTTTCTGCCACTGAAGAATGAGGAAGACTGATCTGAACAGTGTTCTCCCTAGTCCTTTATTGTGGCTAGATCTAACCACAGCAAAACGGAGAAGAGATCAGAGAAAATTATTCAATGGCGGCGACATCATCTCCGCCTTGATGGCGCCGTCCGGAAATAAAAGTCTCCATAGCGTCATGTCGAGGAAGATGCTAACGCCGAAGTTGTCGCCCTCATCTTCAATGGAGCCGTCATGGAGAAGACAATTTCAACCTTCCCCTTCACCGTTGCCGGAGAGGAGAAGGAGAATATAAACCAATACCAAAATTTTTGGCATGGAGAAACACTAATTAACCCTAAAGACTCAATCTACTAGGAAAACTTGTTAAAAGCAATGGATCCCCACTCCCTTTAGCCTCTGACGTGATGCCGGAGGAGAAGGGAGGGGGACCAGCGGTGGTGGACGGCGGAGGAACGGTGGCGACTGCCCTAGGGCTCCGTGGCGTCGGTTAGACGAGTAGAGATGATGTGGATCTCAATTGATTGGAATAGGTGTTGAACATCCATCTACACATGTTCATAAACAGAATGGCCTTGCAGACCGTTACTTATGAAGTCAAATAAAACACGCAACGTCTGCATGGGGACATGCTATTTTGCATGCAGCAACATTAATTTGCATCAAGCCAACAAGTTACCATAGTTTCTCCCCTCTTGGTTTTTGGCAAAGAGCCAGATATTTTCCATCTAAGAATTTTTGGATGTGCCATGTATGTCCCAATTGCTCCACCAAAAAGCACAAAGATGGGACCTAAAAAAAGATTGGGAACATATATTGGGTATGGATCTCTATCTATAATAAAGTATCTTGAACCATGAACGGAAAACATATTTACAGCAAGATTCGATGATTGTCATTTTGATGAATAAAATTTCCCAACAACAATGGGAGAAAATAAATAGCTGAATAGAGAAATAAGCTGTAAGTTATCATTATCTCATTTTGATCCTCATGCAAAACAATGTGAGCAAGAAGTTTAAGGGATAATTCCTACAAGAAGTAATTGTAAGTGCAATAAAGTCCTAATGTGGGTTTTGGCGTTGATGACTACCGAATTAGAGGACTAATGAGATTTATCGAGATGACAAGCAGGAAATAACATGACAAGCAGGGAATAACAAAAGGAGGATGTTATACAAAATAGATGAGGCTCTAATTACAAAAGTTGACGGGCTTTCAACTCAAAGCAGGTTCAAATTCTTTTATATTTTGAATTTGAGTGTAGGAAATGTTGTACTACCAAGGGGAACTCAAAACACTTGTCAAAGTGTGCAACCAAGTGCTCATCTTCTACACATACATCCTCACATGTTCAGCCAAGACCGTCAGCAAATCTTTTCCTAATTCTTTGATGTTCTGGTAGGGGCAGCAGTGTTGCACGCTAAGGGCGACAGTGACACACTCTAAGGGCAGCAGTGCCGCACTTAAGTGACCGTTGGGCCACAAGGGGTATTTATACCTCTTCTGCTGGCCCCCAATGGCTCGCTCTTCTTTCACCTCTGCCCAGTTCAACAGAACACCCGAAGAGCTCATCTCTCTCTCTCTCCCCTCTATTGGTGACCTCCGTCCTCCCAGCAAATCCTTAATTTCCTCCATCAATCCTTGAGAGAAAAGGCACCAAAACTCGATTAGAGAGCAGATTCACTTATTCCCAATCTTTGAGAGCACTTGGTTCACCTTTTGGCCGGCGGTTTGAGTTCGTTTCTCTTGGAGCTCATTTCAGGTGACACGATTGTTTTAGTGGGTAATAGTAATACTGATTCTTGTAATTGAGATCAAGTAAGCTCATTTCAGATCAAGTAAAGCTCATTTCCTGTCTTTGCTATTTGGGCTTTGAAAGCCTTGTAATTCTTGTAAATTGTACATTTCATCATTTATAGAAAATACCAAAAATATAGGTAGGGGCCTCCACTGCTGATTCTTTTTTAAAAAAAGTAATACTGATTCGTCTATCAGGCGTTCATGTCAAGTTTGGTACAACTGCATTCCGTAACTCCATGTGACAATTCGACCTGCGGGGGGTAAGAAAGCCCCCAGTCATTATGCTTAAGAAGAAGGTCCTTCTCACGCAAGTCGAGAAAACCTCCGAACCTCTGCCCCACCCATACACAGTGGCACTGTAGCTCCCGTGAGACTGGGCTGGCCTTAGAAATATGCTTTGGCCATGGGTAGACGATGGGATTTTTTTTTCAACGCACAGATAAACTGCGCCTCATCTAGCCAACAAATCCGCCCCCGAGGGGGTTCGAACTCTGGGCGACAGGGTGCAAAGTGTTGGGTTGCGCAGATGGCTACTCGCTAGCACAAAATAAATACCGTGTAAAAACAAGACCACTTGCTTGTAGATGATCATAGATTATATCTCCCGACGCACGGCACAACAGAAGATTTGGTGGAACACGCGCAGTCAACGTCAAAGGAGTTGTATGGCTTGATGTAGTGTGCAACACAGTGATACCTCTTTGAACGATTGAACCTCCACACGTGCGGAGAAGAGAATGACGTGTCGGAGTTTGCTAGCACTCAGCGTGGCGCACGAGGAACAGCACCAATGCCAACGAGCACCGCCAGGGCCTGCGTGCTCACGTACGGCGGCGTTTGCACTTACTAGTGCGGCGGCTGCTGCTCACGTGGTGCCAGGTCATTAGGGTTAATTTTTTTTTTCTCGAACACGACTTCACGTGTCTTTTATATTAAGAAGAAAGAGCCGAGACCAGCGACACGAGTACAACACAACACGACCACAAAGAGGGTGGCCACACACGACACGACACAGACGACAACGAAAACGAAAACAAAAGCAAGAAACAGAGGGTCTCCCCGCCAACCCGAACCCAAACAACAGGAGCTCAATGGCCGAGACTCAGGCGCCGCCAAGCGCGACATTGGTGGTCGGAGCGAAGGCCACAACGACGGCGCAAGCACAGAGCGTCAACATCCGAGCTCAAGCCAGAGCGAAGGCGGAGCGAAGCTCACGCAACAACTACGGGGACACCGCCGGCGACATGGAAGGGCCAGGGCAAGGTGTGGGTGGCGGCGCAGGAGCTCGAAGTGGTCTTCAACGGAGCCTTGAGGAAGGAGGTGACGCCTGCGGATGCCCGCTGCGTTGAGAAGTAGCCCACCGGAACTTTCGTTGCTGAACCCCTGCAGCCGCCGCCGACGGACGAATGACGACGCCTTCAGGAAGGGGATGACGCGGCCGCCACCGTCGTCGGTCCAAGGCGCGAAGCCTGGACAAGGGGGTTTTCACCCAAATGCCGTCACCCGCAGCAATCGCCGCCGCCCTGTCGTCGCTGCCCGCTGTAGCGCTCCCAGAGAGATGGCGCAGCGGGCGTTGTGCCGTCCTTCAACCCAGCACCGCCGCTGGGGAGGACGAGCGCCGCCGTGCTCCCTGACACGCCGCCAGGGCGCCGCGCATGGAGGTGCCCCCTGGCACCGCCACCGCGGCACAGGAGGGCCTAGGGGAGGTGGCTGGCCAGCACTGCCCGTCGCCGCCGCCCCAACCCTAGGCCCGGCCCGCCACCGGCCGCACCGAGGCCGGGCCCGAGCACGGAGGCGCCGCCTGACGCCGTCGTACGGCGCAGGAGGGCGGAGGGGAGGAGGAAGGAGGGGTGGGGGAGAGAGAGGCATGGCCTGCCCCCCGGCCGAGGTGCCTCGCACCTCCAGCCCGGGGGCCCAGGCGCTGCCGCCCCGGGCGCAAACCCTAGCCGCCGCCGGAGGGGCGCGGCCCGCCGAGTCGCCTAGGCGCGAGGAGGACGGGCGCCACTGCCCGCCACGACGAGGCCTGCCGGGGGCTCCACCGGCCTTGGCGGCGCGAGACGAAGCCGCCGCCGCCGCCGCCGCCGCACCGAGGAGCCAGGGCCCCGCGCACCCGCGCGCCCTGGCTCCGCCGCCGCGGCGCGGGCGAGCCGAGGGGAGGAGCTCGCCGGCAAAGCCCGACGCCGCTGCCATCAACCCTAGACCGGCCCGCCGCCAGCTAGCCCGGCCGAACCAAATCGGGGCCGCCGCCACCGCAGCAGCACCGAGAACTGGCCGAACCAAGCAAGGAGGGGCGAGATCCGGCCGCGGGGGGCCGGATCCGGCCAAGGAGGTGCCGGATCCGCCACCCCGCCAGCCGGCGGCCACCGACGCCGGAGAAGAAAGGAAGGAGGGGGGAGGAGAGGGGCACGGGGGAGACGAGGGCAAGGAAGGGGTGCGGGGAGGTGCCTTCTCGAGCCCTCCCCGCTGGCCGCCGCCGCCGCCGGCGAGGAGAAGCGGCGGCGGCGGCCCTACCGGCGGCAGGAGGAGGGGGCTTAGGCGGCGGCGCGGCGGCCCTCGGGTCGCCCCCCGAGAGAGGCGACGCGAGGGGAGGGGAGGGGTTTCTAACTAAAGTGTCCGGTCATTAGGGTTAATCAGACCCTATGGCCGGTGATTAGTTTATATTGGCCAGCACAAATATTTCAATTGGGCCTTGGGGCTTGGGCATACACCAACACAAAGTGCATAGCCAGATCAACCAACTGGTCTAGTGTTTGTACATCAGCTGAGCTGCAGGCTCTTGAAAATCCTGTTTAACTACAGCAAGGCATAGTTTACATGGAACACGATATAGACTGACATTGGGAGAGAAGGATGACTTGTGCACAGCAATACAGGTAACACTGGTTATCTGAAGAATTTTGTCCACTCATTGAACGCCAAGAAAGAAAAGGAGATGAAGGCCAAGAAGGGGACCAGATCTGATATCAGTTAACTAAATTTCACACAAGGGATGCTGCGCATCGCCGTGTTGATAGGTCATCACTTTTGCAAACAATAATGATAAAAAGTAAATTTGAGAAAACCATTGCACTGACAAGTGACAAGATTCAGAGTGTTATATAAATGCCCCTTTATTTCACATAATATAAAGATCATCATAAAGAAAACTAACAGACTCGACAGATGTACCATTTTTCTAGAACTCGATCGACTAGAAGAAGAGGACTGGAGGGGTTAGGAGAAGAAGCAAAGAATAGGAAAAGCAGGGGTGGGTGCTCTCATCCGTTCTTCCACGAGCGGCGAGAGTCTTAGAGCAATATTCCGAAAAAGCATTGGCGGCCGGCCAAAGGCGGCGCCACAGAGCTCCGTTCCTCGGGGCCCCATGGGCGTACGTGGTGGAGTCGTCGTCGTCGCGCGTGAGATGAGTTGTGGCTGTCCCGGCCTTTGCCACCCTCCCGGGACGGAGGAGCGCGGCGCCGTGTCCTCCCTGGGCTGGCCTCGCCGGTGGACGTGGACGGCGGTCGGCGGCGACTTCGTCTCCGTTGTCGTCGTGCTCGAGGCGAGGCACAGACCGCGACTCGGTCGAGCTACGTGGTGAGCGACATGCGAGCTCGCTTTCCTTGCGGCGGCATGGGCTGCCTTTGCGTCGTGCCTGTGGCGCTGGATTTATAGCTAGCCTGGGGATCGGAGCGATGCATGCAGATAGACACGCAGAACTCTGAGATGAGGCGCGACCGGGCGGACGGTTACTGGTTGACTGAGTGCCTTTGTTGTCCGGGTTCCAAGCGCGTCAGGTTGTGGGGGCACAGCACTTGGAATGCATGCCGGGATCATCTCCTTCATCGTCCATGGCTGATCGAACATTTCCTTCCTTCCACCATCGGACTCTACTATTTATACACAATTTTTGTGATACTAAATTGATGTTTTTGATTTTTGCTGTAATACTTGTAATAAGTACCATTATTTATTACGACTGTGTATATATATATATCACACATAATCCTTTTGTAGGTAATAAGGCAAAAGATGTTGTGTACACCTGTTGAACAAGTATGTATCTCATGCATGCCACATTGCTACTTATACAGTGCTACTGAGATTTGAAAACTGAAAAACACTTTAATTTTTTTTTTTGACTTGAATATGCAAAAGGTTTGCGCAGCATTGTATTAAGGTCGAGAAATAGTGTATTTTTTACATTGACGCACCACGATATGGTGTACTAGGGGGCAAAGGATCTTACAAGCATCGCGTCCCCTCTTAGGGTCGATTACTCACGCAAAGAGACAATCTAACTTCGCCGCCCCAGCATCGACCCACTTGTTCGTGATTTGCCTGATGTGTGCATGAGGATTTGTGGTACTGTGGATGAGGCTTGGCGAAAGCATCTCCCATTGATTTGTGGTATTGTGGATGAGGCTTGGCGAAAGCATCTCCCATTTCGTTAGTTCCTCCCAAAACTCCCAAGCTATGAGCACGAAGACAGAGTCCGCTCCTTTCCTTTTGTCCCAGTCCAACGCGCACGCCATGCATCCCACCATAACAACATGCACTCTCTGTCCAGTGTCCACCTGGGAGGTGTCTGCCCCAAGGACCATCGGGATGTGCCACCAAACTTGCTTGGAGTAGAGCACGAGGATGTGATGTGATCAAATGTTAAAAACACTTTTATTTGCATCAAAACCACGACAAAAAGCTGTGAACATAAGAAAAGAAGGAAACAATGAAACTTTATCTTCCGTTCAAAAAATGAAATGTAAAACTTCATCAAGTTCGTTTGGAAACCAGATTTTTTTTATTTTTGAGGGGAAGTTTGGAAACCAGAAATGCCATAGACCACGCTTGCCATAAGTACCAAGTAGTAGTACCGCTCCTGGCGCGGAAGAGAGCCCATTGGACTGAATTCATAGGAGCACGAGGATGTGATGTGATCAAATGTTAAAAACACTTTTATTTGCATCAAAACCACGACAAAAAGCTGTGAACATAAGAAAAGAAGGAAACAATGAAACTTTATCTTCCGTTCAAAAAATGAAATGTAAAACTTCATCAAGTTCGTTTGGAAACCAGATTTTTTTTTTTTTTTTTTAGGGGAAGTTTGGAAACCAGAAATGCCATAGACCACGCTTGCCATATGGACCAAGTAGTAGTACCGCTCCTGGCGCTAATGCAACTGGATTACTACTATCAGCAGCTCGTTAATGAAGCCCACTAAAATTTGTTTACAACGTTTTCTCTACAACATAGATGTAAATTTTCAAATGTTAAATACATTTCTGCTGGTTACATCTAATATTTTTGTTGTTCCCTTAAAAAGTCTAATATTTTTGTTGCGAAAAGTTTTAAAACACTTTAAATATTGATTAGAATATTTTGCATATTTTCTAGATTTTATTCTTATTTTCCTAGATCCAAATCTCTCTCTTTTTTGAAATCTTCTATAGATACTTTCACGAGATCTAAACATTGGGTCCATCGTGACACAATGTTGTATCTCTAGTTTTTTTTCTTAGAACTTTTATATACCTAGAGCAACTCAAAAAGTCTCTTTATATTTTATCTTAGAACAATTTTATTCAAAATGACTATCTGATTTTAAATGTGATTTTAAAGTCCCATTTGGTAGGGATCCTCGTATGGGGAGCTAGAGCCGCTTTGGAGGATCCAGCTCCTCCAAAACGGTCAGTTTCTTTAGAGAAGCCCTTGAAACAGACTTTTGGAGGTGCTCTTAGAAATGTCTTTTTTTTTTGTTAAAAACCTTTTTAAGTATTTACATGATCTTTCACAAGAAAAGTGAGACCGACTTGAATACCACTTCTAATCTAGCGAGTCAGGTAATTTAAATGGTTTTAAGAGTTTTCTAAGATATTCGGTTTTTGAGTTAATTATAAAGAGAAAAATCATGCTGGTATTTCAATTTGGTAATGAAGCGTAGAGAGACTCCAAACTCCCAAAGCTCCAGCCCCAATGTCGGTTTCACCTCCCCGGCGCCGTCACTGCTCAGCTCCCAGTCCACTTGTTATGGACGGCGTTGGGGCTGCGTGGTTGAGAGGGAGGGAGAGGGCGACTGATGGATGACGCGCTACAGTACCGCGGTTACTGTTCACACGGTGGCGGTGGCTGTGAGAGAGACAGAGAGCGGCGGCTAGGGTTTTGGGCACCCGAAAGGCCGGCCGCGGGGCTTTGCCCACGGCCGGCAAGAGAGAAGGGATTTCCTTCTAATCTCTTGCTTGATTAGATTGACACATCTCCTCTCCTTATATAGAGAGGTTAACTTGACTCCTAAGCAAGCGACCAATTAACCCTAACGGGCTAAGGCCCATTAGGCCTTTGACTCTCCTGACACTACACCCCACCTGGACATGTAGCTCGTCCTCGAGCTGCGACCTAACGACGACTCGACGAAGTCTAAACCTAACACCTAAAAATAAGCCTTTTACATCTCGGCTTATTTTATTATTCTGACCCTGAATTGGACAACGACTCTTTATTTTGGACTCCCGAAGATAATGCGGACACCCGCCGCGAGCTGGACCTGTACGTGTGCAGCCACCTGGACCCCATGGACGCCATCTGGACGAAAGGGGAGCACATGGATGGCCACCGGGAATTGGTCGCAACAACGACCAGCGGAGGCGCCCTCGTGGCGGCCGGTGACGAAAAACGGCGGCGCTAGGCAAAGCGTCCTTGCTGGTGACAAGGAAGGGAGCGCCTCCCCTACCGCCGCTGTCGCAAAGTTGGAGTGCCTGCAGACAAAACACCATGATCGCGCCGGAAGACAGTAGCGGGTCGGCGCGCTTGCTGGTGGCCATTCGATGGGCCGAGGTCGCGCTCCCCTGTGCTGCGGTCGACCATAGCCAAGGTCGCCTCCCGCATCTTCTGGCGCATCTCCTGCACACGCCGCCGCGCGAAGAGGCCGCGCGTCGCCGCCTGCAGCCGCACTACCGCCGACACCTGGCGTGCAACCGCCACCTGATGGCTCTCTATGGCGGCCAGCGTCGAGCTGAGGCCCAGCAGTATATTGACGAGAGAATCCCATAGCGGATCACCGGAACCAGGAACCGCCGCCTGATGGCTCTCTATGGTGGCGAGCGTCGAGTTGAGGCCCGGCAGAATATTGACGAGAGAATCCCATAGCGGATTACTGGAACCAGACATCTCTGATACCAGATTGTTATGGACGGCGTTGGGGCTGCGTGGTTGAGAGGGAGGGAGAGGGCGACTGCTGGCTGGCGCACTACAGTACCGTGTGCTACAGTAACACAGTTACTGTTCACACGGTGGTGGCGGCTGTGAGAGACAGAGAGCGGCGGCTAGGGTTTTGGGCACCCGAAAGGCCGGCCACGGGGCTTTGCCCACGGCCGGCAAGAGAGAAGGGATTTCCTTCTAATCTCTTGCTTGATTAGATTGATAAATCTCCTCTCCTTATATAGAGAGGTTAACTTGACTCCTAAGCAAGCGACCAATTAATCCTAACGGGCTAAGGCCCATTAGACCCTTGACTCTCCTAACACCACTGCTCCGCCGCCGCGTTTCCGCTCCGTGCCTCCTACGCTAGAGAGGACACTCGTTCCTATATCGGAGCGCATCGCAGCGGATGCGGACCGACGCAGCCGCTCCGCGGCCGCCACCGGCACAGTGCAGGCCGCTGCCCCCTGCCGAGCTGCTCCCCATTTTGGTCGGTAGGTCGTCTTCGAGAGTGCGTCGTTTCCTTCTCTTCATGGCTCGGATATAGGTATGACCCTCCCCGATTCTTTGCCTCAAATAGGATAACAATGATGTGTGGTGTACAAAACTTGGGCTACATAATCACATATTTTTTTAATAAAGAACGGTGATTACAAATTAATAGCATAAACACGTGTGGTCTTCCTCTTGGTCTTGGGAACATTTCGTGGCCTACAGAAATATAGTGCCCACTGCCCAGTAAAGATGCTGGCATGTTGTCAATTTTCCAAGAGACATTGTTTCATGAGCAATCTGAAGATCAGAGAAGAAACAAATGCTTCGTTTGTTCTGTCCTATGATTTTTTTTTTTTACCTAAATACATCATACACAAATAACTCAATTTATCCAAGATGATATAAAAATTTAAACATGTGCATCAATTGTATGGTATAAACAATAGATAAGAGAATCCAGGTACAAACAATAGTAAGAGTAAGTCCAATTTACAGGGCAATAAGTACAACATACTTCTGTATGATAATAATGTATAAAACAAGAGAGTAAAGGACTGTACATCATCTTCTGGGGATAGAAAGATGAATCTCATTAAGCTGTGCAGGCTCATGCCTGGTTACAACACAGTATTTGGTAGGACTTGCAGGAAAATAAGTATCCACCTCATAAAAGCTTCTTTTTCACTTGATGTTCTGGTTAGAGTTCTGACACTTCAAAGAGGCCCTTAGCGTGGCACCCCAAGAGACGATTCAAAATCGCGCTCCAAGCTATTGAATCTTCGGTTGTAGTGAGGCTCTGTATTAGAACTTTCACCCAAGCTAATAGAAAACGTCTCATATTTAGATTCAGCTCTTGTACAGAGGAATGGTTGTTTCTCTTCAGCATTATCTTGAATGACATGGCATGAGCTTGACCTTTTTGTTCTCAAGAGCTGCAAATTCATCTCGACTTGCTTCATAGTAGGTCTCTCTGCACTGTTGAGTCTCAAACACATCTCCGCAAGAGAGGCAACACTGTTAATCTCTTCCTCGGTTGCTTCCTCGCAAACCTGAGTAGCCACTATCTCTTTTATCGGCCTTGCCTTTAGTTCCCAAAGAAAGTAATTAGACAAGTTCTGCTTTGACCCTGTCTCGCTGGTAAAGATAGGCTCCCTTCTCAGAAGTAGTTCCACAAGCACAACACCGAAACTATATACATCACTCTTCTCATTTAGCTGCCCAGTATGGTAATACTCTGGGTCTAAGTACCCAAATGTACCTTGGACATTTGTAACAACATGAGTTTGATCAATAGGAACCAATCTAGAAGCACCAAAGTCTGAAACTTTTGCGGTATAGTTTGAATCTAGCAGTATGTTAGAGGATTTCACATCTCGATGGAAGACTGATACTGAAGCTGCTGAGTGGAGATAATAGAGAGCTCCTGCAGCTTCTGCAGCAATTCTTAGGCAGTCATCCCATGACAGAGAGAAACCTCTACCTGAACTAAAATGTAGAATTTCGAATAATGAACCATTTGAAATGAAGTCATAGACCAACAGTGGGACCTCAGTTTCAAGACAACACCCAAAAAGCTTCACTATATTTCGATGATTTATTTGTGAGAGAATTGCTACCTCATTAATGAATTGGCTGATCTCACCTTCCTCAATGTTCTTAGATCTTTTTATTGCCACCACGCGTTGGTCAGATAAGATGCCCTTATACACCATGCCATGCCCTCCACGGCCAAGGATTCGTGTAGGATCAAAATTGTTTGTTGCCTTTTCCAGCTCTTCCAAAGTGAAAATCTTTGTTCTTTCACTTGCATTTTCATCGGATGATATCAGTTGTTCCAAGAGAAGGCCTTTATTTTTATGAAAATATTTTTTCCGTTGTTGCTTTTGGATGTCCCTTTTCCATTTGTGATGAAGCACTGTTGCACTTAAGCCGAGAAGTAAAATCCCAAAGCCACTGCTAAGCCCAATCACAATACCTGTGACAGTTATGCTCCTTAGTCTGGTTCTGCTTCATCTTTTCCATGTTAGTTGTCAAATTACAATTGTGTAAAGCTCACCTAATAGAAGATTTCCCTTTTTTATTGGGGTGCAAAGCATCGTTGTAGTATCATATCGTGTTTTTTCAGGGCAACTAGTGCAGTTGTATCCTCCTAGAGTATTTTGGCATACTTCTTTACATCTTCCTGGTTTTTCACACTCGTCAATATCTGCAGCCATATCTTTAGTAAGGTGAGAGTGAAATTTATAAATTAGAGAGACTTCTGACTTGCTCTGTTAATTGGAAAAACTGCAAATTTCCATGTTATTTGGAGAGTGGAAGAATTGGAATTTTCTAGTCCAACTGAGCAGCTATAGGTACATTCCCAGAACCGTATTGCGATCTGGAAACCTGACTATTGGATTTCTTTCTGGAAAAACGAAGAAGGTTATTGAAGATCCCATGTGTTGGGGCACAAGGATCATCTTTATACAAGAATGTGATTTGTGGAAATTTTTACTCTCACCCATAATCCCGAGTGAATTTCAGTTTTCTCAGAGAGTCAGAGTTATGTCTTCAAAATGTTGAGGCAAATCCTAATTAGTGAGAAAGCTAGTAACTCAACAAGATGAGAACACCATGAAGTGGAAAAGACATTAATCAGCTGTAAATATTTGAAGTTCAGGTCACCAGTCTATTGATTTTAGTCTAGTTAGTGTTATCTATGTGTAGCTTGTTATGGTTTCCAGACATTGTTGTTCGTTGTCAAAAATCAGAATACAGAGGAGGATTCTGCTCTCTGGACAGTATAGAGCCTAAAAGATTCAAAGTTTTGGTATGCAATTAGAGAGTGTTGATTATAATCTCTTGAGAAGGGTTATGTATTTTTCAGGTATGGATTTCAGAATTGGTTGATTTAACCTCCCTGGCTTTGGGCCGGCGGTTCCCTTCCTGCTGTGGCTACCTTAGCCGTCTGGCTGGTCGGTTTGTTGTATATTCTATCTCTTTGTACAGGTTTATGTTTACCTTTTAAAAATAAATAGAATCCTACAGTGGGGGCTTCCCCTGCTGTATTTCTCGTTAAAAAAAAGAATTGGCTGATTTATGCAGCATAAATCACAGTTTCCAATTGAACAACATAAAACTAGGAAATATCTGAATTACAACTTAGGGCATAAATTTCCCTAGATTGAAAACATATGGATCTGTTGTTGAGGACTGAAACTGAACTGGACTATCTCTATCAGTCCCTGCTGTTTTAGTTGTTCTTTTTTGGGGTATGACAGGAGGGGTTGCTCCCTATTGATTATATACATTAGAAAAACATGGTACAAGGAGGTGCCTTACAACAATTAATAGATAAAGAAATCACTCACTGCTGTTTTAGTTATAAGTAATCTCCAAAATGCAATCCCTTGATGAACCAATATGGTTAGGATCTCAAAAGCATCAAATGAATGTCAGTGCGTGCTTGTGTTGTGCTCCTAAGAATGCAATCAGTTTCTAACCAAAAAAGATAAGGCAGAAAGGAGGGAGGGAGGGAGACCTTGGCAGCCACTGCTTATGTATGGGTTCCCCTGAAATCCCTGCAGAAATTGGCATCGATAACCAATGTAACCATCTGTTGAGTTGACACCCAAGCATGTGCTATTGATGCTTACGCATGCATATCCTGACTTGTTCTGCATTGCGTCCTGGCAGGTCAGATTGGCAACAGCCCAGTTCATAGAGGATGATACCCTAGAACCAATGTACAGGCAAGGTTCCTTAGATACATACACAGACATCCCCTGTTCGTAAGATGATGTGTACTTAATGTCCACAAGCCCCTCATTGATATGTATATCTGCCACCTGATGTTCATCATCGAACTGGAGCCTGGAAGATGTTGTATTTGTGCAGTTGAGCTGAAATAGCTTCCTTGCAAAACAACCTTCTTCTAAACCAAAAGGGAACTGGACACTGATGTTACCGCAAAATCGCTGGCAGTGAGCCTTTTGTTGAATTGGATTATATCCTAAGTTTGACAAAATAAATTCAAAAGTCTCTAATGTTGGGAGAATATTCAAGTTTTTTAGCATCTAAGAAATGTTAGGCATTTGAGCAATCATGGTGATGCAATAAAACCAATATATATGGTGCTCACAGACATCATGGCCGAGGAAGTAGACAGGAAGACTAAACAAGTACATTATACATTATAATAATAATGGATTGTCCCTGATTTTATAGGAAGCAAATATGTTTGATACATTCTACTGGGGTTAGCTGCTTATACAAAAGTGTAAAGGAAAGCTCGCTCACAACCTGACTGAGGAAGTACATAAGCTTTATGAAAATTTTTTTATTGACATTCTTTTACCTATTTGTGTTCATGCACGTGTCCCCACATGTCAGTTTGTCTGTTAGTGGCATTTAATGATGAGGCAAACATTCAGCTGCATATAGAGATTGGCCATGAAACGGAGTCCCTTTCATGGCCACTGTACATATATGCATGCTATTTGCATAAATGGAATCTAGACATCCATATGCCTATACATATCTGAAAACATCATATTTTTAGAATTGTTTTTTTTTTTGGTCTTTAGCACTGGCATTTCAGATTTATATCTCCTTTTTATCATGGGCCATCTAACTGAAATGTGGACCTAAACCCTCTACTGTGGTCATATTGAGAAAATATTTAAATCAAGTAGTAGAAAAAAAATAACCTTTCATTTATTGATTGCAGGGATTACCTGTATCTCGTGAGCAGCCATTGTGTACATATGGATTCCCCACATAACCACCATCGCAACTGCAGATATATCCAAAATTATCCTGTGTCCCATAGCCATCATCAGAGCACGTGCTATTGTTGCTTACACAGGCATACTTTGCCCGGTCATCCCTGGCCATGGCACAAGTTGGCTGATCCACAATGTTCCAGCGGATTGAAGCATAGACTGAAGTTATGTTGATGCTGTCCCATAAGGAGCTTCGGTTTATGTGCGTGCTAAGTGCACCTCTGCTGTGGAGGACAAAGTCTAGCTGGAAGGCTTCAACAGGACCCAAGCTCATGGAGTAACATCCGGTTTCATTGCAGTTCTGCCTGGCCACCTCTTCCGTGATCTCTGCATCAGGACAGGTAACTGTAGAGAGCCTCACAGGCGCTTTTGTATCTTGGTTAAGTCTGGATGATATATCAAAATCACAGCCTGTGATGTTTAGCACAACGTACTGCAGGGTGAAGGCTCTTCCAGGAGCTTTCCATGACATGTTGTACTTGCTGACGCCATGCATCATGGGTATGGCCTGGGAAAGGCTGATATGAAACCAGTTGTTTCCATTAGAAACATCAATATCATCAACAACCTCCGTGGTACGGTCACGAAGGTAGAGCCTGGGGGGTTGCGTGGTGTTGTCGCAGGTGAGACTGAAGTCTGGAGACCTGAAACAGTTGGAGCCGATGCCGAATGGGTAGTCGAAGGTGAGGTTGCCACAGCTTCTAGGGCAACCAGCGGCGGGAGGTATGCTGCTGCTACCTTGGCCTTGGCTTATTATGACGGCACCAGAAGCTTGCTCAGATGGAATTGCAGTGAAGACAAGCACGACACACAACAGCAAATCAAGCAGCAGCCTCATTTCCACTAGTAAAGAGTTCTTTACTAACTTCTGAAGCTTGAGAAAAAAGAAAGGAAGCTGATATTGTGGAAGAAGTGCTTGGACAGACAAAGGAATCGTATCAGTACACAGAACTACAGAGGGGAAGAGAAAGGGGGCCTTGTTTTTAATATTGTTTTTTTACTTCAGAAAATAATTGGCAATGGTCTTGTTGCTTTATAGTGTCTTGATGATAATGGGGAGACCAGATGGTCGTCGTCGCCGTCTTCGGATGGTGTGAAGACGTGTCACAAGTCTACACGTCAATGCCTTATAAAAAATGGCTTCAAATGCTTTATAGTGTCTTTATGGTAATGGGAAAGGCTCTTAGTTCTTTTTGAGAAAACTGATAAAAATGCTTTCGTACTACAGTGTAGATACAATAGGTGGAGGAGCCGAAACCGGTCGAAACTCCACTAGATGAGACCTAAATGAAATCTTTTTCGAAAACATGCATTGTGCACGTGTCGTATTAAGAGAAGTTAGAGTTTTGAATACATTCTGCCCCGTTCGAAACGAGATGCCTCGGACGTGGCGGACGGCACACATTACATAAATCGCCGGCTTGAACGGCGGTGCTTAGAGTGGTGTACTACCTAGACAAAGCAATAGGCGACAAAGAGGAGCAAGCACAACGGCTACAGGGTAGAGAGCGGCGCTGGGGGGGTCGCGGTCAGCCAGCACGCGCGCCCAGCGGCCACCCGGCTTGGGGAAGAGAAAGGCCAGTGCTTGCTTCCTGGCTGATAAGCTCACCGCCTTGTAGGCCTTCCGGAACTCTTCATGGACGTCCTGGCTGGGCACGCTGTTCGGCGGCCGGCCAGTCCACTTGCTCAGTAGCACCCGTTTAGCTTGCAGGTCTGGCTTGGGCTCACGGAATGGAGCCTTGGCTGCCAGGCGCGCGCTTCGACGGGGGAGTCGGCCCCCTTCGGCACTTGTGCCCGAGGGGTTGTTTTGAGTATCGGCTCGTCAAGAGGCAAGATGAGACTGGCAATGAAAGCCGCCGCCTCGTCAGCCGCTCCCAGCTGTGGCGATCCCGAGGCCGTGGTAGACGCTCCTTCTCCCGCAAAGTTCGCAGCATCCACTGATGGCGTCGGCGAGGTGGAGGCACCGTCCCCGCTGATGGCGCCCACCAGCGACACGGCCACAGAGGCGGAGGGGCCCGACTCCGGGCCAACCGCCGGCGCGTCTAGCTCATGGACCGCAGCAGCGTCCACCGCCTGGACCTCAACCACGTCCCGTGGGGCATCCACCCAGCGGGTTCTGAAAACCGATGCTGCCTGTATGAATTCACATGTGCAGAAAAACCAAGAATTCCTTCAATGGAAATACTCCACAAGTGCTAGTTCTGAAAGCAGCATGCAGCTCCGAACGAGAACTGGTGCTAATCCATGCAAACGAAAGCCTGAACATAAACAGAGACCTAAATGAAATCACTGACATGGCTAGTCTTTTTTTCATGTACCATGTACCAGAGGTTCTCTTTTTTTTTCTTTTTTGAATAAAGACACTCAAAGAAGTGCCTTATATCTGATAAGTACAGGAGAATTACTTGACACAAAATGACCTAAACGAACTATGTTATTGGGGGCAATAATCACTGCCATGGCTACTCTTTTTTTCATGTACTATCATGTGCCAGAGGACCCTCTTTTTCTTTTCTTTTTTTGAACAGACACCCAAAGAAGTGCCTCCTTTTTCTTTTCTTTTTTGAATAGACACCCAAAGAAGTGCCTTATATCTGATAAGTCCTGAAGAATTACTTGACACAAAATGCCCTTAAAAAGTATAAGAGTACATTAAGAATTTAAGACTAAATGGGTCATCTTCTTTCTTCGATTGTTTGTTGACCATTTGAACTTGAAGGTAGAGCCTGGGGGTTGCGTGGTGTTATCACCGGTGAGACTGAAGTCGGGAGACCTGAAACAGTTGGAGCCGATGCCGAATGGGTAGACGAAGGTGAGCTTGCCACAGCTTCCAGGGCAACCGGCGGGAGGAGTGTTGCTGCTACCTCGGCCTTGGCTTGTTACGACGACACCAGAAGCTTGCTCAGATGGAATCGCAGTGAAGACAAGCACGACACACAACAGCAAATCGAGCAGCAGCCTCATTTCCACCAATAAGGAGTACTTAACTTCTGAAACTTGAAGAAAAAAAAGGCAGCACTACAAAAGAGAAGAGGAAGGTAATATTTATTTCAGAAGAGAATTAGGAATGGGAAGACCACATAGTCATCGTCTTGGTCTTCAAAGACTTGTAGTTCATTTCGAGAAAAAAAAAGATAAAAGTGATTACGAAGGTGCCGAAGTTAGGCCAAGCTCCACTAAATGAGGCCTAAATGAAGTAAGGGGCTATTATCACTGGCTTGACTATATTATGTACTAGAGGCTCTACTTTTTGTTTTCCTTTTTTTTTTTCTTTGAATAAAACACTCAAAGAAGTGCGCTGTATCTGGTCATCAAGGAAAATAGGAACAATATTCTCTAAATGAATAGGCTAGATAACTATTGATCTTTTGCCTTTTTCTTTCTTCTAACTTTTTGAACCTCCAATGAGCGCAGTGGGCACCGAGCGAATGAACTATTCTTTTGCCTTTTCTTTTACATTCTAAATCTCCAATTTACCGACTCTATTAACTATTTACAGTTTTTTTTAAAAAAAAAACTTTCTGAAGCTCTCAATGTACCAATTATATTAACTATTTAGTACTCACTTGTGTTGTACACGGTTTAGTACATAGTATAAAAGTTACGCGAAGTGAGTAATAACAAGATAAAAGAATCATTTGTCAAGAGTGGGAAAAAACAAAGATGTATAATTGGGAGACGAGGCAAAAGAAGGGTTAGATTTTCCAGATATTTATAGTCTAGCGATGCTTACTATATATATTTGTCTGGTTTAAGGATTTCTAATTTTTTTTCCTATTTGTGTGTATACTCATTCCACTGCAGTCGTTAGGATCAAAGAAATTGCCCACTAAAGAGGCCAGTCGATTTCTGCTTTTCCCCGCCTTCCAGATCGACCACACAATTCCACCAGACAGTGATGACTAATAATGAAATTGTGGAATCGCCGGCTAGCTGGTATGTAGACCAATGTGCCTCCATTGGTCTAGAGACCCAGACGCGTGTTTACTTAAGCTCTGGCTTGTAGTTTAGGCCCTCTTAGCTTCAAGAAGAGGGGCTACAAGGAAGGTTTGAGATAGACTTAACCGAAGTGATTGAAATATAAGTAGATAATGAGCTGATGACGAGGACGTTGGAGATGAGGTGCAAAATGTAAAGGACTTATTGTCGGTATCTAGGAACCGGGGGGCCAAGACAGAGCGTCTAGGCTACGATGGTATGTAAGGCGGACATGAGTATTTATACTGGTTTAGGAGAAATCCCTACGTCGAGTCCGAGCGAGTGCTCGTGTTCTCAGGTTACAAGCAAGTCGAGAGAGGAAGAAGGGCCCCAAGTCTCTGCGAGTGAAGTGAGCATGAGTGCTTGTGCTCTAAGTCTCGGTGACTAGGAGTCAAGTCTTGCGGTAGAAGGGTCCCTGCCTCCCCTTTTATAGCGGCCAAGGGGAGATAGGGTTACAATCTTAGCCGAGAAAGAAACGGCGAGGGGTGGGGGAGAAAGAGAAAAACAATAGAGGATGTGGGGGCCTCGGTTATCCTTGTTTCCCTCTTCTCCGGATGGACGGTGGAGTTGGTGGTGTTTGTACCGGATAGTAGTCAAAATCTTGGCCTCTCCGTGTCCTGTCGCAGTACAGGCCATGCTTTGACCCCGTCATCGGTACCTGCAGAATGGGCACCGTTATGTGCCACGTTTCCCGTTGAGAGGGGGCGGAGTGGTTGGAATAGTAGATTTAACCCTCCTTACTGTGGATTAGGCAGCACAGTGGTCACGAATGACCGTGGCCACGCTGTAAGTGCATTCGGCCCCTATGTGGGTTTTGGATAATTAATGATAATCAAATTAGGGACTAATATGTTTATCTAAGTGAATACACAGGTGTTAGCCCATTGAAAGACTTGAATAATGATATTCGGTGACTATAACGCCCCTAAATTTCAATGCATGCAAAGTGTTTCAGCTCAAGTGCTTCATTAGATTTTATATTTTGACTTGAGTTATAGGAAACGTCATAGTACTAAGAGGGATACAAGTTAAACTAGCTAGATGGGGATAAAAGTGCTCTTGTTGATCTTTGTTATGTGCCTGAGACACCTTCGCACTCATGGGCACCTAGGAATGTTTAATCTTTATTACTGTAAACAGATGGATAGATTGCTGCTTGCCTGGATGTCATGCAACTTACCCATGCAACTATTCAATTGGTGATCCCTAACTCCCTTTCTTCAGCTCTTCTCTGTTCATACTTGAATTTTTTCTATCTAATTCTTTACTTGTAGGACATCCAGGGAATGGAACTGCGAATGATGTTGCAAACTCAGTAATGCAGAGGTTCTGGGACTCTGCTCTTGCATTGGAACCTCCAGATGAGGAATTCGATAGCCGTAGGTTTGTTGATGGGTCTTTTGGGGATTATTTTTCTTCTGTTTTCCTATGAGGCTATAATACAACTCTCCTTGTATTGTTCAGCGAGGTATCCTTACTCCTGCAGTCAGAGGCTGGAGATGGAAAGAGTAGTGTTTATCCCCTGGTGATGGGCAATTCATTTTCCTTTAAGCTTCAAGATCGAAAAGGCCGTGTGCACAGATTCACTTGTGGTATTTACTTGTTCCATAGTTTACCTGCAGATGTAAGATATGGTTGCATCGTCAAATATAACTGATTGTAATTTTTTCAATTCGTTACTGCAGGCTCAGAGAGCTTGGACGAGCTTGTGTCTTCGGTAAGACAAAGATTAAGTATTACTGATGAAAAGAAGCAGTGCAACTCTTGGTAAGATTGACTTATCAAAGCATCAGAATGCTCCTATGATTTAGTAGGCATACAGAGAATTTAACTTCCAAAAATTCCAAATGTCCAATAGGATAGAGATTAGGTGCCCAATATCTGATAGCAAAAGCCAAAGTTTTGCCTTTGTTGAAGATGAAAAAATTCACTTGTTCATTGTACTTCAAAAGTGAGAACTGTGAACTATCATACATTTGACCATGTCTTTGCATCACCATGGGTGATGGTATAAATGGTTTCATTCATCATTCCACCTACTAAAAGATGGTTTGTATTTGCCTGCACTAGACGACTTGATCTTGTTCTGTGGTATGAAGATGAATGCCAACTTGATCTTGTTCTATGTAGTATGAAGATGATGAAGGTGACCGAGTCCTGCTGACAACAGATGCCGATCTTGCTGGTGCAGTGCTGCATGCCAAATCATCTGGGTTGAAGGTGACTCTTTTTCTTGCCTTCTGTGATTGTCTATTCCAAGTGCAGGTTGTAGGGCTACAAATTACTTGCTCAATCCACCTGACTAAAACAAATGTTCACCATCAGGTGCTGAAGTTGCACATAGAAGATCCTAGTTTGAATACCGAAGTAACAAAACCATCACAGGAGCTGGCACCACCTCCCAGCACGAGTGGGATATCGCTGGTTCATGTTGGGTTAACTGCCGGTGTAGTCGCTCTCAGTGGCGCAGCAGTGATGGTTTACTTGAAACGATCTCAGCTGTGATCTCCAAAACTGGAGGATGGCCTTTTTTGAGTGGGATTGGTGGCATCTGAAACTAGCATTGCCATCAGCTAATGCATTCTGAAGCTTTGCCTTCACTTGGTGCCATTTACAAGCTAAGAACTGAAGGAAAGTACAGAAGATCACATCTGTGATCTGTTGATGAACTGAAGGTTCATACAGGTTACTGGACAAGATTGCTGTTTTCAGAGTAGGTGAATTTCTGGGCAGAACTGCCTGCCTATCTTTTTTCATTCTGCAAGAGCGTGGGCAACTTCATGACTATGGTGTAATGTGTAGACTGTAAACACTACATATACGTTCCCTGTTCATACTTATGTAGTACCTGTTTGTAGATATAGACAGATGGTGTTACTGTTCTTTCAGATGGCAATACTGATTCGTCTATCAGGCGTTCATGTTGAGTTTGGTAAAACTGCATTCTGTGACTCCATGTGACAACTACATCAGCTGAGCTGCAGCTGCTGAAAAGCCTGTTTAACTACAGAAAGTCGTGGTTTACAAGAAATGAAACGATCTAGACTGATTTTTGGGAGAGATCTGAGACTTGCGCACAGCAATATTGCCAGCAGGTAACACTGGTTATCTGAAGAATTTTGGGGCTGTTTAGCTGATCTATAAGCCGGTTGATTTTGGTTGTTTTCAATAGTGTTTTGGGAGAGTGAATAAGCCGCGGTACGGCTAAGCCGTCCACTCATTGAATGCCAACAAAGAAAAGGAGATTGAGAACACATGTCAAAACTGAAGCTTGAGACAAGACCAGATCTAATACCAGTTAACTGAATTTCTTACACCTGGGCTGCTTATCGCCATTGATAGGTCAACACTTTTGCAGACAATGATAAAAGTAAATTTAAGAGAACCATTGCAATGACAAGTGACAGGATTCAGAATGTTATAATGTCCCTTTATTTCACACAATATAAAGATCACAAAGAAAACCAACAGATAACCGACTCGACACATGTACCATTTTTCTAGAACTAGACTAGAAGAGTTGGACTAGGGGGATTACGAGAAGCAAAGAAGGAGAAGCAGGGGTGGGTGCTCTCATCCGTTCTTCCACGAGCACCGAGAGAGAGTCTTAGACCAATAATCCGGAAAAAGCATTGGCGGCCGGCCAAAGGCGGGCGCCACCGAGCTCCGTTCCTCGGGGCTCCATGGGCGTGGTGGAGTCGTCGTCGCGCGAGGTAGTTGAGTGCTGTCCCGGCCCTTGCCGCCCTCCCGGGACGGAGGAGCGCGGCGCCGTGTCCTCCCTGGGCTGGCCTCGCCGGTGGACGTGGACGGCGGTCGGCGGCGACTTCGTCTCCGTTGTCGTCGAGCTCGAGGGGCAGACCGCCCCTCGGTCGAGCTACGTGGTGAGCGACATGCGCGCTCGCCTTTCCTGCGGCGGCATGGGCTGCCTTTGCGTCGTGCCTGTGGTGCTGGATTTATAGATAGCCTGGGGATCAGAGCTGGACGCACGATCGCGATGCATGCAGAGCTGAAGATGCGGCGCGATCGGGAGGGCGGTTACTCTGATTGACTGAGTACCTCCTGTTGTCCGGGTTCCATGCGTGCATGCGCCGTTCGTTGCGGATCATCTCCTTCATCGTCCATGATGATCCCCATCCAGCCACGCTATTGCTTGCTGTGTCAGTCAGCAAGAGACAGGCAGGGGAGGATGTAACGAACAAAAAAACGTCACGGCCAAGCGACGACACGACAAGGGGGCAATAATGCAGGCTACGATGAGCACGAGGGTGGACGAGTTTGCAATAATGCAGGGCTCGGTGGCACCGACAACTGCCAGTCTGCCACCTTTCTTCAACTTCATTCCTCGGCTGTCTTCAACTTCAACTTTCTTCAAAAGGTTAATTTTTCATTAAAAACCAATATTTCTTTAATCTCTTCAACTTTTTCTCTCACAAGAGACAGAGATTGTACTACGCCGATGGTTTGATAGTCGATTGACTACACTATGTAAAAACAAAAATACGGAGACATTGTTTTCTTACAACAAAATCCAAATACTTTTTTTTTCAGCAAAGTTATTATGGAACTAAACCCCCCCAAAAAATAGAAAAAATATTTTGCCTCATAGAAATGTGAAGCAAGTTTAAGATATTTCCTTAAATCATGCTCTGTCTTGTGGTTAGCCAGGTTTAATTTAGAATTATTTTGATTCTTATATGGTCTTTTGGTGTCTTTTTCTAGTGCATGCCCTCGTTTTCTACTTAGGGCCTGTTTGGTCCTATGATTAAAACTAAAGTGGACTAAACTTTAGTCACTTTAGGGACTAAAATGCCAAACAAACTGACTAAAAGGTGACTAAAATACTTTAGTTACTAGTCCATCAAGAGCTACTAAAAAGTGACTAAAATATTTTAGTCCACTTTATTTTATTAATGGGAGCCAAACGGGGCCTTAATCCATTCCAAAATTATACGATATTTGACTTTTTCAACATCAACTTTGACTAGTCAAAGTTTATGTTAAAAAAGTCAAACATCTTATAAATTGGAATGGAGGGAGTATTATAATTAGACCATGATAATGACCTAGTAGACTACATAAGAGTTGATTTGACTTGGGGACACACAACTCCAGGGAATGTCATGTAACCACATCACACTTGATCTTATTTAGTGTGCACACATGTGTCACGTGTACATGCATGCTCACATCTAGGAACACAAGCGCAAAACAAAATTTTATATGCTAGTAATTCAAAGTTCACCAAACTAAATTCATTTACATGTTTGTAAACAAGAAACAGAAATCATGATGTGAAATATAAAGAATGTTTCTTTGCAATACAATGATATCTACTCCCTACGTCCTGTAATATAGGGTATTCTGGCTTTTGAATTTATTCTGAAATATAGTACATCCGGGAAATAAAAAGATAATGTTTACTTAAACAAAAATACATGATTATTTTCTATATATAAATAATTCATTTCATTGCCTATTTCGTATAAAAAGGTTGAGAGTTTATCCTTTAATTATGGGAATCGAATCAAATTTCAATATATAAGGAAGGTAAATGAGGGGTACATGCGTCTATTGTTCTCTCCATTATTTTGTCCAAAAATAGCAAGAATGTGCTATATATCAGGACGGAGGGAGTAATATATAGGGTACCTGTTTAAGTCTGCACCAACCTTGTTTCCTAACTAGCTAGACCATAAAAGGATATAGCTATATCCATGATCTTTTGGTGTCAAGTTCGCTTGATGTATCCATACTAAATAGGATCAAACATAAGATGTTTACATGAAATTTATGCAACCATCAAAGTCACTTGAACTTGGGTTGTCGTCAACGTAGGCCAATTAAGACAAAAAAAAAAGTGTTTTCACTAGCAAATACATCAGCTGAGCTGCAGGCTCCTGAACGCCTATTTAACTACAGGTCATGGTTTACAAGAAATGAAACGATCTAGGCTGACTTTGGGATAGATCGAAGACTTGTGCACAGCAATATCGGCAGCAGGAAACACTGGTTATCTAAAGGATTTTGTCCACTCATTAACCGCCAAGAAAGGAAAGGAGATAAAGGACACATGTCAAAACTGAAGCTCCAGAGAGTGCCTTTTTTTTTTTAGAAAACTGGAGGGGCCAAGGCCCCTACAGGACAATTTTATTCAAATTATAAAAAACAGAGTACAGGCTTCTGGAAACAGAAAACAAGAATTAGGGCACATCAAAGGAGATGAAGAAAAGCAAAAAGAGAAGGAAAAAGCAAATTACAGAAATTGATGTGTCCATTGTTCATACTGAACACTAAGGCTTGCTTTTACTCTGTGCTCAAGCAGATGGAGCCAAACACTAAGGCTTGCTTTTACTCAAGCAGATGGAGCTCTTTCCTGAAGATTGCTTTTGCCCCATCAATGGTGGGCTGAATTCTTCTGAAGATCAGATCATTTCTAGATCTCCAAATTGCCTAGCACATGAGAATGGTGGCTACCATGAAGAACTGAGAGTACCGATGTCCTACCAGTTAACTGAATTTCCTACAGCTGTCATGCTATGCATCATCGTGTTGATATGTCATTTTTTGCAGATAATGATAAAAGTAAATTCACAAAAACCATTGCACTGACAAATGACAAGATTCAGAATGTTATAATGTCCCTTTGTTTCACACAATATAAAGATCATAAAAGAAAACCAACAGAAAACCGACTCGACAGACGTACCATTTTTCTAGAACTAGACTAGAAGCAGAGGAACAGAGGGGTTACAAGAAGCAAAGAAGGAAAAGCAGGGGCGAGTGCTCTCATCTGTTGTTCCACGACCAGCGAGAGTCTTAGACCAATAATCCGGGAAAAGCATTGGCGGCCGGCCAAAGGCGGGCGCCACGGAGCTCCTTTCGTCGGTGCCCCATGGGCGTGGTGGAGTCGTCGTCGCGCGAGGTAGATGAGTGCTGTCGTCCCGGCCCTTGCCGCCCTCCCGGGACGGAGGAGCGCGGCGCCGTGTCCTCCCTGGGCTGGCCTCGCCGGTGGACGTGGACGTTGGTCGGCGGCGACTTCGTCTCCGTTGTCGTCGAGCTCGAGGCGCAGACCGCCCCTCGGTCGAGCTACGTGGTGAGCGACATGCGCGCTCGTTTTCGTTTCGGCGGCATGGGCTGCCTTTGCGTCGTGCCTGTGGTGCTGGATTTATAGCTCGCCTGGGGATCGGAGCTGGGCGAACGATCGCGCGCGGCGCGATGCATGCAGAGCTCTGAGTGCGATCGGACGGGCGGTTACTGATTGACTGAGTGCTTGCTTTGTCCGGGTTCCATGCGCGTCCGGTTGACGGGGGCAACAGCATGGCATGCATATGTCGTCAAAAAAAAAAAAACATGAAATGCATGGCGTTCGTTGTGGATCATCATCTCCTTCATTTGCTTTGCTTCCACCAGTCCATCGGACTCTGTTTTGCACACAATTTTTTGTGATACTAAATTGATGTTATTTGATTTTTTTTTTCTGTAGTTACTTACTCGTAATTACACTCCTTTGTATAAGTAGAAATTAAACTTCTACTAGCTTCCGATTTGGCGGGGAGGAGGCTGCCCAATCGTGTTGCACATGAATTTGCTGTTCTTGGTTGTAACCTGCCCAACGGTGTTCAATGCGTTTGGGACAATGTACCTCGAGAGCTTGAGGCACTGGTGTCAAGCGAGTCCGCTGTGACAGATGAGTAATAAAATGCGTGTTTGTTTCAAAAAAGAAAAAGAAAAAGGAAAGATGTCTACACCAGTGGAGTAATAAGGAAACAATGAAACTTCATCTTCCATTCAAAAAAAGAAAACTTCATCGAGATTGTTCGTTTGGAAACCAGAATTGCCATATGGACCAAAGTAGTACAGCTCCTGGCGCGGAAGAGAGCCGTTGGACTGAATGCATGGGCAGCTAATGCAACTGGATTACCATCACCAGCTCGTAGATGGAGCCCACTAAATTTTGTTTACTATTTCTCAAAAAAAAAACACTAAAATTGTTTACTATGTTTTCTCTACAACATATAGATATAAACACGGTACTATATAAGTTCAAACGAGTTAAAGCGAATAGGGAACAAGATTTCAATAGCACTTACAATCAAGCAAAGTTTAAATGGAAATATGTTTTTTTAAATTGGATCCAAACAATCCCTTAAGCTTGAGGCACTTTAGAAAATCTACTATGTATCTAGTCCCAAATATGAATTTTTGATGGATAGCTAGGTATTTGGGTAAATGAAATCGGATATGGACCTGATTTCGGTGGAACACAAGTGGAGCAAAGGAGAAAAAAAAAGAGAGCCGTAGTCGTGCACTCGTGCATCGGCTCATCCCAACTGTCCAAGCGAGCAAACCCCGCTCAACCCTTTCGCCGGCGATGGGGCAGATCCTCGCCGTGCCCGGAGCCCGGGCGCCGCCGCCGCTCCCCGACCACCTCGTGGAGGAGATCCTCGTCCGGGTAACCTCCGCCGTCGACCTTGCTCGCGCCGCTGCAGTGTGCACCTATTTCCGCCGCCTCGTCGCGAACGCCACATTCCTCCGCCGCTACCGCTCCCTCCACCCGCCACTCCTCCTCGGCATCCTCGAGGCCCGAAGATTCCTGCCCGCCGAGGCCCGCCACCCCAACGCGCTCGCCGCGGACGCCCTCGTCCGCGCCGCCGACTTCTCCCACCGCCAAGGAACCGGCTGGATCCACTGCGATGCGCGCCACGGCTGGGTTCTCCTGAGGCGCCGTGTTGAGCATGCGGCGGGCGGGCATGTCCTCCCGGAACTCGCCGTGTGCGACCCCTTGACGCGGGGACACACGCCGCTGCCCACCATACCAGAGAGCCTAGTAGCCCCCGTCCTTGGTCTGGTACGGCGCGAGCACATTGTAAATTTCATGGCTTTCTTTGTCCCTGCAGCAGACTACGAGGAGGCACAGTTCAGGGTGGTTGACTGCACGTACTGCGAAGCACTGGCTGTGGCATTTGTCTACTCTTCGCTTTCTGGCACCTGGTCTGATGGTATTTCCATCGCTTCGGATGCGCCAGGCTTCGACATTATTCGACAGTTTGCGAAACCCAGTTATGTGTATGGTTGCTTCTACTGGAAACTGCAGCATTGCAACAAGTTGCTCAAGCTCAACGTTAACACGATGGAGTTCTCAGTTGTTGTCCTCCCAGCTGACCACACAAATTTGTGTGTTCTTGCTGTGGAGGCTGGTGGAGGAAAGATTGGGATAATTACTAGTGCCGGTCCAGAAATTCCTGAGCTTCGGCACTCCATTTGGCAAAATGGCGTTGGGAATGAAAATAGGCATACAGTGGAGACTGCAATCCGGCTTCCCTCTGATTATGGCGACTATTACGTTTTCGGTGCGGCAGAAGGACATATTCTCCTAGTATGCTTTGAGCTTGACAACGACGGAATTCCTAGCACTCAAGTGTTTTTCTCAATTAATATCAAGACATTGGAGATTGTGAGGGTCTGTTCGAGACCCCCTGAAAGTTGTGACTACTACAGTTGCCCTCTGTTTCTGTACTTCGGGTACCCACCATTCTTATCTCCGGGAAGGATATGAAGCTGTAAGTCTTTTATCATAAGTTTGACTGCCCTTATGCATTCTTCTTTGAGGTACTGTCACTTACATCACATAGGAGTATGAGTATTTTTGTTGTGTTCTTGTTTTACAAACTGTCATGTGTACCATAGACTGCAGTTGCATGAAAATCTTCTCTAGATCCTTATGGTCACCATGTAGCTTGATTGTGTGCTATTTGTCTCCTGCCAAGTTATAGACTATTAGGTTATTCTTGTTTGTATTTCACATGGTTTGATGCATGCTGCTATCATGGAAACAAGCCTGTCCATAAGGCATACATATTTTTTTTTTAAAAAAAACAGTGATTGCCACATCAGTCGAACCTTGTACTATTATGTTTGTCTTGATTCTTGAAACATGGGACATACTTTTGTTCTTGGTAATTGAAAAAAATGATTTGTAGCAGTTGACTTGTGGAAGAATTGTGAAGTTCATCTATATCCTTGTAATCTGGTTGAAGTAGTGATTTGTTTCTTCACTATCTTTCCAAACTTAGTTTCCTAAACATTGATTAAAGCATCATTACGACTTTATGAAATTTTTGGCATGTGTGGAAATTTACCCTTTTGGCTTACCTGCTTGCGTTGTAGTGGATCATTTAGTGTATTGTGATCTGTAAGACCATGGGAACCGAGTTTTAGTGATGTATTCTTCTACATTTTACTTTTAAAATTAATAAACTTCATTTTGAGCTTACAGAAATATGGCTTGTTGTATGTAATTGGCTCAGCTTAAGCTTGGCATAGAGGCCTTCAGTAGTTTTAATGGGCTTATGGTATTCTTTTTCATGCATGTCTTTGTCAATCGTTTACTAACGTGTGTTCTGTCAATCTTGTTTTGTGAAAGACCACTCCATCCATAAGCGCTATACTGGAAATTACATATAAAGGCCAATAGGCAGTAAATGGCACACTTATTAACGATGATTGTTTCCCTTAAACATATAATTAAGCTAACTGTCTTATATGTTATTTTTCCAAATGATTTGTTAAAAGATATACGCTTACAAGTTGAGGTTAAAAAAGTGAAACTGTGTTACGTATGACAGGTACCCTATGAAAAATATATGTTCCATGGTAAATTGGTATTATTTTTGTATATAAACTTGTTCTTAGTGTTAAAAAAGTGAGTGTACGATTAGGCACGATTAGTAGTAAAATAGAACCCGCATCATTTAGGCCCTGTACAGTAAATTAACATAGGCGGCACGGAACTTGAAAAGGAGGCTGGCATTTTTCACGAGTGCAGACAGGAGCAAGTGCGTGAGTGCTAGGGGAATTGAGCATGTGGGAGCACGAAAACAAAAGCACACAGTGATAATATGCTGCCTGACATTGGATAGGGATTCCAAGTTTATGACCTGAGACCCCTCAGGTGCCCACATTGTGCAGCTGTTGTCGCTTCCTCCTTTTCATCACTCCTGGAAAGGGAAGTGAGCTCGAGCTCCTCTGGCTCCACATTACGTCTGGCCTCCTCTGTGCCCCTTCTTGTGTCACCACCAGAGCAGCATCAGCCCACGGCCTGTCAAACCGCCAACCGACGCGCGACCTCTGTCTGTCTTCCAGCAGGATCTCCCTGCCTCCGTCAACTCCTCGGCTCGTGGCTCCTCACCCCCTTATCACCCTCCAAGACTCCCCGTGCTTCTCAGCGCAGACGCCAGGCTCAGGTTACTGCTGCACTTCTCTGCAATTGTAGTACACAAGTCTGAATGATTGAAATCAAACTGAGACATGTTTTCCAATTTCCTGAGGAACTGAATCTGGGCATTGATGTGTTAATTTTTTTTTGTTTGTCTCTGATTAGTGGCTGTGTCACTTGTCTGCTAGTAGTGCCTTTCAATGTTCTGAACCTTTGCATTCAACACATGACAACCTGTACATGTTTTGAGCCTGGGTCGTTGATTTCAAAATGAACAATAAGTATGAACCTGTTAATATGAGCAGAACAATCCTACTAATGTACTCAACATTTAGACTTCTGTCCTTTACATTAATTTCAGAATTAAGTCTGAACCAGATAATGTTTTTTTTAAATAAAGCACAAATGCACGTTTAATGTGTGATTGGCGCCTTTTGAAACTTAGTTCTTTCAGGGAACATTCCTCATATTACACATTTATTTCTTTTTGCGTCGATATTTTGGGTTGTAACTAGGTAGCTTATGTTAAAAAGAGCATTATTTCATTCCTTTTTTTGACATCATATAGTTGCATCGTTTTTTATTTCTATAACTCAAGGACCAAAAGAATGGTACATCAGTCGCAAAAAAAGAATGGTACATGACTGCATATTGTTAGGGTTGGGTGCAAGTAATTTTGTTGTCATTTTCTTATTCTCCAATCTTTCATACAAATTAATGGTTTCAATGTATGGAGTCTGCTCCAAGTCAATGAAAAAAGTATTTTGATGCTCCTACCATTTTGATACTCTTTGGCAATGAGGTTGAACTTATGCACTCAGATTTACTCACTCCTCGCTAAAAATACCATTAACACATCTAAGATTATGAAAAAGTAATGGTTGCATTACATCTGCAATGTTTTTCACCCCATGCAGGACTAAAACTGCATTCAAGGTGGTGCCTTCTTCGGTGTCATTGTGATGTAGAGACCAGAGACGATGGTGAAGGTTATGATGGCAATGGCGATGCGGCTTTTGTTCGTCTAGGTTCTTTGGGCAGTCCAATCTTTTTATGACCACTGCAACTCTAGTTATCATTGGGTCTGGTCTAGGTATAAAACCTAGTTGGTCTATGCATTCAAGACTTCAAATAGTAATGTAGTTGGAACACCTGGTACTCCATATATCGAGTATCAGACTTGTCTGGTTGGTTTGGGAACTAGGACAACGTGATAGTGACAATATAAGTCAGATCTATGTTGCACTGGATGGCTATTTATGCTATATATTTCTGTATCTGATTGGATTGTCGGAGATATCTGTGGCAATCAGATGCACATCAGTAGTTTAAGAAGGGTGTATCGCTCCGATTTCACCAAACACAAGCTAGTACTGTACAATGCTATTAAAAAAATTCACGAGTTAAGGATCACATTAGACAGGTAGCCATAATAAATGTGCCTTGAACTGATGTCATCCAGTGCTCCAGTTTCATTACATGACGATGGAACTCTGGATCAGTCTCACAGGCAGCAGGCTAATGCTGGACATGGAGTTTCGTACTAACTACAGCTTTCTGCTTGCTTCAGATTTATGCTTCTGCATCGAACGATCGAAGAGAACATGACATAATGTAAGCAAAGTGAATAAGTGGCATGTCGCCCTGTTTAGCTTGGCTTATTAGCCATGGTGTAGTGTTTTTTTGTTCTCGTAGATCAGGCTGACTTATTAGCCGCAGGAGCAATCAGCCAAACAACTTCAATGTGCTTGAATGAACAGATTGGCCATGGAAGCGAAAGCAAGATATGAGTTAGAGATTGGGGAGCTGTGATAAAAATAGAATCAGTATTGTGAAACCATGATAAAATTCATGAGTTTTTTTTAACAACAAAATTCTTGAGTTAAGGATCCCATTAGACAGGCAGCCATCAAATGTGACTCGAAACTGCTGCCTTCCAGTGCTCCAGTTTGAGGATGGACCTTTTCCTTCCGACAAAAATGTCATAGCCAAATTCTTGGATGACAAGATTCAAAGAATGAAGAGACAATTGAAGGACCTTTTCGATGTGAACTAAGAATACCGTGATTTTGTTCGTTCACCTGTGGCTTAGAGGTATGTTTGATTTTAGATCTTGGTTTGGAGTCTTGTCAAGAATACGTTGGCGGCGGTGGGTGTTGCGGTTAGATGGTGTGCGGTTCGAGGTTGTTCTGCTGACAGTACGGGTTGGCGGTGAGCTTCGGACCAGGTGGGAGCGGTCTCGGCTTCTTCGTGACGGTGGATGTCATCGTCGGCGCTTCCTTCGTCGTCTGAATCTAGAAAGTGGATATGACGGACGGACGTTCAATGAAATCTTCAGCTCGTGCACGAGTTTGAGCGTCTGCTGCAGTCCCCGGCGGTTTCCTCCGGAGCCAGGTTCGATGGTGTCGATCGGCATCAGCGTTCTTCATCGGCGGCGGTCATTGCCGAGATCCGTTCTTAGTTCGGATAAGGACCAGTGTGTAATTTCTATTTTTATTGAGGTTCTTTTTGCTTATAGGTGGGATAGCTGCCTCCCGTATCCTTATACGATGCACTTGTATTTGTACAGTATCAATTAATATAGGTACACTTTATAAAAAAAAAAGAGAGGATCGAGGTGTTCTACATGTTCTTTTGAATTTTTGATGTATGCCTAGATGTTGGTCACCTGGCGTAGCTAGATTTGAGTTTTGTTGTGTGCCTATTCTCATGCTGGTGGTCCTGCCAGTCCTCACCGCTCCACCGCCGCGTTTCCGCTCCGTCACTCCCGCCGGATATTGTGTTCCTGCATCTGAGTCGGCTCGCGGTGGATGCGCAGCCTCTCCACGGTCGCCGCCGGTACAGTGCAGGCCGCTGCCCCATGCCGGCTGCTCCCCATTTTGGTCGGTAGGTCCTCATCTAGAGTGCGTCCTTTTCTTCGAGCCAATATAGTATTTGTTGATTTATCGCTCTGGTAGCGAAATTGCAGATTGGGAAGGTGACTGATGAGCGCCTCCATCGCCCACGGGTTGCATCTGCTGATCTGTATGGTGTGATGTAGCCATGGCCCTTGGGCGTGCGCCTTGCCTTCTCTTCATGGCTTGGATTTAGGTATGGTCCTTCCTGATTCTTTGCCTCAAATTGGATAATAATGATGTGTGGTGTACAAAACGCATTTGCATCATCGCTGAACAGTGATAACGTTGACACATATAATTTTAAGAAGAACGGTGATAACAAATTAAGAGCATAAACATGTTTAGTCTCCCACTTGGGGAAACATTTCGTGGGGTACAGAAATCTTGTGCTCAATAAAGATGCTGGCATGTTGTCAATTTCCCAAGAGACATTGTTTCTTGAGGAATCTGAAAATCAGAGAAGAAACAAATGCTGTGTTTTCTGTTTTATGAAATTTTTACCTAAATACATTATACACAAATAACTCAATTTATCCAAGATGATATAAAAATTTAGACAAGTACATCCATTGTATGGACCACAAGGATCCAAGTACAAACAATAGATAAGAGAATCCAGGTACAAACAATAGCAAGTTCAATTTACAGGAAAAAGAAATACAACATAGAGTACTTCTGTATGATAATAATGTATGCAACACGAGAGTAAAGGTCAGTCCATCATCTTTGGTAGGACTTGCAGGAAAATAAATATCCACCTCATAAAAGCTTCTTTTCCTCTTGATATTCTGGTGGTGTTCTGACACTTTAAACAGGCCCTCAGCGTGGCACCCCAAGAGATGATTCAGAATCGTGCTCCAGGCTATTGAGTTTTTGGCTGTAGTGAGACTCTGAATTAGAACTTCCACTCAAGCTAATAGAAAATGTCTCATATCTAGGTTCAGCTCTTGTGCAAAGCAATGGTTGTATCTCTTCAGCATTATCTTGATCAACATGGCATGACTTTGACCTTTTTGTTCTCAAGAACTGCAAATTCATCTCGACTTGCTTCATAGTAGGTCTCTCTGCACTGTTGAGTCTCAAACACATCTCCGCAAGAGAGGCAACACTGTTAATCTCTTCCTCGGTTCCTTCCTCACAAACCTGAGTAGCCACTATCTCTTTTAACGGCCTTGCCTTTAGTTCCCAAAGAAAGTAATTAGACAAGTTCTGCTTTGACCCTGTCTCGCTGGTAAAGATAGGCTCCCTTCTCAGAAGTAGTTCCACAAGCACAACACCGAAACTATATACATCACTCTTATCATTTAACTGCCCAGTATGGTAATACTCTGGGTCTAAGTACCCAAATGTACCTTGGACATTTGTAACAACATGAGTTTGATCAATAGGAACCAATCTAGAAGCACCGAAGTCTGAAACTTTGGCAGTATAGTTTGAATCTAGCAGTATGTTAGAGGACTTCACATCTCGGTGGAAGACTGATACTGAAGCTGCTGAGTGAAGGTAATAGAGAGCTCCTGCGGCTTCTGCAGCAATTCTTAGGCAGTCATCCCATGACAAAGAGAAACCGCTACTTGAACTAGAATGTAGAATTTCGAATAATGAACCATTTGAAATGAAGTCATAGACCAGCAGTGGGACCTCAGTTTCAAGACAACACCCAAAAAGCTTCACTATATTTCGATGATTTATTTGAGAGAGAATTGCTACCTCATTAACGAATTGACTGATCTCACCTTCCTCAATGTACTTAGACCTTTTTATTGCCACCACGCGTTGGTCAGATAAGATACCCTTATACACCATGCCATGCCCTCCACGGCCAAGGATTCGTGTAGGATCAAAGTTGTTTGTTGCCTTTTCCAGGTCTTCCAAAGTGAAAATCTTTATGTTTTCACTTGCATTTTCATCGGACGATATCAGTTGTTCCAAGAGAAGACCTTTATTTTTCTGAAAATATTTTTTCCGTTGTTGCTTTTGGATGTCCTTTTTCCATTTGCGAAGAAGCACCATTGCACTTAAGCTGAGAAGTAAAATCCCGAAGCCACTGCTAAGCCCGATCACAATACCTGCAATAGTTATGTTCCTTAGTCTGGTTCTGCCTTTTCTTCTCCTTGTTAGTTGTCAAATTACTATTGTACAAAGCTTACCTAATAGAAGATTTTTCATCTTTGCTCTGTTAATGGGTAAAGCTGCAAATGTCCATGTTAATATGAGAGTAGAAAAAAGTCAGAATTTCCTAGTCCAACTGAGCTTAGAGCAGATATATATAGGTAGATTCTCAGAACAATTTTGCAATCTGGAAAATCTGACTGTTGTATTTCATTCTGGTAAAACGAAGAAGGATATTGAAGATCCCACGTGTTGGTGCACTAAGATCGTCTTTATACAAGAACATGATTTGTGGAAAGTTTTGTTTCTGCCCGTAATCGAGTGAATTTCAGTTTTGTCAGAGTTATGTCTTTAAAATGCTGAGATAAATCCTAACTCAGATCTAGTAAGACAACAAGATGCGAATACCATAATGTTGCAAAGACGTTAATCACCTGCACATATTTAAAGTAGCTTGTTATGATTTAGTCCTGTTAGTGCTATATATGTGTAGCTTGTTATGATTTCTAGACATTGTTGTTCACTGTCAAAATGCAGAATACACAGGAGGATTCTGCTCTCTGGACAATAGAGAGCCTAAAACATTCAAAGTTCTGATACAATTAAAGAGTGTTGATTATAATCTCTTCAGAAGGGTTATTGATGTCAGAATTGGCTGGCTTATGCAGCATAAACCACAGTTTCCAATTGAACAATAAAACTAGGAAATATGTGAATTACAACTTTAGATCACAAATTTTCCTAGATTGAAAACTGAACTGGACTATCTCTATCACTCCCTGCTGTTTTAGTTGTTCTTTTTTGGGGTATGACAGGAGAGGTTGCCCCCTACTGATTATATATATTAGAAAAAACCAGATAGTAGAAAGAGGTACCTTACAACAATTAATAGACAAAGAAATAACTCATTACTGTTTTATTTACAAGTAATCTCCAAAATGAAAATCCCTTGTTGAACCAATATGGTTAGCATCTCAAAAGCATCAAATGAATGTGTAGTGTGTGCTTGTGTTGTACTCTCGAGAGTGCAATCAGTATCTAATCAAAAAAGATAAGGCAGAAAGGAGGGATACCTTGGCAGCCACTGTGTATGTATGGATTCCCCTGAAATCCCTGCAGACATTGACATCGATAACCAATGTAACCATCTGTCGAGTTGACACCCAGACATGTGCTACTGATGCTTACACATGCATATCCCGACTTGTTCTGCATTGCCTCTGGGCAGGTCAGATTGGCAACAGCCCATTGCACAGAGGACGATTCCCCAGAACCAATGTACAGGTCAGGTTCCTTAGACACATACACCCTAAACATCTCCTGTTCGTAAGATGGTGTGTACTTAATGCCCACAAGCCCCTCATTGATATGTATATATGTCACCTGATTTTCGTCATCGAACTGGAGACTGGAAGATGACGCATTTGTGCAGTTGAGCTGAAATAGCTTTCTTGCAAAACAACCTTCTTCTAAGCCAAAAGGGAACTGGACACTGATGTTACCGCATGATCGCTGGCAGTCCTCCTTTTGTTCAATTGGATTATACCCTAATTTTGACAAAAGAAATTCAAAAGTCACCAATGTTTGGAGAATATTCAAGTTTTTTAGCATCTAAGAAAGGTTAGGTATTTGAGTAATCATGGTGATGCAATACAACTAATATATATGGTGCTCATAGACTGATGGACATCATCATGGCTGAGACTGAGAAAGTACAGTAAGACTGAAGACGTACATTATAGATTTTCCCAGCCTTTATAGAAAGCAAATATGTTTGATACATTTTACTGTGGTTATCAGCTTATACAAAAGGATAAAGAAAAGCTCGCTCAACCTTTTTTCTCAAACAACAGCTCGCTTACAATCTCACTGAGGATGTACATAAGTTTTTATGAGAAGTTTTTTAATATTATTCTTTTACCTATGTGTGCATGTACATGTAACCAACATCAAATATTTTTTTAATAGTGAAAAAGTTTTATTAGGTTTGAAGAATGGAGTTGAAGTCTTGAAAAAGAAGAACACCGGACCTCTGCTCTCTGCTTAACCAATATATCTTCTAATCAGATATGCCTTAATATTAGAACAACTTTCAAGATTCAAATCAACTAGCATGTCTTCTAATTGCTACTAGTCATTTTGATAAATCTCAAGGCCTTGGAGTGCCTGGCTACATTTGCCTAAGTGATTTCTGAATCTTTTGTGCAGTTTTTTGGACTATAGTTGGTTAGGTGGCTTGAGTAGCACTCATGTTCTGGATTCAACTCCTATGCCAAAGCACAGGTCGTCTTTAACACTGACTGGCATTTCAGATATATAGTAATCCCCTTTTTACCATGGGCTATCTAGTATCTAGCGAACACGCCTCTAGCTGAGTTGGTTAGATGCTTCTAGTAGCACTCTTTAGATCCTGAGTTCGACTTTCCGTAGGAATGAATTTCAGGTTAGGGTTGAATTTACTGGGGAGCTCTATTCCACGGTCTCTTCCAAAAAAGCCATGGTCTATATAACTGAAATATGGACCTAATTAAACCCTCTACTGTGGTCAATTGAGAAAATATTTAGATAGAATACTAGAAAAAATTTAACCATTATGGCTTTATTGATTGCAGGTATTACCTTTATCACGTAAGCAGCCATTGGGTACATACGGATTCCCCCCATAACCACCATCACAACTGCACTTATATCCAAGATCCTGTGTCCCATAGCCATCATAGCACATGCTATAGTTACTTACACAGGCATAGTTCTCCCTGTCTTCCAAGGCGCTGGCACATGTCGGCTGATCCACAATACTCCACAAGATTTCTGCATAGGCTGAAGTTACATTGATGCTCTCCCATAGGGAGCTTTGGTTAGTGTACGTGCCAAGTTCACCTCTTCTGTTGAGGACAAACTGTAGCTGGAAGGCTTCAACACGAGTCAACCTCATGGAGTAACATCCGGTTCCATTGCAGTTCTGCCTGGCCACCTCATCCGTGATATCTGCATCAGGACTGCAGGTAACTGTAGAGAGCCTCACAGACGTATTTGTATCTTGGTGAAGTCTGTATATATCGAAGTCACAGCCTGTGATGTTTAGCTTTGCGTACAGGGTGAAAGCTCTTCCAGCTTCCCACGACATGCTGTAGGTGCTGACACCATGTATCATGGGTATGGTCTGGGAAAGTCTGATCTGTATCTCTGGGAAGGTGTCATAAGAACTAACATCAATATCATCAACAATCTCCGTGGTATCATCGTGAAGGTAGAGTCTGGGAGGTTGTGTGGTGTTGTCGCAGGTGAGACTGAAGTTGGAAGACCTGAAACAGTTGGAGCCGATGCCGAATGGGTAGTCGAATGTGAGGCTGCCACAGCTTCTGGGGCAACCAGGAGGAGTGCTGTTGGTACCTTGGCTTGTTATGACGACGCCAGAAGCTTGCTCAGATGGAATTATTGCAGTGAAGACAAGAACAACATACAACAGAGAAACCAGCAGCTTCATTTCCACCATTAAAGAGTTCTTAACTTCTGAAATTTGAGAGAAAGATAAAGGAAGCTGATATTGTGGAAGAAGTACTTGGAGTGACAAAGGAATTGCATTAGTACACAAAACTACAGAAGAGAAGAGGAAGGCAATATTTATTTCAGAAAGACTTAGCAATGGTCTTGCTGCTTTATTGTTCTGATGGGAATGGGAAGAGACCACATGGTGGTGGTGGTTGTCGTCGTCTTCGTTTGGTGCCGTCTTCGGTTGGTGTGACGACAAGTCTGACCTATGTTGAGATCCACAAGTCTTTATTGATGAGGTACCGGGCATATCATTATACTCCATCAATTGCAAACTATAAGACGTTTTGGTTTTTATAGATGCATTGATTTTATTATGTATCTAGACATAAGTGTATAATATCTAGATGCATAGCAAAATCTTTGTATCTAGAAATGTTAAAACGTCTTACAGTTCGGAATGGAGGGATTAGTCATCTCCATTTTTTATCTTTTCATATATTTGCATCCAGTAACTATGCTTTGTTTTTCTTATGTGGTACAATGAACAACGGTAATATGTAAAGACACTGTATGGAGGAGCCGGGATAAGTAAAGCAAAAAAAAAAAAAAAAAAAAATGCTTCAAAGGCTTTGAGAAAAGGGTTAAAAAAGATTTCTTGCTACGGAGGCTTCTAGTTTCTTGCTAAATGTTAATGAACTATAATATAGGGGGCATTATCACTGGCTTGACTATTATGTCACCAGAGGCTCTTTTTTTTTTCTTCTTTGAATACAAACGCTTTGTATCCAACAATCAAGGAAAATAGGAACAATGTTCTCAAAATGAAAAAGTTAGAGGAGTATTCTTTCACCCCCTTTTCATTTTTCTCTAACTTTCTGAACCTCCAACGAGCGCAGTGGGCACAGCACACAACGAATTCTTCTTTTGCCTCTTCTTTAACTTTCTGAACCTCCAATTTACCAATTATATTAACTATTTACAGTATATTTTTATTCTCACTTGCTTTGTACGTTTAGTACATAGTAAAAGTTACGTGAAGTAAGTATAAAAAGAAAAAAAGAATCATTTGTCAACGAGTGGGAAAAGAACGAATATGTAAACGAGAGAAAAGAAGGGTTAGATTTTCCAGATATTTATAGTCTACTATTGATGCTTACTATATTTCTCTGGTTTAAGGATTTCTATTTGTATACACTCATTTCACTGCAGTCGTTATTATCAAAGAAATTGCCCACGAAAGAACCCCTTACGGTCAATTTACGCCTATGCATCAATCAGTCGATTTCTGCTACTTTTCCCAGCCTTCCAGATCTTTTTTTATTTTGAGTAATCCCAGCCTTCCAGATCGACCACACACAATTCCACCGGACAGTGATGACTGATAATGAAACTGTGGAGTCGTCGGCTAGCTGGCATGCATGTAGACCAATGTGCGGTGCCTCCGTTGGTCTGCAGCCAATATATAGACCCAGACGCGTGTTTACTTAAGCTCTGGCTTGTAGTTTAGGCTCCAGATAATCGAAAGGATGACTTCACAGTTATGGTGGTCAAAAGACAGTGTATACGTCACGATTAAACGAGACTGAAACGTATATATGTCGACACCTGAGCGATGACACAGCTTGGACTTGCCCAGACTTGCCCCTCTGACATCGCGGGCCTCCGATCCTCGGAGAAGGACGATTAAAAGTTTATGATCCTGAAATTTAAAAACCGATACCAACAAATGGCCAGTAAAAACTAGTGCAAAGCCTTATATTTCAAAAAAGAAAAAAAAAAAAAACTACTGTGGAGCCATTTATAGAGCGTCTATTGTGTTTTCAAGCAGGCTTTAGAAAAGTCCACGGACCATCGCCGTAAGCAGCTATACCCTTTACTACTACAGGCCTGTCGTCGGCGGCGACGGTGCGCGGCGCGCCACGGCGGGCACGCAGCGCGCAGCGGCGGAGGAAGTGATAATACGACGCCACCTCGTGTGGGAGAGCAGCCGGCAGGAGATGATGTCCTCGCGGCGCTTGGCCCCTGTGTGTCATGGAGCAGCGCGTGCGTGCATTCCTCGAGGTTTGAGCTGTGGCTCACTTCACCATCGGCCTCGGCCTGTGCACGCTGGACATGCGGTTGATGACGTCCGGCCTGACGACGCCACGCCTCGCAGGCTATACAAACTCGTATACGACTTTTGCATTCCCTTTTTAATTGTAAAAAAAAACTCGTGTACAATTTTTGCATGGCTCTAGGCCTCCAGCTAATTTGGCACAGGCAGCACAAGGCCTTCTAGAACTAGAAATACAAAACAAATCCATTTCATTTACTCGGGTGAGCAACGATTACAATATGAGGGGTAAAGTAGACCACCTACCATAGGTCGGGGGGGGGGGTGTAGATCAGGGGGCTCATATACCGTGGTTCAACAAATAAAATACGTGGTTCAACGATTACACCTGTCAGCTCAATCTAGCAATGAACTAGTAAAACATACATTTAACACCAGCTGCGTAAGTGTATTTCCTCTTGCGTCCAGATTTGGGCTCAGAGACGAACTCATCATCAGATTCGACAGACTCATCGTCAGATTGATCCCCGTCGACAAAGTCAGGATGGCGCCAGTGTGGCATGGGCACAGGCCAACTGTAGTTCAATTGAATAAACTAGTTTACATGTCCAGAACTTAACCCCATCTCAATATATTTCCAACATGCATGTGAATACCTACCTGTTTAGCACACCCGTCTTATCTTCAACTACATCCCAGTAAGGTGCACCAAAGGGATTATCCCTATAGCTATCATCACCAGGTTTCCTGTCAAACATGTACCAATAAAAATATTATACTTGACCTGCTCAAGCAAGTTTCTTTAAATGTGACAGAAAAACAACATATGTGATGTGTACTTTTTTGTAGCAAACCAACTTAGAACTGTCAGGATGTCCTCCCATGCCAGATAAGGGGTTCCTCCTATTCTCTTATCATAGAGGTTCATGCCAACAACATCTCCATTAAGATTAACAACTGGGCCTCCAATCCCAGCCTAGCAAGGTGACATGGGCAAGAAGTTATTTCTATTCCAAGGTATTGCTAGCCAACTTATTCTAATCTAATAAAACTATATACTTTCTCTGTTCAGGCATATTTTGACTGTTAAATTTCGTGCCTTGACTACTTAGATCAATCCAAGAAAAGTTAGGTTTTCTAAAAAAAGGGTACAGTTACATTCATATTCCAAGGTACTTTCTCATGACCAAGATTTTATAGCTGCAAACAAGATAATATAGCGGAAACTTAGTTCAGAGCTCACTATTCCATATTCAATATAGAAGAAAAACAAAGCCAGTACTTACTATCAACTTAAAACAAAATAGGCAATATATAAAAATACATACATGATTACCTTAGTGATTTTACATGTGGAACGCTTGAGGAGGCGGCAATCGAGTGAGCTTGTGCAGTCAAACCTTTCCCCACCAGTAGCCATTAATTTGCATTTGTCAAAGGAACGCCCTACAGCTGCTACTTCACAAAAATTTGTCGCAACCACAGTATTTAATGGACAATGTGCACGGTGACCCTTGACACTGACTAGAGCAACATTACAATGTAGATTATAATCCTGCAATGTCCCTTCTATGCATAGGTTTTCTCGAATCCCCACTTCAATCTGCATATAATATATTGAGGAGACTAAGACAGCGCCTAAGAAGAACAGGAATCACAGAACAAGGAGCACTACCAACCCTCAAGTTTTCAACAATCTTGTTCTCCTCGCCAGGATTTCTAAGCAAACTCGCAGATGTCAAAATAGTTGCACATTGATTCTGTTCAATAAAAAAACCTGAGCAAGCAAAAATCCTTTTTCCTCCTGCGTTGAGTCTGTTATCAGCTAGTTGTAATCATATCAGATATGAAATAGAAAATGGCGCATCATTGTCAATCACCTTTGAATGAAGCCAGTGCAACAACATTGTGATCTATGCTAGAAGTTCTTTTCCGTAATTTGTTCCAGGTACCTTGATTACGTTGATCACGTATGTCACCAAATGTGTCTTCAAAAGTATTAACCAAAATCATGCCAGCTAGAGAAATACACATTGTAGAATAGTTATTATAGTGGTACATCATAGCTGTAAAAGGTCAGCAAATTTAGAAGCACTGACTCACTTCCTAACATGGTTGATGGTAACTCAGGGTAACACTTGGAGTTCAAATCAAACAGGTCCTTCTTGAAATAATATCCTTGTACTGGTGCAACAAGGTTAGGTGGTCAGCACTGACATATACTAATACTATGCATCAAAAGTAAATCCGTAACATTAGGAATATTATGATAACAACCTGAGCAACAACTGACGTTAAGTCAGCGTGAATGTAGTGTACATATGTTGACTGATAATAAGCATTAACAATATGAGTACAAGTGAGAGGCAATGACTAGTTAAAATAAAAATGTAAATCCTAAATTTGCACAGCTTTGAAACAGGTACCATTAGAAACTGCAAGACATGATAACACAATGTTAAGCAGCCTCAAGGAGTACCTATGTGCGGATAGGTGATAGATTTCTCACCCATGGGTCTTGCTCCAAACCTGCAGAGGAACAAAAATGACTATTTCACTACTAACCCAAAAGTGAAATGGATAAAAAATGGTGCCAAAACATACATGGGCGGAATCATAGGCAAGGAACAAAATAGAGAAATGAAGACCTGGAGTCCAGTGGAATATCTTTCGTCAAAGCATGATCATAACACTCTATAGTGTGCACATTCAAATAAGACAAACATAGAGTTTTCAACATTTGCACAAGAAATATGACTAATCTAGTAGAGGACAACTGTGAACCTATGATACACGTTGAAGGCCGGCAAATATTTTGGTCGAATTGGCAAAGAAAAAGTTAATACTAAAAACTAAACATTGAGAAACTGCAAAGCACAGATGCCAAATAGGCTAAGGAGCAGCAGCTAATGGTCCAGATTATACATAAGTCTGGCATGGATATGCTTTTTACAAGAAGAGCTAAGGTAGAATAGAGAAGGTGAGTAATCTAATCAAGCCATACATCGATAGTCATACCTGAAAACCTTTGACATTTTCTGGGGTGTCCAGCAATGCTCCAGATGCTTGAGAATTCTGCCCCATGGTTCGAAAATGGCTCTTCTCGTAGTTAAGTACAGGTTCATGCCAACAACGTGATCAGCAAAAAGAACTGGACCACCTTCCCAAGCCTCTTTCCAAGCCTAATAACACAATAAAAGTTTCATGCAACAAGAGCTACATTTGAACAAAAAGTTGTATGGAACCAAAGTCGCAAAAGAATAATAAATCATTTTTGGTGCCTCTCCAACCTCCATGCATACTAGAAATAGAATAATAGAATAATAATATGCAAGTGTACCTCATTGCTTTTGTCAAGATCTTCATCAACCTCACCATCGAATTCCACATTCTTGGCCATTATTTCACCAGAGACACGACGCGCTACAGCTAGTAATACCTCACCACTGGGCAGATTTTCCACTGCACGCTGAAAAGGTCCAACATGAACGTCAAGGTAGCTAGGAACAGAGACAACAGTGAAGTTGCGATCTAAATCATATTCATCCATACGACCCCGATATACTTCTTCATCTTCATGGCGCACATCAATCTACAAAACGACAAGGCAAGAAATGAGCACACAATGATCAGAAGTAAACAAATGATTACAGGACAATGGTTACCAGCGCCAACCTCTAATCCACGGCGGTCTCTGTTTCGTTGAGACGTCAGTTCTTTGCCGAAACTTGCAGAAGTCAGAAAACTAGTAGCATCGTATTGGCGTTCCATAGCTATGCCCGAGCATGAGAATAAGATTTTGTCTCCTATAAAAGGTTGCAATTTAAATCGTTTATTAGTTTATGATTGGTTGTGTTTATATATATATACATATATTTGTTTTTTGGAAAACTGAAAATACTAGAAGCATATATATAATAATCACCTCTGCGCAAAGCAATTGAGGTGACACTTTTGGACAAATATTTTCTTTGCCCAGCACTGAGCCCCCCCCAAACATCTTTAGTATAGTCCATAGCCAAGCAACCTAAATGAATGGGAAAAAATAAGGCAAGTGTGAATAATCAAATAACGCAATGGAAGCATCTATGTGTGGTGGTGGTGGTTGGGGGTAGCAGAAAAAGAGGAGGAAGATCTAGCATACCTGAGACCCGCTCAGTCTTGCGAATGCTTCTAGTGAGATCATCGCGGCCTCTTTTAGCTTTCCGCATCTTGTTCAAGACTGAAGCAGAACCTTCTTTGCAAATAAAAACAAAGAGGCAAAATGTTGGGTCATATAAATATCCAAATATAAAAGTATAACCAAGCAACTGTTCAGGAAAGCTATTAATGGCCTCAAGTCAGGCTGTTGGTCCTTGACATGAGCCTGAAACACCATCATTTGATAATTTTGGTTGGGGTCCCCCAAAAAGGTGGCCAAATAGCATCACTCTTTGATCAACTATCAGCTATCATGGAGTACTACTGCTGCACCTGATGTCTCAAATGTATCTACCTGCTAGCCTATTCCTTAGGTTGCGTTGAACAGTATTTAAAACAGCAACTTGCTCCCCCAAAACATACATGTATGATATTAGCTTGGACCAAATGTGTTACTGCAAACACAACTGAAAGAAAATATCTCACTTAAGCCTTATATTTCTTTGGATAAAACTGGTATGAAGGTAGTCAGACCTAGGTTTTACTTTCCATTGGACTACTTGCAATACATTCTCTCGTACTACCTAGTTTAGAATGGACACAAGCAGACGTATATGTAGGCACACAAATGAAAAACTCTCTTTTTAGTCTTCTTGTCCATTCAGAAGAGGCAATGCAATGTAGGGATTTGGAAGGTAACAAGTAGTGACTACGATGGTTCTCTAACAAAAAAAGGGAGAGGGGGTGCAAAGGAGACTTGTGAGAAACAAGGCCATTGCCGCTAATATGCTGCACTGAAACAAGCTCTTATGATTCGAAAAAGGAACATTAGGGAACTAATCTGAAATTGCATAAGGATCAAGGATATTCATGTTTGATTATCAATCATATTTGATTATTTGTAAGCAGAGTTCTAAAACAAGCATTTATGTATACTTAAACACCAATCTGTACCAGGGATTTTGTTAAAGTTACAATAAAATGGACGTATGTAATCGATCGGCAAGATGTATCAAGAACAAAATGGCTACACTACACGGCATACCACAAGACGTGGGGCACGAGACTCGGAAGTCGGCGTCCCACTCTCCCGCCGCAAGAATTTACAAGGAGCGGTGCAGGTCAGCGCGGCGCCGCAAACCCTAGCAGGATCGCCGGCCCGTGCGGCCGCGCGTTGCTTCAGGAGAGAAAGAGAAGAGGGAGGAAGGAGGGAGGGAGAGGACTTGTCTGTAACTCTGTAAGGTGTCTGGTTTGGTGGCCGAATGGTTTTTTTAGGCTCCGAAAAAAAAACAGTTTCAGGCTTTCGGCCCAGGGCCCGGCCGAAACAGCCCTCACAGGCAGCCATGGCCCATCATGGCCCATTTCTATTCAATCCTCCCTTTTCCCCCTCCGTTATCGGAGTCGCCTCGCGGGTCGCGGCGGACGCGGGCCGACGCAGCCTCTCCGCGGCGGCCGCCGGCAGTGCAGGCCACTGCCCCTACCGAGGTGCTCCCCATTTTGGCCGGTAGGTCTTCTTCTAGAGTGCGCCGTTTTCTTAGAACGAATAGAGTATTTCTTGGTTTGCTTTATTTATCGCTCTCTGGTGGCGAAATTGCAGATTAAACTCTTCATTCATGCGGGGAGGTGACTGAACGCCACCATTGTCCACGGGTTGCATCTGCTGATTTGCATCTGTATGGTGTGATGTTGACATGGCCTTGGATATAGGTATGTTCCTCCCTGATTCTCTGCCTCAAATAGGATAATAACGATGTTTTGTGTAGAAAACGTGGGTTACATATGTGCATCATTGGTGAAGGGTAATAACATTTTTTTAAAAAAAGAAGAACGGTGATTACAAATCAATAGCAATACATGTGTAGTGTATCTCTCTCCCGAACGTTCTGTGGGCTACAGAAATCTAGTGCCAGAGACACCAGGATGTTGTCAATTTTCCAAGAGACATTGTTTTCATGAGGATCTGACAATCAGAGAAGAAACCAATGCTGCATTTGTTCTGTTCTATATGAATTTTTGTACCTAAATACATTATACACAAATAACTCAATTTATCCAACATATAAAAATTTAAACATGTACATCCATTGTATTGACCGCAAGGATCCAAGTACAAACAATAGATAAGAGAATCCAGGTACAAACAATAGTACATAAGAGTAAGTCCAATTTGCAGGGCAATAGGTACAACATACTTCTTCTGTATGATAATAATGTAGAATGTAGAAAACAAGAGAGTAAAGGACACAGTCCATCATCTTCCAGGGATAGAAAGATAGATCACATTAAGATGTTCAGCCTCATGCGTGGTTACAGCACAGTATATTGCAGCGCTGGTATATTGGTAGGACATGCAGGAAATAAATATCCACTTCATAAAAACTTCTTTTCTTCTTGATGTTCTTGTGGAATTCTGACACTTCAAAGAGGCCCTTAGCGTGGCATCCCAAGATATTCAAAATCCTGCTCCAAGCTATTGAGTTGTCGGCTGTATTGAGACTCTGAATTAGAACTTCCACCCATGCTAATAGAAAGTGTCTCATATCTGGATTGAGCTCTTGTACAAAGCAATGGTTGTATCTCTTCAGCATCATCTTGATCAATAATGCATGAATTTGACCTTTTTGTTCTCAAGAATTGCAAGTTCATCTCGATTTGCTTCATGGTAGGCCTCTCCCCACTGTTGAGTCTCAAACACATCTCTGCAAGAGAAGCAACGCTGTTAATCTCTTCCTCGGTTGCTTCCTCCCAGACCTCAGTAGCAACTATCTCTTTTATTGGCCTTGTCTTCAGTTCCCAAAGAAAGTAATTAGATAAGTTCTGCTTTGACCCTGTCTCGCTTGTAAAGACAGGCTCCCTTCTCAGGAGTAGTTCCACAAGTACAACACCGAAACTATATACATCACTCTTCTCATTTAGCTGCCCAGTATGGTAATACTCTGGATCCAAGTACCCAAATGTACCTTGGACATTTGTAACCACATGAGTTTGGTCAATAGGAACTAATCTAGAAGCACCAAAGTCTGAAACTTTTGCAGTATAGTTTGAATCTAGCAGTATGTTAGAGGACTTCGCATCTCGATGAAAGATTGATACTGATGCTGCTGAGTGTAGATAATAGAGAGCTCCTGCAGCTTCTGCAGCAATTCTTAGGCAGTCATCCCATGACAAAGAGAAACCACTACTTGAACTAGAATGTAGAATTTCGAATAATGAGCCGTTTGAAATGAAGTCATAGACCAACAGTGGGACCTCAGTTTCAAGGCAACACCCAAAAAGCTTCACTATATTTCGATGATTTATTTGAGATAAAATTGCTACCTCATTAATGAATTGACTGATCTCACCTTCCTCAATGCCCTTAGACCTTTTTATTGCCACCACACGTTGGTCAGATAAGATACCCTTATACACCATGCCATGCCCTCCATGGCCAAGGATTCGTGTAGGATCAAAATTGTTTGTTGCCTTTTCCAGGTCTTCCATAGTGAAAATCTTTGTTTTTTCACTTGCGTTTTCATCGGATGATATTAGTTGTTCCAAGAGAAGGCCTTTATTTTTCTGAAAATATTTTTTCCGATGTTGCTTTTTTATGTCCTTTTTCCATTTGCGAAGAAACATTGTTACACTTAAGCTGAGAAGTAAAATCCCAAAGCCACTGCTAAGCCCAATCACAATACCTGCAATAGTTATGTTCTTTAGTCTGGTTCTGCTTTTATCTTTTCATTGTTAGTTGTCAAATTTCTCTTGTACAAAGCTCACCTAATATAATATTTCTCATCTTTGCTCCGTTAATTGGTAAAGCTGCAAATGTCCATATTAATTCGAGAGTAGAAGAAAGTTAGAATTTTCTAGTCCAACTGTGCTAAACCACAGTTTACAATTGAACAATATAAAACTAGGAAATATCTGAATTACAACTTAGGGCATAAATATTCCTAGACTGAAATCCGAACTGGACTATCTCTATCACTCCCTGCTGTTTTAGTTGTTCTTTTTTTGGGTTATGACAGGAGGATTTGCCCCCTATTGATTATATATATTAGGAAAAACAGATAGTAGAAATTGGTACCTTACAACAATTAATAGACAAAGAAATAACTCACTGTTTTAGTTACAAATAATCTCCAAAATGCAAATCCCTTGTTGAACCATTATGGTTAGGATCTCAAAAGCATCAAATGAATGTTGCAGTGCGTGCTTGTGTTGTACTCTCTAGAATGCAATCAGTTTCTACTTTCTAACCAAAAAAAAGACAAGGCAGAAATGAGGGAAGGAGGGATACCTTGGCAACCACTGTGTATGTATGGATTCCCCTGGAATCCCTGCAGACATTGGCATCGATAACCAATGTAACCATCTTGTGAGTTGACACCCAAACATGTGCTACTGATGCTTACACATGCATATCCCGACTTATTCTGCATTGCCTCCTGGCAGGTCAGATTGGCAACAGCCCATTGCTGAGAGGGCAATTCACCAGAACTAATATAGAGGCCAGGTTCCTTAGATACATGCATCCCGAACATGTTCCGCATGTAAGATGGTAAGGTGTACTTAATATCCACAAGCCCCTCATTGATATGTATATATGTCACCTGATGTTCGTCATCAAACTGGAGACTGGAAGACGTTGTATTTGTGCAGTTGAGCTGAAATAGCTTTCTTGCAGAACAACCTTCTTCTAAGCCAAAAGGGAACGGGATACTGATGTTACCACATGTTCGCTGGCAGTTCTCCTTTTGTTCCGTAGGATTGTACCCTAATTTTGACAAAACAAATTCATAAGTCGCCAGAATACCCAAGCTGTTTTCGCCAAGAAAATGTTAGGTATTTGAGCAATCACGGCTACGCTAAACAAATACAACTAATTTATATTGTGCTCACAGACATCCTGACCGAGAAGTTGACAGCAAGACTGGGGAAGCAGATATGGTTTATGTTAATCTTTTGTCAGTACACATATTGTACTACATATGTGTGCATATACATGTAACAAACATCAAATATGCCTTGAGATTAGAACATTTTCAAGACTCAAATAAGGCATATACTGTAATCATTGGAAGTCATTTCTATAAATCTCAAGGTCATTTGGAATTTGGAGGCTAGACTACAATATCTGTCTGTCTGAGAGTTGCAGTACACTAGGGAGTTTGAGCGTTCATGTACAAGTTATAACCCCCTAGGGTGCCGCTAAGATGTGTTGTATTGAACATTTTCTCTACCTTAATACAAAGACAGGCAAAAATTTTGCGTGGTCGAGAAAAATATCTGCCTGACCGATTGTGAATCAGCTTTCATGCATTTTTTTGGACTAGTTCCATATATGTGACACTTATTTTTTAAACAACTAATGGCGGAGCAAATCCATTATTTCCATTCAGCATGTGCAAATCCATCACTGTGTCATAATTCATTTTAACAAGTTTTGAGCTGAGCCAGTTTATCCAAAATAATTAGCACTTGCATCCCTGCCAACACTAATACACAGAACTCCTTTGGCCCCATTGAACCTGGACATCTATGGTTATACTGTGCTGGTGAATGAAATATGGGAACAATAAACAAAAGCTTGACCATTCTAGGGGTAGACTGGCACGAGTTACTTTTAGAAACACTCCCTCCATTCTAAATTATAAGACATTGATTTTTCTAGATACAATCCTTTTACTATCTATGTAGACATAGTGTATATTTAAGTGCATAAAAAAAGCTATCTTGACATTCGATTTACTCCATTTGAAAGCGGAAATAAATGCATACCGATGGTCATCTAGAACAAGATACTCATGGTAGATAATGTCGAGCTTCGAGGCACATCATCACACTTGTGCACTATGCAATGGCCCACTGGAGACCAGCTATCACCTATTCTTGGCTTGCCCCCTTTGCCGAGGCGGTCTTGAGCCTTGTTACCTCTTGGGAGCAGTTCCACTTTTGATGTGGCACAACATGCAAACTTCAACACCCTGGCAGACTGGTGGGAACACTCCCTCCACTCAATCTCTAAAGGTTGCAATCGAGATTTCAATGGCCTAGCTATCTAGTGGAAAGCACAAACCCACAGGATTCTTAAAAATACTCACGCCACTGCCCTCCAAGTCGCGGGAAGGATCAAGAAAGCACAGAAATCCAATAAAATGCACATTGTACACAAAATCAATAGGTCTAGGTTTTGTTTCTTTTTGTTGGGGATCCCTCGCTGGTTTAGGCATGCTTGTTTGGCTCTCTTTTCCTGTATATGAAACTCTTCCTCTTAATATTAATAGGCAGAGGTCCTACCCTTTGCGTTAGAAAACTATTGTATCTAGAAAAGGCAAAGCGGCTTATGATTTGGAATGGAACCAGCAGATGATTGTCTAATTAACCACCATATTGGGAAATATCCAATGGATTGGTAGAAAATAAAATTTAATGTTTTTAATTGTAAAGGATTACCTTTATCACGTGAGCAGCCATTGGGTATATATGGATGCCCCTCATAACCACCATCACAACTGCAGATATATCCCAGATTTAATCTTCCAAACAAGCCATCATAGCAGCTGCTGTGGTTACTTACACAGGCATAGTTTTCCTTGTCATCCATGGCGCTGGCACACGTCGGCTGATCCACAATACTCCAGTAGATTTCTCCATCATCGGAAGTTACATTGATGCCCTCCCATAGGGAGCTTCTGTTAGTGTGTGTGCCAAGTTCACCTCTGCTGTGATTGTGGAGGACAAACTGTAGCTGGAAGGCTTCAAGCATATTCAAGTCGTCGACGTAGCAACACCCGGTTCCATTGCAGTTCTGCCTGGCCACCTTGTCCGTGATCTCTGCATCAGGACAGGTAACTGTGCAGAGCTTCTGGGGCGACGCATTTGTATCTTGGTAAATCCTGTATATATCAAAGTCACAGCCTGTGATGTTTAGGTCCACATAGAATAGGTTGAAGGCTCTTCCTGCAGCTTTCCATGACATGTTGTACTTGCTGATGCCATGTATCATGGGCATGACCTGGGAAAGGCTGATATCTAACCAGTTGTTTCCAGAACTAACATCAATGTCATCAACGACCTCAGTGGTACCATCGTGAAGGTAGAGCCTGGGGGGTTGCGTGGTGTTGTCGCAGGTGAGACTGAAGTCAGGAGACCTGAAACAGTTGGAGCCGATGCCGAATGGGTAGTCGAAGGTGAGGTTGCCACAGCTTCCAGGGCAACCGGCGTGAGGAGTGTTGCTGCTACCTTGGCCTTGGCTTGTTGCGACGACACCAGGAGCTTGCTCAGATGGAATCACAGTGAAGACAAGCACGACACACAACAGCAAATCGAGCAACAGCCTCATTTCCACCGGTAAAGAGGTCTGAGCTTCTGAAACTTGAGAAAGAAAGAGAGAAAGGAAACTGATGTTGTGTGAAGTACTTGGGCAAACAAACGACTCGTATTTATTAGTACACAGAACCACAGAAGACAAGAGGAAGGTAATATTTACTTAAACAGAGAATTAGCGATGGTCATGCTGCTTTGTTGTCCTGATGGGAATGGGAAGACCATGTCTTAGGTTGGTACAGACGACAATTCTGTACGCTAATGCCTCTATCAAAGAAAAAAAAAAGTCTCTGACGGCAATGCTAAGTCGGCAAGTATCTAAAGGTGACGCGGTGCTGGGCCTTTGTGCACATCCTTATAGTTGTATACTATATCCACTTTTTTATATTATTTGTAGCTATGCTTTGTTTTTCTTATGTGGCACAATGAACAAAGGGAAAGTTTGTTGCAACATCACACATCCAATGAGCTTTTATTTGAATAAGGGGCTGTTTCGAATGGCTTGCTACAATGTATGAAGGAGTCGGAAATGGTAATAAAGCCAAAAAGATATGTACTGGCCAAAAAAGTTCCACTAAATGAGTCCTGAATGAACTAAAACTCCACTAAATGAGTCCTAATGAACTACGTTGTAAGGGGGCAATTATCACTGACTTGACTTTTTTTTTTCATGTTCCAGAGCTTTTTTTTTAATATAAAGACACTCAAAGAAGTGCCATGTATATGATAATCAAGAAAATTAGGAACAATGTAGAAGAATAACTTGACACAAAACGATTTCTGAAATAAGACTACATCAAAGACTAAGGGTATGTTTGGTTGGGCTTTTGGCTTTGCCCCCAAAAGCCAAAAGCCCAACCAAAGGGCTAAAAATTCAAAGTTACTTTTGGGTAAAAGCAGCTTTTACCTTAGTACAAACTTGAAAGCAGCCTCCCCCCTCCTTTCACTGGCTTTTGGGCCAAATATTTACCCACCTGCCACTGATTAGGATGGATACCGGTTCGTTTTAACTTTTCTTTTCTCCATCCACGACTATTCCCCGTCGGGCCCTTCATCTCCGGCCGCGCCTCCTCCTCCATCGCCGGCTCCTCCCCTGCGCCCAAGCCGGCGAAGCTCCTCCCGCAGCCACCGCAGCAGCCGAGCTCCTCGAGCCCGCCGCCTCCGCTCCCCTCCCATCCCACTCCACCACCGCGCTACAGATTCCACAGGCGAGAGGCAAAAGGGGCAGCGAAGACACGAAGAATCGAGCCGAGGCGCCACCGCTCTCCCGCCCACCCGCCATCCCGACCGGCGAACGAGAGCTAACGAGCCGCCAGGCCGAGGTGAAGAGCGCGCCGCCTCGCCCGCCCGCTCTCCTGGGCCACCGCGGGGCGGAGATCCGCACCGGTCTTCTCGCCGATTCCGTCGGTTGCTGGAATGGGCTACCCTACGCGGTGCCTCCCTGCGCCTAGCGCGGCGGCGACCGACGCTGTCACAGACCCGACCAATTTACATAAGCACAAGTATGAATATCAACGCCAAGGCGTCGAAGAACACACTTGAGCCCATGTAAACCCGGCAGTCAATCCGAAATCACGAAGGATTTCAAACTTTTCCAACGACACACCAGGAATCATAGTTCAACAATTACAATCCACTTGATCATACACTTTGCACATAGAATGTTTACAATTCATGTTTTAGTCAACACTTACTACAATTCGGAGTTACACTTTTCAGCGGAAATAGAAACTCTTTTTGAAACCCACGCACACTTATTTCTTTAAAGTAGAGTGCCAGCCTAGGTCGATATCCAACAAAAGCAATAGATGAGATATAAGAGTTGATCTTGCCCATCGATCTACATCCTCCCGTAGTGGGATATAGGTCCATCTTGTTGCCACACAACACTTCAAATGATCAGCAACAAGTGGGAATAAAACCCTGAGTACGTGGGGTACTCAGCTAGACTTACCCGTCTCAAACCAGAAAATAAGGACTCTTATAAGCATATGCAAGGCCTTTGAGGTGGGTTGGCTGACTCTTTTGCCGAAAAGCATCAATTAACAGGTTACATATAAATGTCTAAAATGAACCTTTCATTTTATTTAGCAACCGCTTATAATTATAACCTGCTTATACTAGGTGAGCACTTATGCTAAAACAATCACATGGTTCTTTTCACTTATCATAAATGGTTATCATTTCCAATAGCATTTCCAACAACATCCATATAACCATCCTTGGGTCTTATTTATGTTTAGACGTGGTCGAAGCTCAAGTCAAGTACTCACTATCCAGGAGTGATGGCGATTCGAATCGATTCCTACTCAGCTGAGGGGGTATTCCCCACACAAACCCAGACATACCCGTACCAAGGTAGTCTTAGGTCACCGTTGGTACTGTTCGGGTAAAGTCGCGGGACCGCTATGGAGCATTATACACCCAGAGGTTATCCGATGCCAGGTCGCTCAAGACATGTCTGCCCACGGTACGACGCCAGGTAGCTCAGACATTCTTGCCCACGGTACACTCGGGCCTCTGACCGCCCCGCCTCCATTCGGTGTTATGCCTACATTTCGGTCACTGGCCCAAACAGATGCTACTAGGCTTCGCGGTCGGAACGACTTATCCTTCCAGCTAAATGTGGGGCATGCGTTCAACATGACTTGGGGGCCGACAACGTTGGGTTCTTAGTTGACATCGATGGAGTTACTATGGTCCACGACCCATAAGTCAACCCCATCCGATCGTCGATTGATTTAACACCCATGGTTACTTCCGGGATTACCATCCCATTGCTAAAATATCCAGATAACCACCTATACTCGCGGATGATTAAACCGAACCATCCGACTTCTACCGCATTATTAAGTAAGGCGAAGCATCGATCATCCTATACTTAATCAGGGTAGGTATATCAAGTGGTCAAGGTAGAATAATGCAGGAAGGGTGTCGATCAACTCCTATAACGTAATGCAGCATAAACAATAAAAGGACGCAAGTGAGTTTGGCAAACCGTATGAGAAATGCTCCGGGGCTTGCCTTTCGTTGTCGAGCGACGTCGAGGTTCCGAACGCTCGATCACTTCACGCCCGATTCCTGATCACCTCCTGTGCGGGAATTCCTTCACGACTTGTCCTTCGGGATCCTTGTCCTTCTCGACGAATCCCTAATCGCGATCCTGGAATGATGCATTGTGCGCATTGTATGAATATATGATCGTCGACACATGCACAATCACATATGATTGATGATAATGAATGCTCATGTAGCAATGATTCTAATACTTAACAACCAATCATACACACATAAGTCACCATAAGCACTTACATTAAGCTTAGCATACCACAACACACTATCAAGCATTACTACTAGTCACAAACCTACAATCAGCAGTCCACTAATAAATTCATAACTAAATATCAATAAACCCTATGGAGATGGTTGAAGACATTCTGGAAAGCTTATGCAAATCTCCATCAAACATCTGAAGACATCACAAGCTAATTCCCAGGTTAACTACACCTAAAACAGGCAATACCAGGACTGGTTCTGATAATTCCAGCAACCAAACAGCCCTGATAACAAGATTGTAATAGCCACAACTCCTAAACTATTCATTCAATGGCTATGAAACTTTACCAGTAGATAGCTAAGCTAATACTCCAACTTTCATCTATAGACAAGTTAACCATAAAACCAACTTATCATTGGGTTAACCATAGCATCATTGGGTTAACCCCTAATTAACCAATCAAGGATTTGAACAGGAACACCCAGATTGGTTGCTCCTAAAATCCTACCAAAATTACAGAAGGTAATATATGACAAATAAAGTCCATCATACAAATTTCAACCCATTTGAATGAATCATCTGCCCTACACAAAATTCACAAGTGACAGGGCAGAAGCACCCATGAAAATACTTTGTACTACCAAATCATGCAAACCAATCATATCAATGCATCAGGGGCTGCACATTGGTATACAATGAGCCCTCAAAAAGTATCAAACTCAGATCACATATATATAATTCATTTATGAATTATTTCCTTCCTAGCTCAACAATCAAGCTTGAACTACAACTCTATATTTTAACACAGCAAACATACTTGATATTCTCACCACAGCAAAATCATAACAATACAAGATCATGGCAGCAAGAATCACATTTTTATGAACTACCAAGAATTATTTATGAATTTCCAAAGATTAATTCAAACCCAAGAATTAATTAAACCTACACAGAAAAGTTTCACAAACATAGCAAATCATATTTTCTATGCACAGAGCACCTCATAAGAAAAATATAGCAACTTGGATCATCTCATTTGGACACTCCTAGCATCCTCTATGATTTTTGGAAGATTAAAAGGAAATCTGGAAATTCCTTTATTAAACCCGGATGAGACAAACCATTTGCAGAGAGGCCCCTGCGCTTCTACGAAATTAACTGAGCCCGGATTCAAAACCTGTTGAGTCTGGCGACTTTACAGTATGGCCCTCACCTTTCACCTAATTTCAAACGCGAAGTCCTTCTCGAGGGGAAACACGGGAGTTCCCTGCTCTCGCTGCGCCGGCGGCATGAAGGCCCGTCGGCGGCCACCAAGCGGCGGCGGAGCGGCGCGAGGACCATGCGCACCCGCCTGCGCAAGCAGGACGGCGGGAGATGGCCCGTGGCCTTCTGTCCCCGAGCCGGGAGTGGCCGGCGGCCAAGGCGCGTCGGCGACTCGCCCTTCCCGGCGACGACGAGCCTGACGAGGCGGCGCGCTGGCCTCGCGACGACGGCGCGATGATGATGGCGGCCAAGGCTCGCAGCGAGGAGGCGTGGATGAAGATATGCGCGGCGGCGGCGATCGATCGTCCAGCGACGCACTCCGGGCGGCCTCCGCGGTGGCGGTTTCGCAAGGCAAGTTGGCCGGCAGGGCGCTGTGCGCGAGCACGAGCTCAGCGGCCGGCCTGGGCAACGCTCTGGCTTGGCAGGGTTGGGTGGCGGTGATGGGGATTATGCGACGCTATGGCGACGACGATGAGGCGGCTCTGCCCACTTCCGTCAGTGCGAGTGGAAGGGAGAGGGAATGACGAGGTGGACGAGGGAGTGACGGGGTCGACGAGGTGAGGCCGGGGTGCCGGGGTGGGGGGGGGGGTGACGCGGCGTCCACTTCGCTCAGCGGCCCGAGACGGCGACACGACGGCAGCACCGGGCGCGCGGCAACCATGCAAGGCGCCACGGCCGCGGACGCGCGTCGCCATGGAGGCATGCAACCGAAGACCTGGCGTGCAGACCTGGGCCGATCTTGGGCTCGCGTTTTGGGCCGGATATGGGCTGAATTTGGAGATGGGCCCAAAAGAGAAAATGATCAACTAACGATGCTAATCATTTTTCGCTAAGGCGCCTTGGTCATTAGAGCAACAGATTAGGAGATAATCTAATGCCAACATGGCAAAGTCATTAAGCAAGATACTCTAGACCTAGGGCTGGTGTTTCTCGAATTTGGGCGATCAAACTTACTCGAATTGAACCCAACTTTTGGCATGTCGTGTCCAACTAGATTACGAATGTTTTCTCTAATTGGACCAACTTAGGTTACCTAATAGAATTAGGTGAACGCGGCATGCCAACCAACGACTATCAGAAACCCTTGGTAAAAACAGCCCTTAGCTTCTACCTTAACCCCTCCTTTTGAGCACCTTCTAACCCTTTTCGCAAGAAGTCATAGTTGGATGAATTGACCCTTATAAAATTCTACATAAACTTTGTTAAAGGGTCAAAACCTAGTTTTGAACTTTCGACATACTTTTGAATACAACCAACAATGACATTCAAAGGCTAAACAAGTCAACATATTGTTCCAAGCCCAATTTGCCAAAGTTATTAACATAAACCTAGGTTCATTTAGTGACCTAAGTATGTCTAAGTTATCTTAGTGATCAAACACCAAACACTTGTGTTACTTTATCATGTTTCATGCATTTCAAACACAAATCAAGCAATTCTAGCAATCACACATGAGATGACATGTAATGTCTAGCTAATGCCATGCATGATGATGCTTATGTTCATGAAATGCATGTGTCTAGCAAGGCCGAAAATCCCAGATGTGACAGGCACGGCGCCTCCCCTGCTCGGCGATGAGCCTCCTCCCCAACGCGGCCGCAAAGAATCCACGAGCCCCATCCCCTGCACTAAAGAAGATGATGGAAGAGGATGACGAGGGGGGTCCACACGTCATTGAGAGCAGCATTTTAGAAGCCACAGCTCTAACCAAAGGGACTCTTGGCTTCCCCACAACTGCTTTTCTAAAGCTACTTTTTAGAAAGCCACAGCCCACAGCTGCTTTCCCAAAAGCCACAGTCCAACCAAACACACCCTAAATTGGTGATCATCTTCCTTTGACTGTTCCTCGTCAGACTGAAAATCGCCTCGAAAAGTAGCAAGGGAAAGAGATATACCCACAAACAACCATGCATATATAAGGCTTTAAAGACGGTAAAAGTTACTGGCCGCTGGCAATGTGATCTATTAGAATCTACGCTGGCTTACAATCATATCAAAATAGAGTGTCGAGAAAATTGAATGCTGTAGCAAAGACCAAAACAAAAGTTCAAATTGTTGCCCAACCACCAGATACTTCTTTCGATAAACTACCAACTGCAACTTTTGTCTAATATATATACCACACAGCCACACATATCGTTGCATGAAAAACTGATCGTTGAATTGGTAAATTCATGATTAGGAAAAACAAGACTTATATATACTCTCTCCATTCCAGAAAACATGCAATTCTAGCACAATATCTTGTTCTAATCCACCAAGTTTGACCAATTATAGATAAAAAACTATAAATAGTTATAATATTAAATAAATATCATTACATTGATTATTAAATATATTTTCATAATAAATTAATTAGGAGCCATAAACATGGATAGTATTCGTTAGAAACTGGTCAAATATGAGCTACTTTATCTGACACGCAACCCATAGTTGCATGTTTTTTTTTTTGGAACAGATGGTCCTTATGTGTCCCCAACAATATAAGCTAGCACTAGTTCTAAACTAATAATATGATGGAGAAGAGAGACTGCTCTAAACATCATGCACGCTAGTCTATTGTATTTTGCACTATTTAATGATTAAAAAAAATCTAAAACTAGCTCTAAGCCAAATCATTGGAGACATCTATATGTAGGGGGAAAAAAGAAGTTAGGAAGGTAGCTAGCTAGCGAATAACTTCATTTTTGCTAGCCTACTCCTCTATTCATTGTCCATTCATCACCACCATGAACAGGAAGTGCAGGAAACTGTCAATCAAAAGAAATAGATGTATAGTAATGGGTGAACATACATACTTCCTAGACGATGCAAGTGAGACTTCCGGACATAATTATAGATATAGTAATGGGTGAACATACATACTTCTTGTACCGCAAGTGCGACTTGGAGATGTAATCATAGATAGTAATAGGTGAACATACATACTCTCTCTCTCTGGGCGCCGCAAGTGCAGCTCCCGGACGTAGTCATAGTGGACGTTGCAAGTGCGGCTCCCTGACGGAATTATAGATAGTAATGGATGAACATACATACTCCCTAGATGCTGCAAGTGTGGCTCCCAGACGTAATCATAGCTCTAATATTATCGAGTTCCTGTCATAAAACATCAATGGACAAATCAATTCTGAGAAGCTTGACGTGATCATTGACTTAGAACTATATAATTTTTTATGAACCACAATGAAAGCCAAGGAACTCGGTGTCTCTAACTTTTTCTATGGACCTTTTTTTTTTTTTTACAATTACATAGTACAACATGTTCGACGACGTAATCACAGATAGTAATAGATGAATATACATACTCCCTGAACGCTGCTAGTGCAGCTTTCAGATGTAATCATAACTCCAATAATATCGAGTTCCTGTCATAAACATCAACGGACAAAATCAGTTGTTGACACGTTAAAGATCTGAGAGGTTTGACGTAATCATTGATTTAGATCTATATGATTTTTATGAACCGCAAAGGAAAGTTAAGGGACTCGGTGTCTCTATCTTTCTATTGACTTTTTTTTTTTAATTACATTCACGAAGTCAGCGTCTCGCTATTTGAACTCGAGTGGGCATGGTCGACAGCAAGGATCAGTCGGCAACTTTCTAGTGATTTTGACTGAGCTCGAGAGCCATCAATATGTGAGCCTGGGCAGGATGCGTGCATGTAAGGTATTCAGTGATGTCAACAGATTCCCTCTATCTATATATAATTATAAACGAACACACCAACCGCACGCAAATTAAAGTTTTTGCCTAGCTGATTTATTGTGAGAGAAAAATACTGCTAAATTGTTGGCTGATAGACCAAACAAACAGCACGAAACTACCTTTTATTTTTTGCAAAAAAAAAAGAAGCACTCAGAAAAAAGGCACCTAACCTGACACCGGCACCTAACCTTTTTAGGTATTCAGTTAGAGATTAGAAGTGCCTCGAAAACTCCCTTAAAAAAGAAGTGCCTTGAAAACCACTTCAAATTAGTTTAAAAAAACACTTTTGATCGAAATAGAGGTAATTCAAACGGTTTTAAGAGTTTTTTTAGGATATCTGGTTTCTGAGTTAGATGGTATTTCAGTTTGGTAATAAAAGGACTTCTCCATTAGAGATTTAGAGTAGAGAGAAGTACTCCTAAGCTCTTGCAACTCTGGCTGGTTTCTTCGCCTGTCCTTGTTCCAGCCCCATTGTCGGCTGCTGCATAACCAGTATTCACCTCCCAGCGTCTTCGCCGCTTTGCTCCAGGCCTCACCGCTCCGCCGCCGCAATTCCCCTCCATTCCCGCGCTAGAAAGGACCTTTTCAATAGGTTATCTTTAAATAAAAATATGTTGTTTACTGTGTCCTTTTTAGTAGAGGCAGCTCAGTCACCAGCTGCCCCTATAGTAGCAGGTGTGCTTGGGTCTCACTAGACCACATGCAGCCCCTCTTCTTCCTTCTCACGTAAGTCATTCTCACCTGAGAACAAAAAGGAAGGTAGGGCCTTAGCTTTTCGCTTTTCGGCAGAGGTTTTGATTTCAATTTCCTTTAGTAGAAAGAATGTAGAAGGTAAGAGAATACTATATTCTAAACATTTTTTTTCAATATTGCTATATGTCAAAGGTTTTAAAGACCGTCTCACGCATTGTCTATGATTTTCTTTATGACGTGGAGGAGAGAGAGGAATGTGTGAATGGGGGTGGTTGTTTTTTAAGCAACCACCTCATGAGAAATAAAAGCACTACTAGAGAACTATTTTATCATTGTATTGTTTAATGTTGCCATGCAACACAAACTTTTCTTTGTTTATTGCATAACTTAAGAATAATTAAATTACCATAAGACAACTTAAAATGCAACCTATGGGATGAATTGACTGTTCAACTGTCTCAATGCATGATATCATCTATGAGAAAATTTTAATGTACTTGCTCTTAGTCCACACACCGTGTGGTCGCAACATTATTTGTACTAATAGAAATAAGTAATCCACGTAGTTAATGATAGTTTTATAACTTATAGCAGCAACAAGAAATGCTAATGAAGCCTTTAATCATTGTGCATACCATGAAATTAACCAGTACAAGAAGATATAGGCCCTGCCTTAATTTATATATCGATGTGGTGTGTGATTGCCAAATATAGGAGTAAAGACATATCTTGCAAATTGTTGATGGTGAAAATGTAAGATATTGGCTGAAACTAAAAAATGATAAATATATGAAACAGAGAATTTATTGTTTACACAACACGCTAAAATATTCCATGGTATAATCTGACTATCCATGTAATATTTCATGAGATTGTCCACAATTTTTCATTTTTCACACAATATCATGAGAAATTTCCATTTATTTTTTTTAGTTTTCCTCTATTACTGTTTTAAACCTAAAATTTTATATGGGACTTGCTAAAATCCAGTCGCCTGGGTTTTTTGAAAAAACCCGGGCGCGACGTCATGGACGTTGGATCAACGTCCGGATCTGCGCTCGGGTGCATACATCATTGTCTGTCTCTGTTTCTGTGGCTGTGGACAAACGGGTCCGCGAATTGCACTTGGAAACCCACCCAGCTAGCTATCGGGCCCGCCAAATGCTTAACAGATGCAAGCTCCGAGACCCGATAACTGAAGTCTGTTGTTATTTGAGCCACAATGCAGTACCAGCCCAATAAAAAGCATACACACTGGGCCAAATTTAAAAAAGAAAACAACAATTCATATACTCCTGCAAATCGTTGTCTTCTACCCCTGCACCCTGCTCCAAGAAAAGAAAGAGATCGGATGAATAGGAGATCCGGAAAAGAACAGAGAAAGAGAGAGTGACCAAAAGCAAAAAGAAATGATAAAGGCAATAGATCAACTCCAAAATCCGTCTAAGCAAAAAGGTACTGCCCATGCTCTCAAAAATAGCATATTGCATATGCTCGTAGCAGGAATTGCAATGTTTTACAATTGCGATTTACAGTATAACAAACTGGAATTCTGAATAAGACATAAGCCAACCTCTTTCTTAAGATTCAAAAGACTGATAAACTAGTCCACCCTAATGTGTAACAAGCACAAACTGGAGCTACTGTCGCTGCTCACCTGAATAAGAGCAAAGCTACTGACGTGGTGCTGGCCACGTGATTTTGAAAAAAAAAAAAAAAAGGGCTCCAATCTTAAAGTTGCTGCTGAAATTAATAAACAAAGGACTGCTCATGCTCCTCCTCTGAAATGTTGAAAACTGCAAGGAAAGAGAAGGTAAGACATAGCGGGTATCTCAAAAATCATAGCAGGTATTAAGGTGAATCCAGAGCCAAAAGAAAGATTCAGAAGTCTAATAAGAGCAAAAAAATTAATTGAAGCAGCCAAGATGTACAAGGACAAGAGCTAGGTCTATGTCGGCACAAAATATAGAGAATTTAGTCCAGAATTCTATTCAAAACTATATCAAAATTCAGACCCGTAGGAAGAAGTAGAGACAATAGGGAGAAAATTGAAAGAAAAACAAAACAAGTCAGGGTGCCTCAACAACAACCTGCTCAACAGAGGTGGTTTTACAAGATGCTTCCAATGGAGTTAGGGTACCTCAGACAGAATCAACTCAATAAAGTGTAGTGCTTGTACAAGACCCTAACAATGCTAAGAAAAGAGGAAGGCCGAAAAAGCTACCAGGCAAATAGGAATAGTTGAGGACATCAGAAGCAAAACATGCACAAGTAGCGTTACTTGTACACACTGTAGGGAAGAAGGCCATAACATCAAGACGTGCAAAAAAGGGACCTTCCTCAAGTCCCAAAACCTTCAAAAAGCAAGAAAACACATATGACTTGTAATAAAATGTAAAATTGATCTAATATTGTTTATATCATGGTGCAGGAGATGTTGACAACCAACAGAGTGCAAAAAGTCAAGCAAGCATAATTAACAAGGGAAGAGGCAGCAAATGAGAAAGCCAACAACAAGAGATGGAATGCTAGTAGCTGCAATTTCAGTGGCAATTAATTCATGTAATTTATTAGTAACAGAGCAATTGTAAATTCACTATTTTTTTGGTTCAGACCTACAATTCAATGTATGAGGTGCACTGCAACTTCACAAAATGATGGTTTTATACGCAAATAGCGGCACAATAAGCTCGCTACACAAGTTGCGGTGCTCGACACATGCAATTTACAGTATATCAGACTGCAATTATGCAAAGCCTGTTCTGAATTATGAAAACCAAGGTAAGCTGTAGCACCTTTCATCTTGGAATCCTTATTGACACAAAAGAGCTGGAGCAGCAACTTCTTGAGAGTCATCCTTCATCTGGATCCCAATCCTCACACAAAGCGCACCTGAAGAACAAGAGACGCCAACAATTGTAAATAGCAACAAGCAAAGCTCCTCTTTTTTGTAAATAACAACACCTGAAGCTAAAGGAATTGACAGTGGCCAAGAGGGACAACACCAACACCACAAAATAGAAAATAGAACTTTCAGCCACAGCCTAGAAACTACAAATGCATGTCTGAGTTGTTGGGAACCACCTAGGGAAACTTCTTGAGAGGATCCTGCATTTTGATTTCATCTTGTAAGGAGACCCATATTCCTTCGACGACGATCAAAACTGAAATGCAAAGACAAAGTTCAGTAGATCATCAAATTGGGTTTTCATTTGGGGGGGGGGGGGGGGAAGGTCTAATGCATTAGGCATTCCACGACTTACCTTTGACTTCTCGAAGAGCCTATTTTATCTCAAAGATCTATATCTAAGTCACATAACATGCTGGGCAGTTTCTTCACCTTCTTGATGTTCAGAATCCTGTTTGAAAGAGAAGCAAACACCATACCTCAGCAGTGTAAAACAGAGAACAAGAACTTATGATAGTTTAGGAATTTGACACCTGACAGATAGGCCCTAAGAAGCCCTAGATAATGAATAGGACTCGTGAACTAGAGTCATGAGGGATATACAGGAACTAAACCTACAATCCAGATTAGCATTTGTGGAAGTACAAGCAAGACAGCAGCATTCACCTTCCATTCGTGGTAACTCCTAGAGGGGGACTATAAGCATGGTGCTCTCCGATTTCAATCACCTAAAACAAGAGAAAACCTGCTGAGAAAACTGACAAACTTGAGAGTTATTTCAATTTGAAAATTCACTCAAATATCTTGGCATGCATGCTGCATTGTTGCAGCTGATCTTATCCAAAAATCTACAATGCCCACACAAAGAACACTAAGAAGAATCGATTTCACATGATAACTGAGAATCACCATCACAGACAGACAAGACAAAATAAACAAAAATTTATAGTACTCTATATTTCCTTATGATAGTAGTAGTTTAGAACAAATAGAACAATGAATTAGATTTTTTTCACCTAACTCGAAACAAAGCACAATTACAAATGGACAAAAGACAAGCACAATGACAGACGGACAATTTTTTTTCTAAGGAAAGACAATAGACCTAAATTTTCACCTAGATCAAAACAACCACAATTACAGAGGGACAATTTTTTTTCTATGGAAGGACAATAGACAAAATTATCCCCCAGATCAAAACAAGCACAATTACGAGGGACAATTTTTTTTTCTATGGAATAACAATATACAAAATTATCCACCTAGATCGAAACAAGCACTACAGAGGGACAAAATTACAGACAAAAAACAATCAATAGATTAAAGCGTGCGGTTAAAGGGGTAGTATGTTCCTCAAAAAACAATCAATAGATTACCTCTTCATGTTGTGACATGCGGTTAAAGGCGTAGTATATGTTCCTCAGCCAGATGGAGAAGGAGATGTACCCATACAAGTTTAAATACAAAAGTTAGCAAAGACAAGGACAGGAAAAGACAATTTTGCAGAAATAAGTACAAAGACAATGGACAATCACAAACAAATGTGCATAGGACCATAGATCCACATTTACAGATCCCTGAATGATCCCTAACATGTCTACATTTATAGATCCTTACTGGAGCATGATGCACCTGCTCCATTAATTGAACAAAGGATACACCCACCGTCCCCATACCTTTGCTTGCCATAGGAGTGCCAACTGCTACTCACAACTATTTTGTTCATAATTTTCCTATGGTAGAGACACTACTAGTAACTAAGAGAAATCGCCATAAAACATATACACCACACCATCGCCTACTAACTACTATAGCAAATCCACCATTTAGTTGTCTCTCCTTCAGGGCAATGGGCAAAAATAGCACATTGGCTGAACCCAACACAAATGCATGGAAACACAAGCAGAGAAACACATGCAAAGCACACTGGAAACCCAATAGAAATGTCAATCAACACGGTGCTCACATTGCACCGACATAAATGTTATAGCCAGCATTTGACTACAAAGCCACAATGACAAAATCGGCATATCGGCATCACACAGACATCAATGACAAAGCCACAATGACTCTAGCACTGCCTGAAAGCCTGGCAATGAGCACAAATATATTTAAAGTCCTATACTAAAGCTACAAGTATAATCTAACAAAGCTACTACAATGGAACTAAGACAATCTGATGCAAACAGTCACAACAACTATAGAATACATGCTCAAGCAAGTTCAGTTACTAAAGAAAACTACATGTTCTGTGAACCTGAAACTGCACATTCTGAACCTAATACACAGATAAAACCTCTCTGAACCATACCATTACAGAACTAGTAGAAGATCTGAGCATATCAGACACCAGATCTAACCATAACAGTGGCCTCTTGTTCTACTAATTATTGTCATTGCGCTCGCACAAAAACACTGAAAATTTTGAGAAAACAACATACAAACCACGGAGGACTACCTAAAACCCAAAACAATTAGACACCAGATCTACCGAAAGCGCCAAAAATAGAACAAAAAAGCCTTAATAGAGTGGTGCAAAAAATGCATGGCCACTCCGTCCATGGTGCCTGCCCCCCTCATCCACACAAAAATCAGTGCCAAAAATAGTCGCGCTACCTCTGAACACAGCATATCACCACACACTCTAGCCTAACAGCCGCCGTAGCACAACTCACTACCCATTTCCGCAAATCCCCACCACACACAAAGCCATGAAATCAAACCACGTATACATGCAGAAATCATAAAATCGGACCATGGACATCCACACATCCAGATCCAGAAGAAATCCTAAACGAAAGAGCCTAAATCAAGGAAGAGGGAGCTGCAAACGGAAGTACCTCACAACCTCAACCGACGGCGGCCGCTACCGAGCGCACAGATTGACGAGGAGGAGCTCCGGCGCGGCTGGACGGAGAGGAGCAGAGGAATCGCCCCCTCCGCCGCGAAGAGCTCCGACACGAGTCCTTCCCGTCGCTGGGCGAGCGATTGGTGTGGGAAGGCGGTAGCGGGCGTGCTCTGCAATCCTAAACCCGATAAAGAAAAAATGCGGACCCGATTACTGTGACGCGTCGTCGCTGCACCCATCGATCCCGCGCGCCGCGTGTCGCCTGGCCATAGGGACAAATCCCAGGCGGCCATCAGTTAGGATTTCTGATTTTATATCTCTCATCTTATTTCTTTTATAAAAAATATTTCCTTTGTTTTATTTTCAAAATTACTGCATTTTGATGTTTCCTATAGTATAGATGAGATATTCAATGGCATATATTTTGGATTGTTAGTATCCGTAGGAGGTAGGACTTCTAGATTTTTTTTTTTTTTTTTTTTTTTTTTTTTTTTTTTTTTTTTTTTTTTTTTTGGGGACCGTAGGACTTCTAGATACGCTGCTGTTCCCAGGCCCAGCGGAAACAGCCCTCACAGCAGCCATGGCCCATCATGGCCCATTTCTATTCAATCCTCCCAGTCCGGTGGCAGTCGCGTTTCCCCTCCCCTCCGTTATTGGAGTCGCCTCGCGGCGGACGCCGGCCGACGAAGTCTCTCCACGGTCGCCGCCGGCAGTGCAGGCCGCTGCCCCCTGCCGGGCTGCTCTCCATTTTGGCCGGTAGGTCCTCTTCGAGAGTGCTTCGTTTTCTTATGATGAATAGAGTATTTGTTGGTTTATTCTCTGGTGGCGAAATTGTTGGTTTAAAACTCTTCATTCATGCGGGGAGGTGACTGAACGCCACCATCGTCCACGGGTTGCATCTGCTGATCTGCATCTGTATGGTGTGATGTGGCCATGGTCCTTGGGCGCGCCTTTCCTTCTCTTCATGGCTCAGGTATAGGTACAATCCTCCCTGAATATTATTTGCCTGATGTGTGGTGTACAAAACATTGGTTACATAATGACATTCTTTTGATAAAGAACGGTGATTACAAATTTTAATAGCATAGACATGTGTGATCTCTCACTTGGGGAACAATTCATGGGTTACAGAAATCTAGTAGCCTGTGACGCTGCCTGCAAGTTGTCAATTTTCCAAGAGACGGTTTCATGAGGAATCTGAAAATCAGAGAAGAAACAAATGCTTCGTTTGTTCTGTCTTTTGAATTTTTGTACCTCAATACATTATACATAAATAACTCAATAATCCAAGATTGATATAAAAATGTAAACATGTACATCCATTGTATAGACCGTGAGAATCCAAGTACAAACAATAGATAAGAGAATCCAGGAACAATACAAACAATACATAAGAGTAGGTCCATTTTACAGGGCAATAAGTACAGCATACTTCAGTATTGAGGTTGGTGGAATTCTGACACTTCAAATAGGCCCTTAGCGTGGCACCCCAAGAGACGATTCAAAACCCTGCTCCAAGCTATTGAGTCTTTGGCTGTATTGAGACTCTGAATTAGAACTTCCACCCAAGCTAATTGAAAACGTCTCATATCCAGATTCAGCTCTTGTACAAAGCAATGGTTTCTCTTCGGCATTATCTTGGACGGCATGGCATGAGTTTGACCTTTTTGTTCTCAAGAGCTGCAAATTCATCTCGACTTGCTTCATAGTAGGTCTCTCTCCACTGTTGAGTCTCAAACACATCTCCGCAAGAGAGGCAACACTGTTAATCTCTTCTTCCGTCGCTTCCTCGCAAACCTGAGTAGCCACTATATCTTTTATCGGCCTTGCCTTTAGTTGCCAAAGAAAGTAATTAGACAAGTTCTGCTTTGACCCTGTCTCGCTGGTAAAGATAGGCTCCCTTCTCAGAAGTAGTTCCACAAGCACAACACCGAAACTATATACATCACTCTTCTCATTTAGCTGACCAGTATGGTAATACTCTGGGTCTAAGTATCCAAATGTACCTTGGACATTTGTAACAACATGAGTTTGATCAATAGGAACCAATCTAGAAGCACCAAAGTCCGAAACTTTGGCGATAGTTTGAATCTAGCGGTATGTTAGAGGACTTCACATCTCGATGGAAGACCGATACGAAGCCGCGAGTGGAGATAATAGAGAGCTCCTGCAGCTTCTGCAGCAATTCTTAGGCAGTCATCCCATGACAAAGAGAAACCACTACCTGAACTAGAATGTAGAATTTCGAATAATGAACCATTTGAAATGAAGTCATAGACCAACAGTGGGACCTCAGCTTCAAGACAACACCCAAAAAGCTTCACTATATTTCGATGATTTATTTGAGAGAGAATTGCTACCTCATTAATGAATTGGCTGATCTCACCTTCATCAATGTCCTTAGACCTTTTTATTGCCACCACACGTTGGTCAGATAGGATACCCTTATACACCATGCCATGCCCTCCACGGCCAAGGATTCGTGTAGGATCAAAATTATTTGTTGCTTTTTCCAGCTCTTCCAAAGTGAAAATCTTGTTTTTTTCACTTGCATTTTCATCGGATGATATCAGTTGTTCCAAGAGAAGGCCTTTATTTTTCTGAAAATATTTTCTTCGTTGTTGCTTTTGGATGTCCCTTTTCCATTTGCGAAGAAGCATTGTTGCACTTAAGCCAAGAAATAAAATCCCAAAGCCACTGCTAAGCCCAATTACAATACCTGCAATAGTTATGTTTCTTAGTCTGGTTCTGCTTTATCTTCTGTTTGTTTGTTGTCAAATTACTATTGTACAAAGCTCACCTAATAGAAGACTTTTCATCTTTGCTCCATGAATTGGTAAAGCTGCAAATGTCCATGTTAATTCGTGAGTAGAAGAAAGTTAGAATTTTCTAGTCCAACTGAGCTTAGAGCAGATATAGGTAGATTCTCAGAACAAATATTGTGATATGGAAAATTGGACTGTTGGATTTGATTCTGGAAAAACGAAGAAGGATATTGAAGATCCCACATGTTAGAGCACTAAGATTGTCTTTATATAAGAATGTGATTTGTGGAGAGTTTTGTTTCCACCCGTAATCAAGTTTCAGTTTTGTCAGAGTTATGTCTTTAAAACGTTGGGGGCAAATCCTAACTCAAAGCTAGTAACACAACAAGATGAGAACACCATAATGTGGCAAAGACATTAATTAATCACCTGCAAATATTTATAGTTATGGTCACCAGTCTTTTGACTTTAGTCTGGTTAGTGATCTCTATGTGTAGCTTGGTACGGTTCACAGACATTGTTGTCCACTGTCAAAAATCAGAATACAGAGGAGGATTCTGCTCTCTGGACAGTAGAGAGTCTAAAAGATTTCTGGTATGCAATTAGAGAGTGTTGATTATAATCTCTTCAGAAGGGTTGATTATAATTTCAGGTATTGATGTCAGAATTGGTTGATTTATGCAGCATAAACCACATTTTCTAACTGAACAATATAAAACTAGTAAATTTTCCTAGATAGAAAACATATATATCTGTTGTTCACAACTGAAACTCAACTGGACTATCTCTATCACTCCCTGCTGTTTTAGTTGTTCTTTTTAGGGGTATGATAGGAGGGGTTGCCCCCTATTGGTTATATATATTAGAAAAAAAAAAACAGAGTAGAAAGATGTACTGTACAACAATTAAAATCCCTTGTTGAACCAATATAGTCAATTAAGATCTCAAAAGCATCAAATGAATGTCGAGTGCGTGCTTGTGTTGTACTCTCGAGAACGCAATCAGTTTCTAACCAAAATAGAGTAAGGCATAAAGGAGGGAGGGAGGGAGGGAGGGATACCTTGGCAGCCACTGTGTATGTATGGGTTCCCCTCAAATCCCTGCAGACATTGGCATCGATAACCAATGTAACCTTCTATTGAGTTGACACCCAAACATGTGCTACTGGTGCTTACACATGCATATCCTGACTTGTTCTGCTTTGCCTCCTGGCAGGTCAGATTAGCAACAGCCCAGTTCACAGAGGATGATACCCCAGAACCAATGTACAGGCCAGGTTCCTTAGATACATACACAGACATCTCCTGTTCGTATGATGGTGTGTACTTAATGCCCACAAGCCCCTCGTTGATATTTATATATGTCACCTGATGTTCATCATCGAACTGGAGACTGGAAGATGTTGTATTTGTGCAGTTGAGCTGAAATAGCTTTCTTGCAGAACAACCTTCTTCTAAGCCAAAAGGGTATGGGACACTGATGTTACCGCATGATGGCTGGCAGTTGTCCTTTCGTCGAATTGGGTTATATCCTAAGTTTGACAAAAGAAATACAAAAGTCACTAATGTTTGGAGAATATTCAAGTTCTTTAGCATCTAAGAAATGTTAGGTGAGCAATCATGGTGATGTGCTCACAGACATCATGGCCGAGCAAGTAGACATCAAGACTGAAGTACATTATAAATTATAATATAATAATGGATTGTCCCAGATTTTATAGAAAGTAAATATGTTTGATACATTCTACTGGGGTTATCTGCTTATACGAAAGTATAAAGAAAAGCTCGCTCACAACCTGACTGAGGAAGTACATAAGCTTTATGAAAAGTTTTTATTAACATTCTTTTACCTATGTGTGCATGCATGTGTTTCCCCAAATGTCAGTTTGTCTGCTAGTGGCAATATTTAGGGCGTCCCCAACAGTTGCAAGAACTCGATAGCTGGCGTGGTGAGGTAAACAAATAAAAAAAATAGAGAAAGGAAATGGATGCACATCAGAAGGAAAATGAAGCAGCGTGTCAAAGACTCATGGTTTCTTGGTCAGCATGCCACTCTACATATATGCGTGCTATTCACATAAATGCAATCTAGACATCCATATGCCTATACCTATCTCTATCTGAAAACATCATATTTTTTGCTTTTAGGATTCTTTTTCTTTTGTCTTCAGCAATGGCATTTCAGATTTATATCTCCTTTTTACCATGGGCTATCTAACTGAAATGTGGACCTAAACCCTCTACTGCGGTCGTTTATTGAGAAAATATTTGAATCGAGTAGTAGAAAAAAAAACCATTCATTTATTGATTTCAGGGATTACCTGTATCACGTGAGCAGCCACTGTGTACATATGGATTCCCCAAATAACCACCATCACAACTGCAGATCAGTGTTTTTCTTACCGTTTGGTCGCCGGTAACCGATGGGGAGCGGTTTGCCGGTTTACCGCTACTGTTCACCGGTTTACCGCTACTGTTCGCCGGTTACCACACGGTTTTCACCGGTTACAGCCCTACCGCTCACCGGCGGTAAGACCGGTTACCGCGGTAACCGGACCGGTTACCAGCGGTAAGAAAAACGCTGCTGCAGATATATCCAAAATTATCCTGTGTCCCAGACCCAGAGTCATCATAGCACGTACTATTGTTACTTACACAAGCATAGTTCCTGTTATCCCTGGCGATGGAGCAAGTCTGCTGATCCACAATACTCCAGCTGATTCGAGCATAGACTGAAGTTACCTTGATGCTCTCCCATAGGGAGCTTCGGTTTGTGTGTGTGCCAAGTGCACCTCTGCTATGGAGGGCAAAGTCTAGCTGGAAGGCTTCAACACCACTGAACGGCCTGGAGTAACATCCGGTTCCATTGCAGTTCTGCCTGGCCACCTCTTCTGTGATCTCTGCATCAGGACAGGTAACTGTAGAGAGCTTCATGGGCGCTTTTGTATCTGGGTTAAGGCTGTATATATCGAAGTCACAGCCTGTGATGTTTAGCACCACGTACTCCAGGGTGAAGGCTCTTCCAGGAGCTTTCCATGCCATGTTGTACTTGCTGACGCCATGCATCATGGGTATGGCCTGGGAAAGGCTGATATGAAACCAGTTGTTTCCATTAGAAACATCAATATCATCAACAACCTCCGTGGTACGGTCACGAAGGTAGAGCCTGGGGGGTTGCGTGGTGTTGTCGCAGGTGAGACTGAAGTCTGGAGACCTGAAACAGTTGGAGCCGATGCCGAATGGGTAATCGAAGGTGAGGTTGCCACAGCTTCTAGGGCAACCAGCGGCGGGAGGCATGCTGCTGCTACCTTGGCCTTGGCTTATTATGACGGCACCAGAAGCTTGCTCAGATGGAATTGCAGTGAAGACAAGCACGACACACAACAGCAAATCAAGCAGCAGCCTCATTTCCACTAGTAAAGAGTTCTTTACTAACTTCTGAAGCTTGAGAAAAAAGAAAGGAAGCTAATATTGTGGAAGAAGTGCTTGGACAGACAAAGGAATCGTATCAGTACACAGAACTACATAGGGGAAGAGAAAGGGGGCCTTGTTTTTAATATTGTTTTTTTTACTTCAGAAAATAATTGGCAATGGTCTTGTTGCTTTATAGTGTCTTGATGATAATGGGGAGACCAGATGGTCGTCGTCGCCGTCTTCGGATGGTGTGAAGACGTGTCACAAGTCTACACGTCAATGCCTTATAAAAAATGGCTTCAAATGCTTTATAGTGTCTTTATGGTAATGGGAAAGGCTCTTAGTTCTTTTTGAGAAAACTGATAAAAATGCTTTCGTACTACAGTGTAGATACAATAGGTGGAGGAGCCGAAACCGGTCGAAACTCCACTAGATGAGACCTAAATGAAATCTTTTTCGAAAACATGCATTGTGCACGTGTCGTATTAAGAGAAGTTAGAGTTTTGAATACATTCCGCCCGTTCGAAACGAGATGCCTCGGACGTGGCGGACGGCACACATTACATAAATCGCCGGCTTGAACGGCGGTGCTTAGAGTGGTGTACTACCTAGACAAAGCAATAGGCGACAAAGAGGAGCAAGCACAACGGCTACAGGGTAGAGAGCGGCGCTGGGGGGTCGCGGTCAGCCAGCACGCGCGCCCAGCGGCCACCCGGCTTGGGGAAGAGAAAGTCCAGTGCTTGCTTCCTGGCTGATAAGCTCGCCGCCTTGTAGGCTTTCCGGAACTCTTCATGGACGTCCTGGCTGGGCACGCTGTTCAGCGGCCGGCCAGTCCACTTGCTCAGTAGCACCCGTTTAGCTTGCAGGTCTGGCTTGGGCTCACGGAATGGAGCCTTGGCTGCCAGGCGCGCGCTTCGACGGGGGAGCCAGGGCTCATCACCATCGTCGTCGGCCCCCTTCGGCACTTGTGCCCGAGGGGTTGTTTTGAGTATCGGCTCGTCAAGAGGCAAGGTGAGACTGGCAATGAAAGCCGCCGCCTCGTCGGCCCGCTCCTGGCCGTGGCGATCCCGAGGCCGTGGTAGACGCTCCTTCTCCCGCAAAGTTCGCAGCATCCACCGATGGCGTCGGCGAGGTGGAGGCACCGTCCCCGCCGATGGCGCCCACCAGCGACACGGCCACGAGGCGGAGGGGCCGACTCCGGGCCAACCGCCGGCACGTCTAGCTCATGGACCGCAGCAGCGTCCACCGCCTGGACCTCAACCACGTCCCGTGGGGCATCCACCCAGCGGGTTCTGAAAACCGATGCTGCCTGTATGAATTCACATGTGCAGAAAAACCAAGAATTCCTTCAATGGAAATACTCCACAAGTGCTAGTTCTGAAAGCAGCATGCAGCTCCGAACGAGAACTGGTGCTAATCCATGCAAACGAAAGCCTGAACATAAACAGAGACCTAAATGAAATCACTGACATGGCTAGTCTTTTTTTCATGTACCATGTACCAGAGGTTCTCTTTTTTTTTTCTTTTTTGAATAAAGACACTCAAAGAAGTGCCTTATATCTGATAAGTACAGGAGAATTACTTGACACAAAATGACCTAAACGAACTATGTTATTGGGGGCAATAATCACTGCCATGGCTACTCTTTTTTTCATGTACTATCATGTGCCAGAGGACCCTCTTTTTCTTTTCTTTTTTTGAACAGACACCCAAAGAAGTGCCTCCTTTTTCTTTTCTTTTTTTGAATAGACACCCAAAGAAGTGCCTTATATCTGATAAGTCCTGAAGAATTACTTGACACAAAATGCCCTTAAAAAGTATAAGAGTACATTAAGAATTTAAGACTAAATGGGTCATCTTCTTTCTTCGATTGTTTGTTGACCATTTGAACTTGAAGGTAGAGCCTGGGGGTTGCGTGGTGTTATCACCGGTGAGACTGAAGTCGGGAGACCTGAAACAGTTGGAGCCGATGCCGAATGGGTAGACGAAGGTGAGCTTGCCACAGCTTCCAGGGCAACCGGCGGGAGGAGTGTTGCTGCTACCTCGGCCTTGGCTTGTTACGACGACACCAGAAGCTTGCTCAGATGGAATCGCAGTGAAGACAAGCACGACACACAACAGCAAATCGAGCAGCAGCCTCATTTCCACCAATAAGGAGTACTTAACTTATGAAACTTGAAGAAAAAAAAGGCAGCACTACAAAAGAGAAGAGGAAGGTAATATTTATTTCAGAAGAGAATTAGGAATGGGAAGACCACATAGTCATCGTCTTGGTCTTCAAAGGCTTGTAGTTCATTTCGAGAAAAAAAAAAGATAAAAGTGATTACGAAGGTGCCGAAGTTAGGCCAAGCTCCACTAAATGAGGCCTAAATGAAGTAAGGGGCTATTATCACTGGCTTGACTATATTATGTACTAGAGGCTCTACTTTTTGTTTTCCTTTTTTTTTTCTTTGAATAAAACACTCAAAGAAGTGCGCTGTATCTGGTCATCAAGGAAAATAGGAACAATATTCTCTAAATGAATAGGCTAGATAACTATTGATCTTTTGCCTTTTTCTTTCTTCTAACTTTTTGAACCTCCAATGAGCGCAGTGGGCACCGAGCGAATGAACTATTCTTTTGCCTTTTCTTTTACATTCTAAATCTCCAATTTACCGACTCTATTAACTATTTACAGTTTTTTTTAAAAAAAAAAACTTTCTGAAGCTCTCAATGTACCAATTATATTAACTATTTAGTACTCACTTGTGTTGTACACGGTTTAGTACATAGTATAAAAGTTACGCAAAGTGAGTAATAACAAGATAAAAGAATCATTTGTCAAGAGTGGGAAAAAAACAAAGATGTATAATTGGGAGACGAGGCAAAAGAAGGGTTAGATTTTCCAGATATTTATAGTCTAGCGATGCTTACTATATATATTTGTCTGGTTTAAGGATTTCTAATTTTTTTTCCTATTTGTGTGTATACTCATTCCACTGCAGTCGTTAGGATCAAAGAAATTGCCCACTAAAGAGGCCAGTCGATTTCTGCTTTTCCCCGCCTTCCAGATCGACCACACAATTCCACCAGACAGTGATGACTAATAATGAAATTGTGGAATCGCTGGCTAGCTGGTATGTAGACCAATGTGCCTCCATTGGTCTAGAGACCCAGACGCGTGTTTACTTAAGCTCTGGCTTGTAGTTTAGGCCCTCTTAGCTTCAAGAAGAGGGGCTACAAGGAAGGTTTGAGATAGACTTAACCGAAGTGACTGAAATATAAGTAGATAATGAGCTGATGACGAGGACGTTGGAGATGAGGTGCAAAATGTAAAGGACTTATTGTCGGTATCTAGGAACCGGGGGGCCAAGACAGAGCGTCTAGGCTACGATGGTATGTAAGGCGGACATGAGTATTTATACTGGTTTAGGAGAAATCCCTACGTCGAGTCCGAGCGAGTGCTCGTGTTCTCAGGTTACAAGCAAGTCGAGAGAGGAAGAAGGGCCCCAAGTCTCTGCGAGTGAAGTGAGCATGAGTGCTTGTGCTCTAAGTCTCGGTGACTAGGAGTCAAGTCTTGCGGTAGAAGGGTCCCCGCCTCCCCTTTTATAGCGGCCAAGGGGAGATAGGGTTACAATCTTAGCCGAGAAAGAAACGGCGAGGGGTGGGGGAGAAAGAGAAAAACAATAGAGGATGTGGGGGCCTCGGTTATCCTTGTTTCCCTCTTCTCCGGATGGACGGTGGAGTTGGTGGTGTTTGTACCGGATAGTAGTCAAAATCTTGGCCTCTCCGTGTCCTGTCGCAGTACAGGCCATGCTTTGACCCCGTTGTTTAGCCTTGGAAAGTCTGATCTGAAACCAGTTGTTTACACTAACATCAATATCATCAATGATCTCCGTGATACCATCGTGAAGGTAGAGCCTGGGGGATTGCTTGGTGTTCTTGCAGATGAGACTGAAGTCGGAAGACCTGGAACAGTTGGAGCCGATGCCGAATGGCCAGTCGAAGGTGAGATTGCCACACCTTCCAGCAGGGCAACCGGCTTGAGGAGTGTTTCTGATACCTTGGCCTTGGCTTGTTACTAGGGCACCAGAAGCTTGCTCAGATGGAATCGCAGTGAAGACAAGCACGAAACACAACAGTGAATCGAGCAGCCTCATTTCTTCTGCAACTGAAGTTGAGAGAATGGAAGTTGATATTGTGGAAGTACTTGGACACACGAACGAGCTAGTACACAGAACTACACGGAGATGCGGAAGGTTATATTTACTTCAGAAAGAATTAGCAATGGTCTTCCTGCTTTGTTGGAATGGGAATGAGAAGACCACATAGTCGTCGTCGTCGTGGTCTCCGGTTGGTACTCCGGCAGTCTGCACGCAAACACGTTTATATTTTTTTTTAAAAAAAAGTTCTGCACGGCATGCAATGATGAGATCCACTCCACAGGTATGTAAAGGTAACGAGGTGCCGGACCTTTATGCACATTCTTATAGTTATATACCCACTTCTTTTATGTTATCTGTAGCTATGCTTTGTTTTTCTTATTTGGCACAATATGAACTAAAGGAAAGTTAGTTGCAGCATGTATCACACATCCAATGAACTCTGTTATTTTCCTTTTTGAATTCAAATAGATTCGTTCGGCTTTAGCTTAGCTTATTGCTACAATGTATGAAGGAGTCAGAACTGGTAAAGCTAAAAAAAAGTCTTAGGCTTCTAGTTCATTTTGAGAAAAAGAGATACAAACAATTTCTCACTACTGTGCAGCTAAAATATATGAAGGAGCCGAAGTTGGCCGAAGGTCCACTAAAAATGAGGCCTAAATGAATTATGTTTATAGCAGGGAAATTATCATTGACTTGACTGTTATTTTCATGTACCAGAGGCTCTCCTTTTTTTTTATAAAGATACTCAAGGAACTGCCTTGTATATGATAGTCAAGGAGAATGGGAACAATATAGATTGACACAAAATGAAACAATGGAATCACTTATATGCTACATGATTAATTAGTGAGGCAACTTGATGAGAGCCAAAGGACTTCGTTGAACAATGCTCTCTCAAATACCTAGACACACTAATGAATCATAGAAAACTAAATAATAAAAATTGAAAAGCTATTGAAGAACGAATAAAAAAAGTATTTGGAAAGTAAAGGTATTATCTTATGGAGGGCATCTAGGTTTAACAAACTTATCATGTACATGATGTCCTTTGAAGTAACAAATGATATTGTCAAGTAGATAATCATAATGGAAAAATACGTTTTTGCACTTTTCCTAAATGTCATGTGCCTGAAAATTTGAGTTATGTTAGGCAACGGGCTAGCCGTGTACTGGCACAACCATACTGTATTTGTTCTCTTGTGATTTGTTTATATTTTGTTAATTATCTTTGTGTTATAAGTTGGTAAGGCCGAGCCTGTTGGCTTAACCCGCCTTGATCCTTCTGTAAGCATAAGGTCACAACCACCTTATGCTTTACAAATTTATTAACCAGGATGGAGTTTGGCAAGCACTTTTGGGTAAGAAGCACATGGAAAGCAAAACTTTGGTGAGGTGCAGGGCAGAGCCAGCTATATGGCAAGGTTTGGCAGCCGCCATACCTATAATATGTAGAAATATTCTTATGTATACACATGCTGGCCTCTTTGGTCAGTACGTGAATACATGCTTGCAGCCATGACACCTACTAAAGTGTGAAAGTGTTCAACATTCGTATGTAAATACATAACACCTACTAAAGTGTTTAGCACTAACACCTATTAATATAGCATCAGCGAAAAGAAATACATAACACCTACTAAAGCGTTCAGCACTACACCTATTAATATTTCTTCTGCCAAGCACTATAGTGAAGGATAAACTATTTACATGGAATAATCTGGTTAGAACTTAGAAGAGTGGCATGCAAGCTGATTTTTTTTTTGTTTCTCTTAATTGGCTATGCTATTGCTACTATTGAGAATTTAGTCAACGTAGCGCCTGTTTGGAACAAAGGAATACAAACAGAGAAATGAGAAGAAAAAAAACGTAGGAATTAGATGGAGTGAATAGTGAAAATTATAGGATTTCAAAACACAGGAACAATACCTTGAGCTGTCTGGAATGGAGGAAAAACTACAGGAACATGAGCAAGCATAGCAAGAGAGGAAGAACAACAAAAACATACTTGTCTTTGTGGTTTGCTTGCTCAATTTCCTTCCAAAAGTTGCTAGGTTCAATACTTGTGCACCACACTTATTTCTTCTTTAAATTAGTTGTGAGACCTTTGGTGTGCTGTTACAATCGTACATTTTTGCGTGAGTTTGAGTTTGTAATAATTGGCCTGATTCTATTTTCGGATAGATGAAGCCGGATAATTTTATCCATTATCTAAACAAAAGAGAGAGGAAGAACAAAGATTCTTTCCCTTGGGTTTTGGAGTGGATGTTTTATTTCCTTTGTTTTGCAATACTGTGGATTCCATTCCTTTCAACATCCCTTTATTCCAAACACCATCAAGCGATTGCTTTCTTTTGGAATTTATTCCTTCAAAACTCCTTTGGAAATAAATCTTTTGATCCAAAAAAAAATGCAACATCCATTTAAATCCCATTACTATGTAAAAAAATAAGGTTTAAGAGGTCCTATCAAGTACCTGGTGCCATGTACCCAATTGTCATCGCCTAGCATGCAGCAACTTCGCGATGCCAAAGTCTGCAACATGATCAGCCGTCATGTTCTCGTCGTCAAGTAACACATTGGTAGGCTTCAAATCACAGTGTAGGACCACCTCATAATGGTCGTAGTGCAGATATCCCATTGCATGCCATCGACACATCCAGCATCTCTATGAACTAGAGTTTCCATGTTTTAGCGAGCAAACTTTGGTAAGCTTTCTCTAGCTAACTTTGCTTTTAGTTTGTCATTTTTCTTTATTTGTTGCTCATTGGTGGCCACGTGGCCAGGGGAGGATTTGGGCCTAGGTGCACTGCCCTAGGCTTGGCCCAAATTGCCTCTTATACCCTCTGTTGAATTTTCATGGCCCAATCTGTCTTACTATGGCGTGGCCCAAGTCGTTGTTGGCCCAGCAACAAAGATCCGGCTCGTACAATCTCTCTGCTTTGGTCCTTTGGAAGATACCATCTAATGCTAGAAAAATCAACCTTGGAACATCCCCTAAAAAAAACCCAACCTTGAAACAAAAGGTTAATAAAAAAATCATTATGTTGTTGTTTTGCTTGCTAACTTTTTCCTCTCTTTTTTTTGTTGGATCAATCTTTTTTTCCCTTTCACAATCTGGAAACGAGTAAGTTTAGACCCTGTTTGGTTTTCCATGACTAAAACTAAAGAGATAAAATTTTAGTCACTTTAGAGATTAAACTTCTGAACAAACTGAGTAGAAAATGATTAAAACACTTCAGTTCCATTAGTAACTCAAGAGGTACCAAAAGGTGACAAACATTTTAGTCATGAGAAACCAAATAGGGTCTTAGTGGTGTTCTTACCACTCCGTCTAGTCTAATTACCAAGTTTATCTATGGTGATCTATTGTGTTTTAATCAGATTCCATAAGAAAGCTAAGAAGACACGTCAACCTTGAATAGTTTTTTAGATGATCACTCATTTGCTTCAATTTTTTCTGAAAGATCCGGTTTGGACTAAACGATCAGGAAATTTAAGGTATGTTTCTTTCCATGTTGCTTGCATCACCTAAAGTTGAAATGTGTTCTAGGGAATACAGTAGTGTTTCTTATATCTAATTCAAGGAGTGTTCTATGCATGGACGTCCCTGATCTTCTCATCAAGCATTAGTCTACTGTAAAATTCTACAATATTGGTTATTTTTTCCCTCATTTATCTCTCACGTTAAACCATGGCAAAATGGTAAAGTTGAGCCTATCCTGGTATAACATCATCTAGTATAACATCATCTAGTACATAATATACAAGATGATGTTATACTAGATGATGTTATACATAATATATAAGCCTACAAAGTTTCGCAGCAACACGTGGGACATCATCTAGTATAACATCATCTAGTATACTCGAGGAGGGCCTTAGTGGCCCCAGGCCGAGGGCCTAGGACCGACGATGGTGGCGATCACACGTCATCATCTTCTTGAAGGCGTCGTCAACGCCGCTCCTCGAATGCCGCTGTCAGAGTATGTCGGGAACGTAAGATCCCCTGGGTGTTTGTTCCAATGGAGTTGGCGTCCGCGGGCGTCATCTCCTTTTTGAAGGCTCCGTTGAGCACCCACTTCGCTCCTCCGGCGCCGAGTCCTGTCCCTGCCACCCTTCGTGGGCCTGTTGTTTGGCGTGGTGGAGGCCCTTTCTCTTTTTCTGTTTGTCGTGTTGTTTTAACCACTATCTCTGTAGTTCGTGTCGTGTTGTGTTGTACTTGCCGTGCTTTCGGCCACCTTCTTTTTAATAAAAATGACACGTGAAGTTGTGTTCGAGAAAAAAAACATCATCTAGTATACTTTAGAGCTGCTTTGCTATTGTTACATGTCACGTGGCTCGGTTTGGGTGATAAGCACATAGAATGGCCCTAGGCATGAGAATTCACCAGCTCGGGCACTGTCGTGGGTGCTACCGTGCTGGATAAATAATTTGGGCGATGCGGATGTGGATTGTGTGTTTTATTTCATTGTCGTGGGTGCTGCCGTGCTGATGAATAATTTAGGCGATGCGGATGCAGATTGTGTGTGTGTTCTTCTAAAAAAAATACATAGCATAGAGCAGATGTCTACACACGTACGCACACTCACCCATATACACACATAAACTCAGCCCTATGAACATCACACTTATCCTATGAGCACTGAGCCAGCAAACTCATATGGACACATGTACACAACTACCCATTATAAGTAACTTTAAAGGATTGATCATTGATCAGTTTGCTCATTTCTTTCATTCATTTTTTTAGAATTACACACAATGCAAACACTCATAATACACACACACTTACCCTATTGAACTGTAGATCTAGAGATTCTTGAATTAAGCGCTGACGCATCTTTGTCAATGAAAATGTTGTTTACCACTTAAAGCATAACATCGAAAAATCTGGAATAAATTCAAGAAGATGTGAGCACCCGTGTTAAGTCGAGAACTTAAACTCGGGTGGACTGGTTCCACCACAAGGGACCTCACTAGCTTATCTATATATAATAACCGTTTTTTCTTAAAAAAGAGAGAAATTGTTTCCGCAATCCGGCGGCTTACTTCGAAGTTCGGTACGCTGCAGTTCCACGGCCTGGCCGGCAGCTATTGCCTGCCCATCATGGCCCATTCGCACCGCTGTTGCTCAAAAAACCAAAAGTCCTCCGCTGCGTTTCCCCTCCCCTCCGTTATTGGAGTCGGCTCACGGCGGATGCGGGCCGACGCAGCCTCTCCACTGCCGCCGCCGGCACAGTGCAGCCCCCTGCCGAGCTGCTCCCTATTTTGGTCGCTAGGTTGTCTTCGAGAGTGCGTCGTTTTCTTAGAATGAATAGAGTATTTGTTGGTTTATTTATCGCTATCTGGTGGCGAAATTGCAGATTAAACTGTCCATTCATGCGGGGAGGTGACTGAACGCCACCATCGTCCACGGGTTGCATCTGCTGATCTGCATCTGTATGGTGTGATGTGGACATGGCCCTTGGGCGTGCGCCTTTCCTTCTCTTCATGGCTTGGATATAGGTACGATCCTCCCTGATTCTCTGCCTCAAATAGGATAATAACGATGTTTTGTGTAGAAAAACGTGGTGCATGATGGGAGAAGGGTGATAGCATATATTTTTGTACCTGATTCGCAAAAAAAAAGAAGAAACAAATGCTTCGTTGTTCTGTCCTATGAACTTTTGTACCTGATTCGCCAAAAAAAAGAATTTTTGTACCTAAATACATTATGCACAAATAACCAATTTATCCAAGATGATATAAAAATTTAAACATATACATCCATTGTGTGGACCACGACAACCCAAGTACGAACAATAGATAAGAGAATCCAGGTGCAAACAATACATAATAGTAAGTCCAATTTGCAGGGAAATAAGTCCAACATACTTCTGTATGTATGATAATAATGTATAAAACAAGAGAGTAGAGGACAGTCAATCATCTTCTCTGGGGATAGAAAGATGGATCGCATTGAGATGTTCAGAGTTCAGACTCATGCCTGGTTACAATTACAGCACAGTATTCTGGTAGGACTTACAGGAAAATAAATATCCACCTCATAAAAGCTTCTTTTCCTCTTGATGTTCTGGTGGAGTTCTGGCAATTCAAAGAGGCCCTTAGCGTGGCACCCCAAGAGACGATTGAAAATCATGCTCCAAGCTGTTGAGTCTTTGGCTGTATTCAGACTCTGAATTAGAAACTTCCACCCAAGCTAATAGAAAAGTCTCACATCTAAATACAATACAAAGCAATGGTTGATGGGCTAGTAATTTTAGGAGTATTTTTAAATTGGCAACATTTGTTTCCAGGTCAATAAGGGCGTACCCAGTGCCGTAGGCTCCCGGACTGCGGGGTCTGTGGAAGGGAATAGGCCGGTTTGTAGATTCCATGGACAACAGGTAACCCACTGTCCAGCAGTAGGGTGAAAATGAACGAAATTAGGAAAAACAGCCTTATCATTTATATCATGTTCTCAAATTTGTCAAAAATATAAAAAGAATGCAAAAACAATTGGGATAACTGCAAATACGAATTTGAGCAGGTTGAACGTATAGAATTGGCAGAATGAGATGTGTCTGGACCTTTTTCAGCCCTAGTCAGCAATCAGCATGGATCACCATGGTACTCCAATGGTCCAAACCCTGCCGCACACTCAAAACCGTGTCACACAACATGTAAATGTGGCATTGTGTCACGAACAGGAAGGTGTTTGTCCTGCCGGTTGGATCAGTTACAACAGCTTCAGTCTGACATGTTTTAGATCTTCTGTGAGCTGCCTCTGCAGATTCATCTTCAATACGTCACTGGTTGTACTACCCAGCCGAATTTCCTTGAGGCTTGCGAGAAATGCTAGTCCATGCATTTGCGCCCCAAAAAAGTAAGCATGTATCAGCTCGAGCTTCGGCATTGTGTGTTCTTCAAAACATAGCTTCTCACAATATACTCCTTTGAGCTCCAGCACCATGAGTTTCGGGAAAGACTGGCCATGGAAAAGGAGCTGGCTCACTATAAAAGAAGCAAAACGTAGATTTAACACCTTAAGATTTGGTAGTTGTCCAATAGCTTGCATGGGATCAGCTGAGTCAATTTGGGTATCATCCAACTGCAACTTCAATAGATTCTGAAGCTTATGGATCCACTCAGTTACTCTGACTAGCTTGCCTTCCAGCTTGAGGCTCTCAAGGTGTATTGGTGGCAACAAATCCTCACCCAGACAACTATCTAAGCCATGACCCTTCACCGACAGAGATCGGAGTTGCCTGTTAGCGGAAATGACAGACCAGAACTTCTTGCTGTATTTGCTGTCCACACCAGCCACACCAAGCTTACGGAGCTGAGTAAGCTCTTGAAGCTCTTTCAGAGTGGTCTTGCTCCGTGCAACATTGACAACCCCTAGTGTGTGCAGGGCCTTCAGTTTCCTGATTCCTCTAGGAGCTTCAACGCCCCCAGATAGAAGCCTAAAGAAGGTGGATTGCATGTTGAATACATCTCGCCTGTTCAAACCATCATCTAGAGCTTGTGGCCTCCAGCAGAAAGAGCAAACAGATAAGCAAAAGAGGATCCGTGTTAGACACACGCGGAGGTGGTATAGCAAAGATGTGCAGCAATTATTCTTTCTCATGGGAACATTATTTTCCTCGAGAAGACTGCCTCTGGAGCCATCTGACATTTCACGATGCCACAAAACTAAAGAAACAGCGCTACGAAAACGTAGCGGAAAACATGATCCTTCAAGTTCACCGAGCTGTTTAAGTACTAAATCTTCCACTCCCTGTTGTCTTCCTTCCGAATCATCATCAGATGCAAGAAGCTGTTCTAGCTTCTGTAGCTTGGTGATTGTAGATGGAAAACTAGCTATATTTGTACCTCTACCATCCAGAGTTTGGAGGTGTCTCAAATTTCCCAAAGAACTAGGAAGGCAGTAGATGTTGCAACATCCTCGTATAGAAAGATACCTTAGGTGAAGGAGCTGCCCAATTTGATCAAGATGATGATCCCTTAACCCCAAGGTATCACCCAAATCGAGCACTCTGAGAAACCTCATCTTATGAGAAATAAAAAATGATTTCCAATCTCCAAATACGGTCAATGACCGTACATGCGACAAGTCCACCATGCTCTCCAGTACATCTTTATCTCTTTTCCAGTTGCTGCCTATAACAAGATGACGTATTGTACCTTTTGCATCGCTCAAACAACACCCTTCCTCTAGTGTAAAAGCAAGGTTTTCTTCCCTAGCCTTTGGTATGCATATTTCACGGATGAGATCATGAAGGTGACAGGAATCAATTGCCCCACCATACTGAATGGCCCCTTCCCATAGCAAGATCATGCTCCTATCCAAAAGCTCATCAAAATATTTGTCACCAACTTCCTCTGCAGTCATGCCATGCTTTTCTCTACAGTAACCCTCAGCAATCCATCTCCTTATCAGACGTTTCCGCTTAATTTTGTAATCTTCTGGAAATATGGACATGTATAAGAAAGGGGACTTGAGATCGTATGGCAAACCATCATAGCTCCTCATAAGAACTGTCTTTATACTCCTAAGTTCTGGATTGACGTCCAATTCAGCCCTGATGTGATCATTGACCTTCCTCCATTCAGTGGCAGTTTTAGGCTTAGTAGCTAGGAATCCACCTATTGTAGATATTGCAAGGGGAAGTCCGTGGCACTTCTTAATGATTAGTGCTGCTTGATCCAACATATCAGTACCTAAATTTGTATTCTCAGCGTGGTTGGTAAACACCTGCAGCAATGTAGCTAAGCTTAAATACTTGAAATGAAAAAAAAAATATTGTTAACTGAAAATAGAAAATGTGTGGCATTGTTTGACCAATAATTGTTGTGAAGCTGAAGCAACATAAAACGGTGGGATTTTTTACTTACTCTACAAGCTTTAGGCTTCAGAAATAAGAGAGATAGAGTTAATAAGAGCGCATTTTATGTAATTAGTGAACTTTATGGCATGAATAAACAAAGGAAAACATGTTTTGTAGCTGGCCAATATTTCAGAAAGACTTAACAATGCTAATGCAAATTATATTATGTGTGAGGAACTAATAGCCAAAGCAAACTCACTAGGAATAATTGACAAAGAAATGTTGAGGAGAACCTTCTTTACGAAGAGGGCAAGTGCCTCCTCTTGTTCCAGGACTTGAAGTTGGTGCGTGTTCATGTCTTGCGAACAAGATTTGGCAACTTTATGTTCTCTTGTGGTGACTATGATCCGTTTAGCCTTTGCCAATTGGTCTCGAACCAAGTTCCATTCTTCAATAGATGATAGGTCATCAAGAACAATGAGACAGTTCTTATGCTTTTCTAGAAGCTGGATTAACTTATCTCTTAGGTCATCCAACCTCATCGTTGCTAGGTTTGCCCATTCCTGGTCGAGTTTTTTTTGTTTTATTTCACTTGCTGAAGTAGGATCGTCTGTCAGTAGTTGCAAAACTAAGGTTCTGATGAGCACTTCATTGTTGAAAGGACGCGGAGTAGTGACCCAAGCACGCTTCCAGTCACTAAGCTGTTGGCTTCTGTAGATGCTTCGGACAAGAGTAGTTTTGCCAAGGCCTCCCATTCCCCAGACAGAGATCACCTTGCAGCCTTCCATGTCCGAAGGTTGACCAATCAAATCAATAACTTTGGATTTCTCTGTCTTTCTCCCAACAAGTATATCATCATCCAGTGCCATTGTCCTCCTGCGATCAAACTTTTTTCTAACAGTTGGGGTACAGAAATTATTTCCACATGTACTCTTTGGTCGTTGGTATTCTTCATTTATCTCATTTCTAGGCGTTGCTGGGTCACAGATGGGCTCAGGAATAATAACCTGATGAACACAACATTTGTTTCAGAAATTTATTCACTTATGGTCTATACAGTTGCACATCGAGCTATGACCCGTCGTACAGATATTGACATTCACACTACAGTTTCGGTAAGCATAATATGCCAACAAAACTACAAAATAATGTAATTTTATAAATATCGCTATTAGAACTTCTACAATAAAATTTTCATTGAGAAAAATAAATTGTATCATTTGGGAGGCATGTATACTAAGAATACATTCTTTTTTCATATATTTGTTAAGTATTCTTTAAGCTAACTACCAGGATCAGCTCATCTGTAGCATAAATCTGAGAATATATTTGGGATGTAATAAAATATTAACCAGGGATGCATAATTTGTCAAATTTTACAAGGTAAATTTGAGATGACACAAAAATATTTAAGGGTGAAAAGCTCGTCATGCATGTAAGAAAATATAATATGTGTGCATGCAATTTATATAAAAAAATTTCAGTAGAGTTGAAACCCATTAACTATGAGGAATCGAGGACATGCATGATTGATTTAGATGATTGATTTGTTTCCTGTTTTACCTTCTTGAGATTTTCATTCTTGGTCAAGTTGTGGTGGTTCACATTTGATTTTCCCTCCATTAAATCAGCAGGTTTCGCATCATTTTTGTCAAAATTTGATGCACTGGTCCGCTCCTCTGAGTCCTTTAGTCAGAAAGGAAATAAAAACAACACCTCAGTCGTGTCGAACAAAACAATAACTGGAAGAAGCTACTAGATGGAGACTTACCTTCCTATGGAACAGATAAAGCGTTTGGTCATACGGGAGCTGCTTAAACTCGGACATTTGGTATGGTTGCTCCGTACATAAGCTTGCAATCTCAACTTGCTGAGTGGACACTATAATTCTGCTCTGTTTCTTGTTGTCAGGGAAGTACCTTCTGATGCATTGCCACTCTTCTATTGTGCGTAGGTCATTTATTACAATTAGATAGCTATTGCTACTCAACTGTGTAGTGAATGTGTGCACTAAATCACTTTGGTTCATCTTCTCCATCTTGAGAAGAACACTAGCTCCAACATTTGTTGCTTCTTCTGGCTTATCATCATGAACATTTTCAAAGAATTGCCTTACCATGCTATGAAGAAACACTTTTGGCTTGAAAGGGTGGATCATCCTAACCCATGCCCTGAGTCCATACCTTGAGGTCACACTTGGGTGATCATAAACCTCATGGATGGCGGCCGTCTTCCCAGGTTCACCGGTTGTTCCCCACACAGCTATCACCCTCAGGTCAACCTCCTCGCTAGCGACCAGCTGCAGGAGGTCTGCCTTGGACTGTTGGTGCTCTACGGCAGCAATCATGGCTTGATTTATGCCAAACATTGCTGCACCATCAGAGGCGGCGCCAGCCTGGTCCGCCACCACACCAGCAGGCTTGGTGGAGCTTGACCCATCCTTGATGAGGCGGTAGCGCAGGTTCCTGTTGCTGACATCCTCGACCTTGGCCCTTAGCTTCCTCACCTCCTTGGCTATGCGGCGTCGATCACACAAGTTACGGGGGATGCACCCCCAGATGGGCTTCTTGCCAGCGTGGAGGCCGAAATCCATGAGACTGTCCTCCACGTTGTAGGCCAGGTCGCGGACCTGCGTCACCCAGGTCGTGAGCACCTTGCTCTGGCTTCGCTCCTCGTCGGCCGTCATCAGGAACGACTGCATCATCTGCAGCTCGTCGGTGATGAAGACCACGTCGTCCTCGACGCCAAGCTGCAGGGCCACCTCCTCTGCGGCCTGGGACTTGGCATAGCTGAGCGCTCCGCCCAGCACAGCCTTGCCCAAGCTCATCACCGTCGCCTCCATGGTTTTCCTCCTCTACCGACGTAAAATCGATTTGTCGAAGAGGCGATGCTTCTCTCAACACCATGCAGCCGCGGATATAGCTACTAATGGTGAGGGAGCTGAGCCGCTGCAAGACGGTGTGGGTTTTTTGTGTTTGTCTGGTGTGGGTGGATTAGTCTTTGCGAAATGTCTCGATCGACACAGCTAGCTGGTCTCAGACTCTGTATCTACAGTCTGATGCATGATTGTTGTCGAATTGGACAGTGGGCACTGCATGTTTTCCACACGAGATCGTCGTTTGCTACTCTCAGTTGCTCATACATACTGTAAGTAGGAGGCAGAGCACATGGATGGGGCCAGCTCATTAAACGAGGTTTTATATGGTTGTTGGATTAGCCGACGTCTATCATTGCTGGTTCATTGTCACAACGCAGTTACTCTTTTACAGTCACATGACTGCATTTACTCCTGCATTGCTAGGGTGGGGGAAGGTAATTCATGACAATAATTGTGCCAACGTACTTTATTCTTTTAATAAAAGTCCAGTAGGGGTTTACACCCCTCCTGTTTCATAAAAAAAAAATAATTGTGCCAATGTCAAGTGTCACTGTCAACACGTACTGTTCCAAAAGATCTGTTGTTTAATCATATCCTTTAATCATTAAGGCATATTTAGAGATCAATTAGAGCTATCAACCATATGATATAACATTGACACATTGCAGTGCGATAGGTTTGTAGGTGTTTGACACATATATGCGTTTGTGACAGTTTTTTTCGATCTGTTGGATACATACTTGAAATATTGTTGAAGGATAGACCACTAACAGTGAAACTTCGCGTGTTTCAGGCTTGAGAAAACTGTTAGCTGCACGTGTTACAACCAGATCAGACACCTTGGATTTATGGGCTCAAAGGAGGTATATAATTCACTTGCCTTACTATTTGCGTATACCGATACCATTGCTCATTTGCACTGCTATGTCTAATTTATACTATGTACTAGAATCATGCCCGTGCGTTGCAACGGGAAAATAATAAAATCATGACATTTTGAGTTTAAACATGTTATACTCTAAAAAATGATTCTTTGAGTGCGGTGTTTGCAATTCTATTTGTATAGTCATTCATCAATTCCTTACGATGATGAAAAACGAAAGTACTCCAAAGATCATCCATTGTCATCAAGGAACAAAATACTGATCCAAAACTTTGCTAAATGGATGAGAAACAGTAGAAGAAAAAAATAAATTTCGGGGCATACATATTTCTTCTGCAACAACACACATCCTGAATGATATCTACAGATAAAGAGTAAAATGGTATAGTCACTTATGAAGTTACAGAGCTGGAGAATTTTTATAGGTGTCGACAGATTGAGTTGTGGTTTCTTCTTCCAATTTTTTTTTTTTGTAGTTTTAGGTGTGGCCTACAAAGAAAGGGGATTATAGGATATATAATATCCTGATATCCTTTTGTTTGTTTTTGATTGATTGAAACGGAGAAAATTGTAATTATTTGAAGATGTATATAACGATCGATAGTATGTTTTTGTACACGTGGGAGATAGTGGTGCTTTGAATGAGCTGAATTCTGACTCCTTGATGTGTCTTTTTCCCAGCCATTTCTGTTTTGTTTTACATTTGTATATTGGGCTGTTGGATTGCCATCCATCACTGAACGTCCGAACCCTAAAGCCCACATCGGGCCCATGCGCCTATCCTAGGATTCCCGGGTGGCTAAACTGCTGCTGCCGCCGCCGCCTAGGCTCCACCGCTCCACACGCTGCCGGCAGCCACGCACCATCCTGCTGCTCACGCGTCTCGCACTCACGAAGCCGCCCACGCATCACGCTGCTCGGTGCTCACGCGCCCATCCTCCGACGCCGCGGGAGACGAAGCTACGGCGCTTCCGCATCTTGCCCGGGCCGAGAGCCAAAGCGGCACTGTGGGAGAGGAAGTTGCGCCGCTTCCTGCCGTTCGCGAGCGCGGCATCCGGGCAGCCGGCGGCGAGAGCCAGAGCGGCCCTGCGGGTGAGGAAGCTGCATCGCTCCCTGCCGTTCGCGGGCTCGGCATCCGGGCAGTCGGCACGAACCAAGCAGCAAGCTACCCTGAGCGACGTCGAGTCACGTCCCGTAGTCCGTCGGGACGGCGTCCCGGCCATGTCCCTGTTCCACGAATCGGAACGAAGTTCCCTTACCCCGGCTACTAATACGGCGGCGGATGGTCAAGCGTGAGGCAACGTTGGCGGGGACGGATGGGGAAGGGGCCGGAGCCTGAAGGGCAGCGCGAGGTGAGGTGGGACCATGGCAGACGTGCGCCTGGCGCCCATGGCCCACATGTCGGCGCAAAAAGGAGTGACCGAGGCTTCACCACGGAGCGGTCGACGGGTCCAAGTGACTTTTATTGTAGTAGAGATATGAATAAAGTGATGCCTAGGTACCCTAATAAAATACCATTATCATATATAGAAGTGGGTTATTTAACGAACTACTATAGCGAAGGATCTGAAAGCATGTGTAGTTGACCTGTTTCATCACAACCTTTTTTGTTTTATGAAATTTTTAGGAAGCAATGAACTGTCAATTAGGGGTGCTTCATCCAACTTGAACGTACCCTAAGCTATAAGATGGTCCAGAATTAACAATTAAATTTAAAATTACATTGCAAAGCCTTTTTTTTTTTTTGAGGAAACATTGCAAAGCCTATTATTAGGTCGGTTTGGACAGTGGTTTTGCAATGTGCAGCATTGAATTTTCTTTCGAAAAGGCCATTTGTATAGCCGTCACGCATGCTACAAAATGAGGACTTGCAAAAAGTCATGGTAACTTCGACCATTATAATTCTGTGAAACAGAACAAGATTGGGAACCTATATATTTCATTTTTCGCATATAGGGAACATACAGCGACATTTCTTTTAAGTAAACGTTTCATTTTATTGCATGCATGGTCACCAAAAAGAGCCTTTTCATATACTTTAAGATCCAACAGACCAACACCAGTACACCACCCTCCAAATCCGTAATCTATACCTCTTATATAAACAAATTCCACTATAGAATTATCTCAACATGCAAGTTATCCACATAAGCAATCCACTAAGTAATCCACTAAACTTGTAATTATATCCAACTAGCACATGTAATCATGACAATCACCTCTTCATCCACTAACATACATTTAGTTATTCACATCGATATGTCATCAAACCATTTATCGAAATTTATTTTAAGATTATTTTATTTTTATAACTATAAATATAAATAGTTTATTTTTAAAAATTAACTGGAATCCCCGCAAAGAACGCGCGGGGTATTCTCCTAGTATAGGATACGACATAGGCTGACAGTTTGAAGAAGTTTGAGATCCTATACTGGACAATATTATAACTTAAGGTGCAATAGACCATATGCATTACTCCCTCTATTCTTCTAAAGTAAAACATGTTTTGATTTTTATTAAGAAAAAAAATCAAAAAATATTGAGCAAGTTTTTTTTACAGTCTATACGAGCAATATTTGTATAGCTAGCATTATTTGAATTTGGCGCATTCCTAAGTTAGAGGAATTCAGCTTAAAGAGAGAGAGAACATCTTACATTTAGAGTAAAATACAGGGTTGTTGGGTCGTTGTTCTTTAGCAGTTTATATTATTCTTTACTTTTGTGAAAAGGCAGTTTATTATTCTTTTGGCGCTGCGACTGCTAACCCGGAACATCTTGACTGATTATATAGGCTCGTGATCGGAACTCATGAGAAGCTGGAAATAGATGTCCTGGAATTTGATATGGTTGTCCAAATTGGACAGTGGGCACTGCATGTTTTCCACACGAGATCGTCGTTTGCTACTCTCAGTTGCTCATATATAACTGTAGTACAATAGGGAGCAGAGCACATTGATGGGGCCAGCTCATTCAACGAGGCTGTATATGGGTAGTTGGATTGAAGGCGACCGCCGTTTCATTTAATCTACCATCTACCAGCACTTATCAGCCAGTGATTCAGTCATATTTTTATCTCATAATAAATCAAGAGTAGCAAGAATGCAAAAACGATCAAACAAACAGCATTTAAGGTCCATTGTCACACAACATTTAAGGTCCATTGTCACTCAGCATTTAAACATAGTGCAGCTGGGTTTGCTCGACCGTGGCAGTATCCACGGTAGCAAATTCGTTTTCGTGCGTTCGAATCGTCCATCGATGGTTTTAGCTTGCCTAAGGCACTGTTAATTCTTGTCTTATGTTAATAAATGCTCCACCTACCAGCTGTAATGGTAGCTCGCAGTAAACAAAAGAAAGGAGGGGACGTCACGTCCTTACTGCCTTTCTAACGTCATTGTGGTCCTTAGACTGCCGCACTCATGGAACTCTATTTTCATTCCTCTAAAGGAATATTTCGTCCTGGTTAGCCAGATTCCTTACTTTATCCAACTTTCTCCCGCACTCATCCACCCTTTACAGTTTACTTTATATCAAATGTGGGACCCACTTATTAATATTTTTTCCTTTTCCTTTTTTTCTCTTTCTCTTTCCTTTTTTCCCCCTTTCTTTCCCCGCTCCTCTGTTTCTCCGCCCGGCCCTATCCTCCCAGCACTGGTGGCCGCGCAGCTCCATCTCCTGCTCCAGGCGGCCAGGGCCGGGTCGCCAAGGCCGGCGGCAGTGGCGGTGGAGGCCGCCTTCCCCGGTGGTGGCGGATCCCGGGCATCCCGAGCGAGCGGCTCCGGCATCTCGAGCGAGCGGCTGCGGATCCCGGGCATCCCGAGCGAGCGGGCTCCTCGCCGAGCAGGCTCCTCGCGGGCGGCCGGCCTCGCGAGCGCGGCGCCTCCTCCTCCTTCCTCTTCGTCCAGCGGAGCAGGCCCGGCGGCGCCGGTCCTTCTCCCTCGCCGGTCTGCTCCAGGAGGCGGGCTCAGGCGGAGAAGACGAGGACGCGAGCGACCCCCATCCTCCGTCCTCTTCGTCCAGCGGAGCAAACCCGGCGGCGCTGGTCCTCCTCCCTCGCCGGTCTGCTCCAAGAGGCGGCCTCGGGAGCGGCCATGGCGGCCCGTCGGCGAGCGCTCGCGCCTCCCCGCGCCGACGGCCTCCCTCGCGCGGCCGCTCTCTCTCTCCTCGCGCGGGCCCCGCTCCGCCTTTGCGTTCGGGCCGTACGTCACGCAAAAGTGGCGTCTCGGCGTCCGAACGCAAGCGTTGCGTAACGGTTAGCGTTGCCCGCTGCAGCGATTTGGGAACGCAAAAGCTTTTGCGTTCGCCAGTGCGGGTAGTCTTATCCTCATCTCCATTCCCATCGATTCTTCCTTCTCCCGTTGTTGGCGACGTCGCTGCGCTGCCGTGCTTGTGTGCGTCGTCGCCGCTGGTCATGTGCCGCCGCGTCTTTTCTGCACATCGACGCTGCTCTCCTACACCCACGCTGGCCTGTGGCCTTGTCCAAGGCGGTCGTCGTTGGTCCGTCTTGGCCGTCACTTTCGAATCTGTCGGCGCCGCCGCCGGCCCCGGCTCGGCATTCTGCTCGGCTTTGTCCCTGCTCCGGTTGTTGTTGCTCTTGGTCTCCACGCTTGCTGGCCTTCTTGTTTACTCTTACATTACTAGTGTGGGGAAGGTAATTCAGGACATTGTGTGTGTTTGCTACCCTGCCTCTAAATGGCCTAGTCGTCTAACCTGATTGTGCCCAGCCAGAGTTTGGTCCAATCGGTACGACGATCGTGTTTGGTTGTATGGCTGAGTAGAGACGAGCTGACACCAGAATGTGTTTGGTTGTTGGTTAGGGTGACCTTGGACCGAGAACATGGTAACCTTACCCCGAAACATTGCCTTGCCATTTTGTCGAACACTTGCAGGGCAAGCGGCAATGGCAAACACACCAGCCTCACAGTGCTTCCGTGGGTGATGGGCCCCTGCCGGCATCACCACGGTCGTCGTATCCAAATCTGAGGCCGGCGTCGCACTGGCAGGAAAGAAAGCAGGAGCAGCGCACGAAGAGGCGGTGCGCGCAGATCCACACGAAACTCATCGGCGTGCTCAAACCACGCGTCGTTTCCACGGGAAGGCGAGCGGCATCGCGGCCACCATCCACCATGTCAACCCTGCCCATGGCGAGCCAACAACGATGCGGGCATCTCAGCTCAGTGGTGGCGGCAAGGCCAAGCTCCGTCCCCAGCCATGGATGTGCGGCGCAACCTCCGAACCCAGAGCCCGCCAAAGCTCTGCTAAGCGTCCCATCACAGAGCGTACTCTGCTGCTTGCCTTGGACACCGGCGTTGCCACCACGGATCTTGCCTCGCCCTAGATTGCACGAAAAGAGCCCAAGCCTGCTCGCGCCAGACGCGTTCGCGCCATCCGTGCCTGCTACCGCCGTACAAATCCATCTAGTTCTTCTTCGGCAATCATGCCCGCGTCCGCGTCCCTTAACGACCTCATCTCCGGTGACATCTCACCCTAGCAAGCCCATTTGTGCTGGGCACGCCACGGACCTTGGTGAGGTCGAGGTCCGGGTCGACCTCGTTGGCGCCGTCAATGGAGAGGCGGATGTCAGTGCCCGAGTCGGCGGCGTCCTCGAGTGCGAGCAGCGGGATCCTGACGCGGGACGCATGGACCTCAGTCTTGAGGGAGGTGGGCACGCTGATGACACTAAGAAGTGCGCCAGCGCGGAGGACGCCGCCATGGTCGGACATCGACGGTGGGGAAAGCATGTGCGCCAGACTTCCATTCGAGTTGACGCCATGGCCGGACGTGCGAGCTCGACACGGCCAGGGGAAGGGCAGGCACGACAGTGTGAGGACCACCATGGCTGGATGTGCGAGTTGGAGGAAGAAGAAGGGAGAGGGAGAGGGCGAGGGCGAGAGCGAGAGCAGTGAGAGAGGGTGGGAGGATACGGTGCCCCCGAGAGCTCACCTGTCGCTCAATCGAGCCAGCCTCTGGAGATACGGTGGATTCCACCGTATAAATGGAGCCTGACCAAGCTGCTTTAAGTTCCATGCAGCACGAAACTTGAAGCTAGGCCAACCTCACCAAACATGCATATGGGCTTCCGGGACACAAATGGCCGGCTCGGGCCACCTTTCAAACACGTCCATTGTGCCAACATCAAGCGTCATTGTCAACAGGTACATATGATTTTGAGGCACACTTTTAAGTCTTTTTGCCACATGGAGAAAAGCATCCAGGACAAAACAGCTCTGGCTGCCTTCATATGTCTTGTATTAATAACTCTAATGGTTCTTATAAAGAACACCTTGTAAGCTGCAGGGAGAAACTTGGTTTGGGGTAGTGCATTATATTAATCAACAGCTCGAATGGTTCTTATAAATACACCTTGTAAGCCGCAAGGCAAAAAGGAAATGCGATGATATGACATTATGAGATATAAAATGAATATAGTTCCCATAAAAAAAAACAGCTTGCTCAACATGGAGAACTTAGAATAATCCAATTAGAAACTATTGGGGAGATGGGGGCTGAGCCTCACCCCTTCTACGTAAAAAAGCCCAATGGCTACATAGATTTAAGGACTTGTATATAAATTTATAACTTAAAAGAGTAGGGAGGAAGATTTTCTCCTCCCACCTCTTCTATAAATAGAGCCCATGGGCAAGCGGGAGAGGGGGCTCCTCTCTACACACTGTTTGAGCATTCCCCCTCCACTCTTCATTTCCTGTTTAAGACTAAGTCTGAGCAGAACCTTTACCCTAGAGAGGGTACCATCGCCATATCTAGAGAGGGTATCTTCGTCATAGTTGGTGAGGGTAGAGCAAAAGTCTTACACCTCAATAAAAACCCAACTAACATCAAGATATAATTTTTTTATTCATTCATTCTCATTAGATACGCATACAAGTATAAGAACTTGGACTAATCTTATTAGAAATTAGACAAGGATATCTAGATACAAAATTCAGCCGCGGAACATATTTTGAAATCTATGTGCACCAAATAGACACGTTTTCTAGTTAACAAAAAAAAGTCTAGCAAGAGCAACTATGAGTATTGGTTGATCAAAAATCAATATCGGTATGGGTATTATTGGTTGATCAAAATCGACTAGCTGCTCCATAAACAAATGCTAAAAAGATTAGAAACAAAGAGTAAGTGTTAGTAATTAGATGCAGGGATGTCCGAATTACAACGATGTATTAGAAATCAGAAATATTACACGATGCCCATAGATGGTTACCGGACAACGCGATGGCTTGGTACGAGTACAAAACCGCGGATAAAACACTGGCATGAACATAGGCACGCGTCCACTCACAATAGATTTGCTCTATATAGCAACCAGAGAAATGCCTGTAGTGCACGGAGTACACGGTGCCAGGATACTTTTACCGCTGTAATTTTACGATTTTAGTAAAATGCGCGAAAAAGGACCCGCAAGAACACACGCAATAGAATGCAAATACAAATACAAATCAAACAGTAGAGTGTCACGGCCATGGCAAGCAAACTCGCTACCACATAGATGCTCATAGATGATAACCAGTGGCTTGGCACAAAGAACAGCGACAAAACACCGGCAAGAAAATGGAAGCCACTCGTCCAATCATCGTACCGTATTGAAGAAGCGGATCTGGCCAGAGAAGGGGAAGACGACGCTCGTCGGTGCCGGCTCCTCGTCGGGGCGACGCCGGTGTTGGAGAACCAGCTTTGCGGACGGTGGATCTCCTTGTTGGCTTCGGGCTCGCAGATCTCCAGGCTTGACGATGCATCTGCTCCTTCTTCACAGCTATTTTGGGGCACGGCAAGAGTCGAGCGGGGAGGGAGGGTGCGAGGGCGCGGTCGAGCATGACTTTGCTTAAGCAGTGGTGTGAGGGCTTCTCTTGATCAGGCGTCGACGCCTTCTTATAGCTATGGTTGGTGGGTGTGACAGGAGATGGAGACGAAGGTGTGACTGGAGGTGTGTGTGAGAGAGGACTGCCAAAATGGGCAAAACGTCACATTGATAAGAGCAAGATTGTCTTAAGAAAAGAAAAGCATATTGCAGCTGCCTGTTGTTGCAGAGTTCAGAGAGCAGTTGGCCAGAGACTTTAGAAAGCATTCCTTTACAAGCCGTTTTGAAAAAATTAACAGTAAACGCCAGTGATGCCTACTTGGGTGTTGGGAGTAGATATTGGCTATTGTATGCCGATAATAAGCCAACATAGAAATTTATATAGCGTAGGTATGCATTAGGCTACTTCTACTTCCAGAGGTGAGTCAATCTGTTTTGTCACCGTCATATTAGTTTACTATTTGTTAGATTGTCTCTAACGGACTATCCACCACGTTACCTATATCCAAAATACATGGTAGGAGTGGAAAAAATACCCTCCGACACAGAGTAGACAAAGGAGAAACCAATGTTGGGTCGATGGTGAGAGGAGCACAACACTGTGTCTCATCCTCCTCAACCCAAATATGTGCCATCAAAGTGAAGGGCACCGCATGTTTTGCACACTATCAAGAACGTTTGGTACTCAAAACTTAACCAGATGATCCATCAGTTGCACATACATAACTGTAAATAATATTGAAAATTCTCCGCATGTTGCCGCCGGTATGCAAGAGAAAATACGAATAAATCTGATTACGTGTTAGCCTCGTTATAGAAGTGAAATTAATAGTGGGGTAGAATGGACATGAGAGTTTAATGATGGAAGGAGTCGTCATGGAAGTGGCTTGGTGCATTAAAGGAACCAAGTGAAAGACAATAAGATGTCTCTTGATGGTTGTCTGAGTAAATCAATCCTTAGAGTTGTTTTAAGTTAATTTTTTTTACCAAATTTATAGAAAAAAGAACGCAGATTCTTAAGACACCAAAGTTCATTAAAAAGCATACATCGACAAATTTGATTATAACCCACTAAGGGCTTATTACAAAACCAACAGTCCCCTAATTTTAGTTTGGGAATGTTCACCAAATAGACAATCCTCTTTATTGCTATTGTTATTTGATTCTGGTGCAAACAGAGAAAATATCAGTGTGCTAATTCTTCATAAGCAAGGCTAATTGATTGATCGTTGTTGGGTAGAACTTGGCGTCATTGTGATCGATTTGATGTAATCCGTCCTGACCTTCTTCAGAGCCACCACCACATCCTTCATCGTCATTCTTTGCTCAGGCGAGTCAGCTGAACAGAGCAAACCTAGCTCCACCATTGCCACAAGAAAGCGATTCAAGCTGTTGGTAGCAGAAGCATCATCTACTAGAAGACGACCGTCCATGACCTGGACAAGCCCTTCAGGAAATGCCTGATGGACCCAATGCCTGAGGCTTAGTCCACCAACAAACATAACATTTGTGGGTCTTTCTTCCCGGTAAAGACTTCAAGGAGCATGATCCCATAGCTAAAAACGTCGCTCTTCCGTGAAGCTTTTCCAACAGAGCCATACTCTATTCATGAAATTCATACATAAAAACAAATAAAAAAGATGGAACAACAGCATTACATATATGCCACATGATTGTTAGTGAGACAACTTAATGCTGCATGGTTATTATTGATTGATCCAAGTTAGGAATAACATTGTTTTCCCCAAAAAACAGAAATCTCTAACACCTTGCAGGTGGTCTCTTCATGTGCTTCAATTGGTTGCATTTTTGGTTCTAACTTCAATCAATGCAAAGAATGACGTCATAGCTATTGGAGCAAGTGGTATGTTAGAAAAAGCTAGCTATCATAGAGGTGTTTGCCTCACATGGATGGATGTTTAACAATAGGATCTGTGCAAGCTGAAATTGTATGTTTATCTTAGTTGCCAATGTTATTGCTGCTATTAGTTGGGCATTTAGTCGGCTTAACAAATAAAAATTATGTAATTAATTAATCATTTGGTTTGCACCTTTGATGCAGCATGTAAAAGGAGTATAATAGGTACTGGCTTAGTACCTGGTGCCATGTACCCAATTGTTCCAGGCATGCTTGCAGAGATCATGGAATTTTCATCACCAAGCAAGATCCTTGCAATGCCAAAATCCGCCACATGCGCAGTCATGTCCTCATCAAATAGCACATTGCTAGGCTTCAAGTCGCAGTGTAGGACCACCTCACAATGTTCATGGTGTAATATTCCATCGCCATCGACACATCTAGCATGATGTCCCAGCCTCTTTATGAACCCCAGTTGCATTCCTCTGTTGGAGTGTAAGAGCTCCTCTAAGCTCCCATTGGGCATGTACTGAAGCACCAGCGCTCTGAAGTCTAGATTTGAACAGGTGTTCAATATCTTTATCAGGTTGCGATGTCGAGCCATTCGGAGCACACAACACTCCGCATCAAACCTTGCAATAGCTTGTTCCATATGCATGTGTATAACTTTTATGGCAACCACCAAACCATTGCTCAGGTGGCCCTAAAAAACTTTCCCAAAGCTTCCAGACCCCCAACATGTTAGCATCACTGAAATTTTCGGTAGCACGAGAGAGCTTATGGTAGGAGACTAATTGATGATTAACCATTTCAACCATACCAGCAGAATTCCCTTGAAGCTTCTTAACTTTGTTAAGCCTTATACATAGGCAGGAAGTTATAGCTCCAAGTCCAACAGATATGATGATTGTGGGGAGTAAATACTTTAGAATGTGAGCATAGCTCCGATGAGTAAATGATTTGCTTGGGCATGGAGAAAACCCTAAGCGTAAAGCGCCACATAGCCCTGAGTTCCCCTCCAAGGATCGCCGCATGATATTTGAGAAGACACCTCCTTCTGGTATCTGACCTTGAATATTATTGAAGGACAAGTTCAAACTAGTGAGTATGGTAAAATTAGCCAGGTACTTTGGGATGGCTCCGGAGATATTGTTATGGGACAGGTCCAAAGTTTGCAAGCTTGTCAGATTCTCAAAAGAGGGTGGAATCGGGTCAAGAAACAAATTGAGTGACAGGGTTCAGGTAGCTCATCATCTGAAGCTGGCCAAGTGAATCTGGCAGGCTTCCAACTAAGTGGTTGGCAGACAAATCCATCATGTTCAATTGCTTCAAGCTTATATCAACTGGTAATGCACCACTTAGCAAGTTTCGAGATAGATCTACGGCGAGAAGCCTATCAAGGCAAAACAAGCTCGGTGGGATGGTAGATGTGAACTGGTTATCAGAAAATATTAGGATCTCTAGCTTGGTGAGATTACTGATACCGCTAGGAATGGAGCCAGAAAATTGGTTGCTGTCAAGGTATATGATTTCAACATTCTTCAGGATTGCAGCATTTGAGGGAATGGAGCCAGACAGCCTATTTCCACTGAGATCAAGCCACTGGATACTCTCCATCATCATGATTGGTTCTGGAACTGGGTTCTGATGCTGGTTTCTTGCGAGGTCTAGAATCTCAAGACCAGTCATGTTAGAAAACGTAGCTGGAATATCACCAACAATCATGTTATTGGATGCATCGAAAGCTTGCAGATAGCTTGAAAGGTTCCCAACATGGTCCGGAACGAGGGTCCCCGTGAAATGATTCGTGTGGAATTGAAGTGCTGAAAGCATCCTACATTTTGAAAGAACAGACAGGAATTTGAGATCCCCTTGTAGGTGGTTTCCTGCGAGTAGAAGTTCCGTCAGTGAGTTCATGTCACCGATCGTCATAGGCAGCGGTCCATCCAACATGTTTTGTCCCAGGTTCAGGTACGCCATGTTAGACAGGTTACCGAGAGAAGCAGGAACGGGTCCAGTCAGTAGGTTGCTGTAAAGATTCAACACTGAAAGTTGGCGTAGCTGCCCAAGCTCTGGTGTGGAATGGGTCCTGTAAGGTTACATGAGTGGAGTTCTAGCAGACGTAGCATTTGCTGAGTGCAGCTGGGATTGGAGCTGCGTCGAAGTGATTCTCATACAGGCTGATGACTTGGACAGCCATCAGCTGGCCGAGCCATGCAGGGTCGATGCCCTGAAACAAATTCACGGACAGGATGAAGCTTTGGAGGCGCCCGCAAGCTGCAAACCCGGATGGAATTAGACCGCTGAATTGATTTTGATAGACTGAAAAGAACTCCACAGCAGGGAGGCTGAAACTCGAGTTGCCCGGTGCCAATATGGCCCCGGACAATCCATTGATTGCCAGGCTCAGAACACGCAAGGCAGACATGTTGAAGACGCCTGGTGGCACTGGCCCGGAGAGATTGTTCACCTGCAAGCTAAGGTATTGCAGCAGTGGCAACGAGCCGATGCAACGTGGAATCGGCCCCGAAAGGCTGTTGTTGCCCATGGCGAGGTCAGCCAGCAGGGGCGTGTTGTTGAACAAGCCGTTCGGTATAGAGCCGGTGAGGTAGTTTCTCTAGATGTTCATGGCGCGGAGCTTACGCAGGCGCCGGAGGTCCGGTGGGATCGGGCCGGAGAGGTGGTTGAACTGGATCGGAGGTGGCCAAAGGAACGAGCTGGAGCTTGAGGTGAACGAGCTGGAGCTTGCTGAGGTTGTCCATGGCGGCTGGGATGCCACGGTGCCACCAGACATGGTGGTTGAGGAGCTTGAGGCGACGCAGCCTGCCGATCTCGCCTGGATTGCGCCGGCGAGGCTGGTGTTGGTGAGGTTGAGCACGGAGATAGTTAGCAACAAGGGATCGGCCACTGCTGATGAAGATGACGACGAGCGACACATCGTGGACAACAAGAACGCAGGAACAGATGGGCGCGAGCCGGACGCGGTCACCAACCCGGAGCATGTCGCACGCGCCAGACGTTCCAAGCGCTCGCGCCAGCCAAACCAGCTCATCGCGGGACTGGAGTGGGTGTGAGGATCGCGTGCTCGCGGCTGCGTCCGCTAACCTGGCATTGAGCCGTGTATAAATGGCCGATGGCCGAAGAGAGAAGACATCAACAATTAAACAACCCAGAATATTAATCATTCCTCCGACACCTCGCGTGTTCATGCTTCCTACCCCTGCTCCTGCTTGCTAACTGATCCCCAATTCTATGCTTCTATCCCCAATTTCTATCTGAGTTAGCCTTCGTGCTAACAAATTGGTACCAGCTCCTCTATTCCGGATTACGATCGAAATTCTCAATCGATTCACAAACTGCTACGGTGTGGTTCTTCTCGGAATCAAGCAGTGAGCTGCTGTTTCAATTCCTGAGGCCCTGTAATTCCGTAGTGCCGTGATCGACGACAGAATTCGCAATCTGGATTTATCGAACAATTCCCCACCACCGCTGCCGCCACCACCGCCACCGCCCAAGCCGCCGATCCGCCTACACTACACTCGCCGCCGCCAACAACCAGACATGAGTTCCGAGATGCAGCAGGTGCTGGCGAAGATCCAGAAGCTGTCGACGACTACCACCAAGCAAATCGAAGACACGCAGAAGCAGGTCGGTGAAGTGAACACCAATCTTGACCGTCGCATCAAGGATTTCGGTGATGCTGTCGACAAGTGCTTCGACGAAGCGGAGCACGCCATCGAGCAGCGCATCATCGACGCCGAGCTTCGCCAGGATGGACGGCTGCACTCCGTGGAGGAAGGCTTTGAGAAGTGGCGCATCGAGCACGACAACACCATCAACGACCTCCGCCTGCACCTCGCCAAGTTGGATCGCTTCATGAACCGCGTCGTCGTCGAGTCTGGAGGAGTTATGGTGACTACTACCGAACCCCCGATCCTCGACTCGTCGCCGATGCAGTCCGAGCACATCGCTCAGGACGGTTGGGAGCAGCATGCCGCGACTTCACCTGCGAGCTATGAGGCTGCTCGGCCCAGCGGGCACGGTGTTGAACACCACCACCGGGAGAGTGAACATGGGGTCGTTACTACCATGGTTCATTCCCCGGTCACAGGTACGATATACTCCTCTGTGCCAAATCCAAAACCTCATGGGACTGCTTCTGATTTGATTCACTTCCACAATCGACCTCCTGATCCAATACTGAACCCCACGGGCCGGTTGCCGAAGCTGAATTTTCCTCAGTTTGATGGCACCGATCTGCAGTACTGGATTACTTGCGCTGAGGATTATTTTGCCATGTACTCAGTAGATGCTTCTGTGTAGATTCAGTGTTCTAGGATGCAGTTTACAGGGCTAGCTAAGCATTGGGTTCAGTCTGTTAGGAAGGAATTAGAGTCCATGTCTTGGTCAGCTTTCTGTCAGGCTTTGCGTAGGCGTTTTGATAGGGATTAGCATAACTTGCTTTTGCGTCAGATGAATCGCGTGCGTCAGCAGGGTTCTGTTCAGGAGTACATAGATCGTTTTGCTGAGCTGTTTGATCACCTGACAGCCTATGATTCTTCCATCCACGCTAGAAACCACATAATCAAGTTTGTTGATGGCCTGTATCCTGACATTAGAGCTGTGCTTATGGTTCATCAGCCGGATACACTTGATGCTGCGTATACCTTGGCCTTACTGCAGGAAGAGGCGGTCGATGCTCCTCGTCGGGGTCATTTTTGGGCCGGCAAGGGCGGTGCTATACCACAGAATGCTGGTCTGAAGACTGACAAGTTACCAGCTGCTCATCCTGCTGACAAGCCACATGTTCAGGCCAAGCCATTCGAGCGAAGATTGGGTGATCTCAAGGCTTATCGCCGAGCGCGGGGTCTCTGTGATAATTGTGGTGAAAAATGGTCTCGTGAACATAAGTGTGCTGCTCAGGTACCTCTTCATGTCCTCGAAGAAACTTATGCCCTGTTTTCTGAAGAATACATTGTTCCTGATCTGGCAATACAAGATGAAGAGGAGGATGGGGCCACTGAAGTATGCAATTGTCTAGCTGTTGAAGCCACTGCTACACCTGGGCCCAAAACTCTACAATTTCAGGGTATGTTTCATTCAGTACCGATCAGAATTCTTGTTGACTCTGGCAGCACTGTCCTTCATAAACAATGAACTAGTATCCAAGCTTGATCTGCATACTGCCCATTGTGATCCTATATCTATTAGTGTGGCTAATGGGGATATGATGCATTGTTCTGCTGTTATTCCTCAAGCTTGTTGGTCTGTCCAGCCGTATTCTTTTATGCATGATCTCAGGGTGCTAGCAGTTCCGAACTATGATGGCATTTTGGGCATTGATTGGCTCAGATTATTCAGTCCAATGAAGGTTGATTGGGACTCCAAATGGTTGGGTATTCCTTATAAGGGCAAGACAGTATATCTGCATGGGATTGGTGCATCTATGGACATATCTGCTGATGATTTGGTGGTTCTGCTGACTATCATGACTGAGGAAGCATCTTCTTCACATGAGTCCACTACACATCCTGCTATTCTTCAGCTTCTATCTGAATTTCCTGAAGTAACAGCATCTCCCATTGGGTTGCCTCCACAGAGAAACTGTGATCACAAGATTCCTTTAGTGGAGGGTGCCAGACCTGTTAATGTTCGGCCATACAGGTACCCACCTGCATTGAAAAATGAAATCGAAGCTCAGATTGAATCAATGTTGCAACAAGGAATTATACAACCAAGTGTCTCTCCATTCAATTCTCCAGTTATGCTTGTCAGGAAAAAGGATGCATCCTGGAGATTCTATGTTGATTATAGATATTTAAATGCATTAACTGTCAAAAATGCTTTTCCCATACCAGTCTTTGATCAACTGATGGATGAGCTGGCTGGAGCAAAATATTTCTCTTCTTTGGATCTTCTATCAGGGTATCACCAAATCAGGCTGGCTGAAGGGGAGGAACCAAAAACTGCATTCTCTACACACATTGGCCATTATGAGTTTAAGGTGGTGGCTTTTGGTCTTTCTGGTGCTTCTGGTACTTTTCAAGGGGCCATGAACAATACACTGAAACCAGTTTTGAGGGATTGTGCCATAGTCTTCTTTGATGATATCTTAATTTACAGTCCATCATTTGAGCAGCACTTGGTAGACTTGAGAAAGGTGTTGCAGTTGCTCCAGCAAGATGACTGGCATGTAAAGCTCTCTAAATGCACCTTTGCTAAGAGAGAAATTGCCTAACTGGGTCATGTCATTAGTGAGAATGGGGTGGCTACAGATCCTAGTAAAATTGAAGCTGTGGTGTCTTGGCCAACACCATCCTCAGTTAAAGAGTTAAGAAGTTTCTTGGGGTTTGCTGGATTCTACAGAAGATTTGTCAAGCACTATGCTATCTTAGCTCAACCCCTGAATGCCTTGCTAAAGAAGAATGTGCTATTTGTGTGAAGCTCTGATCATGACAAAGCATTTGCTACACCTAAGCATTAGTTATGCAATGCACCAATTCTTGCTCTACCTGACTTTTCTAAGCAGTTTTGCATTGAAACTGATGCATCCAAGTTAGGGGTTGGAGCTGTGCTACTTCAGGAAAACACACCAATTGCATTTCTGAGTAGAGCTTTGGGGCCCAAAAATCAGGGGTTACCTGCTTATGAGAAAGAATTTATGGCCATTCTCATTGCTGTGGACCACTGGAGATCTTACCTGCAGTTGGGAGAATTTCTAATCTTCACTGACCAGAAAAGCTTAATTCATATCAGTGATCAGAGGCTACACACTTACTGGCAGCAGAAAGTATTCACAAAGTTGCTTGGATTGCAATACCAGATTATATACAAGCCTAGATCTGACAATAGAGTAGCTGATGCATTATCTCGAAGAGGTCAGCCAGAACAAGTGGCTGCTATATCTGCTCCAGTACCTCTATGGCAAGAAGAAGTTAAAGCAAGTTACATGAATGATCCACATGCCCAGCAATTGCTGTCTAAGTTAGCTGTGAATGAGATGTCTGACCCTGTGTACACTCTTAAACAAGGGTTGCTAAGGTACAAGGGTAGATTGTGGGTAGGACCTGATTCTACTTTGCAAATGAAAATCATTGAGGCTTTTCACTCTTCACCTGTTGGTGGTCATTCTAGATTTCCTGCAACATACCAGAGAATCAAAGTGTTGTTTGCCTGGACTGGAATGAGATCTATGATCATGCAGTTTGTGAAGTCTTGCCCAACCTGTCAGCAGGCAAAGCCTGACCGAGCTAAATATCCTGGCTTGCTGCAACCATTGCAAGTGCCAACAATGGCCTGGCAGTGTATTTCTCTAGACTTTGTGGAAGGTCTACCACAGTCTGGTGGCAAAGATTGTATCTTAGTGGTTGTGGATAGATTCTCCAAATACAGCCATATCATTGCTCTGTCCCACCCTTTCACTGCTCTGACAATAGCTAAGGTGTTCATGAAAAACATATACAAGTTACATGGGCTTCCACAATCCATTGTGTCTGACAGAGATAGAGTCTTCACAAGTCAGCTATGGCAAGAATTGTTCAGGCTGGCCAAGGTTTCTCTGGACATGTCCTCGGCCTATCACCCTCAGTCTGATGGCCAGACAGAGAGAGTTAACCAGTGCATGGAAACATTTCTGAGATGCTTTGTCAATGCTACCCCATCCAAATGGTTTGATTGGCTCTATCTTGCTGAGTTCTGGTACAACACAACTTGGCATTCGGCTCTGGGGTACTCCCCTTTCTTTTTTCTCTATGGTCATCACCCAAGGCATTTTGGAATTACAGCTGATGATACTATAAACATCAAGTCCCTAGAGGAATGGATGCAGGACAAATCTCTGATGACCAATCTGATTCAACAGCATCTGGGCCGAGCTCAAAAGAGGATGAAGTCTCAGGCAGATAAAAAGAGATCAGAAAGACAATTTAAAGTGGATGATTGGGTTTACCTAAAGCTGCAACCCTATGTTCAGTCCTCTTTGGCTCCAAGGGCTAATCAGAAACTGTCTTTCAAATTCTTCGGGCCATTTCAAGTGATCCAACGCATAGGGCAAACTGCTTACAAACTTCAGCTGCCTGCTTCTTCAACCATACATCCAGTGTTCCATGTGTCTCAACTCAAGTCGGCTCTTCCAGTAGCTCAATCCATATGCCAATTGCCATCAGCCTTGGATGGCCTGCAAGTGCCTCTGAAGATTCTGCAGCAACGGGTTGTTACTACTGACAATGTTGTGATTCCACAGGTGCTAGTGCAGTGGTCTGGACTTCACCGATCCCTGGCCACCTGGGAAGATCGTGAGGCGCTCAAGCAACGGTTTCCGCGTGCACCTACTTGGGGACAAGCAGTACCTCTTCGGGGAGGGGATGTTAGCAACAAGGGACCAGCCGCTGCTGATGAAGATGACGACGAGCGACACATCGTGGACAACAAGAACGCAGGAACAGATGGGCGCGAGCCGGACGCGGTCACCAACCCGGAGCACGTCGCACGCACCAGACATTCCAAGCGCGCGCGCCAGCCAAACCAGCTCATCGCGGGACCGGAGTGGGTGTGAGGATCGCGTGCTCGCGGCTGCGTCCGCCAACCTGGCATTGAGCCGTGTATAAATGGCCGATGGCCGAATAGAGAAGACATCAACAATTAAACAACCCAGAATATTAATCATTCCTCCGACACCTCGCGTGTTCATGCTTCCTACCCCTGCTCTTGCTTGCTAACCGATCCCCAATTCTATGCTTCTATCCCCAATTCCTATCTGAGTTGGCCTTCGTGCTAACAGAGAGGTTACTGAGGTGAGGGCAGCTTGGCAGCCACGCGCTGCTGCCGCCTTCGACCACCGCAGGAGACGCCCACCCATTGGCAGAACGATGTGCTGGCCGTCCAGCTGCTGCCGAGGATGCCGGCGGGGTCGGAGAGCTGTGCCTTGAAAGCCAGCAGTGCAGCGAGGTCACTGCTGCTACCGTTTCGCTTGCTTGGGCAGCCTGAACATGAAGAAGCTGTGGCGGCGATGGCTGTGGAGGTGGAGATGATCAGCAACAGCAATATGGATATGCAAACTGGAAAACTAAGTGATGCCATGTTTTGAGGTGTAGAGTAGTGTATAGTGTAGTGCATTTGCAGCAAGAGTGTGCAAGCAATGGGGGTTTTGAATTAACATCCATCCAAAGACTTGACCACTGGTCAACCTAAGTTGCAAGCGCAGGAAACACAAGAGTTTGGACGCACAAGTGGCAAGTTCCATGTTTGATAGTGGAATGGCACTGTGGCCAATGCCACAAGCTTTGCAACACGCCAGTAGAGATATTGGAGAATAAAGTTCTCATGTCATTTCAGAAGGAAATAAAGTTCTCACGTCATTTCAGAAGGAAATAAAGTCCTCACTGAAACCCTATTTGATGAATAGCTTGTACCCATCGTGCACTAGATGCTATGTGGAAATTAAAGTTGGCATTTTGGGAAGTGGTGGTGAATGATTAAAACTTGAAAGTTTTATGAGTACCTACTAAGGAATTTTCAGTCCTGACATTGAGGCGTCCAAAAGATAGAGTTCAACTGTACCATTTTTTACTCCCTCCATTCCAATTTACAGTTCCAAGTTGATTTTGGCCCCTGGGCCACTATCCAAATGTTGTGAATCACCCGGACCGGTTTACACACCAATAGATAGATAATGAAAGTAATAAAAAAATGGATAACCAACAATGAACTGGATGAAAAATATATTAAAGTAGTGAAAGGCATACATGAGGTTCCATCTTTATGAAACAACTGAACTGATGTATATCAGCAGAGTTTTACAGTATTGTAGGACAGACCCACACCCACCACATGCATAACTTTTATGCATAAATATAACTTATGTGCAATTAGAGCATCTCCAAGGGACTTTGCAAATGGACTTTGCATTTGAGAATTTGGCAAAAAGCTCAAAAAGAGGGGTCCAATGGTTTTGCATTTGTGTTTTGCATTTTGGGCGAGTTGGCATTTGAGGGAGGAGAATTGGCAAAAATGCCAAACCTTCCACAGCTTGGCAAACGCCGATTCCGCGCAAATCTCGTGCATGCAACCGGACTCCCGCGCGAAGGATGTTGGGCGATGGAAATTTTTTCGCAGCCGGGTCCACTTTGACAAATGCGAAGTTAATTTGCCAACTCCCTTGGAGTAGTCCTATTTTTAGGCTTTGCATTTTTATTTGGTAGTTTGCAAATACCAATAAATGCCAACTCTATTTGCCAAGCCCCTGAATCCATCCACTAACCCACAACAATGACACCGGCAATCCGTTTCACCACCCATCCATATCTGAACAAACTAAAATTTGTGATAATCTAGACTGGGTGGATAGATGCTTACATGTTTGGCCAGGCGTCATACATTGGTTCAGTCGTTTCAGAATCAGAAGTGGGGTGCCGCAGGCGATATAACTGAATCAAGTCCAAACCAAACACGCACATAATCCACCCGTGCTTTGAATTAAGTTCAGAGAATGGACAGGAGAACGGGGAACGGGAATTTACCAGTGCTGAAAGCCCCATCATACAGTCAGCGGAGCGAGGAGACGCCGGATTACGGTCCTGATGGCTGGCACCCGTGCACGGCCGTGTCCAAGCCGGGACAGCGGACGCCGGCACGCCGCGACTCCCAGGCCCCAGGCGGGGCAGCCGCCAAGCGGCCAGCGCGCCTCCGACAAGCCATGGCCCCATGGGCGACGGCCGAGCATAGAGGCATTAGAGCTCCATTGGAAATGGGCCGTTTCTGTTGCCCAGCGGGTTTAGGTTCCCGAAATGGGCCGAAAGACGTGTGAGCCCAATCGGTCCACAAACAAAGGATGGGATGTGTATTATTGGGCTCGGACAAAAAGAAATGTGCATCTGAGCTATCATTAGTCCATGACGACTCGGATGACTTGGATCACTTTCTTCTGCCTATAGGGGCTAAAGCATAGTTTTACGAGTACTCCGTGCTCTACTTTGCTGTCCACGCCCAGCTATCGCTTCTGTAGCTTGGAAGCCAATTGTTCTTGGATACACCGCAATGATGATGATGCTAGGCTAGGATTTTTCATACGGCATGTGTCACGGATCACAACAACATCCTTTTTCTTTGGATGCTCGAAAACCTACTGCTCACTTTCTTATAGGGGAAACATGTGCCATTCCGTGTCGAAATGGCAAATGCTCTAGTTAACTATGCGTCAACTCAATCTACAATCTTCGTTTATCTTTTTTACTATGAAATGCCAAATTCGCAAGTGCTGTTTTTTCCTAAACAAAAACATGACAATGGGGAAATTATTAGGCATTAATGGGAACCATGCTTACACTAGCTATGATCTTAGGCTAGTCTCAATGGAGGTTTTATGGGCGTTTCATGCACATTTAATATAGCGACACATCAGCATAGAAGGATGTTTTGCATGAAATGGAGAGGAGAGCGAGTAAAATCGTTTCACCATGGTGAAACGCGGTAGCGGTGTTTTCAACGTCTTGGTAACTGGGTGAAACGAGCACTGAGGCATTTCATGGCTATTTTTGGGGTGAATTGAGCATGTCTACGGCGGGGATAGGAGAAAAAAGAGACGCATGGGTCCATGAAGATTAAAAATAGTTCTATAAATCAGTGCAATGAAATTTGCATTGAGAGAGGTATCCGTTTCACAATAAGTTTCATGTTTTTGGAAACCGTGAGATCAAACGTTGCATTGAGACTAGCTTAGGGCATTCACAGTGCAGACTCTACCACAGAGTCCAAGACTATTTATTACCCTCATATTTATTGTGTTTTGCTGATGTGGCGTTATATTTATTGAAGAGAGAGGCAGAAAAATCAAGACTCCAAGTTTTATTTAGACTCCAAGTCCACAATTTTTGAGATAAATATACTATCATATCAACAAAATACAATAAATAGGGGGTAATAAATAGTTTTGAACTCTGCAATAGAGTGTTGCATTGAAACTGCCCTTATGAGCCTAGGGTGACGATTGCACTACACAAAGCAAGCTATGATCTAACAAGCCTAACGTGACAAAGACGTACTCCCTCTGTCTCCTTGAAAGAATCAATTTCTAGTCTAAAACGTTGTATCCCAAAGAATTCTGGAGATGAGCGGTCCACCAATCCACATTAGTCTATCTCTCCTCCACTTGAAATCGTTATTTCTAGAGCCGACACTTGAAATCGTTGTCGTCCCTGTTAACGAGGCAGGCCTGAAAATTTTAGAGGCGATTTCAGGTACCAGGTGTATTATCTGTTGATTTTTTTTATTAATTAGTTATGCATGATTGCGTACTGATCGGCAAAATAGGAATAATGGTGTGTTGTTCAAGTCATCATTACCTCATCACGTGCTACTGCTAGTAGTGGATATCTGTAGGAGCGAGCTTCTGTTTAGCCTTTTCGTTGGGTTAGTGGTGAGTGGTGTGATGGTCAGTTCGCTAATCTTCCTCGGCCTAGCTTGATAACTTCGACTGGAATCTTGTTGGTACTTCTTCTTTCCGGCCAAGAGTAGCCAACTACCACCACCTTTCGATAGGCTGTAGCTTGAAAGCTAAATCTTGGATACGCCCGCCAATAAAAGGCAATCAACCAACATAACTCAAGTGCAACTATCATAGATCACGCAACATGACTCAAATAATAAAAAGCCTAGCTCTCTTTCACAAAATATACTCGAGTGGCATGGCAATCAGCTCCTGGGGATATTTCTTCCTGGCAATCAACATTTTTTTCTGGGCTGTATAGTTTAAAGGTGCATAAGAAAATGATTCACAAAAAAAGGTGCATAAGAAAATGGTTATTATATGTATTATGAAACCAGAAAATTAATTATTTTATATTTTTAGGATGTAATTTAAAGGTGCATAAGAAAATGGTTATTATATGTATTATGAAACCAAAAATTAATTATTTTATATTTTTAGGATGTACTTTAAAGATGCATAAGAATGATGGGTATTATGTGCATCATTCTGAAACCATATTTTTTCTAGGACGTAATTTAAAGGTGTATAAGAGTGATGACTATTATGTGTATTTTTAAACCACAAAAACTAGTGCTGCGGCAAAAATGTTTGTCTCCTACCCACAGTTGACAAGCAGCATAGAGCCCCCATCAACCAGGGTAACAACTCAACGCTAATCTCTCTAAGAGAGTTTCCGAGGATATATGTCTTGTATTCTTGGGATTTTTTTTTTTCAAAGGGGTGGGGGGGGGGGGGGGGACACATGTACATTCATGGGTGATGGAAAAGGAGGCGAGTGTTGGGCTGAATGCGAATCCGAACAGGACTATATTGAACCCAATGTGAGTTCGAGTAGGTCGAGATGCCACTAGGTTATTGGACTGAACAAAAATTTAGAGATGATAGAATTTTTGACTTTTTAATAGTAATATCTAATATGTATAGATATAGAGTAAATCAGTTTATATCTACTTTTGTAAACAATCATTAAGCATCATGTGTTTTCCCATTGTTTTCAGTTAATTTTGGCTAGGCCTCCCCCTTTCCTCTCCTGAGCTTGACGTTGGCACAGTCTATGGGCTAGTTCCTCAACAGATCGACGTTGAAGAAATTCCACCACAGATCGAAGTGCGGCTCCTTGCCGAGGTAGCCCTCGCACAGCCCCACGATGGAGGCCATGTGTTGTATGCTGATCGGATTGAGATGATGCAGCTCGATGTCATAGTAATCTAGCAAACCTAGGAGGAACTAGGGGCGGACGCAGCGTATAGCGTCGGGGTCCGCCGACCCCGATGACTTCCGTAGAACAGGTGTTACCCTTCGTATTCTCACCGTATTGGACCCTAGTAAAATAAAATGTTGACCCCGGCAACTTGTAACCCAATCCAAAGAATGAAGGTGCAGGGAGTAATTCACATGCCTTAAAGCACAAAAGCCCACTTTGTAGATGAATACACATCGTTTCAATGAGGTAAATTCTAAATTGCTTACCAATGTTGCTGCTTTCAATCCCAAGAATTCTTTTGATGCTTTCAAATTTGAGAGTTTGATGGAGCTGGCAAAGGCATATCCTAGTGATTTTGATTCAAATGAGCTAGACGACCTTAGTCTTGAGCTTAATCTTTACATTGATAATGTGCGAGCCGATCCAAGATTTGCCCAATTGGATACTATTTCTAAACTTGGTAGATTGATGGTGGATAAAAAAAATATTGCTTTTGCTTTGGTATATCGACTCCTCAAACTTGTGCTAGTTCTTCCTATTGCCACAGCATCAGTGGAAAGATGTTTTTCAGTGGTGAAAATTGTGAAGACAGATCTACGGAACCGTATGGGGGATGAATTTATGAATGACTCTGCCATTTGCTTCATGGAGCAAGAATTTCTCGATGCAATTACAAATGTCATAGTTCGATTTCAGAACATGGATGACCGTACTCGTAGAGTGAAATTATAAGAGGTAATCACTACTGTAAAAGTTTTTATTTATCTTATTACAACATTGTTAATTTTGCTCCTCAATATGCCAATGTTTTGCGTGTGTTGTAGTGTTAGATTACTATAAATCAATGTCATGAGTTGTGCCGACCCCGATCCCAACTTTTTCTAGATCCACCACTGGGAGGAACCAATGCGGCGGCGTGCCGAGGCCACGTTTGTGGAAATCAACGAAGGAGACCATGTAACGTTAGAGGATGCACTGCAGCGAGATATGCGTACACTTTTTAACTGGCAGACAAATGATTTATACACTTGGTTGTACCTCAACTTATTACATTGTAGTGGAATATAAAACCAAGGGGGGGCTGCCAGGGGGCATGCGCCCCCACCCCCTCCCCCTCACACCCCACATCACAATAATATTTTAATATATTTTAATAATATATATTATATAGATATAATGAAAACTTTTGTCATGTGCTCCTCTCATAAGCACGCCATCCCGGTCGAAGTTGCCGTGGTTTGTGTGCGGCATGCATACTTTGCAGAAATACACAAAAAAAATCACACAAATTCACATTTTATCTTTAGGTCACTAGAATTTATATTTCTCCCAGAGATGTGGGCTTCTCTTAGTACTTTAGCATTCAAAAATTGCTATAAACTTTCCGTACCAAATGTCTCCTAGTGAGAATTATCGCCCTTTATGAATAATTTCTATCTCCGCACTCGACACGCAAAGTCGTCTACCTCGAGAAAACAACGTGCAATGTTAAATCGTCAAATACTAGACAAATTTAGAAAGAAAGAGCCTAGTCCCACTATAAAAATTCAAATAAATAAGCTACACTCAATTCTCGTATGGCTGAAACTCTTCAACCGACCCCCCTTATGCATAATTTCTGGCTCCGCCACTGTATAAAAGCAAGAATTTTTTAACTTTAGTCTACTTTATAACACATACCGTAGTACTGTTGTCTCATAAAAAAATACATACCACAGTACCGTACTGTGTAATCCGTATAGATTAAGATAGATACGGCCAAACAAGCTCTTACAATCTCAGCTTCTACGACTGGAAAGATAAAAGCGGTAGAAAACAGATTTTGGGATGTGGAAATCAAATTTTATTACTAGTCACAACTCATATTTTCTCAGCTTCTACGATCGAACACCCGGCAGACTGTCACAAAGGTTACAATACACTAGTTTTTCTTGGGCCCATGTCAAGCAGAGGCCTTGTTTAGATGCCTAAATTTAGGTCCAGAATTCACTATGCAAAAGAAGATTTCCATCACATTAAAATGTCGGCACATGCATGAAGTACTAAATGTAGATGAAATCAAAAACTAATTGCACAGTTTTGTTGTCTTTGGATCTAACATTTTGAGCCTAATTAATCAATGTTTGGATAATTTTTACCAAATACAAACAAAACGCTACAGTGACGCTACAGTATTTTTTCCCAACTTTGGATGTCCAAAGTTGGGCATCAGAGTGTTGTTGTTTCGCTCATTCATTCATTCTCGGAAATGGTGCCTTTGTTGGCTTCCGATTGATTAATTAATTAATAGAGTGGCGCCAGCGGCCAGCGTTCCGTTGCCGACTTGCCGTTGCTGTTGCATTCCCATGCCTACTCTGTCTGCCCGTCCGTTGCCCCCGTTGCGATTGCCGACCGACCAACCGACGGTCCTCTGCTCTCCACGGACGGCGACGGGTGGCGGGGCTGCTACGGGCGGGTGCGGGACGTCGTCAGGTGCACGAAAACAGCCAACCCAACGCTCCCGCTACACAAGCCTACTAGGAGTACACGTTTCGTCTCAAAGATAAACAAAGCTTACGTTTGGTCCCCAAATAAAAAAGAATTAAAAAATAAGCCTTTGAGGAGAGTGATCAAACCACACTATCTAGAGGATGGCACGAGATACTGTATATACTATTGTGTCTCGGTGACTTCTTGCCACACTTTCAAAGCATTCATTTCACGATCTCTAATAATAGAATGTTTCAAGAATTATTCGCTAAACCAAAATCTGTCTAAATAAAGACAACAAAGTACAAAGAGTAACAAGAAAAAACTCGTAGCCAAAGGCCACCGCCTCATTTAATCGACTACTCCTGCCTCGTTATTTCTAGAGAGAGGCGATACCTGAAATCGCAGTCGTCTCTGTGAACTAGAGTGATTTGTCTCCTGATTTTTTTATTAGTTATGCACGATTGCGTATTGATTGGCAAAATAGGAATGCATGGTGTGTTGTTCAAGTCATCGATCACGTGCTATGCTGCTAGTAGTGGATACCTGTGGACCTGTGGTGGCTTCTGTTGAGCCTTTTCGTTGGGTGGTGTAGACTCAGTTCGTTAATCTTCCTCGGCCTAGCTGGATATATATAACTTCGGTTGGAATCTTCTTGGTACTTCTTGTTTCCAACTACTGTCACCATCGATACTAGGCTGTAGCTTGAAAGCTAAATCCTGGATGCCGCAATAATGATGTGATGAGCTGATTGAACTTTCTCATTAATTATACCACACATAATTGCACCTTCGAGTGCCAACATTCTTTTTTTTATTTAGAAAATAACCTTTTCTTCATATGTTGTGATTGTTGTCATTGGTCTGACGATGACCAGAGATTTCAGAGGCCGGTTGTATTGGTTGTTTTTAGAAACGATCGCTAGCACTTGCAATACTTGGGCTTGTCCCTTGCAACACAACAAGAGTACTGTCATGATCGGCGGCCTAACTTGTTTAGTATACCTACAGTGCAATATATGCATCTTTTTCCACCTCTCTTTAATATGAAAATCTTGCACCAAAAAAACGGGCAACCTATTGTGCCACTGTAGACCAGTCAACTATTCAATTTTGGCCAGTTGCGACATCGTCCGTCCGATGCGGGTCTAGACCCGTTCCTCCATGAGTTTTCAGGCTAACTGATGTTAACATTGTAAGAAAAAAGCGAGAGTAAAATAAAAGAGAAAGTGCATTGACTGACCGACGGAGGACACTCTGTCGTTTCAGCTCGGAGTACTACTGTACGAAGCTGTGATTGTCTGAGCTAAGCTTTGCAAGAGCGCCGAGCAGCACGTCGGCGATGACGAGTCGCTCCTCCATACATCCATTTAGCTAGGTAAAGTCGCTGGTTGTATTCCTGTCCGCCAGTGTCGTCCGTCCGATGCGGGTCCAGTTGGGTCTACGCCCATACTTCCATAGCGGTCTAGACTCCCTTCTCCATGGCGTGTGGCCGTTGTCACGTCCACAACGCCGGCCAGCACCTTTCTTATCACGAGTGGAAAAAGGCATGCATACGAGGCCGGATCGATATGTGGGCATACCATACAACTACCATAGATCCACGCAATCAATATGACTCAAATAGTACAAAAGCCAGCTCTTTCACAAAATACTCGAGTGGCATTGGCGAAGTCGTGCAACCAAATTAGCCAACCGGAGCAAAAAAAAAAAATTACTAATTTTTTCCCGGTTGTTTGTTGTTAACTTTGGCAAAACTAACAAATGGAGATCGACACGCGCTCTTTAAAGGCCCTACGTACCGTACCATCAACATGGTCGCACGTACACTAGACGTCTGGACAAGTACCATCATCAGCACAATAATGTGACAATTGATACTTCATGATTACGTACATTACATTGTAATAGGACAGTACGCCAGCTAGGGTACACTACAACGTACGTGTACACTTTTTAACCGGTAGGCAAATGATCTAGACTTTTAGATGTAATTCAATATTGTCACCGATCGACCTCGTGTAGGAGGGAGAAGCGAGGCTCTGTTTTCAGAAATTGATTCTCTTTGGCTCCATGGAAAATGTGGCTAAAAGGAGCAGGAAAAATGCTCTATGACTGTTATACGTAGCGCTTTTATTTTTCATTTTAGAAGGCCTTTTAGCCCTATTTGTTTTCCCCCTTCGGGTTGTGGAGATCAAATTTTATAAGCGCTAAAGGAACCGGCGATATTTTGTCAGCTTCTACAATCTACCGAGGCCTGTTTGGATGAGTTGCAATCAAGTTATTAAAAACTAGCTTTTGACTCTAGTTTCTAAAATTTGGATTTTGAGAAAAAAAAATTGGTAGTGATGTTTTCATCCTCAAGTTTTTACTAATCTAGCTTCATTTATTTGTCACATGGTCAAGAAAAAATTTACAAAAGGTAGACACCAAACTAGACCAAAATACTAGTAACCTGTTTGGATCTTACACGATTTATAAAACCAAACACTTGTTGTTCCGTGGGCCCATGCCCACGTCAAGCAGTGAAATTGGTACAGATCCATGTTGCCAAACGACGGTAATGTGTTGTCGTTGCGTTAGTTCGTTCAGTCATTCATTCTAGGAAATGGTGCCATTGTTGGCTTCCGAATAATAAAAATAGAATGGCTGGCGCCTCTGCTGGGTGCTGTCCGGTGTCCCGTTCCTGTATCCCGTTGGCCGTTGCCGACTTGCCGTTGCGTTCTCTACTCCGCCCGTCGTCCGTGGCCCGTGGCGACCGACCGGCCGACCGACGACGATTCTCTGCTCAGTCCCCACGGAGGCACAGACGGACGGCGACGGCCGCCCCCGGAGCGATGACTGCGCAACCGCCCAGCGGCCGCGGGGGTGCGTGGGCCCCGCCCGGGCACATGCGCCGAGGCGGGGGACGAAAAAAGGGGGCGGGCGGGACGGGACTGACACGCGGACGGCAACCGTCGTCAGGTGCACGAAAACAGCCAAACCCGAGCGCGCCTGCACTCAAAGTCTCAACGCTCATCTCTACACACACAAAGCTTACACGTCTCGCCTCATCAGAGATTAAACAAACAAAACAATGGTTTACGTTACGTCTCCATTCCAATAAAAATAAAGCAGAACAGGTCGAAAGAATTTTGGACAGGAATCCCGCGCGCGCGTCCGTAACCCGTGGCTGGCTGCAGCAATCTCGCAATCAGGCGAATCTTTAAACGACTATCAGGCAGCAGTGGTTAGTACTGACTGACAGGTTGACAGAGTACTAACCATGCTGCTACTTCACCCAACAATGCACTATGCTAAGCTAATCGCCTAATCCTAATCCTAGCAGAACAGAACCACCAGTCTGCTGCTAGCGTACTCAATGCTAATCCTACCGAGTCGAGGCAGTTGAGCGCCTGAGTCTGATGCGTCCGGGAGACGAGAGGGGGACCAAGAGGAAAGCAGCAAGCACACAGCAGGTAGTGGTGGACTGGTGGACCGCCGCGGGTTCGCTTTGCCTGTCGATTTGAGCACCCCCGCGCGGGAAGCGAAGAGAAAGAAATCAGGAGCAAGAGCGGCGCTCTGATCAGACGGGGAGGCATCGGGAGCGAGCACGCGGAGCGGGAGGAGGAAGACGCCAATGGCGCCGCCTAGTATTCCGACCGTATCTACGGTACGTACCACTGTTTCTGCTAGTACTAGTACTAGCATTTTCTGTACGTTCCTCTGTTTGCTGATTTCGGATGCGAGAAGAAATTAAAGGGGCTGGCTTTGGATGCTCGCATTTATCGCTCGGTCCGATGCACCGTCGCACGCGCGCAACGCCACTCCAGTCCACTGCGCTTCGCCTCGAGGGACGAGAGCATTCGAGGAGACGAGGGAGGAGATCCGGAGCCGAGCAGAGCCGGCCCCGCCGTACCTGCAGGCTGCAGGCGCTCGCGCAGCTGTGCCGGGCGCTGTGCTCCCCACCCCCCTCACATGGCGAGATAGAGCGAGGAGAGCCGCAGGTGAGATAGGCTTGCGGTGCGGTGGTGCCCGCTAGTAAATCGTCCCTTTCGCCTTTTCCCCCTCTCCCCAGCTCGTGTTCTTGCATCCGCGCTTGTCCGCCTTTGCTTGTTGCTTGCGCTCTCCTCCCCCGTGAGCTGGCCGGGGCATCGGCATCGGTCGGCCAATGCCGCCGCTTTTCCGAGGCGATGCCCACCTGCGCCGCGCTGTCCTACTGACCTAAAGCGGAGTTAGGGGGACTAGGGAGGGTAGATAGGAGAGAGGCACGGAGTTGAGTTGAGTTCAGTTCTCTCACGGAGAACGAGCAAGGGTGGGTGTCCGCGTGCGTTCGTGTTCGATCTTGTGATGCGCGGCGTTCTCCGTGCGCCCGTTTAATTCCGCCCAGGTAGATATCAATGCCTGCCGCCATTCATGCCTTCCTCCTCCGTCCTCCCCCCAATCGTCCTTGCTTCTTGCTCGCTCTCCGTATTTACTACTGCTCCTCCATGGAAGCGCCGCCGCGTTTTCTTTCCTTTCTCTCTCTCTCCCTCGCTCGCTCTTCGATTTCTTCGCTGAAACTGGGGCTTCGGGCTCCGGGAAAGACGGGATTTTGAATCGATTGGCGACGGACCGGATTCCTCTCGGGGGTTTGCTAGGTGATTGATTTTCAGACTGCGCCATGTGCCCGATGATTTCGCCTCCATTCGCGCATCCCTCTCTATGTTCGCCGCCGATTTTGATTTCAAATGCTGCATCACTCTTCAGCTGGGGAACAGAGGGGACTAGTCGGTGGGCACAAATTTGCTATTAGGCGCTCTTCGCGAGTAGTACTACCTTTTGTTGCCAGTATAGCTCTGATGCGACAAGGGCGTACTTCTGAAAGAACTAATCTTTCTAGCAATACTACTTTTACGGCAATGCCTTTGCTGCAAATTGTTTGGTGTTCTTCTTTGCTGCAGCAGCACTAAAGGTGTCCTGATTAGAGGCCGCTCGGCGATAGATTTTGAGTTGGTCTTTGGGAGTCCAACTCGTGCATTTTCTTTGTTTCTTGGGGGCACTTCTGTTTTTCCTGAGATTCTACTCTACCGTGGTCGGGTTTCGTGTTGACGATGATAAGCAGTGTCAGTGTGTGTGAAAGTGCTGCCAACTTGTGCTAAAGAAAGGGGAACCGGTGGTTTGGTTTGCTGCACATGTTGGTTGACGGGGACCGATTTCTCCTCTCCTGTTTTTCTTTGCCAAGTTGAATCTAATCATCCTAGGCGATGCAGCATTTGTTTGGTCCTTCTCTTCCCCAGCAGATGTGTGGAGCACGCATACTAGCATTTGTTTGGCTTCATTCTGTCAGAACCAAGGGATTTGGATGCTTATGTTGTCTCAACGTGTTAGTTTCAGAAAATATTCTGATAGAGAAGTATCAGCTGCTATCTCTGCCTTTGGGCCATCATGCTACAAATATTAGTTCTACTAAATAGTCTCTATCCCCAGGCCAAGGAATTTGGATGCTTATGTTGTCTCAACGTGTTAGTTTTAATTGACAAAATATTCTGATAGAGAAGGATCAGCTACTATCTGCTTTTGGACCATCATGCTACGAATATTTGTTCCAATAAATAGTCTCTGCCTTTCACAGTTTCTCTTACATTAATTATAAGAGAACTCTAATTATAACTGCATCTTTAACAATTTGTTATCATTTTTCTCGAGTTATAATATATACTGCATGCTTTTTAAGTTCATAGTAGTAATCAGCATCTCTGCTTATGGTGCACAGCTGTCTCTCCAATGCCATCTGTTGATCTCTCAGACCTGCACATGGTGGTAGCCCCAGAGAGGGAGAAAGCAGAAGAACCACTTTTGATCTTTTGAGCGGTTCATGGTTATGGATCGAGCGAGTTGGCTCTGGAGGCGCAAGTCATCGGATAAGAGCCCCGGGGGTAGTGACAGCTCTGTGTCTGTGTCTTCACACTCCGAGCAGTGCTCTGATGATCAGGTTCAGCACCATGCCTTAATCTGTGTCCTGAACATGCTTTCATTTCATCATACAGTTTGGTGCAGCAATTACTTTTTTTTACATTACTACATGATAATGGATTTAGAGTTTACCATTTGTTTTATTTAACTGTAGCTCTTTTCATTTGTAGAACACTGGAATTTCCTAAGGGGGGAGTTTCCTAATATTTGGGTAATTGGGTGTAGTTGATTTCGAATTTTACACATGAATCCTGGCATCATGCATTCTTTCTTTGCATGCAGAAATCTAAATTTTAGTTCTTCTGATGCTAGAACTCATTGGTAGTTGTCTATTAATTGGGTTAAGTAACTAAGTGGGAGTTCGTAAACTTGATCTGCTGCTACCTTTCACCCTGATGTTTGGCTGATTGATACACTGTTTATTGTTTAGTCATGACTAATGACCCATGTGTTTTCACCAGCTATCAGGTCTTTTTCATTTTTTTTCATTTACTTTTTTCCAATATAAATAAGCAATGAACACATTTGAGGGATTAATGCAGATTTTGCTCAGTCTTATTTTTTCAGTCTATTGTCTCTCTTCGCCTTTAGAACTGTTGAATTACCAGATGATGAGAATGCCATCATTTTCTTTTGAATGGACATATGGAATTAGTACCATTTGATAATTTTCTTTGGCCACATGATTTTGCCCACTAGCTTTGGCAAAAAAGGAATACAGTGTACAATTTGTTAAATAGATTTTAGGTTTTGGAAGTTACATTTAATTGACAGTTTGACTTAATTTTTCCTGGGATATTAAGTTACACAACATCAATCACATTAAATGTACTTTTTGTTAACAATCAAAATCTTTGCATTTCCTTGGAAGAACAGTGAATGATCTGACCACTCAAATGGTGATGAGTTTGTCACCTAAGGATTTTTAACTTAGTCTAGACATAGATAACTTCTAGTGCTAGCTCTGGGACAGTTTGAATGCTGCAACATATGATTCACTCTTTCTATGAAAATAGTTGGTCTACATGTTAAATCATGAGATCTAAGTCCCATCTCAGATAACGCTTTTGCAACTTCAGGGTCAATCTCAATCCCCTGAAGCCTCTTCAAGAAGTAAGTATGATTACAGCCAAGAAACTGGAGCAGCAAGATCCTTGAATGGCAAGCTAGCAGCAGGTCTCAATTTGAACAATTTTAATCCAGAGCATGGTCAATCATTAGAACAACATGTACCCTCCAATGTTAGAGATGAAGAGAGCAAGGAGACCTTGGAGAGTTTGAACTACAAACTGTCTGCTGCGCTTTCAACCATCAGAGCAAAAGAGGACTTGGTGAAACAGCATGCTAAAGTCACAGAAGAGGCTGTTGCAGGTAAATTTTGCTCCTTAGGAAATTCTCCGTAGTGAGTGCAAAAAATAATTAGTTTTTATAATTGAACCTATAAAGTCATTGTGAGAGTACAGTTAGATTCATTTCATCATTTTTCTATTAATGAATGGCAATCTTAAATTTGCATGTGTGAGAAGTTTGCTTTCATCCTATGTAGTCGTTCTCTTAACCTTGTTTCCAAAACTTCTTTTGTAGGTTGGGAACAAGCTGAAGCTGAAGTTACTACTCTGAAGGGGCTACTTGAAGCTTCTTGTCAGAAGAATGTTTCTCTCCAGGATCAGGTCAGCCACTTAGATCAGGCCCTCAAGGAATGCGTCAGGCAACTGCGGCTAGCAAGGGAAGAACAAGATGACAAAATCCGTGAAATAGTTTCCAAATCTCTGGTGCCGCAGTCTGAAAACCCTGAGCTCCAAAACCATATCGCAGAGCTAAAAAAGCGGCTGGAAGTGACCAGATTAGAAGCATCATCTTCCATGCTATTACAGCATGATCTACAAGAAAGGCTTCAGACAATTGAGAGAGAGAACTTGGACCTTAAGGCCAAGCTTCAGGCAATTGACAAAGAGAATGCAGATCTCAAAGCCAAACTTCTTGTACAGTCCAAGGATCTGAAGATACTATCATTGGAAAGAGATCTGAGCGTCCAAGCAGCGGAGACAGCAAGTAAACAACACTTGGAAAGTGTTAAAAGGATTGCCAGGGTTGAGGCAGAATGCCGCAGGCTACAGCATCTAACACGGAAAACAACACTGATCAATAATTCTAGGTCTACACAAAACAATTGCTGCATGGAATCACTGACTGACAGCCAGTCCGACCATGGGGAGCATATGGTGGGTGTTGATATTGATCTGCAAAATTCCGATTCATGGGCATCGGCTTTGATCGCTGAGCTTGATCAGTTCAAGAATGGCAAAGATGGTTCAAGAAATATTGTGAACAATCCTGTTGAGATTGACATAATGGATGATTTCCTTGAGATGGAAAGGTTAGCTGCATTGCCTGGATCAGACAGCACAAGCTCTAACTTTGAAATGGAAACAGATTCTGACAAGGCTGTCACAAGAAGCAGCTCCTTGAAAGTTGAAACTGAAGAATTGCGAAACAAGGTCACAGATTTGCAGGAAAAGTTTGAAGCAATTTCAAGCGAGAAAAGGGAGCTTGAGATGGCACTTATGGAGGTTAGAAATCAGCTTGACCTTTCCTGCGATGCGCTAGTGGCGGCAAAGAACAGGCTGGTCGAAATGCAGATGCAGCTGGAATCAGCAAATGACTCCAAACTTTCTGCTTTGGAAGATGTGGAGCGTTTGGACTCTGAGAGGAAGGCTTTGGAGTTGCAGTTGGAGTCCAAATCTGTAGAAGTTGAGGAGCTACTTATGGCTGTAACTTCATTGGAGGAAAATGCGGAGCAGAAAGAGTTGGAGTCGCAGTTAGAACTGATGTCAGCACAAGCTACAGAGCTTCACCTGACCGTGGCATCACTGGAAGAGAGAGTTCAGGCTGAGAGAGATCTTTCTGTGCAGAGGAAAGAAAATGCAGAAGCCATGTTGAATGCTAAAGAAGAACTGGAAATACAGCTTCGTTCAGCAAACACTGAAATGGGGAAACTGCATGACATTGTCAAAGCACTAGAGAATGAGGTCAAAAAGGAGAAGGCACTGCGTGAAGAATTAACAGCACAGTTACAGATAAAGATTGAAGCAGCTGTCGAGGCAGTTAAAGAATCATTGGAGGCACAGCTGTGTTCAGCAAATACTGAAGCAGGGAAGCTTAGAGATGTTGTCAAAGCACTCGAGGATGAGGTAGAAAAAGAGAAGGCATTGTGTGAAGAGCTTGCAGCAAATATAGAAGTGAAAACTGAAGCAGCAAGAACTGCTGAGGCTGTTAAAGATTCCTTGGAGGCACAGCTGTCTTCAGCAAATGCTGAAATACAGAAACTGGAAGAGATCACAAAACAACTAGAGAGCGAGTTAGAGAAGGAGAAGGCACTTCATGAGGAATTCTCAGCACAGTTAGAGATGAAGATTGAAGCAGAGAGAGCTTGTTCTATGGAGTCTGCTACAGAATCGTTAGAGGAACAACTCCAGTTAGTGAACTCGGAAGCTGCAAAACTGCATGACATGGTGACTGCACTTGAGCATGATGTGGAAAAGGAGAAGGTGTTTTCTGCAGAGCTCCAGATGCAGCTAGAAGCTCTAGAGGCTGTAAAGAAGGTGTTGGAGTCGGAAGCAGAGTCAGCACATCAGGATGCCAAAATTCTCAGCCAGAAGGTGGAGTCACTGGAAGCAAAACTCAAGGAGCAGATGTCGTTAACCGACGAATTCAGTGCCAATGTAGAGACTTTGCAGTCAGATAGGATGGCTATGGAGCATAAACTTAAAACAGCAGATAGGGAACTCATAAAATTGACAAACAAGGTGAGCTTACTCCATAGGGAGATCGAGCAGGAGAGATTGCTGTCAGTAGAGTACGAACAGAAATGCCAAAAGCTGGAGGCTCAGTTGTCAAGAGATAGCCGGGATGCAAAGCTCTGGCGGCTCGCAAACTCAAATGGAGATCTGAAGGTTAAGAAGGTAAATTTCTTCTCTTTCTACATCAACTGAACCTAATAGACCCATACGAATTCATAGTAGTTTATTTAAGCATATCATTTCAGAGGGCAATTGGACAAACAAGACCATTAGCATCACTGAATTCAAGTCAAAATGTTGTCATTTTTGTAGGAGAAGGAGCTCGCTAATGCAGCTGGGAAGCTTGCAGAGTGCCAGAAGACAATTGCTTCTCTGGAGCGTCAAATCAAATCACTGACAGACCTTGACAGTGTGGTGCTGGAGCCTGAAAGACTTGAAACCAGCAGGGACATGCCATTGCCACTGGACTTCAGAAATGATGATGCTGAATTTTCCATGTTTACAGATGACTTGTACGACTTTGACATTCCAAACAACCACACAAGCTTCTTTTCTCCACTCCCGTCGATCCAGCCCTCGTCCCCACCCTCGGAGATGTCAGTATTTGCAGGGGGGCTCTCGACTCTTAGCAGTTACAGGAGCAAAAGAGCAAGTAGAAGGTGATGAGAAAAAAAAGCTGGCCAGATGTCATACTAACAAACAGGTCATGGACGCCGCCATATGTAGGTAGGTCGATGTACATTACAGAAACTGATTGTTAGATTTGTGTGATGAACATCCACTCCAGCAAGCTCAGTTTTTATAGCCTGCTTGATGAGGTCTTACTGGTTGTCGTTTGCTGCAAAATGTAAACCTGGGTATCTGTGTGTGATTCTAGTTACATGAAAGCGCAGAGGAAGTGCATATTCAATGTTCATTTGATGTTTGTATGCGTTACTGTTCAACTTTGCTTGCTGTGATGACCTGCGATGAATATTTGTGGTGCAGCATCTTTCTGTTCATCTGGAAGGTGTGGATATGTGGTCTGCTGTAATATAACTACATTTGTTGTATTAAAAAAAGAACTATCACGGCAGAGGGAAAATATTCCCCTTTTTCTGAGACCTAGTATAGACAAAATGAAGTTTGGAACTGATCTAATTGATTATGGATACGGAGTTTCTGAACCTGTCCCCCCCCATGTTTCTACTACTTTCTGCTCCCCATTTGTAGGATGGGTGATAGTCTATTAAATAACTCAGTAGTATCATTTGAATAATAAGTTAACCTCAAAGTTGCTATATATCACCAACGAATCAATCAGTTAAGGGTTCTAATTATTTTCTTCAAATAAAAAAACACAAGAACAAATGGAGTTTCTTAGGGATCACCAATGTACGCCAGAAAAATATATACCTGCAGCATTTGTTCCCATTAAAATGAAACTAAAAACACTATATAATAGATAAGCAGACAAAGCTGCGTAGTTGAAATCGAATAATTTTCATGGAACCCCTGGAATTTCCCGGAAAATGCCGTTGAATGAGGCATAATTATGGCATGATTTCTGGCCTAAACATCCCTCTTCATCTGAAAGATGGTGAAGTAAATCTTACTTGGCAAATCTTGTGATTTGCCAACTCTCTAAGAGTTTGTTAAAATTTACTTACAAATTTTGTGATTTTCAAGAGTTTGCTAAAATTTACTTGGCAAATCACAACTCTCTTTTTTCTCGAATACGCAAAAGATTTGCGCATCATTGTATTAAGAAGAAGAGAGTTTTACAAGTTTTTCTAGGGTGTTAACAAATTTGAAACACAGCCCGCCACCCCAGAACACGTACATAACGGATTACTCACGCACTAACATTCTAGTTCGCTTGACGGGACCGGCGCTCATGCGTGGCCCCCGGCCCCGCGGCGCCTCCGCGGTCGCTGTTGACTCTCCTCGCCTGCGAGCAACTCCTGCAAGGCTCGGGCATCCCCTGGTCTTCCCTCGAACATCGCGTCCAGCTTCAGTTGTCCCTCAATTGTCGGCTGTGACTCGATGAACCCCATTTTCCGTATGGCGAGGATCTCGCCTCTCTTTGCCACTAGGTACTTGGAGAGGGGGTTGGCTGCGATGCACCTGCTCCGCGTTGGCATCTTGATGGAGCCAAAGTCGTCCACCTTGGCCGGAAGAAGCGGGGTGGCCGCCTTGTGGAAGACTCTCTTGGCGAAGTTCTTGAGCCGCCCCGTGAGAGGGCCATCTTTGGCCAGGCTTCCCGCCCCTCCGATCGGCGAGTCGGCGGCGGACCTCCGGGAAACGGGTGTGCAGAACCCCGGCGGCGCCTCGTCGGCGGCTGCAGCGGTCCTGGGCGGGCTTCCAGAAGCCCTGCACAGGTGTAAGGTCCTAGATGGCTAGAGGGGGGTGAATAGCCTATAAAAATTTCTACAAACTCACTAAGCAAACTTCGTTAGATACACAAACGGCGGAAAGCAAGTTATGCTTAGCCTACTAGATGTTGCAAGCCTCCTATCCAAGCAATTCTAGTAGGTGATCACTAGTACACACAAAAGCTACCACTAGTGATCAAGAGTTCTACCCACGGGATTTAGTCTACACAAGAAGTGGTTCCCGACCGACCACACAAGCAATTCTACCCACGGGATTTAGTCTACACAAGATGTGGTTCCCGACCGACCACGCAAGCAATTCTACTTTGCAAGAATGTAATCAAAGTAATACAAGAGAGGGTAGGAGCTTGTTATACCGACGTGTCGAGTCGAGGTTGCCAATCACCAAGGAGATGAACAATCAATCACAATCGGCAACACACAAAGGATGATGACCAATCACCGGAGACAAGATGAACACAATGATTTATCCCCGGATGTTCACTTGGGCACCGCCAAGCTACGTCACCCGTTGTGTCGACCAACACCTAGATGGTTCCTCGGTGTGACCCTCAAGTCACTAGCCCCTCAAGGCTCGCCCCGCAAGGCACCGCAAGACACCACTCTCAAGCGAGGTACTCAACGACACGCGCAATCCACTAGGATGCTCTTCGTGATCCCCACGAGGTGAGCTCAAACCTCTCACAATCAACCGGAGGTGGCCAAGAACAATCACCTTCTCTTGCCAACGCCTCCAACAATCTCCAAGCCGGCTAGGAGCGGTACTCTCCAAGAGTAACAAGAAATCCACCGGCTAAACCACCCACAAGTGCCACTAGATGCCCTCAAGCAATGCAATGCACTAGGTGATCTCTCAATCTCACTTTGGATTCACAATCAAGCAAGAGAGATGAGAGGGAGAGTGTTTCTTCACTCAAAGGATGAATGAATGAGTTGGGAGAGCCAAGAGAGGGAGCCAAGCCCGGCCTCCCATCTATTTATAGACCCAACACTTCAAACTAGCCGTTACCCCCTCGGGGCGCAAATTCACTGCGCGGACGCGTCCGTCCGCAGCCGCCGGACGCGGCGTCCGGCGCCCAGGCCCCGCGCGCCCCCAGACGATCGTTGGCGCCGCGGCCAACCGCGTGCCGCCACGTCGACGTCCGGCGCGGCCCGGCGCCGTCGTTGCGCGTCCCGGCGCCCGCGTCCGCTCGCAACGCCGCGCTCGGAACTTTACGTTGGAGTCCGGCGTGCGCCGGACGCGGCACCTGCGCGTCCGCCGCCTTCTCGTCGAACCCCTCGCTCCGCGCCGAGCCGCAACACGCGCCGGACGCAGCACAGTAACCGCTCTGTGTCCGCCGCGCGCGTCCGGCCCGCGTCCGGCCCGACGCCCGGCCGAACGGCCGAAAACCAGAAACTTTCTGGTCGGCGTCCATTTTTGCTTGGGTCCTTGTAGGTTAGTGACTAAGCTCTTTGGTACCCAAATAGCCTTCTTCTTTGGTCCAACAATGGGTGTACCAACAAACTTAGCTTGCACACCTTTCACACCCTTGGTAAGCACATAACAAGAATCAAAAGGTATAGCATTGTCAAGTTTTTTGTTTTGTTGCTTCTTGTTGCAATTTTGCTCTAGGTGCCCAACTTGCTTGCATCTATAGCAAAACCGACCATTGCTCTTCACAAAGCTAGGCTTTGGAGTTGCAAAGGCCAACTTGCCCTTCTTGGGGTATAGCCCAATCCCTCTTTGTTAAGAGAGAACCTTTGGCTACCCAAGCACTTTAGCAAGCGGGCCTCACCACCATAGGCTTTGCCTAAGGCATGAGTGAGCTCATCCACCTCCTTCTTGAGGGTCTCATTCTCTACCATTAGTGTAGCATCACAAGTGAAGCCATCACTAGTAGTGGAGATAGAGTCGGTGGTGGTGGTGGATGATGTGCTACAAGAAGGGTTAGCATTTGTCATGATGATAGGTTGATAAAATGACTCATCAATGATGTCACAAGTAAGACCTATATCACATGATGCAATCACCACTTTCTTTGCTTGTTGCTCAAGTAGAAGTGAGTGAGCTTCTTTAAGCTTAGAATGAGCATCACCAAGCTTCTCATGGTCTACCACTAGACTCTCATGAGTGGTCATAAGCTCACCTAGGGCTTTCTCAAGTATTTCTACTTTCATTGAAAGCTTCTTGCACTCCTTTTCCTTGGCAATAGCTATATCTCTAGTTTCTTGCATCAAGTCATATAATTGATCCTTAGTCGGTTCATCATCATCATCAACATTATTAACATCGTGAGCATATTCCATCTCACTATCATCATCACTATCATCATATTGTACCTTTGTTTCCTTGGCCATGAAGCATGATGGTGATGTGGAGAATAATGAAGACTTCTTGTTGATGGCGATGGAAGCCATAGCCTTGTTGCTTGTATCTTCATCTTCATCATCATTGTCACTCTCCCAAGTGACCACAAATGCACCATTCTTGCCCTTCTTGAGTGTCATCTTGGCCTCATGCTTCTTCTTCTCAAATTTGCCCTTGTTGTAGTTCTTCTTCTTCTCATATGGGCATTCGGCTTGTAGATGCTCGGTGCTATCACAATTGAAGCACTTTCTTGGTTGCTCTTGCTTCTTGAAGTTGTTTCTCTTGAAGCCTCTTCTCTTGATGAACATGTGTCCCATCTTCTTCACCACAAGAGCTAGTGCCTCATCATCAATCTCAAAGTCACCATCTTCCTCATTGGTTTCTTCTTCTTCAAAGATTGGTGCTTTGCCCTTGGAGGATGTGGCTTGGAATGCCACGGTCTTCTTCTTCTTCTCCTCTTCCACCTTCTCATCATCTTGTTCAAACTTGTCATATGTCAAGACTTCACCAAGCAAATCATTTGGCTTCTTATTCTCAAGCCCATCTCTTTGTAGCATTAGCTTCAACATCTTGAAGCTCTTCGCAAGCAAATCAAGAACTTGTGACAAAAGTCTTCATCTTTTGTCTTGTGCCCCAAACTCTTGAGATCATTCACAATCACTTGTAGACGATGAAACATTTCAATGATTGTTTCATCCTCCTTCTTCTTGAAGTTCTCGAACTCACTCTTGAGTCCATATAGCTTGGCACTCTTCACAACCTTGGTGCCCTCATAGGTCTCACCCAACCTAGTCCACACTTCACTTGCAAGCTCCAAATCCTTGATTCCCTCAAACACCTTTGTATCAATGCCATTGTATAGGGTGTTGAGAGCCATTCTATTGCATGTGATGTTGGCTTTGTCTTCATCGGTGAGATGATCATTATCAAGTATGGCATAATCATGCAATGTAACTTGCAACACTCTCTCTTGTATCGAACCAAGATACATGATCATCTTTCTCTTCCAATGGTCAAATGAGCTAACTCCATCAAACATAGGCGGTTTGCCCCCAACATGGTTGAACACAATTTGAGCCATCTTAACACCGTAGGATGTCAAGCCTTGCACTAACGAAGTTTGCTTAGTGAGTTTGTAGAAATTTTTATAGGCTATTCACCCCCCTCTAGCCATTTGCCCCGCAAGGCACCGCAAGACACCACTCTCAAGCGAGGTACTCAACGACACGCGCATTCCACTAGGATGCTCTTCGTGATCCCCACGAGGTGAGCTCAAACCTCTCACAATCAACCGGAGGTGGCCAAGAACAATCACCTTCTCTTGACAACGCCTCCAACAATCTCCAAGCCGGCTAGGAGCGGTACTCTCCAAGAGTAACAAGAAATCCACCTAGCTAAACCACCCACAAGTGCCACTAGATGCCCTCAAGCAATGCAATGCACTAGGTGATCTCTCAATCTCACTTTGGATTCACAATCAAGCAAGAGAGATGAGAGGAGAGTGTTTCTTCGGCTCAAAGGATGAATGAATGAGTTGGGAGAGCCAAGAGAGGAGCCAAGCCCGGCCTCCCATCTATTTATAGACCCAACACTTCAAACTAGCCGTTACCCCGTCGGGGCGCAAATTCCTGCGGCCGGACGCGTCCGCCCGCGCAGCCGCCGGACGCGTCCCGGCGCTCCAGCCCCGCGCCCGACGACCGTTGGCGCGCCAACCGCGTGCCGCCACGTCGACGTCCGGCGCGGCGTCCGGCGCTCCGCCGTTGCGCGTCGGCGCCCGCGTCCGCTCGCAACGCCGCGCTCGGAACTTTCGTTGAGTCCGGCGTGCGCGGACGCGGCACTCGCGCGTCCGCGCCTTCTCGTCGGGAACCCTTCTCCGCGCCGAGCCGCAACACGCGCCGGACGCAAAGACAGAACCGCTTCGTGTCCGCCGCGCGTCCGGCCCGCGTCCGGCGACGCCCCGCCGAACGGCCGAAAACCGAAACTTTCGGTCGGCGTCCGCCGCCCGCCGGACGCGTCCACCAGCGTCCGGCGCCTCGCGAGCGCAGCCTCCCGTCTTTTCGTCGCCGTGTCGTGACACCAACTTCTCCAACATGCTATCCAACAAGTATACCAACTTGATCATCGAGATAGCATGATTTCAACCAAATTTTGCATCCGGCGCAATAGAGAATATGCATCCATTTTTCCCGAAAGCGCCGAATCCCGCCTCACAGGCTCGGCGGGAGGAGGAGAGGGACCCAAACCCATCTCTACCCCGCAAACCACGGCGCGCCCAAGCGCCACCTTTGTAAATGTGCCAACACCACCAAGTGTACATCTCCATGTGCTTGTGTGTTAGCTTTTCACAATCATTTCCCAAAGGTTAGGTTAGCTCACTAGGCCCTACATGCAATGCACTTCATGAATTCACCTAGTGGCACCCGTGCGTCCGAATAGGCCGATAAGACTTCCCTCTTAATAGTGCGGCTATCGAACCTAAACCACTCACACCCTCTATGGTGTCTTGAGTGCAAAACAAAATGGCCCTATCGGTTATACCTTTGCCTTGAGCCCATTTTGTTTCTCCAAATGATATGAACGCTTCACACCATCATGTGACCGTCTGGATCCATCGACCTCGACTTCACTTGCCCTTCACCGTGCATCGGTCCATCGGCGCCTAGTCTTGCCCGAGCTTCACCATCTCATGGTCCTTCACTCCCAAGCCTTGACTAGCCCTTCACCTTCAACACCGGTCCATGGAGCCAAGCATCGTCTTGATCTTCATCTTTGATCACATGACACGTGTCATGCTTCATATGCATTAAGCTCATCATGTGGACAACCTTTCTCTAAATCAACCACTTAGATAAACAAGGTTAGTCCTAGGTTTCATCAATTAGCCAAAACCAAACTAGGGACTTTCAACAGGTGGGCCCTTCCCAGGGCCGGCGTTGTGTCAGCAGCACGGCCCAGGACCCCCAGGCGCCCCGCGGGTGACTCCAAGCTCCTCGCTGGGTCTACCCCGTCGGTCGTCGAGCCTCTTGTCGTCTGCTGCTCCTCGTCGTTCGAGTCGGACTCGACGGCCTCCGCCAGAGCATCCCCCAGTGCGTCGTGAACGCGGTGTTGTGGGGGAAATCCCCCGAACACCGCAGTCCACCCGTCGTCTGCGTTGCACAAGGTCTCCCACCGAGGTGGGGTGGTCTGCCGTTCCTCCTGCTGCGGGAAGGCACCCGGGACGGGGAAGCCCGGTGGACCCTCGTCGAGGTCCACTCCCCAGTGGGCGAGGAGGGCAAGCGTGCCCTCCGTCGTGCTGTCGAGCCTACCGTGCACCAGCGTAGACGGGTCGTCCTCTGGCAGCTCAGCGTCACCTAACGTTTCCTCAGCATCCGCGCGGTCGGCGCGGTCGAGGTCGTGCGACAACGCGGAGCCCGACAGCCTGGTCGCGAGCTCCTCACCCCAATGGGAGAGCAATGCCAACATGCCCTGAGCATCCGGGTCCTCCTCAGCCTCCACGGGTGGTTCAAGGTTCCCCACCGAGCCACCCATGGCGGCTGCATTCTCTGTCATCATGTCATTCTCGTCAGGTGGGCCGGGTGGCGAGGTGTCCGGCCGGAACTCCCCCTCCTCCCAGTCTGCCACGGGCGACTCCAGGCTCCCCGCCGAGTCACCCGCGTCAGCGGCCTTCACAGGGGGTGCCGGCTGTGGCGTGCGCGGGCGCCACACCTGTCGCGGCGACTTCCTGCGGTCAGCCCTTCCACGGCCAGCGCGGCGCCCGCGGTGTCGCGGGCGGCGTGGCCGGCTGGACTCCGTCGCCGTGGGTCCCGATGTAGAGCCGGCGGCGGTGCGTGGAGCAGCGGTCGGTGCACCAGGTGGTGGCCGCATCAGCGTGCGCTTCGTCGCCGCCATCCCGGCCCGCCGCTTCGGGGGCTGGATCGGTGGTCCTGGACGGTCGGCCGCCACGGCAACCCCCGTGTGTTGGGCCACAACCTCCGCCATGGTTGGAGCAATGCTGCCCTCACGCATCTGGTTGGGGCAGACGATGATGAAACCCTGGATGCAATGTTGGATCTGCAGCTCCCCAGGTTGGATCCCGATGGCCATCGCAACTGCCCTCTGAAGGGCGGCGATAGACACCTCATGGCCGCCCATGGTAGCGAAGTCGGCGTCAAAGTCAGCAGAAGGCGGGGCCGACGGGGTCGGCCCCTGCGCACCCACGTTCGTCCCCGAAGAGCGAGGTGGCGGTGGCATCGAGCGGCCCCCAGCGCACCCCGAGGTCCCTGTTGGCATTTCTTAGCGCGATTACCAAAATAGACTTAGAGCCTAATTCTGATAACAGCGCCAGAAACGCTAAATGGCTTTACTCGGCATATTTACTAGAAACTGGTTCTAGCAACTACGCGAGTGTTGCCAAGAGATAGATCACATCCTATTGGAATAAATATCCGCAAGCGCACGGATCTATTGTTGCAGCATTTCACCCGGAAGTATTCAGGGTATCGTTATTTATAATTTCCCAAAGGAAGGCATGGGGTAGTTAAGTAATCTAGCATGGGTATGAATACAATATCTAGCATGAGGAGAAACCGAACAATGTACTATACAGGGGTAAGCATACGGTAGTTTGGATAGTGGACACACACTTAGAGCAACCTCAAAGGAATAAAGGTAAAATAAAGAATAAAGAATAATCTACGCGGAGCAGGCAGGTCCTATATAGTCAGTGCTAGAACAGCTAATTCCACATGTTATACAAGTCAAGACTCGACTATAGACTAGGAATATGGGGAGACCGCGGCAACTGGTCTGCCAGTCAATGGCGGCATTTACGAACTCCTACTCAACATGCGAACGTGGGGGATTACAAGGGACGGACAGGGCTGTCACCACCTGCCGCCTACCACCTCAACCGTGGCATGCCGACATATCCGAAGGTTCCCTCACACCCGGACACCATGTCCGCATACTAAGGAGCTACCTACATCCCCCCAGGACTCCCACCCTACGGATGGACGAGCTAGGACATAGGCAAACCCGAAGGCACATCGAACCGCTATTCCTCTCCTACAATCTAATCTAAACAAGTAAAACATATGAACAATGAAGTGCAATGTAGAACACGATGAACAACTCTCACAAGAACTATGGCCTAGTTCTTGATCATCGAATATATCGTGTACTAGACTATACTCTAGTTCATATGCACTACTATATAAATGTAATGAGAACTTGACTAAGGAAGAATGCTCCATAGATTTATACCAAGAGTGTAGCTTTTCTTCCTGGAGACAAGCTCTCCAAGTAGCTTTGCCTAGCTTCAATGGACTAATGCTAAGACTAAAGAACAAGTGTGAGGAGGTGAGATGGCTCCAAATGGTGTGTGTCAAGGTGGGGGCCTCTCCTCTTCATTTATAGGGTGCTGGAGGCGGTTCGGGGGCATTGAGGTAAAATAACCAGCGAAACCGTCATGCCCCAGATGGAAGGAGGCAAACCGCCTTGGCCGGGCCCACCTGGCGGCAGGGCTGGCGCGCGCGCGCGGGTGGCGCCGCCCCCTTACCGCCTTTGGCGTGTGGGCCTGGGCCGTCCTCTGGGCCACGCTTCTGCTGGTGTTTTGGCCCACTTTGACTCCAAGGTGGGCTGCCTTTTTTCCTTTGCCTTTTTACGCCTTCCGAAAAGTGCCTTTTTATTCTGAAAATTCCTGCACTTGGTGTATATTCTGCAAAACAATATTTTCTCCAAGCACAGGTGGAACTAGGTCAATAGTAAAGATATATGTGAAATAAAATATTTATTTCCCCCATAATGACCTATAGTTGGCGGGTAGAAATCGGAGTTAAGGACCGCCAACAAGATCCCCAAGCTTACCCCTTGCTCGTCCCGAGCAAGTCTTTGCTTTGGGTTGTTGATCAGGGGTTGCTACGATGCCGATTATATCTCAAGTGTACAAGCTAAAAGAGAGCGTTCTACTGCTATTTGAATAAATCGGCAATTGTATCTACTCTATGATTCCTGATGGAGTGGGGCTTCTAATTGTCTCAAGTCTTGGGCGATTGCAAAATAGAACGGTTTCAAAGACCGGTGCTTTTCATTCGTCCTAAGATCAACTTTCAGTCCGGAGGTTTTGTAAGTTTTGATAAATAAACCAAGTTCCTCATATGACCCACTCGATCGCTCAATTGTGTATAGTAACCTCACCAAAGGCATTTTCAGATTTTTGCCTTCTTCCTACCACTAAAGCTGAGAGTGGAGTTTTGGGTAGGTATGTAAGTGGGCATACTTGTATCACATATATTGTAAGGTCAAGGACTGAACCTTACGGAGATTAAGCTATACACCTTGATTGAGATGTGCAAGTGTGTGGATGGAATGAAAGATGATTCCTAATTTTTGTGATATTTTTGGGTCTCCATGCATCATGACATACTCTCTTTTATTGGTGGATGAGATGAAAGAAAATGATGGGCTATCAATGATCAACTAAAACTATTCTCTCATTTTTTTTTTGAATGGGGATCTAAGATTTTTTTCCCGTTTGCCTACAAGAGTGATAAATCTTCTAACTATATATATCTCTTTTCTTCTTTTTTTTTCTTTTCCTCTCTTTCTTTTCTCTCACTTTTTTTTCTGACTAAGAACATAGCCTAAAACTTTATTGATGGAAAGGATGAGGTGGAGAGAGATGTCATGATGAACAATGCATGGAGAATTTTTGCAAACTACAAGAGAGGGGTGCGCGATCCTCAGGGTAAGGGTCGGCATTTTTATTTGGTGGGAGAAGTGGTGCGCAACTCTCAGTGTAAGAGTCGGTGGATGGTGAAGGGTGCATGTTGTGCGCAACTCTCAGTGTATGAGTTGGCGTTTATTTGGTGGGTGCAAGTGAATCTCAATCATAGGTGTAGAGTCATAATCTCACGTCGGTAACAATCCGACCGAACTCAATGTACGAACAAGTAGCGTATGAAGGTTCTTATTCTACAAATAAATCATATGGCTCTGGTGGGTATTTCGCGATAATTGAGGAACTATTGTTTTTGAACATTTTAAAATAAAGACTCCGGACATCAGGTTTTCTCAAAGGGACAAAGTCATTGCTGTGGTCTAAGTTACTATATCATATCGCGCAATAACCTAGATGAGAGTAATTGTATGCAACCCACTAAATCAAGTTTCTAGAGCATGATAATGTAAAGCGATAAACCCAAATATTAGAGAAAACTCTATTTTAGACAAATACAAACGAGACATAAAACAGCAACCAATCATTTCAACATGGGTGGAACTAAACATTTCATAGCACATATATGGAATGGAATATAAATATTTTTTTTTTGAATTTTTCAATGCAAGAAACTTGAATTTAAACATGCTAAAATGGAAAATAAAATTATGAGAAATTAAATATGCAATGCGAGTACCTCAAGTGGGGGTCCTCCCCAAGCTATCCTCAGTAGCTCATGGCCCAGGGTTGGTCTTTTGTTTGGGCAGGACTTCTTCCATCTTTGTGCTTGTGGATGGTATGCCCATTGGTTTCTTGGGTCTCCATTCCATCTTGATAACCTTGGGTGGTGCGGCAGCGGGTGGTTCTTCCTGCCCCTTCTGCACCACCTTCTTTGGTGGTGTGGAAACCTCTTCTTTCTTGCCCTTTTGTTTAGGAGCAGCTTTCTTTTTCTTAGGCTGTGTCACAGCCTTTTGCTCCTTCTTAGGAGTTGCTTTGAGCTTCTCCTTATTTTCTTTCCTTGGCTTACTCATGAAGGCCTGGGGCTGGATTTTGACCTCCCGTATGCCTTGAGTATTTGGTCCGTATTTGATACGGATCATGTTGCATTGTTCCTGCTTGCGGGGTTGAAATTCAAACTTCTCCTCCTCGCCATTTATGTTGAAGCGGATTTCTCCAGCTCCAACATCTATTTGGGCCCACGGTGCTCAAGAATGGCCTCCCCGGATGATGAGGGTTCTCTTTGGTAAGTTCCATGTCTAGCACCAGGAAGTCGACTGGCACGAAGTACCCTCGGATTTTTACCGGGATGTCCTCAGCAATCCCTGCAGGGTAGCGAATGGAGGAGTCGGCCAGCTGGAGCGTCATGGTTGTTGGTGCAAGCTGTGTGCAATCCAACTTGTCAAAGACTGTCTTTGGCATGACCCTCACGCTGGCTCCCAGGTCACAAAGAGCATGGTCAAACTATTGGCCCCCGATTGAACAAGTGATGGTTGGGCATCCAGGGTCCTTTCTCTTTTCAGGCAGCTGGTTAAGTATCGCTGCGCTGCATTCCTCCGTCAGCTTGACCATCTCCATGGATGGTAGAGGACGCTTGTTGTTGATGATATCTTTCACATATCTTGCATAGGAAGGGACATGCAAGATGTCCATGAGCGGGACGCTCACATGTACCTTCCCTATCATCTCAACAAAGCGTGCGAATTGTTCATCCGCGGTCAGCTTCTTGGTTCTGGTGGGGAACGGTAGGCTACTTGTGTCAGGATAGTCTATCGTTGCTCCTGTTGGTGTTGCTTCCTGTGTCTCTTCCTCTACAGGAGGTTCCCTCTGTTTCTGCGCTTTCTGCCTTCCTGATGCCGCTTGGTCAGGGTATGGGGGATCACTTGTGGACCTCCCTTGTAACTTCCTGGATGTTAATCATTCATTTACTCTACAAATCATGAGCATAATCATATCATTAACATCTAATCATCATCTTGACATGATTGCTTGATGCTTGTCTGCACTCTGTTTGACTTAGTCTATAAGTGTGACTGTTGGCTTGAACTAGAAGTAGTAGCTACGTCGCTTATCTCGAGTTGGACCTTTAATAAAGTTCGAAGAGGAGAACATTTCGAGAAAACTTTATGTTTTGACTTTTTCATGAAAATGCCTAGAAAGTGCTCCAAATGAGTGACGAAAGTGTTACGAGTAATGACGTTGGTCGATTGGCATGCCGCGTTCTCCAAATTCCGTGAAGCAACTTTAGTTGGCCCAAATAGGAAAGACATAGTCAACCCATTGGGGCACAGCATGCCAAAAGTTGGGATCGATTTGATTGAGTTTGGCCATCCAATTGCAAGAAAACCCGAGCTTAGGTCGGCCGTCATTAGTGTGTTGACATTGCCACTTTGCCACTTAATTATCTCCTAATCTATAGCTCAATTGGATAAGGTCCTTTAATAGAAAATGGAAAGCATCAACTGATGATCAATCTTTCTTTTGGGCCCATGTTGAGAATCGGCCCAGAAGAGGCCCAAAAACGCACTCCACCGAGCCCACCTTGCTGCCCACGACGTGTTTGACGAAATGACGACGTGGCCGCATGCATGCCCGACACCGCCGCGCCCATGCGTCCTCGCTCGCCCGGCCGCCACCGACACGTGCTTGGCGCCCTTGGGCGAAGGGGGACAAGACCCGGGCCTCCCCAGTCACTCATTCACTCCCCCGCCTGCCTTTGCTCGCTCCTCGCCCTCTCCCTGCTTCTTCTCGCCACCGCGGACCGAGCCGCCATGGCCGGCCAAGCGGAGCGGCAACCCCGCCACCGCCGCATCACAGCGCTCCTCCGCGCCGTGCGCGCCGCCGTGCTTCGTGCGCTCGTCACTTCCCCATTGCAGCGCCAGCCACCGCGGAGGGCCGCTATCGCCGTCACCGCGGGAGAAAACCCCTTTGCCGTCGCCGCCTCCTCCCTTACGCATCGCCGCGTCGCAGCGCGCCTTCATCGCGCTCGGTCAGCGTCGCCATGGGCTTCGCGTCGTCATCACGGAGCTAGCGCTCGCCTCGCCATGCGCCGCCGTGGCCTCAGGCCCCTTCACCGCGGGCCGCCGCCGCCGGCGGGCATCGGCCACACGTGGCCACACCGCCGCAGGCCGTCGCGCGCCGCGCCGAGGTCACCAGCGGATGCGCGAGGGTCCCGCGATGCTCCGCCGCCCCTTCGCAGCCACCGGGATGCCTCCCCACCGGCCGGGAACGGCAAGGCCGCCGGCCTCCTCTGTTCTCCCCGAGCAGGGACCTCCCTTCTCGAATTAGGAGAAGATGAGGGGCTTCTGCGCAAAAGCGCCAGACACAGGGAACCACAGATCTACCCTCGTGCGATTCTGGATAAGTTCAGGGGCCTTTCTGCAAGGTGCTTGTCCTATCCGGATTTAGGAAAAAGGATTTCCAGATTTCTGTTTAAATGTTTAGAAATTCATATCTTGATGAATAATGGTCCAATGAGGGTGATTCAACTTGCAGTGTTTTTCTTATTGGATGAACTATGCATAGAAAATATGATATGCCATGTTTGTTGTACTTTTGTATTGAGTTTAGAATTAATTAGTGAAATGCTTTTAATCTTTAGAAATGCATAGTAAATCATAGGTTGCTCTGAAAAATGTGATTCTTGCTTTGTTAGTCTTCTTATGTGATGCTCTGCCTATGATAAATATATCATGCATGCTTGCTGTGTAAAAATAGGGAGTTGTAGTTCAAGTGCTATTTGTTGCCTATGCCAAAGATAATTCATAAATCAATTGTGTAGGTTGAATCTGAGGTTCATACTTTTTGTAGGCTTATTATATGTCACAATGTAGCTCTGTGTATAGTTAGTTTTATTGTTTGATCAAGTTGGTAGTACAAAGTATTTATAGGTCCATGGTTTGGTGCTGCCATGTCATTTTTGTATAGGCCAATAGGATCATCCAATTGGGGTGAAACTTGGATGATACAATGGCATTGCCATGTGTTATATACTGTAATTTTCGTAGGATTTTATGATGTGTCTAGCTAGGGGTTGCTGTTCAACCCATAGGTGGTTAATTTAGAGTCGATTACAAGATGTCATGCCTAACCTAATGATAGGTTGGTATTCTGGGAAACTTGCCTTTATATGATTGGTTTGTAATTAGTATAAGAGTCTACTGGTGAAATTTGGTAGTCATTGGATGATTAGTTTAGGAGCTATGGCTCTTGGAACTTGGTTAGGAAGGCTGTTTAAATGCTGTTGGGCCAGAACCAGTTCTAGTGTTGTCTGTTTTAGGACCAGTTAAGTTATGAATCATGTCTTGGTGTCTTGAGATGATTGATGGGCAATTTGTTAAGCTTTCCAGATTGTCCTCATTCATGTTCACAGGGTTTATAGAACTCCAGTTATGATTTTATTACTGGACCGCCAGTTGTAGGTCGACAATTGGTAGCAATGCGTGAATGTGTGATGTTATGCATAGAGCATAACGATGGTAACTCATAGTGATTAGACTATGTACGATTGATTGTTACTTAGTGTGTGTCTTGATGATTGAGTTATGATAATTGTGACTAAGTATAGGTCTTTGGCTTTACTGGCTTGTTTGCTAGTGATAAGTGTAGTAGATTAAATAGGTTATTCGCTTATGAACATCTATCATCCTTGATCATTCATGATCATGCATACACCGATGAACACGCACTCATGCATATGCACATGCATCATTCCAGGAATCATGTGTAGAACATTTGTCGTGAAGTCAAGGATCCAGAAGGACAAGTCGCGAACGGAGATCCTCACGCGAAGTGATCAAGAACCAGGAACTCGACGTGGAGTAGTCGTGTACCTGGAGCTTCAACCTGACCTTCTAACTAAGGCAAGCCCCGGAGCATCCCTCCTACGGTTTGCAAATGTTTTACCTTGCATCCTTTATTCTTTATGCTGCATTAAGTTATAGGCGTTGATTGGAACCGTAGTTGCATCAGGACTACCTTGCCACCAGAACTATCCTACTTTTATGTACAAGATCGACCACATGCTTAGGCCTGCTCTATTAATCGGTAGAAGCCGGATGATCGACCATCTTCCACGATGATAGGTGGTTACTACCCCTTTTGGATTGAGGACTGTGATATGTTGGATATGAACATAACCATGTGGCCCTCTAAATCACCTCTTAAAGAAATATGACTTTGTACGTCCTCGATCATGTTGAATGCCACCTCACAGATAGCTGGAAAAGGTCATGTAGGGACTATTCCACGAAGCCAAGAATCTACTTGGGCCGGGTTTCAACTGCCATGTATCCATGCTGGCGATGGGGGTGGGTGTAACAAGGGCCCGGTTGGTGAGACCTTAAGATGGGGCGGTGTCATTTGATGGGCACGCTGACCTGTTGGCTGCCGAGAGTTTCCTTGGTCATGGTGGTGGTATGTTGATCTCGCGTCTTTTCCCGAGTAGATCATGGTGATCGAATCGACTCCGGTGGGAGTCGTGTGGTTTGTGTGAGGAATACCCCCTCAGCTGAGTAGTAATCGATTATAATCGCCATCATTCCTGGACAGTGAATACTTGATCGAGACAGCGGCATGGTCGCCAATAATATCTCTTGTGCGAGTTGGTTATGTTCACTCATGTTGGTTTAATGATTACTCTATCAATGCGGTTACTTAATGTTGATTGCTTCTACCTTAAAAATGTGAGTAGTGCAGGTGTTAATGTAGTAATGGCAGGTTCAACTTAATTGGATAAGCTAGAGAGTCCTTTTGTCACTAAATGATTATTAATAAGCTCATCTTTTGGCAAATAAGGAGTCAGCTACCCCACTATAAAGCCTGGCATCCACCAAAGAGTCTTTATTTTCTTTTAGTCGGGTAAATCTTGCTGAGTACAATGTACTCAGGGTGCAATTCCCAATGTTGTTTGTTGTAGGTTGAAGAATTACCACGGTGGTGACACAGTGGACTTATATCCCACTACGGGAGAAATAAACTTCGGGCAAGTCAACTCTTATATCTTATCCTCATGTTTTGAAGGAGTCGACCCTGAGCTGGCACTATATTTAAATACTTAGGTGTGAGTGTGTTTGAAAAGAAAATTCTCTTCCGCTGTTTACTTAAAAATTCTGATTTGTAAAACATTATATTTGTAGCCATCGGTGTATTTATAAAGTTGTAAAAAGTAACTTAAGTGAATGGGAACTGCTGAACTTTGTGATCCGGATGTGACTTTGGAAAGTTCGAGATCTTTTGGGATTTCACGGACTACCGGGCTGGCATAATTGCGGTTTACTACTTAAGCTGCCACAGTGGCTTGTTTAGTGAACAGCAATTATATTAGTTGGTCGGTTCTGTTACATCCCTCCCCTTGTTGTTAATGATTTTAGCTCAGCCTTGGCATCCTTATCCCCAGTTTCGGGCAGAGCGGCAGCTAACTGGGTAAGCTGGGTCTCTATCATGTTGTTAAAACTTTGCTGACTCTTGATAGCGGATAAGAGACCTTCCAGCTTTTTATCCATGTCCCCTAGGATTTTGTCATGTTGCACCATCTTTTTGGCGAGATTTTTGTTTATTTTGGCTTGGTCAGAAACCGGTCCTTCAATGAAGGTTGATTCGAATTAAACCCGGAGGCGTAATTCGAATTACCTTGGAATGGAGGACGGGACCGGTTATTCCAGCCATTCCCTCCTCCTTGCTTCTTGGCGAAACCCATTGTTGAGGTAGGCGGCCTCTTCACGGGTCTCGGGGCGCTCATTCCCCGAGTGTCCAGCTTCACCGCGCACCTCGCATGTCATGCGAGCGTCCATGGCGTTGACGGTGCCGGATGCATCATTGATGGCACCACCGTCAATCTTCTTCAGGAGTAGGTCTATTTTTGCGGCAAGTATATCCGCCTCCTTCACGGTATGGATGCCTTTTTGTCCCTTGGTGGGAGCGCGGTCCTCCCCCCAAGCTTGGTTTTCTACCATTTTATTGATCAGTGCCCTGGCACTGTCAACAGTCAATGATAGAAAGGTGCCGCCAGCTGCGGCGTCCAGGTGCCCCTTCGACATGGGTGTTAACCCGTTGTAGAAGTTACGAGCACCACCAACTTTCCATCCCATGGTGAGGGCATTCCCGGATGTACTCCTGGAGCCTCTCCCATGCCTCAGGGATGGGTTCCAGCGAATTCTGCTGGAAGTTGGCGATCCTTCCCCGCAGGGCATAGGTTTTGCCCATGGGGAAGAACTTAGCGAGGAACGCAGTGGAGCACTTGATCCATGTGTCAACAGCGGCCTTGTCCTTGTAGAACCAGGTCTTCGCCTTTCCCACAAGGGAGAAAGGGAAGAGCCTGAGCCTGATTGCATCAGGTGCGACATCCTTGATGATGATGGTGTCGCATATCTCCAAGAAACGCTGAAGATGGGCGTTGGCGTCCTCACTAGGCAGTCCACAGAATGAACTTGCCTGCACCATGGTAATGAGCCCGATCCCGAGCTCGAAGTTCCTATCTCCCAAGTTGACGGGCCCGGTGGGCACGTTGGCAACATTGGGGACAGAGAACTCGCGCAGGGACTTGGCCATGGAGTGCGGCGTAGTGGGTGCGTGGTGACCGGTTTATCTCGGTGGAGTAGCGAGAGGAAAGGGCACGAGTCCTCTTCCTCCTTAGGAGTGCCTCCGGATTTGAGTTGAAATTTTCCGGCAGAGAGAAACCGGTCATGCACTATCCTGTTTTCATCCACAACAGGAGAAAACATAAAAGTTAGCCTATATAGATATTGTCATTTCTCATTTTATTTATCATATGCATATCCATGCTGCTAGATCCTTAACTTCCATGCCTTCCCCGGCAACGGCGCCAGAAATGCTTGTTGGCATTTCTTAGCGCGATTACCAAAATAGACTTAGAGCCCAATTCTGATAACAGCACTAGAAACGCTAAATGGCTTTACTCGGCATATTTACTAGAAACTGGTTCTAGCAACTACGCGAGTGTTGCCAAGAGATAGATCACATCCTATTGGAATAAATATCCGCAAGCGCACGGATCTATCGTTGCAGCATTTCACCCGGAAGTATTCAGGGTATCGTTATTTATAATTTCCCAAAGGAAGGCATGGGGTAGTTAAGTAATCTAGCATGGGTATGAATACAATATCTAGCATGAGGAGAAACCGACCAATGTACTATACAGGGGTAAGCATACGGTAGTTTGGATAGTGGACACACACTTAGAGCAACCTCAAAGGAATAAAGGTAAAATAAAGAATAAAGAATAATCTACGCGGAGCAGGCAGGTCCTATATAGTCAGTGCTAGAACGGCTAACAGTTCCCAGGGTTCGCTCTTCGCGAATATGCCAAGTTAAAAAAGTGCCTCTCTCTAATAGTTCCCTATTTTTAACTTGCTAAAACAAAACAAAAAGAAAGGCCCACCATGAATGTTTGTTGACCCGTACAGGGTGAGGTCGCGTGCGTGGCTCTTCTATCGCGCGATGTATGCCACCGCCAGGAGGTCGCGCGATCCTCTGTGACGCCAAACCAGCCGGCATCCTTCTTTTGTCCTTCTGCCTCTGGTCTACTACACGCCAGCCGACCAACTCGACGCAAGCCGCTCATCTCCTCCTCCCTGCTGTGGCGCCATCTCCCCCTCCCTATGCCGCCCATCTCGTCCAGCAGCCAGCTCGTACACAAGCCTAGGAATCATGCCTAGGAAGAGGTCCCGTGTTTGAACACAATTGGATGATTCATTATCCGATGACGATGACTCTCTGACATTATCGGCTGCTCAAATTGTGCAAACCTTTTCCAATGCCAAAAGAAGACACGATGGCTCTGTCGAAGGCCATAGAGTTCTTTACCGTGATAGAGAAGGCGGGCAAGAAAGGATGTTTCAAGACTATTTGGTGGTGAATCCAACATACGGCCCTAAAATATTCCGTCGAAGCTTGTTGTTCTTTTAGTTCGGATTGATTTGCTGTATGTATTTAAATATTATTCGAGTTGTTAAACTTTAGGTTTGTTTCTTCCGGTACAGGATGTCTAGGAGCTTTTCCTACGCATAATGAATGTTGTTGAAGCACACGATGATTACTTTGCATAGAAAAGGAATGCAGCTAATGTTCTTGGATTGAGTTGCTTCCAAAAAGTCAATAGCGCAATGCGAATGCTCACTTATGGGGTTCCAGATGATGCAACCTATCATCCGACTCCCTACCATTCCGTGCCGAGCACTCGCCGCCGACAGGTGGGCCTAACACAAACAAACGAAAGTCGTCTCAAGAACAATGAGAGTTGTACCATGTTTTTTCACAACAAAAGGCATCGATCCCTCAGGACCAATCGAATGGTCCCGAGAACTATATGGATAGATCACTAGGAGGTTGAAGTCGATCACCAGCTGACCCCGGTTGGATCCCCACGGATGAGAACCTAGGCTTCACTTGTGCTTACCCGATAGCAGCTCACCTAGAGCGACAATTCATCCAGCGAGGAAAATTGTTATGCCTCCCATCCCCTCCACCCTGTTGAAGGACGTGTGAGGGGCTAACGACTTGATGTTGACTGACCCCTATGCTGAACCCCCCACGTGAGTGCTCAAGGGCTCGGAGTCACCATAGGTCAATGAAGCAAGGAGTAGTCGGGTTGTAGAGGAGGTCGAAGCCGCCAATCAAGGAGAGACCCAAAAGCCTAGAGACCCACGAGTCCGAAGCCAGCAAGGAGATCCGCCGTCCACGAGCTGGTTCTCCAACTCCGGTGCCGCCCGAGGAGGAGCCGACCCGGCCGAGCGTCGTCTCCCTCTTCTCCAGTCAGATCCAACAAGGTATGGCGTTTGGACGTATGGCTTCCATTTTCTTGTCGATGTTTTGTCATCGTTCTTTGTGCCAAGCCACCGCACTACCGGTTACCATCTATGCATTGGTAGCGAGTTTGCTCACCGTGGCCACGACGCCCTGATGTTTGAATCGTATTTTTGTTCTTTTTTGTGTGTTCACAGGTTCTTTTTACAGTGTTTTGCTAAAAATTGTAAAAATTTTCAGCGGCAAGAGTATCCTAGCACTATGTACCTCATGCACGGCAGACACTGTTTTGGCCGCTACATCGAACAATCTGTTGTGATTGAACATGTGCCTTTGTTCGTATCGGTGTTTTGTTCATCGTTACCAAGCCAACGTGTTGATTGGTAACCATCTAAGGCCATCTATGTCTCCGGCTGAGAGTTTGCTCGCCATCTCGTGATGTGTTGTTGGCTTTGGATTTGCATTTTTTTGTGTGTTTGTGGTTCTTCTGCTGTGTTTTGCTACAAGATTGTAAAATTGCAGCAGCATGAGTATCCTGACACCGTGTACCTCGTGCACGGCAGGCACAGCTCTAGCCACTGCATCGAGCAGATCTATTTTGAGTGGACGCGTGCCTTTTCGTTGTGCCAGTGTTTTGTCCTTCATTCTTTATACCAAGTCATCGTGCTGGCCGGTAACGATCTCTGGCCAACTAGGCCTCCGATCGTGAGTTTGCTCGCCATAGCCGCGATGTACTGTTGTTCGATACGTGTTTGTAGGTTTTTTTCCTAGGTTCGCTGTTTTGCAATGTTGCCAAGTTCATAAAAAATCCATGTTTCTAATTCCATCAGCGGCAGGAGTATCCTGGCACCATGTACCATGTGCACGACAGGCACTGTCCTGTTGCCATATCGTGTAATGTCACCTTTTCGATTGTAAAGTTGTGATATTCTACAAACATTTCTAATTTGAATTAATTTCCATTTTGTTTAAAAAAGTGCAAAAAAATGAAATTTCTTCTTCCTCTTATCTGTAGGATGGTCGGGAGGCTAGAGACACATCTTGACCTTCTGCTTGAGGAGGTAGTAATTGTCGCCATAGCTGCACTTCTGTTACTACTGGATTGAGGGATGTGGGGCAGTACACTACTTCCTTGATTCATAAAAGCGAGAGGGCGGACATGACCTTTGTGTTCGTGCGGGGGATAAAAAATGTGCCTTTCGGTATTGCCAACATCGGTGATGGAGCCATCACTGTTGGGTACTGTAACTCACGTGACCCCCTTTCGATCTAGCTTTCGATCTAGCTAGGTCTACAGCTATCCTACCTTGTGTCCAGAGAGAGTGGAGTGAGTTTACATTTTCTTATTTTAGTTCAGAAACAGTTAGCATTACATTGAGTGACAACTATTTATTTATTTATTTTGAAGGCGTGGTTATAGACATGGTATGATGGAGTAGTGCCTAGAGACTGGTTCAAGATGTCCTACAAAGGTATGCGAGACATGTGGGGTAGCCCTGTGCTTAGCACCGAGGGTACCTTTGTCATGCTTTATTTGTATAGGTTGTGCAGGTGAGATCTTTTACATATCGATCGAAACATGTAGACGAGTAAGGTTTCATATGAGAAAATGTGAGCGAGAAAAAAGTTTAAAAGGGCTAAGATGATTTTGTTAGAAATCAACTCTTTCACACTCATAGTCACAAGCACAAGAACATAGAGATGGGAGGGAGAGAACTCTTCTTTATTTCATTCTGGTGACTACTAGCTTACAAGTGAGGTTATAAGGGGAGGCAACAACCTCCTATTTATAGAGCTAGTTAACGGGCGGCGGGTTAACGGGTTGATGGTTTAATAGGTAGGCATTGCTACCATGGATTCCTCCTCCAATAGTGATTCACTTGTCACGAGGATATCTCCTCCTCGGTCTTCGCAAGATCTCATATCCCTCCTTTTACTTTTCAATGATTTGGCCATATCTTTTAAGATTACAACATATTTATAAATAATTTGAAACTTTTATATAAAAAAGACTATAGCCTGGTCTTCGCAAGATCTCATATCCCTCATTTTACCTTCCAGTAATTTGACCATATCTTTTGGGATTACAACAGATTTATAAATAATTTGGAATTTTTATATAAAAAAGAATATAGCATGTTCTAGCAGTTGGGGCATAGCTCCTCTATCTTGGCATTATTGTGCATGACGTGGATGCCAAACTGGCAGATCGAGTATGAGGTCCCTGATCACTATTCATGACATTGACTTTTGCTGCTTTTTCTGTGGATAATCCGCAATGATTATGCGTTGTGTAGAGTAGTTCATTCATATTTATCTTACTTGTTGCTTTTGTAATTAATTAGCTTGTGTAGTTTCTTATTATCTTCTTGTTTGTGTAGCATAGAAGTAGCTTTGCTTAGTTTGTGTAGCTAAGTAGTTTGAGCTCTTAGGTTTGACTTATGTAGCTTTGTCCTTGAACATCCAGTAAGCTTAGATGGCTTTATACTTTTACTTACTAGAATTATGTAGGTACTCTCTCGATTGCTAAAGTACTAATTGTTTAGGTTTGTATGACCTTGCAAGCTAGTTTTGGTTATGAGAGCACTAGCCCACCATCTTTGTTACATTATTAGGATCTTTTACAAGGTGCTTGATAACGGAGTCTTGGCTAGACCGATATATAGTCCAAATTCCACACTTGTTCGGTTAGGCGACGTGATTAGATTTATAAAGGTCTATTCATCCCTCTATCCGCCATTTTGACCCTACAGCTGCGTTCGCCTTCTCGCCGTTCGGCGTCGTGCTCACTGGCCACGCCCGCCTCCTCGCCGTTTGCCTCCACACCGTGTTGTCTGCCTCCATGTTCTTGCGGGAGCCAGAAAGAAGACCAGGCCGCCCGGATCAGATGAAACTTGAGGAAGCCTCTCAACACAAGTTTCACGTGTATTTAAGTCGTGGGAAACAATGTTCACTCGTTTCAACTCTATAAAACGTTTTATTTCTCTCCCCTCCCCGATACATGCAAAAGTTTACTAGGCGGCGAGCCGATGACATTTTGTAGCTTGTAATCTAAACGTGGCCCAAAGTTCAAACAAAATAGGGTCTAACCCTAAGGATGAAAGGAGTATAAAGCATCATTTTGAGAAGAAAAAACTATTATCCAGTGGAAAGAGCTGTTGACCCTAAGTAAAGATGCAAGCGTGAAAGGAAGTTTTGAAAATACTAAGGTATTTTAAGGCTCTCTTTAGAACAAAGGAAAACTAGACAAAGAGATGTTGACCCCATTTGGGCCTCACGCCATTACAACGGTTTAGCAAACCGCCTTACAAAGCTTAAGCAATTAACGGAGACTTCATGTCGATGCTTCACCGACGCTCACCCCACCGGCTTGGCGCTCCTAGACTCCGACTTGCTTGTTGTCTCACCAACCAATAGTACACTTCTTCTTCCTTGATCTCCTGATCATGACATAGACATGAGCGCCTCTCCTTCGATACAATCATAACCCGAACCTGCCAAAATATGGGCAGCCCTATTACCAGTTCTACCTAAAAAATTATATTACATTCAAAAGAATTAAAATTCAGCCCTTAGAAAAAATTCCGGGTTACAATGAAAAAAAATAAGCCTATTTATTATGGCTAGCACTAGCAGCTCCTCTGTCTTGTGCATGACGTGATTGGCAAACTGACAGATCAAGCCCCTGGTCTCTATCCTTGACGTCGACTTTTGCTGCTCTCTGTGGATAATCCACAAAGATTATGCGTTGCGTGGAGTATCATTCTAGCATACAAACCCATCAAAGAAAGAAAATACAAAAAATAAAGAAAAAAAAAGAGGCCGGTCGGCGGTCCCATCTCGCAAACTCCACCGCTCCTGATATTTCTCTTCCCCGTGCGTGCGCTTCCCAGTTTCCACTCTGCTCCGTTCTCTGTTCTCTCCAACTCCGCCATGGCCACCTCGCCGACGCCGTGGCTACGGCCACTGTATCTTACGGGACTCCTGTGGCCATGTGTATCTTTGATGCGCCCGAGGTCAGCTAGAAAGCCTAGAATGCAAAGTTAGTTAACCTTTATACGGTCATCAACTCATCATCATCATGACCAGAGGCTTCGCCATGTAGTTTACCTTCACATAATGGTTTTCATATCTTGGATCTTCATATATATATAGCCTGACATCACAATTTTTAGGTCGAACATCGATTGAAGATATCACCAAAGGTGACCATCTGTCTTTGATCTTCGTGGTTGATCCTTCTTTGGGATCTTCATCTTCACAGTCAACTCAGCGAAGATAAGAGTATCTTCCTTATGGTTCCTTTCTGAAAGTGAAAGCTAATCATTTCTGAAGCTTCGCGTACGAAGGTGTCGTGCTGACAAGAGTCTAACATAGGTATGTTAAGTCCCCGAGTCAGTTTTCATCGAGGAAATGCAAGTTTGATTGCCTGGAAGGAGAGATTCAAGAAAGAATTTGGTTATATCTGTGATATAGCCAAACCAGAGAAGAGTTTATTACTTTGTAACTGGAGAGATAGCCTCTTTACATAGCTTTTTGTTTTTCTTTTCCTCTTTGGTCCTAGAAGCCTTTGTTGTACTTTGTAATTCTTTCATTCAATTGAAATACAAATACAAAAAAAAAAAGTGTTAACACCGTAATTTGGTCGGGAATATGACAGTGGACCCGCATGAGGCAGAGAGAGAGGAATTCGGCAAGTGCATATGCGGTCGGCTAATTTCCATGTGTTCGGAAATGGCCAAGCGGTCGGCAAGAATCGCTTTATTTGAAGGCGGAGAAAGGAAAAAGGAAGCGATCGAAAAGGGAAGGAGTCGTGATGATCAAGGACTCCGATTATGGATAGAGTTAGCATGTCTTTGTCTTTCCAATTTTGGTTAGATAGTTCGTAAGTGCTTAGGACTCATGTTTTGTCCAGGGTATAAATATAAACCCTCGACCATTGTAATAGGAGTTCACAACCAAATCAATACAACCGGCTACGCGCCACCCTTCGAGTCCTTTAGTCGTGTCGTCGAGTTCTTCGAGAGGGCCAATCGATCCGTCGACCTCCGTAAGTCCCGGCAACCTTGTTATCATGTCTAGTATCGTGCGGCGGATTTAGATGTGATGCAAATAGTCTCATCCGTTTTGCTTAGTATCGTGCGGCGGATTTAAGCTTAATGATGGGAAGTTTTTGCTTGTGCCTTGTATCGTGCGGCGGATTAAGACATGAGTAAAGATAGTTATCGGCTCTTTTAGATTTGGCAAGATCTAATAGATTCATTAAGTTATCACGTGTTGCATGCTTTATTTAGTGTTTAATTATTTGCAACACTCTTTTGCCCAATCTAGATTGATACTCTTTCGGCTTGTTGATCGTTCCTTTCATGCTTATTCAATACCGAGTAGATCAAGCTCATATAGCCGAATTAGATCGATCTAGATTGTTACATGTTGCGGGTTCATTCACGTTATATGTAGATAAGCCTTGACAGACCGGGTACCGTGCGGCGATGCAGTCTTTGGGTTACTCTAGAGCTAGTCATCCGGTGGACTAGAGATCGGTTTAATCGATAGGCTCCTTTTACATGTTGCTTGTTTGTTCCTTCTTCATGGACCCCGATTCGGCAATCTTGCCGATACGGTTATGCTTATACATGTAGCAAGTATCTATAGATCTGTTAGACAATTATATGCTTTTAGCTCTTTATTGCTAGATTGTATCATGCGGTGGATTGATCTAGTAGCAAGGAGTGGTGTAAATTCATAGTGAGTGGTATCATGCGGTGGATTAGCTTGCTTGGGTTTATGCTCGACGGGTTTATGAAGGCTAGACGTGCGGCGGACTAGTTGGAGTAGCCTATGCATGTGTTGTTTAGTAGATTTATATTTATAAGTTACTTATTCTTAATTTTTAGTGCTTAAAGATGCTTTAAACATGAGATGTAGTTTGATATGCTTCAATGATTTAATCTTGTTCAAACATGTCTTCATTTACTTGTATTCGGCTAGTTTGTTCTTTACATCGCTTATGTTACTTTAGCCGAATGAACGCATCCGTTGGCGAGATAGCTTCCATAGCTATGTGTCGTCGTAAGTGGCTTCGGTAGTAAAGATGGAACCGCTCTGGTCTCACCCAAAGACGTTCCGATTATGATCTTACCGTTTTATCCCTTGTCGATTTTCGGTCAAATCGACCGGCACGCCACCGGATTCGACGCCGGCACCCGATTGAAGCTAGGCTTTCCGGCTTGCTTGTGTGTGAGACGCGGGTGGTCACATTTTGCGTCAACACACTTTTTGGCACGCTCGGTGGGACAACTTCTCAATATAAGATGGGATCGGAAATTGACAACGATCACGTTCGAACGTGACCATGGACGAGCCGCCGCCGAGCAACGCCGGATGGTGGAGCAAGCAATGGAACAATTTCAGCGAAATGTCGATGTCCTTTTCCAAGAACAAGAGTGGCGAGTGATGATCAAGCAAGCACCGCCACGAGTTCTTCTCGCCGGTCGATCGATGTTACGACGAGGAGGAAATGCGAGGGTAGTTGGAGCCATCTACAAAGCCGTAGGAGACACTATGTTGAATCACAACACAGCTTTTCCGGGCACCTTCCGCAAAATCATGGCTGAAACTTTTGGTCCGGCGGTTGACAAACGATTTGAAGCAAGATTTGGAGAGCTTGCTTTGGGCCGTTGTACTTCAACACTCAAAATCTTCGGGAAAGTCAACTGGAGGAGAAGAGATAATCGGTACAAGCAAAGATGGAGCTATTCATGATGGAAAAGAGAAGCCTCCTGTGACCGAGCAAAGCAAACTCATGGTCGTAGCTTTTGGTGCGACAACGATATACACGCATCTCGCTATAAGATTTCTCCGGTAGCAAAACAGTTGCGAAGAGTGTCTATGGAGATGGGTATAGTGAATTCACGATTACGGTGCTCGGATGCTTTGCCGAATCCGGGATACGGGAGTGCATCGGAGTGCCTTCTAGGAGACAGGGAGCAAAAGATGCAAATGATGAGCTCCTAAGCGGGAATGGCGATATGATGCGAATCAATTCGGCCGAAACCAAAGCATCGGACATATGCATACAAATCTCCTTTCCCGAAATGGTACAATAGGGTAGCTCTTCCACCAAGAGTTAAACCACCAACGGATTTGACCAAATTCTGCGGTCGATGATACCGCAGTACCATTGAGCATGTCGGAGATATCGATGCAACTTGGAGAAGCCGCTGCTGTGATGAAGCTTGGAGGATCGATATTTTCCTATGTCTCGACGGGCCGGCTTTCACATGGTTTGCATCGCAGCCGGCCAATTCCATTGGTACATGGGCGGAATTGGAGCAAAAGTTCCATTCATACTTTTATACAGAACCAATGAGAAGAAGATGGTTGATCTCGTGGTCTATGAGGATGAAAACTACGAGACACCAATGGAGTATCTCCGCAGATTCGAGAAGCAAAGAACATGTGCTATTCTCGACTATTCCCGATGATCAGCTTGCACAATTGGTCATTGCGGGCATGCCGCCACATATTAGAGACAAGCTATTCGGCATGGAGTTTGAAGATCTTGGACAGCTTGCACAAAAGCCGACAAAGAATGAGCAATCAAGCCCAAGGGTTCGAAGAGATGCTCGTTTTCGGAAGAACAAGTAACCGTTGATATATATCGAGGATTTACGGAGGAAGCATCGAATATGAAGATGAAGATGAAGTAGGCTGTGCGAGTTGACCTGGACAAAAGAGCCTACTTTGGTCACATCGATGGGTGAAGCGAAAGAGAAGGGATCTTATGATTTTGATGTCGAGTAAAGCGAGATAAGCTCTTTTTGTATCGGTCCAAGAAGGACGCGTTAAGCCGCCGAGAAGGACATCCTATGCTTTGCGCCCTGAAGGAGTAAAGGATAAGAAGTACCGTGGATTTCATGATACAAACTCTCATCATATCAATGATTGCCGAGTGTTCGAGTAAAAATTCGAAAGGCTATTCAAGATGGACACTTAAGATTTGATGGCAAGATGAAAGTAGACAAGAACCCATTCCCTCGAACATGGTCTCTTTCTCCATAGGCATGGTTGATGCCGGTGAGTCCAAGGAAAAGGGAAAGATGAAGGTTCGACATCCGAAAGAGCCAAAGAGATTGGTTCTTGACCCTAATCGGCAAGTTACCAAGGAGGAAGTGCAACAAGCGCAGCTTCAAGAATAGCCGAACGAGAAAGGGTCAAACTTCGGATGCGGCTAAGGGAAATTGCCGAATACACGCCGATCCGAAGCGGGGTTACGACGACACTTATTGAATAAGTGGCAATGGGAAAAGAAGATGGAGTATGATGAGGAACAGCGGTACATTGAGGAGGAGCGGAGTTCATGGCGAACGTCGGAGATATGAAGCGAAGTGCACCAAAGGGAACAAGAAGAATACGGGAGAGAGCAAGAGCAATCTCATTGGAATTGTTCCTTCTTCGACAATTGTTGGAATGAAGGCTTGAAATTGCCCGCGAAACAATTGCCCCGAATGCGGTGATCAATATTCGTAGTACAGCAATCTCGAGTCAACCGTCCCCCGTTCATGATAGACTTGGGATGAAAGTTCCGAGAACGATCGGCGCCTAAAAATAAAACAGTTTTGATGGATATCGAGAAAAAAAGATTTGCGGACCAAACTTGGGCTCACGGTAGTGTCTATACTACGGAAGAGAGCTCCTACGGTGGCAAAAAGGTCAATGGTGCCCTCCCGGTCTCGGAAAAGCCGAGAAGAGAAGAGTTCGGCGTTTGAGAAATCAAGAGATGAAGCAGAAATAGCCGAAAAGAAGCCGGTATGGCGTCCTAAGAAAAAGGATGGTAGACAAATTACCATCGGCTAATACTAACATGGTGTTCTTCATTCCATTAGAGTTTAAAGCTCCCGAAGACCAAGAAGTGCAAGATGAGGTATATTCAGATTTTGATGAGACCGAATGCCGAGACCCGATGGCTCAACTTGTGTTGACTCGGCAAGCAATCTTTGATAAGCCGCTTAAAAATCGTCATCGAAACCATTGTACTTGAAGGGATATGTCAATGGCAAGCCTTTAACTAAGATGCTTGTTGATGGAGGGGCTGCTATCAATATTATGCCCTATGCTACTTTCGGGAAACTTGGTATGACAAATGAAGATTTGCTTTAGATGACATGATCCTTAGAGATTTTGTCGGGCAATGCTTCGATACTCGTGGAGCGGTACATATGGAGCCGATGATTGGATCCAAGACCTTGATCACTACCTTCTTTGTCATTGATGGCAAGGGGGCATATAGCATGCTTACGGGAAGGGATTGGATCCATGCTAATTGCTTGTATACCCTCAACTATGCATCAAATCCTTATTCAGTGGGTAGGAGATGATGTAGAAGTTGTTCAGCCGATGATTCAAAGAGTGTTGCCACTTCGAGCCCGCTTATTGGGAGTATGATGGACTAGATTGCCTTTCGGGTAAGGTATGGAAAGAAGGTCCCGTCAATGTGTTCGACGGGGATCAACAGCCGATCCAAGCGATCGGCTCGACAAGAACTTTTAATGGGCAATCCAATCGATGGCAACAAAGGCAACCGGGTCGTGGTTTCATGTCGGCCGACAAATTAGAAGAAATCAATGTTGGTGATAGCACAAAGTCAAGGCCGATGTATATCGGTGCAAATTTAGACCCCGAATATAAATTGAAGTTAATAGAGTTGCTGAATGAGTTCAAAGATTGTTTTGCTTGGGATTACACAGAGATGCCTGGGTTGGATCGATCAATTGTTGAGCATAAGTCGCCTATAAAACCTGGATTTCGTCCTTTCAAACAACCTCCACGGAAAATCTATAAAGAGGAGGTATTGGCCGATGTAAAGAAAGAGATTGAGAGATTAATTGAAGCAAACTTTATTCGGCCATGCGGGTATGCGAATGGATTTCAAATATAGTACCTGTCTACAAGAAGAATGGAAAGATGAGGGTATGCATAGATTTCGAGATCTCAACAAAGCTACTCCAATGGATGGATACCCAATGCCGCTTGCCGATTTATTAGTGGATGCAACAGACGGTTATGAAGTTATCGGTTTATGGATGGCAATGCGCTACAATCAGATTTTCATGGCGCTTGAAGATATTGCAAAGACGCATTCGGATGTCCTGGTCACATTGGATTGTTTGAGTGGATAGTGATGACATTTGGATTGAAGAATGCTGGTGCAACTTATCGAGAGCCATGAACTATATCTTTCATGAGTTAATCGGCAAGATTGTAGAAATTTATATTGATGATGTAGTAGTCAAATCCGAGAGACCATGAAGGACATTTAGCCGATTTAAGAAAGACTTTGGAGTGCACAAGGAGACATGGCTTAAAGATGAATCCAAACAAGTGTGCTTTTGGAGTCTCGGTTTGGTGAGTTTTTAGGGTTCTTGATCCACAAAGGAGGGATAGAAGTTGGAAAAAAGAGCATGGAAGCAATAGACAAAGTTGTGCCCCCAACTAACCTTACGAATTGCAATCATTGCTTGGGCAAGGTCAATTTCGTGAGAAGATTCATATCCAATTTATCGAAAGAGTGTTGCCTTTCTCTCCATTGTTGAAGCTCAAGAAAGATCGAAATTTGTGCAGGGTGACATACGGAAAAAGGCTTTTGATGAAATCAAGCAATATATGAAGGCACCGCCGTTTGGTACCTCCACAACTTGAGAAGCCTTTCAAGTTGTATGTGGCGGCCGATAGCCTAACAATAGGATCGGCCCTTATGCAAGAGTTTGATGGAAAAGAGAGAGTAATAGCTTACCTTAGCCGAAAACTGTTAGATCCCGAAACAAGGTATTCGGCTATAGAAAAGCTCGTTTGTGTGTTTATTACTCATGCACCAAATTTCGGCACTATTTGTTAAATGCCGAATGTGTGGTTATATCTAGTTTTGATGTAATTAAACACATGTTGTCAATGCCGATTTTAAGTGGGAGAATCGGCAAATGGGTATTAGCACCGTCGAGTTTAATTTAAAGTATGAGTCGGCAAAAGCGGTGAAAGGACAGGCAATTGCCGATTTTATTACTCAACATCGTGATTTATCCGTTGATATGATTAACATTGCCCCATGGGCATTATTTTTTGATGGATCATCATGTGACAAAGGTGGTGGTGCTTGGTATTCTTTTGATATCCCCACGTGGAAAGATATTTGAGTTTGCTTTTTCAATTGAATATCCCGTCACTAACAACCAAGCGAGTATGAGGCTTTGCTTAGAGGGCTTCGGCTGTTGGTAGAACCGAAGGCCGTTGTTATTCTTTGTTGAGGTATTTGGTGATTCCGAATTGGTAATCAATCGGTTGACAGGGACAATATGAATGCAAAAATGATGTACCGCAAGGGTACCATGAACAATGTAGGGAACTTCGAAAAGTTTTTCGCAGTTACTTTGCATCATATACCCGAGAGCACAATGGAGAAGCAAATAAATTAGCTCAAGCCGCTACGGATATCGGGAAAATCATGAAGTCTATACGAGAAGAAGATGTTTTCAATTCGATCGATAAGTAATGACCGGAGAAGTGACATTATCAACTATCTCGAAAGATCCATCTCAAAGAGTTTCCGGAGGCTCGGGTATAAGGCATTTAAATTTGTGCTTCTTGATGATCGGTTGTACCACAAGTCTATAGATGGAGTGTTGCTCAAATGCTTGAGCCAAGAAGAAGCTAAGAAGATTATGTTTGAAGTCCATGAAGGAGCTTGTGGTGCACATCGCCGGCTTACCGAATGAAATGGATAATAAGGAGGACAGGGTACTTTTGGCCGACTATGTTGGAGGATTGCTTTGAATATTACAAAGGGTGTCGAGATTGTCGATATTTGGTAATGTTCGAGAGCACCCGCATCCGTTCGAATCCGATAATTAAACCTTGGCCGTTCGTAGGATGGGGTATAGATTTAATTGGACAGATCAATCCTCCATCTAGCAAAGGACACAAGTTTGTGTTGCTAGCAACAGATTATTTCACCAAGTGGGTTGAAGCTATCCCTTTGAAAAAGGTCACATCGAAAAATATGATCGGTTTTGTCAAGGAACATATAATTCATAGGTTTGGGATTCCACAGACCATTACAACCGATCGGGGACTCGGTTCACTTCTTCGAGTTTTGTGATTTTGCCGAAAACATGGGGATAAGGTCAGTATAATTCTTCTCCTTATTATGCACAAGCCAATGGCCAAGCGAGGCGTCAAATAAGATCATGATCAAGATTATTCGAAGAAAATCGATGAGAAGCCAAGGAGATGGCACTTGGTCCTTAATGAAGCATTGTGGGCTTACCGAATGGCTTGCCATGGGTCCACACAAGCATCTCCATATGAGTTGGTTTATGGACATAATGCTTTGTGATGCCTTGGGAGTTGCAATCGGGATCAAGGAGAGTTGAGTTACAAAAGGACCTCGACGTAAAAAGATTATAAGGATCGATGATGGATGAGTTAGAAGATTTGCATTTGATTCGTCTTAAGGCCTTGGAGAATATTGAGAAGAATAAAATACGTGTTGCCAAGTACTACAACAAGAGAGTTAAAATTAAGCAATTTGCGAAAGGAGAATTGGTTTGAAAACAATATTGCCAATTGGTACCAAAGACGAATATTCGGCAAGTGGTCTCCGAATTGGGAAGGACCTTTTCGGGTTGTCGGTTGTGCACTGGCAATGCGTATATATTAAAAACGCTGTTTGGAGAAGAACTTACTAGAGCCATCAATGGCGATACCTTAAGAAGTTTTATCCAAGTATCGAAGTTGGATCTTAATTGTGATTATGACATAAGCATGGTATAGCCGATTGAATAAAATCGCCTTGAGCAAAGGAAAGAAGTTGGAAAGAAGTAACCGATAATATTATCGCCTCTAGTGGAAAGATAGCCGATATCGTGTGTATCGTCTTCGAACAAAAATAGCCGATACGGTTGTATCGCCTTTAGTCGATTTTTAAAAGTATAAGTGAACAGTTTGATCTTATCTCTCACCGATAGGTTTATCGGGAGAAGATAAAGGGAATTGAAGTACTACGCTACAAACCGTCAAGTCATGGAACAGACCGAGATCTAATCGGCTAAAATGATGTCATACGATTCGGGAGTTTTCGTTTGGGAAGAGCGTTGCAATCGAGTTCTAGCTAAGGGAAAATTTGCAAAGAAGCAAATACAACGGACGAATGTCATCGCAGAGACAAGCAAGAACAAGAAGAGGACCAACATTCTTCATTAAAATTTTATTTACAACCCGCGCCAATCCTAGTACAAGCTACTCCTCTTCTTCGTTGAAGAGCTTGTTGAGGACAGACTCGGGGTTGGTGGCGTTGGCCATGGCGTCGGCGTGGGCGTCGTAACCCGCCGGAGGCCCTCGATGTCGTCGACTTCGTGAGGAGCCCGTCGCGGAAGCCGGTCGGCATCGGAGCGTAGTCGTCCCCGGTCCCAGACGACATCCCCGCCAGCCGAGGGAGGTGCCGAGGCGCACGCCATGAAGGGCAACCCGGTCGACGACCGAGCACCGCCGAGGCGCTCCACCGGCGCGCCCCTTGGGCGTTCACGTGGTTGGCCGCCGCCATCGCCGCCACCTTCAAGCGGTCCGGCTCCGCGGTGAGGTCTCGCAAAGAAAAATAAGATTAATCAATGAGTAGATGAATCGGAAGGAACATGGGTTGAAGGCAATTGGCGAAAAGTGAATACGGTGATGGCCTCGCTCATCTCGCCGGCGCTTGTCCTCCAACTCAGCCGAGCGATCCCGAACTTCTTGGTTTCTTCACCAAGAAGCTCCATCGCCTCATCCCGCTCACGGCGATACGCGGCGGCGTCGTAACGGCTGTACGGCGGGATCTCCTCGTCGTTCCTCTCCCATATAGGAACGTACGGCCGACCCCGATGAAGCCGGCGTGCCGGTGCCGGAGAAGGAGCAGGAGCCGGGGCCGGGAGCGGGAGCCGGCCGGCGGCGAGCGAGGCGTCGAACGCCGCAGCCGGCGCCGGAAGCGCCATTGGCCGGTGCCGATCCTCGCCGTCCTACAAACGAGGTACCGTCAAGATCGGCTAATTTAGAAAAAACACGAGACAAGATGGGGAGATCGTTTCTTCTGCGGACGGCGACCACCACGGCCGCTTCCCTCCGCCGCGTCCACCACGGGAGCGGGAGCGGAAGCGGAAGAGGAGCGTGGGTGCCGGCCGGCGACCCGCCTCGGACATTGGCGATGTAGTCGCCGGTGTTCCCGTAGCCCCGAAACGGATCAAGAAGATAAGCAACCGCAAAGGGGGCGAGAGGTTCGATCGGGTAAAGACTATCGAATAGCACAACTCAAGGGATTGGAGATCTCACCGCCGGCGCCGGTTGCTACTACCCTCCGCCTCGTCCTGGGCAGGACGCTTATTACGATCTCCGCCGCTCGCCATTGGTGATGGTGGGGGTTTTTTGGGCTTGAAGGCAAGGAGGAAGTGGAAGAGATTGAAGAAGATAGCAACTGCTTGTGTTTGATGTGGTGATGGTGGGAGCCGACTGGTCCTATTTATGAACGTGGGAGCCGTGGAGACGTGGGAAAGCCAAGCGACGTAGTAGGGTTTCCACGTTTATGGGCCGATGTTGAGTTGGGCCGAGCCCATTACTACCGGCGATTCGGTTACCATACGCTCGGTCGGCTAAATAGCCGATGAAAGTTATTCGGCTAAAGTGAACGCTTGAAGCGAAGAATAGTTACGTTCGGGCGATATACGCGTCTATGAGTACGGTTGTAATTGGAAGAGCCGAATGGTAACGAGGAGAGAAAAAGATAAAGATTATCTACTTTTCAAGAGAAAAGAAATTGTTTTCAAGTATGACAAGGCCAAGCCTAAGAGTCTACATCTTCAAGTACAAGCCAAGCAACTATACATTTAAGAAAGAATTGATAACGGAAGAGCATCAATCTTGATTCGGTTGGCCTCATCAAGAGCTTTTTGGTCCTCTTCTTCGAATCTTGGATATTGGACATGTTTTGCTTTTGATTTGCCGCGTCTCCTTAATGACCGATTGTATTTTGGATTTAGCCGAATCAAGAGATGGCAGATTTGCGAGCTTAGTTTCATGAGACTGAATATTGGCATTCGGTTGAGCCAATTGAGCTTCAAGTTTGGCTTTTTCTTCTCTCATGACCGGCTCGGTTCTAAGGTGCTCAAGAGATGCTCGCTTGACTTGATGCTAGAATAGAGCTCCTTGGCCTGCTTGTTCCTTGGCCATTTTTCTTTTCTCCGAGATCAACTTTGGTGGACATATTCTTGTGTGCTCTCTTGATAGCAGCAAAATGATCATCAAGGTGTGATAAAGCGTCTATGGCGGCCTTGAGATTGAAAGGAAGCTCTTGATCAATAAGCTCGCTATTTCCCTTATTTTGTCCGAGTCTTGGGCCAAAGCAACAATATCCTTTTTCAGAAATGAGATTATATCCTTTAGCTTGGCTTGACTCTCGATGACAAATGGCTGGTTGGAAGAAACTTCATCGTCTTTGTCCCCAAGATACTCTTCAAATGATAAGGGAAAAGGCGGCTTGAGGGTGAGCAAGTGTCCCGTTGATGAACAAGGAAGGTAATTTAACCGAATGACTCAGTTGGAAGTAAAAATAATCAAGTGGAGTAAAATAATACCTCCTCGGCAAAAGCCTGATCAATGGCATCCTGGGTAGCATCAAGACTCGAGTGACTAGTGCGGTTGCCGCCGTGAGATAACGGTGTCATGGCTTGTTGATGCATCTTGGATTGCCGAAGGAGTTAAACCGTAACTGGTGAGAGAGATTTTTCTCTCGCTACTTCTCCCCGATCACCCGTTTGTTCATCAACCCGATGAGAGGGAATTTCTTCTCGCTATATCTCCTTGTTCACCTACTTGATCGTCTCCGCTCGATGCATATCAAGATCATTGGTGAGCTCATTGTTTGCTTGACCAATGGAGGCTCCGGGAGAGTTGTCCAAGATCACTACCCTATCGACTTTGAGGGTTGGCCTCGCACATGTTGAAAGAAAGTGATAAGTGCAAAACACACTTGCGATGGAAAATAAAGGATAAAAAACATTCATACCCGAGGGAGTGGTTTAGCTTTCTTAGATCTTGTTTTCTTGGGAATTGCGTGTCCTTGATAGGGGAGGAAGAAGTTTTTCTTTTGAGATCTTTCGAGAGCACCGTATCGTCGGCGTATCTTGTTGAACACCGTCGGACTTGGAGCATCATGCCCCAAAGCAAAGAACGGGCCGGGTTGCCAATATTGAACCTCGGAGGACTTGGAGGAGTAATGTCCCGTTCAAAGGAGATGTTTTAGAAACGTAACAGAGATATGAGGTAAAAGGTGGTCAGTGAGTATGTACCTCATCATCGAAGAAAAAAATGAAGGCATCAAGACTTGGCATAAAGGGTGAACTTGTGCTCAAGATATGAGAATGCCATTCTTGCCACCGAGAGGTTGAAGGAAGAATGAGTAGCTTCAATTATTACCGAGGATTGGGCTCATATGTTGGAAGCTTGCATCCAAGATTGAAGACTTTGTTGGCCTCGGTTATATTCAGCGTCTCCCGGGTCCGATGATGCTCGAGAAATATGGCCTTGGGGGCGGTGACCAAGTCCAAACCGTCTGGCAACCATGTTTGGATTATAAAATTCATAAGTTGAGCTTATCAACCGACCATGGTGAAATTCTCGTCGGCGAGCACGGGGCTTGATGAAAGCATTGAAAATGTCCCTGGAATCATCATCTATGCGCCCAACTCATAGCTGAATCGCAAGGGAGAGTTAAATTTTCATTCTCCCCGTAGGGAAACCAGATCATGTGGTTGAATCCCTTGTAGAAGATCTTGAAAAGATGACCCAGGTCTAAGTCAATAATGATTGAAGATGCAGCCTCTCCATATGTCCGACAAGATTTGTATCTCGGGGTCTTCACCTTCAAGATAATTGATTGAAGGAAAGTTCGATTGTGGAGATCTACGGGGACAATCGATGCATGTATAGTTGCAACCACATCCGGAGAAGCCACCATGGTCCATTGACACGGGAGATTTCGCCCGATTCCTCATCCGACGATGTCTGGTGCATCATGTGGTAGAAAGCTCCCACAGATATTTGCCTAAAGGAATCGGCTTGCACCGTAGCCAATTCTTCACCATCACTATGTGATTCGAGTGGGCTCATTGGACTTGCCACGAAAATGAATCTCGCATAACCACATGTTCATGAATGCCCTATACTCTTTATCGAGACACGGGGCCGGTTGAAGCATAAGCCTGGACATACTTGGCCCAAATGACCTCCCGATTTGACCGCCTTTCCGTGAGTGGTGCTTTTGTATTTGAATGGGTATGTTGGCTTGGTAATGTTTAAACCGGTCATCATAAAAATGTCTCGAGAGAGTGATCGACATTGGGCCATGACCGAAGATGAACGCATTGATGGCGTCGGACCCGAAGTGGGAAGCGGCTATCGGGAGGGAGTCGTTCCTAGGCATTTCGGCTAAAGAAAGCTCCGGACAATGCTGAATATCTTGGGATTCCCAAAAATCACCGCTCCTGGACATCCTACGGTACCAATCACGCCATCCCGTGATTGAAGGAAGGGGCCATGTTTTGAAAGTATTCGGCCATCTTGTTTGGGGGAGAAATCCTAGACTTAAAGGGGATCCTCGGGTTTCCTTTTCAATAAATTCCCTTGGATTGGGGTCTCCCGCGGACCAAGAAAAATGATCCAGACACGCAAGATTGGAGATCAAGATCTCATTCTTCATTTCCTTTAAGAAGAAATTGAAGCAAATGGATCAAAAGGTGCATCTCGGGAAATTGATTCGAAAGAATTGCCGAATGGGTAAAGCAAGTAGGGTTACCTCTAGAAACTCCTCTTGAGTTCCCGTCGCCATGATGGAGCCGGTTGAAGTCTCGTCGCCATTGAAGTCAACGCGAGCGCAGATCTCAAATGGCGGCCGCGGGTGTTGGCGGTGCCGACCTAGATGAAAGGCGCTGATCAATTTCGAAATAAAATCCTTTTATCTCGAAATTGAGGGGGCATGTGTTAACACCAGAATTTGGTCGGGAATATGACGGTGGACCCGCAGACGGCGAGAGAGAGAATTCGGCAAGTGCATATGCGGTCGGCTAATTTCCATGTGTTCGGCAAATGGCCAAGCGGTCGGCAAATCGCTTTATTTGAAGGCGGAGAAAGGAAAAAGGAAGTCGATCGAAAAGGGAAGGAGTCGTGATGATCAAGGACTCCGATTATGGATAGAGTTAGCATGTCTTTGTCTTTCCAATTTTGGTTAGATAGTTCGTAAGTGCTTAGGACTCATGTTTTGTCCAGGGGTATAAATATAAACCCTCGACCATTGTAATAGGAGTTCACAACCAAATCAATACAATCGGCTACGCGCCACCCTTCGAGTCCTTTAGTCGTGTCGTCGAGTTCTTCGAGAGGGGCCAATCGATCCGTCGACCTCCGTAAGTCCCGGCAACCTTGTTATCATGTCTAGTATCGTGCGGCGGATTTAGATGTGATGCAAGTAGTCTCATCCGTTTTGCTTAGTATCGTGCGGCGGATTTAAGCTTAATGATGGGAAGTTTTTGCTTGTGCCTTGTATCGTGCGGCGGATTAAGACATGAGTAAAGATAGTTATCGGCTCTTTTAGATTTGGCAAGATCTAATAGATTCATTAAGTTATCACGTGTTGCATGCTTTATTTAGTGTTTAATTATTTGCAACACTCTTTTGCCCAATCTAGATTGATACTCTTTCGGCTTGTTGATCGTTCCTTTCATGCTTATTCAATACCGAGTAGATCAAGCTCATATAGCCGAATTAGATCGATCTAGATTGTTACATGTTGCGGGTTCATTCACGTTATATGTAGATAAGCCTTGACAGGACCGGGTACCGTGCGGCGATGCGGGTCTTTGGGTTACTCTAGAGCTAGTCATCCGGTGGACTAGAGATCGGTTTAATCGATAGGCTCCTTTTACATGTTGCTTGTTTGTTCCTTCTTCATGGACCCCGATTCGGCAATCTTGCCGATACGGTTATGCTTATACATGTAGCAAGTATCTATAGATCTCGTTAGACAATTATATGCTTTTAGCTCTTTATTGCTAGATTGTATCATGCGGTGGATTGATCTAGTAGCAAGGAGTGGTGTAAATTCATAGTGAGTGGTATCATGCGGTGGATTAGCTTGCTTGGGTTTATGCTCGACGGGTTTATGAAGGCTAGACGTGCGGCGAGACTAGTTGGAGTAGCCTATGCATGTGTTGTTTAGTAGATTTATATTTATAAGTTACTTATTCTTAATTTTTAGTGCTTAAAGATGCTTTAAACATGAGATGTAGTTTGATATGCTTCAATGATTTAATCTTGTTCAAACATGTCTTCATTTACGTATTCGGCTAGTTTGTTCGTTTACATCGGTTATGTTACTTTAGCCGAATGAACCGCATCCCGTTGCGATAGCTTCCATAGCTATGTGTCGTCGTAAGTGGCTTCGGGCCGTAAAGATGGAACCGTCTGGTCTCACCCAAAGACGTTCCGGTTATGATCTTACCGTTTTATCCCTTGTCGATTTTCGTGGTCAAATCGATCGCACGCCACGGATTCGTACGCCGGGCACCCGATTGAAGCTAGGCTTTCCGGCTTGCTGTGTGTGAGACGCAGGGTGGTCACATTTTGCGTCAACAAAAAGGTAGGGAGCTTCCCTGCCGTTTCGTTCAAAAAAGGATGTGATAGTCCGGCTAACATCCTGGCTTTGCTCCATGTCAGCCGGTGGCTGAGGGGCTATACTCCCATCAAGTACACTCGCGAGTCGCGAGCACCCCCTAGCAGAAAAGAGATGGCTCGGCAGTCGGCAGCCTACAGATGGCCCTCTCTCGAGCAAGTCTCCAATGGCCCTGTTCAGCTGGTGGATAAGCCGATAGATTTCGGCAGATTTAATAGCGGTTTGTGAGAGGAAATAAGCCGAAATCTGCTGAAATCTTCCGGCTATTCACCGGCTGAACAGAGAAGGGCAAGCTAAGAAAGGCAGAGCCCTCATTCATGACGCCGTCGCTCAGGGCTCGAGGGCGTGTCCACAACGTGGAGATCTCGGCATAAGAAGCCCAAGAACAAGCCTAGCGTGCCAAAGAAGCCGGGAGAAAGGCTCACCCCAGGAAGACTCCGCTGCGGCGGACAACACCTTGCGGTCAGTGCCAAGCTACACCAAAGACGACATCAGGTAGTGCTTTGCGGTTTTGTCGGCCCCAGCTACAAAGACAAAGGAGGATCCACAATGCTAAAAACAAGAAGACTGAAATAGAAGGCAAGAAGCCCTAGGTAGAGAACCATTCGCCATGTACCCACATGCCCTCCACGGTATCTAAGTATCTAACCCCGATCCAAAAACTAGAACTTACGACAGGGTACTCGACCATGAGAAAACCCTAGATGAAGCATAGCGCTACCCCATACATCTCTCGATTCCACCATTTTAAGAACTCTTGAATGTAAAGAACACCCACTGTTGGATGTAGGGCTCAGAGGCCCGAACCATGATAAATTTTCCACGTCTCTAATATGTTTTTGAGTGCTTAAGCCACTAGAGGCCCACACATTGACCCACATTGAACAACATGATGCTTGTTGTGGTTACCAACCCACGGCAAATAAAGTAGATTTTTTTTAAAGCGTGCCTTAGCATTAGCACGTTCTTCATTAAGTGAAAGATTAGAGTTTTTACATGCCAAGAAGCGGTATGGCGAGGGGCCATCCGCACCTTGGAGTAACACACTATAGAAATCACCAGCAAGTGGTGGTCTAAAGAGGTTGTGCTAGGAAAATAATCAATTGCGCTACGAAAGATCCAACTTCCGAGGGTTATGTAATTAAATATAAGGGGATTGTGTTATCTGAGGTCGAACCCCCAATAGCAACCTTATCTTGGTGCTAGTTTAATTGAATCTTTGTGTCTTCGGTTAAGTCAATTTGTTGGATACAACCTTCTCAGCATTTTATTACAAGCTGCAAATACATATTGGCACTATAAAAACTTGTAGAATTATAATGAATATTAGCACTAAATTGGGTATTCCAGCCTCAATGGGGTTAATTTCTGCCAAATTTTGGTAGGCAATAAGAGGTTTATTTGTATGGGTACGATGAAGAGCACAGAAGACTTGGACAAGCAACAAGTTAAGAACAAAAGGAACCTATTTGCATGTAATGATATATACCTTCATGTGTCTCTGACGGATTCCAAATCACATTAGTACTAGTTTAAAGTTTAAGATGCTAAAATGGAGTGTCCTGCTCCGGCTTACATTTCCAAAGAACGCCAATCTGTGTAGGAAGGACTGACAAGCTACCTAGGAACATGGGACCAGTAACAAAGAACAAAAAAGGCTCTTCATGCAATGATGTGTGATCTGTCCTTTGCATCGTGTCCTCCATGGATTGGCAATAGAAATTTAATTATCGTGTATAAGAAACCAACACAGCTCAAAAGAAGTTCGATAGATCTGAGTAAGGAGAAAGCACAAGATTCGGACGAAATAAAGAAGCTAGGAATATGAGATGGATTTTTTTTTTCTGGGGGGGGGGGGGGGGGGGGGGTGGCGATCATACTTTACGGCTGTTTGTAACAAGCTGACCAGCAAGAGCATATCCAAGAGACTCTTTATATCTTTCCTGTTTCACTAAAATAGAGATTTTGGTCAATAAACACACTCAGCCTCTTCAATTGATATCTTCTATTCAAGATTTTTCTTTTTGCGCCAAAGATGGTGTACACTGCACATAAGACAGAGAAAAACTGTCGAAAGGTAAAAAGAAGATATAAAAAAACGTTTTTTTATTTAAATGATTCTCTAAATGATGATTTGGAGGTTCCAACATCTCTGAATGCACCCAAAGTCGGAACAATACGTTATTCCCAAGATGATTATTTTGTACTGTGGTTTTTGTGTGGAGTCTAGGAGGCAAGTGGCCCTACTAGCATACTATACAAAGTATATAAGGGCCCTACTAGCATATGCTATACTAGTAAACATAAACATAAACATTTAGCAGACTACAATACTCTCGTTTCAGCGAACAGCAGAGACTCGGTTACCAGGCACCTGAAGCCACCGCGATGTGTTCCATGAATCCCTTGCTGCTAGCATCAGCATGCTTTGGGTCCTGGAGGGCACTGAGCTCTCTTCTCGATAGGGAAGATCGCGGGCTACCAGCTGATACCGTGGCAACCCAAGCATTCACTGAATTGCTGGAGGGCGGCGACACCTCAAGCCCGCCGCCGCCGCCTGACGTCGAAGAAGGCGCCGATCACACGGCGACGGCGGCGTGGCCTGCTGATGATGCACCGCTTCTGGATGGTGTCACCGTCGACGGCGACACAGCACTACACGTGCTGGCAACCTGTGGAGACGGCGACGGCTTCTTGAGGAGTGCCGACATCGCCTACCGCAGGGCCAGCTACCTCCTGGTCGCACAGAACGGCAAGGGTGACACGCCACTGCACTGTGCTGCCCGAGCCGGGAGGCCCAGAATGGTAGCTCGCCTCATCGCTCTGGCCAGCAGCGAGGACGACGGCGGCAGCGGAGAGAGGCTGAAGGAAGTCGTGAGGAAGGAGAACGGGAGGAAGGAGACCGCCTTGCACGACGCCGTTCGGCATGGCAACAAGCGCACCGTCGAACTCCTAATGGAGGCTGATTCGGAGCTGGCTTTGTTTCCTAAAAAAGGCACGTCGCCGTTGTATCTGGCCGTCTTGCTAGAACGCCACGACATTGCCAAGTCACTGTATGCCATGAGTGGTGGGAATCTTTCTTATTCTGGACCTAATGGGCAAAATGCATTGCACGCTGCTGTTCTTCGAGGCCAAGGTACAACATTCATATAAAGATGCATTTAATTTGTTGATTTTTTTTTTTTTTGAAAGAGCAAAGCTTTATTACTCATTGGCCGCAGCTAAATCACTCCCATTAGACCCTCTACAAAGAAGGTACATAATCCCAAGTGACTTCATCGTCATTGAGAGCACGACATCCACATGCTGCGAGAGCGTCAGCTACTGAATTATACATATTCTAGTTCTAGGACAAACACAAATACTAAAAGAGTTAAACTCCGACATAATCAACATCTGGATCTCCGTGATAATTCCATCCTATGCTGAGAGCCGATAGTTATCACTTTCCAACGCCACCTTGACCAACATAGCATCCATCAGTCTCCAATATTACTAGAGACAAACCCATCGAAACAGCCATTCTGACACCAGCAAAACATGCAAGCAGCTCTGCATGGAAAGGGTTCATAAGAATTATTCCCCCCATGGCACCTGCTTTCACCATTGATCCATGATCATCTCTGAGAATAAAACCCCATCCACCCTGACCATTGCTGCTATCAAATGCCCCATCCGAATTAATCTTGAAAGCCCAGCTTTTGGTTTAGTCCATTTCTGAATCTGACGGTTTTCCGACAATAGAGACTCTCTAGCTTGTTTCTGAAATCTGTCTGTCAGAGCAGCTGTAACATAAGCCACCTCTACAGCGTTCCTTTTCCTTCCTTCCTCCCTCCATTTATTTCTCTCAGTCCACCATAACCACAATAACAAAACTACCGTCAGCTGAGTCTTTGGATCAAGCTTCAAGATTTTCTCCATCATAGTTCTAGCTGAATCAGCCTACAAGAGATCAGTCCGCACCATCTCCAAAATCAGTTCACGATAAACGCATTTAAGTTCTTTACATTTGAGGAAAATATGTCCCCCATCTTCGTCGAGCCTCTCACAAATTCCGCGCGTAGTATCTATCTTCATCCCCCTCCTCTGCAAGTTCCTTTTAACAGCTAAAGAATTATGACTAAACCTCCACAACAAATGTTTAACCTTTGGATGGCAGTCAATCTTCCATAGTTTTGGCCAAAAGTCATCATTACCACTGCTACTTCTTCCATTTCCAGCAGCTTGTTTCTTCCTATTATCTGACACTCGGTGGACGTTGTATGCAGATCTCACAGAAAAACAACCTTTAATGTCATAATGCCAACCCACCACGTCAGGCATTTCTAAATGGATTGGTACAGATTTGATCAGAGATACATAATCATCCCAAAATGTTTGCGTAAGCAATTGCTCATCCCACTGCTCCAAGATAGGATCGATTAACTCATGTACTCTCTGCAATAATGTACTACCTCTTGGTGTAATTGGCTTTCTTGTCACATCACGTGGAAGCCAGGGATCAGACCATATCCCAACCCTTTGCCCATCCCCAATCCTCCAAATAATTCCATCTTTTAGCACTTCCAATCCTTGCATAATACTTCGCCATGTATAGGAACAACCATCCTTGTACTTAGCATTTAGGAAATCTGAATTTGGGTAATACTTTGCCTTCAGAATTCTAGCACAAAGAGAATCTGGGGTTTTGAATCAACCTCCATCCTTGTTGAGCAAGCTTTGCCATGTTGAAAGAATGTAGGCCTCTGAACCCCAGCCCTCCCTCTTCTTTTGCCATCACTAACCTTTCCCAACTCATCCAGTGCATCGAATTTTCTTTATTATGGTTATTCCACCAGTATCTTGCAATCAAAGAACTAATATGGTTGCATATCTCTTAATATCAAAACACCCCATTGCAAAGACCGAAATTGCTTGCGCAACTGCTTTAATCATAATTTCTTTTCCAGCTTTTGATAATAACTTCTCCTTCCACCCCTGAATACGCTTCCACACTCTTTCTTTCAAATAAGCGAAGACATCAGTTCTAGATCTTCCAACTGAAACCGGAAGTCCCAAATACTTTTCACTCATTGTCTCAGCCCTTATATTTAAAATTTCTCTCACTCTTCTCCTTTGTGTATCATGTGTATTAGGACTGAACATCACTGCAGATTTCTCTTTTTTTCAAGCAATCACTGCAGATTTCTCAGCATTAATTATTTATCTATATGCGTCCTAGTTCAATTGGTCAACATGCATGTGTTGCTTGAAAAGTATTGTTGAGTTTTGAAAAAAATTCACACAAAAAACAAAACAATATTTGGCAACACATTACGTTACATTTTCAGTATAAAAACAACATGATATTAGGTTTGTTGTGTTTTAATAAGTTTTTTCATGAAGAAATGGCAAAAACTTTTCCACAAATTTTATTAGACTAGGCCCCTACTGTAACCAGGTCCTGAGGTCCAAAAACCACAAATGAGAAGAGTGTATCACTCATCCTGCACAACTTGGTACACCAAACAGACTACCAATAACTCCACACCAATGCGTGCTCAGATGAATAATATACCAATCTAACTTAGTAAAAAAAGACGACCCAATTAGCACCTTAATTTGGTCTAAATGACCCAACTAGCACCTTAATTATCTTTGACTTGTGGAGTCAAAATCTGTTATAACTGTCCTTGTGTCCTTTCTTTCTTTGTCTCTTGAAGTTTCTTTTTTTTTCAGTTTTGTTGCCCTGTAAACCTTACTGTTTTAATAATTTCCTGTAGGGGCCTAGTCCCCTCCTGTTCAGTAAAAAAACAAATTAAACCTAGCTACTAGCTACTAAATGAACAGAATATGGCAGTTAACAAGAAGTGTGTCGTCATTTGCAGAGATGACAAGAATGCTACTGCGCTGGAACATTGGCCTGACAGCGCAAGGGGATGAAAACGGGAGCACACCCCTTCATTTTGCAACATCAATGTTGCACCCAAAACCTGTAAACTATTGGATCCACCGCCCCTGGATCAGTGGTATTTGGCATCCAGGCATGCCATTCGAACAGGTGCTGCAAGCCAACCCACCAACAATGTATCAGCCAGACAATGAGGGGCTATTCCCAGTGCACCTTGCTGCCTGCATAGGATCGAGCACGGCCATTGCCAAATTTCTGCAGGAGTGTCCCAACATCGCTGGGCTGCGTGACACTAGAGGGAGAACTTTCCTTCACATCGCCGTCGAGAAGAAGCGATGGCATGTAGCCTCGCATGCTTGCAAAACTCCGTCGCTGTCTTGGATTTGGAACATGCAGGACGACGATGGAAACACTGCACTACACTTGGCAGTAAAACTTGGGTTTCAGGACATATTTTGCTTACTCTTGGAGAACCGGCAGGTCAACTTGAATATAACCAATAACAATGGGGAAACTCCTCTAGACCTTTCGGATAGTAATATTTGTGATGGGTCTTTTTGTTCTTGGGTAAGTATTTATATTCATATTCACGTTTTTATAGACTTCTCTCTGTTTCAGGCCGGCCTGCCTCCATCAAATGCAGGCTAATATAACAATGCAAGAGTGATCAATGTGACTGAATAAAATACTGATAGCATATACATGTTTTCTTTTTCAGAATCCCAGATTCTTGATCAATAGCGCATTGAAGTTTTGTCATGCTAAGCACGGTAACCATCGGATGGATCACTTTGAAGAGCAGTACATTAAGCCACTGGATGAAAAGGAAGAATCAAAGAAGATGACAACTTCCACGCAGACTCTGGGCCTGGGCTCAGTGCTCATGGCGAGTGTGGCATTTGCTGCAAGTTTCACTCTACCTGGAGACTATGGTGATGGTGGCAAGCCAAATCTGTCTGGGAGGTACGTCTTCGACGCGTTCATCGCGGCCAACTCGCTGGCGTTCGCCTGCGCGGGCATGGCTACCATCAACCTCATGTACTCTGGGACAGCCATCGTCGATGTCCCGCTGCGCATCTGGCACTTCGACATAGCCATGTTCTTCGCGTTTGGTTCCGTCACAAGCCTGGGCACAGCCTTTGCCCTAGGCTTGTATGTGACTCTGGCTCCGGTAGCTTATATGACCGGGACGGCGATCTGTGTGGTGGCGTCTGTTGTGTCTCTCTGCGGATTCATGGACCCCATGCGAGGCCGCGCAGTAGCAAGAGCGTTGTATGCTAGAATGGGGAAGCAGGCGTTGCTCATCTTTGCACGCATTATCATCCTCCGAGGAGCAATGGTCTATTGGCCCTTGGTAACAAGCTTCATTTCAGCAGCGATTTCAGCTAAGTATCGCCAGAAAGGCGGAACTGTCGAGGCTCCAGCCCCCGCCCCTACAGCCAGCTAGCCCATGGAGCCCCCCTTAGGAGCCCCCCTTAGCCTCTCCTAAAATTGTTCACCATTGCTGCCCTTAATAAGGAGAGATTCTATGCGTGGCATGTGTGGTCTGGAGGCTGAAGGAGCTCTTCAGCCCCCCTATTATATTTTTCTGGATCCATCATTGATGGACATCAACATTACATAAGCGTGGGAACAATGTGGTGAAGAGATGAAATGGAAAATTTATGTTCATACATACGTTGGTCAATGTTCTGGTCGACCGTATGTGCACTGTACTATATAATGTATGTATTATTATGTTTGTACACAACTAGAAAATATCATTTGTTTTTTTTTTTTGTAATTTTATGAGGAAACTTTGATGAAATTATTGTGTGCAACGTACACATTTTGAGAAAACTAATCATAGACAACTAGAAAGACTGCCGTGCCCCCTTCGTGGATCAGGCCAGCTGCTCAGTCAATTGCATTTGATCATTGTGGGACTAATATAGCCGTTGTTGACTGAATACTTTATTGATAATTGTCTAATTGATATGTAGCATGTTAGTCGCCTAATTAAAGGTATTTTCTAAAAAAATAGTAAGGACAGAATAAACGCTTGGATTTAGGTTTATACTTTTCATACTAGCTGCATCATAATAAAGAAGAAAAGAGTACAGTTTTACAATTTTTTGTCTTATCATAGATTCATAGTACGAGTACAGCTTTAGTATCCTTTTCTCCGGGCCTATCCATATCAATGAAAAATTGTGGATAATGTAATGATCCAAACTACATCACAATGATATAAGTTTATGGATTTTATGCTAATTTTATCCTAACTGACAAACAAATTCATCTTCAGTTAGTGATGTTAGCTTTTAGTTTTACATCAAGCCTGCAATCAAGAAATTGAAGAAAAATATAATGGGTATAAAGTTGATTACGTTGGAAATCTAGCAGTGTTTCCTGGCGTTGTGCTCGGTATTTGTGAAAGGGAGCGTGGCTTGAGGATGTGGACAGGCAGTGAAGAAAACCGGTGAAATCGGTGGTGTTACATAGATGGAATATCTGTTAATGGCTAGAATGGATAAGGATATAAATTGAGAAACAGTATAGTTTTCATACATCTTCATGACATAAATTAAAGGATCCAACCAAATAGACTAAGTTCTATTGAGATGAGGACTATTTACCTTATGATGCTTCCTACACTTCTGTCTCCAAACTGGGATGCATTGGAGCTTGCTGGCAGCCTAGCAAGATGTCATAGTCATTAGACATTATTATGCTTCAACTCTAGATTGCACAAACAGGAAGCTGATATTGTAATGCATAGAGACTACAGAGTGTTATTTGAACATTTTAGTACGTAAGTAGAATGTAGGTATCCACTTGCTATGTGATCAAGTCGCATTTACAAAATCAGTTTGAACTTAACTAACACTAAGTAGCATGGTAGTGAGCCTCAATTGCAACCTGCAGGCACTGCAGCTGCAAAATAGCCCAGAAGAAATCATAGTGCCCCAATCCGAGTGGTTGCCGACAGGTTGTAACTACTTATTACAAACCATCATATCCTGAGCGCGAGCTTGGCTTCCACCTGCAGTAAGACAGAAAAAAAAGTGCTAAGAAGACATACAAGCAATGGTTGTGCAAGTGCAATTGAAATGCTACTCCAATGTGGAATCAATCTATCAATATTCAGAGCCTAGCAAAGATTAATGTATTTATTTATGATATGAAATATCAAGGAGAAGAGAAAAAGAAAAGCTTCGTCGGGATATATCTCAAAGGCATATGGTCGAATAGGTTGTGTGCAGCCTACAGGTTGACGTTGACGACCATTAAATCGGAAGTGATGGTGGGAGCAGACGTAGCCGTCACAGCATCGGCATGCAGTGTAGCTGCACAGCAGGGGAGGAGCGCGGTGGGGCGTCGCCTGGCATGGGACAGGCCAGCAATAGCTGCGACAGCTTGCCGCGCCAAAGTTGTGCCGCTCGCCTGCTGTCACGCCTGGAGCAGCTCCGGAGAAGTGAAACAAGTACTGGACGCCATCGACAGTTACATAGCGTATTATCGAATTACGTTTTCATTCCTGTATGACATGCGGGGGCCACTGGCCACTTGTATGTGCACATAAGGGCTGACGATGTAGGCTGTAGCACCGAGGACCATTATCGATCAATAGAGAAACACAACGCGCCAAGGCGGAGGGGTTAACCTCGCCAGCGTCAGGGTCTTGCCAAATCCGATTTCTCTGCTCATGTCGTCGGTGACCCGCCACGGCCACGGGTGTTACACCTGATTCGCCTATTCCGGCTCTCGTGTCGTCTGCTTGTGTAAACGCGACAACGGCTACATCTGGTTGCCATGTCTTAGAGCACCTCCAATGACGACACGGTTTGAGACCGAGGCCGGAAACGATAGCGGGCGGGCCTGAGTGGTGGCCGTGATTCTGCGGCGGCTAAGTCCGCACGCACCTGGCCCCGACAGCGGTCTTCCAAGGGATTCCGTTGACAGTTGACTACCGCCAAGCGGAGGAGGGTGGAGGATGAGGGCCGATTTGTGGGCGGAGCACGGCGGTGGGCCAGTCGCGGAAGGGAGTGCCAGCACGGCCGAGAACGCAACACGCCCGCGACGCTGGGAGGAGGGAGCTGCTGCCATGCGGGAGTCGCGCGCGAGCAGGTTCGCGAACCTCTGGCTTCCACAGCTCAACGGGTGCGAGATCCGCTACCACCACGATCGGATGGTTCGTATTGCATTTTGGCTAGATCCAACGGTTATCGGGCTAACGGGAACGTGGCGCTCCCTTCCACGACGATGTTATGTATTTTCGATATTAAAGGTTTGAACGAACCATCATCAACAGAAAACACATCACGAGAGTACTAAAAATGTATTTTTATTCGGTAATGCTACCCGTGAAACATCCCATGACAAAAAAAAAATGTCTGGCACCGCCTCCTGCACGTGACTTTTGCCCCGACTCTCTCCGTAGACCATCTTCTACCTCGGCTCCCCCATCTTTCTCCCTCCAAAGACCGGTGCGCTCCCCCAACCCCCACCCCCCCCCCCTCCTCCCCTACACCCATCGCCTCCACAGCGCCTGCGCCAACACCTCGCGCCGGCCATGGTGGCGACGCCGAATCCGACGGAGGCGGCGGCTGCGGATCCGCCGGAATGGTGCATCCAGCCGAATCCGACCCAAATAGGCCTCCTCCTCCTCCTCTCTCCTCTCTCCTATCCCCTCCTTCTCCTCCAACTCTAGCTACCCAGACTAGGATTCCGGTGAGCTCACCTCCTTTCTTCTCCAACTCCGATAGGGTATAGAAATGTTCGGGCGGCCGGAGGAGAAAGGGAAGACAGGCGATGGGGGTGCAGGCGGGTGGCTTAGGGGTGCCCCTAGCGGCGGGGGACGGGGAGGTCGCCGGAGACGAGGGAAGTGAAGAGGGCGTCCGCCGTGGGTGCTAGGGCTCGCTGGAGCTCCGGCGACCCCTAGCGCCCACAGCAAGGCGGTGCCCGACGGCGGGGGCGAGGTCACCGGAGTGAAGGTGGAGAGGTGGAGCGGGCGTCCGATCCATGAAACATCCGAGCGCATGAATCACCCATTTTTATTTCTAAATTATCTTTTGGTAATCACTATTTTGAAATTGATCTATCCATAAAATCTATATCTAACTTTTTTTAGTCATGCTAGTCAGAGTGTCATGACAAATAATAATGTTGCCGCACGCCGCTAGTCACTGCCCGCTCTTAGTGTATTTTCTCTCCTCAAAATAAATTACTAAATGGACTTGAAATGACGTGGATGCCCCGCAGAGGGCTTCTCCGGTGACCGAATGACTCTTGGTTCTGTCACAGCCTAAGCGCGTGTGTATCGTCATGTTGTTTAGCAAGGCGTTTTCCAATCATAGTTAACGTACTTAAGACTTTACGTTTTATTGTTAAGACTTTGAGTCACTGGACATGTGGGCCTTCGCGCCAGCCTGGGACGAGCTATATTGCCGTGCCCATTGCGTGTAAGCGGACAAGCATATTTTGTTAATCGAATTCGAGATTCAGAGGTGGTTCCTCTGCTCGTCGCCTCTCTGTGTCTTCTCACGTCCCGGCGATCGCCGGCGGCAACGGGTCGTCACATTGGTATCTAGCTCCATTGTATCCCGGTCCCGAGTTCCACTACCCACCCTTCCCACCCTTCCCGGTTGAGTTTCACGGTGAGCGGCGGCTCTGGCGGCGGCGTGAGCATCGGGTACTACCCCTATTCCGGCTTCGCCTCCGCTCGATTCCGTCGGCTCGACTCATTCCGGTGACCACCACAACCACATATCATCGGGATCTAGTACTAGGGCGGCTCTGCGTTGCGGCGCGGATCTGCACACCTCGGCTTCCCGGCGGTGCGCCCACCTCCACCAGCGCCGCCGGCTACGTTTCTTCACCGACTGGGGTCTGCATCGACAACGGGCGCGGAGGCGGCGCGGTGGTGAGCTATTCTGGCTTACCCGATTCCTCAAATTTTTCTCGCATTGATTCAGTAGCCCAGGGTTGTGTAGCAGTAGTCTGCACGTAAAATTCCGTAAGCGCTGATTCAATTGCTGAGTGGTGGTGATTTGGAGGGGAACCGTCCGTCGATTTGGGTTGCGGAACTGGTTTCCGTGTAAAATTCCGTGATCGAGCCTCGGTTCCAGGAGTTGGGATTCACTGCTGTCTGCAATAGGGTAGGTTTAGGCTGAACCTGGGCGGCAGTGCTGCGGTGGTGTGTGCAGTTGGGTCATCACGGCCCCCAAACGCAAGTCAGCGAAGCCAGTGATTCCATCACCTCAAACTTGTTTTATTCTGGAATCTATGGCAGAGACTTCGAGGACAGTCGAGACTAAGTGGGCTGATTTGCTTGATACTTTGGATTTGATGTCAAAAAGGATGAATGATTTGGGGAAAATTCAGCAGGATGTGAAACAGGACCTGCTTAAGGAGATTGCTCACACTAATTCTAGAGTGGAGAAATGTCTAGATGATCAGAAGCTTATGCAGGACACTATGAAGATTACTGGTGATGCAGTGAACAAACTGATCAATGAAGGCTTTGACAGGTTGCTCAGTCCACACTCAAGCAGTGAAGGATCCAGTGTGGGAGGGGGGGGATTCTGAAGCTGAGTTTGACAATCCATTCTCTGGAGGTAATGGGAATCATCATCATCATCATAACAATCATAGAAGGAGAGATCATGGTCATCATGGCAGAAATCAAGGCATACCCTATCATGCTCTACCTAAGTGGTCATTTCCTTCTTTTGATGGTAATCAACCCAAGGTGTGGCTGGATAAGTGCTTGGCCTATTTTACCATTTACAAGCTACCTCAAGAGCTCTGGGTGGAGGCAGCCACGATGCATCTGCATGAGAATGCTGCAAAGTGGTGGCAGGTGTTCAAGCAGACCAATGCTGGAGTGGGCTGGGAACAATTCAAGAAGGCCATCCATACTCAGTTTGACTGTGATGATTATACCACTGCTATGAATGAGCTGTTGGACTTAACCATGCAATCTTCTCTAGATGATTATGCATCCAAATTCAAATCCCTGCAGTTTGACATATGCATGAATGGAACAACTCATGATGATAAATTCTTTGCTATTCAGTTTGTCAGGGGTCTGAGGGAAGAGTTGAGATGTGTGGTGGAACCCCAGCGCCCAGTTGAACAAGCCTTGCTCATTGCAAAGATTCAGCAGAAGACAGTGGATAGAAGAAAGATGAAATATCAAGACAAAGGTAAACAACCTGCTCTCAAGCCTGAAGCTAAACCAATGACAAACTCCACCAATCCAAATTTCTGGAGGGATAAGCAGCTCAGGGATCACAGGAAGGCCAATAACCTGTGCTATGGCTGTGGTGAGCCATTTACACCAGGTCATGCTGATATTTGTCCTGCTAGGAAAAAGCCCCAAGCCAATGCCATAGTGGTCAATGATCTTGATAGGCACTTGGATGATCAAGTGTTGAATGAAATTGCAATTGAAGAAGTGTTGGCAGAAAATTTTCATCAACTCTCTTTGAATGCTATCTCTGGTTCCTCCCAACCTGATTCTGTGAGACTCAAAGCTACTGTTCAAGGCAAATCCATGATTATACTTCTGAATTCAGGCAGCACACATAGTTTTGTTAGCTCTAAATTTGTGCAGCTCACTCAGCTTCCTACAACACCATATCCCTAGCAGAGTGTTAGGGTAGCTAGTGGTGCTGAAATAGCTATCAATGCAAAAGTGGAGAATCTCAGATGGTACATTCAAGGCCATACTTTTGAGACAACTATGATAGTCCTGGATACTCTTCCATATGATGCCATCTTGGGCTTTGATTGGCTGACCACTGTGGGTGACATGAACTGTAACTGGCAAGCAAGAACTATTTCTTTTGTGCATCAGGGCAAGCACATTACTCTTAAAGGTCTGCAGCAGAAGGAGCTGTCTGTGAATATGATTTCTGCCAAACAGATATACAAGTCCTTGAAGGCCAATGATATTTGGGTATGTGCTGTTGTGGATCCTCCTATTACAGCTTCTCAGCCAGTTCAGTCACAGTCCTCAGTGACATCAGACTCTATACAAGACCTGTTGGTGCAATATGCTGACATTTTTCAGAATCCTAAGCTATTGCCACCTCATAGGTCATATGATCATGCTATACCTCTTGCCCCTGATGCAGTGCCTATTAATTCCAGACCATACCATTATAGTCCTCAGCATAAGACTGAAATAGAAAATCAAGTCAAGCAACTGCTAGAAGCTGGACTGATTACACACAGCCATAGTCCATTTGCATCCCCTGTTCTCTTGGTGAAGAAGAAGGATGGTCAATGGAGGTTTTGCATTGATTATAGGAAACTTAATGCCATGACTATCAAAAACAGATTTCCAATGCCCATTGTTGAAGAGATTTTGGATGAATTGGCAGGAGCCAAGTTCTTTACCAAGCTGGACATGAAATCAGGGTATCATCAGATTAGGATGCTTCCTAAGGATGAATACAAGACAGCTTTCAAGACTCATTTGGGCCATTATGAGTTTAAGGTAATGCCATTTGGCTTAACCAATGCTCCAGCAACATTTCAATGTATCATGAATGAATTGCTGCTGCCATTTCTGAGGAAATTTGTCATGGTATTTCTGGATGACATCCTTATATATAGCTCCACATTGGAGGACCATTTGGAGCATCTCGAGCAAGTGTTTGCAGTTCTCAGATCTCATCAGTTCTATCTTAAACCCTCTAAGTGCACTTTTGCCAAGCAGTCTATTGAGTATCTGGGTCATATAATTTCTGACAAAGGGGTGGCTACTGATCCATCCAAGACACAGGATATGTCCAACTGGCCTATTCCTCAGTCCATGACAGACCTTAGAGGCTTTCTAGGTCTCACTGGCTACTATAGAAAATTTGTGAAGAATTATGGGGTGCTGGCCAAACCATTGACCAATATTTTGAGACTCAAGCAGTTCCAGTGGACAGCCCAAGCTAAGGAAGCTTTTGATAATCTGAAAGTTGCTATGACAAGTACTCCTGTACTGGCTTTACCTGACTTCACCCAACCTTTTCAAGTGGAAACTGATGCATGTGCCGAAGGGGTTGGAGCAGTGCTTATGCAGCAAGGCAAACCTATAGCTTTTCTGAGTAAGGCATTGGCACCTCAACATCAGAAGCTATCTATTTATGAAAAGGAATTCTTGGCACTGAATATGGCCATTGAGAAATGGAGGCCTTATCTGGAAAGGCAAGAGTTCACTATACTCACTGATCACAAGTCTCTCTCTTACTTAACTGAGCAAAATCTGCATTCAGATATGCAAAAGAAAGTCATGACTAGATTAATGGGCCTGCAGTTCAAGATTGTCTATAGAAAGGGCAAGGAAAATGTGGCTGCTGATGCTTTGTCCAGGGTCAATCACCTTCTGGCTATGCATATGGTGTCTCATGTGCAACCCCAATGGGCTCAAGAAGTACTTAATTCTTATGCAACTGATGTGAATGCTCAGGAGCTGTTAGCTCAGTTGGCTTTGTCCAGTCCAAATGCTCAAGGTCTGGAACTCAGTCAAGGTTTGATCAAGAAAAAGGGTGCTATTTGGATAGGCAGTAACACTGCATTACAGACCAAATTGATCTCTGCCTTCCATTCTTCTGTCATTGGAGGACATTCAGGGGTCAATGCCACTTATCAAAGAATCAAGAAACTATTCTACTGGAAAGGCTTGAAAGCTGATGTGGATAGCTTTGTCAAACAGTGTGATGTCTGTCAGCACACCAAGCACTCCAACATGTATCCAGCTGGGTTATTGCAGCCTCTTCCTGTACCTGAAGGTGTGTGGCAGCACATAACCATGGATTTTGTAGAAGGGCTTCCTTTATCAGAGGGATACAGTGTCATCATGGTGGTGGTTGATAGGCTCAGTAAGTATGCTCATTTCATCCCACTCAAACATCCATTTACTGCTGCACAGATTGCTAAAGTATTCATGGAGAATGTGGTGAAACTACATGGCCTGCCCAAGTCCATTATCAGTGACAGGGACAAGATTTTTGTCAGCAACTTTTGGCAGCAGTTTTTCCAAGCTTACAAAGTTCAGCTGAACCTGTCCACTGCCTATCACCCCCAAACCGATGGTCAGACCGAAAGGGTCAACCAATGTCTGGAAATGTATCTTCGCAGTGCTGTCCAAGATTCACCTAAAAGCTGGAAGTCCTGGTTATCTCTAGCCCAACTCTGGTATAATTCCTCATTTCATACTGCTTTGGGATGCTCTCCTAGTAAGGCACTGTTTGGAGTTGATCCTAATCTTGGCTTGGAGGTGTCCTCCACTAACAATGCACTATCTTCAGTCGATGAGGTGATTCAGCATAGGGAGGAACATCTGCAAATGCTCAAGTCAAGACTGGAAGCAGCAAGGAACCACATGAAACTGCAGGCTGACAAAAAAAGGACTGAGAGGCACTTCCAGATCGGGGAACAGGTCCTGCTCAGACTGCAGCCATACACACAAACATCTGTGGCCAATCGACCATACCCAAAACTTGCTTATAAGTTTTTTGGGCCATACAAGATCATCGAGAAGGTGGGGGAGGTGGCTTATCGTCTGGCCCTTCCTGCTCATAGTGACATCCATCCTGTCTTTCACATCTCCCAGTTGAAGGCTTATACAGCTGATCATACCCCTGTGTTTTCAACATTGCCATCAGTAACTGACTTGCAGGCCAGTGAAGCAGTGCCGGCCGAGATTCTGCAACGCCGATTGGTCAAGAAGGGCAACAATGCGATTACACAGGTGCTGGTGACTTGGACGGGACTGCCATCCTCTTCTGCAACTTGGGAGGACTACAACGTGATCAAGGCGCGCTTTCCAGCAGCTCCTGCTTGGGGACAAGCAGATTCTTCGGCGGGGGGAAATGTCACAGCCTGAGCGCGTGTGTATCGTCATGTTGTTTAGCAAGGCGTTTTCCAATCATAGTTAACGTACTTAAGACTTTACGTTTTATTGTTAAGACTTTGAGTCACTGGACATGTGGGCCTTCGCGCCAGCCTGGGACGAGCTATATTGCCGTGCCCATTGCGTGTAAGCGGACAAGCATATTTTGTTAATCGAATTCGAGATTCAGAGGTGGTTCCTCTGCTCGTCGCCTCTCTGTGTCTTCTCACGTCCCGGCGATCGCCGGCGGCAACGGGTCGTCACAGGTTCGACCTTCGACGATGCGGCCGCAGCACAAATCCTTTCTTTATCCGTTGTGGCAGCAACACAAAATCGACGAACTAGTAGTGCAGTCGACTCATATTTGGGAGGATTGATCTCGTGACAAAAAAAATTGGATGAAAGGAGCATGCTCCAAGCGAGATCCACGGTGGTCCATTATTTAAGAACCTTTTTCTTTATTCGACACGAGACGCACAGCTAATTCAATAATATAAAGTGATCTAATAACGATTATTTCACTCAACACCAACTTATTCACGAGGCTTGATCTTGTCACCCACGTCATGGTGGCCGGTGGTGGGCGACGTGAGCGACGGATGGAGTGGTGGTGGAATAGAGCTCAACGAGTCCTCTGATTCGGTCTAGTGGAGGGCGGGGAAGAAAAAGCCGGCGGGAGTCGGAAAGCGTGATCGGCGGTGGGGGAAGTCGCTCATCGAAGAGGAAGGGTGGTGGCGGAGGCAGTGTGGGATGAAGTAGTGGCTCAAGACGTAGAAGGACGAATAAACATAAGCCGAGTGATTTCGGTTGAGAGAGGATAAGCCGAAACAAACTGAGACTAGAACCAGAAAATATGTCCATAGTTAGGGAGAGACAAGAATCGAGTGTCTCAATGTTTATGGTGTTTATGGAAGTGTTGTTGATAATGGCACAGAGAGAAAAATTAGGAACAAGAGATGAAAAAGAAAAGGTTAGGAAAAGTAGATGAGAAAGAGGACTTGTCGCAACTGTTTTTTTTTTCCATCACATTCCTGCACATGACAGGTTTTAGAAAAAAAAAAGATTGTTTTTTCAATCTCGTGAAGATGCTCTAACATCCAACAATACGAATTAGTGAGCATTTTAGCATCTCCTCTATCTTGTGCACGACGTGAATGGCAAGCTGACAGATCAAGCCCCTGGTCTCTATCCATGACGTGGACTTTTGCTGCTCTGTATGGATAATCCGCAATGATTACGCTTTGCTTGGCGTGTCATCCTAGCAAACAAACAAAGAAAATAACAAAAAAAAAAAAAAAAAAAAAAAAAAAAAAAAAAAAAAAAAAAGCGGCCGGTCGGCGGTCCCATCTCGCGAACTCCACCGCTCCCGATATTCCTCTTCTCTTCCCAGTCTCCACTCTGCTCCCTCCTGTGTTCTCTCCGGCTCCGCCATGGCCGCCTCATCGCCGCCCTACCCGACGACGCCGTGGCTGCGGCCGCCGCCTCTCACGGGCCTCCTGAGCCTCCTCCTCTTCCTTGGCTGCCTCCTCGCCCCGTCGGTTCCGGGCGCGGAGGCGGCGGGGGTTCTGAGGCAAGTGGTTGGTGGGGACGGCTACGGCGACGGCGGGACCTTCTTCGAGCCGTTCAACGTGACGTACGACCACCGCGCGCTCATCCTCGGCGGGCAGCGCCGGATGCTCGTCTCCGCGGGGCTCCACTACCCGCGCGCCACGCCCGAGGTGAGCGGTGAGGTTTCGTGGTGACTGCTTCGCGGGCTCTGGCGACTGGCGCCGCCCCGGTGGGACGGGGTTCGGGGGAAGCTCCGAGGGGGGGAGTTGGCTCTGGTTGTGTTGTGGCCGCCGCTTTAATAGCTGGATTCATTGGTCCCACCTTTTGTTCGTGCGGGCCTGTTGGGCTCAGCTGTTGGCTGTTGCTGCGGTTGGTCGGCCGTTTCCAATTTGCCAATATGTTCCGTTCTACTCACAACGTTGCTGCGGTTTGCTGGGCGTTTCCAATCACGAGGAGCCTAATTACAGAATTTCCAGGCTCCTCATAATAATGCTGTTTGTTCTCCATGGAGTTTGTTGGCAAGTTTGTGGCATCTCCATTCACGTTATTCATAGCTTCCGATGAACTGACACGCTTTGGGTGCTCCAGATGTGGCCGAGTTTGATTGCAAAGGCCAAGGAGGGTGGGGTGGATGTAATCGAGACGTATATCTTTTGGAATGGGCATGAGCCGGCCAAAGGCCAGGTACCTCGTTGACTCATTTGTTCACTTCAAGTGACAACAGATACAATGTCCTCGAGTGTTAACTTGTGCTTCTTGTAATGTGCTTTGCCCCAGTATTACTTCGAAGGAAGGTTTGATATTGTCAGGTTCGCTAAGCTGGTTGCTGCTGAAGGGCTATTTCTGTTCCTGCGTATCGGCCCATATGCTTGCGCTGAATGGAATTTCGGGTCTGTTGATATCCTTGCATCCAACTACTTGAGTATACTCACCATTTCGCATATAACAACACTAGTATTCATTTTTGTCATATGTGAAAATTGACCTGTTTTGACTCAATAGTGGGTGTGCATGTACACACTAGAACATTAGGTGCCCTTCCACACCATTTGAAACATATACATTAACGCTTGTAAACTGAGTTGGCATTTTTCTTACATCTTTTTCTCAGATGTTCTTCCCTACAAATGTACAGTTTTTTTTATTGTATGATAAAATTTCAGACCTATTAGGAAACATTGGATTACAATTGTTCGTCCTGTTTATTTTAATTTTGTTTCGTGATGCAATTCTGTATTCTTATACTTTTCTCCATATGCAATGTTATGAGCTCGCCTGAGTGTACTAATAAGCTCGCCTGAGTGTACTAATAAAATAATCCCTGATATTCTCTTTTCATGTTCACTGTATCTAACCCCACCAAACTGATCATTTCTCTCCCTTCAATCCTACATGGTTTTATCCATGCCATTAATTTTGAAAGACATGAGTAGAATTGTTTTCTTTGTTTATTTATTTTATGTTGTTTTGTCATACATTTCTGCAGTGGTTTCCCGGTTTGGCTGCGTGACATCCCTGGGATAGAATTCCGCACTGACAATGAACCTTACAAGGTAGAGGAACCACTAAGTATAAGTTTCATCTGAGAGTATGAGCAGCATTCTTCGTTCCTTTATTTTGATCCACTAATCCTTAGAATGTTCTTGCAGGCTGAAATGCAGACTTTTGTGACAAAAATCGTAGATATCATGAAAGAGGAGAAACTTTATTCTTGGCAAGGTGGTCCCATTATACTACAGCAGGTCTGAAAACTATTCTCAAAGTTCACTTATTGGTGCTTTTTTTTTTCTCTTGAACACGTAGGAGACTGGGTTACCTTTGTACTAAAGAGAGAGAGGAATAGACAGCCCCTTAAATAAACCACTCTATCTTATCTGGGAGACCAGATAGGTTAAGGTTTTGAGAAATACGGAAACCACCTGGAAAGGGAGTGGCACCGGCCTAGCCAAGGCTGGTCAAACTAACCCCTCAACAAGGCCTAGCCCAAGTTGTTGAAGCTTACGTAATCTACACAATGTTACATTACATTACATTTTTCTCATTTTTATAACGAATCTTACAGTGTTACCAATTACTTAAAATGTGCAAGAGGAGCTAACATCCTTTCCATGAAATGGAATCACGTCAGTGTTTGCTTTATAACTACTGCAGTTCATTCTTGCTAGTGCCTTGACTTTCTAAAAAAAAATAACTACTGTATCTGATAATATTGTTAATGACGATGATGATATTTAGAAAACGATAGTTTGTTTGGAAAGTTGCTTTACCTCTCAGAATTGGAACTGGCCCTCGGTTCATCAAAGATGCTGCAGACCTGGATCTTTACTCTGTTTCGGATATTAGTCTCATTCAGAAAAAAAGATAGCTTAAGCTATTATCCATTAGTCAGTACACATAGAGATTTGAAAAATGACGATGGCAGGTGGATATTATGTTATTTGTGGCTTAAATAATTTTTAGTTGGTGCTGTTTGGTGACAACATTGATAGTATCTTTGATGTATCGTTTAATGCATTGATATTGTTACACCCAGCAATGGTTATTCCTTTATTTAATAAAAAAAGTTAGATGACGTTCTATATACGGATGGTGCTCATGATAGAGTTGAATGTTGAACCATAATGCGGTAAAGAATACGATGCTTAAGTATGTTATGTAGCCAAAACCTAGATGTTGTCTGTTTTACCTGCTGAAGTAGCAGGACTTATGGTGTTTCCTCTGTGCTCTAGTTAATGCAGCACAAACACCTGAAGGTTGGCGGTTGCAAGAGGCTCATATTAATAAAAACTCGACCAAAACTAGGAGGAACTTAGTCCCAGAAAATCTGGGAGGAACTAGGCATCTTTTAGTAAGAAGAAATAGGCACCAAAATTGAGTTGGAAAGGACTTGGACATGAGTGGGTCAACCAAATGAGCAGGGCTCAGTTTCCTAAGAAGCTTATATTCATGCTTAATTGGTCATTACTCATTTGAATTATATATACACTAGAAATGTGTATAATATTTTTCTCTGGAAAATGTTGGACAGATTGAAAATGAATACGGTAACATTCAAGGCCGGTATGGTCAAGCAGGGAAGAGATACATGCAATGGGCAGCTCAGATGGCACTTGCACTTGATACTGGTATTCCTTGGGTAATGTGTAGGCAAACAGATGCTCCAGAACAAATTGTAGGTTGCCTCAACTCTATTGAGATTGACTTTGCATTACATTAGAGATTATGCTCAAATGTGCTAATTATAAAGTAATAGATTGCTGTTTTGTCCTTTCTGGCAGCTCGATACGTGCAATGCCTTTTACTGTGATGGATTCAAACCAAATTCCAACAACAAGCCAACAATATGGACTGAGGATTGGGATGGATGGTATGTGGTTCCTTGATTCATTTAGCTCTTGCTAAAGACTTTGCAACAATGGATTCAGTTATCTGGAAAGTTTTAAGCGAGGATAGTATCTTCATTTTATATTTTACTCTTTACTGCTGTACTGACTTATGTGAGGCTTATTTAGTTTAATTTGCCTTAGATGTATATAATTTTAATTAGTTGTCTTTCCTTACAACTGGTTAAGGTTACTCATTTCACCCAGCCAACAATCATGTGCATGTGTTTGACTTTTAGAAATGGTATGGGTAACTAGTGTAGAATCAAATTTGTTCTCTGTCGTGATGCTGTGTGCAAAAATGGATTCTATTTCCCCTAAAAGAATGAGTGCAAATGAGTGATGTTCAGCAAATTAATAGACCACAACTATAACCGTGGCAGCTTAATTGGAGCACATTCATCACCCGGGACCATCTACTGTACAAACAAAGAACATAAAAGAACAAAACTAAATATCAAAGTGGGGCACACAGGGGGAGTACCGCTTTAGTGGACGCACGGTGCACACGAGAGTCTGAGAGCTCATGGTAGCAGCCTAGCAGGGAGGAGACGAGGAGCTTGCTTCGTGATGAAGCCACTTTTCTCTGGTTGAATCTTGTTGGGGTCCTAGGGATGGAGCCGCTGGCTGATTCGGTGCTGAGGGATGCACAAAGCAGGGGGCCAGAGCCAGGAAGTGACGCCACTCACCAGTGCGCCCTTTTGTGTCGCCAGCAGATCCTCCCTGGGTCCGCAGCTTGCTGCCCCGGCGCAGGCCACTGGTCACCCCAGGAGGCGAAAGTCGGGCGTCGGGGGAAGCGAGTGTGGGAGTGTTGGCTCGATGCTATGCGGCTAGGTCATGAGTCATGATATACTGTGTGGGTGGGTGTGTGTCCTCGGTTAGGCCTCTAAGGCCATTTTTCTTGGGTTGTATCAACTTAGGCCTCCAAGGTCATGAGTCATGGATTTAGTTAGCTTTGCTCCTGGACGTGGTTGGGTTGCAAACGATCGTTCTTTGAGAACAGGGTTGTATTTTCTGAAGCTGATCTGAACAAGGCTTCTTTCTCCATCATATTTAGTATAGCTATTACCTGTAAACTATGACCTTACACCATATCACATGTATAGGTATGCTGACTGGGGCGAAGCGTTGCCACATAGGCCTGCTCAAGATAGTGCTTTTGCTGTCGCTCGTTTTTATCAACGTGGTGGAAGCATGCAAAATTATTATATGGTAAGAGCTAAGATATCTCAAGACTTCAATTTCGAGAGACCTTCCTAACTTGTCAATCCAATTACAAATATCTTAATTCTTTTTTCCAGTATTCAGACTTGAAACATACACTGGTTTATATGCAAGATTATTCAGTCATTAACTCAATTAGAACTCAAAGAAAAGCTTTATATGCAACATGCACTGGTTGGGAAAAAAATATGCTGAACCAATTCAGTCACAGACAACATATGTAAACTGAGGATCAAAACTAACTGTTACTCACTGTTCCTGTATATTTTGTGTAGAATCATTAGCTATATTCAGCTACTACCATTGCAGTAAAAGGAAAAAAAAAATCCATGCTGATTCTATAAAGCCACAGATGGCCATATGTAAACTGAAGTTCAGAACTAACTGTTACTTGCACATGTATTCAACCACTTAGCATTGCTCAAAATGGTCATACTATGTAATCTTCTTGCTTTTAGTATCTATATTTAAGCTAATCTTATTATTTTATTTAAAATTTTGATGTTTTGTTTTTTTTAATGTTTAGATCTGAGTGTATTCATTTCTTTGCAGTATTTTGGAGGAACAAATTTTGAGCGGACAGCTGGTGGTCCACTTCAGATAACTAGCTATGATTATGATGCACCAATTGATGAATACGGTATGTAGAAATCTGGAAAATCTTTGTGTTTAGATGTATCAGTATATAAGAGATGCCTGCTATGTTCAGGTATCCTAAGGCAACCTAAGTGGGGGCATTTGAAAGACCTACATGAAGCTATTAAACTTTGTGAACCAGCTCTTACTGCAGTAGATGGCTCACCTCGTTATGTAAAATTAGGGCCCATGCAAGAGGTTTGTACTGATTTATAATACAAACAATCTACAGTTTTTGTCCATCTACTTCAGTTTTGCATATACAATAAATCTACAGTTTTCGCCCATCTACTTCAGTGTTGCATATACAATAACGGTTTTTATTTCTGTTCATGTTCTTTTTTTAACTAGGTATTGGCCTGTTCACTGATATAACACATAGAATTTGAACTAAATAATGTAATGCAGAACATCTGATAAAGAGATCAGTCAGATCACATTGAATACAATTTCAACATATAATATAGGTCAAAGAGGATGGAGATAAGGGGTATCCAACATGGCAAATGTCTTAGATTGAACTTCTGGTAAAATTTCCAGCAACACCTAGATAAGGGAATGCTGCAACAATTCGGCCTGTAATTCATTGAAGCCCATCAGCAGCTCACCATTGTGCTATGTGCTTTACTGCTTTTGGCCTGCTTAAAGGCCCAGTGCAGCCGAGCATTACATTATCTAGTGGCCCAGTCTGCCAACCCAAATGCCTGGCTGTTTTCAGCTGTTGATCTCGGTTGGATGATCAGTATTCAACCGGTCCTAATGGTGCTCATATAGAAACCAGTCGATCATGGCAATCTTATTTGTTGACAGGGGGACCATTACTTTGTGTCCCAAGTAGATCATGGGATTAGCCCGAGATCACCTTCCAACGTTCAGATGTATTCTATCCATGCACTATGGAAACACTGATGCATTGCTTACCCTTGTTTGATCCAGGCACATGTATATTCCAGTGGAAATGTCCACGCAAATGGAAGCATTTCAGGGAATGCTCAGTTTTGCTCAGCTTTTCTTGCCAACATTGATGAACATAAATATGCTTCAGTTTGGATTTTTGGAAAATCGTATAGTCTACCACCATGGTCTGTGAGCATACTACCAGACTGTGAAACTGTGGCTTTTAATACAGCCAGGGTGAGTGGTCTCTGACTGCACATTATATTTCTTTTGAGGCTATAGCCTGTGAACAACTGAACTTCTTTACATACTGGTACGAATACAATGAATGACTGCATTACAGGAGTGAAAACTGGAAAGTATTCCCATAGTTTTGTCCAGATCAGGAACATAACTTGATAAATTTGCTTTCTGTGTACATGAAAATTCTTTCTGTATTTTATCATAATTATTGATAAATTTTGTTCTCGAAAAGTTTTGAAGTTTGTTTCTCCTGTGATCCACTTATCCTTCAGATGAAAATACCCTTTAATTCTGAATTGAAATTGAAAAATATCAAATCATAAAGCAAAAACATAACTCAGTAGTTATGTTTACATTTGGGAACTGCATAATTCCTGTTTCTGACGAGGGAATTTTTTAACCTCAACCTGAAATTCGCTCCCATGAGGAGTCAAAACCAGGACCTCTCAAGCCATGTAACCAACTCACGCCAAAGCATAGGTCTAAGGCCCAGCCCCGATCGTGATCGTTCTTACATGGGCTATGGTGCCGCTGTGTTGGGGGGGGGGGGGGGGTGTAGGGGTTTGGGGTTTTTCTTGACCTGCGTGAGAAGGTTTTCTTAATGCAATGGGGCGGGAGCTGTGTTATGCACTGCAGGTCGAGCTTTTTTTCCTGTTTTTGCCAATCTTATATTTCCTCTGTTCTAAAGTCTGTCTTTTCATAATTCTTACAACTGAACTTTACAACTTCCATCACTGATATACTGAATATTTATGAAATGGTCTGACTTGACTTGTAAAAGGAGTGTGCAGTTAATAATATATACCGTAGATCTGTTGTGGAATATTTCATTTGCTTGATTCTATCTAAGCACCCTAATGTGTCAACCATTAGCTTACAAATTTTATGTGCTGGAATTGTCACAATAGATTGGAACCTATTCTGATTTTCTGACATTGAAGCCTTGAATGTTCTCCGGAACTGCCAGCTTCTTATTTTCATGCCTTTTCAAGTTGATCATGAGTTGTATTAATAAACAAACAAAATTGGTTGGGTTCGACATTTTTCTCTAAATGTTCCACTTGAAGATGATAAACATGGGTATACATTTAACAAGAAACTGAACATGTAATTGGTGATCATTTTTTAATTGACAACTCATATCTTTTCAGGTTGGTACACAAACGTCGTTTTTTAATGTCGAATCTGGGTCCCCCAGTTATTCAAGTAGACATAACCCTAGAATTCTATCCCTTGGTGGTGCCTATCTCTCAACTACTTGGTGGGCTTCTAAAGAACCTGTTGGCATATGGGGTGAAGACATCTTTACTGCTCAGGGGATATTAGAGCACTTAAATGTGACAAAAGACATCTCTGACTACCTTTCATATACTACCAGGTGAATATTAACCTACAAGCTTCTCAAGGAAAAATGTTACGTCAGACCTGATTGAGAACCATCTTTGCATGTTTCCATTAACTAGATGATGATTAGTTGATTTGAAATTCCGCACTTCGCTGTATGTTGCCATTATAGATCCATTTAAACTTTATGCTTTCTTGAATTGTGATAATGATTCTATTTGTATGAGTACAAAACATGCAAGAGGTATCATAATATGCCCACATGTCCAACCAACATGCCAGGGGAATGATAATAATAATATCATACACGTGTCAAATATGTTATAGTGATACATTAATCTGTAGCCAAAAACAATAAAATACTTAATTCTATATGAACCCAAACACTCTTGGTCTTTTGCACTAAGCCTCCATGTAATAGTGAGTAGTGACCACGCTCTAACAGTACAAGTCTTAGCTGAGTACCTTCGGGCTTTGGGATCTTGTGGATGGCCTTGTTTTGCACCACCGTGTGTCCGTGTTCCTGATCAGTACTGATGGAAGTTTACACTGTTACAAATAAAGGGAGACACGACTGAATTGATACTATTGAGGCCCAAAGGGGGACAATATATAAAGCACATGGGGACACAGGAGAGAAACCCTAGACACTGGGAGATTACACTAATACCCTTGACTAATATACCTTAACATACACAACCTGGTTCATACAGCAGTAAGTCAGCATACGCTGCTTTCTTATTGGGTCCATCATGTTAGCTCCTTGGGCTCCCTTGTGCTTCAACAATCGGTGCTAGTCAGCCAAGTTGTCTTGCCAAGCGAGGTCGCATCATCTGTCTGCTTGCCCTTTTTGTGATCAGGCTGTGGAAACAATTCAGCGCATCCTTATCTCTTGTGTGTTTGCCCGGATGGACGCTGATTTTTCAGAAGCTAAACCTGACTGGTGTTGCTCCTTTGATCATGGCAACCCATTTCTCTAGCTGGTGGGTTAGCACCATCAGGAATGTAACCAAGGAGATATGGAAAGGGCTCAATCCCCTAATCATCCTTGTGGCTTGGGAAGTTGGGAAGTTTGGAAGCATTAGAATGCTTGTGTTTTAGAGGGAGCGTCGCCAAACATTCAAGTTCTCCTTCAAACATTGGTGGATGGGTGGGGTTTGTGTAGCATGGCGAGGGATTCTAATCTCCACTTCCCTAAAGTTGCCTGCCGCAGACTTCTATTTGTTGGGAGGCTGGCTGGTCTTTCTTTGCCTTTTGGTCATGGCTGTTTGTATTGCCATGGAAGCCTTGTTATTTCTGTTTCTAGTTGTGTGTGTTGTGTGTGCTTGGACGGGTCTGCCTTTTGTTTTCTTCGCCTTCTGTACCTTTTCCTCTCCTAATGAAATGACATGCACCTCTCCTGTGTCGTTTGAGTAAGAAAAAAACAATGACCAAGCTTCACATAATGTACAATTTTAAAGAATGAAAATGTGCCCAATTGCTACCATGCGATAAAAATGTGTTTTCTGCACATCTAAAATAGAAATGAAATTTGCATCCAAGAAAGAGAAACCTCTAGATTTGTAGCTTAGCTTTCTAAAGTACAGAGCAGGTCTTTAGGTTGCTACATTGCTGAAATGACACAATTGAACAAGCTTTGTTGGAGTTTTTTTAATTTTTAAATATTTAAATGCTGCCTTTAATTGCTGTTTTCTAGGGGTAAACAATGATTATATATAGATTCGTGGGCTGTTGGCATCACAGTAAACTTATATTTGGATCCAACATTTAGAACCATTTATTTTTTGTGCACACCAAGTGATCTTTAAAAATTCCAGGACTATTTAGTTGTTGCTTGTGGAAGTATTTATCTTCTCCATGAAATTGAAAGTTAAACTAAGCTTAAAATTTTAGGAGAATTTGCTAAGTATCTTCAATCACTCCAATTTTCTTTTTACTGTTTGTTTATTCCTCCTATTTTTTGTTTCTTCTGTGGTTGATTGGATTTTGAATTGATTATTCATAGAAGCAGGCTAAATTGAGAAAAAACCTCACTAAATTCTTTTGAAAAGAAGATTCATGTTGATTTGTTGCATGACCAAAGTCTTTTGTCTCACAAGCTATTGGTTTGCTACATCTCTTGCATTGTTGGCTCTACTGTTCTGCAGTTTGTGTATTTCACTTTCTGTTGTGTTTGACAGTCCACTTGTTTCGATATGTAATTACTATTCAACAGGGTGAACATTTCTGATGAGGATGTTTTATATTGGAATTCAAACGGTTTACTTCCATCACTAACCATAGATCAAATTCGCGATGTAGCGCGCATATTTGTAAATGGGAAGCTTGCAGGTATTTATTTGCATTCACAGTCCTGTGAATTATGTTAATAATGTTCGTGAGAAAACATACTACCTGCACAGCAAGCTGTAAATTCCTCCATATCTTAATCTGTTCTGATATTATGGGCCATTTATTGCAAGTAAACTATTGTAGGGATTTCATATGATATAGTAGAGTTTGACACATTCAGTTTTTCAATGGTTTGAGTTCCTGAGTCAGTCTCTTCATGTCAGTATGTATATATTTTTTGGTCTATAGCTAATGACTAGATGAGAATTTGTATCAACATGCAATTCCTTACCTATATAGTTTCTTGAAACAGTGTCTTGTATGGTCTTGTATTATGTTTACTCATGTCTCATTTGTAAATGGTTCAGTTATTTGTTAATTTATCTTTCAATGTGAAGGTAGTAAAGTTGGTCACTGGGTCTCAGTGAATCAATCACTTCAATTGGTTCAAGGACTTAATGAGTTGACATTGTTATCAGAGATTGTTGGCTTGCAGGTATGCCAGATATGAAACTGTCTTGTTTATTCATATACACTAGTATAAACAGGTTTCTAGTTATTATTCCAGTTAGTACTTCCAAGTATGTCATATGGATGTGATAGATTGTTTCTTCAACTTGATCACACCCCTGATTTCACACTGTTTATCTTCTCTTATTATACTAAAAACATTGTAGTTCTTTTGGTGAACCCAACACAGTAGTTGTTAGCAACTTGTTTGGTGTCTACACTGATCAACACTATCTCATCTGAATAATTTACGGACATATTACCCATATTTTATATGAATATGTCTTTTTCATTTTCTTCCTTTTCCTTTTAGTTATATTTGTATGCATGATCATCAAGCATGGGATGAAAAATGTTGTTTCTTGTTTCATAATGATTGGACATTCGCAAGAACTATGGTGCTTTCTTGGAGAAGGATGGTGCTGGATTTAGAGGTCAAGTAAAACTCACTGGCTTGTCAAATGGGGATATCGATCTTACTAATGCTCTTTGGACATATCAGGTATTGACTAGCTTTAGCATTGAAATTAAATTTTAATTTCAACCTCTTCTATGTTGTTTGTTGTGATTTGATGCTATTGTTTTCAGTTCTGTTTTGGTGGCTGTTGTTTAGTGGTACAGGCTTGTTCCTTTCCTCTTTTTATTTAATAAAAAAATCTTACAGTGGGGGCTTCCCCTGCTGTATTCTCGCTAAAAAAAGGTTTACATTAGAAGGATAAGATTGCTCAAATATTTTACGTATGAGTTACGATGTGGATAAAGATCGCTAGAATATTGTACTTATTCGTGACAATGTGAATATAAGAAGGCTTCAACATTGGTTGCGCATAAGAAATTTTTATGTAGCATCTCTCATCATGTCGTGTCGTGTTCACTAGCTTCTTGCGCACAGGCACGAGTAGTGCTATCTGGTTGAATCTTGTAATGAGAATTCTAATGCAGCATTATCTAGACAATATGCTAAAATGCTAAATATTATCTTTCCAAATTGCAGATTGGTTTGAAAGGTGAGTTTTCAAGGATCTATTCTCCTGAAAAGCAAGGATCTGCTGAGTGGAGTAGCATGCAGAATGATGACACACTTTCACCCTTCACATGGTTCAAGGTAACTTTATCTTTTGACCACATGATATCATACTTTATGTTCTATAGTATGATTTTTTTTTTCAAAATTTACTCCTAGCTTAGTCAGGAAAATCAGCCTTCACTTATACTAACTCCATGCTCCATCTTGATTATTGAAGTATATGGGATTCTGAGTCTGTCCTAAGTTTGACCAAGTTTGTATAGAAAAGTATTCTTATTTCATAATGCATCTAATTATGCTTATTTGATATAGTAAATATTATTGTTATTTTTCTATAAATTTGGTCAAACTTAACAAAAGAGGAAAAAAAGATCTTACTGGTTTTTTGCCACCAGTTTCTGGTAAAAAAAGGTCAAACTTTTTAAGTTTTGACTTAGAACAAACTTATGGTTCAGGGCCAGGCTTAGTACAGATGGAGTCTACATCTTTCTGTTTTCATGTCTTCACAACTACTTCGTGTTGCAGACTATGTTTGATGCTCCCGAAGGTAATGGCCCTGTTGCCATTGATCTTGGGAGCATGGGAAAGGGCCAGGCTTGGGTGAATGGGCATCTTATTGGGCGCTATTGGTCAATAGTTGCACCAGAGTCTGGGTGTCCATCCTCATGCAACTACGCAGGAAATTACGGTGATAGCAAGTGCCGATCGAACTGTGGAATGGCTACACAAAGCTGGTATTAACAAAAAATAATTTGCGATTTAGCTGTTTTATTAGTTGACTTTTCCATATCATGCTTTGCTGTCCTTACTCCTTAGTATTTATTACATAGCAACATATTACATGTAAACAAGTCAGGTTAGAGTCTTTTTGGTTCACACCAAAGGATGCGGTCATAGAGAATATTGGGGTAGCCAGCCAATTCTGGTATGTGCAGAATTAGAAAATTGCAGGGACCAAATCAGGAAATTTAGTTATACCATGTGTTCTTCTAGACCGTATGAGATTTGAGTGAGAGGATCATTCTGTATCAGAATAGTCATTTTGCACTCTTCCAGTTTGCAGATCACTGAGATGTTAGGCACCTTGTCATTGAGTTAAATATTTTTTTCAATGCTCACGTGGAAATATAACCTAAGTAAGCGCTCTGTTTCCTTTCAGGTACCACATACCACGTGAATGGTTGCAAGAATCAGACAATCTATTGGTACTCTTCGAGGAAACAGGGGGAGACCCTTCTCAGATATCGCTGGAGGTTCATTACACCAAAACAATCTGCTCAAAAATATCTGAGACTTACTATCCTCCCCTTTCTGCCTGGTCACGTGCTACCAACGGTCGTCCCTCTGTGAATGCGGTAGCACCAGAGCTTCGCTTGCAGTGTGATGAGGAGAATGTGATCTCAAAGATTACATTTGCGAGCTATGGGACCCCTACAGGAGACTGCCAAAACTTTGCCGTAGGGAATTGCCATGCGTCGACTACTCTAGACATAGTGGCAGAGGTAAGTTGACAAGCAACAACATTCATCTTGTAGACATATATCTCAGCAGCTCTGCCTCTGTTATCTCTGCACATGAAACACAAATAAACAAATTGATTTCATTCGAAAAATCCACCACACCCCAAATCTGCAACACTCAGTTTACTGTATTTCCAGGCATGCGAAGGCAAGAACAGTTGTGCGATCAGTGTTACCAACGATGTATTTGGTGATCCATGCCGAAAAGTCGTCAAGGATTTGGCAGTTGTGGCCGAGTGCTCCCCGCCGTCAGCTTACAAAGAACCTCGAGATGATATGTGATTGCGGTTCTGTAATGTGGTGCCAGGTCCTGGAAGAGCCATGGTGGACGTTGCCGCAGTTCTGCAGGGCCAGCTTGGCCGTGCACAGTACTGGTCCTGCATCGTTCTCTCCTGTGCATTTGGCTTTGCACCATATTATCTGTAAAGACAGTGTCCAACTCCTACGTGTAAAAAAAAGAAAGGAATGGAAAAGGAGAGAATAAAAGTTGCTTCATTACAGTTACTGATGGTCACCGTCCGGCATTCCTCAACGCGCATGTGCTCGTGCTCACCACACCGGCCACCATTGCCACCTATCCAGGCCAGCTCGCGCACGCCGCAGATGACATTGGGCACTGTGCGTACCCGGCATACACTGCCACACTGCTCCTCGCACTCGTCGCGACCTACCTGCTGCTGCTCGCCCACCACATGCTGGGATGTCACAGTCGTCGCCATCAACAGGCGACTGCGCGCGAGGGCGCATATGCGCTCTCCGTGCTCACCTCATATGCGTGCCGGATAGAGAGCTCTGGCTGCGGGCGCACGCCGGCGCCGGGGCCGCTGCTGATGGCGTATGCGAAGTTGCTGGTGCCGTTCGGCTTGCCGTCGGCGGCGCTCACCTGGTAGCAGACGTGCCGCACCCCGCGTCGTCTCCGCCGGCTCTTCCTCCTCCGGCCGCCGCCAGGTCGGCCACGGGCACGCTTGCCGTGCCGACGAGTTTGTTGCCGGATCGGCACCTGCGATCGACGACGGATCGATCTACCTCTGCATTGCGCGAGGACACGACAGATGACACGAAGATGGCAAGGGAAGGACCCAATGCAAGGAGAGCCGAAGATCAGCCTAGCCGGCAATTCCTAGAAGCTTTCGGAGCCGTACACCCGTATCCGTATCGAGGTCGACGTCAGATTCCATCCATCTCCGCCCTGATTATTCACGGCCGCACGCCCCTGTCTATAAATCAGTTTCAAGAGCACGATCATCCTTGGCAGCTGCTGCGACGGGGGACGACGGTGACGGAGACCTCAAGACCAAGCAGGAGGAGACGACGACCGCGCGCGTCGGAGTCTGAAAGCGGCGACATCCTGAGGAAGAAGAACGAGACCATGGCTAACGTCTTGGCCGGCGATCTGTCGGCGACCAAGCCCGGAGCGGAGGCCCAGGCGCCGGCAGGGGCCGGGACGACGAAGAGGAAGCAGTAGGCCAGCGCGTCGTCGGAGGCCGGTGACCACCACCACGACCGTGACCCGAAGAGGAAGAAGGCCAGCGCACAGGAGAACGTTGACGACGACGGCGACGGTTCCCTCAAGAACGACAAGAAGGGTGACAGCTTGTTCAAGGAGGGCGAGATGCTGAAGCTTCGGGCGGAGTACTGGGAGGCGGCGCTGCTGTGGGAGCACAAGCTCGTCCCGGGGGCGCTGGACCGCTGGCTGGAGAGGAAGCTCACGCAGGAGTCTGCTACGGTCGACACGACAACGACAAAGAAGAAGGTGGTCAGGATAGTTGCGCCTAATGCTTACATCGACGACATCATCGAGAATCCTGACGTGATGAAAGAGCTCTCTGACGAGGAGATGGCCGACTGCCCCGAGCAATACCGCCAGAGCTACGCCATTGCCAAGATCATCAATGCGAAGAACCACGCGTATCAGCAGGCTCTAGTTGCTCAGTACCGTGCTTTTGGCTTTGCCTACGACGAGAAGGAGGTCACGGACGACGACGACGATGAGGAGGAGAAGGCGGTGGTGGTGAAGAACTAGGCAGGTGCAAGTAATATTTACAAGCATCTAGCTAGCCTGTGTTCAATTTGTCCAAGATCAAGCTAGACTACGTTGTAGAAGTATCAATGTATCATGTCTTTGTGTAATCCGCCTACTATTCTGAGTGCCTGGTCTCTGCTCAGTACTATGCTGTAATGTAACCATCGAACCATGTCATCTCTGCAATAGTTCCCCAAATCCCAAAACTGATGAGAAACCCATGAAATAAAGAGGTGTAATCAAACTGTGTAGGCCCACCACACTTCAGCGGTACAAAAAATGTTGCCATGGACACCATCACTATCCCTGATACTAGCACATTTGTGCTGGATTGAGAGTTGAGACAGTAATAGACTGATGTAGAATTTGCAGATTGTGAGCATCATGTCTCAGAGAACCAGCAGAGAATTTTTGGTGTGATGTAGGCCATCTGTTTGACATTAAAACAATGCACATCAGGTAGACTGAAATGGAACAGCATCAGTGCATCACAACAATAACTGAGAGTTGATCTTTGACGTGTCCAATTAGTGAGAAGAACGCCAACCAGCAATTTGAGATGTCTGCTTGCAGAGGTGCCCATTGTAGGAGGATGGTAAGCTGCATGCTGCATTGCGCCTACAGCCCTACACAAGGATCAAAGTGTTACAGTCCAATAACTCAAGCACATATGTATAGCACTCCCAACTGAACTCACAGAGAGACTGAAACAAGGCACTTGTGCGTTGAGCAGCTAATCAGAAAACTAGAAGACTACATCCCTGTGGAGTACGAGTGGTGGTGTTAGTGACAAGTAATGCAGGGATATGGACGTTGAAACAGCAGTAGCATGACCGGGGAATTTCAGCAAACAGGGAACGAACGCATGTTGCTGGGCACATAGCAGGCATGACTTGGGCATGCTCGCCGTGGTTGGGACGCGGCGTCGAACACTTGGTGTGCGCGGCAACGGCGACGTCGCTGGCTGCTGCGTTGCTGTCGGTTGCTGCAGCAGCAACGCCGGAGTCGGTGACAGCGTCCTCGGCGACGACGGATGTCGGGAACTCTTGGAGCAGTGGGCCCGCGCACTCAACAGGCCGGCCCATGCGTGCGACGGGCTTGACCCACTTCCCTTCCGCGCGACGGCCTCACCACAGAGCACAGGCCAGCTCCTTCTCAGATGGGCCAGCACACGCAAGACTGGCTCAGCACCTCCAATGTAGATGCAAATGAATCTCATATCTAGTGACACTATAAATACCGTTACAATTAAAAAAATTTCTTTTATTTAAAAAAAGATTTCTTATTTTTTAGTATAATTATCCATACTAAATCTTGCTTATTTCTTCTCTGCTTAACTTAGACTGGTGAAATAAAATATCATACAAATGTACTTGCACCTTGTGCATTCTATTTCATCTCCTCCAATATTGATGCCACATAAACACCAACAAATATCAACAAATGCTAAGCACGGGCCTAGGCCTAGGCGGGTTGCTTGTGCAGTCAAACAACTCAAATACATATTTTAGTTTGAAAGAAAAAAACTAGTCAATGGGCCACCAATTAAAGTACTACTGGTCACTAAAAAAATCTAGTCAATGGGTTACCTATTGTTCCTACATACAAAATGATCTATTCCTTGTGGCGGAACCTGTCTACCAGGGATCTGGTGCTCGTATTTTTCTAAGTTTATTCTAGAGAATTTTCCGGCGTTATGATTGAAGTGGTAAACGACGTTATCATCGACGACGAGGCGCCTGTGGTAACTTCGGGCATAAGGGTAGAGAATTTTTCGGCGTTATGTTTTAAGTGGTAAGCGATGTTCCCGTCAACGACGAGACGCCTGTGGTGACTTCGGGCACAAAGGACAAGTACTTGGAGTGCGAAGTGGAGGATCTCTTTCGCTTCTTGTCTTTATTCTACTTTTCTTATACTCCCTTTGTCCTAAAGAAATATGCAATTGTCACATTTCGAGAAGTCAAACATCACGACCTTGACTAAAATTATATGAAAGAAATATTGACACTTACTAGACAAAATATATAAGTATTGTTAGATTAGTTATGAAATATGTTTTTATAATAAATTTATTTTGAGACATAAAATGCTAATACTTTTGCTATAAACTTGATCAAAGCTGAGATAGTTTGACTAGCATACTTCCCATAATTGCATGTTTTTTTGAGATGAAGGGAGTATCCATCAATGTTGTTTGGGCATTGTAATGTTTTTGGCTACATGTACCGATATTTGTAGCGATAGCTACATTCTTGTAACAAGCTAGTTTGGCTTGATGCATCCTCGGAAGAAGATTAATTAGTGAAGGCAAAATTTTATCAATTATCGAAAAACAAATAGACCTATGGTACCTTGTCGATCGTACAAATTAATTCATATCATTGTTTCATCCATAAATTAAACACAACCTACATTGACATCATGTGCTTTTGCATATCTTCAGCATTACAAACATTCACAACCGGAGAGCTAGAGTACCGGCGCCTTTATACACCATAAGACGCAAATGGCCCCTAATGAAGCCCATACGCACAGTGCCACGGTACCACTTCACAATACAACATGGACTTGATAGGGCACACATCAAGGAAGAACCACCACTCCCGTGCTAGCCCTGGATCTGCTAGCTTGCAATCAATGACCGATCAATAGCATAGCCCGATCAATAGGAGACAGAGAAAAAAGAAGTCCAGCACCACAAGCATATAATCAGCCTCCGTTTTGGGTGAGCACAGGACAGGGTTTAATCATGGGAGGCAAGTTAGTGCTCAAGGACTAGGGATAGGTGCACTGGGTGGTTTTGGGTTAACCATCTTGCAAGTGATGATGGATTTGGGGGAGGAGGTGAATTAAATGGGCACACAAGCAAGCCCAATCAATGGCTGGAACATTTGGTTGGTTGGTTGCTAGCTGAATCGTCTTCCCATCCTTTTCTTCAACTTGTGCTATGTCTTCTTCTCCTGGTTTATTTGGCTTCTAGAATACCCTTCATTTTTTTGCGTGCATTTGATCTTTGTTGATAGAAAAATCCGGCGACATATTTATGGACGATTGTTGATTGGTCTAGAGTGTGACGTGAGAGGTGATGGGTGGAATACTTGAATGTGCACACTTTTGGTGAAGTGACAAGTTGGAATGAGTTTGGTGGGTGAGAGAGGTAGTTATATATTGCACCATGCACACGTTGTGGATCATAGAAGGCCACAGGGCTTTATTTGTCTTTTTTTCTCCTGTATAATAAATCTCAAATTTCCTACTCAAATTATTTGGTCCTACGCATCTATATTTATTTCCTTGGGACTCAAATATTTAGCTATGTGGTCACATATTGTTTATTGAGGTCTGTCGTTAATCAGTGCACTCAAAATATCAAGTTGTTTAGGAAAAAAAATGCATTATAGTAATACTTCAGCACCTCCACAATAGAGTACTAATTGTCTCTGTTGCTGTCGTCTCTTTTCATAATATACTGTACTTGTGTACTACTATACCACTCTCCCAAAGGACTTGACATTTTAGGTTTCTCCTAAGTCAAATTATCATAATTTAACCAAGTTTTTTTTGCATGTAAGAATACTAATATATTTATATTATTGTTACCAATTATTACAAAACATATTTGCTGTCATACGTGTTAATTATGTCATTTAAAAATTGTCTAACTAAACTAGTTTTTTGTGAAACTAATTGATAGTTTGGTTTACTACAAAACTAGAATATTCGATTTTGAGGACCAAGGTAGTACCAACCTTATGGTGTAAAATTGGTGCATGAGGGTGACCAATCAATTGAAGTCGGCAACGACTTTGGCTTACCCAGAAGAGTCAATGTAGAATTTATATGTTTATATGTTTTCATCAATATAAGCATGCACGTTCTTTATATGCTTAACCAAATTTATAAGTCTTAAAAGTGCCACTCCATGCATCCTCGAGGCTGATGCCAACACGATTTTTTTTTAATTTGACCCAAAAAATGCGGGCCGTCGTTGAGGCTAATGTAATAGTACGGGTTTTTTTTATTTGACCCAAACATGCCACTCCATAAAGAAGAATGGACCTAGCTTTCGTTTTCAAATTGACATTATTGTTGGCATCCAATTCCCTCGAGTACATAACATTTCTTCCACACACTTGGTTGACAATGATACCTTAAAGTATATCGATTGATACCGACACGCGACACCTTATCTTTTCAAAAAATTGTTATCACACGCAAGTTCATCTTTCACTCCGGTGATTCCCCGCGGCCTCTCCTGCAAAACCGAGCTTCACGCAACAAGGTGTTTATGTTTAACTAATGACGACGATGCTGACGTGGCCTTGGTGAGTAACAACAGATGAACTGACGTGGATTAGATTGTTGCATCGTTATGGCCGGTGACAGTAACATACAAGGCAGAATAAACCCTGTGCCGGAAGATACCGTTGGAAACACAGCAACCGTCTCCCTGCTGGCCACCCCGCCTGAATCGCAACAAGAAATGCCAGTAGAGACAATTTTTTTGTAAAGTGCCAGTAGATAGAGACTAGAAATTCAGTCCGAGGCTCCAAGCCATATACAATCTTGTCTTTTACCCCACTCTCCCTCTACCTCCGTCCTCCGGCAATTCCCCGTCGTCGTCTTGCACCCTTTTCGTCCTCTCCTCTACCCCCTACCTCCGGTTAAATCCTCATCCTCATCAGCAAGAAAACGAAATCGATCGTCCTCGTGCCTGCCGCCGTTCTTTCCTCGCCGTTACCGGCGTATAAAAGCACCGATCCTTGGCCTGATCACACAACAGCAACAGGTAGCCGGCCACAGAGCAGGGAGTCCCTGTCTGTCCAAGTGTCCATCCTCTCCGACTCCGAGTGCCCTCCCGTCTGCCTGCCGCTGTCGTCGCCGTCGCCGGCCATGGGCCTATTCAGCTCGCCGCCGAAGGTGTACAAGCCGGCCGCCGACGTGGACCTCGGCCCAGGCAGCGACGAGTTCTACATCAGCCCCAATGTCAAAGGTCTGCTGTCTGCCCGCTCCTGCCTTCCTTCCTGCTCTGAAGCATTTTTGGTGTTCTGAATTCAGTCGTTCTATCTAGCTAGTAGCAGAACAAAATCCGCAATTCTTCTTATCCGAATTCAGTTCAGTTCTTGGAATAGAAGAGAATTCATAGTTTTTCCCCCTCGTCCTCGATGTTTCAGCTCCTCGGGTCGCCGGGCTGCTGGTGAAGATCTTCGTGTGGATCCTGGAGATGCCGATCCTCGGCCCGATCGTGCTCTACATCCTCAAGAAAGACAACCTCATCAACAAGGTGCAAATCCATCTCTCTCCTTGAATTCAAGAATCAAACCTCTTTCTGCCAACGCTTGCTTCCGTCGACAAACGAACTCTGTTTGGCTGAAGTTTGACCACGACGCTGCCTGTGCCTGCCTGGCTGCCTGTGAAGTGTGAACGCAGCAGCAGACAGTAGCCATCGTCATAAGTCATAACAGCAAGAAGTGAGTTTTGCAGTAATTCTCTGCCGTTCTCTGACCGAATGTGTTGTGCACTGTTGCGCAGTTGGTCTCTGACGCCGACATCCCGGAGCCGCCGCTGTTCACCGCAACGCACAGCTGGGAAGGTTCCGCTCTGACCCTGCGCTTGCTTCTGTAGAGATTCTGTGTCTGCCAAACTCTGTAGTCTGAACCAACCGACCAAACGCACAGACATCCCGGAGCAGAGCGTGCGGCTGACGAAGCCGGACCTGTCGGCGGCGGGGCGGGTCCAGGAGGCCGTCGGCTGCCTCCCGGAGCGTCTCGAAGCCACGCTGTCCGCCGACGCGCCGCAGGGACTCAGGCGATGGACCATCCGGGACTTCCACGAGGCGTACAGGTCCGGCGAGACAACGCCCGTCCAGGTTGATCATCACGCGCATGTCCTGTGTTCTTGCTAATTCATCGACAGACTTCTTGGTCCCTCCCTGTCCTGACTCGCCGGCGGTGACTGTGAGCTGCGCAGGTGGCGACGAGGTTCCTGGCGGCGGTGAGGGAGAGCAAGAGCTCCGGCCCTGATGGGACCGACATGGCCTTCTTCATCAGCTGCGACCCCGAGGACATCATGAAGCAGGCCCAGGAATCCACCCTCAGGTACCAGAGAGGTAAACGTACTGCACTGGATTGTACTGTATACTCTACTGCCTACGTACTCAATCGTACGTACATACATTTTTCTCTCTCGATTGATGGATGGGTGGAAATTGAAAAGGAATAGTAGTAGTACAACATTTCTGCTGACAACGTTTATCAACCCGGTTTATCAGCCGTAGTGCAACGTTTTTCTCGCTGAAACCATCAGCGGAATAGGGCCAAGTGGTCAGTGAGCTTGTGTTCTTGGTGGTGGCTCCGGCTGGCACTGCTGCTCGAAGATGTATGGACGTTGGACGAGCTTTCTGTTTCGACACCTACTGGGCCCTGCCCACCAAACTCTGTACGTACTACGAACAGTGTAGTTCACTAGTTTGTCCGTGGTTCTTGGCTTGCAATTGCAACCAGACAAGCCAGCCAGGCCAGCCTCCATTGCCGGTAGGGTGCAAGCAGTAACTAGCCGCCATGATGAGAAGGACAAGAAACAGAGTCGCTGAATTCTCTGAATGGCTTCGATCTGAACCGAAAGAGTCACTTGATTGATTCCACAACAAGAAACGGGGATGATGACGATAGGTGTAGGATACCCGACTATGACAATGCAAAAGACACGGGAGAGAGCGGTTGCCTTGACGTTTGCAGTTTGCTGTTGCTGGTGCCTGTGATCTTGACGCTGGCAGGCGTAAGCAGCAGTACTGAATCCGAGGCGCCTGCTCCATCCGTATCCGCGGCCCTCAACTCTCGCGCATTCACTGCGCCGCCGTGGCGCCGTCCGGCCTCTGACGTAGCAGCACATTGCTAGTCGTCGTAGCAGTACTAGTCTAGTAGTAGTGTACAATGTCTTTTTCATGGCGTGGCCCAGGCTGTAATAGTAATACACCATGATTACAGTAATTCGTAGTGGTACTTTGTGGCGTTGGAAATCATTCATTCATTGATTCATGCTAATCATGGACATGGCATGTCATGGATGCAGGGGCGCCGGCGCCGCTGTCGGCGCTGGACGGCGTGCTGGTGGCCGTCAAGGACGAGATCGACTGCGCGCCGTACCCGACCACCGGCGGCACGCGGTGGCTGGCCACGGCGCGGCGCTGCGACGGCGACGCCGCGTGCGTCGCGCAACTCCGGGCCTGCGGCGCCGTCCTCGCCGGCAAGGCCAACATGCACGAGCTCGGCGCCGGCACCAGCGGCATCAACCCGCACCACGGGTAACGTGCACGTTGCATTGCAGGTTCTAGTGTAGTACAGCTGCTCAATTACACCCTGTGAATGTGATCGTGTAATGCGGTGCAGGTCGACGAGGAACCCGTACAACGCCGGCAAGATCGCGGGGGGCTCCTCGAGCGGCTCGGCTGCCGTCGTGTGCGCCGGGCTCTGCCCCGTCGCGCTCGGCGTCGACGGAGGCGGTAAGTGTGTCGCTGTCATCTCATCTCCTCTGGCCTCTGCTGCTGCAAGTGCAACAACTGACTGATTGACACTAGTGCTGAACGCTGAACATTGATGTCCGTTCCAGGCTCCGTCCGGATGCCGGCGGCGCTGTGCGGCGTGGTGGGGTTCAAGCCGACGGCCGGGCGGCTCTCCAACGCCGGCGTGCTCCCGCTCAACTGGACCGTCGGGATGCTCGGGATCCTTGCGGGGACCGTCGAGGACGCCCTCATAGCGTCAGTCATCAGTCACCACTCCTTAATTTCTCTCTTCTTCCACTTGCTATTACTACTGAAATCAGATGAGCACCAAAAGTAACCTTGTGATCGACCCTTCGATTCTTTCATTGCAGCTACTCGGCGATCGTGGACCAGTCCCAGCCGTCCTACCTGAGGGTAAATTCCAACTCTGTTCTTTCTCTGAACCTGATCATCATCTCTACTGTTTGCACTGCATCATCATCCGACTGACTGGCGAGTACTTTCGATCTGCAGCCGGAACTGAATCTTCCTCAGCTCAGCTCCACGCTCTCCATGGGCAACATCAAGCTCGCCAAATACGGAAAGGTTAGCCACAAAACCAGATCGAATTAAACAACTGGAGATTTGGCTGAGAACACACGCATTTGTTCTGACGCCGAATGTATGGTGCGGCAAAAACTTAAAAAACCAAAAAATTGCAGTGGTTCAATGACAGCGCGGAGGACATCCGTAGCTGCTGCGACAAGGCGCTGCAGGCGCTGCGCGCGCACTACGGGTGGGAGACGGTGGACGTGACGGTCCCGGAGATCGAGGAGATGCGGCTGGCGCACTACGTCACCATCGGCTCCGAGTGCACCACGTCGCTCGCCAAATACCTCGACCACCTGTAAGCAGAGCCTGGAGCTCATGAACCTGGAGTTCACTGACCTTAGCTCTGATGTGTGTGACGGTGCTGTGGCAGGAAGAGGTCTGAGATCGGGTGGGACGCGCGGGTGGCGCTCAGCGTCTACGGCTCCTTCAGCAGCAGGGCGTACCTCAACTCGCAGCGACTCCGGTGGGTCACCTTCACCTAGCTAGCTGCATGATTCATGTCTGAATTTCTGTCTGCCAGGATCTATCATCGATCTAGTCCTTGGATGTACAGTCGGTCGCTGAGGCCATTGATTGATTCTGCAGGCAATTGCATTCAGTGACCATCGACCTCCTGTTTTCTTGCCTTTACTGAACCCAAAAAAAACACAAATTGTGCAGGAACCGCCAGATGTACTTCCACAAGCAGATCTTCAAGACCGCCGACGTCATCGTCTCGCCTATGACGGGGTACCTACCCTATTACCTCTTCAGTTATCCAACGTCACCTGGTTTCACTTGCTCACTTCACAATTCACATGTAACAAATTAAATCCTCGCAACATAATGGTTCACCTTCCTTCCTCTGCAGTGTGACTGCCTACACGCTGCAAGACGACGCACTCAACACCGGCGAGCTCGACTACATAAACGGAGGTAACGACGACATCGATCTTGTTCCACCAATGAACTGCTGCATCCTACATATCTATCTGTCCTGACTCTCCTCTGTTCATGCTGTCGTCGTCGCCGTTGACGACGATCGATCCACCCATACAACGCGACTGCAGCGGCGCTGGTCCGGTACTCGATAGCGGGCAACTTCCTGGGCCTGCCGGCGATCACGGTGAAGGTCGGGTACGACAGGGCCGGGCTCCCCATCGGGCTGCAGTTCATCGGCAGACCCTGGGCCGAGGCCACCCTGCTACACGTCGCCTTCGCCACGCAGCAGGCCTGCGCCAAGGGCTACAACAAGCCGGCCGTCTTCTACGACCTCCTCACCAAAAAACAGGACTGAGAGGATCGAGAGCGATCGAGGACGGACCTGTTTTGATCATCAGGCATTAATTCGCCATTCAGGCGTAGGAGGACCGGGACGGCAGGATGAATGCATGGATCGATGAGAAGAATCGTGCAAGTAGCAGTAAACTTATTATTATTATCTATACAGATATAAATATATATATATCTAGCGTACAGGATCTGAGATGGAAGAGAGCGGAGGGAGTTGAAGGTCAGTCAGTAGCGGTAATTTTAGGCCGGATATTGTAAGGCTATAACAGTAACGCAGTATAATTACTGAACCTATGTACTATGAATGAAAGCTTTTAAAGTGTTTCTTGGAAATTTTCCTCGTCCAGAAAAAAGAAAGAATATACGTGAATGTGGGGCCGTCTATTCCGACCTGCGTGACCAATCGTGTTGTTATCAGCGGCTTCGACGCGCGGTACACGTGGGCGCAGGCGGTGGGCCACAGACGTGGCGACCAGCACCTCCAGTTGTTGTTCTTGCTCCAATACGACATGGACGGTACTACCCTCCGATCCGCCCGTGTGATACAGTCCATTGCTTGCATACCAAAAGTAGTAGGTGCCAAAACTAGAAGGTGGCTTCTAGGAATCTTGAATTTGAGAATCCAAGATGAGGTTTTGTTCATGACAAATCTCCATAAGCTCTACAAGCAGGGCATCCCCTAGATTCTGATGTTGTAGGAGAAACATTGTTGTCAATGGTAAGTTGTTCATCGTATCGGAAAAGACATTTTTTGACGGCGAGATATTTTGAAACCCTTTCCTATAAATTTACGTCCGCAATGGTTAGAGTCGTTTTTTTAGCAAAACCTTTAGAAAAGCAAGTCCTTCAACATGTTTATTCGAGGAAGGGATGCAAGGCTACTATTTAGAACCATGTAGAGGACAAGCATTGGAATTGGAGGGTGGGTGTGTGCGCTCATGCCTACAATGGTTGAATGCGAAAGGTCCATGTTCTAAGCATTTCATCAATCTTTAAGTTTAATCGCTCTAGTGGATATGAGGATAGATGCCATGGGTCCTCAATGTCCCGTGGTAGGAATAAGAGGACCATAGTGCATTTAGTTTCATGCTTGCACTTTTCGATTACGCCTGTATTTCACTTCCATAAGATCTTAAAAAAGGTGAGAATGTTGTGGTCAAAATTAGTTGAACTCGATTAATCAATTACTTCATGTATAGTAGAATAATGTCTACATAACTAAGATTTAAGTCTCTTTAACACTAATAAAAGAATACCCATCAAGCCATCACCATAGCTTGTTGATACCATTAACTTATCATTTAGAAGGAGATACCGTTAATTCCATGACATGACATGTTCTTATTAAGGCCCTAACTTTTGGGCATATAATCACCCGATCAACCTGATGCAAACTACGGACTATGGTGATGGACTGTCTATTAACAACACGAACACACACAACCAACATCCACAATCCAACCCAATTAACAACAAAAAAGCGATTTTCATAATTGGGCTAGAAGAGGTCCAAGAACAATTTTAACTAAACTACCTCTGATTTTTCAATCTTCATCCTTTTTTGTCGCATACTCCATTCCAATATAGGTGCGCATTTCGATAGGGGTCGACCAGCATTTCGAAAGGGGTCGACCAATTCCAAATGTAACATACATATAATTTTTCTTACTATTTATGCTACTAAATAAGTATTGTGAAACTAATCTCTAATTTTTTTTTAGTAATAAGATAAACCAATTTAGAGACAAAATAATTAATAGTACTTTTTATAAAGAGTTTCAGTCATACTTGAAATTAATTGTCTCGGCAATATGTGAGATGTACGGAGGGAATACGTGTCCTGTCCCCTCCCCGATCACAGGGGCAAAACCGTCCAACTCCCACCCCACGTCGCAGCGCCGTGGTCCTCTCGTCTTCTTCCCCACCCCAACCCCAAATCACCCACGCGCTCCTCCTCAGATCAGATCGGCAAGCCCAATCCCGAGCGGAGGACCGAAATCTCGAGCCCTAGCGCCGACGAAGAGGACGCCGCGGCACGAGAGCTTCCCCGGCCCCCCGCTCTCGTCGCAGCAGCACCGGAAGTAAGCCGAGGGGAAGAAGATGTCGTCGGCGTTCAGCGGCGATGAGACCGCCCCCTTCTTCGGCTTCCTTGGCGCCGCCGCCGCGCTCGTCTTCTCGTGTACGTGCCCCGCCCCACCTCCTCCTCCTCGCCCTCCTCCCCCGCTCCACTTCCCGTCGCATTGCTTGTTTGTTCCCGAATTTGATTCAGCGGAGGGGGGAAACGGTGGAGCCGATCCGCTCGCTCGCTCCGATCCGCCGCGATTCCGAGATTCGCGGTGCTGTTTGACATGCTTTGAGATGTAATTGGAAGATCAGTGGAGAGAATTAGGGTTGGATCCATGTAGTCGTGGCGTGTGAGGGCGAAATCTCTGGCGGTGAATGACGGGATCTCTCTCTCTCTCTCTCTCTCTCTCGCAGGCATGGGGGCGGCGTACGGGACGGCCAAGAGCGGCGTGGGGGTGGCGTCGATGGGCGTGATGCGCCCGGAGCTCGTGATGAAGTCCATCGTGCCCGTGGTCATGGCGGGAGTGCTGGGGATCTACGGCCTCATCATCGCCGTCATCATCAGCACGGGCATCAACCCCAAGGCCAAGCCGTACTACCTGTTTGATGGCTACGCGCACCTGTCGTCGGGACTGGCGTGCGGGCTCGCCGGGCTCGCCGCCGGCATGGCCATTGGCATCGTTGGTGATGCTGGTGTCAGGTAAACACGCTTTGCTCTTGTCATAGTGTGTTATGTTTTGTTTTGATGGTTTGGCTGATGGTGTGTTGGTCAGTGCAGTAGTAATGGCAGGCAGTTCGAAAACTCCATGTTGTCAATACCTGTTTGTGGAGAGTTTCTGTATAATTTTAAATACTTAATTTAAGGCTGAAGTGAATACTACGTTTACATCTGCAATGTTGCCTGTGACTAAATAGGAATTGTTTGATATGCCTCAATCTCACTTGGCCTAATACAGATTTGCACCTTAATGATTTCTAGTTAATAATTTTGATAATGTTAAAATTACAATTTTGGCTTTTTAAGGCATAAATCTTATTTCATCGAGTAGTAAATGACTGTCACACCATTGGCATAAACAAAAGATTATTTGAAGTGTTTATTATAGCTAGTTCATTGATAAGCTGAAGTTGAACATATGCTAGCTTTGTCTCTGCTATTTGTAATGGTTCATTATTATTGTCATGACTATCATAGTAACCGAATCAGGAAGCTCTGTTTCGTTTTGGTAACCATTGTTTCCTCTAGAAATTCAGTTTATAGTGAGGCATAATTATAGATGGCTTTATGTTGATATCTAGTTTAACTTACAAAACACATCTTAGTGGTAAAAGAGAGAAAGGGAAAAAAAAAGAGAAAGGGATGCATTTGTTGATCTATTCTGTACTTTCAACTTTGTTTGTCTTGGACTTGGATCTCATTTTTTTCTTGTACTTGGATCTCATGTGTCATATTTGGTAGGATTTCCTATCTGCATGTTCATTCATATCTGAGACAACTTGTGTTAACTCTATGCTAATTCCCTGTATAGCATGTTTGGACCCAAGAGAAGGTTGGTACTTGGTACCTTATAGTTGACAACACAATTAACTTGATCTGGTGGTGTTTGAAAGGAATTTGGAACTAATTTTATACCTGCATGCAGTAGATTGTTTTCAAGGATTGTATTGGAATAGGATATTTGTGGGATTTAGTGTTGGTAATGTTACTTCAGTTCAGAATGTCTTTGTACATCAACAGACTATTTGCTTCATACTTTTTTTCGTGTTGCTTGAAATGTCAAAGTTATTTCAGTTTTCCACACATGCCATTGTAACAGTGGAGCCTAGCTAGACTGCAACATCTCCCGTTCCTAATACTTGCTTGTTCTTTTTATGCAGGGCGAACGCTCAGCAGCCAAAGTTGTTTGTGGGCATGATCCTCATCCTTATCTTCGCCGAAGCGCTTGCCCTCTACGGTCTCATCGTCGGCATCATCCTTTCATCCCGTGCTGGCCAATCCCGTGCAGATTAGGCGCATTTCAGATGTCAACGCCGTGCGAACTGTTACCGTTACCTGCATGTAGCTGGGTCATGTTCTATATCCATGAGACAACAAGCTGGAGTTTAGAGGCTTATTTTTACGCTGTCTAGTTTCCGTTCTTTCTGTTGAGTCGAGAAAACAAGAAACCATGTGTAGCAAAGGGAAGACTTTTCTCCCTTGTGCCATTCTTTACCCCCGTTGTGGTGGTGTTCTGGTCGATGCTTATTTCTGCACAGTTTAATTTTGCTTGGGCTGGGGCTGGGACTGGGGCTGTAATCTGGTGAATAAGCGAGTGCATGCAATGCAATGGGAGCTCAAGACTCTTTTGTTCAAATCCTCTTGTTTCGTCGCTGTTTGTTCTGTGTTCTATTCTATGAATATTGTTGTGTGGGAGATATGTGCATGGCGAATGAATTAGTGCTCGTTTCTCGCTGCCGGTGCTGAGTTTTTGTAGTGGTCCTATTGTTGGTGATGAAATTTCATGGTTCATACTTCAGAGCTGAATGGGAACTCCAAAGCTACTTATCCTCTGTTGTCTGGAGAAACAACCATGTCCGGAGATGATATTTTTTATTATTAAATTTTGAATTTTGATTTAATATTTCCGGAGATGTTTGAACGTCATATCGGAGATTTTGAACACGGGGCGTGATATCTGAAGGTCTCTTGTGGGATCACCCAGGGAGCGATTGTAACAGTTGATGATTTAATCTCAGTAGTAATAATAGCCTGAGTCTATTAATCTTACAGTACAGCTTAAGAGCCTACTTAGATAACGCTGAGTACATATGACTATATGAGTACCCGATAACGCTGAGTCTGGCGATTACGTTAAGCCAGAATCATGTCAGTTACTGGACTAGCAGTCTAGAGAACACAGGCTGATCGAGCACCACTATTTCAGGAACAAATTCTGAATCCTATGTGTGCAACACTATTTCTCCTGCATATTCTCAAAAAAATATTTCTCCTGCATAACTAAAGGGATTATATTGTACGAGTGGTATTCAGCTTCAGCATCTTCCTTAGCCTTCGTCTCAGTGCGCACCATCCACATCAGCACTACAAATCTGGAAAATCCGTAAGAGCATCCACAATATGGGCCAAAAGCAGTCCACATATATTGTGCAACCAGCCGTGGGTTATGACACAGGGCTCCAATGTCCAAGGCCCCAAAATCTCCAGCCCTACAGCCCAATAACAAATAGGTGTGGCCCCTATTTCTTGGCCTAGTTTCTATCGTAACAACACTACCGTAACAACACAATGCAAGCCCAAAACCATATTCATGTTCATCGAGTTTTCTGTTGGAATATATGGTTCCACCGATAGAAATTCTGAATAATTCTAAATAAATCACAGAGGCTTATATTCATATATGCATGTAGGAATAGTGGGAGAACTTTTAGTCCATGTTACTTGTTGAAGCCGAGGTTGCCATATTTAAATATGGAAGTCCTCTTCACTTCTCTAAGTAGTGTAGGGAGGAAGAAACCGACACATGCCTCTTTTACAAAACCTTTTTATTATATATTTATAAATCTAAAAAATGCAATAAATAGGGCCTAAAAATAAACTTTTGTATGGGTGCTTAGCACACCGGGACCGAGGGGAGGGCCGGGATATGGTGTGGTCAAACTTTTGATCAGTAACTGAACAATATAAGATCCAAAAATTGATTAAATAAGTAGCTTTTAAAGTTTGACCAAACTTATAGAAAATCATCGATATCTATAAGATGTAGGTATATGTTGTATATAAGAATGTTTTTAATGATGATTCCAAGTGTGGTATTTATTTAATTAGTATCTTAAATAATGGGAGGTTTGTCTATAACTTTTGAGTCCTTTTTTTTTGAGAAATAACATTTAAGTCCCTGATAAAAAACAAAAAGAATATTATTTGACAAAAACTAGAAATATGTTGTTTTGGGAGGAACAATGGAGCAGAGAAGGTATGGTATGGTTAAAAACAAAGAATGAGTACTACAGTTAGCTATAGACCATGCAAATAAGCTATGGTTGAAAAAAAAGTTGTCTCCAGTGGATTTTATGGAACTCCAAAAAACCCACAAATTTAGAAATATTTTGGCTTTCAAAGCCGTAAAATTTGATGTACCAAAACACTTTATGGTGCTCTAAAAAACTAAACTATTCTACAAAACCTTGGCATTTTATTCTTCTAAAACTCCAATAAAAATTCATCTAAAAGGGCCTAATAAACTTTTGTATGGGGGTGCTGTGTCTGTGTGTAATTTGATGGCAAAAAAAAAAAAAAGGAAAGTCAGGAGGACCATAGGATTCGCTCAGCACACCAGGCATTGAATGATGTAGCCTGCCTGTATAGGACCGGCCGGTTGCGAGTCCGGCGTGCAGGCCTGTGCGTCACACCGCGGCTTCGCAACGTGAGCGTGCCCGGCCAGCGGCCACCAGTTGAAACTGAAGCCGTTTTACGCAGAAAACCCGGTGGCGGGAGGGGACGCTATCTGTGGCGCCTGCAGCCTGCAGGCTTCCATCTATTCCAATTCTAACGCAGAGCCGAATGAAGAGAGATATGCCCTGCCCTGGTCAGTCACTGCTTTCGTGTAGTCTTCTTGTTTCTGTTGCACAGAAAACAGATACCTTTATATCATGCCTTCGTTTTTGTTACTAATAAAACAAACTAAGGATGGTTGTATGCTATAGAGAGGACAAAACAATCGAGTGCACGCCAACAAGTCCAACAAGTCTTGTTGTCAAGTTAGAGGAGGCGGCTTCTAAGCTGATTAGAGTGAGATTGGGGGCTTTTCCATATTAGAGTTTTTGAAACTGATGTCGCACTGTGCGTAACAAGCGGTAACTCCGTTCCTACATAACGAACGTGTAGATTGTTGGTTTCGGACGTCATCGCTAACACGATTACAGACCATTGGTGTCTGCTCGTAGCATAACATGTATGTACGTAGCTAGCACCTTAGATAACACACGTGTAGATGGCCAATTTTCGCGCCGTTGCCCTAACACATTTATTGACCGTTAGTGTCCTCTCATAGTATAACGAACCTGTACATTGTCGTTTCCTGCCTTACCTAATGAACATGTATATTGTCGTCCATTTGCAAGTCATTGTTTAACATAGTTATGAACTATTGGTGTCTACTCGTAGCATAACGAACTCGTACATTGTCGTCCGTTTGCACGTCATTGTTTAACATATTTATGAACTGTTGGTGTCTACTCGTAGCATAACGAAGTTGTACATTGTCGTTTTATGTCTGTTGATCGATGAGTACAAGCGTTGTTGGTTTAAATTCATTCCCTGAAGCATCATGAAATCATCGGTTTCACGTTCACTGATTAACATATTCGGATGTTGTTGGTTTCTATGTAACATCGTAGATTGTCAACTTGCATCCAATGCATTGAAATGTACCAATTTAATTATTTCAACCTATTGGTTAATTAACGAATTTGATGTTGCCGCCATTTTTCTTTTAGAACATTTTATGAGTTTTTAAAGTGATTATACCATTTCTGGCGAATCTCCGGATACCAAATATGTAGCTGCTTTCAACCAGTGTAGGCTAATTATCGTTATATTGCATTTTACAAATCACAACTAATCTCTAAAACCCTCAAAGTTGAGAAAATTTCGATATTCTATATGACTCCTTTGTTTTGAAGAAGCAGCCGAGGGGTGAACGCCCATCTAAATTATTTTCCATAGATCCTATAGGCTAGGCTGCATGGCACCAATGCAAGAGTTTGCAGGGAAATCCCCCATTAGAAGAAGCACAAAGGGGAGGATATAAGAGCTACGTCATTTTTGGTTTGTCGAACTTGCTTGGGAACCTATTGCATTTTTGGTAAGTCATGTGAACTTTTAACCAAGTCTAAACATGGACATGCACTGTGAATGGTGGAAACTAGTTCTAATGGGCAGCTAGGCTACCAGTGCGCCTAGATATATACAGTGTATTTCGTAGCAACTAAATCGATCGGCAGTCGGCACTACAGTACAGTTTGGGGGTAGAACAAAGTGATATAACAGAGAGATTGTTATGGCCCACTTCAACACGAGAAATAAAACTAGAAACTACTAAACATATATAACGAAGTGTGGAACACGGTATGGCCAAGTATATATGTACGTACTTCAAGAGGGGCAAAGCACACTATAGCTGGATCAGATTGGAGTTCATCAGTCATCACAGATACAAAGGCAATTTCCTGAGAAAACAAGCAAGGATTATTGTTCATTCTTCAGATGGACCTAGACGACCTAGATAGCAGTAGACTTCAATTACAGACATCAAACTCTTCTCAGCACTCAGCAGTACTACAGACAGTCTGCAGATCACATCTTGCCCTCGTTGGCTAGATCTCACTGTATTACATGCATGGACAACAAGATGACTGAAGTTCTGTCCAAAAAAAAAGGAAAATAGAAAACTGGAGTTCAGACTTGTGATTGAGTCATGAAACCCCAGAGATGCGCAAAGTCTTGCATACGAGCATGCTCATCACTGCATGCCATCACGCCATGCTTCATTGCCTCAGCTCTCATCGCTAGCATAGCGCCCTAGCAGGTAGCAGCTAGTCGTCGTCGATGACGATCACTTCCACTGGCTCATCGTCGTCGTCGTCGATGATCATTGGCGCCGACGGCCCGTCGAACAGGAACGGGTCCGGCGGTGGCATCGGCTCCTCCTCGTCCCTCATCCGCTCACCACCGGCGTGCGGCAGTGCCAGTGGAAGAGGAGGAGGAGGCACGTCCTGCTCCTCCATCTCCATGTTACCAGCTGTGTGCTGTGGCAGCTCCGGAGGCGGAGCAGGCAGCTGGTGCCGATCCACCTCCATGCCATCACCGGCATTCGGCAGCGTCGGTGGCGGAGGAGGAGGCAGGTTCAGGTTCAGGTTCAGCAACATGCCATTGCCAGCGCGCGGCGGCTGCGTCGCCGCCGGCTGTGGAGGCTGCTGCCGGTGCTGCTCTTTGGCCTTGATGCGCTTGCTCTTCTCGCGAACCGGGAGCACCTCCACCGCAGCTGGCTGGTTCTGCTTCTTGCGCTTCTTGCCAACTTGTGCGGGCTGCTGCTGCTGCTGCCCCGCCTTGCCGTTGCGGCGGCGCTTCCGCCTGGCCCTGACACGCTGGTACGCCGCCGGCGGTGCGGGATGGACCTGATTCCGGCGCATCTGGAGCACCGAGCGGCTCATGTTCGAGTGCACCGACACGTCGAAACTAGGGCTCTCTTTTGGCCGGTATTCCGGCACCAGGCCGCCCCTCATGTAGCGAACGCCGCAAGGATTGCACAGCGTCCTTTCGCCCGCCGGCCCCAGCCTCCACTGCGTGGTCGACGTGGTGCCGCAGTGCAGGCACCATGTCTCTGGCTGCTTGTCATTCTCGTTCCCCGGGGCCGGCGCCGCCGCTGCCGGCTCTGGTTCCGCCGTCAGAGGAGGAGGAAGAGGCGACGGAGACTTCTCCCGCCGCCTGGGCGATGTCCGCTTCACGAGGTAGATGTCGGCGTCGAGCATGGACTCCAGGATCGGGCTGTCCGGCTGGGACTCCGACTCCGACTCCTGGATCCCCTGCTGTCGCGGCTGCTCGAGCTCGGCGACGACCCTCGTCGCTGCCATCGCCGGAGCAGGGAGGTTTACGCGCACCTGCTTCGGGAGCGCCGCACCGGATGAGTCCTTCACCGGGTGGATCTCCTGTCCCGGCGCCACCGGCTGCTCGAGCTCGGAGCCGGCCGCCGTCGTCGCCGCCGTCGCCGTCGCCGGATGAGGCAGGTAGACCAGCTCCGGCAGCACCGGCCCGGGTGGAAGTGTCCTCACCTGGATCCCGCACGCGTTGCACAGCGCGACCCGCCGGTCGGTCGGCCACGTCCTCCACAGCGGGGTCTCGGCCGCGCCGCACAGCGCGCACGGCGTGTCCCGCTTCTTCTTCGCTTTCCCCTTCTTCTTGGCCGGCGCCGCTGGGAGGACGGCCGCGAGCTTGAAGCCTAACCAGTGCGGCGACGGCGCGGCGGCGCGGGGGACATGGGTGCGCCGCTTTCGCTCGAAGTGGGGCGTGGCGATGAAGGAGCTGATGCTGACCTGGTAGGTGGAGCCGGCGGCCAACAGTAGAGCCGCCCAAGGCGACGACGAGCGGACGGTGTCGAGGCCGGCCCCCTTCAACCCCAGCTCCTCCTCGCCAGCAGCACCACTGCCGGCCATGTCGCCGGCCGTCGCCATGGACGTCGCAGAAGATCCCTTGGCTATCGGGCCTGATCTTGTCATCAGCTGCAGATCTTCGGTGGCTGTCTGGATGGATCGTCTCAAGCGGTGGGGAGCTGCGCTCCTACTGCTCGTGCATCGCCATGGAAATGGAAGGGAGGGCACAGGCAGCCCTAGGACTAGGACGAACTAGTAGATCTTGGTGGCATGGAAAAACTGAGTCTTGTGATGGTCTGAAGGGAAATGGGAAAGCTGGAAATACTGAACACAGAGTCTGCAGTCGAGATGTGGTGTGGGGCCTTCTGAGGTGCCCAGCCTAGCACACCGTCCATTTGGCATATCAGTTAGCCTTCTTAATTTCTTTCCTTAGTAATAAAATAAAATAATATAGCTAGTAGAAAGCTGTAAATTATGGCTGTATGTATGACGATATAGATGAGACAAGTAGTTCATAATTACTTGCCAACTGACTTATATGAGTCTTGCTGGAAAGTTATTGCCCGTTTGGCGGTACTCTAACTTTTCTTAGGAAAGTAGTTTTTTTCTTTGAGGCTAAAGCCTCATAGAAAAACATTTTATAGTTATTCTATTTATTGAGAAAATTACCTCTCGGTTCAAAATTATAAGACTTTTTGGTATTTTTTTCTAGATACATTGTTTTCGTTGTGTATCTAGATATATAATGTCTGTCTAAGTGCATAGGAAAACTTATGTATCTAGAAAAATCAAAATTTCTTATAAGTTAGAATTGAGGAAGTAAAAGATATCAAATGCCTAAACGATCACTATCAAATTTTACCCTAGTGCAGGCTCAATCATTTTACAATGATCCACGGCTCACAACACTCAAAAGTTTTCTACAATGTCCCCCATTGGTCGAACTTACCCACCAACTACCATTGCCTAATGCTTATAGCAGTCATGTGGCTACACTCAGAGTCAATGGAAAGTTAGAGGAGGATTCTATAGGAATCTTATTAGGGCGAGACTGGGCTTGCGTATTAGAGTTTTTGAAATTTATTTTGCTCTATACTTAATAAGCAACACCTCCGATCCTTACATAATGAACATGTAGATTGTCATTTTCACACTATTGCTAACACTATTATAGGCCATCGGCATCTGCTCGTAGCATAACAAACATGTACATTGTCGTTTAGCACCTTAGATAACATATGTGTAGATGGTCGGTTTACATGTTGTTGCCCTAATGCATTTATTGACCGTTGGTGTCCGCTCATAGTATAACAAACTTGTACATTGTCATCGTTCGCACCTTTCCCAATGAACGTGTATATTGTCGGTCATTTGCACGTCATTGTTTAATACAGTTATGAAGCGTTGGTGTCTACTGTGGAATAACGAACTTGTAGATTGTCGTTTTGTGTCTTTTGATTGATAAATACAAGTGTTATTAGTTTATTGACATTCCCTTGAAGCATCACAAAATTGTCGGTTTTGCTTTCACTCATTAACATATGCACATATTGTTTGTTTCTATGTAACATTTTTTGTAGACAGTCGACTTGAAGTTTAATAAATTTCTATCTATTGGTTAACGGATTTGTAGTTGCCGCCATTTTTTGTTTTTGAACATCTTATGAGTTTTTAGAATGATTATACCATTTTCGGCGAATCTCGGGATACAAAATAGACGCTTTCAACCAGTTTAGGCTGATTATCAATATATTGGATTGTGCAAGTCGCAACTAATAATCTCTTGAAAAGCCTCGAAGTTGAGAAAATTTTGATATTCTATGACTTCTTTATTTCGAAGAAGCGAGGGGGGAGCGTTCCACTTCCATAAATCTCGTGGTAGCTGTCGATGGAGGGTGAATGGTGTGGAAACTAGTTTGAATGGGAAGCCAGGCTACCAGTGTGCCTACATATATACAGTGTATTTGTGTAGCAACCAAATGGATCGGCACTATAGTTTGGGCATAGAACAAATTAGTGATATAACAGCTTTTGATGGGCTGTTCAAAGTGAGATATAACGTGGGAAATAAAATTAGCAGCTGAACACAACGATTTAACTAAGTGTGGCACGGTGTGGTCAAGTATATATATAGGTCAAGATGGGCAAACCGCACTGCTAGATGGATCAGATTGGAGCTCATCAGTCATGACAGAGAGAGGCAATTTCTTTTTCGCGAGCAGACATATATGCCTGTTTTTCATTAAGAGGACAGGAATGGTCAATAGACCTACAACATAAGTGGTAGTTGTTGGTGGCGAGCAACCATCATCCAACCACACACAGATAAAACATACAAGAACAGAAAAAGAAGAAGGAGGCGACTACCCTCAACACCTAGCGACTAACCTCAACACCTAAGACCTAACTGTGCCTGTAAACAAGAAATTACACTTTGGTTGCCTACAGCAAAGACCAAGCCATGGTGGCAAAGCATCCACCCTGATAACACGAGCGTAGCGGCAAAGCATCCGCCAACGAACCCGGCGGCAAAGCATCCGCCAACGAACCCGGCGGCAAAGCATCCGCCAACAAAGAAGCGACCACAACGGCCAAACAAATGGCCAAGACAACGACGGCAAAGCATTCGTCAGATAAGGACGACGACGGCAAGGTCGAGACATGTATGGCAACCCAAGTGCGTAGAAACAAAGCACCCACAATCACAGCAAGGAACACCACCAGGAAACCACGACGGGAACGTCGACCACGGGGGGGTAAGACAAGCAACGAGCCGTAGAAGGTTTCTGCAGCGACGCCTTCAGGAAGGAGGCGACACCCATGGGTACGACCCTGGACGCCGTCGTCGCTGGCCTTAGAGGCCTCTAAGGCTTGGCATTCGCCCAGAAAGCTTCAAAGCCGACGCGGAAGCATGGGATTCAAGATCGACACCTCCAGGGAGGTCTATGGAGCCCAAGGCGTCACCGTCGTCAACCTAGTTACGGAAACCGGGCTGGGCTTTCGCCCCAAATCCATGCAAACCGCGACGCCCACGAGCACCGTTGCAGGTAGGAGCCCGAGGAAGCCAGCGCAGCCTAGGCCCCCATAGCAGGCCGGACGCGACGCCCCCTAGACCAGGCAGCAGGCCGGAGTTGGAGCACGGCAGCGAGCTAGCCGAGCGCCCACCCACGGCCGTGAGCGAGCCACGGCCACCCAAAAGCGGCTGCCGCCGGCCCAGGACCCCATGACGCCGACGAGGAGGAAGCCGGCCACCAGCTGCCGCCGGCCGTGGACAACTCCCCCGCACCCAAGATGGCCGGATCCGGCCAGCGGGGCCACAGATCGAGCCCCATGGGCGCCGGATCTGGCACCAACGAGGCAATTTCTTGATAATGATAAAGTAAAACAAGAAAATGATTGTTGATTCTTATGATACCTAAGACGTAAGATAGTAGACGACACTGACATAGACATCGGACTCTTCTCAGAACTCAATAGTACTGCACACCTAGACACCTAGAAGCTACAGTATTACATGGACAATAAGAATACTGGAGTTCTGTCCGAAAAAAAGAAAATAGAAAACTGGAGTTCTGACTTGTGATTGAGTCATATGAACCAGCTATATGTGCAAAGTTTCGCATACGAGCATTCTCATCACTGCATGCCATCACGCCAAGGTTTGAATATTTGACATGCAAATGCATAATAAAGAATAAAAATAGTGGTGGCAGAAGACACAAGAACCAAACCAACATGAGTACATCTGTACATGACATATATATACATGAAACAATTTTTGTTTGTGATGTGTGGGTGCATGGGTAGGTGGGAGGGCCAGGATATGGAGTGGTCAAATTTTTGGCCAGTAATTGAACAATATAAGATCCAAAAGGTGATTAAATAAGTAACTTTTAAAGTTTGACCAAATTTATAGAAAATCATCAATATTTTATGGCATGTAGGTATGTGTTGTATTGTATATAAGAATGTATTTAATGATGAATCTAGTGTGGTACTTATTTAGTATATGTTAAATATGGTAGGTTAGTCTATAACCTTTGAGTCTCTCATCAAATGAAAAGAATATTATTTGGCAAAAACTAGAGATATGTTGTTTTGGGAGGAATGGAACAGAAAAGATAAGCTATGATTAATGTTCGGCTAATGGTTTTGTGGCTGATATGTTATTCTCTTTTGAGAGAAAATCACAGTACCATGTGTCTGATTATGTTCCTATAGACCTACAAATAAGATATGGCTTAAAAAAAGTTGTCTAGAGTGGATTTTATAAAACTTTAAAACGTTAAAGTTTGATGTACCGATACACTTCATGGTGCTTAAAAAACTAAACTATTTTACAAAACCTTGGTAATAAATTTTTTTCCTAAAGTAAAAATAATGCATCTAAATAGGGCCTAAAATAAAATTTTGTATTGGGTGCACAACACACCGGGCATTGGCTGTTGTAGGACTGGCCGGATGCGTCATGCGGCTCTGGCGTGCAAGCCTTATGCGTCACCGTGGCTTGGCGACGCGAGCGTTACCCCAGTTGAAACAGAAGCCTTTTGCCCAGAAAACCCGATGGAGAGTTGACTGGATCGGCCAGGGTTACGTGAGAAGACATGAGTAAAAGCATTCATCTCTGTAGTAGCGCCTATACTAGCTGTAGGCTTCCATGACCAAGATTCCAATATTCCAACCCAGGGCCGGAGAGAGATGTGCCCTGCCCCTGCCCTGCTGGTCATTAACTACTTCCTTGTAGTATTCTTGTTTCTATTGCACGAAAAACACATACCTTTATATCATGTCTTCTTTTTTTTTTTTTTACTAATAAAACAAATTCAGGTTGGCTTAAAAATGTACATAGCTGTATGCTATAGAGGACAAACAATCAAGTGCACGCCAACAAGTCTCGTTGGAAAGTTAGAGGAGGATTCTATAGGAAGCGTATTAGAGCGAGACTGGGATTTTTCGTATTAGAGTTTTGAAATTTATTTTTATTTTGCTCTATACTTAACAAGAGGTACCTCTTATCCTTACGTATACGTAATGAACGTGCAGATTTTTGGTTTCGCGCCATTGCTATTATAGACCGTTGGTGTCTGCCCGTAGCATATTGAACATGTACCTTATCGTTTGGCACCTTAGATAGCACATGTGTATATATATGGTTGTTCACGCGCCGTTGTCCTAACACATTTATTGACCACTGGTGTCTACTTAAAGCAGAATAACGAACTTGTACATTGTCATTTCGCACCTTGAACGTGTATATTGTCGGCCATTTTCATGTTATTTAACATACTTAATTATGAACCGTTGGTGTGTCTACTCGTAGCATAACAAACTTGTAGATATTGTGTTCTGTGTTTGTTGATTGACGAGTGCAAGTGTTGTTAGTTTAAGGCCATGCATACCTTGAAGCGTTACAAAATTCTCGGTTTTGCTTTCACTGATTAACATATTCGCATACTGTTGGTTTTTATGTAACAATTATTTCTATCTATTGGTTAATGGAGTTGTAGTTGCCACCACTTTTTTTCTTTTTGAACATCTTATGAGTTTTAGAGTGACTATACCATTTCAAGCGAATCTCACGATACAAAATAGCTGCTGTCAGCTAGTTTAGGCTGATTATCGTATAGACATCGATCTCAGTGCCACTATCGCTACTTACATATATTGTAATTAGGTCATTATTGTTGATCTAACTCAGCTCTAATTAGTTGTTTATCTATTTGGCTTGGTCCTATATATATGTCTATTTAATAGTTATAATCTTATTAGTTTTTCTAATCATGGACTAATGTTAATCTAATAACATCAAATTGATGAATATTTATAAACTTTTATTCCATGCCCATATCCATTTGTTCAAATCTTTATCCTATGTCTGGCTTTACCACCATTATCTATATTTGTGCTTCTTGATTATAGTTGATCCTTTGAGTTAGATAGAAACTCGTTTATGCTGTTGATCCTTGAGTTTGTTGTTAAACCCTACATTAGTCTTGGGGAAATGCTATAACTGCCATGTGAACTTGCAATATAAGAACTGCAACCTAAGATGGATAGATGTATGTGGGCCGTAGTGGCGTAATTAGGGATGTTGTTCCCAAAAGATGACAAAAATATTAACATGCACATGAACCCTTCACCCCAGTCTCATGGTTGTATGCTGGTGTGGCATTGCATCTCATTGCCTCTTGCATTGAAATAGCATATATCTAGGTTATGTTCATGTTGGGTGAGGTCGTTGAGATAGTGCAAGCTAAGGCAGATAGATGTCGGTGGGCCGTAGTGGCCCAATTAGGGATGTTGTTCCCAAAGCCTGACAAAAATATTCTTGCATCTCATATTTGTTCCCTAGTAGCGACTGCATGCTTGGTGACCATTTGAGAAAGACTGGTACAAAAGTCCAAGTGTGAAAGCATCTAGGCCCTTTGATGTGGGTTTCGATGATTGATGACAATATAGATTACTATGACTAACGTGTGTTTTGCAGAAACAATGGGAGTTAGGTCATGGTAATGGAATCTCAGGCATTTGGTTGGCATGCCCTCTTATCGATGGAAATCGTTTCGGTTTTCAAAGGTTGGACGACAAGGTTAAGGACGGTTAGTTCCGATTGTCGATGGTGTTGAGAGACATCGGATTAGTCGTTAGGACTTTGTTTTTCTCTTCTAGCCGTACTATTAAGGGGGGTGCAAATGGGTAGCTTGACCTAGTTGAGTCTCGGGTTTAGGTGTGGTGCACACTGGTGAAATCTTAGCACTAGGAAATTACGTATAAGCCCTGAGAGTTGTTGAAGTCGTCGCCGTTTTCAAAGGATCGCGTCTCAAGTGGAAACGGAGCTTCAACAGCGCCGGACGCGCCGGCCGTGGGCGCCGGACGCGTCCGCGCACGGTAAAGCCGTCCTTTGGTCTGCCCCCGAGCGGCGGACGCGTGGCCCGGCGTCCGGCGTGCACCGGACGCGACCGAGAGTTTTTGAATCGGGCTCGCAGGTCGGGCCGCGCGCCGGACGCAGGCGCCGGACGCGTCCTGAGCTCGCACTGTAGCTCAACGGCTAGGTTGCTGTTTGAATTCCATAAAGCGCCGGACGCGTCTGGCGGTGAGTGCCCGGACGCGTCCGGCGCTCACGACTGAGCTGAAATTTTGGGTAACGGTTGGATTTTGGCCTTTGGCTATAAATACTACCTCACCCCCACCATTTCGTCTCTCTTGCTCATTTGTTCAGCTGGTAGACACCTTGTGAGAGCAGGAGAGTTGCAAGAGCCTCATGACTTGAAGAGATTTGAGAATCCATGAGTTCATGAGCGATCGAGAGTAGCTAGTGTGCATCCACTCTTCTCCCTAGGCTTTGCGAGGTCAAGTGAGAGTTTGTGCTTGTTACTCTTGGTGATCGCCATCACCTAGACGGCTTGGTGGTGATTGGAGCTTGGTGATCATCCGGCGGTGCTTGTGGATGACCCAACTCATCTTGTGAGCGGTTCTTGGTGATTCACCGCGTCGGAGCGACGAAGAATCAGCCCTAGAGAGCACTTGGTCCTTGCGAGGATCAAGGGAGCTACACCCTTGCGCGGGTGCTCCAACGAGGACTAGTGGAGAGTGGCGACTCTCCGATACCTCGGGAAAAAAGATCGCCGTGTTCCTTGTCCCCTTAATTTCCGCATTTATTTTCTAGCACTTACATTCTTGCAATTACTTTCATAGAATTGCCATGCTAGAGTAGGATTGGAACTTAGGTGCAAAACTTTAGTTGATCGATTGTCTAGGAACACACATAGGCACAAAGGGGTGAATCATGGGCTAGTAGGTTTGTTTCCGCAAGAATTTTTAGAATTAGCCCAATTCACCCCCCCCTCTTGGGCATCTTGATCCTTTCAAGTGGTATCAGAGCCGGTTTGCTCTAAATTAGGCTTAACCGCCTAGAGTAAAGATGTCCCATGGGGATGGACCTCCTCCCATGTTCGAGGGAGACGATTTTCCTTATTGGAAAATTCGCATGGAAGCACATTTAGAAGCGATAGATGTTGGATGCTTCCGTGCCGCTTCTCAAGGACTTCCAAAACCCAAGGATTCAGCTAGCCTTGTCGGTGAAGAGGCTAACTATGAGAAGTGGAATGCAAAGGCAAGGAATGCTATATTCCGCGGTCTGTGCAAGGATGTGTTCAATCGCGTTAGGAACCACAAGGACGCCCATGCACTATGGTCCGACCTCTGTGCGCTCCATGAGGGAACTAAGAGTGAGCGTGAGGAACGCTATCATCTTGTTATGCGCAAATTAAATTCTTTTGAGATGAAAGCTAATGAAAGTGCTAATGAGATGTATTCCCGTTTGAACACTATTGTAGAGGAACTCAATGGGCTTGGACTCAATCAAATGACGCCATCCGATGTTGCAAGAAAGATCCTATGTGTCCTCCCCATTGAGAAATATGGGCACATTGTCACCGTGCTTCACCAAGGTGATCTTTCCAATGCTACACCGACTCAAATATTGGGAAAGATCAATGCTCATGAGATGTACATGCATCTCACCCCCGAGGATGGCTCATCATCCAAGAAGAAAGATTTGGCCCTCAATGCAAGTCACTCAAGAAAAGGCAAGGCCAAGGCAACTCATGATGATTCTAGTGATGCTGAAATTGATGATGTGAGTCTTGCTCTCATGGTGAAGAAGACCACCAAGATGTTGAAGAAGCTCAACAAAAATGGTGTCAAGTTTGATGGCAAGAAGAAGAAGTTCTTCACAAGTAGCAAAAGGAAGCCCATCTCCGAAATGGAGTGCTTCAATTGCCGCAAGACTGACATCTAGCTCATCAATGTCCGGAGCCTCCAAGAGACAAGAAGTACAAGAAGAAGAAGGGCAAGGACAAGAAGGATGACTCAAGTGATGATGAAGAAAAAGAAAAGAAGAAGAAAGACAAGCATCACAAGAAGAAGGAAGAAAAGAAAGAGCATCACAAGAAGAAGGATGGCAAGGCATATATTGTTGGTGATTGGCTCACCGATATTGAATCCTCTTGTGGGTCATCCGATGACGAAAGTGATGATGAAGGTGTTGCTGCTATTGGCATTGGATCTTCACCACCTCCACAAATCTTGCCATCATCATCTACTCCATCCCACTTTTGCCTTATGGCTAAAAGTGAAAAGAAGGTACATTCCAAACATGGTGATAGTGATGATAGTGGTAGTGAAAGTGATAGTGATGATGAGTATGAGTCACCTACCTATGATGAGCTTGTCAAATTGCTTAGAAAGTACTCAAAAACCATCATTAAGACTAGAGGAAGATGTGATGAGCTTGATAGTGAAAATACTTCTCTTCTAGAAAAGATGGAAGCTATGCAGAAAACTAATGATGAGCTTAGAGATCAAAATGAAATCATGTCTTCTAAACTCAAGGAACTCAAAGCTTCTTCAAAAGAGCTTAAAGTTGAAAATGAGAACCTTGAGAAGAAGCATGATGAGCTCAAATCTAGTTATAGCTCTCTAAAAGAGGAGTACACAACTATTAAAGTTGATCATGGGAATCTAGCGATGGCTTATGAGCTTCTTGCCGAAACACATGAGGCTACTAACAATGTTGCTAAGAATGATGTAGCTACATCATGTGATGAGATCATTGAGCAAGGTGCTAGCAGCAAAGGCAAGTCGTGGTGGTGATCGAGAATTATGATGACTATGTCAAGATAAAGAATGAAAATGAAAAGCTCAAGAAGGATCTTGAACAAGCAAAAATCAATCACACCGTCACTATTGAAGATGAAGGACTAGCACTTGAGAATGAAAAGCTCAAAGAAGAGAACAAAAGACTCCACTTTGAGATGTCATGCTTGAAGCAATCAACAAATGAGTCACTTCTAGAAGAGAACAAGAAGCTCAAGCAAGAGAAGGAACACCTCAAGATTGGATTGAGCAAGTTTGCAAAAGGAAAGTCACTTCAAAGTGAGCTCTTGATGAACACCGTAATGAAGACCGATAGAAGTGGCATTGGTTTCAAGTCACATCAAGAGAAGCAACATCAAGCAAAGCAAGCAAGTCAACAAAAGCAAAAGCCAAAGCCAAAGCCAAAGAGATGTTTTGAGTGTGGACAAGAAGGTCACTTTGCTCATGAGTGTGAAACTCCACCACCACAACCCTTGCCCAAGCATGCTAGACCTTTTGCATACAATGCTCATTATGTGGTTAGAAAGGATTCAAAAGGACAAGTGAATGTCACCTTCTTAGGTCCCCCCAATAAGAATAGGCCTAAGCAAATTTGGGTTGCAAAGTCTCTAGTAGAGAAAGTCAAGGGCCCTCAACAAGTTTGGGTCCCTAAACCTCAAGCTTGATCTCTTGTGTGTAGGTGTAACAACCCGGAAAATTCGCCAAACACAAAAATCCCAACTACAAAATTTTTTTTCTAAACAAACCCATGTTTGTTGCTTGTCTTGTAGATAACCCCACCTGTGGCACGAATAGCACTCATAACTAGTTGGTAATCACTAATATAATAGCATCACATGTGACTTAACTATCCTAGCGTATAAATCCCTCTAGACTCCCATAGGGAGACCACCTACTTAAGATGCCAAGTTAGAGGAATGCATCGTAACCTTAGGCGTGTAACCTAGTTGATCACTATCTTGCCATACATATGGTGACCTACCCGCTAGGACATATCTAGTTTATACACCAAAGGATCCATGCTAGGACATCACCTTATCTAGGCATTATAACATCGAGTCACAAATATGTTTGGATCACACTAGCACTAGTAACATGATATGCAACATGATTGATTTGGATTTTATTGGATTTTCCATTGTATTGATTAATAAATCAATAACACATATTTATTTATATAATAAATAAGTATACTAAAGTTATGGGGAATAATACCCCAACATGCCCTATGACCATTTATGACCACCATGAATTATTATACCTATGAGACAAGGTATAAAAATATACATATGCATACATATAAAATCAAAAACGAAAAAAAGAAAAGGAGAAAGAAATTCAATGGAAAAGCCTAAGGCATTTCGGCCCGCTAACCTAGCCCAACCCGCTAACCCTCTCTCCTCCTCTCTTTCTTTTCCTCCCCGGCCCAACCACCCGCCCAAAGTGGCCTACGTCGGCCCGCGAGGAGGACACAGCCGCCCCCGCCACGCGCCAAGCCTTCCTCGCAGCCCGCCGACGGGCGACCCCACCCGTCATGAGCTCGCCCTCCCCATCCTCTCGCTTTTGACCGGACGAGGAGGCGTGAGCGCCACGCAGAAGCCGCCGCCGCCCGATCCTTCTTCCCTCCGCATCGACGCCCGAGAGCCACGCCAGCTGGAGCGACAAAGCCCCGACAGCCCCTGTGCACAAGATGCCCACGGCGCGGGCATCTTTCTCTCGCGCGCCCTGCACATGCCGTTGCCGCGCGCCTGCTCCCCGCTGTCCCCCGCCTTTCTTGGCCGCGAAGGCGAATTGGCTTCCCTCGCTGCCAATTGGGACCCAGACGAGCACGATAGCGACCCGTCAAGCCTTCCCTGACCACTTGATCGCCCGCGACGCTCGATCGCCGTCCACGGCACCAACCACCTCGCCGCCGCCTATAAAACCGAGCATCCGGAGCTCTAGGTTTTCCTCAACCCCGCCGCCGCTCTGCGGCTTGCCAAATTGACACCACACCACACCGAGACGGAGGAAGAAGGGGAGGAAAGGAGAAGAGGGAGGCGGGGAAAGAAGAAGACGCCGCCGGAGGGGGAGAAGAAGCTGTAGCCGCCGGAAGAGAAGCAGTGCCGCGCCGGAGAAGCTACCGCAGCCGGATTGCGTCCTCACGCCGTACGACTACTTCGCCTACACCGCAGCCTCGCCATAGCGCTACGCCGAGCCCTGCAACACCTACTACGCAAGGTGAGCCGCCACCGCCGCCTTTCCCCTCTCCCCGGGCCTTGCTTTGCCAACCATGGTTACTCGCGTTCCGGCCATCGCCGCCGGCTATGCCCACACGGAGACGCCTTTCTTGGCCCCCGGACACCAAGACCTACACGCACACATGCCCGGCCATAGCCAAACGGAGTTGGTGCCCTGGGCACCAAAACAGACCTGCCGCCATGCCGCCGCCGTGGCAACATCCCACCACGGCGAGCCGCCTTTCCGGAGATTCCACTGGACTAAGGACGCCAAGAACCCTGGATCCGGACCCGTGACGCTGTGGCGCACTCCTTGCGCGCGCTAGTCGAAGAAGATGAGGCCCGTAGGACCCCGTCCACCTTGTCGCCATGCCGCCGCCGCGCTGTGCGTGCTCTGGAGCGCCGCTGTGCCGCAGCCTTTGCGCGATGCTCCGGACGCCCCGCTCGGTCTCGGATGTCCGTCGAGCACCGCCGGACCTCGCGCTCGCCCGTGGTGAAGATGAGCCCGGACACCCTGCCTTTTTGGACCGTGCCGCCGTTGTTATGGCGTCGCGCTCTGGCGCACTGCCGTGCCGTCGCCCACAAGCCACCGTTCCGGAACCTCCGTAGGCCGTAGCTTGGACTAGAGCCCTCGTGGACACCGGATCTGGATCCGCGACGCCAAGGCGCATCTCATGCGCTCGCTACACCCTGATGATGACCGACGGAAGCCCCGTTGCCCCGACCATGCCGCCGCGGTGGTGCTCTAGAGCGCCGCCGTGTCGCGCCGAATCCACCCGACTCCGGCCACCTCGCGTCGCGAGGACGTGCCGTCGATGCTCGCCGAGGACCGCCGCACCTAGCCCCGTTAAGGATGAAGCCTTGGGAGCCGTTAGGGACGCCCGCATGATGCCCGTGCCGCACGTCGTGACCCCGTCGGAGCGCCGCCGTGCACTACGGTCGTCTCCGGGCATCCCAACGGCACTCCGTGGATGTGAATCAAGGCCGCGACCCTCTAAACCGAGCCCGGGTTGTCTTGTTGTCGCCGTCGTCGACCGCCGTGCCTTGTGTGCCGCAGTCGTACGCACGCCGGCCGCCATGGGCAACCACTGCTCGCCAAGATGCCCCCGATGGCCCCGCCGTGCCCACGCGATGATAAAGAGCCCTCTTATGAGAATTCGAGCCACCGGAGCGCTCGCGCGCGCGACCTCGCCGCGCCGGCGAGCAGCTCCGCGGGAGAGCGAGCAAGGAAAGGGAAGACATGGAGTTGGCACAGACAAGATGAACCCGGTCCGTGTGGACCGAGACGGACAGAGATGGACCCCACGCGCGGCTGTCCACCATGCACCAAATCCGTGAACCGTGGACCCCGGCCCGGTTGTGTAGACTCGGTGCACGACGACCTTATGAATGACATGTGGACCCGCGGGTTTGCGTCCACCATGAGCCGGATACGTGAACCACGGCGCCTGTTGCCTTAGTCCGTGAACCCGGCTTACACGGACCCAAACACGGACATGTGGACCACCGGATCATGGTCCACCATAGACCGGCCAAGAATGCAGGTGACCACGGACTCGGCCCACTATGAGCCCGTTGGATACCCATATGCCTACGTGGCTACACCAAAGTATAACACGTGGCGGGCCCGGCCCGCCCCACCGGACCCATATCCGGCCCCTGCCGGCCCGCCACGGCCCATTACCGGCCCACAAATGTTGACTTGGTCGGCGTGACGTCATGATGACGTCATCCGCCACGTCATCCGTACCCGCCACATCGGCGGCCACGCGACGCCACGTGGACCATTCCGAGACCGACACGTGTCGCCACCGAGTTATTCTCCCTTTTTCCTTTTTCAGAAATGGTACTAAACTTCGAAAAATCATAACTAATTCATACGAGCTCCGAAAATGATGATCTTTATATGGAAATTCATCTAAAATCGAGCTTTATCTCATAAGCCATGTTTGAGTGCATTTGAATCTTTTTGATATTCATTTGGTTCTTTGTGGATTCTATAGGAGTCGCTAACGCGACTATTATACTTCGATTACAGAGTCGATTTAGGAGGAACCCTGCTGATCGACTACATCTGACGGAGGAGAACTTGTACGACTACGGTTGGATTTGTACCACTACTACCTCGACATCGCAGGTGTCATGGCAGCACCTTCTTTTTAGAGAATCCTATTAGACATTGCATTATTTATAGAATTGCTAGCGCTTTATATTTATTCCTTTGCTAGTATATGATGCATGCTATTGCCTGAGCCATTTATATCCCTTGATTGAAAACCCTTCACCATGTTACCCAGCTTTGCGCTCGCACTTATATTATTATTGCCACCTTTCTGCTTGCTTGCACTTTATATCACTATACTTATTACTCCACTTCGCATTGGATCTCGTGATGTGATGCGGGTGGTGAACCCCTGGGAATGGTTTTGGCTTGGGATGCCAGCCTTGGTGGACTTGGTGAGATTCTGGTGGTTCTGCGAGTGTGACTTGGGTGCGTGGAGGGTGAGGGTCGAGTCGACTGAGCCGGGATATACGACGAGCTTATGGAGCGAGTCTTGCCCCGGGATGGACCGGACATTCCCAGTGCGGATACCCGTGGCGGGTATACTTGTGGTTGGGGAAACCCCGAGTGTGGGCTTGTCGTGGGCCGCTCGGGGAGAAGGTGCTTTGTGGTGGCACGTGGTGCCGGGATGGCACCCGAACGGTAACCCCGTTGGAGACATCCCGGTTTAGTCATCCCTAAGGACTTACTAGTACTCGCTTTCTTCAGACTCCTTACGTACCACTTGTTCCTTGTAATGGGGAGACGGGCCGGACTACTTGGTAGCACGGTGCCACTACTACTAGGCGAGCAAAGTGTTAGGGAGGTACGGGCATGCGATGGTCCCACACCCTTCGAGACGTATGGACGCGTAACGGGGCACGGTTCATGACTTCACGGTTTCAGCACCCGAAGTACTTGGGCGTTCCGGCCGAGAGGTAGGGTGGCATCGTTCTATTATAGCAAGCGGCGGAATCCGCCTAGGCGTGCGCACGCCGATGAAGGCAATCTTGTGGTGTGTAAAACCTCTCGAGTGTTCTTGGTTGATCGATCGATACATATGCTGACTTGTCAGCTATGGACCTGTCCTGTGTTCTGCTTCACTAGATAGGAGAGGAGTGTTCTACCTTCCCCGAGCTTTCCGGTCGTGAGCCTAGATGGGGGCTGCGGGCCGCTGAGACAGACCGAGAGGGAGTTGGTCTGCCGACATGAGTGTGAGATGTGGTGATGGAGGTGAGATGATGGATTTGGAATGGATGTGATGATGGATGGATGGATGTGTGGGAATGGGAATGTGTTAAACTTGACTATATTATTATTACTACTACTATTTGCTGCTACTTCGCATGCGCTAGGATGCAAACCTCGGCCAAACTATAGGATCGCGTATCCCTTTATTTTCTCTTTTCCACTAAAGCTCATTCGGTGCTGACCATGGCCTGCACACATCCGGCGGTGTGCAGATTTTTCTCGCTTCTCGAGAGATGTCAAACGGATTAGAAGGTCTCGTGCTGCGCTCAAGTTGGAGTTTGGAGTTGCTTCCGCGTTACTTCCGCCCTTCTCAAGCTGTTCGGATGTTAGATATACTTTGTAACCGCCTTGTGGCGTTGTAATTATTAATGTAATCCCCTCTATTTGTATTCTTTAGATTTATAGTTCGATGTATGGAATTGAATATCGATCGATGTATATCATTCGTGAGATTTCCCTTCGTGGAAAATTGAGGATGTTTCAAGAGGTGAACTACAGACCGGTGGAAGTCATTGGGTTATTGATAGTGGCCGCACTCAACATATGACCGGTGAACCTCGTATGTTTGCCTCACTAGATGAAGGGGAGCAAAATCAAGATAGGATCACATTTGGTGATAATTCAAAGGGCAAAGTCAAGGGTTTAGGAAAAGTTGCAATATCAAATGATCACTCTTTGTCAAATGTGCTTTATGTTAAACCATTGAGCTTCAACTTGCCGTCGTGGGTCAATTGTGTGATCTTGGATTCAAATGCTTGTTTGATGAGAAGGAAGTGATAGTGTCAAAGAAAGAAGACTCAACTGTGATATTCAAAGGCTTTAGATACAACAATCTCTATCTAGTGGATTTCACCTCCGAAGATGCAAATCGAATGTTTGTTTGTTGTCCAAGACTTCACTTGGGTGGTTGTGGCATAGGAGGCTAGCACATGTTGGGATGAGTACACTCAAGAAGCTTTTGAAGAAAGAGTTAGTGAGGGGCTTGAAAGATGTCAAGTTTGAAAAGGACAAACCTTGTAGTGCATGTCAAGCCGGCAAGCAAGTTGCAAATACTCATCCAACCAAAGCTTTTCTGTCAACTTCAAGAGTACTAGAGCTGCTGCACATGGACTTGTTTGGACCAACCACATACAAGAGCCTTGGTGGGAAACTCCATTGTCTAGTGATTGTTGATGACTTCTCAAGATATACATGGACCTTCTTTCTTCATGACAAATCCGAAGCTACCCCTTGCTTCAAGAAGTTTGCAAAGAGAGCTCAAAATGAATTTGATGTCAAGATCAAGAAAATTAGAAGTGACAATGGCAAAGAATTTGACAACACCAACATTGAAGCTTATTGTGATGAAGTTGGGATTAAACATGAAGTCTCATCCACCTACACACCTCAGCAAAATGGCATAGTTGAGAGGAAGAACCGGACCTTGATCACTCTAGCAAGAACAATGCTTGATGAGTACAACACTCCGAGAACTTGTGGGCTGAAGCTATCAACACAAAGATGCTATGCATCAAATCGGTTATATCTTCATAAGTTTCATGGCAAGACCCCCTATGAACTGCTCAATGGGAAGAAGCCGGACGTCTCCTACTTCCGGGTGTTTGGTTGCAAATGCTACATCTACAAGAAAAGGCAACACCTAGGGAAGTTTCAAAGACGTTGTGATATTGGTTTTCTTGTTGGTTACTCATCAAAATCCAAAGCATATCGAGTATTCAACCATGCCACCGGTTTGGTAGAAGAAACATATGACGTGGAGTTTGATGAATCTAACGGCTCCCAAGGAGCAATTGAGAATCTTGATGATGTAGGTGATGAACCATTGAGGGAAGCAATGAAGAACATGCCGGTGGGAGACGTCAAGCCTAAAGAAGATGATGATGAAGTGCAAGTCATTGACAAGCCTTCCTCTTCTTCAAGTGTGCCTCAAGATGACAAGGAAAAAGATGGGATGACTGAAAATGAAGACACTCATGTTTCCCATGAACAAAGAGAGGCACAAGCTCAAGATGTTGATGCTCCTCAACCTACTCCTCAAGTGGTTGAAAAGAGAATTCCCAAACTCCACGATCATCCACAAGATCAAATCATAGGGAGTCCATCAAGGGGTGTAATGACTCGATCTCAAAGACTTGCCGGTTTTGAACATCACTCGTTTGTTTCTTGTGTTGAACCAAAAGATGTAGGTGAAGCTCTTCAAGATCCGGATTGGGTGAATGCCATGCATGAAGAATTGAACAACTTCACCCGCAACAAGGTTTGGACACTTGAAGAGCGTCCCAAGAATGCAAGAATCATAGGTACCAAGTGGGTGTTCCGCAACAAGCAAGATGACCAAGGCAATGTTGTGAGAAACAAGGCAAGGCTCGTGGCAAAGGGGTTCTCTCAAGTTGAAGGCCTAGATTTTGGAGAGACCTTTGCACCGGTTGCAAGACTTGAAGCCATCCGTATCCTCCTTGCATATGCTTCACACCATGAAATGAAACTATTTCAAATGGATGTGAAGAGTGCATTTCTTAATGGTTTCATTAATGAGCTTGTTTATGTTGATCAACCTCCCGGGTTCGAAGACCCTAGCTGTCCTAATTATGTTTTCGGGTTGTCCAAGGCACTTTATGGGCTCAAGCAAGCCCCTAGAGCATGGTATGAGCGCCTTAGGGACTTCCTCATTGAGAAGGGGTTCACCATCGGGAAGGTTGACACCACACTCTTCACCAAGAAACTTAATGGAGAAATCTTCATTTGTCAAGTATATGTTGATGATATCATCTTCGGCTCAACAAATGAAGAATAATGCAAGAAGTTTGGTGACATGATGTCAAAAGAGTTCGAGATGTCTATGATTGGCGAGCTCACCTTCTTTCTTGGTTTTCAAATCAAGCAAATGAAGGAAGGACCTTCATATCTCAAGAGAAGTACACCAAGGACCTCCTCAAGAGGTTTGATATGAAGGATTGCAAGCCAATCAACACTCCTATGGCATCTAATGGGCATCTCGACCTTGATGTGGAAGGTAACTCGTGGATCAAACTCTTTACCGCTCTATGATCGGTAGCTTGTTGTACCTCACCGCATCTAGGCCCGACATCATGTTTAGTGTGTGTATGTGTGCTCGCTTTCAAGCCGATCCTAAGGAAGCTCACCCGAGTCTTGTCAAGAGGATCCTTAGGTACTTGCACTCACCCCAAGCATTGGCCTATGGTATCCCAAAGGAGCAAGATTCCAACTTGTTGGCTATTCCGATTCGGATTATGCCGGTTGCAAAATTGATAGAAAAAGCACATCCGGAGGGTGCCATTTGCTTGGGAGGTCACTTGTCTCTTGGTCATCAAAGAAGCGAACAGTGTTGCTCTATCCACATGACGAAGCAGTATATAGCAACGGGGGCTTGTTGTGCACAAATCTTGTACATGAAACAAACCCTCCTTGACTACGGTGTGAATCTTGGTCAAGTGACTCTATTGTGCGACAATGAGAGTGCGAAGAAAGATTGCCAACAACCCGGTTCAACACTCTCGCACAAAGCATATAGATATCCGCCATCACTTTCTTAGGGATCATGTCTCTAAAAAGGATATATCTCTAGAAGGTGTGAGAAGTGAGGATCAATTAGCGGATATCTTCACAAAGCCATTGGATGAATCAACCTTTTGTAGGTTAAGGAATGAGCTCAATATCCTTGACCTAAGCAACTTCACAAGGAAAAGGTGAAAGGTGTTGTCGGTTGCAATGCATTGTTTATAAAGCACGTCTAAATTTCTGTAATGCATATAGGGCTTGTCTAACATGGTTAAGATAACACTCTTTGGAGGTGTGAAGAAGCTTACCCTTGGTTCAAACCTGACAAGCCACCTAGATTCAATTTCCAGTAATTTTGATTTGCTTGTGTGTTGCTCTTCGTTTCTTTTCGTTTATCTTTTGAGCAACCTCTGTGTTTGTCCATGAATTGAGAAAGCTTTTGATGCTTCTACTGTTTTAGAAACTCAAGCTCATGGCCATACGTTGTTCCTCGCTCGTGTTATTGCTTATTTTCGAAAATTATTATAAGCCTATGGCAAACTATTTGAAAATCGAGGGTTTGAGGGTGAGGATCTCATATTGACTCCAAACTGTGTTTAGTTGACTCTTAAAAAGTTTGGAAATCAATTGGGAGCAGGTGCCGCGAAGATAGAATTCATTTCAGCTCTCTATAGAGCGCCGGACGCACCTTCAAGTCCCGGCGGACGCATCCGGCGCCTTATGAAGAACCGGCGCAGAAGTAGCCAGAAGATCAACACTGGCCGGACGCAGCACAGTGTTTCGCCAGCGTCCGGCGCGTGCGTCTGCAGCGAGTCCGGCGGATTTGAGCTGAGCACAAGAATTCTTGGAGTCTCTGGTCCGCGTCCGACGGTCCTTCGGACTCATCCCGGACGCGTCCGGCGCGAAGAGGACAAGCGCAGATCACTTAATCTGACATGTGGGGCCCCCTATTCTTTCTCTCTTCATTTCGAATCGGCCCGCGGCCCTCTTCTTCTTCCTTCACATCCGTACGCCGCCGCGTCGCCGCCCGCAAACCCTAGCGCCGTGCCGCTCGCACTCCTCCGCATCGAGCCGCCGCGCCCGCGCCTCGCTCCTCCACCGCCGTGGGCCATTCCAGCCACCGCGCCCTCTCTGCGCGCGAGCGCCTCCCCGACTGAGCGCCGCCCCGACCAACTGCCGCCATTCTCGCCGCCGCTCAGGAGCTCATCTTCTCCGGCAAGCTTTCGATCTCCGTCCGTGGCGTCTTCTTCTCTGTTGCTTGTGTGATTAAGCTCGCCGCCTGGCGTCATTCACAAGCAGAAGAAGCTCTTCCATGGTGAGCCACCACCCTGCCCCCAAGGTGTTCGACAAAATGCCTAAACCAGTTTCTAATCACTGTGTTGATCTTCTCCGATCAATTCCTTTTATGCAGTGATTCCACCTTGTGTCCAAGGGTGCCCCGCGTCGTCTACTCTTACCTTCTTCACAGGAGCTTTGTCGTGTCCTAGGTATAAACCTATTCCACTCTATTATCTTGCCTAATGCTTTGCTTCAATAGGGTTTCTCGCTTCTCTAGTCACATGCTTATGGTTATATATATATCCCATCTATTCTATCTCTTGCAAAGAGCCGGTTATTTGGTTGTCTTGTCGGTTGGCGGTGTCGTGGATTTAAACCCTAAGCCAAGCTTGCGGGTATGGATTGAGGCCAAGCCTCTTAAGACATCGCCATCATCTCTCGGTGTTCGATTGCCCGATCGGGAGGTGTCGGCCATGCCCCGGTGCAAAAATTCAGGCGGGGGTTCGGGGGAGATGACGATCCAAATAGAAGACCAAATCTTCCTGAGATGATTGAGAAAGCTAAGGGCAAGAAAACGGTGACTATGAGGAAAAGAAAAAGGTTGCCCCGATTCTCGAGCAGCCCCAGCGTAAGAGTGTGCCAGCAGAGAGAGCGTGCTGAGAGGAGAGCTCGCGAGGGTGCGAGCATTGTGATACAAGAGCCTGGATCGCGGTAGCACGGAGGCGAGGCGAGGCCCCGGAGGCGAGGAGACCACTCTTGAGCAGCGGGATCTTTCTCCTTTACGACGGTCCTCCCGTGTCGGGACTCTCCGGCGGCGGCTCGGCAATCACGGGAGTCGAGGTCCTTCTTCTACTCCACGAGGCAGCCCGGCGGGGGCCCTACAGGGACCTAGGGCGAGTACGTAGGAGCTTTTGAAAGCGAGTGCCAAGAAGATTCGAGGCTATCGAGCGGTGGACATAAACACCTGGTTTCCACCTTCCGAGAGAGAGAGCCGGTGCACCTTATTACACAAACTTTGCACAAGTCCCCGGTTGAGGCTTACGTGCGAAGTCAAAGATCACCAAGCGGAGGACAAAGTGATAGCCGATACTTTCTCTCATGTATTGGGTCGGGCTTTCGAGAGTATTTGGGTGCACAAACCCGGGCATGATTGATCTAATTGGAAGATCGCGGATATATTCCGAGAATGGGTGTTAGAGTTCTATGCTACACCGTGGATTGCTCCAAATCATTCACTTATTTCATACACCATTCGTGGTCGAGACGAAACTTGTCCAAGTGAGGAAGCCAGAAACTTCTTGGGGATTTCAGAGCAGCCCATCAAGCTGCATCAGCTGTGCTTTCCAGACATTGAGCCACCCCGCCGTGCACAGGGAGGAGTAGTGCCACCTCCTGAGATCATGAGAGAGGTCTTTGGACCTAACTTTGGTGCAGGGTCGAGCAGGACACCACAGGATGAGCTACGCCTTGCTAGAGTCCTTGATCGATTCGTAGGGTACACAATTCTTGCTAGGCCCGGTTTCGTGAACGGGTTCACTAGGCTCCAGCGGTGGGTAGTGTCACATCTTGTGAGGAAGATTCCTTTTGACATCTCGGGATTTGATTCTTTGTGATATGGAGGATGTTATCTATGGGAGCTTCACCAAACACCGGCTGATGCATTATGCTCATTGGATCACTTGGCTCATTTATAGGAATGGTGATCTTCCAGACTCGATCAGAAAGGAATATGAAGATCCAATGAATTATGAGGTGTTTGGCTCGTATGATGCTTCTCAGATTGTCAGAGTTACTGCAGATGCTCCTCCGGTCATTCCTCGCCATGGAGATCCATTCACGAGAGACAGAGCCGAGCGGGATGCTAGAGTTGAGCAGCTAGCGGCCGATGAAGAAGCGAGCTTGCGTAAGCGAGGCGGCAGGATATGAGATCACTACCTCGGACTCGAGGATGATGAGGAGTACTACATTCCGGTTCGTCCTCCCCTCGTCGCATGATGCGTAGGCGGCGGTTCAGAGCAGCCATTGAGCGCTTAACTCGGGTCCTTGACAGGTTGGCTGCCAACCGGAGCGTGCCGAGGAGCGGCATGAGATTGCTCTAGCCGAGATACGAGCTCGCCGGGATGCACAAAGGCATCGGCTACAAGAAGAAGCGCGGCACTGCAGACTATGACTTTGATTGCTTCACTATTTCAGCGAGACAGTGCCACGGTACCTCGGCAATTCTTCCCTCGGCCCGAGTCGGCCAGCGGGACGTACTTTGGGAGTAGGACCTTCTCAGATGCCAGTCACGAGTGCAGGCTTACCAGCTCCAGGCATAGCACCTTCTTCTCCAGCAGTTCAAGTGTCCCCTGGTTTTCCACGGATCTCCACTGGCTTCTCACCTGTTGGCTCTCATCTGTTATTCACTCCAGACTCAGGTGCAGCCCATCATCAGGCTTCCTACGGTGCACTCCACGGGAGAGGCGACACTGAGTACATGAGACGGCCTATTCGGCATGACTCGCAACCTCGCCGCAGCAGATTCCTCCGGGACGTGCACCGGCACATCGGCACTATACCTTCCTCGGTGGCTTCTACGGATCCTCTTCCTACTACGAGGCGGTACCACGGTGGCTCCTACTCTTCCTCTTGCTACACCGTCCGAGCCACGGTGGTCGGCCCGAGATAGCTCCGATCCACGGTGCCGACCACGGAGACGGCGACCGTCGAGTGTCGGTTGAGCGCACCCGCACCGCTTCACCGCCGGCGTCACGGCCCGAGGGTCGCGGGCTCACACTCAGTCCCAGCAGAGCTCAGACGACAGCCCAGATGACACTTCAGCGTTCGTCATTGCTCCACATGCTCGTGAGACCGGCTCGTCTGCTCCTTCCACCCCTCAGCCTTAGGTTTTAGTCCTTGATGCCAAAGGGTGAGAGTTGGGAGTATGTAGACTTAGGGGGAGCTCTTAGCTTGGGATTTGGTTCTTTTGATTGATACATTTGCATGCATCATGTTTACTTTATGCATTGTATGATATGTGTGAGGTACTTTCATTCGCAGTGACATATGCTCTTCGGTTTGGTATCACCTTCTATGTCACCTAGCTCTTTGCTCATATGTGCTTGGCTTCCGTGATTTACTCTGATTCCATATGAGCTATGCTTTTGTCTTGTGCTAACTCGTTTTTGCAGATTATATGAGCACATTTCTTTTGGCTTGGTGTTACATGAGTCATTCTAACCTTTGCTTTCACTGTCAAAGGCTCATGTGAACCAAGCATGCTTGAAAACCTCAACTAAACTCTTCATACTCAGAGGTTGTCATCAATCACCAAAAAGGGGAGATTGAAAGCATCTAGGCCCTTTGATGTGGGTTTCGATGATTGATGACAATATAGATTACTATGACTAACGTGTGTTTTGCGAAACAATGGGAGTTAGGTCATGGTAATGGAATCTCAGGCATTTGGTTGGCATGCCCTCTTATCGATGGAAATCGTTTCGGTTTTCAAAGGTTGGACGACAAGGTTAAGGACGGTTAGTTCCGATTGTCGATGGTGTTGAGAGACATCGGATTAGTCGTTAGGACTTTGTTTTTCTCTTACGGCCGTACTATTAAGGGGGTGCAAATGGGTAGCTTGACCTAGTTGAGTCTCGGGTTTAGGTGTGGTGCACACTGGTGAAATCTTAGCACTAGGAAGTTACGTATAAGCCCTGAGAGTTGTTGAAGTCGTCGCCGTTTTCAAAGGATCGCGTCTCAAGTGGAAACGGGAGCTTCAACAGGCGCCGGACGCGCCAGCCGTGGGCGCCGGACCCGTCCGGCGCACGGTAAAGCCGTCCTTTGGTTTGCCCTGAGCGGCGGACGCGTGGCCCTGGCGTCCGACGTGCGCCGGACGCGGACCAGAGAGTTTTTGGAATCGGGCTCAGCAGGTCAGTCGCGCGCCGGACGCGTCCTGAGCTCGCACTGTAGCTCAACGGCTAGGTTGCCGTTTGAATTCCATAAAGCGCCGGACGCGTCCGGCGGTGAGTGCCCGGACGCGTCCGGCGCTCACGACTGAGCTGAAATTTTGGGTAACGGTTGGATTTTGGCCTTTGGCTATAAATACTACCTCACCCCCACCATTTCGTCTCTCTTGCTCATTTGTTCAGCTGGTAGACACCTTGTGAGAGCAGGAGAATTGCAAGAGCCTCATGACTTGAAGAGATTTGAGAATCCATGAGTTCATGAGCGATCGAGAGTAGCTAGTGTGCATCCACTCTTCTCCCTAGGCTTTGCGAGGTCAAGTGAGAGTTTGTGCTTGTTACTCTTGGTGATCGCCATCACCTAGACGGCTTGGTGGTGATTGGAGCTTGGTGATCATCCGGCGGTGCTTGTGGATGACCCAACTCATCTTGTGAGCGGTTCTTGGCGATTCACCGCGTCGGAGCGACGAAGAATCAGCCCTAGAGAGCACTTGGTCCTTGCGAGGATCAAGGGAGCTACACCCTTGCGCGGGTGCTCCAACGAGGACTAGTGGAGAGTGGCGACTCTCCGATACCTCGGGAAAAAGATCGCCGTGTTCCTTGTCCCCTTAATTTCTGCATTTATTTTCTAGCACTTACATTCTTGCAATTACTTTCATAGAATTGCCATGCTAGAGTAGGATTGGAACTTAGGGTGCAAAACTTTAGTTGATCGATTGTCTAGGAACACACATAGGCACAAAGGGGTGAATCATGGGCTAGTAGGTTTGTTTCCGCAAGAATTTTTAGAATTAGCCCAATTCACCCCCCCTCTTGGGCATCTTGATCCTTTCAAAGTGGCTTTGCCTTGTCGTCTAAGCTGCCCAACTTATATTACACAACATCTGATTTTTTATCGATGTAAGACCATTATTATTTGGTTCGAAGGAAATTTTTGGTCAGGAAGTTAGTTGATTTTAGTTCCAATGGTGGTCCCTTCAATAATATCTAATGCACATTTCATTTGGTCTATAGTTGATGAAGCCAACCTAGATCCAGAGATCCAATGCTTTTCATGCTCTTATATGTGTTTCTCTACATGGAGGTAAAAGGTAAAAAGGTGGCTCCACAATAGTGGGATTGGCTGACCAGCCTTAAGTGGTCTAGTGACCAGGGATTCAACCGCCATTCTATCCCACTTTCTTGTAGATTGTATGTGTATTTACATATTTCACAAACTTGTGGAACTCTGTTAGTTCAACTAAAGTATGTTCAAAATCTTAGTGCATGCCCCATTTGTTGCCAAGAAGTTATGATGTGACCATGCCAAGGCGATCAACACTCACTGATAGTTCTAAGCATCGACGCAAGGTGAAAGCTACATTTTATTACAAATCCATTTGGTTTCCACCTACAAGGCTACTACTTGGTATATATGATTATAGGTTTAAACACCTTGGTGTGATGGAAGAAGATGATCATGAAGTTATCACAATACTACAACTTGATGGCCTTGCACAATTCTTTAAACTACAAGAGTTAGACACATGCCATCATTAACTCAAGTTATACATGAAGCAACAAGTGCAAGACATGTTACATCGAGCCAAGCATTCGATACGCCCACACAAGTGTATAAAAGACACTTGACACGCAACCATGCCAAGCTACTCGAACAACAGGTGCACGCTTTCCTCTCCGAGTTTTATCTTAATATCTATGAGAATTATATACTGCCTAAGTCATGTACTCTAATGCTAATTAGGTTTACACAAGAGGCGACACCATTGGCTACATGAAGGACGCAAAGGCGCTTCACACCATGGATACGAAGATTGCTGCCCAAGATGAGAAGCGTGACGTGCCAAGACCCAGGAGCACTGCAGAACCCTCAACTTGTCATGCAAAACTGTACCATCTCAAGAAGATACGTGGGCCACATCATAGTTGGAAAGCTCTTCAAGTCTATTTTCCAACGCAACAAATGACATGTCATTTGGAGTTTCGAGGAGAGAGTTATGACCAGTTGATTGAAGACTGCACAAAAGCCCAGAAGACGCGCGAAACGAGATCCCACCTCAAGAATGCTCCAGCCAGTTGGCCTTCCACCTCCCCACTGTAAGGTCGAGATGGCGGACTAGAGGGGGGTGAATAGTCCTTTTTAAAACTAATTGCTCCGGCTAACCGATATAAGTGCAGAATTAAATCTATCGGCCTAACCAAGACTTTCACCCCTCTATCTATGTCTCTAGATGCACCTTGTAAGAGATCCTAAACAAGAAGACAAGGTACCAATCTAGCTAGTGCACACTAAACAAGTCTAGCTTGCAAGGTCACACAAACCTAAGCAACTAGTACTTTAGCAACCGGGTGTGCACCTACACAATTCTAATGAGCAAAAGCACAAAGCCAACCTAAGCTCACTAGATGCTCAAGGACCAAGCTACACAACCCAAACCCAAGAGCTCAAACTTACTTAACTACACAAGCTAAGCAAGGCAACTTACTCTACTTCTAGCTACACAAGCAAGAAGGTGATTAACAAGCTACACAAGCTAACTAATCACTAGAGCAACTACACAAGCTATACAAGAATGTAAGGAATGTAAATACAAAGCTTGTGAAAGAGATTGCAAACCACCGCGAAGTGTGGACACAAGATGACTCGGCGATTTTTCACCCGGTTCACTTGGTTGCCCCCAAGCTACGTCCTGTTGTGTCGACCAACACCTTCGGTGGTTCCTCCGGTCTTTTCACCTAGATGGTTCTTCGGTGTGACCCTCAAGTCACTTGCCCCTCAAGGCACGCCCCGCAAGGCACCGCAAGACACCACTCTCAAGTGAGCCCCTCAAGGCACCGAGCAAACCCACACACTCAAGGGTGGTAACTCAATGACACGCGCAATCCAATAGGGCTACTCTTTGCGATCCCCGCGAGGTGAGTACCGACCTCTCACAATCTCTTCTCCGGAGCACCGTATCTCCACGCGTGCTACCACGGAGCCTCTTGCCACCAAGCCGTCTAGGAGGTGACAATCCTCCAAGAGTAACAAGCTCTCCGGCTTGCAACACAACCACCTAGTGCCACAAATGCAATCTCACAAAGCACTCGCACTAGAATCGCTCTTCTCACACTATCGGATGGTCACTACCAAGCATATGTGAGTTAGAGGGCTTCCAAGCACCACCACACAAGGCAACATAGCCAGGGCGTGCTCAGCAACCGGCCACAGCCGGCCAAACCACGTATATATAGCCCCAAGGGCTGAAACTAGCCGTTGCCACCTCGGCAACCGAAACACGAGCGCCGGACGCGTCCCGCCCTCCACCGCCGGACGCTCCAAGCCGCGTCCGGCGCTCCCCTCACGCCACGTGTACCGACCGTTCGAAGTCGACCGTTGATCCCCAACGGCTACCTCACGATCTCGCTCGAAACCCTACGCCGGACGCGCTGGTGACCACCGCCGGACGCGTCCGGCCGGTGCATCCACCCGGCCGCCCGCGCACGAGAACCGCCGGACGCCAAACAAGACTCGCCCGAGTCCGCCGCTGCGTCCGGCGCGCGTCAGCGAATGTGCTCGCGGCACTCGGCACCGGTTTCGGTCCGAGTCCGCGTGCGCCGGACGCGCCCACCTCGGCGTCCGGCGCTCGCGGCGCCCGAGCCGCCCGCCCACGCCAACCTTCCACGCGCCGGACGCGTCCGCCCGCTCGGGCGCGTCCGACCGCGTCCGGCGCTTGTAAATCCATGATTTGACCCGCCATCGAAAACGCGATCTTCTCCACCATGCTATCCCACAAGTATACCAACTTGACCACCATAGATAGCATGTTTCCAACAACAATTTGCATCCGGCGCAATGGAAAATATGCCTCCAATTTTCCCGAAAGCGCCGAATCCCGCCGCAAGCTCGGCGGGAGGGAGAGAGGACCCAAGCCCAACTCAACCCTACAAACCACAAACATTCGCCACCTTTGTAAATGTGCCAACACCACCAAGTGTACAACTCCATGTGCTTGTGTGTTAGCATTTTCACAATCATTTTCAAAGGATTTTCTCTTCAACTCACCACGCCACTCGATCCTAGCACATCGCAATGTTAGATCGCTCAAGTGGCACTAGATGACCGATATGCAAACAAGATTACCCCTCTTGATAGTACGGCCATCTATCCTAAATCCGGTCAAGTACTTCTCTACTCAACCTTAGACCGGTGAAATGAAATGCCCTAGGTTATACCTTTGCCTTGCGCATTTCCATCTCCACCGTCATCCTCCATTGTGCCAATGCACCGCATGCACGACACGATCACCAAATGATATGATCCACTTCATATCATCATGTAACACTCTTGGTCCATCGATCTTGACCTCACTTGCTCTTCACCGTTGCGTCGGTCCATCGGCGCCAAGTCTTGCCCAAGCTTCACCATCGCATGGTCCTTCGCTTCGCACCTCAACTTGCCCTTCACACTTGCAACCGGTCCATCAAGCCAAAGCCTCATCTTGATCTTCACCACTTGGTCACATGACTCCATGTCATGTCTCATTTGCAATGAGCTCCTCCATCAACTCATGTGTTGAGCCTCTCAACATCTCCAAGCCATCTCCACCATGGCATATGTTGCTCACACACATGTACCTGTGAACTAACTCCTGTGTATCTCAACCATCACACATGTTAGTCCACCTAAAGTTGTCACTCAATTATCAAAACCAAACAAGGGCCTTTCACCCACGAGGCCCTTTCAGTTCATATCTATCTTAGAGACTTGTAACCCCTATAAATACCCCTCTATGCTACTAGAACCCAACTTTGGATGATATGAAAACCTGATATGGTATATTGCAGCCAAGCTGCCGAGTGTTCTTACACACGCCTCTGTTCTTGCGAGTTCTTGCTAGATTTGTGAGAAAGATTTCTCTGAGACCCCCTAGTTCGTGCTCTACGGCTTTCGTTCGGCTGCGCCGTATTGTGTGGATTAGTTCTCGGTTGTGGTTCTGCGATCGCTCGGAGATCAAGTCGAGATCCTCAAGGTTTCAGCGCCTCTCACCCTGTCCGCTTGGTCACCTCCAACCTTGGCAGGTATAAAGCTTCCCCGGATCGTGGTTCTGCGATCGCTCGGAGATCGAGTCGAGATCCTCAAGACTTCGGTGCCTCTCTCCCTGCGCGCTTGGTCATATCCAACCTTTGTCAGGTATAAAGCTAGTTATCCTGCTGTTTTTCAGCAAGTTATTTTTGTTCTTAAACCTACTGTCGTGAAGATCGGGCCATCCTTGTACAGATCTAGATTGGTACTTATCAAGTTAGTAGTCAAGAAGGTATTCAATAGCCTACAACAGATAGCATGAGTATCTTCGTTAGCATTAAGAGTTTTGATTTCCTTATATTATTACTTAGGAATCATTTATTTCTCGCAAATCTTCATCATCATAAGTAGAGGAAGTTTCATTGCTTACATCTCTAACTTGTCCATAAGGAACTTGTGTGGTGACATAGAGAACCAACTCTTGTTGGGGTACCAATGGTGAAGGGCTAGTTTGCTTATTTCATTATTACTTGAGCTTATGACTTCAATACTTATCTAGTATTGAACTATGTAAGGTTCTTTCTTCTTCTCATTCTACTGCCCTTCCTGGCCACCTTCATAGCTTCATTGAAGAATTTAAATTAGTTTGTTTCCTTTGATCTTGGTCCTTTGATGCCAATTATTTGTTGGGTGCTAAAATGATTGGTCACTTGCTCAAGATGCATGCAAATCTTCCTTCTTGAGGTGTTTGAGAATTCATCACTTGTCTTAGTCTTCTTCTTTGCTTGATCTTGAGCTTTTCTTCTCATTCCAAATCTTGTTCTTGCAAGTGTGCTTTAGTGTTTGAGAGTTTTTGGTAGCAAAGGCGATGTGCTCTTGTTTCTTGGCCTAAATACCCACGTGAAACTCATGAGCAATGATTTTATTGGTAATTTCATTGATTGTCACCTTATTAGGACCGTTCTTATCTAGGATGGATATCACCAAGTTGTGTCCTATCTTCCATATAAACGGGACTATATTGCTCATGTACTCACATTGCCCCATTTCCTTAAAATCTAGAGCATTATTCTCATCAACTAGAATATTCAAATAATATGAGAACATGTCATGAAAAAATTTCATTATCAATTTGCTTGAAGCTATTGAGTATCTCCATCTGCAGGATAAGACTTCCTTGGTGATACCTAGGGCAGCCCATATACCCCCCAAGGAGCCCCTAGGTCCTTCACATTTAATCTACCTTCTATTGCTCTTCTTCCCGATTGCCTTTAGCCTGACACTGAGTGCTTCGATGCTGCTTCAAGTTTAGGTGCTACAAGGAAAGGCTCCAATTAGATATGCATATATGGATATCGATGCCTTATTGTTTGTCATGTGATAATTCAAAGTCTAGCTAACTAGTTTCTAGAAGTGCACATGTTACACTCTTAGGAAGTGACAACATTGAGTTTCACATGCCAATTTTGAGGTAAATCGGAGAGATGTTGATAACTAATTGAGGCTGTGCAAAAAGTGCTAAATGATCACAGTATAGAGAACAATTATAATCTTTTAGCTTACTTAGAAATTGAATAATTCAATCTATAGAGCCTACTGGAGTCATGCTAGAAAAAATGGAACATACAGTTCTTATTCTTCAACTTTGCCAAGTTTAAATTGACTTGATGAGAGTTCTTTACTAATAATTTATTAACTTGAAGGCCAAAGCAAAGAAAACTGAGTGCATTTTTTGTGCACTTTGGCTTAACTAGCCAATAGCAACAAAACCACACTGGTGTGATACACATGGGCACGGTGCTATTATATATGCTTTGCATGGCGTGTCAAGCCACACAGCCCTGTTTTAATAAATGACGCCAAAGTATATGTCATCATGACGTATTTTCTTAGCACCATATGAGTTATACAAAGGATCTAATGCTGTTATAAAAACTTTTATGGGTTAAAATGTCAAAATCTTATAAAAAAGAGAGGTCTAAAAGCCAAAAATTGCAACTTTGGATGCTGTAGTGATTGCACTGGATCCATGTCCGGCGTGCAGCCTTGGCGTGCATCACCGCGGCGTTGCAAGCATTAGTGTTGTGCCCGGCCGCCTGCCGATTCAGGAGCCGTTTGCCCAGAAAAAAAACAGGCGAGTTGATCGTGGTTTGGTGACGACATGCATGTTTGTATCTCTACACTCTAGCACCAGCTTTCCATCTCCAACCGAAGGCCAGAAAGATTCTTTTTTTTTCTTAATGGACAGCCTGTAGTCATGATCTTATTGTTTTGTGTCACAGAAAAAACAAATACCTTTATATCTTCCTCTTCTTTCTGTTGCAATAAAAACAAATTAAAAGGTGGCTGTAAGGCTAGCTGTTTATATCTCTGTATGCTGTAGAAGTGACGAAAAATTTATAAAGTTAGCAGAGGCTTCTATAGGAGATTACAAAAGCAAAATTGGGATTTTTAGTATTGGGTAGCCACTACCGGATTGAAGATATTTGCCGATGGCTGACAGCCGTCGGCGAAGACTGGAAAGCCGTCGGCAAAGGGTTTGCCGATGGTAATCTGACGTGGCCGTCCGCAAACAGCCATCGGCAAAGAATTCTACGGCAAAGCCAAGTTTGCCGATGGCCACGTGTCAGGCCGTCGGCAAACCTTTGCCGATGGCCACGTCAGCCGACGCACCGTTAGGATGACGGCGGCTTTGCCGACGGCTGACGTGGCGCGGCCATCGGCAAAGTTATGGTCAGTTTGCCGACGGCCTGCCAGCCGTCGGCAAACCAGGGGATTTGCTGACACATATTCCCAGGTTTGCCGACGGCTGACCATCAACAAACCTGGATTTTTTTGTTTTTTCTATTTTCTTGCATTTACACGACATTTCATCACATATATAGCATCTAACCCACATATATAGCAACAAAATACCATTTTAACCACATTTCAGCATCGATACATGTCCAAAATGATCCATACATATCCAAGCCATCCATACATGTCTAAATCAATCCATACATGTCCCACATCGGCAAAACATGTCCGACGTGCCAAAACAAGGTCCAAAAGCGACAAGTGTAGGTACCTAGCTTGAGGCGTCGTCCCCAGGGGTCCCAGAGCCCCCACCACCTTGCTCCCACGGAGACCAACTCGGATGTGTGCCCCCACCTTGCTCCCGCTGTGACCAACCCGACTGTGGGGCCGAACCGTAGTGCCAGTACTGCCCCAGCTGCTGCGGAGAGACGCCTGCAGGCCTGGGGTGCCCCTGCTACGGCCAGGAGGAGTACCCCTGCGAGTGTGGAGGAGGCCAGACGAATGACTGCGTGGGGAAGCTCTGGTAAGGTGCCCAGCCGTGCGGTGGAGAAGGACCCAGTGGAGGGCTAGGACTTGGAGTCGGGTTCGAACCCGCCGACGGTGCCTGCACAAAGACCAAGTGATGCAATTAGTACCTGCAGGCTGGCCGCACAAGCTAAAGCGACAGGCATTGTACTCACCGGACCAGGCCCAGGAACAGGCAGTGGAACTACCGGTGGTGGAGCGAAGATCGAGGCAGGAGGCTCCTACATTCCCGGGATCTGGGCCCGGAAGTGTAGGGACAGGTCCGCCAACTGTTTCTGGTAGTGCTGCGTAAGTGCCACCAGCTGCTCCTGGTGGGCAACCACCATCTCCTTCTGGTTGGCCTACAGCTCTTGGACCATGGCCTGCAATATTACACCATCATGGTTGATTGTAGTTGAAGGCAAGGTACATCATGCGTGAAACGAGTGAACGACAAATGAAACTCAACTTACCTGAAGTGTCGACATCATCTGCGTGCTGCTCGGCTGCCGAGGCGCTATGGGGATCTGCGATCCGCCCCCCTTTGCCAGTCTTCTTTGCGGATCTGGATCAGCGTCTGAACAGAGGACGGGTCGATGGCGCCGTTGGCCATATAGTATCGGCTGTGTTGCTTCCCTCCTCCAATCCTCATCAGGAAGTCAGTGTCCAGGGGCTCGGTGTCGGGATTGTAGTCAGCGCCATGGCGCTCTCAAGGCGTGCGCCGTACTTGGTGAGCTTGTCGTAGACGGCCGGGCTGGTGTACTTCTCTGGCCTGAGCGACGAGCTGTACACGGTGGTGGGCGCTTTCGCTTTGCCGATGTGAGCAAGCGCGTACCCCGTGAACTCGTTGATTTGCTCCCCACCATGCGTCGCCGACTGCGAGGAAAACACAAACATGGTTACAAGTAGTGACAAGTACGCTTGTGTGAATGTCGACACCTCCTCCAGAATGAATGTCTCTGCCACAGAAGCCTCAATTTTGGCTTTATTTTTACACTTCTTCCGAAGAAGCTTTAGACACCTCTCGATTGGATAGCACCAACGGTATTGCATGCCCCCCCCCCCCCCCCAACCGTGCCTCCCTTGGTAGGTGCAAAATCAGATGCTGCATGGACAGAAAGAAGCCGGGTGGAAATATCATCTCCAACTTGCAGAGCAACAAAGGTGCAGCCCTTCTCCAGTTCAAGACAAACATCTCGAGACAACTCTTTGGCACAAAGCTGGCGGAAGAAAAAGCTCAACTCTGCCAGGACGCGCCACACTGGCTCGGGGAGGTATCCCCGGGTCATCGCAGGAAGGATCCGCTCAATCCAGATGTGGCTTAATTAAGTTGCTATGAGGGTTCATTACACAACTAACATGTAGATTGTTGGATTTTGCATACGGTTCCTTAACACAATTATAGATTGTTATTGGTATCCATCTGTTGTATAACGAACTTGAAGATTGTCGGTTTGTGGCCATTACTTAACAGCTAACACACGTATTTGCAGATTGTCGTGATGCAAGCATTGCTCGACAGGTTTGCGCAGATTGTTGCTTTGCGACCGTTACTTGAAGCATTTGTAAATTGATGATTTTGCATTTGTTGCAATGGGATTAATGATGTTTTCTTTTTTCTATATAACAAACTTGTAGATGGTTCATTTGTGGAAATTCATTGAGATTTTGGTTTATTTCTATCTTTTGCTTAATTAAGACATTTGTAGTTTGTCATTTGCCCCCTTTACCATGGGGAAGTTGTAGCTTGTCTGTCTTCGCCTTTTTCTCTTTTTATTTCCAGAACCGCTTTGCACTCTTGCACTCTGCCTCAATGAAACTGTTGTTGGTTGATTTCCATCTATTGGTTAATGAACTTGTAGTTGTTTGTCTCCTGTTTTTCTTGAATATAGCTAGCAAATTCACAGTATGGGCATTTTTTCCTTTTGAAATGGGTTTACACCTTATCTTCCGAAATTGTAGAATAACTAAATGTCGGTGTGTGCCACTTGTGTGCCATAGGTTGGATTCCAACAATAACTATTAGTCACCACAATACATGCCTTATATGTATGTTGCAGTAAATATAAATTAAAAGGTGGTTGTAAAGCTAGCTGAGTATATATGTATGTTGTAGAAGTGACGAACAATTTATATATGGCATACCAATGGGTCTAGAAATCTTGTTGGAAAGTTAACAGTGGGTTGCTTCTACAAGTGATTACAGAAGCAGAATTGGGCTTTTCAGTATTGGGGCTAGTAGCTTAATTAAGTTGCTATGAGGGTTCATTACACAACTAACATGTAGATTGTTGGATTTTGGATACGGTTCCTTAATACAATTATAGATTGTTATTAATATCTATCGGTCATATAACGAACTTGAAGATTGTCGGTTTGTGGCCATGACCTAACAGTTAACACACATGTTTGCAGATTGTCGTTATGCTGCCGTTACTTGAAGGGTTTGTGCAGATTGTTGCTTTGCAACCATTACTTGAAGCATTTGCAGATTGATAGTTTTGCATCTGTTGCAATGACTGATTAATGAATTTGCTTCTTGTTTTATTCATTTGTGGCAATTCATTGAGATTGTTGGTTTATTACTATCTACTGGTTAGCACATTTGTGGTTTGCCATTTGCCCCCTTTACCATGGGGAAGTTGTAGCTTGTCTGTCTTTGCCTTTTTTCTCTTTTTATTTGCATAACCGATTTGCACTCTACCTCAACAAAACTGTTGTTGGTTGATTTCCATCTCTTGGTTTATGAATTTGTAGTTGTTCGTCACCTGTTTATCTTGAATATAGCTTGTAAATTCACAGTTTGGGCATTTTTCCTTTTGAAATGGATTTTCACCTTATCTTCCGAAATTGTAGAATAGCTATAATGTCGATGTGTGCCGCATGTGTACCATAGGTTGGACTCCAACAAAAAACCATTAGTCACCACAATACATGCCTTACATGAAGCATCACTTCACCATAAGACAGTGGTGGTCTGGTGTGGTTGATGCTTATTTATGCTTAGTTTTTGACTTTTTGTTGTGATCTGTCTGAGGTGATGTAATATGCGGAGCAAGACGAAAGCATGGAATGCAATGCAATGGGGAGTCAAAGACTTTTTTGTTCATCCTCTTGTTTTGCTGTTCGTTCTTCATTATATTACGAATTTCCTTGGGACATAGTGCTAATTCTCGTTGGTCGTGCATGTCATGAGCTTGTAGAGTGATTGCTACCATTTCTGGCGAGCTAGCTATAGGCTGATTATCATTACATTGTCTACTGACATCTGACCCTCAAAGTCAAGAAAGTTTCGAAATTTTACGACTGATAAGGGTATACATATATATCCAGTTGCATCTAGTGGCTCGTGAATCTTTGCTTGGGCACATATTGGAGAACATGAGATGTACTTCTCGTGATGGCCTCCGAAAACGAAACTGAACTGATCCATATGACCTTCTCGGCTTACACATGAACTGTGAATTGGTTTGAAGCCTGTTTGCATATTCATCAGTAAGCAATCAAATCGTTCAGCATTATTACAATTTTTCTATGGTCTTCAACCAGTAATTGTTGCCATGATAGGCACAACAAAGTGCTACTAAGAATTTGTGATTGGCCTCACTTCAGCAGAAGATTATACTAGTACTAGGATACAAGCAACTAAATGTAATAAGCGTTCAGGTCTGGCCATGTATGGATATATGGCACGAAGGGCAATGCACTGCTAGATGATGTAGTTGAAGGCTGGAAGAGGTAGTTTCCTGATTAAAAAACATAGCAAGGATTGTTCATCGTTCACAATGCATGGTAATCTCCAACCTTATAGATCAGAATACAGAATAGGTAGCTCAATAATCTCAGTCTCTCTTGCCAGTATCCAGTAGCCCAGTACATGACAAGGCTAGAGTTCTTCCACCTGTGATTGAGAGTCATGAAATTAAACCCTGAAATGCAGAATTTCTCACACAAGCACGCACATGCTGCTACATTGCGTACTACCATCACACCATGCCATGTTTGGCTCAGTTTAGATTATTATCGCGAGGCTAGGTAGCTACCTAGTCGGCCAAGCCCAACTCCTCGTCGTCGATCAGCATCGGCGCGGACGGCCCGTTGAACAGAAAATCATCGTCGTCCAGCAAGCTTGGATCCGCCAGCTGCAGCTCACCACCAACGCCGTACACGATGCGCGGCGTCTCCGGCGTCCCGTCGGTGGCGTCGGGCAGCACCTGGTCCAGCGGGATCGGCTCGGCCGTCGGCAGCTCATCACCACCAGTGCGCGGCTGCATCGCCGCCGGCTGTGGAGGCTGGTGCTGCTGCTTCTTCTGGCGAAGCTGGACCACCACCTCACGGCGCGTGCCGGCGTGCTCCGCCGACGGCTTGAAGTTAGGGCTCGCCGACGGCTTCCGAGGACGCCACGACGACGCCCTCTTCCTCTTCTGTTTCTTCTCCGCCTCCGGGGCCATCGCCGGCGCCAGCGGGGGGAGGCCGTGCACGTGCACCGGCTCCCGCAGCGCCTCGGCCGGCCTGAGCCAGATCCGGCAGGCGTTGCAGAGCGCGCCCAGCCCCATGGGATGCATCCTCCACTGCGGCGTCGCGGTGGCGCCGCACTGCACGCAGTGCTTGCCCCCCTGCGCTGCAGCAAGCAGGTTCTGAGCACTCACCTCCTCCCCCTGCTTCATGATCGACAGCGGTGTGGGGTTGATGACCAGCCCCCAAGGCGCGCCGACGAGGATGGAGTCGCCGTCGACGAGAGGGGCCTCCACCTCCATCGCCTCCTCCTGCTGCTGCTTCATGATCGACGGTGGTGTGGGAGCGAGGAGCAGCCCCCAAGGCGCGCCGATGAGGACGTCGCCGACGAGGAACTCACGCTGCTCTCTCGCAAGTCTTGCCGTCTGGGTCACTGCGTGTGGTTTCGAAACTGAAATAGCTGTTTGTGCACTTGGAGAAGTGCGTGGACGGTCTGTGTTGGGTGAGTGAGCACGACACACCCTGTGGGACCCAAGCTGGCTGTAAATCTGTACATGGCTGTTTCTTACAGATGAGACGAGCTGTTCATCAAGAACAGGCCAACAGTGAATAATAGGAGTTTGTTGGAAAGACAACTAGACAAGCGTGTGTTTAATTTGAGAAATGGGGGTAATCCATTGTCTTTTTGTTTCACAATTTTTATACTTGATTTGTACCGCCTCCATTTCAAATTATTAGAAGTTTTATTATTATTTTTACAATGTATCTAGACATAGTGTACGTTTAGATGTGCAGGAAAAAGCTACTTATCTAGACAAGCCAACACTTGTTATAATTGGAACGGAGTAAAACATATTGGCTCGATTTTGTATCATCCATTTTTTATGTGCTAAGGATGAACTATAGAAGCACACGAGAAAATGAAGTGATTCTATCTAATTAATGAAGTAAATTCTTGGTGCACCACACCTCATAGTACAAGAGGTGGTTCCTCAAACCGAACATCCCTACGCCAATGGGAGTTTTCTAAAGGAAGCTTTTCGAAACAAGATCAGGCTTTTTCATATTATATTTTGAAGCTACTACTAGTTAAGGGGCTCCTTAGAGGGAGAACTTGTATATTGATCATGTACTTGCTTTAGTGTCCTCCTATTGCACATTTAAAATGTTGTTTTGGACATGATTCTTAATGCATTTGAAGAATGTCCTTGTAGATTATTGTTGATTTGTGTTTCTTGCGTTGTAGATTGCTAGCTTTCCATCTGTTTGCTAATGAGATGGTACATAGCTTGTTATTTCATCTTATAGAAACTTGTACCCAATGGTCTGCCCTTGTCTCAATGAAGTTGTAAATTATCAATTCTTCCCATATTGTTGATTATAATGAATCTACAGTTTCATATTTCCTCTTAATTAATGTGCTCAGCATAGAGCTTGTCAATTTCCAATATTTTTCTTTGCACATCAATTTGTGCATTGTTACTCAATGAAGGCATGTCGGTTTCCATCTTGTTGGTTAATGAATCTATAGTTGGTCGTTTACTCTTTCCATAAAAGAACATGCATGTAGTTTTCATGCCATTTTCTCTTTGGAATCAGTTTGCACCTTACATTCATGAAGTCATAGATTGTCAGTTCTGGTCTTGTTAGTTATTGAATCTATGCTTTGTAATTTTCTCTAGCCATTTTGAATTTGGATGTTGTTAGTTTGTACCTTTTCTCAAATAAAACCAATCGTTGCTTGTGATGAAATCATAGGTTATCAGTTTTCATCTTGATAGTTAGCGAATCTATAGTTTGTTGCAGACCCTTTAGTGTAGTTAACTTCTACCTTATTGGTTTGCACCTTTTTCTCTTTGCAAATCAGTTTTTGTCTTATCTCACTAAAGTTGTATATTTTCAATTCCATACTTTCACCTTGATGGTTAATGAATCTATAGTTAGCCATTTCTTCCTTAAAATAAAGAAGTTGTATTATAGCTTGTCAATTTGTGCCCTTTCCACTTTGTGAGTTTGTTCACATAATGTCTCACTTAAATTCATCTAATTGATTAATGAATCTATAGTGGTGTATCCCCCTTGTATTAAACTTTGTACCTTATCTCACTAATGTTCTAGGTTGTCAATTTCCATCTCATTGGTTATATAACGATCTAAACTTTGGCATTTATGCCTTATTTTAAAGAACTTGTATATGGTTTGAGATTTACAAATTGTTTTCACCTTATCTCAAACAAAATTGTAGATTGTTTGTTTTCCATCTAGAGAATTTTACTCTTTTTCCTCAAGTACACATGAGAGCTACAATTTCATAAATACAGAAAGTGCAACATATATATGACACCAACCCCATACAAGGGGGCTAGGGCATATCATTCAATAAATAAGGAAGTGTGACAATGCCAAAACCAACCCTTAAACTTAGGTTCCACCCATATAAATATCTCTCATCTAGATAATCACTTTACATGGACTGGATAGGAGTGCCACATGGCATTGGAGTAATGGAACCCTAACGTAGAATTTTGCAGACAAGCATGCTCCATCTACATATATATCATCAATGCGTCAACACCTCTATTGGAAACCAACCTTAATGAATAATAATAATTCCTAGATTTTGTTGTAGTGTTGCTACATATCCCATAGCTAGCATGTTGAACTTAGCCAAATTATGCACAATAATAAAGATTGTTGGTATTATTCTCATCCTATCTATATAATCTATCCCAAACTCACCTAAGGATAGCACAACTTCTACTTCGTCGACATTGGTTATGTTCTCATCTTTAGAGATGTGGGTACTTCACCTAATTGGGTGTCTGTCTCCTCATTACTCGATGATACATGTTGGCATCCTAGTCAAGGCTATATATCCAACAAAGAGTTTTGTGAAGCTATGTTTTTCCGATGGCAGTGGTAGGGGCTACAATTCACTCCATCACTAGAGGCGAATGGTTCTCCTTTGTTCCCTTAGCTCTAAGGATGGCAATATGGCATGGACACCTTGTTTGTAATCGTATCACCACCATCGTTGCCTAGTACACATGTGGTAATAAGGGGTTGTTTACTAGAAATATCGAGGTGCAAGACAACATGAGTAAATGATTGTAGTTAGCTAGAAACACATGCTTCCATGTTAACCTAGTGACGTACACGCATGTGCCTAGTATTTTTTAACTACATATATGTTCATTTCTTATTTTTGTTATAGAAAAAACAAAGTGCAAGTTTCCACATGGTTTGTTAGTTTCCACTTATTAGTTAACAATTTTGTAGTTTTCCATTTCCCTTACACTAAAGAACTGCAAGCTTCTAATTTCTATCATTTTTCCTTTGTGAACCGGGTTGGAACCTTATGAACTTATAGACTATCATTTCCCATCTTGGATAACAAATTTTAAGTTCACTATTTCTTTTCTTGCCATTTCTCCTTTGAAAATCACTTTTGACCTTACCTTGATGAAATTGTAATTTTCCCATTTGCACGCCCTGGACAACTTGCCAATCTATAATGCAAGCCTTGTGAAGCCATAATACACCTCACTTTATGAAATTACTACTAATGACTTTTCCCATCTATTACATGTACTCAGCAGTTTCTTGACTATTTGGACAACTTCCTATCATAACTATGGTAACAAGTTTAGTAAGATTATATTAGTTGTGATAGAAATTACACTTAAAATATATTGTTAGTAGATAAAAATAAGGGTAACACTAAAGTTGGTGGTCACTCATAAAATTGTTGAGAAAATCACAAATGCATATTTTAGTGTCATTAGGCAGATTTTAATGGTGAATGAATGGACTGTGACCGCACTACAAAGTTTTTGCTCTCAAATAACCTTGTATGGGGAATATCACAATGTTGTGAGGTACCGAGAATTTATCAATCAAATGATGCAAAAAAATAACTCGCGAGATTTTGCATTGGCACCTTCCATGAGGCATGGAAGCACAAAGACAACAATTGGCAAGTCCCAACATTAATTAATGTTGGAGCTCTTTGAGGGGTTTATTAGTTATGTCTATTTCATTTTTCTATTGTTAGAGGGAATGTCACTATGATATGAAAAATGGTCCACTACTGCAGGTAATTATGATTAATTTAGCTCTACTAAACACCTTTGTTAACTTTTGTAGAGATACTAACGAGGAAAATATTCATTTTCTGACTCTAGGAGATAGTCTATATATATGCTTTATCATTATGTTCTTTACTTTGAACAGACTAATGCAAATTTATTGATTAGTATATTGTTGATGTTGGATGAATATGAATGTTGATTATTTTATGTCAAAGGCCTAGACCAGCTTTATTAGAATGCACAAGTTTGAACCTAGATCCAAACCATTGGGTTACTAGTTTACATATAAAACTACTCCAAACAACATGAACCATTCACTAAACTCTAACCAGCTCCATGTACTACGTCACCAACCCAGGCAACCCAAAATGACACCAAAAAGATAGAAAACTCATGTCAAACATTCAAAAGCTTCTCATAGCATCCCACACCCACAAGAATAAAACAGTACTCCTCTTAGCTTGACAACCTCAAGGCTACAAACACCCTAGCTTCATCGCGCTAATGAGTTCATCCACAACCTCTAACGCTTGTGGCTTTAGAAACACCATCCACGAGTCTGACAACATCATAGTCTTGTAGATTACCACCGTTGGCGACTCCATCACTTTTTTATTGAAGAAAACATCATTCTTTGTTTCCATAGAGTCCAGATAGCACCTACACATAAAATGTAAAATACCACTTAGTCTCGTACATGTTCCAAAACAAACACAAGCAGATCATCCACACTTATAGGAGAAGAAAGCCAATCAAATGACAATCTAAAGGAAGTCCATAAGAAGGAAGCTAAATGTTGATTATAGTCATAAATCTGATAATCCATCGGGTGATTAAAATAAAGTGGACACATAGATCGACATGTTTTCCTAGATATAACCTTGTTCTTCACATACAGAGATAGACATGTAGATCCACCTCTTATGATGATTTATTAGTTATGCCATGTTATTCACATATAGATTCTTGTTCTTCCTTTATGTATGTTGAGACTAATCTTGTAGAGGACAACAAACAACTCAAAAAATCAAATGAGGGATTTTATTATTTAGAGAGGTGATATAGCTCTAAGGCCATGCATGAGGAAATGATGAGGAATCAAAGATACCTTAAAGAAAAGATTGGTATTGACTTCCACAAGAAAAATATTATAGGCAAGGGATGGGGCATAATAAGATATAAGAGAAAGACAGAGGGAGATGAAGAAACTAAAGAAGAAAAGCTCTCACGCTTCATGTGCTTCTCTGTTCATGAAATGGGTCACCAACCATGACTTGCCCAAACAAGAAACCACAAGATAACCACAAGAAGAAGGAATAAGAAAGTCTCAAAATATGTCAATTAATTGGAGCTTTGTAAGGTGAGCCACACTTGTGTAGATGATTTCAATCTAGCTGAGCACCCTAGTTGTTATATTGTTTAGAACCTTTGTAAGTTGCTTGTGATATTAGATAGAGGTTCGTAGTCATGGCTAGACTATCAATTTATTTGCATTTCTTTCCACTAGCAACTGTGATAGTTCTAGAAATTATTATTCATCCCCTCTAGTCAGCCATCTCGACCTTTCATAAGCCCAGATCATGTTGAGGTGGTGCTAGTCTCTTGCTAAGGTGCTAGCCACTAAGGGTGTCGTGGAGATTGGCTTGACGAGGACGTATGGCATGGCAAGATGGTGTCGAACAACTCTCTTGTCTCATTGTGGTAGTTGAGGGACGGCGTCGCAGCAATAAACCTCGAAGCCACACTAGGGCGACCTGTAGTCTGGGTAAGTGGGTGGAGTCACCTCCTTCATTTCAATAGTTTGTCATGGTCGTACACTCGTGGTAATAAGGCTATGAGGAGAAAAGGGATGTAGAAGTAGGCAAGCGATGGCTAGGATGTGGCTTAAGGAGATGTTGAGGCTCATGGATTAAATAGGATGGTGGATATGGAAAACCCAAGTGACCTTGATGTCTGTACCTTCACTGCAAATGCTTCTAAAGCAGGGGCTATGTGGACAACGCTTGCAAGGGGTTGGGTTGCAAACCTGAGTGCACCACAAGATTCTATGATTCTTTTATGCAAAAATGTTGAAGCTCACTAAAATAGATGAAATTCAGAAATTTAAGATAATTCAGGCTAGTTCCACTTGTTTTCATCGGTCAAAAAATAAATTTGAATGAAATTTGAGTAAGTTTGAATGAAACTTGGCCCCAACGGCCAATTATGGTAGTGGCATCAAGAGGATGTTGCGGCGTTGGATTGGAATACACAGCAGCTACAAGCTGCAATGACGCTGTTGTGGCGGTGGCGAGCACCGATGATGCATCGACGGGTAACGCCGATGCGGGAGTCGGTGTTGAGTAGTTGCACTAGCACAACTATAGGGAAGGGACCAGAGCATGCACATCTCAGCGCTAGTGGTAGGCAGTAGCAACGACACTGAACGAGACGGTGGGGAACGGAGTTAGTGTTATGTTGCTGGTGGTGGCACAAAGAGCATATGCTCGTAAAGAGAAGGCTTCCGCTTTTTATAGTTGTAGTAGTGTTTATGGGTTCTTGCTGAAAAAATAGGATGGGGTAGAAATTTAAGTTATGCTGAAATATTTAGGCCAGTTCAATTTTATCTCGGGCTCTACCAAAATGGACGAATTTCACCGAAATTTGGCCTATATGGGGCGAATCCTAGAACCTAGGTGTGCAGGCGCCATGTATGGGGCCGGGGATTAGGTTTTCCCTAAGTAGTGGAATGATCTAATTATCTGCCCTATGGGCTGGGGCTCCCCGGCTCTAGACACTAGTGCTAGCTAGCGGTGGAGTCATGGGAAAAATGAAAGAGAAGTGTGGGAGGGATGACACATAGAGGATGGCAAGCACATAAGGAATCTCCTGGTGGCTTCGGAGGCTAGCATGTGTGCCGAGAGATAGGGCATGTCTATAACACCCCAAAATTTGCATGATTTTAAAATAGTTGAAATCGATTTATATATGTATTTTTGTGATCATTTAACATAGGCTAAATAAACATTTTTGTGAAAATCAAATAAATCTTAAGGCTAGGAACATGTTTGTGCATTCATGCTGCTGCATCTTTTCTGTTGTGATGTCTGGTTTTGACCAAAAGTTCAAAAGAATTCAAAAGGGTTTGAAACTGATTTGAAAAGCTTGTTCAAATAAAAGAAAAAGAATTTCTTTTTCCCTTCCTCCCTCTATTCTCCATTCTCGGCCAGCTGGCCTTCTTCCCAGACTTGGCCCGAGAAGGTCTCACTCCGGCGGCCTGCTGAGCAAGTGGCCAGTGTTTTTCGAAAAAAAAAAAAAAAGAGCAAGTGGCCAGTGGCCTGCTTGTCCTCTTCTGCTGGCCAGGACGCCACCGCCCGGCCCGCTTTCTCCTTGGGCCTAAAGGCCAAGCCTCGACGCTGGCAGTTGCCGTGTCCTCTCCTTGTCTCACTGCCGCTTGGGGCCTACAGGTCAGCGCCATCTCCTCCATCGAGTCATCCATCTCTCTAGTAGAGGAAGTATCTTCTCGCCAAGAGGTGGTGGTGGTCGTGGAAACTCTTTGGACTATTGGTCTCCCAGTTTGCTATCTGCCTCACTGTTGATCCATCCAGCACTAGTGAAGGTTTTGAGGTTTATGGATGTGTCAAGGGATGGTGGTGAATGAAAGATCTAAGTTTCGAGGTGTGACCTTGCTGATGTTCTTCCATCAGTTCTATGGATATGTTCTTCGGGAATCAGGAGAGACGCCTATTGCAGTCTTTCTATGGATATGTTCTTCAGGACGCCTGTTGTGGTCTTCAAAAGCCTACATGGGATTGAAGTTCCTCTAGATCCTGCTTGCCTCTCTGTTTATCCCCGTTTGCATCCGGTGGCAAGATGGTGATTGGAGAAAACAAAGTGTTGACATGTTTCCCTAGAGAAGAGTTCATCAAATTTGACGCAATTCTCTGTTTTAGCATGGTCTTTCTCTTTTGTATAATACATATAAAATAAAATAAACAAACAACAAAGCTCAGCTCTTAGGGGAAGACAAGAAGTTTCGACTATGCCAAAACAGAGCATAGTTAACTGAGTACACGCTGTTGAGATGGTAGTAATGGCGAACTGTATGTTGTGGATCCTGATGCATGTATCAAGTTTGCCCCCAAATGCAGAATAGCACAAACAACATAGCCAAATAAACAAGATAAAGATGACAATGCCGTGAGGTGCCAACTGGCCAAGTATGGTAGGAAGTGGATAACACTAGCTGGAGCTCAAAAGAGAGAGGCAGTTTCCCAATTCAATGAAACATGGCAAAAATTGTTCAGGTCATTCTAGGCAAGGCAGCAGCTGACAGCTGACATTCTTCTTCTCTCTTGCTTTTGTGTGAAAAAGGCAGGAGGAATATAAGATCACCATGATGAGCTCATCATCTGCATCCCTAGGAATAGCCAAATAGGTAGCTAGGACTGAGGAATCGAAGTACAACACCTGCAGTTCATCTTGACCAATTTGGCTCTCACAGTTTCACTTTACACGGACTAGATTGGACAGGAGTACGGTTGGTGATGGAAACCACAGTTGCAGGTCGATCATGCCACTGCCATTATCATCTCTATTAAAACAACACCTAGATTTGGCCGGAGCATTGCAACAAATCCTGCCATTGTGCCGATAAAGTTACACGAAAATTTGCTGAAAGACGGAACAAATACACACAACCAAAGTCGATAAAGTTACCGAGAGATCTCATCAGGAAAGAAGAAGGGGTTCAAGAAGATTACTACTCTCAAATCAGCTGGATTGCCCCTAGTAGGCTAGCTAGTTGATCAAGGGCTCGCCATCGACGAGCAGCGGCGCCGACGGGCCCTCCAGCAGCAGCGAGTCCAGCGAGCTCGCCGGCGCGTTGTTCAGGTCACTTCCCTTGCCGCCGCCGCCGTTGCCGCCGTGTCCTGCACCTGCATCTGCATCTGCCGCTGCATCGACCTTGCAGCTCCCAACGCGCAGCTCAGCGCCGGCAAGGCTGCCGTCCACCACTTGGTGCGGCAGAGGCTGGTGGAGCGGCGTCGGCGGGTACTCCTCCTTCACGTGCCACCGCTCGGGAGGAGGAAACTGGAGCACGTCCATGGCTCGCAGAGGGTGCTTCTCCACGGGCAGAGGAGGGTGCTGCTGCTGTTGGTGGTGGTGGAGGTGGCTCGGGCCCTGCCTCTTGCGCTCCCGGTGGAGCTGCAGCACCTGGCTGTGCCTGCTGGCGTGCGCCGACGGCTCGAAGGTGGGGCTCGCGGCCGGCCGGTACTCCGGCAGCAGCCGGCCCTGCCTGTACCGCACGCCGCACGCGTTGCACAGCGTGCTGCGGCCCAGCGGGCCCTCCCGCCACTGCGGCGTCGACGTCGACCCGCAGTGCGTGCACTGCTTCGCCGACGACTTCGCTGGCCGCCACGGCTTCTTCGCCGACGCCTTTTTCTTCTTCTTCTTCTTGACCAGGTACACCGCTGGCGCTGCCGCCGGCCGCGCCGGCGGCGGCCTGGGCTCCGTCCTCGGACGCGGCGGCGGCGGCGGCGGCGGCGGAGGCTTCCCCCGCTTCGGAGGCTTCTTCCTCACCAGGTAAACATCGGGAACGGACCCGGGCTCCCAGATCGGGCTGTCGGGCGACGAGTCCGAGACCGGGCTGTCCGGGGGCGGCGGCGGCCGGGCGGGCGTCGTCCTCGCGGCCGCCGCCGGCGCGGGCCGGCGGTGCTGCGCCTGCCCCCGCAGCGCCCCGGCCGCCTTGAGCCGGACCCCGCACGCGTTGCAGAGCGTGCCCTGCCCCATCGGCCCCGACCTCCACTGCGGCGTCACCTCCGCGCCGCACTGCAGACACATCCGAACCCTCTTCGCCGGCCTCTCCTCCTCCGCCGCCGCCGCCGCGGGGGTGTGGTACGGCTCGGGGGCCTGGTGCACGCGCAGGCGCTGGGGACGGGGGCTCGGATTATTAACCGCCGCCGACGCCGGCGCAGGGGGGACCGGCCCCGGCCTCTTCGCCTCCTCCGGGGCCGGGACGACGACGGGGAGCTTGAAGGCCCACCAGCCCTCCGGCTGGGCGCGGAGGCGGGGCCGGCTGCGCGGCTTGCGCCGCATGGTGGCGTCGAGGCAGGCGACGGCGACGGGGAGCGGGAGCCACGCCGCCGGGAGCGAGAGCACGTAGGCGGGGCCGGGGCCGGGCCCCCCTCCTGCTCCGCCCCCTCCTCCCCGCCGCCGACGGCCATGTCGCCGGTCGCCGCAGATCGCCGGGGTCTCGGGTCCAATCCAGGCGGCTGCGCCTGACAAAAAAAAATGCTATCTTTAGCAGAATCCCGAGCCGTGTTGTTGCAGACGAGCTTTATCTTCCCAACCACCCAAAGTAAAGCGGGGATTAATGGATCCGCACCTCTCCTTTGTCGCCTTCATCCGCCATCGCCATGGACGGACGGCGGCCGCCGGCCGGACGGGCGAGCAGATGGCGGCGACCGACGGACGGACGGACCGGCGCGTCAGCAGAGGAAGAGGGGGAAGAAAGAGGGTTGGGAAAGATGATGAGTCATGCCCGGCCGGATGCCCTCTCTGGATTTTTTTTCTTTCCTTTTTTTTTCGCCTCCGTGGTGTTTTGGGTCGCACGCATAGAGGGTCACGAAAACCGGCAAATCTTTTCACGAATTCCGGCGAGCTTTGTCGGAGGTGAGAACGGGACGCGATCCTTTGCGTGAACTGACTTTATTTTTTCAAAATACAAGACTTTAAAATGGTAATGATCTAATAACACAAAGTATGATGAATATATGGATTAGATTTCCATGCATTCCGAGAAAAGAGAATACCGATTACTATGAGTTCAATCATCTTAAACTTGACTAATTATTATATATATAGAAAATGTTATCACCACTTGTATTTTTATAAATCAATTTATTAGAAATATATTTTATAGTTCATTTAGTGCATCACAAGTATTAATAGTTTTTATATAATTATTTAGTTGAGTTCAGAATTGTTGACGACGAGAACCTGAGACTTTGATCTTTTGGTAATTGAGTGAGTATACTCATATCTATATGTATATTATGTCTAGATTAATATCTATATCTATATTGTTTTTAATCTTATCTATATCTATATTCAAATATTGAAGTGCAAGATTCTCCCAACCGTCTTTCTTACTTCCTAAAGTGTATCCTCGTTCTTCGTGTCTCGTATGTAACCTGAACACACGGATCGTGCAGAGTGATACAGAGTTCGATTCCATTTGCGTTATGTTGCAGAGCACAATCACATTTTATAGTATGTCTTTTTTAGTTCCTATAATGTTCTTGCATCTCTCCTTTATCTCGTTTGGGACCTACCTCATGACTAATGTTCACATCAATCAGAATCACATATGGTTGTGCATCATCTACAGTGACGGTAAGAAGTTCAAGACTCCAATAATATTAGAATAGATAATGAGACCATTACGTGAATCTCTATGTAAAACCAAACAACACATCTTGCATTGTCTTATGAAACACAATGTATAATCTAGTCTTTCATCAATCTGGAAACACTGCATAGCTTAATGCATCGTTTTTTTTTTCCGACTTCGGGCCATTCACCCGTAGCTTAATACGTCGTTACATTTAATTTTAAAAAGAAGTCACTACATTTACTTTTGTATTTTTGTTGCACCTAGAAATAATGTGTACATAGATTTGGGTATGCACATATGGTTAAGGGGATTCTATTTTAGCATAGTTATACGTGTCATTTGTTTGTGTCTTAGCATATAACAACAACTTAAAACAAAGGCAGTTGGTTGAGCACAACGAAGGTAGTTGGTTCTATCTAGCAATTTTAATTTATATGGTTGTGTGTCTGAAGACTTTTTTTAGCATGAGTTTGAGATCTCATATGTAACCTATGGATTGAAAACTAAATGCCAAACTAAATATCTGTAATCGCAAAAAAAAAAAATGACAATCATGGCATAGACAAACTTACCATATTGTTAGATCTTGGCTTAAATTGGTGCTTGCATATGTGTCCAAGCTTCCAATCCGGGCGCGTTCGGTTGCCTTTGTTTGTGCCACTCGCACGCGCTCTGAATAGACCTGGCCCTGCTGACTTTGTTTTTTTCGTATGGCGTAGGTCACCGGCTCCTTGCCCTGGTGTAGGTCAAGTCGTCGCCTCTTCTCTGCGCCTTTGCCACACCTCGCGGCTTCTGGCCAGCAATAGCTACTCCTGGCCGGCGTGAGAGTGAGACTGCCCTGGCCGCACTGCAGGCAGAGTATATAGTAGTACTAAATGCTACCGAGCCGTTTGTCCACAAGGACCACAAACGTCATTGATTGGAATGAGCGAAGCACGTTACTATTGAATTAAGGTTTTTATTTATTTATTTATATGCAAAGACGGAGAACCTAAGTTCAGTTTCTTTCCCGCAAGAAAAATACACATTGCAATCTTATTGTTTCCATTTCAATGTCAAAAATCTACTTTTTTTTTTAGAAAATGTCAAAAACCTACTATGGCATCTCTCGTTAGCCTGTGTGCTTGGGCTTCTGCTCGGCAACGGGAGGCAATCAGAAAAGGCCGATTTTAATTTTCAGCTTGCTCACTTAGCTTCTTAGAGCATCCCCAACCTTCGCGAGAGAGCAATGTTAAGCCTGAGCCCGGCAATGGGAGCATGCATATTTCGTTTGGCAAATAAGAAAGTTTGTCAAGTCCCAACTAAATATGGCAAAGTTAAAAAGAAAATTGAGCCGGCTTGGCATATATGGGAGTCCTTTCCAGTTTTTTACCAAGTTAACCAAAATCTTAACCCTATTTGTCAAACCGTTGGATAGATGTTTTTTTAGACTTTTTTACAAATATATGAATGCAAAGTCTATTTACCAAATAGTTAGAGTGATACTCTTAGGCTGCGGCTGCGCCTGTTTGTGGTAGTTGGCTAGTTGCTACAGTAGGTAGTACTAGTAGATTTTCTTGCAGCCAGCAGGGCCTCTGACTTTTCAGAAGCCACCGGCACCAATGGTACATTCAGATGCGGAGCTTCAATGGATTGGTGTAATTGTCCATTCAGATGCAGAGCTTCATTGGATTGGTGTTGTCGTCCTGACAGGATCAGATAAGAAACCGCAACAGCAGCAACCGCAGTCAGGGACCGACAGTTTTTCCATACGATCCGGTTGACCGGTGTTTAACAGCTCGTGTCAAGAATAACTGGAGAAAGATACTGTACTATTTCATAGACAACAATGCCAATAGTTATTTCAAGATAAGAGATGAAAAGTGCAATAAGAATCTAAAGCCATTTTATTCTGAACACATAGGTACCATCACAGTGCAATAAGAACCTAAAGCCATTTTATTATGAACACATAGGTACTATCACAGTGCAATAAGAATCTAAAGCCATTTTATTCTGAACACATAGGAACCATCACATGAGGCTACCTCAGAGTGTTTTTGAAAGCGCAGGATAGCAACTCGGCATCAAGAGAAGCCATTACTCAAAACTTCCAAGGTGTTTATCTCCTCTAGCTGAACAAAAAGCATAAACCCTAAAGATCGATTATCGGTATCAAATTATCATAGCTTTCATCGTAACATTGGCACTCTATCATTGCCACACTAAACGTATCAAAAAGAGTAGTAGAACCATCATGCGTACAACTGAGCCAGATCATCCTCATACGTCTTCCTGATCACCTCCCTCTTGAGCTTGAGGGCAGCAGTGACGAGTCCCGACTCGGGGGTCCATGGCTCTGGTATCAACTTGATTTTGGCTGGTATCTCAAATTTCTCAAGTCGTGCTTGCTTTGCAGCCTGGAAAATAACTAGTGATGTAAGTGCATCAAGTGCAGTCAATTTGTTGTCTTAACAGTACACAGGATTTGTCTTGCTTGACATGCTTGCAACTTTCAGCTTGTGTTTCAGTGAGCACATGGAAAAGGAAGAGAAAACCTCCCAAGGATATCAGCGTATATGAGATAACATTATCCTAGTTACCTTATTTCAATGTGGCCTTTGTGAAATTATAACTAATAAAAACTCTATAAGTGAATATGTTTTATACTGTGCTAGGTGACTGTTTATTGTCTTATTGCCATATTTATATTGTTTTTAAAATTAGAAAAAGTACTTCTGTGAGGCCAGCTCTAACAGTAAATCAATCATTGTGCAGGTGAACAGTTTATTTTCTTTCAAGCACTGTTTATTTTCTTTCAAAAAGATAGTTTCCTATTGCCATATTTGTGGAAAAATGAAAGCATGGATGAGTGAAAGATCAACGGATGTTAGTTTGAGAAAAAGAAAGATCAGTGGATGCTAAACCCTTTTCTTTCATACAAATTCACTTCCTATAAGCATTGATTCAGGTATGGATGTGTGGTGATCCAACACAGGCAAACAGATGTTGACAGGTGAATAGAAAACGCAAACCTTCGCCAAAGACCCAAGCACTTCTTTAACAGCCTCTGGTTTCTGGCACAAATCTGAGAAATCACTGTATTTAATTCCTTGCTGTGAAGCCCAGCTTTCCAGCTCAGTGTGTGCAGCTACCACAAGCGCAACACAGTAATTGTGGAAAGGATCAGCATGGATCATAATGTTCTCCACATATGGGCTCACAATCAAAGCAGCCTCAACCTGTCATCACCTAACAAGTTAAGCAGTGCAATCAGCCAGTTGGACCAGAATAAGAATATTGCATACCTTCCCGAGGGATACATATTCGCCATGCTGAAGCTTCACAATATCTTTCTTACGGTCAATGATTTCAAGGCAGCCATCTGGATGGAATCGTCCAATGTCACCAGAATAGAACCATCGCATGCCTTTTTCGTCATCCTTCACATGATATATGAGGTGTATGGTTATGTTACAGAAATTGTGAAAAAGTTATAGTTCGATGCATGAAGTAATCTATGAATATAATGGTAAGAGAACACTATACCTTGTACACTTCATTTGTTTTAGCTTCATTCTTGAAATAGCCTTTAGTTACATTCGGACCCCCAATGACTATTTCTCCCCGAGGCATTGGTAAATCAGCAGTCAAGTATCCACCCTCGGGCCAGTCGATCAACTAAAAATACAGTGGCCGATATGTCAGGGAGTCACGGTGGGAGGTCAACAGTAAGTACTAAATACACTTTTACGAGAATAGATAAGATATCCTAGTGAGGAAAGAAGTTCAACAAGCCAAAAAAATTCTAAGCAGGTGCATGTAAATAATCTTGAAGCTAATAAGAACCAATAACTTAGGAAGATTTTCAATATAAAAACATTGTTAGGCATAAAAATACAAAATAGATCCACACAAATAGCATGAGGATAAAAAACAGCTTTGCTACAAAATTGTATCCATCTCATTGGTACGTAGTTAAGAAATGAAGCTGACCTTAATATAAGAACAAGGTAGTGGAGCACCAACACGACCAACAGATGTGTCATCATACTCCGAGAATGTCCCTCCAGCACAAGTTTCAGTCAGACCATAACCTTGACCTATTGGAGCCCTGAAATTGCATAAGCCTTATCAGTGTCAGACTGCAAATAGAGTGAGACAATCATAATATATTTATCGTTTTTAAGTGCAAGGAATAGGAACATAGGATTTCAAGATAATTGCCATCAAACAACAGAAATGAGGGCATACATAATCTTACCCAAGGCATATATTGATAAATCTCTGAGTATCTCCAGATAGAGGTGCTCCACCTGAAAGTACAAACCGAATCTTTCCTCCCAAAATAGCACGCACCTTTCCAAACACAAGTGCATCCCACAAGAGTTTCTCCAACCCCCAGGCACCAAGCCAACTTCCATTGATTGCAGCAAGCCGACGGTTATAGGCAATGTCAAACAATTGCTTTGCTATACCGCCCTTTGTATCCACCTGAAGCCACCTCAATACAAAGCTATCAATAATCAACAAGGTACACTGGACCAGAACAATGTAAAGGATATTACCTTTTTCCTCACACCATCACGAACACGGTCAAGTATAGCAGGTACAGCAGTCATTAATGTTGGCTTTAGTGCAGAAGCATCACCTAGAGTTCCCTTTTTTATTTTACTGGATGTATCAGTCAGGGTCAAAGGTGATCCATATCCTATCGAGGCCCCAACAGCAGCCATTAGTGCCTAAAAAGCACATTGCAAATGGTGAATAAAGATTATAACAAAACAATATAGTTCTTATCTTAATTGACTTGTCAATACGCTCAAAATACAATATAGTGAACAGATTTGACCCATTCGGATGCCTATTGAAAGCTAACCTCTGCTGCCAACTCAAGAATGTGTGCAAGTGGGAGGTAGGCCAAGTATATATCTTTACTGCCAAGTGCAGGCACAATGGTCATAACTGCTGAGAGTGTAGCCAGGACATTGCGGTGGCTCATCATAACTCCCTATAAACAATTGAGATACATGTCAGTTCAGCAACTGATATATAATAAGAGAATTCTACCTAACTTTTTATTTATCCGTATAAGGCTAGTCTCAATGGAAGTTTCATGTCCCAATTTCCAAGACTTCTGTGTGTTGGAAACACTGTATATGAAACTCATTTCGTCCCATGAAACCTCCACTGAGACTGGCCTAAGAAGTAACTCTCTACCTGAATTCTAATAAGCAAGGAAAAAAATGCAGTGGACAGAACAACAAAAAAGAAACAGGATGTATAAAGCAAACCTTGGGCAATCCAGTGCTACCACTTGTGTACATTATCACCGCAACATCTGAAGGGAGAGGCATGTTTGCTTCAACAGGTGCTTCAGTTCCTAACCTAATTACTTCCTCAAATGACTCAACTATCCAGCTAGTGCAGTTTTGAGCTGAAGAAACTTCAGCTGAGATGCCTTCCTCATTGATATAGACAACATGCTTGACAGTATCAAGTTGCCCACTTATATCAATCAACTTTTTCAGTTCTTTCTGACCACAAACTACAGTAGTGACCTCAGTCTGGAAAGCAAAAAGGATAAATCAGTTAAAAATAGGAGCATATAAATAGCAGACAGGTATCGATTACTTTATGCACAGGTGTCAGGAATGATTAAATGCAACTGGTACATTCTATTAAAAAATGCAACTACAGATTAATTGCTGCTGTCTATAATAAGTGAAATGCCACTAATAGTACAGATGGATTTTGTCTTTAACTCTTGATAAACCAAGAAAAGCAGTTCACGAGAAAACATAACAAGCGGGGACAGCATGAGATACAACTATAAAAGTGACAGTACTGACCTCATTTAGTGAGTGACACAATGCTTCCTCCCCCAATGAGGCATAGATGGTGACAACTGTAATGTTTTGTCTGAAGCATGCCTTGCAAATGGAAAAAGAAAAAGTAACTCCGAATTTTAGCGTACAAGGATTCAGTGTAACACAATATGAACAAGATGGTAAATGAAGATAAGCAAGAAAAAAAGGCAACCAAAGTGAAAGGGTGTTTAAAGAAACGATTTTCTAAAAATAAGCAGCATGCAAACTGTTCCTGGTGACGTATGCTCATCAGATTTTATATCTTTTCATGGCAAATCATTTATCATCAATGAGAACATAACATCATTTAATATGAATGTTCTGTTATGAAGACTCATGTCTGCATAATAATTGGCCAGCGAAATATACATTTGCATGTCTTTCTGGCTTCCATCAGAATGCTAATGGGAATAATAAGTGGTGTAGGAAATCATCTACAAGCTGAATAACAATTCAGTCTGTAGATACTTTAACACAAGTCTTAGCGATGCATGTCACCTAGTAACCTACAACTACCAGTAATCCTGTCTGGGAAACTTAGCAGTTGCACAGTCCATGCATAGTTCACACTCCAAATATGTACTTCTGCATTGGATTCATTACAGATAAGAAGTGGCTGCTGCCTTCAGTTTACTGAATTCAACAAACAGGTGGCAATCGCAATTCGCATGTGACGAGAAACAAATATAATTCTATATGTAGACTGACAGGAGAAAAGTTTACCTGCAACGCAATCTGCCACTCAGCCCGTGTCTCAGCAAAAATAGCGACACGTTCATTCTTCTGGTGACCTACTCGAATTAGTCCAGATGAGAAGCTGCAAACGCTCTTGAAGCACTCTGCATAGCACTTCCACTCATACTCGCCCAGATGCAACTTCTCAAACGATCTCCCGCCAGGCGCTGCTTCAGTTTCCCTTGAAATGAGCTTCCTGGTGCCAAGGAGTGGCATGTAGACATACTCTTTGCAAGACTGCTCAAACAGCTCAGCAAGTGTGGACACCCCCTCCCAGTGTGTCTCAACAGGCTGCTCAAACCGATAGTTACGGACTGCATATCCAGGCTCCCCACCAACCTCGACTGGCACTCCCCTCTTCCTCTCGGCCTTTCTCCTCTTGCGGAGCAGCAGGGAGACCGCGACGGGGACAAGAATCCCAACAAAGTAAGGATTCATACTTCTGCGGCGGTGAACCTTGTAGCTATACTTGCTCTTGCAGGAAGTGAACTAACAGATCCACATGCCCTGAGGCGAAAACCTGCATATAATAAGTAGTACCATGAGTAGCAGTTTTCAAGATCTCAGGTAGAAGTTTCGAAGGTTTCAGGTCTAGATGGCAACACTATCAAAGTGGCTTTGTAAAGAAGAGGCTAATTGCCCGATTGGTCCTGCTATCTGACCTGGTCTGTTCAGCAGTACAAGTGCAACCGCTCCACTTATGGACAGAAAAAAATACCGATTGATTTTACACTATTCTAACCAATCCGACCAAATCAAATAGTGTAAATAGTGCAATCTAGCTATCCATATTTGACCTTCTAATACTGATTCCCCTGTACGCATTCAATACTCTCATTGTCATTACATAACTGAACTTAGCACAAGCATCCCTCCTGCTTGGTTTAAGGTTACCCAAAAGTGAGTGGGCAGCAATACAAGTTGCTGGACAACTTTTCCCAAAAAGGGAAAAGAAAAATCGTTGGAACGATCCTGTTTTCAGTAAAAAAAAAACAAAAACAGTTGGAGGCCAGGTGGAACAAGCCTCTCTCAAAGTACTTCATCAGAAGTGCTACATCACCGACCATAGCGCATACCTATTTGTTTGCCCTCCTCCATCTCCTCCCCTCCCAATTTTTTATTTAAACATTTATAGTACCTGTCTCAGCTCATGCATCGCATGCTAATTCAGTAAGTAATTTCTGAGGGAATTACACAGCCGCAATCACAGTAAACACGGAAAACTCACAGAAAGCACTAGTACGAATAATGAGCCCCCGCGAGTTCCCCCGGGAGTGATAAGTGATTCAGATCGCGCCCAGGCCGCCGCCGCCGCCGCCGCCGTCACTACCCCTACCTAACCGCCGTCCACCTGGAGGAGAGCACACTTCCACACCGCGACGGCAGCAATGAGAGAAGGGGAGGGAGGGAGGGAGCAGCGGCAGCGTACCTTCCGAGGGACGACGGCGGGCGGGCGGGGCGGGGCGGGGCGGCGGCGGAGCCAGTCAGCGAGGTTTCGCCTCGTCACACGTTGCGGTTTGGTTTTCTCGCCACTTATGTCGCTGTCGCCTGCTTGCGGCTGCGGCTGCGGCTGCGGCTGATGCGGGCTTTCCGTTCCGTCTGGCGGGCCGGCGGGCCCCACCGAATCCAGTTCCTTCCTTAGCGCATAAGCGGGCTAGGGCCCGGCCCGAAATCATATAATTAATTAATGGGCCTCATTTTGCAGTCCGCTTTGCCACTTTTCAGACTTTGTTAATTCGGCTGGCCCGAAAGCCTAAATAATGGGCCGCATTTTGCAGACCGCTTTGCCACTTTTCCTACTTGTTTTCACATGTATCATATATGACATACTTTTTTTTTTCTCAAAAAAAAAAATGCATGGTATACTCAGCCGTCGCCCTACGGCATGAGAGGCAATCTCTCCGTTGAAATTACAATGGTTATTTCTTGGTTAGGAACTTAGGACATGTCCTTAACTAACAGTTACTCCACTGATATATTCGTATCCAATTCAAAAACACTTTCTCGTCCCAATATCCATCCTGTCTCTTCATACTTGCAGTTGGCACATAACCACACCCCAATACTGTCGTCAAACACACACACACCACAATACTGAAGGCAACCCTTCCATGGCTTCTACAAAGGGCGAAATGCCTCACTATATTTGCTGTCCTAGTCCCTAGTAAAATGGATAGATCGCTATATAAAAGTAAAAAATGATACAATAATTTAGTAGCACGTATTTATTGTATACATTATACACTGGGTAGATGCTATATAAGGGTCAAATGTTACAATAAGCTTCTGGTGCCTACAGCACCTTATAGCGGGTTGGGGCCTTATGGGCATCAACTTTTTGGAAAAATTGGGGGACATCAAACTAATGGGGTGCATGGTTGCGCCAAAAAGTTCATCCGGAGGCAGCCGCAAGGCTTTCCCTATCTGCGCCCTCCTCTTTATCGAACTCCTCTATCAGCTCCCGTTGCCGTTGCGTCACCTCCCTGAAAACAGGAAAATTATTGTGATTCCCTGAACCCTTTGATGGATAAAATAGAAAGATCTGCTGCAGGTGAAGAGGCATACGTCGGAACCCTAATATTGAAGTGGACATACTGATTCCCAAACACCGACGAGTTCCTCGCTTTTATTCCTGAAATGTATAATATGTTAATTACAATACTATCGATTCAATCAAAGAATACAAAAGGTAATGTTCACCGTCCAATATCTTCTCTTTCACCAGTTATCAAGGGGGAAAAGGCCAGAGCGATTGATGAACTAATTAAAGAATCCACTAAAATGGCTTATATGGTAACTCCAGTAACCAACCTTTGCCCCGGAGGACGACCTTCTCTCCTGGCTGGGTACCTTGGCGAACCTGGACAAATAATATGACAAACAAGGCAATCATCAGGACATCAACAGTACAATCCTGAACTGACTGACAAGCATCATGTAGCAAGAATTTGAAACTTTGAATGAAGTGAACAACATATACCTTGACTGTAACATTTCCGGTGAGGGTTGGTACCGTGACAGTTCCACCTAGGACAGCCTGTAAATGAAGTTTTATTGATTTAGAATTTAGAGCTTCTCATCATCCATGAAAAAGGATTATTTAGACAACAATATTCCAAAGAGAACACCAAAGTCCACACAAGAACATACTCATGCAAGCATATGTGGGCACAATCAAAGTCCTTTTCACCATTGAACTAGGATCACACCCACGCCTGCCTATCACTATCACACCTTGCCCTATATGGATACAAACCTCTGACCAACAGACCTACATGCTCACCCCTTCCACCACAGTGATCTCCACTAGGGCACACTCACCACTGCCCACACACAGTGCTTGTGAGTGCCCATGGCAGTGACCCACACCCTGCCTGGACATGCCTACTTGCACCTGCTGCTACCCTACTCACACGTTGCTCCAGCGATGCCCGTTTACCGTTAAGATATCCACAGTGACCACTACAGAACAAGGGTGATGATGTGACATAGCATTCAGAAGAGTCATGGGAGGCTTGAGAAGTGCAGGTGTAAAACGAGAAATTTCAAAGATTGACATCCAATTCATGAACCTTTAAAGATTTGATAAGGCCAGTGGGTCAGATAGCAGATCTGGCCAGTTAGCACCAGAGAGAACCAGTGAATCGAGAATTCAGATTGAGGGAAAGTGAGGGGACAGATGGAGAAAAGAGGAGGAAACCAAACATATGTGATCATCATACAAAAGAAAGCAGGATTGCTAAATATGTGCTGCTAGTAAGATGAAAAATGTATGCTTGCATTTTATTGGAAACAAAGATGAAAATGGCATAGCATGGACATGTACCTTGATCTGACACAAACCGAAAAAAGAAAAAAAAAGAGGCAGACTGACCTGAGCAACGCTTAAAACAGAATCAACATGCACATGGTTGCCTTCTCTTCGGAAGATAGGATCCTCTCTGACCTGTAATAGGAAATGAAAATGAATTATACTTCCTTGAGACCTTGCATAGTACTGACTAAACTGAGGGCACGAGTGGCATTCACAGCAAAAAGAAAAAGGAAAAAAGAAATTAAACCTTGATAGTAACATAAAGGTCACCAGGCTTATTGCGTTCAACATCTGCACCACCCTTACCAAAAACCTTCATGGTGTCATCATCATCAATTCCTGAAAAAAAAAAATGCTCCAGTTATAATGTACCCAAAGTCCTGTCCACAATAAACACTTGAGATTGCATGATTGTAGGAAAGAGTCAAATGCTAACGGAACAGGAAGAAATGCAGAATGATTCAGTAGAACCATATTTTATAACAGAGCAGCTAGATGATTTGACTTGAATATTAACGTTCTTAACTTAGCAGTGCATGGAAAGTGATGTTTGAGTTATAACAACTACTTAGCAGTGCATGGAAAGTGATGTCTGAGTTATAACAACTACACCAGTTGGAAATGCTTATAATACCACAAGTTTACACTTCATTGCATTCAAAAAAATATTCTCAAACTACGCAGGAGAATTCACAGCATTCAAATCACCAGTAGAAAGAAAGAAATACACAGTGTTTCGCATATTGAACAGAAAATTCAAAATTGTGTGATAATAAGATGTATTACCTCCTTTCCAAATTATAGGTCGGTTTGGAACATAATGTATATCTAGGTGCATAGAAAAAGCTATGTACCTACAGAGCCAAAACGGCCTATAGTTTGGATGGAGCGAATTCATGTCAAGTATATACATATATCAGTAAAGAAAATTCCACCTCACCTGCCGCTATGTCTAGCTTGACTGACATTTTCCCCTTCACTACCTGTTCTCCTTTGCAAGTCTTGCAAAAACTCTACAAACCAATTTTGAAAAGCAAAGAAGTTAGGCCAACAAAAATGAAAAATCATCACCAGTGATAAACCATATAGATATATTCTATAAAATGCTGGCAGATCCCCCCCGCCCCCTTATAGAACTAAGAACACTCAATGCAACGATCATAGCCAATGCTGACTTGGATTTTATGTTCAACATACTGTGGAATGTAACATCAGAAAGAAAAATAACAGGAATATGCTACTGAAACATAAAAGATGCACCTTGACAATTTTTCCACTCCCATTGCACAGGGAGCAAGTACATTCAACAGTAAATATACCCTTCTGCATGTATATCTGCATTCATGACAAGATTTTGAAGGTCAGAGTAATCCCTCTTATCCAATGTAGTTATCTTTGGAGGTCCAAGAACAAGACAGAACAAGGAAACAATTAATGCTTTCTGTTCCAGGGCATTTGGTGAAAATATTGCTTTGAATAACCAAAACAACAGGTATTTGCGAAGGAAATCAACTTGCTAAAATGTTGTCTACTATTTAGTTGAGTTTGTCATGTGTAAGAAACATGCCATGGAAAAATATGTTGCCAAAGGATACATACCACACCAGAGCCTCGGCATGTTTTACATGTTTTAGGTACAGTTCCAGGGGGAACACCACTTCCATCTGCAACAAATAAATTAGAAGTTCATGACATACAACGAAGCACAAATGGGTAAGATTGTTAACGGAATTAATAATAAAATAAAAATATACAAGCAACGTCACATACTGCAAGTTCCACAAAAAGTATCAGCTTCGTATGTAATGGTTTTTCTGCAACCTTGGACAGCTTCCATGAATGATAGTTCAACAGAAACCTGTTGGGGGAATAAAGAAAGCAATAATTGAATTAATATGCTCGATTAAAAGCAAACAGCTGTAGTAAAAATGAGCAAACCTTGACATCTTGGCCACCTCTGTACGCATTTTCGAAGATCTGTTGACATAACAAAAAAATATATATATATATCAGGTATACACATAAAGAGAGTTGAATAGCGAGCAGAGAAATTTGCTAGATACTGAAAAGGTACTAATTTAAATCATGCTTAGACTGCCATCCGACATGAAAGGCCAATATGATGTTTATTTCAACATAAAAAAAAACATTGTAGTTCATCATACGTTACAACATATACAAAGGCCTAACAATGAACAAAAAATAATATAAGTAGACGAAATCTTACAACCTTGTAGCATGATTTTTCATGGTCACCTGCCAACAATTTGTTGTTTTCGCATGCATATTTTTTACAAAGACAGCATACAAAATAATTGAGGAGAAATATCACATACTTAAATTGTGAATCATAGATCTCATGCATAACTCACCAAATGGCAGGTGTATAAAAGACAGTACAGATCTATTTAGGCCATATGTATGATACATAAAATAAAACCACGAGGACAATGGTTATTACATCGCCAAAGATGTCACCAAATGGGTTTCCCTGAGGAAACCCCGGCCCTCCAGGGTCACCACCTGATGCTTGACGCTCGTATGCTTCTGGTCCAAGCTGCCAATTACATAAGCATGTTATACTAAGAATTTTTTTTTTACTGTAATGGTAAAATAAGGTTTCATGAGTCATGGAAATTAATGCTACCACAAGCTAAGCAAGCTGGATTAACACCAAAAAGCACAAGCTGGCCAGCTGGGTTCAGTATTAACAATATATAAATAATCTGTCTCTACGTAACTATTCCAATAACATCACAATTTTTGTTTCATTAAAAAGAGAAATGGCAATAACCTGATCATATGTTTCACGCTTATCATCATCCTTCAAAACCTGACAAATGTACAGAGAATATCAACATTTAGGGGAAAAACATGTACTATGGTTCATGAAAGGTAAGTAGGTAACTACATTTTCTGCAAGAACCTCCTACCTCATAGGCACGGTTAACTTCTTGAAATTTTTTTTCTGCATCAGCGTCATCTTTATTAGTATCAGGATGGAACTTTTTTGCGAGCTGGAGAAGAATGATAAACTTTGTTAAAACCAAATGAATTACCAGATAACAGGAAGAAGTAGACGAAGGAGCACAAATGGAAGAAAATAAAATATGGAGAGCATAGTGCAGTAGGCATGCAAGAGACAACAAATACATAAACGGAGGCAGTGCTAAATATGTCCCAAGCCACAGTCTGGGTTGGGATGGAAGTAAATTCCTATTTGTGAACCCTAGTTGGCTGACTTTGGCCTATTCAGATCATCTTTTGCATTGAAAAACTGTTCTAATCATACATACAGGGGAAAAGTTCAACAAAGTTTTAGTTTATGTTTCCTATGCATGAGTGTTGAAATTCAAAACATGATTAGCATGGTGAGTAAGGGACAAGTGCACCATGCACTCAGATGCAGGGGAACTGATTCTGGTGCGTAAGTGCCTAACTAACTAATTGTAGCATTGTAGGTATTACCCAGGCAAAACAAGATAAGCAAAAAATAGTGTGAATGGAACAGGCAGTCAGATAGAACTTGTAACAGTTGCACAATAGAGAGGTTAATCATTCATGTATCGCCAATACATCACAAACATAGCCGTACTTGTACCCAATACTCTCTCTACACTACCAATTACCAGTCTTGTTTTTCAAAATCCTGTATCGCCATAACCACTATCCCATATCAGTGATGCATAGTTAATCAGTATTAGACTAAGTAGCAGACTATAGAGGGAGGAGTACAATAGGTATTGTCAGAGGCAAAGCAAAGAGCGTAAGAAGGGCAGAATAGAGAAGAAAAGATAAATAACAGCAGAAAAGCAGCGCAGCAATTGAAGCAAATATGATCATAAGAGAACTTGAAGAGATTACAGGAGGTAGAGAAGAAATCGGAGAGGAAGAGAAGTGAAGTGAGTAAAGTGCCTTGGGTCTGGAGAAAGACGATAGCAACAGAACATATGAACTTCGATTAATCTATTAAGAGAGAATTAGGCAAGAGGTGGTGGAGGCTCTGACAGAGTTTAAGGAGGAGTAGATTAATCTAGTGCTTGATCTCCCAGAAGAGCCGACCCTCATATATATAGGTCAGCTGCTTGACAATTCAATCAAGCCAACTAATGTATCTCTAGTAAAACTTCTCAAACTAACTCTGTTAAACCTTCTGGTCATGTCACCAGTCACCTGAGATATCAGTAGGTGCGGCTAGGAGTCCACAGCAACAGAGAACTAAGGGAAACTATCAGCTCGAGACGATGGGAACTTAGGCCCTCAAGGCAGCAAGGTTGAGATCAAAAAGTAACATTGGCAGAATAAGGAATATCCAAATATGATCCCCAAGAAGTTTAACGATGTCCAATCAATAGGCAATATCCTAACTTTGTTTCTGATGAAATGATGTGCACATCCTAATTATGATATGTAAAACATCCTTACCGCATAATATGCCTTCTTTATATCCGGTGCAGAAGCATCCTTGCTTACTCCAAGCACATCATAGAAATCCCTTGCATACATCCGCCTTGTGGCTTGAATCACAGAAACATAGAGGTTTTAATTACAGGCACTAATGTATCACAGTTAATACAAAGCATGTCTGAAACTTAAAAAACAGTAGTAAGAAGCAACCCTAAGTGCCAACTTAGAGCATTTTGCTATCTATTTTTCTTTGTTTGCACTGGTGACATCATCATCGACGGTGATGGGGGGACACAGTGCTGCCGTGGAAGTGGTGGAGGTCAAGATTTCATCAAATTTGATTTACTTTTCTTTTCTGGCAGGGTCTCTCCTGTATTGGTTATTGTTTTCCTTGATATAATTCAAGTACAAGATACTCTAGGGTATCTTTTGCCAAAAGAAAAGAGCAAAGAAAAAATAGCATCAGTAACCGCAGAAATCAATCCTATTATTTATTTATTTGTTGAGTTATCTTGGTACCTCAATTTTTATTTATAAGGAGTACTTCATGTTGTGTTTTATCTGTAGCCTACCATAGCTTGCTTGGGAATAAAAGGTCCGCTGTTATTGTAGATGCATTAAACCATTTAAATTTGTGGTTTCGGGACAATCTTGAATAATTGCATAACCATCTCAGTTAAGTATTAGCCAAGCATTCTTAGAAGCTACAGTCAAATTTACGCACGAAAAATTGTGTTCTCTCTTGTCAGAAGGAAAGGGGCTGTTACTGTTCTAAGGAAAAAAATCACTTTCTCATTTTATTTTTTCTTTCATAGTGTTAAAACAGAAAAACATAGAAAATAGTGTCCCTTGATATTCATAAAAGCTCTGCTAAACATGCAACTATTTTCTTAGAACTCAAGTGCAAGTCAGGATCAGAAGGCCAAAGTCAACCAGGGCTCTTAAATGAATCGGATGATTTCAATACATGGTTGCAATGGAGTTGTACACAAAAGGTGAAAATGCTGGGTCCTTGTACAGAAAGCAGAAGATACAGCTATTCTTAAGTTCTAAACCAGAACATGAGGTCTTGGTTTCAATTGTCACTACAGTATAACATCAGATTTCAACAACTATCAGACCTGCTTTAACACTAAACCAAACCACAACTAATTTCACAAGATGAACCGCTATGCATGGCTAAATGTAGACGTGGAGTTACACTAGGGTCGTCAATTTGACCGAAGTACTCACCATGGAACGACCTGCTCGGGCACCACCAGCTCGGGCTCCGCCGCTCCCTCCCTGTCCAATCCACCGATGAGCAACACAGGCCTCCTCCAATCAATCCATTCAAAAAACATAAAAGGAAAAATCAAGGGAAGGCGACTCACCTGGTTCAGGCAGCCGCGGCGGTGCGGTCCACGCCGAGGCGGCAGCGCCGGCGAGGTGGCGGGCGAACAACTCGCGCTGGCAACGGAGGCGAAGAGGGGTTAGCCGTGGGATTCGGGACTGGATGGAGGAGATGTGAGGGAGGGGGTGTGGGGGAGCTCACCGTAGAGGGAGAGTTCGCCGCGGCGGCGAGCCTGGAGGCGGCGGCGCGCGCCATGTGGGGTGGAGGCGGACGGTGGCCCGGTGCGAACCCTACTAGTTTGCTGGAGGTGGCAGGCACAGAGAGTGGGGCCTTTGTGGCTTAAACCGCACGAAAAAAATGGGAGGGTTTTAGATTTCGATTTTGGAATTTTTGGAAAATTACTAATTACTAGTAATACCTTGGAAAACTTTATAAAATCTTCTATATACATTCTTAATTTTGGAATTTTGGAAAATTACTAATTACTGGTAATACCTTGGAAAACTTTATGAAATCTTCTATATACATTCTATACATTCTTACTTACCTCCATTTTCATCTACCTAGCACCACTCTTGTACCAGATCAACTAAACTTTGTTTTATTCTCTATGAAAGATTTGTATTGTCGTGATCCAAATCTATTGCCTACATTAACATATATTTCCTCTGTCCCGCTTTAAATGTCGTCCTAGCATATATTTTGTGTGTCCAAATTTTAAAATCATCTAGACGCAAGGCTATCCGAGTTCATGGCACCTTACATGCACTCCAAAGATATCTAAAGCGGGACATAAGGCTAATAGATATGGTTTTTGGAAAGTGGATTATTTGAAGCTATTATCGTTTTTTTATCAAGAGTAGGCCCAAAGATATAGGTATTATAGAGTATGTTTAAGCAACTAGAAAAATATTATGTCCAGTAGTGAAACTCAAAAAGGTAGAAAGGATACGACAAGAAGTGATGGCTAAAGTTGTTCGCTCCCATGATCGCCTACTTCCAAACGAGTCCTCCATTACCTACAATTCTTTTAATCGATGGGATCGACACCTTAACCTATAAGGGCAACACCGCACATAACCGAAAGCATGCAACACACTCCCACCCCCAACCCCAACCCCACCACACATGCGCGCGCGCGCGCACGTCCATCATTTTCAATGCATCTAGTGTAAGTGCACACATACTGCCACACAAACCGTCTCTCATGGTTGCATGCTTAGCTATCTTGATACGGTAGTTGCTGTTTCTTTAAGGCTTCACGAACTAGATGTCTAGATATATGTCTTATTGTCTCAAACTTGTAACCAAGCTTGCTGGCTCTAGTATCTCATGGATGTTATGCTTGTGTATAGCAGTATGTTCTAAAGCTTTGTCGCCTCTCACCTCCCCACCATCCTTTTTTCCAATGTGAGCCCCGCCACATAAAAGGTGATGAAGGGGAACAACTAGTCAAGCATAACAAATGCTTCTAAGGTACATTTAACCTTAAATTTGCAGTAGTCACGAACTTCATTACATCAAAATGGTCACTACAACACAAAAATACCAATGCAATGAGTTATGATCCACCAATGAAGACACATGATATATTAACATTTAGCGTTTGGGCGCTAAAATGAAAGAAACCACATGTTACATTACAAAATCTTGAGTGCCACAAACAAAGACAATATTGTGGGCTTGTTGATGTTGTGGATCATGTTGGCGTGTGCCCCCTCTGTCCTTTTTTAATGTTGTTTTCACTTTCATCGCTTTCTGAGAAATAACTTTGATTGATTTTATATAAAAATATCAATATTATATTAATATCACCAGATAGAATCTATTTTCACAATAAATTTATTTAAAGATATAAACGTTGCTAGTCAAACTTATATAACAATAAAACCAAAACCGACAAATATTTGAGGACAAAAGGAAGTTTTTTTTTTATCTAGAAGGCAGAAGTACTAGTAGAGTTGAATGTTTGTGTAGGCGTGCGAAGACAGGAGGAGCACGATGAGCTTTTACGATAGCAAAACCAAACCCACGATGCATCACATCACATATATCTACAATAGACATTTTTAAGTCGAAGTAAAACTTTTAGCCAGCATAAAACTTTAAGTTAATTTTAATGATCATAGATAATTGGTTGGTTGGTTGTTTATGGTGGAACCTGAAACCAGCTTGATTTTGTTGTCATTCCTAAGGCCGTGTGAGAAAAGGCCAGTTAGGCCTGGCACACCACAGGTTTTACCTCTGGGCCGGATCGAAAAGTAGCACCGGTGGGCCCGATACGAGACTCCAATCCCCTAGTCAAATCCATCCCGTCCGTCCGTTCCCCGCGCCCGAATCCCAAAGCGCCGTAGCACAGTCCAGAGGCCGCAGCCCGCAGGTCAGGTCGACAGGGAGCTCGACCTCTCGCCGACGGCGACATCCGGCGGCGGCGGAGGACAGGATGGTGGCCGAGGGGAAGGGGAAGAGGTGGCGGTTCGCGATGGTGTGCTCGTCGAACATGAACCGGAGCATGGAGGCGCACTCGCAGCTGGGCCGCGCGGGGCTGGACGTGGAGTCCTACGGCACGGGCACCCACGTCAAGCTCCCCGGGCCCTCCCTCCACGAGCCCAACGTCTACGACTTCGGCACCCCCTACGGCGCCATCTACGACGACCTCCGCCGCAAGGACCCCGACCTGTCAGTACAAGCACTTACTGCCATCTTCCCTCTACTATAGTCTGCCTCTTTGAATCTTGATTGCCCTTTGCCCCCCTTGGTTGATTTTGGGGAGAAGATGTAGTGTTTAGGGTTCTGGATGTGGTTTATGCGATATTCAGTGTGCATTTGATCGAAATAGACAGCAACCATTCTAAATCTTATGAAATTTAGGTGTAGCTGTTAGCAATGTCTCTGTCTGCTCACGAAAAATTTTGTGAACAACACGGGTACTTGCCGAACTGCATCTGCGGCGAAGTTTGTGGCATTGATTTCCTGTTTCTTTGTGGATGCTCAACTTGCCTTGCCGGGCACCCTGCACGATGACTTGAAAGTTGAAACGCCCTGCTCACAGTGGATTTCCATGGCGAACCATCTAAGGTACAAGAGGAATGGGTTGCTGCCTATGCTGAAGAGGAACACCTCGGTGAAGCTGGCGCCTCAGCGGTGGCAGGACAATGCCGGCGACGGGGTGTTTGATATGATAATGACCTTTGAGGAGAGGGTCTTCGACTTGGTTGTTGAAGGTAATTCATTCACCTCTGAACTGGAGCTTGATTTTGGTATAGGAGATTTACAAAGCTGTTATTATAATTGAATTACGTGTTGTAGGATTGCGTAGTTATGTAGACATTCAGCCTGATCAGCTGAGCTTGCTACTGTAGTGCTGCAGTCTGCTGCTGCAAAGCTCAACCAGGACTAACAGCAGAGAGGAACCCATAAGCGGCACAGCAGCAGCCCGCTGAATTAGCACTTGTGATCTGGGCGATTAACTACTGGAAGCTAATATTAGTTTTTTGTCCAGATATGAGTAACCGAGAGCCAAAGCTGATGAAGTGTGTGCCAATAATAAATATGGATGTCAAAGATAACCATGAAGAAGCTGGTGTTGGGGCAAAGCTTGCTGTAGAGTTGTGCCAGAAGGTAAAAGTAATATACCATATATGTAGTGCATAAGCTTTACTGAGTATTAACTTGTTAGACTTTGTTGTTAATGATGCTAATGGTAACTGGTAAGTAATCAGTTGGCTGAGAACCATGTGTGCCCTTAGGTTGGCAGCAAAAGTACTTGTTAGTTCAGACTTCAAAGTAAATAAAACTGAATGATAAATAAAGATCAAAATACATGCTACCTGGATGAGTTAAATGCCAAAGAGAAGCATGACATCCTTCACACTCATATAATCTGCTTCAAGAGTTGCTGTTATTATCCACTTGTCTCATTGCATACTCAGTGCTTGTGGTGGTGACGGGTAACTAATGAAGAAAGGAGAAAGGGAAACAAAGAGAGGCTGGCAATGTTTGGCAGTGGGATGTGAGGCTACAGGGGTGCTTCTGTTTTGGCTGTCATGATCATGTACCGCAATAGTACTAAAAGTAACTTTGTTAACCAACTGTTGCGTTTATTTCTGGCTATCATTGCTTGGTTACAGCAAATTATTTTCAAATGGGTTTCTCACATAATTCAATTAATCTGATTGGTGGATACAGTCATGTTTACTAGGTGCTCTGTTCCTTGGTATCTGTGGATTCATAAGCTCAAATTCATGAATTCTGTTATTTTGAGTATCAGCGTTGATGTTGATATCATTGGCAGCTTTCATAGACCATACCCCTCCCAAAATTAGTGTTTCAGAAATAAAGGCTCGTAGCTTGCTTCGTTGTAATTTTTATATGGTTAATCAATGTATGAAATCAGTAACCTTAATGAATGAACATTGCATCTTTCATAACTTTAGGGTCTGTTTGGATCCCTAAACTTTAGAGCTTTAAAAATTTAGAGCACTTTAGCTCACTTTTGAGCTCTAAAGCTCTAATTTTAGGTGGAATTTTAGAGCTAACTTTAGAAACGAACTTGTTCGGAGCTTTAGCTCTAAAGTTTAAAGTTTAGGGAAGGATGTTTATTTGAGGTATTTCTTTTGTTTCCTCATGTATCATTACATAACGCTTGTTTGCCTTGTTGTCTTTGTAATATATTATATTCTATCTAATGCAACATACATCATTTGTATATCACAATGATGTCAAAATGTTTAATGGTGATATTGTGCTGTGAATGGAATGGAATGTTAACCTTTCCACTGTTGCAACACAATATTGCAGTGGTGAATTTAATATGTATACTACTATTTTTCCATTAACCTCATATTCAGAATTTTCTGCCACAATTTTGTGTCCTTTGTGGATGGCAAAGATTCAATGTTCCAATGTTATGCTTATAAAATGTGAATCTACTAATGAAACTACACATGCTTTTGGTGACCAGTGAGGAGTCAACTTATATATGTTATTCCATTTCAGCTTGAAGCAATTGATGGTGACTGGGAGGACATAATAGATGACCTGATTACTGCATTTGAGAAGCAGCACAAGCGGAAGCTTGCATACAGCATTTCATTCTACTAACTTGTGTAGGCCCCTGTGCGGACAGAGAGGTTGCAGTGGATGTTTAGTAACTTGGCATTGTAGTAAGCAACTGCACAGGAGTGAAGCGTCAGTTGCTTAAATTCTTCCACGCTGTCATTTGCAAAAACGGGAGCTTTGTGGAGCTTAATCTAAGAAGAAATAACTTGCTCATGCTAGCTGTTTTTTATTGCTTCACTGATGCCGGACAGTAAAGATGGTGATGTTGCATTACATCTTAAGTTGCCACATAATATTGTTCAGTTTTGATTTATGAATCTATGCTGAGTGGATAGGTGGATGCTGTTTGTTGTTGTTCGTAGGTATAAAAATCAGAAAGTCATCCATACAAACTGACATGCAACTTTCCTTTTTTTTTTGGCGACTGCATTTTTCGCTTCTTGGCTGACTAAAAACCACCTGAAATGCATTCATGTATTTTTGTCCATGTTCAGCAACCTTATGGGCTATCGACATTAAAGTCGACTGGGGTTTATGTCATTTTTGCCGGTTGGTTTCTTTCGTCTCCCAAACTCCAGTCACATTTGCATGGCGTGGCTGTAGATATCTTCCTGAAGCCTTATTTGTTTGGCATGTATTCCTGAACCAAATTTGTTCTAACTATCATGCTTAGTAGGGTATCTTCTGTCCTCTAACCCTAAACTCAAATTTATTCTATCTATCTTCTATGCTTTATGAATTTTGGCTTGCTCTTTCCACTTAGGCCTTTTCGATCCAACCAACTAATAGTTAGCTGCTAACATTAGCATGGTAGATTTGAACATTTTTTGATTTACCCTATTGGTCAACATTAGCATGGTAGATTTGAACTTTTTTTGATTTACCCTAGTGGTCAAGGAAGTTTCTCTGATGGTATGCCTTTGAAAATATCTGGTACTTTCAATTTTATGATTGTATTCCAGGCAGAGCAACATCCTTATGCATCCATTTCACATGTTAGACTAGCTAATTACTCCCTCCGTCCCAAAATAAACGATGTTTTAGGTTTTTCGTCTTCTGAGTTTGACTTGATTTTATAGAAAATATATGTAATATTTATATCTCTAAATAATTTTATTTAAAAAATAGATTTAAAGATTTTTTTAATAATACTAATTACTTAGCATAAATATTAATATATTTTAATATACAATTGTAGGCAGTTATTTTTTTCAAAAACAAGAACGTCTTTCTTTTTTAGGGATGAGAGTATTAATTGAGCATCCAACTAACCGTCTAGCTGAATCCTACAAGCTAATAGCTTTTAAAATTTGTTGGTTGAATCCAAATGGATCCAACCAGTAGTAACTAATATAATACCTAAATGTTAGCTACGCACCCAGCTAACATTCTATTCAGATCTAGCTAATATGCTACCTAAATGTTAGCTAGGCACCTAGCTAACAGTCTGTTAGATTCAAACATGTCTAGCTAATAAGACAACTCGCAATTAGTTAGGTACCTAGCTAACAGTCAGTTTGGATCCATCCCGCTAATAGTTAGCTGGATCCAGACATGGCTAGCTAATAAGCCAACTCGCAATTAATTGGGTACCTAGCTAACAGTTAGTTTGGAACCATCCAGCTAATAGTTAGCAGATCCAAACAAGTCTAACTAATAGACTAGCAAGCTATTAGCTGGGCACTCAACAAGCAACTATTTTACTAGTATTAGCTAATAGCAGCTAGTAATTGCTAGTCAATTGATTGAGAAATGCCTCTTTTGCCCGTTGATAAGAATTACCAACTAAGAGTGTGGTTGGTTCGGCTGTTTTCCTCCCTTATTGATTCACAACGGCACCTCATCACTTTATTTGTTGTTTGGTTCGGTCATCTTGTATCCGGTTGTGTTGTGGTATCTGATATAAACCTTCAGAATCTCGATCCTGTTCATCTCTCGAAGTTAATGATTACGTCACCTATGACTCGCTATAGGACAAAAGGTGACACCCAACCAAACAAAAGTTGCTACCTATTGAAGTGTAACATGTAGCAATATGAGCTGTTTATATCATCGTTGCCATCCTAGAAGCTAAAACAAAATTACACCAAATTTGTTATTAGCCAAAAAAGTAAAGAAATGAGTACTTTTGGTAAAAAAAACAACACTTTAACCACCTATTAGCCGGTGGGATCAAACACCTCACAACTAATACTAGCTAGCTAGCTAGCTAATAGCAAGGAGCTATTATCCAACTAATTATGAGTTGCTAATGAATCCAAACACAACCTTTTGAATATGTTATTAAAAAAATGCAATCAAAAGTTCAACATTTGCTATGAGACCATCTTTCTTTATTATGGACTATCCTGGATTTGTTGGTATTATGGTATATATCCTTGTATTTTTTATGCATACTTAATTAGCACTTTAATTAGTATGTGTTTGATTACTATATATATGCATATTTGAGGGATATGATCATTGTGGATGCTGCTAGGTTTCATGCCCTAAAGGCCTCGTTAGATTACTACCACTTTAAGTAATTAGCTCACTGATTGAAGTAAGATAAACTAATGTTACAATGTCATTAAGGATTTTGTGCACATTTCCCATGTCTCCATCTTCAACCATGGAACTCGATCGGATTCATTACATGTATAGACCATGCATGTAATTTAGGACATGTTTGACAATTTTTTCACTACACCTTATACAAGGTTTGGTAAAGGAATGTGTGGATGACATTATGTAAGAGTGTGGTAACTTTAAATCATGATTTAAAAGCATCACTTTTTCCTAAAGTTTTTTTTACATTAGATGATATGTTTTGTGTGAGTTGCTACATTACTTATAAACAAGTTGTATTATGCATAACATAACAACATAAGTTTCTATCTCTCCGTTCATTGTTGACTTCATCATTGACATTCTCGAAAAGTGAAAATAGTGGTTGGTGCTCATGTGGTTAGCAATCTCGAACAAACATGCTTAGTACATGCACTCCCAACACAAACATGGGCATATGGGAGGCAATGGTAAGGTGGCAGACCCAACTGCTGCATGATGGTTTGTGCCTTAATGTGATGTCAATAAAATAGAGGATCCTTATCTCATTAAGTAGGGACGATGTTCATGAGTAGCTATAGGAAAGCAATTGAAGGTGATAGGACCAGATGGATGTAAGAGACCTGTTAAAGGTGATAGGATCGGATGTAAGCTATCTTGCTAAGGACTAGCTAAAATATAGCTTTATGGGGATAATGGCAAGCATGTTGGGACCAAGGAATAAGAAAATAAGAGAGGTTTCCCATAAAGATCCAAGGTGTAACATGTGTAGACTGAAAAGACCTTAGGGCAAGGATAATATTTATCAAACTAACCTTAAGATAGGATCTTGTGTGTTACCAGCATGTAGTTGTTGCAACTAGCATAATGCTTTAAATCCTTAGTGATTATGAGCAGATGCAGAGTTTAAGTCTGAGGTGCTCATCTCTCTTCTTCCGTCAACCCACTCTTCCTCTTTACCTCTCTTTTTTTTTTCTCTTGCTCTTTCCTACTTCCCTCTCTTCATTTCATAGAACCCAGTGGGTTTAGGAAGGCTTGAGCACCCCCGCACCCATACACATCTTGTCATAAATGTAGAACTTGTTCTTAAATAAATATTTATCTCGGATCCAATCGCTTGGTCTGTCGCTTTACCACCTTTTCCCTAACACTTCTCGCGACTTTCTTCTGTGGCGCTTCTTGCTTACACTAGCAGTTAACCTAGGCCATCGTAGAAGATGGACGATAGAGAGGGCACACATGGAAGCGACAAAACAAAAGATCATAGGTTTCTTTCTATGAATGTGTTTATGTAACACTATGGTAACATTCATCGCTTAATATACTATTTTCGTAAACCATTATGTCACCCTAAAATCAAAGACAAAATATACCGCAGTGGCATCATTTTTGAGCCGTTGCGTGGTACCCTAAAACCAAATTGCAAAATAGCGCCATAGCATCAAGCCATCACAATCAGCAACGATTTGCTCGGTGCCCACTGCCAAGCGGGCCCACGTCCATCCAGTCATCCAGTCATCGGCGGCGTCCAATCGCAGCATCCCACCCAGATCCCTCCCGGCTTATCCCCTATCCCCTTCCTCCCCGGCTCCTTCCACACAACCCCACCCACACCGCCACCGCCCCCCATGCCCCTCCCCGCCATGGCGTCCACCTTCTCACCCACCTCCGCCGCCCGGGCCCTCCTCCCCGGCTCCACCTCCCGCCCTCTCTTCCTCGCCGCCGCCGCAGCTTCCTCAGGTAACGTCCGTCATCTCATCTCACATTTCCCTCCCCTTCCCACTCTGTTTCCCAGCTCGCTCATCAGCGAGCGCCGCCGACGCCGAATCCAACACCCCCCTCACTGGTTGTACTCGCAGGGCGCATTCAGCCATCCAGGAAGGGCCTGGACCTCCGCCGCGGCCGATTCGCCGTCTGCAATGTCGCCGCCCCCACCGCCGCCGACCAGGTACGCCCGCCCCCGTTCCCCAATCCCCGCCGCCGTTCCTCAACCCGGCAATCCTTCCTTCCTTCCTTCCTCACCGACCCCGCATTCGATTCGATGTCTACTTCTTCTCCCACGCAGGCGACGGCAGCATCGGCGGCGGCGGCGGCGAAGGAGAGCCAGCGGCCGGTGTACCCGTTCGCAGCGATCGTGGGGCAGGACGAGATGAAGCTCTGCCTTCTGCTCAACGTGATCGACCCGAAGATCGGCGGCGTGATGATCATGGGCGACCGGGGCACGGGCAAGTCCACGACGGTGCGCTCCCTCGTGGACCTGCTGCCGGACATCCGCGTGGTGGTCGGGGACCCCTTCAACTCGGACCCGGACGACCCGGAGGTGATGGGGCCGGAGGTGCGGGAGCGCGTGCTGCGCGGGGACGCGGCGGGCCTCCCCGTCGCCGCCGCCAAGATCACCATGGTGGACCTGCCGCTCGGCGCCACCGAGGACCGGGTGTGCGGCACCATCGACATCGAGAAGGCGCTCACCGAGGGCGTCAAGGCGTTCGAGCCGGGCCTGCTCGCCAAGGCCAACCGGGGGATCCTCTACGTCGACGAGGTGAACCTCCTGGACGACCACCTCGTCGACGTCCTGCTGGATTCCGCGGCGTCGGGGTGGAACACGGTGGAGAGGGAGGGGATCTCGATATCCCACCCGGCGCGCTTCATCCTCATCGGGTCCGGGAACCCCGAGGAAGGGGAGCTCAGGCCGCAGCTGCTGGACCGGTTCGGGATGCACGCGCAGGTCGGGACCGTCAGGGACGCCGAGCTCCGGGTGAAGATCGTCGAGGAGAGGGCGCGGTTCGACAGGGATCCCAAGACGTTCCGCGAGTCGTACAGTGAGGAGCAGGAGAAGCTCCAGCAGCAGATATCGTCTGCGCGGAGCAACCTTGGCGCCGTGCAGATCGACCATGACCTCCGCGTCAAGATATCCAAGGTGTGCTCTGAGCTGAATGTTGATGGACTCAGAGGCGACATTGTGACTAACAGGGCTGCCAAGGCGCTGGCCGCGCTGAAAGGGAGGGACAGCGTCACGGTGGAGGATATTGCTACTGTCATTCCAAACTGCTTGAGGCATCGGCTCCGGAAGGATCCGCTCGAATCCATCGACTCGGGATTGCTCGTCATTGAGAAGTTTTATGAAGTCTTTAGCTAGATTCGTTCTCGAGGTAAAATGTTCCTTAGTCACAAATTTTGGCGGGAACCCTCCTGTTCTGCTGTTCTCGTAATGTTCTGCTGTTTTAATAGTATCTGGAGCTTGAATTTGGTATCAATTTTGTGCACCTAGCATCATAACAATGTAGAATCCGTTCCCTTCCATTTGGAATGCTTGCTTGCATTTCAATCTTCCTTGTAAATCATTGTTACAGCAGTTGGATGCTAATAATGTATTATCTTGTGCATCAGTTTGAATTTCTAAGTATCCGTGCCATGTTTTTGACCTTGTGCAATCGTAGTACCGATATGCAGTTGTTTGAGACAGCTGGGGATGTGGAGCGGTAGAGGTTGAAATACATTTTTTAAGGTATTCCTGCTTGTAAGAAGTGTCCAAATGGGTGTTGGTACACTGAAAATTTTGAAAAAAATTGATACATGTTGTTCCCCATCGATCAAAGACGAAATTAATTGATATGGAGCCAAGTGTTGTGTGCAGTAAGTGAGGTGTAATTTGGCATGATTTCATGAATGATAACAGGAAGGTGAAGATCTTTGAAACCTCGAGGTTAGCCACAAAATTAGCTTGATGTTTCACCATCTCAGTACTTTTGTTTCAGTCAAACAACATGTCTGTTTGTTGCATTTCAGATGTTGGCAAATACTGCTCTCACTTTTAGGAGTCTGACTTCATGTGTTGATAAGATTATATTTCTGGTTCTAGCTTATATTTTATCTATGGAAGTTAGCTATTGATTTACCTCAATTGTACTAGCTTTGTCAACTTGGCTGGGAGTCTCTGGCTTGCAAGCCCTGTCTTTGAACTAATTTATTTGGCAACCTTTATTTACTGCTTAATCACTTGAATGTTTTATGTGCACAGATTAAAGTTGCCGTGCTACATTTACTCATGTTTTTGTCACCGGAAAATGTAGGTTTATTGACTAAAGAGCCTTCAGTAGTTAGCTAGTTTTGCCTTCTCATCAAAGGCTTTGCATCTTAAAGTTTGCTGTACTTATCTCTTCATGGTTTATCAATGGAGAATGACAGGTTTGTGAGCCTCTATGTGATGATATGTTGTCGATATCTGAACACCTTTTCCTAATAGATTTGTCAGCAAATTATATGACATGTATTTCATACTCTCAATTTCGGTTGGGACAATAATTGGTTGTCTTGTTCTGTTTGCTGCATTAATTAATGCTGAGTAATCCTGAAGATTTATGTTCTTAGATTGAAGTTTATCATGCACATTTGGCATGATTTTCTCAATCGAGAATGGTAGGTTTTAGTTTTACAGCTCTGATATCTCTACATTTTCCTACTAGTTACATTAAGACTAATATGTTTCCTGAAATTGTCTATTAGACTCGAGGTTTCTATCTGTTAGCTTTGGAACTTCTTATTTCTTTGCTTAGCTGCTTTCACCAATCTTAAAGATGTTCTGTGTGTGGATGAAAGTTTTTGTTGTGTGTATTTATCATGACTTTGCAATTGAAAATTGTAGGTTTTTCGTCAAGCCATTTTTTTTCGAAGAATGTCAATCCAATTTATTCTTGGGTGTAAACGGACTTGTTTTTTCAGGTTCCTCATGCTGATTGTTTTTTTGGTGAACCTAGTGTTTTGTTGTGTTGAACACCATAATGGTTTTTTAATACTCCTACGTAGGACTCATTTCATATTAGGTTTACGATATTTGATGTTAACTGTTTATATCAACTCATCTGGAGTGATAACATCTCCCTCTGGTATTCTTTTTGCATGCCATGTGCACCAAGCTTGTTAGCTATGTGCCTAAGCATCTTTTATCTTGTGATGAGTGCATCATCTAGCATTAGAGAAACCATTCTTGAAGTGCTAAGCACTGCCATGGGCTATATTATGCAGCACACATTTTTAACGAAAGTAGTATTAAATTCTTACTGTAAAAGGATAGACAGAACATGAAGAGTATACTATTGTACACAGACAAATTAGGATGGACAGACTAAAGTTGCTCAAAACTTTCAAGAAGCATTTGTTTTAATTCTCTTGGTATAAGAGCAGCACGCTAGTGATGAAAGTAGTGTTGTGTTTGATAATTGCCTTGAGGGCACATGCTTAACTTCCATTTTTTTGTCGTCAGAAGCGGGCACACGCGTTCTCCTGCTGGCCTTGAGGGCACATGCTTAACTTTCTTTTGTTCCCTTGGTGAGAGCACATATGCTATCTTGCTGTACACCGCTGGACGGGTACTAAGATATGTGCACAACAGGGAAGCATGTGCCCTTGATGGTAAAAGAAAAACTGCATCGTTCCACTGCTGCAGTTTTTCTTTAAGTTACACTGCTGCCAACCTGAATGAAGATTCCACTAGCTGCCAACCTGAGTGATTCTGCAAGTGCTGAATGTAAGAGCTAACATTAGATAATGGGTTCTCTTTGCAGTCAAGAGTAGGATCGGTGAGGTGTGAGCCCCCACTGTACTAGGCTACTAGCAAGATAACCTTACACACTACTACACTAGTTCAACATGACAAGCACATCACAATCTACCAGTCGATACACAAACTACTTCTGCCCAACATATATAGTCATTAAAAATGATTACAAAGGTAACAAATAAAGCTTAGAGCTACGAACTAAAGACGAATCAGAGACCAAACAACCTTCACGAACATCTTGGTTGCACCAAGAGTAATTACATCTCCGTCTCCACCGTTGATATGTGGAGCAAAAGTGATGGTTCTTTCACATTCAGCATCACCAACGATACTCAAAACCAGCATCTCCTCCAGAGAGACAGATACAACGGATTGCAAAAGTTGGATAACACCTCTACTGGTGCTGCTGTCCTTGTTCATCACACCAGACACTTTGCTATCATGAAGCACAAGATGGTTAGGGACCCCGGTGGTGCAAGCAGTGATTTTGCCATAAAATTCTCCTCTTAGGACTTCAACTGCAATGGTAGCCTCCACTGCATTGTTCACAACTGCATACATCACCTCCATGGTACTGAGCCTGGTAGCAAGATCATCACTGTCAATCTCGCATCCGTCCAAATATCGATTTGCTATGCCCCTGATAGTCAAGCATCCTTTACTAAGTTCTTTCTCTTCATGCACCTGACGATCCTTGATCTTCAAATCAAACTCAACATGTATATCGTCTAGTAAATAGAGTCCGCATTTTGGTCCAGTCAAGATCAATGATTCATCCTATGGAGAAGTTAAAACATGATATGTTAGTGATATATATTTGCCCAATACAAATAAAAGCACACTAAATTTCAGGCAAGCATAGATGAACTGATGCCATTGCTAATAGTCCAGCAATTTGTCTGTACATGTGTTTAGTGATATCAGTACGTCTCAAAATGCTAGTATCAATAAGAAGCCAGACGTGCATGACAAAACTGATGAACAAGCAAGGTATAGAAATGATTTTATCAACTACTATGGACCTTAAGAATGCCTGTCTAAAAGGAACATTAAAAACAACCATAGAACAAGAATATGCTCTGTAAGGCTATACCATGGTCATCTGGCATTATGCTAACTGATCAGCAACAAGATACACATTCAGAAGAAGAGGATGCTTAGCACCTATGAGATTGTATATGTTTAATGACCCCTTCTAGGGATAGCAGCACAAAAATAGCAGAAGTATGAACATTATGCTAACAGTACAAAAATATATAGGCAAGAAGGGAGTGCCTGATCCTACTTACCTTTGAGTTGATGGGCTGACAATTATCTTTCTCACGACGGAAGAGGTAAACACACTTGTAATCAATGCTGTCTCTGAAAATCACAATGCCGTACACATCAATGGGGAAACCAACATCCGATGATGCTATCTTCACCGATAGAATGTTCACTGCATCACTCTTCTTGTGCTTATAACCCTTATTGTAGATTGTATTAGTGTATCTCATTGGTTCAAGGGGAGCTGTGATGTGGAAAAGGAAGAAAAGCTAGCCAATTAGATTCATGTTTACACTTTGGAACTAATGATGATACTGAAGTAGACACTACACATGCATAGTTTCCTTTTTACAACAAAAAATGTTGACACTGTCTAACGAGTTAAACTGAAACTACTCGCCAGCAACACAACCACAAGTCTGCAACACACAATCAAGTAGGATATTTTTTCTATTCAGAACTAAACATGGTATGCAAAATGCAGAGTAAAATATTTGATTGATTACTGAATATTCAACGGATCCAGCAAGATAATAATTGTATGAATCGAGGTATGCAGAATGCAGTAGTAAAAGATTGATCGACTTAGACTGTCCGCAGCCATGAACCTCCATTTTTTTACTCCATACATCCTGGTCATCAAGATTCTTTACTCCATATACGTTTCTTCTGCACTCATGAACCTCCATATCTCATACTCCATTTCAACTATCAAAATCGGACCCACTTATCACTTTGTCTAAATATATTCATGTGAGATCTAGTTTTGAACGATTTATTGAAACAAATTTAATGGTGCAATCGAAATTTAATTTGAAGTTTTTATTTGTGAGATATAACATTATTTAGTTGCTTGAAATCGTGGGGCCCGCTCTTACCTCTCTCCTCTCTCTCCTATGCATGCTCTCTGCGTGCGCGTGGGGCCGGCTAGAGGTGGGTGGCGCATGAACGCCACAGGCCGGCTGGAGCGCGATATATGGCGTGCGGCGCGGCGTGGCGGCTCGTTTCCCGGCCCCCGCTGCAGCACTCGGATACGCCATCCATCCGCCGTGGCCGGGTACAGGCCGCCTATACAGGCAGCACTGCGGGTAGTCTTAGACCTTCCGCAGCGCTGCTGGTATCACTCCCGGTAAAGTGACACCTAGGACGATGTAGCGCAAGTTTCAGCTGCAGCGGGGTCCGGTACAAGATGCGCCATGTGCTTCCACGCGCTACTTCTAGCGGGATGGCGCACGCTTTGTACCAGGCGGCGGCCCCACCATGTGAGAGGTGCAGAGAGCGCGCGCATGCGCTTGCATGGGCGGGGGGAATCATTGGCGGGACCCACTTTTTTAGTGAATTAAAAAATGTGATAATTCATAATCTAAACAGCCGAATGAAAATCAGATTACACCATTAAATTCGTCTTAATAAATCCTTCAAAACAAGATCTCACATGGGTATATTTAGATAAAATTTGTATAGAATGACAAGTGGGGCCGATTTTGGTAGTTGAAATGGAGTATGAGATATGGAGGTTCATGAGTGCGGAAGAAACGTGTATGGAGTAAAGAATCTTGATGACCAGGACGTATGTAGTAAGAAAATGGAGGTTCATGGCTGCGGATAGTCTTAGACTGTCCGCAGCGGGGGCCTGAACATCGACCGGAATCCCGCCACGGCGGATGGATGGCGTGTGGGAGCGCTGCAGCGGGGGCCTGGAAAGCTGCCGGTACATCGCGCCGAACGCCATATCCAGCGTCTTCCCGTTGCTACGCCATCCAGCCAGGTCAAGTGGCGCGGGCCCGCGTGGGACACCGAGGAGAGAGAAGAGAGAGGGGAGAGAGAGAGAGGAGGCCGCGCATAGCCGAGGCTTGCCCGCCGGCGACCTCGCCCCCGGCGCGTCGGTGCACCAGGCCCGCGAATCGGCGACGGCGCGCCTTCGCCCATCCATATCGGCGACAGAGCGGCCCGGCTATCTCCGAGCTCGCGGCCATGGCCGCCCGCCGCGCGCTGGTCCGGGGGAGAGGAAGCCCGCGCGACGGCCGGGGAGGAAGGCCGCCGGACGGAGCAGGGGCGACCTCGCCCCTCCATGGCTGGAGCAGGGGGCCGGGCGTCTCAGCGAGCCGCGCCCCATGGCCCTCCGCCGGACGAGGAGAAGACAAGGGGCCTTGCCGCGGGCGCGAGCTCCTCTGCTCATGGTGGGTCGCCGGGCGTCGTCGCACGGGGGAGGAGCCTCGCCGGGCGTCGCCGCGCAGGAAAGGAGCCTCGCTGCGCAGGAGAGGGAGCTCTGGCCACCGCGCGCATGCAAGGGAAGGAACCGAGGGGTGGTGGAGGTGGCGCATGTGAGGGAGGAGCACTAGCAGTGGCGAAGGCGGCGCATGCGAGGGAGGAGCACGAGCGGTGGCGGCGCATGCGAGGAAGGAGCACGAGCGGTGGGGAACAGATAGATGAGAGAGAAGAGTGAGGTGGGAGAGGTGAGAGGATGACAAGTGGGTCCTATTCTTGGTAGTTGAAATGGAGTATGAGATATGGAGGTTCATGAGTGCGAAACAAACGTATATGGAGTAGAGAATCTTGATGACCAGGACGTATGGAGTAAGAAAATGGAGGTTGATGAGTGCGGGTCGTCGAGGTCGAATTCGGAGAAGTCGGCGTTGTAAAATCGAGTGTAGTATCTGCCACCCTGCTTCGGATCATAGTCTGACATCTTATCCAGCACGACCTTGTTGGCATTCTTCCTATTGATCACCGCCTGGAGGCGCTGCGCCGCCTTCTGCGCCTCCTCCTGCTCTCTCCGTACTCGCCTCTCATGATCAGCCACCGCCTCCGCCTCGTCGAAGAAGAAAGGTTCCAAGACACCCCAGTCCTCGTCCTCGTCGAGCCCCGAGCCGCTGGCGATCGCCGCCATGGACACGCCGCTGCCGCCCGGCGCCATGTATAGGCCGCCGCCCCATGGAAAGAAAGGAAGGGTAAAGTTTAAGATCGGAAATCGGATCCATGTGATCTTTGAGTAGGGTTCGCGCGCTTTTTTTTCTCCCTTTTATTTTGGAGTTAAATGCACTGTAGGTCCGTAAACTTGTAGCGTTGTCTCATCTGGGTCTGTGAACTAGGAAACCAGACATCCGTCCCCAATACCTTTGAAAACCGTTCATCTGGGTCCATCTACCGAAACCACTCCGATTTTTGCTGACGTGGCGTGCTGACATGGCATCAGTTTTTCATTTAACCCCTCAGAGACACAGAGAAAGGGACGCATGACGACGAGTCGGGAGGGTGGCCGGCCGCGGACGAGAGTTCGGCCGCGTGGCCGTGGGCACGAGCTCCGCCACGCGCGGGACGCACCGGCGCTGCTCGGGAGGGATGGCCGGCCCGCCTCTGCTCGGGGAGCGGCTCTGGGAGCCGGACCTGCCCAGGAACACCTCGGGGAGGCCGGTTGCACCTCCACGAACCGACGTCGGAGCACGGGGCGGCCGCAGCGCTCCAGCGGTGGGGGGCATGACGGGAAGGGGGCGGGGCCTCCCCACGCTGCCGCTCTCGTGCGCCTTGAACTTGCTATATATTGTGTAAGGCTTGAACTTAATGCATGGTGCAAGCATCAGACTTTATATTATTAGTGTGTAATGTGCCTATGGATATGGCCTAAGACGTTTATTTGTAATATGGCCATGACTTTTATATGTGGCTGTTATATTATCTTGTCTTTGAAATGGTGCATGGTGCTATGGTGTTTAAATGTTTGGAGTTGCTGAAGAAATTATATTGTGCTGATGAAATAATATGTTGTGCTATGGTGTTTATAAATTGAGGGTAACCTCACCAGAAGTGACCATATTCAGGTTTGGTTCGAATCCAACCAACCAAACTGAAAATGGGATGGATCCAACCCCATCTGAGTCCTCAAACCAAACAGATAACGGAACGAACCCACTCTCGCAACCAAACAAAGGAAGGGTTGGAGCCGTCCCCAAAACGTGGGATGGAACCGTTCCATCCCACTGATCCCAGAACCAAACACACGGTAGATGTCGCCGCCGAGTCCGCCACGACCTCCAGTTCGTGCACACGAAGCCAAATCCACGAACGTCGCTTGAGCGTCAGGATGCTGGAGGTGGAGGAGAGCTGGGGCGGAGCTAGTGCAGCTCCAGGGCCGCCACGGGACGGGGTCGCGGCTCCCCAGCCGCCGCGGGACGGGGACGCGCCTCGCCGGGGCCGCGCCGACGGTGCTCGGCGCCGGGCCTCCGCCCTTGGTCCTCCGCCCTCGGTCCTCATGCTCGCGGGCGTTGGCGTCGTCGAGCGCCTCTAGGTCCAGACGCAACACAGCAGCCTCGGCGTCCGTGGCGTCGATCTCCGCCTGGAACGACAAGGCCCTCGCGAGTTCGATTGTCTTGAACATGAGCTCGCCTGTGGCAACGCTGCGCCGCCCGCGCCCGCGGCGAGGCGGAGCTCGCCCGCGCCAGGCAGCGACGCCTTACGATCTACGGCTTCCTGGTGCGCGCGCACGTACAACAGTACGACGAGGAGGTGGACAAGCCTCGCACTCACACGCTCTGTTTTCGGCAAAAGAATACCGGCGGCACCGATTAATCCAATTCCGGGCAAAAAGGTGGTCGGATTCAACGAGATTGGCCACGAGGATCTAGGTGTCTTCCATATGAAACGATGGGTGCAAGGAATTGAACGGAGACCAAGTGAGTTGGATGAATTAGGTTCCTGCGGCCGTTGCTTCGTGCCAGCGTCCTTCATTGCTTCGCGCATCTTGCTGCTCCTTCCAGGCCGCGAGCGCGTGTCCGTGAATTCTTGGTGGACGCCTCGGCCGTGGCGGCGACCACCTCTGGTCCAGCGCGTCGGCACACAGCGCCGTGAGCACCCTCCGGAACGATGCCGACGACAGCGCGACGAGCTCGGCCTTCCACCACCGGTCCTCGCTCCGGCCCGCGCCATCGGGAACATCGCCTCGTTGCAGACCGCGAGCGCACTCGCAGGACCGCAACACGGTGCTCGCGCTGGGCAGCGACCGGAGCGCGAACTGCACGAGAAGGTGTGCAGCGCCATGGACCCACTCCGGCCTTGTCGAGCGGCTGGGTCACGCTCCTCGCCGCTGTCGCAGCCAGTGAGCTCCAAGTGCAAGACGAAGACGGTCGCCGTAGCGTGCGCCAGAGCTACTCCGCCGCCGCCGCCGCGAGCTCTGCACGCGCTCCGGCCGCTGCTTTCTTATGAACCTAGCACGAAACTGATAAGTGTGAGGGGTTAAATGAAAAATTGATGCCATGCAAGCATGCCACGTCAGTAAAAACCGGAGTGGTTTTGGCAGATGGACCTAGATGAACGGTTTACAAAGGTATTGGGGGCGGATGTCTGGTTTTCACGGACCCAGATGAGACAACGCTATAAGTTTACGGACCTACAGTGCATTTAACTCTTTATTTTGTGCTGATCACAGGCCCCCAGTCACTTGAATGGGCCAAGACCAGGCCCAGTCAGACAGGCAGGAACAGGAGCAAAGAACGTTTCAGGTGAGGTTGCTCTGTGTCCACCTCTGCACACATTTGTTTTAGTTATCTTGTTAAAGATCCTGATGCATGTCGAACAAGAACTGAAAATTACAGAGGAAGCTCGCATCTCAGCCGAGCAGGATGTTGCTGCTCAGAGATACAGCAAATGTTTTTTTTATCATTGTTCAAACTAGTGCCTGTATTAGTTAAGAGATGGGTATTGATTATTTGATTATACTGTTGTCAGTTGCCACTACTTATTTACGTTTTCATTAGAATTAGCAGAATTAGTATCCTTCTTTCTGCACTTCTTTTACCCGATCTTGTTTTGCTTATTCCACGCTTTACAGGATCATGGCATATGTGCAGGAAAAGCTTTGTCTAAACAGATATCCCGGTGGTTGTGGTCATCTACAGCATCTGCTTCCGTGTCGCCTCTCACGCGGGCGACACAGGCGACCTTCCAGCAACCCTAGTGCCGCCACCTTCCATCCCCTTCTCCAGCCGCGCCGCACACGGTGCTGGCCGCCGGCATGGCCGCCCAGCCGGCTGGGATGGCGGCAATGGGGCCACCGTCCCTTCTTTGGCGGCGCGTGCTGCATTTAGCCAGCGGCCCCTCTCCCACGCGAGCTGCATGGAGCTCGGTGGGAGGGTCGCTGCGGCTGTGGCGGTACCGACTGGTGCCCGAGCCGGTGCGGGGGACGACGGCGAGGCTCCTTCTCCTCCGCGCGTCTCCTCTCCTCCGGTCCTAACGGCGGCAATGGTCGGGCTCGCCGGCCTGATGCACGGGCGGCGGTGACCGGGTGGTCGGATCTAGGTCCCAGGCGGCCGGATCGGGCCTGGCTCGGCGGCAGGTGCGGTGATTGCTGCGATAGTAGCGACAACGCGGCGACGGTGACTAGGTTCGTCTAGGCGCTAGGGTGGCACTCCCCCTTTGCTGCCCCTCCCTCGAACGACTTGGCTGTTTCTGCAATGTCGGCCAAGGCTGCTAGGGCGACGGCCGAGCCTCTACAGCGGTCAAGATAGGAGGTGGTGGTGTTGGCAAGGGCCGCCGTGTCTGGGGCTTGACGTCCAGATCCGGTGGCCCTAGGGCTAGGGCGACGCCGACAATGGTGGGGCACGCGCCTCGCGTTTGCTGGTAGCTAAGGTCGGCGGCAATGGAGGCGGGTCTCAGGGCTGGCGACGGCGGTCGGCAATGTCCTCGACGTGCGGCAGGTGGACGCACGCGCAGAGAGTATGGTCGGTTCTCGGCACGACGTCTGGTCTGCGGGGGTGGCTAATGCAGCTTCAGCTGCTGTGCATAGCTGGCGCATCGATGCCACTCTGGCGAGGCTTCTGCAGGATGGCTGGCAGCGACGATGGTGGTGAAATGGTGGGATCCAACATCTAGGCGACGTCTGCGCTGGGGTACCTTGGGCGAAAGCCCGACGATGGCGACACTTGCAGGCGCCGCTTTCCCTATTGGGGGCGTCGTGTTCCCAACACTTTTCAAGGTGAAAACCCAGTCAACGAGTGACGGCGGCGCATTGGACGTCGTAACCTTCCTGAAGGCGTCATTGTGGAATTCGACTCAGTCGTGATGTCTCGTGGCAGGGCGTTAGGCCATGGTTGGAAGTCGGAGCTGCTCTTATGATATGCTTGAGCTCGGCAACGATGACCTACTACAGCCTCCTGCTTGGGAACTCCGATCTCATATTGTCATTTACTTTGTCGTGTTTGCGTGAATAGGCTTCGCCTTCGTGGTGGTTCACGCCACATTTAGCCGCCATGATGTTCGATAAACTAATTCTATTCTCATGGAAGAACACATTGATGAATTGCACACGCACAATGACTAAAAGTGAATTCTCTGTTAACTCTGAAAGTGAAAGAAGTACAACAAATGTTTGAGAAAAAGGAAATCTTTGTAGAATGTACTCTACCATATTAATTTACCTGAATACGAGAGAGGCTGTGACAAAGTTACCTTCAAGACAAAAGTTAAATGTGTCATAAAACCTGTATGAAGCTTTCTACAATCACTACATGCCAGTAGCCAAAGAGGGCACAAGTAACATGCATATTCCTTAACAGATCTCTGAAGATAACTTGACATTAACTAATCTTTTAATGCGGTAGACGCAGATCTGCACAATAACATGACATTATGCACTGCACTTTGCTAAGTGACATGTTACTTTAAGCTCAGTACATGCAAAACAAAGTGATTAAACTAATAAATAAAAGGAACTCTTCCCAAAAGGTTAATGAAATGCCCAAGAAAAAAAAACTGATCTGTTCAACACTAAGAGACAGTAAGCTGTTAGTCTAAAGTAACCTTAGACGGCTGGCATTTACAACATCCAAAATGTTAGAGGCATAGATATACCCAAAAGGCATACACTATAGATCTACAATAAAAAAGTCTACATTATAGATCATCAACAAATATGGGAAATCAGGGAGGTTCAGGTATGATTCCTAAAAACTGTTTTCATACAAGAACTCGACATAAATCGCATCAAAGAAGACAGGCCGCAGACTTTAGAAGGTTCTAAGTTCATAAGCATGGCAATGGTCTTCCACTTGAAATCCCAACAGTAACAACTACATGTGCCACTACGATGAACTGGTGTGATGATCTGCAAACAAATGAGCTCCTTTCCAGATAATAAGGAGTTTGATTTATATGCAGAAGCAATCAGAAAACAGCATGGAACACAATGCGTCTATGAATGAAAAATTACCTTATGACAGTCTTCCATATTGTTCTTAACGAAAAACACTACTCTGAGCTGATCAGAACATCATCACTGAAGTAACTCCTACCTCTATCCATTGTTACCTATAAAACACCAAGAAACACAGAAAATAACAATTCGTACGTAAGTAAAAATGTCATGTTACTTAATCATCAATATCCTTGTGTTGATCTGTCATGACGATGGGATGATACTCCTAAGAGATTTTAACAGGACATAAGTGTGATTTATAGTGCAAAAATAGAATATTTTAGTCCCAACTTCCTACTACCATTTTTATGACATAGAGCACATTTATCAATCAATATAATAGAATTGATTTTGCTGATTTACATTCCTATTAGTGTTTACACAAATTTAATATTTTTTTTTTGCTAACATAAGACAATCAAAGCACATAAATCATTATATGCAATGCAATGACACATGTGCATTTGCATTTTTCAAGGGAAGGTGACATAACAATAGATTTATTTTGCATTTTATCAAGTTTTGTACATTATAATAAATAAAGAAATTTTGGATAGAGTAGCATGTGAAGACATATTTTATACATACAGGTGGAGCCGTGGAGGGTGAAGTTATGAATCTAACAAAATTAATTTCACATTATTTGGTTCTAAAATTATTTTTCTATGAATTTTCACAAGTTTCCACATGGATTAGTACAAACGTGCAAGTTCTTATTAGTTTGTAACTGTTCATCTTCTAGGGCAGGAAACATATAGAGAAAAGGAAGGAACAAGACTGCCATATATAGATGCACACAAAGAGATGCACCACGAGTTGAAGGAGCTAAATAGGAGGGATGTTGATCCAAGGGGCGCAGAGAGATTGAGTAATTTTGCACTTAACCGCCCGCGCTTAATCACACTTTTACAAATCCCTCCTTCCACCTCTCACATGTGCTCTCTTGGATCAACATCCTGCGGTCCAGATATCATTAGTTTACAAGTTTGTGTTATATAACATGTTGCCAGCGGTTCGGACCTTCCCCTCTCCGTCTCTCATAATCAACATAGTAGATGAAAGTAGAACAAGTAGACACAAGGTAGGGAGACTATTCTTTATTTCTCTGACAATTGGTCATTACAACATAGAGCTCCCACGTATATATAGTCCTGTCAAGGCCTAAGAGTTTCGGTAAGAGCCAACATACAAACGGACTAGGATTAGGATTCTTCCTTCTCCTTTCCTTCTAGGATAGAGTCCTTATGTTTTACAACACTCCCCCTTGGGCGATTACCATGATATGCACATGCCTCGTTAAAAACTCCATCCGAAAACCCAATGGGAAAAAAACGGTTCTTGGAGAAAAGAGTACATCGCATTCGTTAATTGAATTGCACATGTTGTCTCATTAAAAACCTTGTGTGAGAAACCTCTGAGTAAAAACTCACATAGAAAAAAAGAGTACAATATTTAACCTTCTTGGTAATATATTCATCGAGATATTGTATTCTTCATGAATAGATATTTATCTTCACGATCTATGCATAAACTCCAACGTTTTTGCAAATATATGATCTACTTGATCTTTCAAATTCTTCTAGTGGATAATTACCTTCAAGGTAGATCGAATCAAATTGCTCCACCTCATAAAGCCATCCTTTGAACTTCATGGTTCAAACCACACTTTTTCATCAATCTGTGCTTAATTAGTGGTATACAGTACCACAACACTATATCTTTTAAAAGGTTGGCTCATAATTCTTCTATGAATTATATGGATATAACAAAGAGCAATATGCTTCATGCATAAATAACCACTTATTAGTTGTGCAAAACAAATAAAATTTATCCTTCAAGGTAATAGATCCCTTCCAGAGGTCTATGGGGGTAAATAAATTAATATTTAATATCTTCTAGATAGTGTATCAAACTTGTACTAGAGTTTGGATACTTAGTGGATTTTCAAATTGTATGTCTGTAAATCTTCAAGATTTTGATTGTACCACTAAATAATAAATCCAGCCTTGCATTTGACATGTAGGGGATAATTTAAATGCCAAAGTCACCATTATTCTTATACCTTCTATGGTATTTAGAAGATATCAATATTTTTATTGCTAGCTTTACACTTTCTGAGTGTTTGTATGACACCTTCATGGTGTTTATAATTTCTCATTTTCTTTCTCTCGGGTCTATATTCACTTCAGGGATAAATGATGTTTCTTCAAGAATTGACTGGTTAATCCTTCATGGATTAGTTCATTCAAGAATGTTCTCATTCTAAGATAGTGTTATTCACTATAAAGTCATTCGATGACTATTCTTTCTAGGATATACTCTTCTAGAGTCTTTAATATTCATTCATGAATATATTATACCTTAGACTTCATAATACTTGTATGAGATTTAATTTTCATATGTTGTGATTTATATTCTTCAGGAACTATATGGATTTTCATAATCCACAAACTAACTGCATATTCCATATTCATTCAATTTCATTTGCCAGAGATATAGCAGAACATGTATTTCTTCTTAGTAGGAGATTCATCCTCAATTGCATTTCTTCACTGACCCGATATAATCGCTACAAGCGACTTTGCCATGGACTTTGTTTCTAGATCCGGGTTCTCATAAGAGAAACATTTGCAATTATAGAGGTAGCGTTGTCGACAACTATTATTTTCTCCCAATATTCTCATAAAATATGAGATTATTCTCTCTTTGTTATTTCCCAAAAACAAGAGATACTTTATTGTTCTGCATATCCAACACTAATGATGTGCGCACTTAGTGTGTTGGATTCCATCTTCATGATGATCCTCTTCATGAGGTGCTCAACCTTATTCATGAGGTGTTCTCTTCATGAGAATGGAGGAGTTTATTTTATTTCTATTCAATAAGTATACATTAAAACTATAATCCATAGGCGTCCCCATAGATTGTAGCTTGATAGTATACAATAATTAGTTTACTACTAGTAAACAAAACTTCGGTTTATAACTTCAAGTTACTCCTCTCATTTCAATATCGGCATATGCTCCGCTTCATGCTTCACAAGAGCATTAGTCAAACTAATAGTTGACTTAGTGTATGATAATATTCCTGCTTCAAGCTTCAAGGAATATTTTCTCTAGATCATTTTTCTTCTGCGGAAATAATATTTGGCATTTAAAATAGGCTCTCTCCCCCTAATGCCAATATTAGATCTTTAATAGCATACTTCAAAATAATCCCCTATGACGGGCTTACAATAATTCATATTCATGTATCTCCAACTACAAGCGGAGGCCCATTCATGTATGCTATGATGAAATTTATGGGAAATATTCACACACATATTTAAACATGGGGGTTATTCTATATTATATGCAATGAGCTAGAATACACATAGTGCACGAATGTTCAACATTCCTTCAAACTCAGTGATGTTCTCCCCCTGATGTGCACATAGTATAGTTTAGAACAAACTATTTCATTGTCTAGCATCTTTATTATTTAGCCAAAATAATTGATCCAAGTACTCATACATTAAAAAAATGGACCATATACTTCAAATATATTAAATACGCAACATCCAATTCACATGGAATTTCTTCTAGAATTTTCTAATTGCCATTAATGCAAAATTCCCTTGATGCCTTTTCTTCGTAAATCCCAAATCATCATGAGTGTGTTATCCATCATCTTAGTTCCACAATCATTCACCCCATCGATTGGGATAGTCTCTATTGAGTGAATTTCATGTCGACTTACTCCCCCTGATCTTAGGCTACTTGGCCCTGGACCAATCTATTGCTTATGCATACGATGCATTGAAAGCAAATGATTTCTTAGTTCAACGGGAATCATATAGACATAGCATGCTAGCTAGCCAATTTTATTATGAGGGAAGTGCAAAGGTAGCTACTAGCTACAATTATAGCTTCTATGCTAATATTCAAGCAAGTGTGGAGATAGTTTAGCTCAATCAGAGAACAACATAGCAATACACATGCATGTGTAATGTGGAATATTGGTATTCAGTCCAAGTAGATAACAACAAAAATACAAAGCTATAAGCTTGTGTAATTAGTGCAGTAGAGAAAGTTAACTCAGCCGGAAGGGACGCGGGCAGAACTTCAAGTCCCGATACACGCACTTAAAATAGATTTAGGAAGGCTATGCCTATTAAATATATTATCCACATTTTCTTATGCCTTTAACCAAAATTTCTCCCCCTCATGCCATAATTACTTCACGTAGTAATATGCTTCTTGCATCATCTATGAATAATCACTTCTAATGCTCGCTAGAATCCAATCATACTTCTAGTATTCATTGGTTACGGCATGAAATTCACATACATAGGGTAGAACAAAACTTCTAGTTCACGGGCTAAAAATATTAAATACTTAGTTTTAGGATTATACTATTTTTTGGCTAAATTTGTCCTTCTAGGAGCAATTCATATGCCAGTATTGTCCAATTATTCATGTGCTTCTAGGAAATTCAGATTCCATTCTACCTATATGGTAGTGGTGCACAAAAAACTAACCTTTATGGTTAATTGAGGCTTTGTGGATAAAATAATGCAAAACTTATTTAGATAGGCAATATAGGCAATTATTTATATGTGAAATATATAAATCTAATTTATTCCATGAGAAATTATCAAATGTTACTTCATGTAACAATTGCAACTAAGAATATTAAATATTTCATATTAGCCTTCAAGCTAATAAAGTAACAGTTAACTCTTCTACGAGTTTATATAATCCACTTAATTCAACGGGAATTAAAACTTAATGCACCAAAGACAATAAATTTATAAGCACATGATTTACATTCTTAATTCTTATATGTCTTAGCTTCAGCGCTTGACATTTAGCAGCTCCATGCATGCTCGATCCTTCTAGGAGTATGATATATGCAAGTCATATATATTCAAAGTTATTGCAACCGACAATATCCTAGATTATAAACTGTTTGTTCAACTCAATTTCTTTTGAGTAATGGTAAATTTAAATACTTCATGTATTATATTGCTCTGTGATATTCTATATACAAGAGACAATTCTTCAAGAATATGCATCGATGAAATCTTATTTACCATCTTGTCTTCTAGACATTTAGTTAAAGCTTCAAGCTAGCATTTGTAAAGCAGCATTATACCTCAATCTATAGGTATACAAGGATGAAAAATTGAATTTCAATGCAATATAATATTCTGTAATTATAATTTGAGATTTTACTCATGCAGTGAGTCCCACAATGTCTTTTGTTACTTCTCTTGGACATATACTCATTCTAGAGTTTACTACACTTCAATGGTAGTCAAATATCCTACATAGATTTAATAATGACCATAACAAATAATTATGCCATTCAGAGCAAGTCCAGGATATTCTTTCTTCATGAAAGTATGCATATATCATTATAATAGAATCATGTGTATATAGGTTTACCGCGTGTAAGTAGTAAGTGCAAAAAGATAGTGGATGGTTATTCAAAATATTCTTAGAAGCATCCTAGCATTTTTTTAAGATCATGGTACATGTTAAATTTCAGAATTTGTACCAAACATTCATTCATCCCAAACTTTATTATGCTAGGAAAAACAAATATGAGACTCCCAAAGGTGGTCTAAGGTTTGCAGGATTTAGAGAGCTCATAATCTATGTACCATGTTTCTAGTGTAATTGTTTACAATTTTATTCATACAATTACATGGTACAAAATTCACAACGTGTGATAAATAAATGCATTCAAAAGAGCATAAAAATATCAACACAGATAATATATATATGGACATAAACATGCAAAAGTATATAACAAAAACTTTTGTCATTAAATGGTCACTACACACAAAATTCATGGTTTCCCAGAAAGAAATTCTATTGTTCGTGGGATTTTCTTAAAATTAGCACAACACTTCTGGGTTATTCAAATGCTATGGATTTTCCTTATATCAGCACTAACACTTCTGGGTTGTTCAAATGCTACGATGGCTTCTCCATCTTCAACCCATTCACTTCTCAATTTAAACCATATGCCCAACTAATTCAAAAACATGTTTCGGAAGAACCCAAACAAATAGTCCGACGACGCATTTGACCTTGAGCCTGCTATTTAGCCATGCTACGACTATAGATGCGTCAGCATGTTCAGTCTGCGTACCCCGATGCCGCGTGTAATCATGCATGCAGGCATGCAGCGGATCTTACTCAATTAATCATGCGTTCAATACACAATGACAATATATCAGAATATGTAATACGACTACGTTCAACGTACGTCCGTAGGCGATGCAGATCTTTCCAAATTCGCATCCGGGTAAGCCCCGTGCGGCGGAGCATATGCGAGGTAGGATCTGATCCAGGTCTCTGGTCGTTCAAGGTGAGCATGTCACGAGTTCCGGAGACTCTCGGAGAGGTACTTTTATAGCCACCATATACGGCGTTCAGGCAACGATGGTGAAGTGCTATGCAGTGACACTTGTGGCTCGTGAGTTGTCCAACGAGAAGAAGACATCGTGATGGCCTAGCAGGGTTGTCGTGATACGTTCGGATTCCATCGATCCATGATCTTTACACGGTTACGGCATGTCTTCAGGACATGACATGTTCATAACATGCATATCTTTTGTTTCCATACAAATAGTCACCGTTGCCATATAGCTTCCTTGCGTGGCGCTTAATCAGAGGGTGGAATTTTGTGTGTGTGCACTGATCATGTATGTGTACTAACGTACGCATATATATGTGCTCCGATTACGTACTTCATGTACAAAATAATGCGCACAGAAATTATAGATCGATTCAACAATGAACACAAAGCAATCTGCGAGATTGTATTTCATACCTTGTAGAGGATACCAATTGATCTACGTCACGTGCCGCGTAGGGCAGTGGTTAGTAGATACATACCGCGTAGGGCGTTTGGCATTGTCGTAGACCTGTCTGCTTGATGACGATGGTACACGTCGATGCAGTGCAGATCGGTTGCAAGTAGAGGAAGCAGATCTGTTCCGCTAACAACGTCGGGGACGTCGACGTCGTCGAAGTAGTCGCGGCAGGGATGTCGGCATGGACGTCAACGTCGAGGTCGGCGATGGCTTCAACGGCGATGTCGACGAAGAGCTTGTCGTGCCGATAACGTGTTATATAACATGTTGCCAGCGGTTCGGACCTTCCCCTCTCCGTCTCTCATAATCAACATAGTAGATGAAAGTAGAACAAGTAGACACAAGGTAGGGAGACTATTCTTTATTTCTCTGACAATTGGTCATTACAACATAGAGCTCCTACGTATATATAGTCCTGTCAAGGCCTAAGAGTTTCGGTAAGAGCCCACATACAAACGGACTAGGATTAGGATTCTTCCTTCTCCTTTCCTTCTAGGATAGAGTCCTTATGTTTTACAATAGTTTGCACGGGACGCCTAATTTGCATAGGATCCGTTGCCGATTTAGTTAGTGTTTACCATGCGCATCGAATTTGAAACCGTGGGCGTGATCTCTTTAATTGTGGTCCCATTATGCATTGGACCTCAAGTTAAAAATAGATGAGAATTAGGAAGACGAAATGCCTTTGCACTGTACTCCTATTTGATTTTGAAGCTTATGTGAGTATATATAATGATTCTGATTAGTCAGATATATTCATATTTTTGCCCATGGATGAGACGAAAGTAAAGCACGGGGATGGTAAGGAAAATGAAGAAAGCCGATGTCAATTAACTATTGATTAAATTAATAGTTAGTTATTTATGGCAGAGACACCGGGTTTGACGGTGAATGGGTTGCAGCGATCATGTGAAGCATTTTTTGCTACGATCATGGTCTATTTGTAGCCTCTCCAGAATCCTAGCCTGGGCGACCTTTCTATACAAAACGATTTAGCCTGCTTCCACCAAAGCCAACCCCTGCTTGTTTGGTAGTTTGTGCTATCTAAACCTGGCTAGCAAAAAATGTTGTTTGCTTTGTATAGTCAAATGTTGTTTGCTTTGTATAGTCATCTCTTCTTTGATTTGGTAAGTTTACCCCCTTCTTTGTATAGAGCACGACAGCGGACCTCGCCATCGGCATCGTGCGCACACTGCCACGCGAATCCGTCTCCAGTTGCGCTGAATCTTCGCCAACTGTCGCTCAAGCAAACACCATCTGCGTCTGCTCGCCTCCGGGACTGAACCTCTCGGCTGTTTTTCCTTGAGAAGATTAATTGTCAGCCATGGAGATGACACCACATACCACTGAATGGGTTGGAACATGCCATGCTGCATTTGCCCAGCCTTAAAACTAACACGCTGCCAAAGATCCTCTGCTCCTGCTATTCAAAGGTCTAGTAGCAGGTTGATAGAGGAAGTAGCATGTTGATTGGACTGCATTTGGACAGCCACGAGACTGAATATATATACATGTATTTTCACATATGTACATTCAGTGAGTGCCTCGATCGAGCTAGGAACGCAAATACAATCATGAATTTGGAAATGCTAGAATTCTAATTCGACGAAATCCAAGTCAGTAGGAGCAAATTCCCTCCTCTAAGCACACAGACACGCTGAGCCATAAACATCATCATAACTAGAGGATCCAACAGAGCACGCAGAAGTCATAACTAAAATAGCAACGAATAATGGAAGGGGGAGACAGCCGTACTGGGCTAGCCAGGCCAGCCAAACCAGGCAGACTTTAGCCAGCCAACCAAACAACACCTCTTCTCTAGCGCCTGTATCTCCCGCAATCGAAGTATGTGAGTAAATGTGAATCTGAAGATAAAACCATCTCTTCCGTGAATCTGATACACAAATTTGGCTTGCAAAAATTGAATTGACTAGGACAAAAGCTAATTTGCTTATTTCATACAATACCTAATTATTATTTACCAACCTATATACTCTTTTTATTTTTTACATTCTAAATTGCACCACATGACAGTGCAAAAAAGGATGCTGATTACTAGGGTATTCATCAGTTACTGATATGAAGAGCTTCATACAACAGCTCTGCACCACAAACGAATAGCTCTGCTAATACAAGAAACAGAAAATGCATTAATAATATAATTACGTACTGAAACTACCAAATGAGTGGGTCTGGTTGTTGTTACCAGCAACATAGATGCTAACCCGACGTAGTATTCGGGCTACATGCTGGCATCCTACAACAACAAATAACAATGAATAATGCGCCAAGAGCTTCACCTTGCAAATAGACCTCACAAAATGGGCAGAAATTCACATCATACATCCGGCCTTCACACAACTCCAACAAAGGCTACCGATAAACATGGTGAGAAGAAAATCTATAACCAAATTCAAGAAACATCCATTCACATGGCAAATACATGTCCTCCATTCAGAAAATAGTTCAACAGACCATACTAATAAGATTCATTACCTAACAAATTCACCATTTGATAGGGTATCTAATGTGCAAATTGACGATAGTAATGAGAACCAAAATTTGTATCTAATGTGCAAAAATATTACAAGGATTGACGATAGCAATGAGACTGACACTAATGAGAACCAAAGTTTGTGATAGGTGCCCTTTAGGTGCAATACCTCCTAGTTGTCAATCAACCATTGCACTAGTCCCACATGTGACATGCCAATACCTCCCAGTTGTCAATCAACCATTGCCATTGCTTACTACAGAAAGAAAATTGATATATCATTAATATTAATATGCAAGGTATCATTATCGCCAAAATAAAGCTGCTCAGACATAGATAGCCTTAACAAAATTTGGTTTGCAAAAGTTTATAACCTTCATCACCCTTAACATTAAGGATCGCCTTCTGAAGACAAGGAAGGTGTAGGGGAAATAGCACAAAACATAATCAAGTCAGACTACCAAGCATTAGTTAGTAGTGCCCGGCTAAAACCATTCCGAGTGAAATCCAACAGAAACTCAGCAGACTCTACTTGTCTGTAAATTGCAGATTTGTTTTGAGCACTAGGGCCATACCCACTTTAAAATCATAGGTCTCAGCAATGACAAAATTCTTTTGCACTAATAATCTCCAGTCGTTGTGAATTTTATGATATGGATGTTGAAGCAAGATTTGCTATCTTTCAATCAGATTAAACTTGTGCTTCACATAGTCATACATTTCTATGAATGCCCACACCTTGTTTGTATGGGGTACAAGAGAAGTATGAATAGGATATAGTCTTGGTAAGGAGTTGTTCTCCATCATTTCAAGCAAATGACAAGCGTTGACCTATTATCTAAAGTTTAAACACTCAAAAGCATGCTTAAGCGTTTTGTTGTCGCAGAAATTGAAAATAGTTTTTGGTGTTAGACTAAACAAATGAGTGTATAGAGAGCAAAGAACAATCGACATAGTTCAAATGAATAAGAGTTAGGTCTCTCCACCTTCCCCCTCCCATTATTTTATACGGGAGTTGAGAGGGGAGATTTTCACAATTTCTCCTTCTAGAGCTTGTATTTAGAAAAGTGCATCTAGGGTATGTAAATAGGCCCTAATCATTATCTCACAAGACTCTCGACTGTATGTAATTAGATCTAGAAGAAACTAATGTGGTCCTAACATATAAATCATGGCATTCAACACTATAACATATCGGCCTTCGCTAGTGGTTGCACCGATCATTTGACGGATCCTAATGGTCACTTTTTCGAACATTGAACTAGCTATTAGGAAAGCACCGATCATGTTCGATGCTATAACCGGCGCCCCCGATTTGGCGACGGATGCACCCTTAGTAGCTCAAAAAGAGGTAACAATGGGTTTCAATTGGTGGGGTTATAAATACCCCTTGTGGTCGGCCATGGCCACTCTCTTGGACCCCCTTTAAATTGAGGAACCCTCTTGAGAGCAAAAGAACACAATCCACTCATCTACATCACTCCGGGTCACATTTAATTTGGCGATCGTGAATGGGCATGTGTTCTAATGGTAGGAAAATCAGGTGGGACCCTACCCACCAGGGTTCAGATCCTAGTGTCGCACCTTTATTCTAGATTTTTTTCCAAAATTTTCAGAGTACATGCGTGTGTACACGTTCGGTCCCATGTACTGGAGGCTAGCGCACCTCCCAATCTCTTCTTTGCATGTGGACGTTGCCGCGCACACTGTCGAAGCCGGGAGCTGGCTGCCTAAGCGCAGCGCCCGCTTGGCTGCCAAGAGTCATGCTCGTGCGGCCAAGCCCGATGCTCAAGCCAGGCGTGTGCTCATGAAGAAGCTGGGGTTCGACAACGAGACGGCAAGACCTGATCAGGCGACGTTTGAAGAATTTCAAGAGGCAGCGTTTCAGGTAGGGCTCGCTGGGGAGGCTGATGAAGCTATGGAGATCTTCTTCCATGGTCGTGGTCTGCGCGCGCGCGCCAGATCGTGGCATAGTGTGCCTGCTGCACCCTGTCGCACCGTTGGTTACTTTATGTCAGAAAACATCATGATTTGGAATGTACGCGGCCTCAATAGGCGCGCGCGTAGAGCTGTCGTACGCGAATTCTTGCTGCAGGAACGCGTGTCCGCGCTATGCCTTGTCGAAACAAAACTACATGTACTCTCGGCCAACACGGCCAACGATCTAATGGGATCATCCTTTGATTATGTGTGTTTGCCGTCGGTTGGGGCTTCTGGGGGAGTCATTGTCGCTTGACGTAGGGACGTCTGGACGGTCCTTGACCGTGGCACTAGGCAGTTCTCTGTGACTATTCGCGTCGAGTCGGTCGTCGATGGCGCTGGGCAGTGGGCGTTGTGTGCGGTTTACGGCCCGGTGACGGACGAACTGAAGCCGGTCTTCCTTGATGAGCTTCAGGCAATCCGGAACGACACGGTCGGACCGTTACTCGTCTGTGGTGATTTCAACATGATCTATCAAGCGGCGGATAAAAGCAACGACCGCCTTGACTATCGCGCTATGAGGCACTTCCGTCGGGTCCTAGATGACTGCAGTCTCGATGAGTTATACCTCCATGGTCGGCTTTATACATGGAGCAACGAGAGACGCAACCCCACCCTTGAATGAATCGATCGCGCCTTCGCCTCCGTCGACTGGCTTGATGCTTTCCCGAGCCACCACCTCAGATGTCTGTCGTCGGACAGCTCCGATCACGCACCGTTGCTGTTGCAGCTGTCCACCGTGTCGTGGGCCAAGGCAAGGTTCCGATTTGAAGCGTTATGGGTGAAGCTCCCAGGGTTGCTCCGTCCGGTGCAACAGGAGGCTTTGGCGCCACAGCCCGATGACGACGTCGATTTAGGGGAATGGTGGCTTGCAAGGCGGTCGGGACTGTCCAAGGAGCACAGGAGAGTTTTTGACTCATTGCTGCTGCTCATCAGTTGGACCTTGTGGAAGGAGCGTAACTCGAGAGTTTTTCAGCGAGCGTCGGTGATGACCGCTGCCATTGCCCTTGCTGCTGTGCGGGAGGCTGAGGACTGGGTGACTGCTGGGTTCAGGGCGCTAGGGGAGTTAGTAGTGGTTTGGTCGCAAAACATCAGTGTAATATAAAACCTAAGCAAAACCCAGTAGAATAGGTGTGTTTCGTGTTTAGTGGCCTGATGTTGTGGCACCTTGCCACCAGTGTCTTGCCACTCTTGTATGCTTTGTTTTCTCCCTCTTAATGAAACACGGGTGAAGTCCCGGTCGCGAAAAAAAAAAGTTGTACCCTAAAAAGCGTGTGGAGATCTATTAAATCGACCTAGAGATCATAGCAACCAGCATTGGTTAGGAGGCTTGTTTGCGGTGAACTAGGGCTAGAGCAATTTTCTAACCTACCATTTTATTGTCTAACAAAGATTTCTCTAATGCTTTGAAGGAAGTCTTCATGGGCTATTCACCCTGGCCCTCTAGCCATTTAGATCCTATCGTCGTGGGGACCGGTGGTTCTAGAACTGTGAGTGGACCATCGGCTCTGCACCCATGTATGGTCTAGTAATGGCACATGCTTGACCAATCTAGTTGTAGAATCAGCCCCCCGCTAGTGGAGCTCACAGGTGTTTTCCGCTCATAACCCACACCCCTCCTATTTGGTATGAATTGGTGAGATTTGAGCCCATCTTATCCTTATCCCATATTCGGTTCTTATCCCATTTCAGATATACAAACAAGGGTTATGATATGCGTCTTCCTCTTTTTTAATTCTCGTTGTCCTTTTTTATTGTTAAGAAACTTGTTGCCAGCGGTTAGGACCTTCCCCTCTCCGTCTCTCACGATCAACATGGTAGATGAAAATAGAACAAGTAGACACAAGATGTAGGGAGACTATTCTTTATTTCTCTAAATATTGGTCATTACAACATAGAGCTCCCACGTATATATAGTCCTGCCAAGGTCTAAGAGTTTCAGTAAGAGCCCACATACAAACGGACTAGGATTAGGATTCTTCCTTCTCCTTTCCTTCTAGGATAGAGTCCTTATGTTTTACAACACTCCCCCTTGGGCGATTACCACGATATGCACATGCCTCATTAAAAACTCCATCCAAAAATCCAGTGGAAAAAAACGGTTCTTGAAGAACAGAGTACATCATATTCGTTAATTGAATTGCACATGTTGTCTCATTAAAAACCTTGTGTGAAAAAACTTCAAGTAAAAACTCACATAGGAAAAAAGAGTACTACATTTAACCTTCTTGATCATATATTCTTCAGGATATTTCATAGATATTGATCTTCATGATCTATGCACAAACTTCAATATTTTGGCAAATATGATCTACTTGATCTTTGGATTTTCTAGTGGATAATAACCTTCAAGGTAAATCAAATCAAATTGCTCCCCCTCATAAAGCCATCCTTTGAACTTCATTGTTCAAAATGCACTTTTAAAAAGTTGGCTCATAATTCTTCTATAAATTATATGGGTATAACAAAGAGCAATATTAATTAATACATAAATAACCACTTATTAGTTGTGCAAAACAAATAATTTATCCTTCAAGATAATAGATCCTTTCAGAGGATTATAGGGGTAAATAATTGATATTCAATATCTTCGAGATAGTGCATCAAACTTATACAAGCTTGAATACTTTATTAATTCTTTCTTAGTGGGTTTTAAAACTAAAATCTTCAAGATTCGATAGTACCACTAAATAATAAATTCAGCCTTGCATTTGGCATTTAGGGGATAATTTAAATACCAAAGTCACCATTATTCTTATACCTTCTATGGTATTTAGAGGATATCAATATTTTATTGCCAACTTTACACTTTCTGAGTGTTTGTATGACACCTTAATGGTGTTTAGAATTCCTCATTTTCTTTATCTCTCGGTCTATATTCACTTCAGGGATAAATGGTGTTTCTTCAAGAATTGATTGGTTAATTCTTCATGGATTAGTTCCTTCAAGGATGTTCTCATTCTACTACATGAGAGATTATTAAGTGATACACACAAATGAGATAGTGTTATTCACTATAAAGTCATTCGATGACTATTCTTTCTAGGATATACTCTTCTAGAGTCTTTAATATTCATTAATGAATATATTGTACCTTAGACTTCATAATACTTATATGAGATTTTAATTTTCATATGCTGCAATTTATATTCTTCAGGAATTATATGGATTTTCATAATCCACAAACTAACTGCATATTTCATATTCATTCAATTTCATTTGCCAGAGATATAGCAGAACATTTATTTCTTCTTAGTAGAAGATTCATCCTCAATTGTATTTCTTCACTGAACCGATATAGTCGCTGCAAGCGACTTTGCCATGGACTTTGTTTTTGGATCTGGGTTCTCATAAGAGAAACATTTGCAATTATAGAGGTAGCGTTGTCGACAACTATTATTTTCTCCCAGTATTCTCATAATATGAGATTATTCTGTCTCTTTGTTATTTCCCAAAAATAAGAGATACTTTATTGTTCTGCATATCCAACACTAATGATGTGCGCACTTAGTGTGTTGGATTCCATCTTCACGATGATCCTCTTCATGAGGTGCTAAATCTTATTCATGAGGTGTTCTCTTCATGAGAATGGAGGAGTTTTATTTTATTTCTATTCAATAAGTATACATTAAAACTATAATCCATAGGCGTTCTCATAGATTGTAGCTTGATAGTATACAATAATTAGTTTACTATTAGTAAACAAAACTTCTGGTTTATAACTTCAAGTTACTCCTCTCATTTCAAAATATCTGGCATATGCTCCGCTTCATGCTTCACAAGAGTATTAGTCAAACTATTAGTTGACTTAGTGTGTGATAATATTCCTGCTTCAAGCTTCAAGGAATATTTTCTCTAGATCATTTTCCTTCCGTGGAAATAATATTTGGTATTTAAAATAGGCTTTCTCTCCCCCTAATGCCAATATTAGATCTTTAATAGCATACTTCAAAATAATCCCATATGATGGGCTTTCAATAATTCATATTCATGTATCTCCAACTACAAGCGGATGCCCATTCATGTTTGCTATGATGAAATTTATGGGAAATATTCACGCACATATTTAAACATGGGGGTTATTCTATATTATATGCAGTGAGCTAGAATACACATAGTGCACGAATGTTCAACATTCCTTTAAACTCAGGGATGTTCTCCCCCTGATGTGCACATAGTATAGTTTAGAACAAACTATTTCATTGTCTAGCTTCTTTATTATTTAGCCAAAATAATTGATCCAAGTACTCATACATTAAAAACAAAGTAGACACAAGGTAGGGAGACTATTTTTTATTTCTCTGAATATTGGTCATTACAACATAGAGCTCCCACGTATATATAGTCCTGCCAAGGTCTAAGAGTTTCGGTAAAAGCCCACATACAAACGGACTAGGATTAGGATTCTTCCTTCTCCTTTCCTTCTAGGATAGAGTCCTTATGTTTTACAACATTTATAACCCAAATGCTACCTAACCTTTTCACTCACACAACTCGCTATTGCTTGTTGGGTCTATTTGGCAGGGTTGTGGCTCCAACAAAAATAGATGTGACTCTGGCTTCTTTAAAGGAGTAACTTTGTAATGTGAGCCCATTGTGGCCTTGTTCATCGTCTTTTGGCAACCTCATGGCGGCATGTGAGTTGGTGGCCGCCTCCAAGACGTCGGTTGCCTTTATAGGCCTTGGTGCCCGTGATCTCAATCCCAAGTTGTGGGCCGCCGATGATTTGGCCAACCTCTGGGACTAAGGCCTTGTTTAGTTCACTCCAAACTCCCAACTTTGGCACTATGCAAAAAGAAGATTCTCTGTCATATCAAACTTGTGGTACATGCATGGAGTACTAAATATAGATGAAATCAAAAACTAATTGCACAATTTTGTTGTACTTTGTGAGATGAATCTTTTGAGTCTAATTAATCAATATTTGGACAATATTTTATAAATATAAACGAAATTGCTACAGTGCGCTACAGTGTGTGAATGCCTGAATTTGGCATGCCAAATTCGGGATCTAAACAAGGCCTAAGGCTGGGACCGTGCGCCCTATCCTATACTAGGTGAGGTCATACAGCTATCCTGCCGGTCCGTATTTAGACAGTGGAGCTTTGTGTCGGCTATCACCGTCTGGGAGTGGGTGAAAGCTCCGGTTTGGTTTTGGTAATTAATGACACTCAACATTGCTAATGCTTTGCTCTAAATGTGGTTGGACACATAGCAACATGACGGTGGATGATGGAGTGTGGTGATCGCGGTGATAAACATGGTGGACATGTGAAGTGATCGTGCTCCGACGGAGGCCCATGGAGATCAAGGCGAAGGTATACTTGATAGGGCTTTCCGGTTTGGTGGTCAAGACACTTAGCGAGTGTGACCACATTTAGGATCGATAACCGACTATCAAGAGGGGTTTCCTCGATTCATTCGCGGTCCTAAGTGCCTCTAGGTTTGACTCGGCATGATGCATGAGAGGCTAACTAGAGTGCTAACACTTGTCGACGTGATCATGAGATGATACGCTAACTCCGGTGCTTGAGAAGTGATCTACACTGCGGGAGTTGGCACCCAAGACAAGTGGTTTGGTCATTGGATCGAAGACGGCGCGACAACGACGACTTTGTGCCAAGTCCGGTCTCCTAACACGCGTCGGACGCGTCCTGTGGGCGGCGTCGGACGTAGAGCTGGAGGGCCGGACACGGAACAAAAAGGCCAGAGCGTGGCTGCAGCGGCGGACGTGGAGTATGGAAGCGCTGGACGCGTTCGAACGTCGTCGGACGCTACCCAGAGCCGGTCTCTGGTTGCGCGAGCGCCGGACGCGACGTCTGGGCGAGCGCCGGACGCGTCCGGGTGGCGCCGGATGCTACCCAGAGAGGGTCGCGGGGCTGCTCGACCGCCGGACGCGTCCGGGTGAAGGCACCGGATGCACGTTGAAGGAGGGCGCCGGACGCGGTGACGTCATCAAGTTTGAAGCTCCAACGGCTACTCGCGCGCGGACGAAGTAGGCGCCGGACGCGTCCGGCGGCCTGGAGCGGACGTGTTCGGCGCGTGTGTTTGGCCTGCCCGAGGGGGGCAACGGCTCTATTTGTGGCTTGGGCTATAAATAGAGCATGTGACGGTTTGGGGAGGGTCTCTTGGCCATTTCTTTCATTCCTGAGCATTCTTGAGCAAGAGATTCCCTCTCCCACTCATCTCTTTGATTCTTGAGCATCTCTTGTGAGATTTGAGTGAGGATTCAAGTGCATTGCATTGAGAGTTGCATCTAGAGGCACTTGTTCATCGAGTGAACTGCGGATTCTTGTTACTCTTCGGTGATTCCCGTCACCTTAGACGGTTTGGAGCAGCGGGTGGTGGTTGAGCTCGACTTGGTGATTGTTCGAGGCCACACCGGGTTCTTGTGAGGGGTTCTTGATCCTTCCCCGCGGGAGTTCGCGAAAGGATACTCTAATGGATTTCTCGCGGCTTGTGGATCCTTGTCTTGTGTGGAGATTGCGGCTCCCCATTGGGGTCTTTGGCACCGAGCCAATTGAGCGGGCAACTCACCAAGCAAGTGCATCGCCACAACGAGGACTAGCTTGCCAGGAAGCAAGTGAACCTCGGTAAAAAATCATTGTGTCGAATTGTGATTGCCGAGGCTTCGACCTACTTGTGCTTGTGCTTGAGCTCTCTAGGTGATTGGCAACTACACCGGTGATTGGCCATCTTCTACTCTTCGCGGCGGTATAAACTTCCATCATCTCTTTACCTTTCGCAAAGTAGAATTGCTTGTTGTGGTCGGTCGGGAACCACTCTTTGAGTAGTTTAAATCCCGTGGGTAGAATTGCTTATTGTGGTCGGTCGGGAACCACTCATTGTGTAGAGTAAATCCCGTGGGTAGAATTGCTTGGTCGGTATTGGTGAACCGACATTGTGTAGTTTGATCACCGTGGTTGATCGTGCAATTGTTTTGAGTAGCCTTGTTTTGGTTAGAACGACTTGCATAGAGTAGTCGAAGCCTTAGCTTTGCAATTGTGCTGCCTTGCTATCTAATTGGGTTGTCTAGTGTTCTTGCTAGAATTTTATTAGGCTATTCACCCCCTCCTCTAGCCATTGTGACCTTTCACATGGTATCGGAGCCGGGCACCGTTTGATTGAGTTGGATTAACATCCTACGGTGAAGCAATGGCATTGGTTTTGCATATCAACAACACCAAGAAGGCACCATCGTTTCGTGGCGATGACTATGCCAAGTTGAAGCTTAAGATGAAGTGTCATCTCAAGTTAATCAACCTTGAGGTGTGGAAAGTGGTGGAAACCAAGTTTGAGCTTGTTGAGGGTGCGGTGCCAACACCGGCCGAAGAGAAGAAGCAACAAGCCAATGATGTTGCCGTGAGTGCTTTCCATGAGGCGCTTGATGATAAAGCTTTTGAGCTCATCAAGAACCTTGAGGTGGCTCATGACATTTGGAAGAAGCTAGAAGAAGCTTATGAGGGCACCGAAAGTGTCAAGACCGCAAGAGCCTACATGTTGCAAGAGAAGTTTGCAAGCTTCTCAATGAAGGAGGATGAGAGTGTGCCGGAGATGTTCCATAGGCTCCAATTCATTATCAATGAGCTTAAGGGACTTGGAGAAGAGATCAAAGATACACAATTCTCCACCAAGTTCATGAGGTGTCTTCCCAAGAGGTTTGACATGTTGAAGACCGTCATGGTGAAGACAACCATGAGGGAGAAGCCAACTCCCAACCAAGTCCTTCAAGAGATCATGGCCGATGATGAGTTTAGAGAAGATCATGAGAAGGAAGAGTTGATGAACAAGAAGAAGAAGGAGAATGAGAAGAAGGATGATGACAAGAAGAGTGTGGCATTCAAGGCCACATCATCCAAGAGCAAGGGCAAGAAGAAGAAGAAAGAGTCTTCAAGTGAAGATGAGCCATGCTCTAGCTCAAGTGAACAAGAAGAAGAAATGAATGAGCAAATGGCACTTCTTGTGAAGAAGATGGGGAAGCTCATGAAGAAGGGGTACCGGTCCAAGGGCAAGAGAAGCTCATCCAAGTCTAGTGACCGTCCCATGAAGTGTTTTCGGTGCAATGGCAAGGATCATCTCATTGCCAAGTGTCCCTATGCAAGTGATGATGAAGATGCCATGAGAAAGGAGAGGAAGAAGCAAGAGAAGAAGGAGGAGAAAGACTCCTCCCACCACAAGAAGAAGGGTGAATCTCATGTGGCAACTTGGGAGAGTGATTCATCTTCCTCAAGTGATGATGATGATGACTCCAAGAAGAAGAAGAAGAAGGGGCACGCAAGCATTGCCATTCAAGAGAAGCTTTCTCTATTTGGTGCTCCATCATCTTGCTTCATGGCCAAGGCCACTAAGGTAAAACCTCCACCCGATAGTGATGATGAGAGTGATGATGATGATGAGACCACAAAAGAAGAACTCTTTGTCATGCTTGAGGATTGCAAGGGCGTTTTCAATGACTCTAGGAAGGAATGTAGGGGCTTGCGCAAGGATAAACAAAACCTTGAGCAAGAACTTATGGAGTTGAGGGCCTCTTATGATAGTCTAAAGGAAGACCATAAGAAGTGTTGGCATTTCTTAACGCAATCACTAGAATTGTTACATCCCAGTGGTCACGCCAAGAAACGCCAGGGTTGATAGTCGTGTTCTAAAGATATTATCCACAAACGCACGGATCTATCATTGTAGCATTTTACCCGGGGAGTATTCTCAGGGTATCGTTATTTATATTTCCCGTAGGAAGGCATGGTGTAGAGGTGTCTAAACATGGATATGGATACTTGACTTCATCATCGAAATGTGATTCTAGTACTATACAGGGGTAAGTATAATGGTTTTGCAAGATAGTGGACACACATTTGGCCAAACTCAAGGATAAAGTATAAAAGAAAGAATAAACGAATGAATGAATAAAGAATAAACCTAAGCGGAGCAGGTAGGTCATTCATAGCAATGTCATGAACAGCTAAGTCATAGCAATGTCATGAACAGCTAAGTCATATAGTCTACAGGGTTAGAGATAAGTCAGAGCCTAAAGTAACAGGGAGACCCCCGCAGCTGGTCTGCCAGCCGATAGAGGCATTTATGAACTCCTACACGACATACGGACGTGGGGGATTACAAGGGACGGACAGGGTTGTCACCACCTGCCGCCTACCCCTCAACCGTGGCATGCCGTCATATTCGAAGGCTCTCTCGTATCCGGACACCATGTCCGCATATCCGAGAACTACCTATATTCCCCGCGGACTCCCACCCTACGGATGGACGAGCTAGAACATAGGCAAACCCGAAGGAACGACGAACCGTTACTCCATTCCCATCAAGACCTCTAATCCTATAAATCATATGAACAACGAAGAACATGCTAAGAAATGATCATAAGAACTTTGGTCTAGTTCATATGAATCAGGTTTAGCAAGAACGCAACTATACTCTAGTTCATGAACAAAGCTACATAATAAGAATAAGAACTTGAAGTAGGAAGAACACTCCATAGTATATGACCAAGTGATGAATCTTCTTCCTAGGAGACAAGCCCTCCTTGATAGCTCAACCTAGCTCCTAAGCTACTAGACTAGGCTAGAGAACAAGAGTAGAGGAGAATGGCTCAAATGAATGTGTGTTGGAAAAGCTTGATTCTCCCCTTTTATATGTTGAGCAGGTCGGTTCAAGGGCAAATATGGAAGGAACACCTGTGCACCGCCCTCCTTCGCATTGATGGAACTGCCTCCAGGAAGCAGGGCCCACCTAGCAGTCTGGGGGGCGCGAGCACGCCCCGGGCGCGAGCGCGCCAGGTTGGAGCCGCCCCCAACCGACTTTGGCCGGTGGGTCCCTCCTGTCAGGTATGTCGAGGTGGTGTGGTGTTTCGGCCCATTTCAGCTCTGGTTGGGCCTGTCTCCTCCTTGTGCCTCTTTTACGCTTTGCCGGAAAGCGCCTTTTCTCTGTAAAAATCCCCTATACTTGGTGTATTTCCTGTAAACGTTGCTAAACTCCAGGTACAAGTGGAATTCGGTTAATAGAACAAGTATATGCGTATAAGAACATGTATTTCTCCCTTTTCTATCTTAAGTTGGCGGTAAAAATGTGTCGATAAGGACCGCCAACAAGATTCCCCAAGCTTACCCTTTGCTCGTCCCGAGCAAAGTTGGGCTTTTTGGGTTGTTGATCAGGAGCTGCTTCTATGCCGATCGTATTTCTAATATACCATAGTTATACGCATGTTCTCCACTGAATTTGAATAAACCGGCATTTCTATCCATCCTTTTATTATCTCACTCCAATGGGGCTTTTTGGCTCCCAAGTCTTGGGCGATTGCAAGGTAGAACAGCACCACAGCCTGTGCTTATCATTCGTCCAAAGCTTGACTATTCTTCCGGAGGTTTTATGAATTTTCTAAAATAAATCCTAAGTTCCTCAAATGATTCTCTCGATCACTCAATGTGTATAGCAACCTCACCAAAGGCATTTTGAATTTCTGCCTTCTACCTACCACTAAAAAGCTGAAAGTGGAGTTTTGGGCAGGTATGTAAGTAGGCATACTTGTATCACATATATTGTAAGGTCAAGGATCGAACCTTACGGAGATTAAGCCATACACCTTGATTGAGATGTGCAAGTGTGTGGGATGGAAAAATGGTTCCTAACTTTTGGATGTTTTTTGTGTACTCCATGCATCATGTCTCTCTTTTATTTGAATGATGATGATGATAATGGAAGAGTATGGGCTATGAATGAAACAACTTTATTTCTTTTTCTTTTTCTCTCTTTTTCTCTCTGTTTTTTTGAACGGGGATCTAAAGATTTTCCCGTTGAGTTATTGCACTATCATAACCTTCTTTCCTTCCTTTGCTTTCTTTCTCTTTTTTTTTGAATGAATGAATAGCCCATCTCTGACGAATGATTAATGAAAATGGAGAGAGACGTAATGATGAAAATGCAAGGAGTACTTTTTGGTGGCTAATGAATGTGCGATCCTCAGGATAAGTATCGGCATTTTTATTTGGTGGAAAGGTGGTGCGCAACTCTCAGTGTAAGAGTTGGCGGATGGAAAGGGGTGCATGTTGTGCGCAACTCTCAGTGTAAGAGTCATAGCGGTGGCTATAGTACCATATCATACCCAGCAATAACTTAGACAAGAAAACACAAGTGCTCCCACTAAGAACAAGTTTTTTTTAAGGATGAGACATTTCTAGCCGATAGACCCAAATCTAGAGAAAACAATGTTTATAACTAGGTACAAAGAAACAAGAGACAGAGCAACCTCATCATTTCAACAAGGGTGAACTACACATTTTTACAGCACATACTAAGAGGCACAGGAATAAAAATATTTTTGGTTTTTTTTGCATATGCATGAGAACAGGAATTAAACATGCTAAGAAAAAATAAAATTACTTGGAAAGTAAATATGCAATGCACCTTTGGGGGTCCTCCCCCAAGCTAGCATGAAGCTCACTGTCCAGGGTGATATCCCATGAACCTCCAGAACTCCTCATGTTGAGCCTGGTCGTGCTGCATCTGTGCACTCAAGCCGTCCCACCTTTGATCCATATGTGCCTGCCAATCATGGGTCTCCTGCACAAAGGAAGTGAGAGAGTGCTGTATTTCACCTGTCTGGATCTGCAGCTCTCCGATGCGGGTGCCGAGAGCTTCTATCTCGGGGTTATGTCGGGGCTGGACTGGTGGTGGAGCATCTTCGTATTGCTGCCTATGGCGCTCCCACTCGTCCATGCCCACCTCGGCCCACGCATCTATGGTTGGCGCGGGAGGTACAAACTGGTCCCAGCTCCCGCTGCCCTGTGGAGCGTACCCCGTGTAGTCATGGTAGGGGGTCCATCCATGGTGTTGCTCAGGCTGCGAGGAACTGGGGCCTGCTTCGTCCTCCACCCTGCCTCGTCGTGTTCTGCTGGTGAGTTCTTCCCTGTGAATATCTTCAGCAGTCTTGAGCACAAAGGTTAGTGACTGACAATTACACAAATAGTAATCCGGGTTAGGTAATCGGATCCTATTTTCGTAGCCAGGGAAAAAGAAGAAAAGCTCATCCTTTGTGCCATGGGTAGTCAACATGTGCCCCTGGATCAGAGTGGTCAAATCATAGATGGGTCGAGGAATAGGAATGTACTCAACAACCTCACCCTCCAAAATACCCATCGAACTGGCTACACGAGTGACCAGAGAGGTGCACAAAACCGGGTACTTGTTGCAAACTATGTCTTGCCAATGATGAACGATCTCCCTCACGGGTGATACCTTGATTTTCTTGACAATGGCATAGAGCAACTTAAGTTCGGCCATGCGTACCCATCTAACCACACTAGTGGGGAAGAAAACCATGGACATCCAACGATGCATAAATCTCAAAGTGGGATGATGGATTTGGGTGTTCTGGGGTTTGAAAGATCGGAACTCAACCCTCCCGAAATCTCTTCCCAAAACTTGTTTCGATCAAAACCGATGGTGGCAAAGTCAAGATCGAGGAAGCATCTTCGGTTAAAACCCAAATGAACACTAAGTTCCTTCCAAGTAAGCTCATGCTCCTCGTTGAACAAGCGAAAAATCACACCATCGTCGGTTTCTTGCAAGGTGCTTTGAGGAACCGTATGGTTAGGAGGCGTGAACCTTGTTCCTCGATGGGTTCAACATCCTCCCAACCAACGAGACCTCCACACAAGATCGAATTCATCATCCATACCTATGTGGTGGAGGAGGTTGGAGTCGTAGGCTTGCGTGTGGAGGAAGAGACGATCCTTGAGGTGGAAGTAGGCTTGCATCTCCCGACCTTCTTCCAGGTCGAGGTACAACTTGTCCTCCTCATTCATGACTTGCTCTTGTGGCGCTTCCGGTGCCACCTCTTCCTCTCCGGCTCCTTCAACTTCCTCGGGCTGCTGCTCTTCCACGGGGGCCTCGGTAACTTGAGAGCTTGACTCGCCGAGGCGACGCTTGGAGCGTCTCCTAAGCAAACTCCCGATTCCTGCCATGGCTCAAGAGTAGAGAGAGCTTTCTTGGGTATGAAGGGTTAGTAGAGAATGAACTTCTACACCCAAAAGTGCTCTTGCTACTTGCTCTACACAAAATATATTGGAAAAATTGCTTGAAGAATGAAGTGGGGAAGTGAGAGGAGTGAAAGTGAGTGAGTGTGAGAGGGGTGGAGCTCCACCGCCGGCTCCTCCTCTATTTATAGGCCAAGCACCAGCCCAAGGGGGAGGGAGCAATGGCTCCTAGCCGTTGGCGCCCTGACCGGGTGGCGTAGCCGCCACGGGCGCGGCCGCGCCCTCGACGCGGCGCCCTTTGGCGGTAGCTCCCAATGGCCATTTCAAAAATGTGGCCGTTGGGGGTTGATGTCCTGGCCCAAATATTCCCCAAATTTTGAATTTCCAACAAATTTTGGTCAAAAACATTTTTTTGAAAATTATTTTAAAAATAATTTTTAATAACGAAAAAACTTATTCCTTCTAACTAACTAATTTTCAGAATTTTTGGGATAAAAAAGTTTTGAAAATAAATTTTATTTTATTTGCTCACTAAAAAGTGAGTGCAAAGAAAATACTTTTATAAAATAAATAAATATTTTGTAAATAAAGGAAGATTTTTTTCGAGATAACGCGGTTTACACGTCGGCCGGGGCTCACCAATTTTTAAGTCCGTTGAGCGGGACTTCCTCCCTCATTAATTGTTGCTTGATGATTCACCTGGCCCGGGAGAAGTGGGTCCAGATTTCTTTGCCCTAGTCCCGGGTTGACGCTTCTTTGGCGAGTTCTTCTTTATTTCTACTAGCTTGGGATAGCCATTGAATCGAAGGTTGATCACCTTCTGCTTAAAGTGGAAGCTGGCTATTCCTTTCCCAACATACAGTGCTGCCTTGGTGGTGAAGAGGAATGGTCAACCGAGGATGAGTGGTCTTTCTTCTGTGTCCCCTGTGTTGAGGATGACGAAATCCACTGGGACGTATTCATCCTGGATCCTAATTAGGATATCCTTTGCTATCCCCTCGGGCTGTGTGATAGTCCGATCTGTCATCTGCATCATAAATGCTGGTGGGGACAGAGGTCCTCCCAACACTTTCTCATATGTTGCCTTGGACATCATGTTGACACTTGCTCCGAGGTCGCAATAGGCATTATCAATGGTGTGTGGGCCTATTGCGATGGTGATAGTCGATCGGCCAGGATCTCCCTTCTTTTCCAAGACAAAGCCCCAACTGGGACATGGCTTACCAGGCCATGTCGAGATCATATTAACTGTTTCTAGTGAGATCTCGGGCTGCCCGGGTATTCCTCCTGAGCCACTATTGCTTGGGAGAGATGCAGCTATCTGGGCTAACTGGGTTTCTATCATTTTGTTGAAGCCCAGCTGATCTCTAACGGCAGAAGATAAGCCCTCTATCTTATCATTGATGCTTCCAAGAATTTTATCATTGTCAAGCATCTTTTGGTCAGATTTTCATTGATCTTGGCTTGCCCAAGGACTAGGTCTTTGAATGAAGGCTGATTTGAATTATAATTGGAGTTATAATTCGAATTACCTTGGAATGGTGGTCGAGTATAGCCACTGTTTCCTCCTTGTTGTTGGCGGAACCCGTTATTGATGTAGGCTGCTTCTTCACGGGTCTCAGGGCAGTCACCTCCTGAGTGGCCAACATTACCACAGACTTCGCAAGTCATGCGAGAGTCCATGGTTTTGATGGAGTCGGGCGTGCTAACTGTAGCACGTTCCTCCATCTTCTTGAGGAGTAGCTCTATCTTGGTGGCAAGCATATCAGTCTCCTTGACTGTGTGCATGCCCTTCTGTTGCTTGGTTGGGGTCCTATCTTCCCCCCAAGCTTGATTTTTCCCCATTTTGTTGACTAAAGCCGTAGCTTTGTCAACTGTGAGTGATCGGAATGCTCCTCCAGCAGCGGCATCAAGGTGCCCTTTTGACATGGGTGTTAACCCATTGTAGAAGTTTTGGAGCACCAGCCACTCCTCCATCCCGTGATGAGGACAATCTTGAATATAATCTTGAAGTCTCTCCCACGCTTCAGAGATGGGTTCGTGCTGTGTTTGCTGGAAGTTGGTAATTCTTCCTCTTAGGGCATTTGTTTTGCCCATGGGGAAGAATTTGGCGAGGAATGCCGTGGAACACTTGTTCCACGTGCTCACTGCTTCTCTATCCTTGTAGAACCACTATTTTGCCTTCCCTGAGAGGGAGAAGGGAAACAGACGGAGCTTGATAACGTCAGCGGATACGTCCTTGATGATGACTGTGTCACAAAGCTCCATGAAGCGTTGCAAATGAGCATTTGCATCCTCATTGGGTAGTCCAGAGAATGGACTAGATTGCACCATCGTGATGAGTCCAGTCCTGAGCTCAAAGTTCTTCTCTGCTGCATCGACAATGGGCCCCGTGGGCACATGGGAAACAGTGGGAGCTGAGAACTCGCGGATTGACTTCTGGGCCATCTTTGATGGTGTGGATGGTACTGGTTCAACTGTCAGCGGAGCTGCCTCTGGATTCGTATCAAAATTCTGGCAAATGAACCAGTCCTGCACTATCCTATTTTCATCCACAACAGACGAAAACATGAAAGTTAGCCTGCATAAACTATGTCCATTTCTAATGAAGTCAATTCATATCCATGTTTATGCTAGTTTCTTTTCAACCAATGCCTTCCCCGGCAACGGCGCCAGAAATGCTTGTTGGCATTTCTTAACGCAATCACTAGAATTGTTACATCCCAGTGGTCACGCCAAGAAACGCCAGGGTTGATAGTCGTGTTCTAAAGATATTATCCGCAAGCACACGGATCTATCATTGTAGCATTTCACCCGGGGAGTATTCTCAGGGTATCGTTATTTATATTTCCCGTAGGAAGGCATGGTGTAGAGGTGTCTAAACATGGATATGGATACTTGACTTCATGTCATCGAAATGTGACTCTAGTACTATACAGGGGTAAGTATAATGGTTTTGCAAGATAGTGGACACACATTTGGCCAAACTCAAGGATAAAGTATAAAAGAAAGAATAAACGAATGAATGAATAAAGAATAAACCTAAGTGGAGCAGGTAGGTCATTCATAGCAATGTCATGAACAGCTAAGTCATATAGTCTATAGGGTTAGAGATAAGTCAGAGCCTAAAGTAATAGGGAGACCCCCGCAGCTGGTCTGCCAGCCGATAGAGGCATTTACGAACTCCTACACGACATACGGACGTGGGGGATTACAAGGGACGGACAGGGCTGTCACCACCTGCCGCCTACCCCTCAACCGTGGCAGCCGTCATATTCGAAGGCTCTCTCGTATCCGGACACCATGTCCGCATATCCAAGAACTACCTATATTCCCCGCGGACTCCCACCCTACGGATGGACGAGCTAGAACATAGGCAAACCCGAAGGAACGACGAACCGTTACTCCATTCCCATCAAGACCTCTAATCCTATAAATCATATGAACAACGAAGAACAATGAAGAACATGTTAAGAAATGATCATAAGAACTTTGGTCTAGTTCATATGAATCAGGTTTAGCAAGAACACAACTATACTCTAGTTCATGAACAAAGCTACATAATAAGAATAAGAACTTGAAGTAGGAAGAACACTCCATAGTATATTACCAAGTGATGAATCTTCTTCCTAGGAGACAAGCCCTCCTTGATAGCTCAACCTAGCTCCTAAGCTACTAGACTAGGCTAGAGAACAAGAGTAGAGGAGAATGGCTCAAATGAATGTGTGTGTTGGAAAAGCTTGATTCTCCCCTTTTATATGTTGAGCAGGTCGGTTCAAGGGCAAATATGGAAGGAACACCTGCGCACCGCCCTCCTTCGCATTGATGGAACTGCCTCCAGGAAGCAGGGCTCACCTGGCAGTCTGGGGGGCGCGAGCGCGCCCCTGGCACGAGCGCGCTAGGTTGGAGCTGCCCCCAACCGACTTTGGCCGGTGGGTCCCTCCTGTCAGGTATGTCGAGGTGGTGTGGTGTTTCGGCCCATTTCAGCTCTGGTTGGGCTTGTCTCCTCCTTGTGCCTCTTTTACGCTTTGCCGGAAAGCGCCTTTTCTCTGTAAAAATCCCCTGTACTTGGTGTATTTCCTGTAAACGTTGCTAAACTCCAGGTACAAGTGGAATTCGGTTAATAGCACAAGTATATACGTATAAGAACATGTATTTCTCCCTTTTCTATCTTAATTTGGCGGTAAAAATGTGTCGATAAGGACCGCCAACAAGAAGCTAGAGATTGCTCACTCCAAGTGTTGGCGTTTCTTAGCGTGTGCAGCCAAATCCGCAAGTGCACGGAAATCACCGTTATAGCACTTCACCCGGTGAGTAATCGGGTATCGTATTTCTTTCACGAAGAATGGCTTGTGAGTTATTTCTAAATAGAGGTTGCCCAGAGATGGAGTAGGATAGCTTAGGTAATGAGGTTTTCTAGGGTAATGGGCCTAAGAGATGGCTAAACTCGTTGCTATATTTCTTACTTCGGGCACCGGATCGCACCTGGTCTGCCAAGTGATGCCGGCCTGTAGCTCTATGCCGTAGCCGGACGTGGGGGATTACAAGGGACGGACAGGGCTATCACCACCTGCCGCCTACCACCTCAACCGTGGACTACAAGGCAAACGAAGGTAGGTCCTAGCCTAGACACCACGTCTATGCTAGTCGCTACAACTCTAGCGGTGATCAGGAGCTCCCGTCTCTATCAGGGGTCCTCTTACTAGAGCTTCCGTCACAGGGACGAACGACGAACCCGCAAGAAGATAACAAGCAAGAATAACTTACTCAAAGGTATTACCGAAAGATAAACACGATGTCTTACTTCAAATAGCAAGACGTCGTAGAGGTACAAGCGAGGAGGGAGCCGACAAATCCGGCACTCCGCCCCGTGGAAGACTAGCTTCCCGAGAGCTCTCTTGGAGAGATGCTCTACTCTTGCTCCTCTCTCACTCCTTACTTCTATTCTAGTTAGGCTAGGTAGAGTGGCTCTACTCTCTCTATAGTACACTTGTAGAATGGAGGTGTGGTGAAGAGTGAGAACTAAAATGAATAGTGAATTGTTGTTGAAGGAGGAGGCTTGCCCATGTTTATATAGGGGTGGGATGGTCGGTTTCCACAGGGCAAATGTCGAAAACACCCCCGAACCGACCATCAGAGGCGGCAACCGAACCGACCAACCAAAGCTGGGCCCGGGCCGCGCTCAAACGGGCGCGCGCGCGCGTGGCTGGGCCCCGCCGGCCTTCAGCTTTGGTCGGTTGCCTCCTTGTTGGGCCCCTGGTCGGCCCATGCTGGTGATTCTGATTGCCTTGGCCTCGAATTTGGATTTCTCCTCTTTTTCTCTTGTTTGCTTGGACCAAAAATAAAAGGTGTTTTTACACAAGTGTTTTTCTTCATGTCTTGGTCCATTTTGGGTGTATTTCAGATATGTCCTGCAAAACAAAGAATCTGCACCACACTGTGGAAATAGTTAGAGTAGAGCCCTATTCTAGGTGAAAATTAGTGTTGCCTAGACTAAAGTTGGCGGGGTTAGAAATGAGTTAAGCACCACCAACAACTCCCCCACACTTAGCTCTTTGCTCGTCCTCGAGTAAAGGATGAAGAACTAGGTGGTTGTATTCTCCCAAGAGTTGATCTGCATACAGATTATTCCGAGCTTTTCCTGCATTTGTGAACATTCATGGTGGCTACCAAGTTATCTTACTGCTATTGAAGGAGGAATAGCTTGAAATCAAGTCAACTCACACTACCCATGCTTCGAGACTTGGGGTTTTTAGTATTTTTGCAAAGATAGCCTTAGCTCCTCATATGATGCTCTCAAGTCGCTTTTTTTCAGGTGGCTAATCCTATCCAGGTGTTCTTGATCATCCTACCACTACAGGCTGATTTGTGGAGTTTTGGGTATGGATGATAAACAGAGTTTCAATGTCAAGCCAGCTGGATGTCATGAAGAGAAGGCCATATCCCTAGATGATGCAAGTGTAAGTGCAAGTATAAAAAAATATTTGTGGACTCCTGATCATGCTTCCTCTCTTATTGAAGAGAAAACTGTAAGAAGGTATGGACTTTGAAGAATAAATCTAAAGCTTGCCTTAACTCTCTTTCTTCTTTTTTTTCTTTTTTTTCTTTCTTCTCTTTTTTTTATCTTAAGACCTTGGAGAAAAATAACTCTTCCTTATTTGTGATCTAAGCTTCTTTTTGTAGGATCTTTCCAATAACAGTCCATACCTTTCTTTGAATAAATGATGGAGAGAGATGCATGATTTTGACAGGAGTATTTTGGTGGAAGAGGGAGAAGGCGTGGAATATATGTGCACAATTCTCAGTGTAAGAAATGAGCATTTTTGGTGGAAAGGTGGGTGCATATGATGCGCGACTTTCAATGTGAGAGTCGGCATATTTATTTGGTGGGCGAATGTTGTGCGCAGCTCTCAGTGTGAGAGTCGGCGTGTTTATTTGGTGGGTGAATGCAATGATCTTGGGGATAAGGCCATCTCTAGCAAGAATCTCAAGACTTGACATTGCTAAAAGTGGCTAAAACAGGTTTTGCATAAGTGAAAGGTAGAAATTTGGCTCTGGTAGGACATAGCACTTATCACACGAGGAGCAGTTGCTAAAAAGGTTGTGATTTTTTTTTTGCATAAAAATACCCAAGTCCATTGCACGAGTTGGTAAGCCTCATATCATTCTACTATCACCTGCCAATAACTTAGATAAAACATGGGGTCCCTATTGCACAGGTTGTTCACACAATCAAGATAGCAAGGAATAAAAGGTATCCAACTCGTTTCTCGATTGGTGAAAATAGGAGATGGAGTTTGCAACATTTTTAGTTTTATTTATTTTATTTTTAGTAATAAAGAGAATTAGCAGGGAGTGAGAGGGCGCGCAAACTTGTATTTTTGTCATGTCGAAAATCTTTGCACGTCAAGGAGCGAGGTGCCTCCCCCACACTTGTTTTTGTACCTGTCTTTCTCTTAAAATGCACACAAAAACAAGTGGAGACAAGATACAATATATATAATAATAAATATTTCATTGATAATCAAAGCTTGATACAAAAGGCACACTTAGGGAATTAAAATTTGAATGGGAAAAACGTGCGTGTGCCGAGCTGCATGTGGGAACTCTACTGCGGTGGGTTGCACGCATATTTGTTCTGGAGTGTGCGCACTACCCTGTCAAGCTTAGTGGAGAAACTGCGGCGTAAGTCCCTCACTTTCTTGACCAAGTCAAGGTGCCTGAGGTCCCTAGTTCCTATCTCAGATTCCATCTCAGCCGCGATGTCGTAGAGCCCGTTTAGGCGACTATTGAGGAAAGCTAAAGTGGGAATTCTCGGCTGAGGTTCGCCATTTTTGTCCTTAGCAGGAGCTTTTCCAAGATTCTTCCTAGGGACTCATGGAGAGAGGCCCGAGGATGCTCCTACTGGCCTAGGGGCGGCCCTTTTAGCGGGGTTTGGTATGACCCCTTTTCCACGGCCGCCGTTAGGCAGGTCTACACCTACAGCGATCTTTGAAGGACTGCTCGCAGCCGTACGGTAGGACGAAGTGCCATTGGAGAGTGGTGCTGACGAAGGCTTGCTTGCCGTTCCCGTCTTGGAGAGGTTGGACTTGAGGCGGATCGCCCCCGTGGTCGGCCTTCTTGTAGGTGCGGCCTTCACCTTGGCACCGGGCGGAGGTCTTGATCTTGCTGTTGACCTCATGCTGTCCCCATGGCTGGACCCGCCGCTCCATGGTGCTAGTGTGGCTATAGGCTCAATATCCATGGCCTCTCTCTCTAGGTCTCTTGGGTGAAGGAGGGAGCCTCGCTATTAGGAGTGCGAGCGGAGTTGTAGAGGGCTAGAATATGGCTCGCCATTGGCGCTAAAAGCTTGGCACCCTTGCTGGTGTGGAGAGGGAGAGGGAGGTAGAAGACAATGCTTTGTCTTGGTGTAAAGAGAATGAGAGGTGGAGGGTGGTATTTATAGGTGAGAATGAGCCATCCCCGCATCTCTTTCGCATCAGGATCAGAATCACCAGGATCATCAGTATCAGCACAACACAGGAAGAAGATGGGAGAAAATCGGGCACCAGAGGGCGCGCCGTCGCCAGCGCGCGCGCGCGAGGCGCGAGCGCGCCTGGCACCGCTGCCCGGTTTTCTTCCATCTCTCGGCCGATGCTTTGTTTGATTTTCGAATTTGCGGGTGATTTTGATTCCTATGGCGCGAAAATTGGATTTTGATTGAAAATCTAGAGGATTTTTGATATTTTGGACATAAAAATATTTTTGTGTGGGAAAAATCCTAAAAAATTCAGAGAGAAACTAGAGGTTCCCACACAAAATATACATATAAAAAAGAATATAATAATTTTTTTAGATAAACACAAGAAAGATAGAATAAATGAAAGTCATGCCTTGAATTTAAATCAAGGAATTGTCCGGCATGACTAAATCTATTCTATCAATTTCTTGGTCTAACCTTGCACGATAAGAAGGCTCAAGGAAAGGTTTTAAGTGGTGGCCATTTACCTTTGAGATGTTACCGTTGTCGTCCTGGATCGTGATTGCGCCATGAAACGACGTGTCGACGACGGTATATGGCCCCTTCCACTTGCTTCTAAGCTTTCCTTCACCGAATAATTTCACCTTAGAGTTGAACAGCAGGACCTTGTCGCCCTGTCGAAACTCCTTGGTTTTTATCCGGTTGTCGTGCCACCTCTTCGTTCGCTCTTTGTAGAGCTTGGCACTATGGTACGCCTTCTCTCGCCATTCCTCAAGCTCAGAGATCTGTCTCTGGCGGTTTCTTCCAGCTAGCTTGAGGTCCATGTTCTAGCTTTTGATTGCCCAGTAGGCTCGATGCTCGAGTTCTACTGGCAAATGGCAGCTCTTTCCATACACAAGCTGGAACGGTGACATGCCAATGGGGGTTTTGTAAGCAGTTCTGTATGCCCAGAGTGCATCAGAGCAGCTTACTTTTCCATCCTTTCCCCATGTCGTTGACCGTCTTCTGCGGGATATTTTTGATTTGTTTGTTCAAGGTCTCGGCTTGGCCACTTTGGTTTGTGGGTGGTATGGTGTGGCGATGTTGTGCTTGGCCCCCAACTCTCTCTCAGAATGCTCTGAAGGTTCGATCAACGAAATGTGATCCTCCATCGCTTATCACCATGCTTGGTGTACCAAAGCGAGGGAAGATTATCTCGTGGAACATCCTTCGGGCATGTTTTGTATTAGCTGCTCGGCATGGCATGGCCTCCACCCACTTGGAGACATAGTCGACAGCAACAAGGATGTACTCGCAGTCTTGGGACTTCTGGAAGGGTCCCATGAAGTCAATGCCCCACACATCAAATATTTCTATTTGAAGGTTGAAGTGGAGGGGCATTGCGTTGCGAGCTGTGATGCCACCCTAGAACTGGCACTTCCGACACCTTCGAATGAATTCTTTGGTGTCGGCATACATCGTTGGCCGAAGAATCCGCACCGCGCATTTTTGCTTGAGTGCGGAATACTCCATAGTGGCCTCCGTATGGTGCCGAGTGACAATTTCAATGATCTCGCATCCCTTCGCCGTCGGCACACATCTTCTTAGTATGCCGTCCGAGCACACTCGGTGTGTACGGGTCATCCCACGATGACGACGGCTCTCAACCTCCGGCTTTTTCCCTTTCTCCGGGTGGTACATGTCCCGCAACCATGTAATTCACAATGTTTGCATACCGGGGTTGGAGTCCGTCACGCCAATAGCATGTCGTCACGAAGGAAGTCATTGATGGGCAGATCCTGCATGTTAGTGACTTGCAAACGCGACAAATGATCTCGCTACGGTATTCTCTACTCCTTTCTTATCTTTTATTTCTAGATCGAACTCTTGGAGCAAAAGAATCCGGGGATCAAGCGTGGTTTCGCATCTTTCTTAGTGAGCAAGAATTTCAAGGCGGTGTGATCAGGTAAATGATCACTTTTGCACCCACTAAGTAAGACAAAAATTTGTCGATAGCGAATACTACAAAGGCAAGAAGCTCTTTTTCATTGTGGCATAATTGAGCCGAGCTCCCGTTAGAGTCTTGCGGCATAAGCTATCGCGTGATGCTTTTTATCTTTGGTTTGGCCTAAGACCGCACCAACAAGATAATCGCTTGCATCACACATGATCTCAAAAGGTAGAGACCAATCGGGAGGTTGGATGATAGGTGCGAGAGATGAGTGCTTGCTTGAGAGTGTTAAATGCTTTCAAGCACTCATCGGTAAACTCAAAAGGAGCATCCTTAGCTAATAGGTTCGTGAGGGTCTAGAGATTTGCAAAAAGTCTTTGATAAATCTTCTATAGAACCCCGCATGACCTAAGAAGCTACGGATTCCTTTTACATTTACCGGGGAGGTAGTTGCTCGATAACCTCTATCTTAGCCTTATCTACCTCGATTCCCCTCTCGGACACTAAGTGTCCCGTGACAATGCCCTCTCGGACCATGAAATGGCACTTTTCCCAATTAAGTACAAAATCTTTGTCCTGACACCTTTGCAAGACCTTGTCTAAATTTTTAAGACAATGATCGAAAGTTTTTCCATAGACGGTGAAATCGTCCATGAAAACTTCCATGATTTCTACGATCATGTCCGAAAAGATAGACATCATGCACCGTTGAAATGACGCGGGTGCATTACACAACCCGAACGACATCCTACGGTACGCGTATGTTCCGTAGGGGCATGTGAAGGTCGTTTTGCTTTGATCATCCCATGGATGGGAATCGATGATATCCCGAATACCCATCAAGGAAGCAAAAGAAGGAGTGTTTTGCTAACCGTTCCAACATTTCATCAATGAAGGGGAGCGGAAAGTGATCCTTCTTTGTTGCCTTGTTAAGTTTTCGGTAATCAATGCACATTCGCCATCCAGTGACAGTTCGTTGAGGTATGAGTTCATTTCTAGCGTTCTCAATGACTGTCATTCCTCCCTTTTTGGGAACCACTTGGACTGGGCTAACCCAATCACTGTGTGGTGTTGGCATTTCTTAACATAATCACTAGAACTGTTACATCCCAGTGGTCACGCCAAGAAACGCCAGGGTTGATAGTCGTGTTCTAAAGATATTATCCGCAAGCGCACGGATCTATCATTGTAGCATTTCACCCGGAAGTATGTCAGGGTACCGTTATTTATATTTTCCCAAAGGAAGGCATGGTGTAAAATAGCTCTAGCACATGGATATGGTACTTCACATCATTGAAATAAGCCTTAGTGCTATGCAGGGGTAAGATAAATGGTAATTTGAGGATAGTGGACACACACTTGGTCTTCACTCAAGGATAAAGAGAAATAAGGAATAAAAGAAACGGAAAGAATAAAGAATAAATCTACTGGAGCTGGTTGGTCATATATTGCTAGGTGTATATTAGCTAAGTCACATGTTATACAGGGTTAGAGGCAAGTCAGAGCCTAAAGTAACAGGGAGACCCCCGCAGCTGGTCTGCCAGCCGATAGAGGCATTTACGAACTCCTACACGACATGCGGACGTGGGGGATTACAAGGGACGGACAGGGCTGTCACCACCTGCCGCCTACCCCTCAACCGTGGCATGCCGTCATATTCGAAGGTCCCCTCGTATCCGGACACCACGCCCGCATACTAAGGAACTACCCATGCTCCCCCAGGACTCCCACCTACGGATGGACGAGCTAGAACATAGGCAAACCCGAAAGAACATCGAACCGTTACTCCACTCTCCTCAGAGACTCTAATCCTATAGAAAATATGAACGATGAAGAACAGGGATGAACATGCTATGAACTGATCATATGAACTAGGCTCTAGTTCATATGCACCAACATGAACATGATCAAAACTATGCTCTAGTTCATACACTAAGCAACATATAAGGTATAAGAACTTGAACAAGGAAGAACACTCCATAGATGATTACCAAGATGTATCTCTTCTTCCTAGGAGACAAGCTCTCCTTGGTAGCTTTCCTAGCTCCAACACTACTAGCTCTAAGCTAAGGAACAAGTGGAGGTGAGGGAGAGAGAGACCAAATGAATTGTGTGTCTTGTAAAATCAATTCTTCTCCCCTTTTATATCTTACTCAGGTCGGTTTGGGGTCAGGAATGGAAGGAACACCGTGCATCGACCTCCCTGAGCATTAATTGTACCGCCTCCAGCCGGCCGGTCCCACATGTCAGTGGGGAGGGCGCGAGCGCGCCCCTGGCGCGAGCGCGCCAGGGTGCCGCCTCCCCCTGACCGACCTTGGCCGGTGGGCCTCCCCAGGTGAGTGGGCTTCGGTGTTGGGGTGTTTTGGCCCATTTTGGGTCCCGAGGTGGCCCTTCTCCACTTGGGGTGGTTTGGCGCTTTCCAGAAAGCGCCTTTTCGGTATTCAATCCCTGCACTTTTATATGATTCCTGCAATGACAGTATATTTCCTAGTGCACGTGGATTTGGGTTAGTTGCACAAGTATATGCATATAGCAATACATAATTCACCCTTTTTCATGTCTAATTGGCGGTATAAAATCGTCGATAAGGACCGCCAACATGTGGTACGGGATAGATTATCCCGGCGTGAAAAAGTTTCAGGACTTCCTTTTTCACGACTTCCCGCATCGCATTGTTCAGCCTACGCTGAGGTTCCCGTGAAGGTATGCTACATGGCTCTATGGGAATGTGATGGGTATAGAGTGTTGGACTTATCCCTTTAAGATCGTCTAGACAATACCCGAAGACCGACTTATGCTTTTCTAGGACGGCTATGAGTTTGGTCGCCTCCTCGTCACTAAGTTGGTCACTTATGATGACAGGAGTTTGGGTGTCGCCGTTCAGGAAAACATAACGTAAGCCTTTGGGTAAGGGCTTAAGCTCAACTGGAGGTCTAGGCAGTTTCTCCTCTATAGGAAGATCAACTGTCTCCCCGAACTCGTCTTTTTCTACTATAAAGAATTCGGCATCTTTATCTAAAGACGACTCGGGTGACTCAAACATGTCAACTGCTAGAACCTCTATGGGCATACTAGGGGGAGGTTCGGTCATTGAGTTCCTGGCTCTAGTGACTTGAATCGGGAATGTTTCTCTCCCTAGTTTCATGTTAATCTCCCCTGTTTTTGACGGATTGTCAAAGAGTGTTTTTAGGGGATGCCCAATAAGTATGTTGAATTCCTAGATGTCAAAGACAATGAAGTCCAGGGCCATTTCAACATCTCCATGGTGGAGTGTCACGTTATGTACAACCCCTAGTCCTTCTTGAACGGAAACTGGAGTTCTTAAGGATCGTGTTGTTGGGGTAAATGACTTCACTCCTAGACACGTGGATGCATAGGAGTGGGACATTAAATTTGCCCCAACGGTGGGATTATACAGGACATCCACCCATTCCCGCTGGATTTTGCAGTGGCGGGTAGAAGATGGAGCGCGAATCTGAATTACTTCAGACAAGAGCTCACCTTCTGCCAACCATTCCGAGCTCAAAATAGAAGTTAATTCTCTAACGGACTCCTTGAGGAAAAATTCATCAAGGGGTTCGCTAGGAGCGACGGGAATTGGTGGTTTTGTGCGACACTCATACTTCGAGGTGTTTCCTAAATTTTCGAAAAGTTCATCCTCGAAGACCGGAAGATCCATGGGTTCTTCCGTCTTAGGTTCTGGTTCGGGAGAGGGTCTCTCTATGGATTGTGAAGGTTCGGCTGATGCCGAAGAGACATCCTCTTTTATTGGCTCGGGTTCTACATGGATAGGTTCTAAGGGAGGAGCATTCTCTTGGATGCGATCCAAGAGAGCTTGCCCCTCTTCGGTGGTTTTGTGCTAGAACGATCCTCCCGCAGCTACATCGAGCAATAGGGCAGAATTTCTGTCTAATTCTAACCAAAAATGTTGTAAGAGCACATGGTTAGGGATAGACAGATCTGGGCCTGATCGTGTTAGGATCAAAAAGCGTTCCCAGGCTGCACCTATGGTTTCATTCTCTTTTTGTTGGAAGTTGAGCACCTCCTGTCATAGAGAAGCGACACGAGAAATAGGGTAGAATGTGAAGCAGAAATGCTTGCGCAATTCTTCCCAATCTCCGTTTACTTTCCCTACATTTTGGGTGTACCATTGCTTCGCCTTTTCATGGAGAGAAAAGGGAAACAATTTCCACCGCAATGTATCTTGTGACATGCCCGTAATGGTCAGGCATGCACAGAGTTGCTCAAACTCCCGTAGGTGATCATATGGGTTTTCATATTCCAAGCCTGAGAAGGCTTGGTCCCGAACCATGGCTATAAAGCCAGGGCGGAGCTCATACTCGGAAGCTGTGATAGGCTTCGAGGATTGGGGTGTTTGAATGAGCTCGCCCTTCGGAGCGGATAGGTTGTAAATGGTTGGTTGCTCCATGAATATTTTTGTTTTCTAAAAATAAAACAAAAGGAGTGGAGCAAAGGTAGGTCAAGGTACACGGGCAATCTAGGTTCGGAGCTAACTGCGACAACCGTTCCCAACGGCGCCGAAATGCTTGTTGGCATTTCTTAGCGTGTGCGGCCAAATCCGCAAGCGCACGGAAATCACCGTTATAGCACTTCACCCGGTGAGTAATCGGGTATCGTATTTCTTTCACGAAGAACGGCTTGTGAGTTATTTCTAAACGAGAGGTTGCCCGGAGATGGAGTAGGATAGCTTAGGTAATGAGGTTTTCTAGGGTAATGGGCCTAAGAGATGGCTAAACTCGTTGCTATATTTCTTACTTCGGGCACTTAGGATCGCACTGGGTCTCGCTAAGTGATGCCGGCACTGTAGCTCTACGCCGTAGCCGGACGTGGGGGATTACAAGGGACGGACGGGGCTGTCACCACCTGCCGCCTACCACCTCAACCGTGGACTACGAGGCAAACGAAGGTAGGTCCTAGCCTAGACACCACGTCTATGCTAGTCGCTACAACTCTAGCGGTGATCAGGAGCTCCCGTCTCTATCAGGAGTGGGATGGTTGGTTTCCGTAGGACAAATGTCGAAAACACCCCCGAACCGACCATCAGAGGCGGCAAACGAACCGACCAACCAAAGCTGGGCCCGGGCCGCGCTCAAACGGGCGCGCGCGCCTCGCGCGCCAGCTGGTTTAACCCCGCCGCCTTCGGCTTTGGTCGGTTGCCTCCTTGTTGGGCCCCCGGTCGGCCCATCTTTGGTGATTCGATTGCCTTGGCCTTGAATTTGGATTTCTCCTCTTTTTCTCTTGTTTGCTTGGACCAAAAATAAAAGGTGTTTTTACACAAGTGTTTTTCTTCATGTCTTGGTCCATTTTGGGTGTATTTCGATATGTCCTGCAAAACAAAGAATCTGCACCACACTGTGGAAATAGTTAGAGTAGAGCCCTATTCTAGGTGAAAATTAGTGTTGCCTAGACTAAAGTTGGCGGGGTTAGAAATGAGTTAAGCACCGCCAACACCAAGCTTGAAAAAGCTCATTCTTCTCTAGTTGAGAAGCAAGAGAAAGAGCAATCACAAGTGGTGATCATAGAAAAGAAAAGTGTGTCTACATCATGTGATTCACTTGATGATTCAATTGTTGTTGCATCACTTGACCTTTCATGCTCTTATGCCTCTACTTCATCTAGTAGTGTTGGTCATGCATGTGATTCTACACTAGTAGTTGAGAATGAGTCTCTTAAGAAGGAAGTCAAGGAGCTCAATCACACCTTGGCTAAGGCTTATGGTGGTGAGGACCACTTGCTTATGTGCTTGGGTAGCCAAAGAGCTTCTCTCTACAAAGAGGGATTGGGCTATACCCCCAAGAAATGCAAGGCCGCTTTTGCTCCTCACAAGACTTGTTTTGTGAAGAACAATGGTAGCTATTGCAAGAGTTGCAAGCAAGTTGGTCATTTAGAGCATGCATGCAAGAACAAGAACACTAGTGCTTCCTCTTACAAGTTGAATGCTTCTTACATGCTTGTTAAGAGTGAGTGTGGTGTGAGTGCTAGATTCATTGGTACACCATGGATGAGCTCAAAGAAGAAAGCTATTTGGGTGCCAAAGACTCTAGTGACTAACCTTCAAGGACCCAAGCAAAAATGGGTACCTAAAGCTTGATGTCTTCTTGTAGGTCAATTACAAAGCCGGAGGGAGGCATTGGGTGCTTGATAGTGGTGCATCAAATCATATGACCGGTGAAGATAGTATGTTCAAATCACTTGACAAGAATGACAATGGTGGATTCAACTCCATCACATTTGGTGACAATAGCAAGGGTGAAGTCATGGGGCTAGGAAAGGTTGCAATTTCCAATGACAAAGATCTCTCCAATGTGTTGCTAGTTGATACTTTGAACTTCAATCTTTTGTCGGTGGCACAATTGTGTGATCTTGGCTACAAATGCATATTTGATGACAAGCATGTTGAGGTGGTGAGCAAGGATCATGCAAATATCATCTTCAAGGGGTTTAGGCATGGAAGCTTATACTTGGTTGATTTCAATGCTAGTGAAGCTCAACTTTCATCATGTTTGATTGGCAAGTCAAGCAAGGGGTGGCTATGGCATAGGCGCCTTGGACATGTTGGCATGAAGCAATTGAACAAGTTGGTGAAGCATGATCTAGTGAGAGGCTTGAATGGTGTCACATTTGAGAAGGATAGACCTTGTAGTGCATGTCAAGCCGGCAAGCAACATGGGAACTCACATCCCAAGAAGAATGAGATGTCAACTTCAAGAGCATTTGAGTTGTTGCATATGGACTTGTTTGGCCCAACTCACTATACATCAATTTTGGACAACAAGTATGGATTTGTGATTGTGGATGACTACACAAGATCCACATGGGTGTTCTTTCTCTATGACAAGAGTGAAGTCTATGATCTATTCAAGTCTTTTGTCAAGAGGGTGCAAAATGAGTTTGACACTACCATCAAGAAGATAAGAAGTGACAATGGGAGTGAATTCAAGAACACAAGAGTTGAAGAGTTGTGTGATGAGCTTGGTATTGTGCATCAATTCTCACCAACCTACACTCCCCAATCCAATGGTGTAGTTGAGAGGAAGAATAGGACCTTGATTGAGATGGCAAGAACTATGCTACTTGAGTACAATGTGAGTGAAAAGTTTTGGAGTGATGCTATCAACATGGCTTGCTACTATAGCAACCGCCTCTATTGCCATGGGAAGTTAGAGAAGACTCCATATGAAATCTTGAATGGAAGGAAGCCTAACATTGCTTACTTCCGGGTCTTTGGTTGCAAGTGTTACATTCTCAAGAAGGGGCAAAGACTTGGCAAGTTTGACAAGAGGTGTGATGAGGGATTTCTTCTTGGCTACTCTACTTCTAGCAAGGCCTATAGAGTGTGGAACTTGGCTAGTGGGCTAATGGAAGAGGTTCATGATGTTGAATTTGATGAAACCCAAGGTTCTCAAAGTGGAGATCAAAATCAAGATGATGTGGGTGGAGATCAATTGAGCAATGCAATGAGACACATGGACATTGGTGACATTAGCCCGAGGCAAGTGGATGATGGTGATGAGGTGCAAGTGCCAACTCAAGTTATGATTGATGATTCCAATGAGGCAAACACAAGTGGTACTCAACATCAAGATCAAGATCAAGGTCAAGCAAGCAATGCAAATGAGCTAGTTCTTCAACCTTCAAACATTGCAAGAGATCATCCTCTAGATCATATCATTGGTGACATTCAAAAGGTGTACAAACAAGATCAAGATTGGCTAGCATATGTGAGCACTACTCCTTTGTGTCATTCATTGAGCCAACTAAGATTGATGAAGCATTGAAGGATCCGGATTGGATAATGCCATGCATGAGAAATTGAACAACTTCACTAGAAATGATGTGTGGGAGCTTGTTGAGAGGCCGAAGAAGCACAATGTGATTGGAACCAAGTGGGTCTTCAAGAACAAGCAAGATCAAGATGGCTTAGTTGTGAGGAACAAAGCAAGACTAGTGGCACAAGGTTACACACAAGTTGAGGGTCTTGACTTTGGAGAAACATATGCACCGGTGGCAAGATTGGAGGCAATTAGAATCTTACTAGCCTATGCTTGTGCTCACAATATCAAGCTCTATCAAATGGATGTGAAGAGTGCATTTCTCAATGGATTCATCAATGAGGAAGTGTATGTTGCACAACCTCCCGGTTTTGAGGATGACAAGAAGCCCAACCATGTCTACAAGCTCAAGAAGGCATTGTATGGTTTGAAGCAAGCTCCGAGGGTATGGTATGAAAGATTGAGGGACTTTCTCATATCCAAAGGCTTCAAGATGGGCAAAGTTGACACCTCTCTCTTCACCAAGAAGATAGAAGATGACTTGTTTGTGTTGCAAATCTATGTGGATGATATCATCTTTGGGTCAACCAACCAATTCTTTTATGAGGAATTTGCAAAGATGATGGCTAGTGAGTTTGAAATGTCAATGCTTGGAGAGTTGAGCTACTTCCTTGGTCTTCAAATCAAGCAAATGAAGAATGACACCTTTGTGAGTCAAGGCAAATACATCAAGGACATGATCAAGAAGTTTGGGTTGCAAGATGCTAAAGCCATTAGTACACCTATGGGAACCAATGGTGGCTTGGACATTGATGATAGTGGCAAGATGATTGAGCAAAAGCTATATAGATCAATGATTGGAAGCTTGCTATATGTGACCGCTTCAAGACCGGATGTCATGTGTGCAAGATTTCAAGCTTCTCCAAGAGAGAGTCACTTGATGGCAACCAAGAGAGTGTTGAGATACTTGAAGGGCACTCAAGATGTTGGTCTATGGTATCCCAAGGGGTCAAGCTTTGAGTTGATTGGATACTCCGACTCCGACTATGCCGGTTGCAAGATTGATAGGAAGAGCACAAGTGGAACATGCCAAGTGCTAGGAAGATCTCTAGTATCATGGTCTTCAAAGAAGCAAAATAGTGTGGCACTTTCCACGCCGAAGCCGAATATATTAGTGCGGGGAATTGTTGTGCACAATTGCTATGGATGAAAGCCACCTTGAAGGACTATGGGATCAAGTTCAAGCATGTGCCTTTGTTTTGTGACAATGAAAGTGCAATCAAGATGACAAACAATCCGGTTCAACATTCAAGAACCAAGCACATTGATGTGAGGCACCACTTCATTAGAGATCATCAACAAAAGGGAGATGTGAGCATTGAAAGCATTGGCACCGAAGATCAACTAGCCGACATATTCACCAAGCCTCTTGATGAGAAAAGGTTTTGCAAGTTGAGGAATGAGTTGAACATACTTAGCTTCTCCAACATGGATTGATGCACCCCATATATGACATGCCTCTCCTCCAACATAGCAAGGTAAAGTTGGTTGTTGCATCTCATGCATCCTATGCTAGTTGTGTAGACATGTATACATGTGCATCTTGCTAGGCTCATTCATTGCAAATCAAATGAATTTGAAGGATATATGGCACCACTATTGTTTCTATGCTTGATTTGATTTAGTGGTGGCATATGACTTGTTTGTGAGCTTGTGAACCTAGTGTTGAATCTTTAGCACTTGCTCATGATGTGTATCTCAACATGGTCAAGATAACCCTTATTCTTATGAGGTGTGAAGAAGCTTGCCCTTGGTTCAAACCGAGATACATTTTCTAGGCATGTGATTTAGATTTGGCCATAGTTGATTGACTTGTTTCTCTCATCTTATGCACCCTTGTTGGTGATTGTTGACAAAGGGGGAGAAATAAGTCACAAAGAGCAATGAAAAGGGATCAATTTTTATGATATGACCCAACCATAAGCACACAAATAGGGGGAGCAAGCTCATAGACTATTTGTTGCATATTGTGTGTGTATACATGATGATATGGAGCATTGCAAGCTAATTTCAATATTCATGCTTGTTTGGTGTATTGCTAGTATAGAACTTGATTGATGAAATGAAGTACTAGCATGCATAGGTGGTTTCTAGACATAGAGTTTCTTTTGTTCAAAGTACCTTGCTTATAATGTGATCTCATGAGGTATTTTGAGTTTTGATGGATGTCTAGATTCCCATGGTACTAAGGAAGGTTTATTATCACACTCCGATTGGTATCACGCTTCAAAGGTCAATTCTATAAACCTTAGTACCATTTTGGTTGTGGTAACTCTCACACAAGTTTTATCTATGCATGTGTGCTTGAAAATCGACCAAACATTTGATGCACACATGTAGGGGGAGCTACCACTACCAAAACCAGAATTGAAATGCTTGTCCAATCTAAGATTCATGATCAAAATGTCTTGGGCAAGCAATTCAATTTCATATTGAATTCAATTTCCATATCTTTGTGAGCTTTGTGAAGGGTTGTTATCAATTACCAAAAAGGGGGAGATTGAAAGCTCCGGTTTGGTTTTGGTAATTAATGACACTCAACGTTGCTAATGCTTTGCTCTAAGTGTGGTTAGACACATAGCAACGTGACGGTGGATGATGGAGTGTGGTGATCGTGGTGATAAACATGGTGGACATGTGAAGTGATCGTGCTCCGACGGAGGCCCATGGAGATCAAGGCAAAGGTATACTTGATAGGGCTTTCCGGTTTGGTGGTCAAGACACTTAGCGAGTGTGACCACATTTAGGATCGATAACCGACTATCAAGAGGGGTTTCCTCGGTTCATTCGCGGTCCTAAGTGCCTCTAGGTTTGACTCGGCATGATGCATGAGAGGCTAACTAGAGTGCTAACACTTGTCAACATGATCATGAGATGATACGCTAACTCCGGTGCTTGAGAAGTGATCTACACTGCGGGAGTTGGCACCCAAAACAAGTGGTTTGGTCATTGGATCGAAGACGGCGCGACAACGACGACTTTGTGCCAAGTCCGGTCTCCTAACACACGCCGGACGCGTCCTGTGGGCGGCGTCGGACGTAGAGCTGGAGGGCCGGACGCGGAATAGAAAGGCCAGAGCGTGGCTGCAGCGGTGGACGTGGAGTATGGAAGCGCCGGATGTGTTCGAACGTCGTCGGACGCTACCCAGAGCCGGTCTCTGGCTGCGCGAGCGCCGGACGCGTCCGGGTGGCGCCGGACGCTACCCAGAGAGGGTCGCGGGGCTGCGCGACCGCCGGACGCGTCCGGGTGAAGGCGTCGGACGCACGTTGAAGGAGGACGCCGGACGCGGTGATGTCATCAAGTTTGAAGCTCCAACGGCTACTCGCGCGCGGACGAAGCAGGCACCGGACGCGTCCGGCGGCCTGGAGCGGACGCGTTCGGCGCGTGTGTTTGGCCTGCCCGAGGGGGGCAACGGCTCTATTTGTGGCTTGGGCTATAAATAGAGCATGTGACGGTTTGGGGAGGGTCTCTTGGCCATTTCTTTCATTCCTGAGCATTCTTGAGCAAGAGACTCCCTCTCCCACTCATCACTTTGATTCTTGAGCATCTCTTGTGAGATTTGAGTGAGGATTCAAGTGCATTGCATTGAGAGTTGCATCTAGAGGCACTTGTTCATCGAGTGAGCTGCGGATTCTTGTTACTCTTCGGTGATTTCCGTCACCGTAGACGGTTTGGAGCAGCGGGTGGTGGTTGAGCTCGACTTGGTGATTGTTTGAGGCCACACTGGGTTCTTGTGAGGGCTTCTTGATCCTTCCCCGCGGGAGTTCGCGAAAGGATACTCTAGTGGATTGCTCGTGGCTTGTGGATCCTTGTCTTGTGTGGAGATTGCGGCTCCCCATTGGGGTCTTTGGCACCGAGCCAATTGAGCGGGCAACTCACCAAGCAAGTGCATCGCCACAACGAGGACTAGCTTGCCGGTAAGCAAGTGAACCTCGGTAAAAAATCATTGTGTCGATTTGTGATTGCCGAGGCTTCGACCTCCTTGTGCTTGTGCTTGAGCTCTCTAGGTGATTGGCAACTACACCGGTGATTGGCCATCTTCTACTTTTCGCGGCGGTATAAACTTCCATCATCTCTTTACCTTCCGCAAAGTAGAATTGCTTGTTGTGGTCGGTCGGGAACCACTCTTTGAGTAGTTTAAATCCCGTGGGTAGAATTGCTTGTTGTGGTCAGTCGGGAACCACTCATTGTGTAGAGTAAATCCCGTGGGTAGAATTGCTTGGTCGGTATTGGTGAACCGACATTGTGTAGTTTGATCACCGTGGTTGATTGTGCAATTGTTTTGAGTAGCCTTGTTTTGGTTAGGACGGCTTGCATAGAGTAGTCGAAGCCTTAGCTTTGCAATTGTGCCGCCTTGCTATCTAATTGGGTTGTCTAGTGTTCTTGCTAGAATTTTATTAGGCTATTCAAACACCCCCCCCCCCCTCCTCTAGCCATCGTGACCTTTCAGTGGGGCGTGCTTGTTTCTGTCAGAGCAGGTGTAGTTGGTGGCGCTGACCTCCCTTCGTTCCTTCTATGGGTCAGTCAGGACGAAGGAGGTTGTGATCGTCGTATGCCTTCTTCAGTGTTCGGCACAGGTCCTGTGCGGCTTAGGTAGGCCTTAGTTGCTGGGCTTTAGTCGGATTGGTTTGTTAGGAGGCTGACTAGTCGGTGTCCTAAGATACCCGAGGTCATTGCTCCCATTGGAAGGGAGACATCACTCCCTCTTACATAGGGGACAGGTTATACTAGTGAGGAATTTGAAGCATGAACCTGTGTACATGATGGTAGGAGATGCAACTCAACTTATTTATGGATTTATTGACGCACGAAAGAAATGGATATCCGTGATTTCTTTCTGCCGATATAAATCATGATCTTAGCTGCATCACCGAAAACATGAGTTTGTGAGCCTGCGACTTGTGCTCTTCGTGACTGTGTTAATTTCACTTTAGCATCGCTATTTAATTTTCATAGTCTTTTGTTATCTTTTGTGCGATCCGTGTGGTTTTAGTATAAACGTTTTGATCCCGTAGCAACGCACGGGCATTATACTAGTATTATATAAATTGACATATCGAGAATCCAATTAATATTCAACACATTTGAAATAGTTTTTATACACGTGTGCATGTCGCACGTGTATATTTGCTAGCTATTATTGAAAAAGGAAAAGAAATTTCCGGAGTCCTAAGAGTTTCACCTCTTGGGTCAAATCTTAATAAAAGACGCAATTTTTAAAAAAAAAACATGCATTTTTGGTGTTAAATGTAGAGAGACGTGTAATAAGCAATTCTAAGCACTGTCAAAGACCTCTAAATAAATGTTGAAACATCTCATCCGAAGCTCATCAATATGGCCCTCTGTGACCTGGTTTCGGTCCATACAAGTTACTGGGCTGCCTGTTGTCCAAAAGGGAAAAAAAATACTGGGCTGCCTATTAACAGATCGTCACACGGGAGGCGGGTGATGTTCTCAGCCCAAAATAAGAAGCGGCCTCGGGCCAAAAACAAAACCCACTCGCAAACCCGATCACATCGGATCCCCTTCCTTCTCTGGGCGGCGGCGTGTCCATGCCGGCGGGCGGCGGCGTGTCCGTGCCGGCGGGCGGCAACCGCTTGGGAAACGACGACGACGAGGACTGTGAGGACTTGGAACCTTTCTTCTTCGACGAGGCGGAGGCGGTGGCTGGTCATGAGAGGCGAATGCGGAGACAGCAGGAGGAGGCGCAGAAGGCGGCGCAGCGCCTCCGGGCGGCGATCGCCAGGGGGAACACCAACAAGGCCGTGCTGGCTAAGATCTCAGACTACGATCCGAAGCAGCGTGGCAAATACTACACTCGATTTTACAACGCCGACTTCTACGAATTCGACCTCGACGAGGAGTGTAAGTCAATCAATCTTGTACTGCTAGCGTGCATTGTTTGCCAGCCGTAGAATGGAACTTTAATTCATACAATTATTATCCTACTGGATTCATTGAATATTCAGTAATCAATCAAAATATTTTACTCTGCATTCTGCATATCCTGTTTTCTTATTAGAAAAATTATCCACTTGGTTGTGTTGTTGACGACTAGTTTCAGTTTGAACTCAGTGTCAACAAATTTTGTTGAAAAAAAAAAACTATGCTTGTGTAGTGTCAACTTCATTATCAGGCTATCAGCATTAGTTCCAAAGTGTAAACATGAATCTAATTGGCTAGCTTTTCTTCCTTTTTCACATCACAGCTCCCCTTGAACCAGCGAGATACACTAATATAATCTACAATGAGGGTTATAAGCACAAGAAGAGTAATGCAGTGAACATTCTATCGATGAAGATAGCATCATTGGATGTTGGTTTCCCAATTGATGTGTACGGCACTGTCATTTTCAGAGACAGCATTGATTACAAGTGTGTTTACCTCTTCCATCGTGAAAAAGATAATTGTCAACCCATCAACTCAAAGGTAGGCACTCCCTTCTTGCCTATATATTTTGTACTGTTAGCATAATGTTCATACTTCTGCTACTGTACTGTTATCCCTAGTAGTCGTCATTAAACATATGCAGCCTCTTGTTCTGAATGTTTGTGTTGCTGATCAGTTAGCATAATGCCAGATGACCATGTTGTAGCCTAATAATGGGCTCATGTTCAAAAGAAAGCATATTCTTGTAATCTTGTTCTATTTTTGTTAGTTTCTTTTAGAGAGGCATTCTCTAGGTCCATAGTTGTCGATAAAATCATTTCTATATCTTGCTTGTTTATCAATTCTGTCATGCATGTCTGGCTATACACATGTAAAGACAAATAGCTGGACTATTATTATGGCAACGGTTCATATATGCACGTGTACAGACAAATCTATGGACTATTATTATGGCAACAGTTTTTCTATGCAGGCCTGAAACTTAGTGTGCTTTTATTTGTATTGGACAAATATATATCACTGACATATCATGTTTTAACTTCTCCATAGGATGAATCATTGATCTTGACTGGCCCAAAACGAGGACTTTATTTACTAGATGATGTACATGTTGAGTTTGATTTGAAAATCAAGGATCGTCAGGTGCAGGACGATAAAGAACTTAGTAAAGGATGCTTGACTATCAGGGGCATAGCAAATCGATATTTGGACGGATACGAGATTGACAGCGACGATCTTGCTACCAGGCTTAGTACCATGGAGGTGATGTATGCAGTTGTGAACAATGCAGTGGAGGCTAGCATTGCAGTTGAAGTCCTGGGGGGAGAATTTTATGGAAAAATCGTTGCTTGCACCACCAAGGTCCCTAATCATCTTGTGCTTCATGATAGCAAACTGGCAGGTGTGATGAACAAGGACAAGAGCACCAGTAGAGGTGTTATCCAACTTTTGCAATCCGTTGTATCTGTCTCTCTGGAGGAGATGCTGGTTTTGACTATCGTGGTCCAGAGTGGCGATGCTAAATGTGAAGGAACCATCACTTTTGCTCCACACATCAATGGTGGAGACGGAGATATAATTACTCTTGGTGTAACCAAGATGTTGGTGAAGGTTGCTTGGTCACTGATTCGTCGTTAGTTTGTAGCTCTAAGCTTTACTGGTTACCTTCGTAAGTTATAATAACTAGATGTTCGCCACAATGTATCGACTTGTAAATTGTGAAGCTCTAAGCTTTACTGGTTACCTTCGTTATAATGACTTTATGTTGGCTACTATGTATCGACTGGTATATTGTGATGTGCTTGTTAACAGTGGAACCAGTATGGTAGTATGTATAAGGTTATCTTGCTAGTACAGTAGAATCTGATGCCTCATCCTAGGCGACTGCAAAGTCTATTCAATCAGACTGACCAGTGTTCTGATGCTGAAACTAGTGAGAATATTTTTTTTTTGTTCAGTGTCATCGAAGAAAGAAGATTCTTCGATTAGCGTTGTTTCTTTTTTCCTTCAGCATCGCTCTTTATAATGCCAAGTATGCCACTCTACTTGATCAGATCAGATCATGTTTCCCTGCTACCATCCTGCACTGTTCCCCGCGATACTCCAGCCGGCTCGCTGGCCAACTTCATTTTTATGTTTTTATACCCTCATGAAACAAACCGCGCCACTGGTATACTCTCCATGTTCTGTCTATCATTTTACAATTAAAAACTTAATACTACTACTTCATTAATGTGCTGCATGGCGCCCATGTCAATGGTTAGCGCTTCCAAGAAGGTTATTACATCTAATGCGAGATGATCCACTCACTATTAAAAGATACTATATTTTTTTAATTTATCTAGACACAATATATATCTAGATACGTAGCAAAAAAAAATATGTATTTAAAAAGCTAGGATGACTTATAATTTTGAACTGTGAGAGTAAATACTAAACACATATTCCCTCCGTTCTAAATTATAAGACGTTTGAGCTTTTCTAGATTTATAATTTTTGCTATGCATTGAGATATATATTATTTTTAGATACATAGCAAATGCTATGGATCTATACATGCCGAAAATGTCTCATAGTTTGGGTCATAGCAAGCTGCAAGTTTGGTAACGTGCTAGGCATAATAAAGTACCACAGGGAGACGTTTATGGCTCCAAATAACAGAGGTCAGGTCCTGGGTGCGCTTTTACTTTCTTTCCAGCAAATTAAAAAAATAAGTTGACATATTCTTTTTGTTAAACAAATTATATTAATAAAATGAAGCCCTAGACTGGGCAAAAAAAAAAACAGCCCCCGAGGGGGTGCAACACGAAACAATAGTTTTAGCAGCAACTACAACTAACTAAAACAGACCAGGCATTTGGTTGCCACCCTGTCGGAGGTTGTGAGTTCGAACCTTCGTTGGAGCGCTAGCTGTGGGGAATTTTTATATATTTATCCTCGAGCGCTCGCGAGTGCGTTCGCCCGCTGCCGGAGGTGAAAAAAATCCCCTCGCCTGCCACATACCAATGTAAAGGTTTGTGGCCAGCCCAGTCTTACGAGAGCTGCGGTGCCACTGTGTATGGGTGGGGCAAAGGTTCGGGAGTTTTCTCGATCTGCATGAAAAATCTTCTTCTTAAGCACAATGCCCGGGGGCTGTCTTCCCCCGTGGGTCGAGTTTTTTTTTTTTTTCCAACAAGAGCAGCCAAACAAACGCAATGAAGACAACCACTTAAAGGAAAGACAAGGAAGAAACCCCTGTGACCGTATCCCAGAATGCACGACCTTTTAAATGCAACGTCGGCTTGAGCAGGTCAGGTGAGCACCACTTTCTTTAGGCGTTCAACATAGTCTTGCATTGCGTCCTTGCTGAACTTCCAAGCATTTCCAACAATGACCAAATCTTTTAACACTCTACATTGTGCAAGGCCCGACGAAGCAATGACCTATCATAGGAGTCTTACGGTGGCGGTGTCTTGTTGTTATGGTCGCCATAGGAGGGCATGTGAAATCCTCTCCCTCCTGAGGTGTGGTGTCCGGAGGAGTCGCGGAATGGGGACATTATTATTCAATTGTTATGAGAAGGATAGGTTCGGGCACCTGTGTATCAAAGACGACAACTTCCTCATCATCAGAACAGAAGAATGCCCAACACATGGCTCCACAGGCTATTCGTGCTAGCCAAAGCTTGATAAGCGGAAAAATATTGTCCTGAGTTTGTAAAAGCATAGGCTCAGTTAAGACGAAATATCCTAATGCTTCACGTACGAAATGAGTCCTAGGTACCTTGGCATTGCATTCATTTAGACAAATCTTTAGTCCTAGCTATAAAATCCCATTACGGGTATTCAATTCAAGAACACATTAGATTTACAAAACAAAATAACATAAGTACCCCTTCTCTTTCGCATAGGAAGAAACCAAAACCGTTTGCCCCGATAATAAATTGGGTTGACATTCTTCAAACATGGGGTTGACAGTCGACCCCCCCCCCCCCCCAAAAAAAAAAAAAAAAAGGTTGACAAGAATTCTATAATTTCCAATTGACAAAGTTGTGATAAATGTGTGCAACAAAAACTCCAATCCACCCACATAAATAAAATCTTCAAAAGAAGCTGAGCAAAGAAACAATAAGATAGAAGCCATCCAGTCTAATTGGACCATTTTAGAAAACATGTTAGTCCAAACGAAACCAATTTACTAAGAAAGTGTAAACTGTAAAACCTACCATTCTCGGTCGAGAACATCATGCTTAAAGTGCATGACAAAATTTCAATCTAAGAACACAAATCTTTAGGATTAATCAGCAATAATTAATCCAGCAAACAGACAAGTTTTAGAAAACCACAAGACAACCAATTATAGTCCCAATCGAAATTGGGAGTTGGAAATATATGTCATACAATTTGCTAAATAACTATTAAGGAAAAGTGCTCAGAAATCAAAATTGCATTACACCCATAAATTAGATAAAGTAATGCAATTTGCTCGTTGTTGTTAGTTGTTTGGTTTGCCCAGATGAAAAGGTGCACTGGCGGCCCAGGACCCGGCGACCCTGTGTCATAGCAGTTGCTTGCTGCCTCATGATCAGCAATGCCGACTGCGCTGGCGAGCAGATGGCCAGCACCGGCCAATGGCTGACTGGCTGAGTTACGTGAGCACGCTCTTGGAGTCTTGGGTGCCACTTACTGCTCTACGCCTCTACCATGTACGTTGTTAGCCATTGAAGTAAATCTTGGAGCAGTTGGGTCATGTCCGCGTCGTCCATGCCAGCCTGATCGTTGGCTAGCTCATGGCAGGTGGGATTTATATACGTAGACGTATCATGTGACGTAAGTACGTGAGATTGAATCTTAGTGAGATGGATGAGCATTTTTCATGTTGCTAAGTGTAGTTCTAAGGCCGAACCTTAGAACCCCGTCGGTAACACAAACGAGATACACAACATGAAGAAGTAAGTTTAACACCAATTGTATTCCATCCCTTTGTTACAATCCCATGAGGACATATTTATAGGAGCCCTAGGCTTTTACAAGACACTAATGCCCTTAGGTCTTTATCCCTAGATCGCCTGGCTTCTCGCTACAAGGGGTGTAACCGTCTTGCCTGGAGCTTTGCTCCATGTCCGCCGAATGGCCGACAAGCTTGGACCCACTCTCCAGTCAGGGCGTGAGATACCGGCGACTAGGCTTCTTTCCTGCAACATGACGTTAGTAGTAAGACGACTTCGCAGCTCGACCGAGCCAGTTCGCAGTCGGCACCGAAAACGCTTGTCGAGCCCTTTTGGTGCTCTAGCCGAATGGCGCCGTGACGAGACCGGGCCGAGACACGGCGGTGGCCAGCGATGTCATTCGCCCTTGGCGCCCATTCGGTCCCATCACCGAAAGGACAAACACTTTCGGTTGGCTGACCGAATGCGACGTCTTTGCTTGGGTTTTAAGGACGGGATGCCGTGGCCCCGGTTACCCCCCAACACTAAGACACATCGTCTTCACGCCTTCCTAAACCTCCTTGACACTCTTCTTGAGTTCTTGGTGAGGAAGAACAAACGAGTGCATCTCTCGAGTGGCACGCCACGAATCAGCGCCCTGAGAGCGAGCTCCTTGCACCTTCCCACCTGGCCCAACTCAATCACATGGAACATCATCATGCCTTCGAGGTTGTCCTCCATGAGGATGGACCACTCGTGGTAGTTTGTGAGCATCGATTGGGCAGACGAGGTTCCCGTATGCCTCCTTCAACATCGGAGACTCAGATGGGGCTATGATGCCATCGTTGTAGGAAATGCACCAGCTCTGATGCCACGTATTGAAACCGAGGGATGGCCTAAGTACACACGCGAAACCGTTACGGTAGAGTTCTTTTAATTTGGGCTGCCCAATTGTTGCAGCATGTAGTATTGATTACTGATGCTTTGTAGGAGTACAATTTTTTTACACACATACTAGTATGTACATGAATGACTACAGCACATGCTCGACGTGGAGCCCAATAGTCCCGTGCGCCAATGGCATGGTTCACTATGCTGCCCGTTTTTACCACGACATGCACTACGTGCCGCGATGTCCACCATGGGCGCTCAAGAACCGAACAACTAGCAGTGTCGGTCTCGTGGGACGAGCATGTCATCGGCCACATATTCCACGGCTACTAGCTAGATGCAAACAAGAGAACACAAATATGTTACAAATTATAGCTTTCAACAACCGAAATGTTAGTTCTCAAAAAAAACCGAAATGTCTATTTTTGTCAATACGGAAGGATATCTTAGAGCTATTCTAATTAAGCCATCTTTATCTTATTCTTGAGAAAAATATGACAGAGTTTCCTCTGTATTTGGAAGTTCCCGAGACACACATCACAAGCATATAAGCATTTCCCTAAAAAAAGCATATAAGCATACAGGTATATTAATATAGAGAGGTCATCACAGCTATAGGTGACACCAATCAACCTGACCATCCCCCAAAACACGCACAGCAGGAAACTTCAGACCATGCGTCAAAGGTAGCACAGAGTATCACGCCTACACGGCACATCACAAAGCATTCTACCAAGACATGTCTGACCAAAGAAAAACTTATAGTATCTGGACCTAGCTATATAGGATGTATATAGGATAGTGGTACTGTGGTAGTCATAACACTGAACAGAGGCATTAATACCATGCACGCGTGAGGCATTTCTGTCGGCCACAGTTTGACTGATCACTTCTTCTCGCTCCTTGAAAGTCAGCATCTCCTTGAAGCAGACACCAGACCAGCTCAGGAGGTCATTGTAGGTGTCAAAGCCGTACTCAGGACCTTGAAAGTCGGCATCTCCTTCACGGACAGCGGTGGACCTATTGCCCCAGTTATGGAAAAGATCTGAGAACTTGGGCCCGTCGTCCTGCTGGTCGACCGTCGGATTGGCCTTGCTCAGCCTGTAGAGGAAGATGAGCTCCCTGAGCCACTCCACAAATCTAAGAGGCTCTGACACTGTGACCATCATTCTGTACAGGGCTCTATAGATCTGATCATCAGGCGTGTTCTCATCCACGTGGAGCAGGGTGTAATATGTCTGCAGAAGGCCATTGACCGCAATGCTTACTTGCGTGTGCAGATCATTCTGGTAAGCACCCTTGAATCTCATCCTCCGCAACCAGGGATTGGTATCAATGTTGATTCCTGGTCCAAGGTTGGCATCATGGAAGACATAGGCGATGTTATGGTGCTCGAATCCCAACAGATACAAATTGGAAAAGGAGAAGAAAAACTTGACAGGCTCAGCAATTTCTGCGTCTTCTGGATTACGCGGAGGCCTCAGCCTCACAGCAAAAAAAACCAGCGTCTGGTGTGAGCAGAACTCTGTGGTGCTGATGAGTGATTGCCTTGACCTGACCGTTGTTCTCCCTCTGGGACTGTGATGCGACTGCTCCCTGTAGATCCCTGACGAGCCTAGCGAAGCCCTTTCCCATCTTTTTTGCATCATTGTACAGCTGAAAGTCGAACGTAGGCACCTGCAAAGGTACTGTACAGATTAGAGTAATGTAATGTTTTTACTCATTGAATACATACGACACCCCAGGATATAGAAATAGATTTCACATAAAACTGAAGTTTATAACGAGTTAGAGCATCTCTAAGGGTCCATTTGGATCCCTTCATTTTGGGGAAATTGAAACCGACTTAATGAATTAGACTATTTAGTTTGGATTCGAGATTTCTCAATTTGAAAAAGTTCACAAATTCATCCTATGGGGTGAGAGATGAGAATTGAACTCTACACATGACCATATCATGATATTTGCAATCTCTAACTTAATTCAATTGCATTCCAAATATAGCCTACCTCAAATACGGAGTACATGCCTAAATTCATATCCCAATTCCAAGAATCTAAACCGGCCGTAACAGTTGCCAAAAACGAAATGAATACCCACGATGTGACAAGGCATTACTCCATGTTCTCATACATGCTTAAACTCTAATACAGTATATCCCAATTCCAAGAATCTAAACCGGCCATAATTGTTTCCAAAAAGGAAATGTACTGTACAAAACAATTTGCCCACGATGTGACAAGGCATCACTCCATGTTCTCATGCACGCTTAGCAAATACTCAAATGCATGGCACCCACTGCCACTCGCGCGCATTTTGGTTGCCGGATCTCACGATGAAGCACCTGGTGGCGCGCGTTCCCGTATAACCAAAACCGTGGCCGGAACTCACGGCGCTGACACGCACTGCACTGCTGCTTGGTCTCCGCGCCCAACTAGTACGCTACGATGCTCAGGAGCGAAGTAAATGGAGGCTCGAGGGAGAGGGAAGGATTGGTAGTACTAGTACATACCCGGCGAAGGGGTTGGCGGCGGCCGCTGCAGCCATGCGGGACCGATGATGGGACCGGATCTGGTGCTGTTGACGGCCGGCGCGGGGACAGGTAGATGTAGACGTCTGCGGCCGCGATCACATCAGCCGCCGTGCGCCGCCGCCGGCGCTCTGCTAGCGAGGAGCGAGGAGGACGAAGGGGAAAAGGTGCGTCGTGTGCCGTGCCAGCAGCAAGCAGCGCTGGGCTCAATACCGGAATCGGCTTATTTGCCGATGGCCGCGGAGTTTGCCGATGGCAAAGTGGTCAGCCATCGGCAAACTACCGGCTTTGCCGATGGCAAAGTACGGCCATCGGCAAACCAGTGTTTGCCGACGGCCCAGCCATCGGCAAAGTATGGCCATGGGCAAAGCCATTTTTTGCCGATGGCCAGGCCATCGGCAAACTATAGCCATCGGCAAACCCTTATTTTTTCCGACGGCCGGGCCATCGGCAAAGCCAGGCCACGTGGCTGCCTCAGGAGCTGCCGGGCCCACTGGCTTTGCCGATGGCCGGCCATCGGCAAAGCATCTTTGATGGCCGTCGGCAAAGTTTGAATTTTTTTTTGTTTTTTCGTGCCCATTTTTTTGTGGTGCCTTCCTACACCAAATACAACTCACCTGTAAAAATTGGGATCATTTTGAGTTTTTTTTGCTATATTTCATTAATTATTTCTGTTTCTTTGCAATTTTCCGGCGACTCCAAATTTGAACTGCAGGTACATTAAATAATTGAACTTTTTGATTCGAAACATGGTATTCATGATACTCGGAGTATGTTGAGGCCGTATCCAGGACCTCGCATGAAATTACGACCATGTTGGCGTCGTAACATGGGGAGTCACGTGCATGAAAAGTGTTTTTAAATTATATAAAATCCATACGAAGTCCGAAATTGACAAAACTTGACGAGTTGTGTGGCCAACGCATGTGGAGGTCGTGGTAAAAAATTCAAAAAGTTTCGAGCAAGTTGTGACGTCGGAAGGCCAAAACCCAGACATCTCCACATATGATCACTTGTGGTTACACGTGGAGATGTGTGGGTTTTAGACATCCGACGTCACAACTTGCTCGAAACTTTTTGATTTTTTACCACGACCTCCACATGCGTTGGCAACACAACTCGTCAAATTTCGTCAATTTCGGACTCCGTTTGGATTTTATATAATTTTAAAACGCTTTTCACGCACGTAACTCGTCATGTTACGACAGCAACATGGTCGTAATTTCATGCGAGGTCCTGGATACGACCTCAACATACTCCGAACATCATGAAAAACATTTTTTGAATAAAAAAATTCCATTATTTTATGTACCTGCAGTTCAAATTTGGAGTTGCCAGAAAAATTCAAAGAAACAAAAATAATTAACGGAATATAGCAAAAAAACTCAAAATTGTCCCAAATTTTAAAACTGGGTTGTATTTGGTTTGGTAAGGCACCAGAAAAAAAATGAGATGAAAAAAACAAAAAAATATATATATATTTTGCCGACGGCCTGTGAAGGCCAACGGCAAAAAGGCTTTGCCGATGGCCAGCCCACGTGGCCGTCGGCAAAAGTGGTGGCCCTGGCCAGCTGTAAGGCCGTCACGTGTCAGGGCTGTTTTTGCCGACAGCCAGGCCCATCGGCAAAGTGATTAAAAGAAAAGAAAACGTGGACAAAAGGGCCCAGGCGGCCCACCCGGCCGGCCAAACCCTATCCCCACACCGCGCGCCCCAGCTCCCTCGCCCTAGTCACGCCGCCGCCGCCGCCGCTCGCCCCAACGCCGGAGTGCCGCAACTGCTGGTCGGGGCGCTGGAGCGCTGCCGCCGCAGCCCGCCCCGCCTCGCCTCCATGGGGCTCCTCGCCGGCCCTGCACCGCCTCGCGCCTGCTCGCCGGCCGGCGCCGCCCCGCCCGCCACCGCGATCTCGCTAGGGTTCCCGCGATGGCGACACCGCGTTCCCCGAGTCCCCGCGGCGACGCGCTCCTGGACTCGGCGCCGCTCCTCGGCGGCGTCGGGCGGCGACGCGGGGCCGCGCTGCGCCGGCCGTCGCTCCGGGGCATGGCGCGGCTGCTGCGGCGGGGCAGGCGCCGCGCGATGCGGGAGCCGTCGCTGCTGGTGCGGGAGGCCACGGCGGAGCAGCTGGAGGAGCGGCAGGCGGACTGGGCCTACTCCCGTCGTGGCGCTCGACTTCCTCTGGAACCTCGCCTTCATCCTCGTCTCCGCCGTCGTGCTCGTGCTCAGCCGCGACGAGAGCCCCTCCAAGCACGCGGAGGCGATCACCTCGGCCATCACGGAGGTCCTCAACGACAGCCTCGAGAGCATCTCCGAGTCCTTCATCTCCATGGCCGAGATGCAGAAGGTAAACGCCTTTTGACATTTCCCCGCGGATTTCTTCTTAGGATCTCCAAGTTCAAGTTGCAAGTGCAGAGCTCGCAGGTATGGTTCGATGCTAAAATGCTAGATCGTGAGAAGTACGGCTGTCCCTGAATTTTCATTGAACTTAGTTTGCGACCTTGTACATGATCCACATGAACTATTGATGTCTTAAAATTGGACTTGACTGCATAGCCCTTACTCCGTATTTTATAGGCCATTTGGGGTGAAGCCACACTTAGCATTCCTCTATGGTTTTTTTTACATTGTTCATTTGAGCAGTACTGGGATGATTGGATGAAGGTTTGTACAACATTATTTAGAGCTGCTGTTCATTAACATTGGTGGGGCTATTAGTTTCTGGAATAGATGTGTGCAAATGGGGATTATGGGTTGTGATTACCCATTTCAAACAACCATTTATCTAGTTTGAACTTTGGAGGACCAGTCTGATGCATTTTTCAAGAGAACCTACTCATAATTCTCTTTCAGAAAGTGGAGTTCCAGAATTTCTGTCTAGGATTTTAGAGTCAGGAGTTACATATCTAATACTCCAGTTTGTATGCATGATGCTGGAATTTTCAAACTGTTATCCATGTTTGGGAGTTGAGACTAAAAGGCATTATTGTTGTTGCGTACTCTGCAATGTTTTAGCTGAACCTGAAAATACAGAACTGCATATTTCAATTTGATAATTGAAACCACTAACCTAAAAATAGTTCTTGCCTTTCCTGTGCAGTGTTTGCATGAGTTCACATATCATCATCTTACTTCTTCTCTCTATACATTTTCAGTATTCAAAACTGTTGTCTTAGGTACATTGTATGTGCTTATTTTTATTTGTAATGATTATTACAAGGGTCAATCACTTAATGATAAGATGAGGAGTGAACTGAAGTCAGTATTAAGTTCAAGAGCTGTTTATGTCAGGAATTGAATGAACATACTCAGTCTAATTGTTTCATTATGTGAAACAGGTATGAGATTGACAAGGTCACTGCAGGGCAGCGGTTGGATCTGAACCCCTGGATCTGAACCTTGAAAGAGGGTAAGATCATTCGTCTCTTTTTAGATATTTAGATATGTTCTCTGCACAGTTCAGTTCTTTTCCATTATCTGGCTATCAGCTATGCACTGAGTATGATTCTAGTTCCCAGGTCTTTGGCTTGGCCTGTTTATTTTAGTTATTGTTGTTTGTCTTTCATATGAAAAGGCATTCATGTTCAGGTCTTAAGGTTTGTGGGCCAATCTATAATTCTGGTGTTTTCAAATGCAATATGCTGGTTTGGCCATATGCCTTTAGTCAAGATGCTCAGAATTCTCTCCCAGATGCAACCATCTCTTAGTTAGCAGTATACAGACTGTTAGATCATGAACACACAATGATAGGTTGACATGTGTGCTATATTTTTTCCAGTGGTTCTTGCACGTGGTCTTAATGTAACAGAAAAACTCACTTTTATAGAACATCTTTAGATGAATATTGTTACCAACTGGCAGAATGTCCATGCTCTTATCCATTGTGAACTATGGCTTGTAATTCTGGTGGATAGATTTGAATTTGAATTATATATTACATGTGTCCAACATGGCTTGTAATTTCAGTGGAAAGCCGCTTTGCTATATTATACACTCGGTCAAAATTTGTACTATTTAATGCTTTTTAAATTTAGCTTGTTACTCTGCCATTGTTTTGCACCAAAATATGCTATGAAAGGGCAACATTTATTTTTTTTAAAAAATTATTTCTTTGCCGATGGCAAGCCATCGGCAAAGAGTTTTTCTAAAAAATAAAAAAAAACTCTTTGCCGATGGCCCGTCCACGTCAGCCATCGGCAAAGCCACCGTCAGCCTGACGGCGCGTCGGCTGACGTGGCGGCTTTGCCGATGGCCCGCGTGGCCATCGGCAAAGGTTTGCCGATGGCAATGTCAGTGGCCATCGGCAAACCTGGCTTTGCCGATAAAATTTTTGCCGATGGGGGTTTGCCGATGGCCACGTCGATTGCCATCGGCAAACCCGTAACATCCCAAAAATCCGAACTACAAAATTTTTTCTAAATAAACCTTTGTTTGTTGCCTGTCATGTACGAAACCCTATTAGTTCGCATACAAAGTACCTTTGTTTAGTTGTTAAGCATTGCGATGCAACAACATCACATGTGTCTTAATATAGTCCTTAAGCCACATGTGATTAGGACCTTAGGGAAACCCCATATACTGAAGGATGAGAGTCCATGACCAACCACTCAATGCAGTATGCCCTAGTGATAGCTCCTAGGATATGAACCTAGACCCTAATGATCCTATGCTAGAATTAGTAGCAATGTCACCAAGGTGTAATGTGAATACATGTACACCTACCCATAGTATAAACCCTACAACCAACTACAGCCTAACTAGAGTTAGCTAGTGGTTGTCTTTATCACACTAACCCATGACATAGTGACTTGAATCTATGCCCATGACTCCACATAGGGGAGCATTGATCATGAACCATAAGCCATGATAGTAGAACCTATCCAGATCACTAAGTGACTAACTACTAGACCCTAGTAGATTGCAGACTAGTGACATTATGCCAACCTAGGAGGCTACATCTACCCTTGAGAAGGTAGTTGCTTAACCCCATACCTCGATAATAGGAACTACCTACCTCAGCTTGACTAGCTACCTAACCACTCGGATGGATAAACCCCACAAGACCACCATAGTGAGACAACCTGCTAACCAAGCCAAGTTAGAGGAACAAGCCCAAACCCTATGCTTATAACCTAGTAGACCTCCAGGTCGCCTTAGTGATATATAGGGTATGATCAGCAACTAGACCGAGGTATGATTACCTAGTTGACCACCCATGATCTAAATGCCTAGCCAGCCTAAATAGAGTATCTAGTGCTAGCTCTAGAGGGAATGAAACATCACATAGAAACCTATCCATGGTCACATGATGGACTAAACCTAGCCTTACTCCTTAATGCATCACGAGCTAGTGTCTCAGACAAGCTACACGGATCACTCATAGGTACCACCCTCTTATAGCCTAGGCTTTATACCATCGTGTCGCTTGTGTGATGTTTATGTTTGGCCCGTGATAGATCTATTAAGGTGTTATACAACATGATTGGTTTGGATTTGGATTTTATTGGATTCTTGTAATGATTAATAAATCAACAACCCAACATCTAATTTATTTATACAATAAATAGATGAAATAATATATGGGATTAATATCCCAACATATCCTATGACTAATTATGACCACCATGGAATTTTATACAAGTGAAGCAAACCACAAGTATATGCATACTTGTGTTAAATAACCAAAAACAGAAAATAGAAATGAAATGAAGAAAGGAGATAAAAAGACAAAGGCCATTTGGCTCGGGACCTCAAAATGGCCCAAGATCGGCCTACTACCTCCCTTCTCTCCTTACCATCATTCCCAGCCCGAAGCGAACCAAACCGGCCCACCTTGACCTCCTCTCCTTTTTTTTTTTCAGCTAAGCTGCCGTCCCGGCCAACGACAGTCATCCGGCCCCGGATCTCCAATTCAGCCTGCTTCCTTCTCTATTTTCTTCCGGCCCACGAGCTCCTCTCCACTCCTGCCGGCCCAGCAATGCCAAACGGCCCGCTCAGATCCTCCCACATGAAGACAAGGGAGCTCCACCACCGCTGACGAGCCGGCCCCGCCTGTCATAGCTTTTCCCCACCTCTGTTTTTCCTCCGCGACAGAACATGACGTTGCGGGGAGGCTTGGAGGAATCCCAGGCTGACCCCGGTCATCCTTGCCATCCGTGCCGCGCACCCCCTTCGGATGGACGCCGCGCCAATAAACCGCACCAACAGCCCCGGGCGGCCCCCGACAGAGCACGTTCTACGCGCGCGAACGCGAACGGCACCATTCGCCCTCGCCATGAACCTGCCCCCTCTCTGTCCCACGCCTTTTTGACCACGGGAGCCAAATTGGAATATGCCAAGCTCGCCTGGAGCGCATCGCGACACCGGACCACACCGCGCTCGCATGCCCGCGCGTACGCGCTCACGATCGCGCCCTCGGCAGCATGACCGCCAACGCGCCAGCCGTGAACGCTTGCCCGCCTCGACGTCCGTACACGCGCCTCCGGATCGGCCGCCGCGTGTCCCGGCCGTCCCATCACGCGAACACGGACGCCGGTGCCTTGTCCGGGAACCCTAGCAGCGCTGCTATAAAACCCTGTAGCCGCCGCTTCTTGCATCCTCGTTCCCAATCCGCCGCCGCCACCTCTCCCAACTACTGTTCGTCGCCTCCACCTCGCACCAGCACCACCGGTGCCTCGCCGGGCCATCGCACCGCACCAACTCACACGGCGACCTCAAGCCACCGCTCTGGCCTCGCCTTTCTCCTACCGCTCGGCAAGCCCCTGCTGTGCCTCGCGCCGCGACGCCGTCTCGAGAGCGCAGCGCCACGAAGAGGAAGCCACACGCCCAAGCCGAAGAGAAGGAAGGAGAGGAAGGGAGGAAGAAAAGAAGAGAAGAAGAGAAGAAGGAAGTGAAGGGGAAGTGTGGACGGCGGGGACGAGAAGCTGGACGCCGCCACCGAAAGCCGCCGCCGGACCGGAGCAAGAAGGACGCGGTGAAGGAGGAGAAGGAGCCACTGTCGCCGAAAAGCCGTGAACCGCGACCCAAACGACATCGTCACCCGGCGCTCCGCAGCTGCAACCTTGCCGTCGACCTCGCCTCCGCGAACCCACTGTGAGCATCACCGTCCCCTGGTCCAATCCTCCGCCCTGCTTCTCCGGTCATGGTGCTCCACTGAGCACGTAGGCCGAGCCGTCCCCGGCTACTGGACACGCACACACGAGCACTTGACCGGCCATAGCCCCTGGACGCCGGCGCCACCATGCCGGCAGCCCTGCCCACCAAGCTCGCCGCCATGGCCGAGCCATGCCATGGCGCGCCGCCGTTCCCGGCGAACCAAAGCCCCCTCAGACACGCTGGACCCCGGCTACTCAACCACCGCGGTGAGGCGCATCCCATGCGCACAGCAGCGGGAGGAGGTAGCCGCGGGGAGACCCTCCCCGCTCTCCCATCGGAGGCCATGGCCGCACGGGGCGCTCTGGGAGTGCCACCGTGGCGTGCTTACGCCGGCCGGTTCCGGCCTCCTCGTTCATCGAGGTCGCGCCGTCCGAGCCGCGACGCGGCCCGGGGCCGCACCCGCCGAGCGCCTCCGAGTGGTGAAGATGAGGCCCGTTCTTGGCCACCGTCTTTGCCGTGTGTCGCGCCGCCATGGCCGCCGCCGCGTGTTGGGCACCGCCGTGCGATTTGGTTGAAGCCATCGAGCCGAATGCGAACCTCGAAGACCTCAATCGACCAACAAGCGGTACCAATTGGATGGAAAGCCGCCGGCTTTGCCTTTTGCTGTGCGCCGCCGCCGCCAGCGAGCCGCCGCCGCAGCCAGCCATGTTGAAGCGCCCCGTGAGCCTTGATGCCGACCCTTCGGTGCTCTTCGTGCCATCGCGGAGCCCGTGCGCTCGCTGGTACGGCCGGGGACTCGCCACAGCGCCGGAAAGCGCCGCCGTGCCGCCGGCGGCCATGTCCGTCCTGGTGAAGCAGAGCCAAGGATGCGAACGGGGAAGGAGATGGAGATGGAATGTTGTTGGTGCGTGGAGGATGGACTTGGTCCATGGGACCGAGCCACAGACGGTGGGTCCCGTGATGCCAGTCCACCGTGAGCCAAGTCTGTGCACCAAGCCCCACCCGGAGATGACTACGCGAACTCGGTTTACATGAACCCAGAGAAGGATACAAGAGAGGGACTCTGTCCATGATGGACCACGTTGTGGTCCATGAACCATCAACAGGAGTCCACCGTGAACCAGAGTGCAAGCTGACACCGTAGACCAAGCCCAGAATGGATCCATACCGCGACGTGGCGCAACCGCAGCTTGCCACGTGTCGGCCCGGCCCGGCCCAAGTCCGGCCCTCACGGCCCATTTATGGCCCAGTAGCGGCCCATCTAGGCCCATTAGTGGCCCAATTAGGGTTGCCCCGGTCAACGGGTGACGTCATCATGACGTCATGCTGACGTCACCCTGGCCCCACCAGTCAGCTGCCACGTGTCAGTGTCCAGTCAGCATGCCACGTGGCCTATTCTGGTGCTGACACGTGTCGGCTCTATATTAATCGGCCTTTTATTATTTTCGAATATTGTATAAACTTTGAAAATTCATAACTTATTCATACGAGCTCCGAAAATTATGATCTTTATATGTAAATTCATCTAAAAATTGAGATGTACAGTTTAAGACTATGTTTGAGTGCATTTGGTTCTTCTATATTTCATTTGCTTCTTTGTGGATTCTATAGGAGTCGCTAACGCGACTACTACGTTTCGGTTTCAGAGTCGATTCGGGAAAGGAGCGACCTAAGGACGTGAGGTGGAGATCCGCTGTACGACTACGGAGGACTTGTACCACTACTTGTCGGACTTGTACCACTACTTCCTCGACATCGCGAGGTGTCATGGCAGCACCTTTATTTTAGAGAATCCTATTAGACATTGCATGTTTAGAATTGCTAGCGCTTTATATTTATTCCTTTGCTAGTATATGATGCATGATATTGCCCGAGCTATATTTACCTTGTTCGAGCCCTTTTACCATGTTACCCAGGCCTTTGCTCGCACTTATATATATTACCGCTCTTCTCGTGCTTGCATTTATTATCACCATACTTATTATAACTCCACTTCGCATTATATATGTGGTGCGGGTGGTGAACCCCAGGGAATGGTTTGGCTTGGGATGCCGGACTTGTGGTTATGGTGATGAGCGGTGTGCTGCGTGAGTCTTGGGTGTGTGGTGAGGTTGAGTCGGCCGGACGGGGATTACGACGAGCTTCGAGCGAGTCTTGCCGAGGGGATACGGCTGGGTATCCCCGCTTTGTGAGTACCTGTGGCGGGTAACTGGTTTGGATTGAGGTGTCCTTGGTGTGAGCTCCTTGGGGTGGAGCCTTGGAAAGGGGGTGCCGTGGCAGCACGGTAAAGATTAGCCCATACAGGGGAGACATCGTTGTCTGGCCAATACCTAAGGACTTGAGTGCTAGTGACCGGATCATTGGACACTTACTTTCCACTCGCTCTCTAATGGGAAGGGAGACGGTCTAACCATCCGGTAGAACGAATGCCATTCTCATCTGTGTAAGCGGATGTGTCGGGAGGTACGGGGCCGAGAGTGCTCACACCCTCCTTAACCAACATAGTGACCCCCGAGGCTGGTACTATGTCTCACGGTCTCGGCGGCCGGGTCGAGTGGCGGGATGGTATTCGTTCTAGGCTTATGGCGATCGATATCCGCCTAGGTGGGCACACCTATGATGGCTATCTTGTGGAATAGTGAAACCTCTGCAGTGTATGGTTGATCGATCGATACATAGCCGACTCGTTGGCTATGGACCGGTCCGTGTGATGCTTGCTTGACTAGGAGAGGAGTCTTACGCCTTTCTTGGGATATGGGTATGTTACATCCGGCCGTGAGTCAGGAGGCTGGGGTCATTGAGGCCGACGAGAGGGAGTCGTCTTGCCGGCCACGTGAAGCGTGGTGGTGTGTGGTGTGTGGGATGTGAGGTGTGGTGATGTGAGGATGGGATGGTTGGGATGGTGGATGGATGTGTGTGTGTGGGATTTGGGAATGTGTTAAACTTGATTATTATTATTATTATTATACTTGTTGCTACCTCGCATGCGCTAGGATGCAAACCACGGCCAAATATAGGATCGCCGAGATCCCTTTATTTTCTCTTTTCCACTAAAGCTCATTCGGTGCTTGACCATGACCTCGCACACATCCGCGCGGTGTGCGTTTTCTGTGATGTTAGGAATTGAAAGGATTAGAAGGTCTCGTGCCTACGCTCAAGTTGGAGTTTGAAGCTGCTTCCGCGTTATACTTCTTCCTTCGCAAGCTGTTCTGGATGTTAGAAATACTTTGTTTGCGCCAGTGTGGCGTTGTAATTATTAATGTAAACCCTTTTCTTGTACTCTGTATTCTCAGAATTCGATGTATGGAATTGATTATCAACTCAAGCATATCATTGTGATTTTTCCCTTCGCGGAAAATTGAGGATGTTTCGGTTGGTATCGGCTCTGAACTTGACCCTAGGACGAGACCCTTAGGATTGGACGATAGAATAGGATGAGTCAGCCCTTCTTTCGGTTATATTACCGACCTTGCACTATTTCGTGCATGGCTTACCTCTTATAATGGACTTGCTAACCATGTTCTTGGACTCCAATGCAAATGATGGTGATCTATTAGAAGCATGCCTTCTACCTCAAGTACCATGATGGATACGCCCAAGTTCTACAAGAAGTGCTTCAAGAGTCAGAACCCACGACAATAGACGTGCCACAAATAGGTAGTGCCTAGAAGAGCCGAAGTCTACTATATGATGACCCTGTAGAATCTCCTAGGAAAAGAAATGTCGTACCAAAGCCTTGTACCATTCCTAAGGTAGAAGACACAGCCATACTGATGTGCAACCTATTGTCCATACGGCTATTCATGCGTACGAACTCTTCGAGCATGGCCTCCTGCCGTCTATTACCCCGTGCCCTCGATGCCTTTAGAAGTGCCATAGGGTAATGGGATGAAGCCGAACACATCTAGGCAAAGGGACTGATGACAACCTCAAGGTTATTAAGGAAGAGCCTGCTTATCCAAGATAGACTCATGCTAGAGCTAGACAACACGCCAAGTTGCTAAAGCGCTATCAATAGGAGCCCTGTGAAGAAAGATTTGCTTTAGAGCCTTTAAACCTCACCATCGTTGCTTAGTTCCAGCCTGCACCTGAATCCACCCTGAAATAGGAGGAAGCTCACCAATGCATATAGAGAAAGTTCCTGACTCATGCCCAACCATGTAGATGGAAGAAAGTTCTTCAACCCCACCTACCTAGTTTCTTAGACAAGACTCATCATGATAAGGGGGTAGGAAGAGGATGATTAGAATAAGCCATGTATAGCTAGAAGTTGTACCATGAGTAGAGTAGAATGTTGTCGGGTACCTAGATTAGGGGGACCTAAATCAGGTACGTTAGAGGAAAATGACCCAACCCATCTTACCTTTAAATCTCCTGAGAATTAACCAGGGAAACCCCAATCCTCCTCACACTGGGCCGGCCCACTACCAGGCCCGCAAGGCCTCAGAGATCTGCTGGCCCAAGCAACGGCCGCTCACCCGCTCGAGAAATACGGAAACCGCTCGAGCGTACGACTGCTCGAGACAATGGCGTAAACCGCTCGAGCGGGACGGAGAACGCTCGAGCGAGCAGCCGCTCGAGTCCGCCCACAAACATTACCTATCCAAGGCACGCACATGGCTACAGTATATGTAATAGTGGGAAGTATGCTTGCTCCGCCTAACCCCATGGCTACGGTGCGCGGCATGGTGAGAAGAACGCCGGTCACTTCTCCTATTCCGCTGCCCATACCCGGATACATGCATGCCGAGCAACACTATTACACCACGTCGAGTAATCTGCGTGGCGCGAGCGGCATTCCCTCCCCGACGCCGTCGTCAACACTCTATGCCACCAACTACGTCGTCCCGTCCCGTCGCTCGGATCACGCCCCCTCGAGGCGGCTTCCAACCACTCGAGGAATGGTGACGGGCGCAACTGAACAAGGGGGACGCACGGTGTTCGTCTTTCCCACCTCGACGACCATCTGCGGGGTTCCCGGCGCACGTGCTCGACTACGACAGCGCCATACCTCGACTACGTCGGCCCACGATCGAGAAGGACCGGCGAGGCCATCGTCGGCCATGCCGCTACGGCTCGAACCGGACCCGGAGAGAGCGTCTACGGTTTCGGCGACTCGACACGGTGCATGTAGCTCGACGTCACGCCACGACAGCCCTATCTACTTTGTATTCCTGAGCCTCCCCTTGGCCTATAAAAGAGGATGCCAGGGCCTAGTCTAAAGGAGGGTTTTTTCGGACGCCTTCATTCACAACACATTTCCACGCACGCTAAGTCTCAGGACTCGCTTGTATTCACCCCTGTACAAGCACCCCGGTTCAAGATAATACAAAACTCTCCCCTCTGCTGGACGTAGGGCACTCTTTGCCTGAACCAGGATAAACGATCGTGTCCATCTTGCATCACCATCCGGATTAGGGAGCACGCATAGAAATTTACTCGTTGGTGTAATACCCCCCGGGGTACGAAACACCGACAGTTGGCGCGCCAGGTAGGGGGTGTTGCGTGCTTTTCGTTCGATTCCCGCCATTTTCCGGATGGCATCGCCCACTCCTTCGTTCCCATTCGCCACGGTGATCTGGTTTGGGAGTCTAGAGTTCATGTCGCTCGGCCCGGGCCGCGACATGGCTCTACTCTCAATTGGAGAACCGGGAGAACGCTCGTCACCCCCACGCGGCGGGTGGGGTCACGCGCCAACCGCGCCACCACGGTTCGCCACCACGTCGCCGACGCCACCATCGGCATCGCCGTCGCGAGCACGGGGCCTCGAGCACCCGGCTCGTGTGCCCTCCCGGCCGAATGTCACAACGCACCCGGCCCGAGGTGCCAAGTGTGCGGCGGGAGGTGCCACATGGACAGGAGTCCTTGACGTGGACCCTAGCTTCACGTTTGCCATGCGCTCGTCAAGAGAGCCCGGTGTAACGCCTCGAGCGCGCGCGGCCGACGTCGCCCAACTCGCGCCGCACGGGATCTACCGAGCTCATCGCAGGCTCCCGTTTGGGTTTACTAACGCCGCCACCACGTATGCCAACGAGATCCGGTCGGTCATGGGACCGCGGGAGGAGAGCCCCGGCCCCCTCCTGCGTGTCACCATGGACCTGGAGATCGTATGGCCGGCGTCAGTAGACCGCGGGTTTGACAGAGCACCTGGCTCGCAACGCCGCAACATGGTCGGGGATATGCGCCGTTGGATCGAGGAGGAGAACACGGGGAGACCCTGGACGCCGTCCAGTGCTAACCCAGACTCCGATGACTCAGACTCAGGGTGCTATGACCCGGCTCGCGAGTGTTTTCATCTCAACAACGACGTCCCGTCGGATGACGAGACCAGAGATGGCGCCGCCATGGCCGTCCCTGCAGCCAACCGGGCAGATGTGACCCCAGCGGCCGGAACATCGGCGGCTGCAGCCCTGCAAGTGATCGAGCCGCGCGGACCACCGCCACAAGCGCGAGACAATCGACGACCTGAAGACGATGCTCAAGCAGCACAATGGGCTCAGCTCAGGGAAATCGAGGCCAAGATGGATGAGGAACGCGCAAATCTGGAGCTGCTCAAGCGCGTGCTCGAGCAGAACCACCCGCCCCCCCCTCGAGCTCTTGGCGCTCGAGGAAAGGCACGGGACGTCTTCAACCGCATCGTCAACGACGGGCGACCAGAAGCGCCACCCGAGCCAGCCCACTTCCCTCGAGCAAGCCGAATGTGCTTGCGGCGGCTATCTTCCGCTGCGAGACATGCCGGCGCCCTCGAATCCGCATGCATTACGGATACGAGATGAGATCCAAGGGCTCCTCCAAGTCGCGGCCGTCCAGCAGGCCGAGAGCTCAGCCTCGAGACAGCGTGAAGCAGCCCCAGAACGACCACGGCACGAGCGGGAGGGTTCCGTCCACCAAGAGGCACCCCCTCGAGGCGGTAGGGCCCCTGCTCGAGAACGCATCCTCGACAACCGTGCAGCTCAAGATGCGCGTCATGACATCAACGACAACCGACGACGCAAGGCTGCGGGTGCCGAGGACCGTGGCTACAAGGCCCATCGAGGGGGACGCTACGACAGCGACGAGGATCGGCAGGTTCTCGAGCCACCAGGCCCTCGAGTCTTCAGTCGAGCTATCCGCAACACGCCGTTGCCAAACCCGTTTCGACCCCCCACGAGCGTGGTCAAGTACAACGGGGAGACCAAGCCAGAGCTCTGGCTGGCCGACTTCCGGCTGGCCTGCCAGCTGGGAGGGGCTCGAGAGGATAAGGCAATCATACGCCGGCTCCCATCAAGTTTCTCTCGACACCGCTCGACGGTGGCTCGAGGAACTTCCCCCATCGATCCACGATTGGGCCGACTTGGTCCAGATTTTCGAGGGGAACTTCAAGGGCACGTACATCCGACTCGGCAACTCGTGGGATCTCCGTAATTGCAAGCAAAATACCACGGAATCTCTCCGGGATTTTGCTCGACGTTTCTCCAAAGCGCGCACCGAGCTGCCGCCGCACATCCCGGACCACGACGTCATCCCGGCATTTGTCTCGGGCACCACGTGCAAAGAGCTCGTGCGAGCTCGGGCGCAACCGCCCAAAGACGGTGAACGAGCTCATGGACGTCGTCGCCGACTACGCCGCCGGCGACGAGGCCGTGGGGGCCTTCTTTGGTGGGGGCTGGGAACAAGCCCACGCCGTCCCCGGGAGGCGGTGAGGGCTCGAGCAAGGACCGAGAGAAGAACGGGAAGAAGAAGAAAGGCAATCCGCAAGGCAAGCGCGCGGTCGTGGAAGACGAGGTGGCCGCAGCCCGAGCGCAAAAAGCCTAGACCCCCGGATGGGGGCGTTTTCGACAAGATCTTTGAAGGCCGTGCACCTACCACAAGGAGCCGGTCAAGCATAACCTCGAAGACCGCCGTATGCTTCGAGGTTACTTCAAGAAGCTTGGCATTGACAAGGACGATGGCAAGAAGGATAAGGGTGGCGAGGATCGAGCCAACGACGAAGACGACGGTGGGTATCCGCCCATCACCGAGTGCTACATGATCTACGGCGGCCCGACCACCCAGATGACACGCCGAGAGCGGAAGGCCGAGCGCGGGAGGTTTTCGCCATAAAACCCGCCACGCCTCAATTCCTCGACGGTCGGATGCTCCCATCACGTTCGACCGTGATGATCATCCGGACCATGTCACCAATCCCGGCTCGTACCCTCTCGTCGTCGCGCCGATCATCCTCAACGCCCGCTTCACCAAGGTACTCATGGATGGAGGTAGCGGCCTCAACATCATCTACATGGAGACCCTCACGTTGCTCGGCCTCACTAGAGCGATCTCCGGCCCGAGCGCCGGGGCTTCCACGGGGTGGTCCCCGGCAAGAAAGCGCTCACGATCGGCCGCATCGACCTCCCCGTCGTCTTTGGGACACGCTCGAACTTTCGTCGAGAGGTCTTAACTTTCGACGTACCCGGTTTCGAGGGGACGTACCACGCTATCCCGGGCGGGCCGTGCTACACAAAATTCATGGCGATCCCCGGCTATGCCTACCTCAAGCTCAAGATGCCGGGACCAAAGGAGTCATCACCGGTTCACGTACGAGCACGCCTACCACTTTGCGATGTGGAGTGCGTCGAGAACGGGGAATCACCGATGAACGTGCTTTGGGAACATCGAAGACCTAGCCATGATGCTCGATCACATGGCAGCCGGAGCCTCTCCTCCAACACCCAAGCGACAGGCTGGCAACTTCGACCCCGCCGACGACACCAAGAAGATTCCGCTCGATCCAAGCTCCTCGGGGAAAAAGACGGCGGTCATCGGCGCCTCCCTTGACAAAATAGGAAGCGGTGCTCGTCGACTTTCTCGCGCAAACGCCGACATGTTTGCGTGGAGTCCCTCGGACATGCCCGCATACCGAGGGATGTCGCCGAGCACGCCTTGGAGATCCGTCCCGGTTCAAGACTGTCAAGCAACGCTCGCGCGCTTCGACGAGGAGAAGCGTAGGATCATCCGCGAAGAGGTCGAGAAGCTCGAGAAGGCCGGATTCATCAAGGAGGTACATCATCTCGAGTGGTTAGCTAATCCCGTATTAGTAGAGAAAAAGAATGGGAAAATGAGGATGTGTGTAGATTACACTAGTTTAAATAAAGCATGTCCCAAAGTCCCATTTCCTTTACCTCGAATAGATCAAATCGTTGATTCCACTGCGGGTTGTGAAGTACTTTCTTTCCTCGACGCCTACTCGGCTACCACCAAATCAAAATGAAGGAGTCCGACCAGCTCGCGACCTCATTCATCACCCCCATGGGCATGTATTGTTATGTCACAATGCCTTTCGGCCTTCGAAACGCCGGGGCAACATACCAACGCTGCATGCTCCATGTCTTCGAGAAACACATAGGAGAGACCGTCGAGGCCTACGTCGATGACATCGTTGTCAAGACCCGAAAAGTAGAAAACCTTGTCGAGGACCTCAAGTTGACGTTTGGATGCCTCCGGGCTAAGAACATCAAGTTGAATCCCGAGAAGTGTGTCTTCGGCGTGCCTCGAGGCATGTTATTAGGGTATATCGTCTCCCAGCGCGGCATCGAGGCCAATCCCGAGAAGGTCGCGGCCATCATGAGAATGGGGCCGATTCGAGACCTAAAAGGGGTACAAAAGATCACTGGATGCTTAGCTGCACTCAGTCGGTTCATTGCGCGCCTGGGAGAAAAAGCCTTGCCTCTGTACCGGCTCCTCGAAAAATCCGAGCACTTCACGTGGGCGCTGAGCGAGGAGGCCCTCTCGAAACGAAGAGCATGCTCACATCTCCTCCTTGTGCTCGTGCCGCCTCGACCGGCTCGAGACGGTCTACCCGCCGAGTCCCTCCTCCTCTATGTTGCCGCAACCACTCGGGTGGTCGGCACGGTCATAGTGGTCGAGAGGCGGAAGAGGGCACGCGCTCCCCGTCCGGCGGCCGGTGTATTTCATCGGTGAGGTGCTCTCGGACGCCAAGGTTCGATACCCCCATATCCAAAAGCTGCTCTACGCAATCGTACTCACCCGTCGAAAACTCCGGACTACTTTCTTAGCCACCCGGTGACGGTGGTAACATCATTCCCACTTGGGGAAATTATCCGAACCGGAAGTCGTGGGTCGAATCGCCAAGTGGTCGGTCGAGCTCATGGGCGAGACCATCACGTACGCCCCACAAAAGGCTATCAAATCTCGAGTCTTTGGCTGACTTTGTCGCCGAGTGGACCGACGTCCAACTCCCCCGGTCCCGAGATCCGAGCCGAGCTGTGGACCATGTACTTCGACGGGCACTTATGAAGACGGGAGCGGCGCGGGCTTGCTCTTCATCTCACCTCTCGGAGTACACATGCGTTACGTAGTACGCATCCACTTTGCCGCCTCGAACAACATGGCGAGTATGAGGCGCTCGTTAATGGGTTGCGCATTGCCATCGAGCTTGGGGTTCGACGCCTCGATGCTCGGGGCGACTCGCGGCTTGTCATCGACCAAGTAATGAAAGCCTCGAGCTGCCATGACGAAAAATGGACGCATACCGCGGTGAGGTGCGCAAGTTGGAAGCCGGTTTCCATGGTCTCGAGCTCAACCACATCCCAAGGCGCTTCAATGAGGCTGCGAGCGAGCTGGCCAAAATCGCTTCATCTCGAGCGCCGCTACCACCGAGACGTCTTCTCGAAAGACCTCCATGAGCCATCCGTAAAGTGGGACTCGGGGGCAAGCGGGACCAGGCTGTTGAGCCCCTTCGACGGGGCCACGGTCATGGAGATCGACCGGGCTACGAGCCCGCCAACCGACCGGCGTGCACCATTCCTCGAGTATCTCATTCGAGGGGAGCTGCGGAGGATCGAACGGGCGAGACGACTAGCTCGTCGAGCCAAAACTTACGTCCTTTACGGAGACGACGAGAGCTCTATCGCCGGAGCCCAACCGGCGTACTCCAACGGTGCATCTCGATCGAGGAAGGCGGAAGCTACTCGAGAGACATGCACTCGGGAGCTTGTGGTCACCACGGCTGCGCCAAGAACCCTTGTCGGGAACGCATTCCGGCGAGGCTTTTCTTGGCCCACCGCAACCGTTGACGCCATCAAGCTTGTTCGAGCGTGTGAAGGATGCCAATTCTACGCCAAGCAAACGCATCTTCCGGCACACGCGCTCCAGATGATCCCCTCACATGGCCATTTGCGGTCTGGGGGCTCGATCTGGTCGGACCCCTCAAAAAGACGACGGGAGGCCACACCCACTTGCTCGTGGCCATCGATAAGTTTACCAAGTGGATCGAGGCCAAGCCCATCACTAACATCCGCTCGGAGCGAGCGGTCGAGTTCTTCACCGACATCATCCATCGCTTCGGAGTCCCTAACATCATCATCACCGACAATGGCACCCAGTTCACAGGCAAAAAGTTCTTGGACTTCGCGATCGGAACCACATCCGTGTGAACTGGTCGGCGCGCCTACCCTCGAACTAACGGCCAAGTTGAGCGCGCAAATGGCATGATCTTGCAAGGTCTAAAGCCAAGGATTTTCCAACGCTTGAACAAACACGGCAACAAGTGGGTGACCGAACTCCCATCTGTCCCGTGGAGTTTGCGGACGACGAGAGTCGAGCCACCGGGTTCACCCCGTTCTTCTTGGTCTATGGGTCTCGAGGCCGTCCTCCCCACCGACCTCGAATATGGGTCCCCTCGACTCGGGGCCTACAACGAGCGTAGACAAATCTGGAAAGACCGGCAAACGCCATCGACCAAGCCGAAGAAGCTCGAGACACGGCGCTCCTACACTCGCGCGCTACCAACGAAGCTACGGCAATATCACGAAAAGAATGTGCGCAAGAGGGATTTCAACGTCGGCGATCTCGTGCTCCGTCGACGCCAAGATAACAAGGGGCGCCACAAGCCGACTCCTCCCGGGAAGGTCCGTTCATCGTGGTCAAGGTGTTGAAACCAGGGACGTACAAGTTAGCCGACGGAAAAGGCTCGACCCTCACCAACGCGTGGAACATCGAACAGCTACGTCGCTTTTTCTCCTAGGCCTCGATGCCTTGTACATATTTTCGCTTAAATTTTACCGCTCGTATGAGTAAATAAGTCAATTTCTTATTTTTTGTTCATACGCAAGGTGGGCTCGACTTTGTTTCCACAAAGTCAAGCCCCCTCGGGGCTAGACCAGGGGAACCCCGAAGTCCTCGAAAAACGCACCTAGTTTTTTCGAAAACGATGCTCGACGTAATCTTTCCCCTCCTCGCCTTGAAACTTTTCGAAAGCTAAGTATTTGCGTTACCTCGAGCTCGTCGAGCCGGGCGATCGAGCACAAGGCTTCCCACGCTTCCGAGCTACGGCACCTTAACTCATCCCCTCTCGAAATGGTCCGAGCTCAGCGCCAACGCTTAGCTAAAACAAAGTAAAGGCAGGAAGTGGAAAATGACATCAAGCGCAAGGAGAAAACTAGAGCATAACAATTAACGATTATAAACATCTGAGTATTACGGTTCAAGGCCACTTGGGCCACTCCCATAACCAAAAATACTTGTTTTCTTACAAGGGCCTTGTTGCCCAGATTACGGCTCGCAGGCCGGTTGGAATCTACTCTACGCCTGGCGGGAGGACTTCATGCAGCAGATCGCCTCCAAGACGGGCGCCCGGTTCTTCGGCCTCGACCTTGAGCTGCTCGATCCGGGTTGACCCCTCCTTCTTGCTCGCCCTCGACGTAGGCAAAGCCGCTCGCCACGGCCTCCATCCCGGTCCGGGGCTCCTCCTCGAGACGCCGAACCCCGAGTAGAAGATAGCCATCGTCCGGCGCGCAGCCGAAGACGAGGGCATCTCGGACACGGCCCCGCAGAAGAAGCGCCGAACTCGACGACTCGGTTGGCGTACCCACGGCCGGCGTCTGGCCCCTCGACGTCCACCACGGGCGCGAAGCCCCGGTTGGCGCCGAGGTGTCGATGGCGCCGGTGATGCGGGCCTTGGACGAAACCTCGCCATCAAGCAACACCCGGGTCAGCCTTGCGTCCTCACGCGCGCCCCGGAGTCCGCCTCCAAACCTGAAAAGATGACAAGAATCAAGTACTTAATCGGGTACTCGAGCAACCCGTATAAGTCACGCACAAAAAAGGACTAAAAGACTCGAGCACTCACCGGTGCGTGCGGGTCGAGAGCCTTTGCTCACGATCGAGCGCCCGCGTAAGTTCACCCTCTTTTCTGCGGGAGGACGCGCTCGGCGTCGTGTTTCTCCACGCGCAGCTCCTCATAAGCCCCGCCGGCGCCCGGATTGCGAGGTCTTTCGTCGTCATCTCTAGACGGAGATTGACCGCTTCCGTTTGGAGACCGCTCGCCCGCTCTTTCTCCGCTTCGAGCGCGCTAGCAAGGGCCTCTTTTTCGGCAGCCACCGGGTGACCGTTGCTGCCGGCTCCTTCACGTAAGCCTCGACGCCGGCCTTTTCCTTCTGAAGCTGCTCCATGTCCCGCTGCTTGGCCTTGTAGCCCAGCAGCGCGGTAGCCGCGTCCTGCTTAAGCTGCTCGAACGCCGCATGCAGCTGCGCATAATTCCGACGAGCGGTCTCGGCCTCCTGCGCGGCCTGAGCGAGCTTCTCACCTGCCTCCTGCTGCGCTGCCCCGGCCTCCTGCGCCACTCGAGCGAGTTCGTCGTGGGCTTTCTTGGCATCCTCCTTGGCGGCGTCCAGGGCGGCGTTGGCCTCTCGAAGAAGCCGTGCGAGACGGTGCGGCTACGCCTCGGCATCCCGCCCCAAGCGCACATACCGCGGATCTCGTCCTCACTCTCACGAGAGCGCGGATGTGAACCGACTTGGCGTATGAACGGCTTTGCGCCGTCTAAGCCACGAGAGAGGAAAAGTCAAATACAAGTAGCGATAAGTCAAAAACAAATAAAAGGGGGTCGTGCTCGAAGGTACTTACGTAAGAAAGCCGGGGCGGTCCTCGGAGACGAGCGACAGGCGGCCTTCGAGCGTGTTCAAGCCACGACGGCGCTCCTCGGCCTCCATATGCGCCTCGAGCTCCTCGATCGTTCATCACGATCGCGGGGGCCTCGTGGTCGAGAGGGTCGGGAAGCACCGGCGGCGGCCTTTCCCACAAAGGAATTCCTCCCGCATCTCCTTGTCGACGGAGGAGTGGAGTCTCCTCACCGCCTCCAAATCGACGCCCGCCGTCACCACCCGCTCAGCCAGGGCAGTCGGGCGTTGCGGCAGGCCCTGGGAAGAGGACACCTCCTGGGCGAGCGCCCGCGCCTCGAGCCTCCTCCGTTCTTCAATAGAGGCATCGGAGGGCTCAACGGGTCCGAGACCAACCGACCGCATATGGCCGTCGACGATGGCTGCCGCCGTCTGCCTCCTCTGGGCCTCCTCCCAGTGGTCGGCCTCGGACATAACGGTGAACTCCACCTCGCCCGTCGTCGAGTCGGGCACAAGGTGAGGCACCACGACCTCCCCCAACCGCGGCTGTGGCAGCGGCGTCTGATGTGGCGCCAGGCAGTGCTCCTCGTGTCGCTCCTCCCTTTGATCACCGCCCTGGTGCTCATCGCCGCCTACAGCGGCGGGCGGCTCCGTCTGCTGCCCCACCTCCAGCTGCTGCTCCTCTTGCTCAGCCCGCTGCTCCACTTGCGGCTGGATCTCCTCAATGCCAGCAGCGGCAGGCTGCACCACCGGTCCCACCTGCTGCACCACCGGCTCCTCCGCCTCCTCACCCTCCGGTGTGGCAGCAGGGTGCTCCACGAGCGCATCCTCTCGAGCGGCAGCCTGGGCCTCACCCTCCTCAACCCGTTGCCCGCCGAGGACTCGACCTCCATGTCCCGAGGAGGGTTGAGGCCCGGCTCGGGCCGAAGCTCGAGCACCGGTCCCGCCTCCCCGCATCTCCACATCTCCCACGGGCCGGTCGGCGGCTGCGGGCGTCTCCTCCCCCTCCTTCTCCCTGCGCTCCTCCTCGAGCTGGCGCAGGCCGACTGGCCAGGAAGACTGGGCGCCCGAGCCCGGACTCTCCTCGAGCACGATGGGCTGCTGCTCCGATCCAGCCCCCGTCGCCGGCTCTGACACCATTGCCCTTTGCTCGCCCGCCGCCGCGTCACCCAGCGCGCCTGACGATGCCGGGGTCTCGAGCGGGACGGCGGTCAAGGCCGTGGTGGTGGTGGCGTCCTTCTCCTCCGCTGCCTTGGCCACGACCCCGGCACCTACACGGGATGCGGCTGCCATCAGACTGCCGCGCTTGAGCGCATCCTTGGCCCGCTCTAACCAAATGGGAGTAGAGGGAGGGAGAGTCACTCCACCTGGCATCGACGGGTGCCGCTCGACCCTCCCGTGGTCCTCGGCCTCTTAGTAGGCACCATGGAAGGGAGGGATGGCAAGGACCGCGGGAACGCTTAGTCCCGAAGAAAGAGAAAAACAAAAAATCATTGTCACAAAATATTCACACGCAAGCGAAAAGTGCAATCGGGGACAGTCGACAAGAAGACTTACCCTGCGGGCCGAGGTAGCGCCGCTCGAGCCGCTCGGGGCTTCGAGCCCAGCGCCCCCTCGAGTCGCTCGAGGGCTTGGGGACCTCGAGCCCGCCGCTTGCGCGCTCGGGGGCCTCGAGACCGGACGGCGCCCCGTTCCGCCGACTCCTTGGCCGGGTCCGGCACGGGGTCCCTTGCGGAATCCCGGGTTCTCGCGGGTCGAAATCCGCTGCGCCGGCGGTCGCTAGAGGAGCTCGGCGTGGCTCGACGGCTGCGCGAGAACTTGAAGTGCGCACATTTGCGGCCTCATGCGTCGGGTGTGCGCGCCCGTTGAAGAAGAACGGTGGCGGGAGGAAGATTCCCGCCGCGTCGGAGACGGCGCCTGCCGCGCCGGAGACGGCGCCCGCCCGCCATGGCTAGAAGGACGGGGCGACTCCTCCCGCCGCCCTGCTTGAGCCGGCGACGACGAGCGAGTGCGGCGGCTGGAGTGTTGGGACGCCCCACCCCGTTGCCCTGCTTGGGCCGGCGACGGCGCTCGAGCACCGCGGCTCGACGACCCCTCCTGCTGACCCGCTCGAACCAGCGACGAGTCGTCGCGCAGGAGGCCTGGCGCCAACGTTGGCTCCTGCACGCGAGAGCGAGCAAGCGTCAGGGCTCGAGCGACGACAGCGTCATCACTGTCAGTCGCATCATCATCATCGTCATCGTCATCCTCCCCCTCGTCCTCATCGGACGACTCGAGACCGGGGTCCGGTCGGTCGGGTCCGCCGCCGCCAGGCGTATTTCACGTTCCCGGCGGCGCCTAGCCTTGCGCTTCTCCTTCTCCTCTAGCGCAAGGGCTTTCTGCGCCTTCTCCTCCCTCCTCGAGACCACGGCGGTATGTGCTCGTTCGCCCCTCAGGCGTCTTACCTCACGGTCGGGCGCGTCCTCCTTCACCGGGGGCCTCGACTCCGCGTGATCGTTGATATTCTGGACAAAAGAACAGGCCTCGATAAGGATTGCTCGAATAAAAGAAACGATGAAGAGAAGATCTCGAGAAAACTCACGTAGCCGAGCAGGTTGTACTCCGGACGCATGCGGAAGAGGCCGACTTGGTTCTCGCCAAAGTTCCTCCCCCCATCGATTGCGTCACGCACCCGAGCCATGATCGTAGCAACCGGGAGAGGCTCGTCGGACATCCCGGCGGCTGCAAGCGCCGCAGGTCGGCGTTCTCCGTCATCCGGGTCGAGCCGCGCGGACGCTCGGCGAGCGGAAGCACCCGGCGGCCGTGGAACTCGGCCACCACATGCGCGATGTTGAGGAAGAAGTTGCCGGACCTCCGGTTGCGCAGCTCGAGATGGCGTCGAGCAAAGAGTTCATGCGGGGCTGGCGCGCCGCCCGGGCCGGCCATGCGCCCAGTTGAAGCCGGGCTCGGTTAGCACTGCGCCGGTATATTCCGGGAAGAAGCCCCCCTCGTTGCGGAGGTAGAACCATTCTCGATCCCAGTTGGCGTTGTTCGACGACCACGTGCCGGACAACCAGCATTCCTTCCTCTTCAGCCCGAGCGAGCAGGAACCCGCTCGAACATAGCGGCGGATCTTCGGCTGCACCACCTCCTCTTTCTCCTTCTCCTCCTCCTCTTCCTCATTGTCCTCCTCGTTCTCCTCCTCCTCCTCGTCATCATCATCACCATCGTCGTCGGCGGCCTTCTTGCTCTTCACCGCCTTGGTGAAGAGCGTCGCCTTGAAGACGTGGGTGAACAGGTCCCACTGCGGCGCCATCCCCAAATATCCCTCGCACACGGCGGCATAGGTAGCCGCGAGCGAGATGGAATTGGGGTTGAAATGCTGGAGCTCGACCCCGAAATGGTGGGGGAGCGCCCGCATGAAGCGGCTCGGCCGCGCACCAAGTCCCCGCCGGTGGAACCTGATGAAGCTTAGAATATAGCCCTGCGGGGGATTGGGCTCGAGGTCACCGTCGTCCGGCACCCTCCACTCTGGTAACCCCTCCGCCGGATTAGGCGGAAGTAATCCGCCGTTCACCAGATTGAGCAGCATTCCCTCGGTCACCGTAGACCGAGGCCACGGGAGCGCGTCCGCCATCACCACCGGCACAGAAGGCTTGGCGGCGCCCTTGCCCTTGCCCTTGCCCTTGCCTTTACCACCGGCGCCCTGGCCGGAGCTCTGGCCCGTCTTCTTGGATGACCTCCCCATGACAGTGACGGGAGCGGAACGGGGAGAGCAACGGCGGCAGCGCAACGCAAGCAGCGGTGGCGCTGGGAGCGGTGGCGCAGAGAACAGAGGCGGTCACGGGCTAGAATGGCGTGGCGGTCACGGGCGGTGGCGGCAACGGCTATTGCGGAAGACGGCGGCGGCAGATTGGATCTAAGACAGAGCACAACTGCTGGCGTAGGCGGCGAGGAAGACAAGATTGCGGCGAAGAAGAACCAGGAGCCTGCTCCTCTATATTTATAGAGCCCAAGATGATCCGCGTGAACCACGTTCAACGGCCCAGATTACGCCATCCAACGGCCACGCGCACCCGGCGGACTCGACGAAAAACGGTAACCGCATTAAATGCCCTGACAAACCGTCACCTACTTTTTAGGCGCACACGACGCGAGGTGGAGCGGAACCGTCACCACGATCACCACGATACGCCGGTTTCCACCTAAAAAGGCGCGCCGCTTGCAACGGACAAATGCGCATCAAATGAGCGCAATGACGGGACGTGTCGACGAACGGTCCCTTACACGGTAAGAAACCCAGGGACTCCGGTCCCACAAGTAAGTCTCGAGGGAGCGGAGGCTGACCCACGGACGGGTTCGAACAAGTGGCCCTCGAGCACCCGAGTTAGGGCGCCAATGGGAAGGAACCCTCGAAAAGTTCCGCTCGAGAACGAACCCTCGAACCCGGATGGCGTGTCCAAGGCCGGGCACTATGTATCTAAGAGATCCCGCCGACGGGAGGCACTCGAGCCGCCGGCCCCCGAACGGGACCGGTCCTCCGGAAACTAAGAGCCCAGCTTCAATGAGGGCGCCCCCGGGCCACGAAGCCGTCTCCCCTCGAAAGGAGACGAGCTCTCACTTGGACTACCCGCCATCAGCTCACAGAGGGTGTGGCGCTCGCTCGACCGCGAGTAGTGTCAGACCTCTCGTCACTTGGATTTGATCCAAGAGATCCAGCGAACTGGATCACGACTCCAGCCCGCTATGCGGGGCACGGGGCACGAGTCATACAAAAACCTCCCTCGACACGGGAGGAGCGGGAAAAACTCGGGGCTCGAACGGTAGAGAACAAAATCTTCGCCTCGAGATACCGCAACTCCAATTAATAATACTCTTGCCCAAAATCGTTCATCTCAAAGCCCCCGGAGGAATGCCTCATTCCTCCGGGGCCTCGGGCTACCCCGCGGGGACGCCGCGCGCCCCCCACGGAGAAAGGACGAGATGACTCCTCGAAATACCGACAATAATCCCAACTCTAGGTACTTTAACTCCACTTCATGATCCCTTGTTTGAAGTCTCACAATCAAACAAGGGCTCGGGAACTATTGTCGGGTACCTAGATTAGGGGACCTAAATCAGCACGTTAGAGGAAAATGACCCAACCCATCTTACCTTTAAATCTCCCGAGAATTAACCAGGGAAACCCCAATCCTCCTCACACTGGGCCGGCCCACTACCAGGCCCGCAAGGCCTCAGAGATCTGCTGGCCCAAGCAACGGCCGCTCACCCGCTCGAGAAATACGGAAACCGCTCGAGCGTACGACTGCTCGAGACAATGGCGTAAACCGCTCGAGCGAGCGACCGCTCGAGCGGGACGGAGAACGCTCGAGCGAGCAGCCGCTCGAGTCCGCCCACAAACATTACCTATCCAAGGCACGCACATGGCTACAGTATATGTAATAGTGGGAAGTATGCTTGCTCCGCCTAACCCCATGGCTACAGTGCGCGGCATGGTGAGAAGAACGCCGGTCACTTCTCCTATTCCGCTGCCCATACCCGGGATACAGGCATGCCAGGCAACACTATTACACCACGTCGAGTACTGTGGCGCGAGCGGCATTCCCTCCTGACGCCGTCGTCAACACTCTGTGCCACCAACTACGTCGTCCCGTCCCGTCGCTCGGATCACTGCCCCCTCGAGGCGGCTTCCAACCACTCGAGGAATGGTGACGGACGCAACCTGAACAAGGGACGCACAGTGTTCTGTCTTTCCCACCTCGACGACCATACTGCGGGGTTCCCGGGCGCACGTGCTCGACTACGACAGCGCCATACCTCGACTACGTCAGCCCACGATCGAGAAGGACCGGCAGGCCATCGTCGGCCATGCCGCTACAGGCTCGAACCAGACCGGAGAGAGCGTCTACAGTTTCGGCGACTCGACACGGTGCATGTAGCTCGACGTCACGCCACGACAGCCCTATCTACTTTGTATTCCTGAGCCTCCCCTTGGCCTATAAAAGAGGATGCCAGGGCCTAGTCTAAAGGAGGGTTTTTTCGGACGCCTTCATTCACAACACATTTCCACGCACGCTAAGTCTCAGGACTCGCTTGTATTCACCCCTGTACAAGCACCCCGGTTCAAGATAATACAAAACTCTCCCCTCTGCTGGACGTAGGGCACTCTTTGCCTGAACCAGGATAAACGATCGTGTCCATCTTGCATCACCATCCGGATTAGGGAGCACGCATAGAAATTTACTCGTTGGTGTAATACCCCCCGGGGTACGAAACACCGACAAATGTCTACCATTTTAAGCTACTTACGCGTAGTACGTTTTCTTCGCGGATCTTTTGGTGTAGCTACCAAGGATATCGCCTTGTAATCAACCCAATGTAATGAGTGCTTGGTTTTTATCGGATCTTATGGTTCTTCATGCTTCTTTGTATGAGTGTAGGGTAGATTTAAATATTTTTTTAAAAAAATTGTTGAAATCATCTAATCATTACATGAACTTGCTAATAAATCATGTCACCAGCACATGACCATTAATCCAATGAACCACGCTAATGAGTGTCCAACTCACCTTTTTACCTATTAGAACCGCTGCTCAACCCTTCCCAGAATTGCCTTGGACTATAATCGTGCTAGTCACATGCCACCCATAGGACTCAACCTTGGAGACAAGAAGCATCACACTCTACTACTCACTGGAGCTGGAGCCCCTATCGAAGGAAGCCACTTGATATCCCCCATATCTCTCGACGGATTGACTCCTAGGAACCTTAGCTGAAGAACGACAACAATGCTACAAGGAAGGACCACTCAAGAACCAAGAAAAGCTAGATGAGTCACTACTTTAAAGCTAGCATTCCAGTAATACCCCGAGAAGTCACCTAAACCACATGACCATATGGAACTAGTATCCGTACCGTGCATAGTCGACCTGCTAGAATGGCTGTATTACATCAAATACTTCTCCGAGGACAAAAGAAAATATAGAGGTTAAAAATGGAGGAGTAATGGCAAACCAGCTCTAGCCAAGTTCAGCGATCTGGCTTGAATAGGTCAAACCCTTTGGATTATGAAACCATTACTAAAGGAAATGGCTGTAGACCCGGCCAAGAGTTAGAATGTGAGAACTGAAAAGGAACAACCCTGCAACAAGACTGTTGTTAGAACCCCCAAGACTAGTGGCATATTATCTCGAATCATCGAGAATATATCTTTGATGATCGCTTATAGCAAACCACTAACTGAAAATACTAGGTCAACATGACATATTCTTACTAAGCTATTCTAATGGCTGATTCGTATCATCACCCCATGCTATCCCAAAACAACCTTCCCAACCTTGTTGCCAAAAGGTTTCCCTCTCTTCAAAAGTAATTCCATTTCAAAACAAACATGGTTTCAAAATATTCTAAATCTAAAAGAATCTAGTTTCCAAATGAATGGGAAAACTAGTTCCCATTCCAAACATTTTGCAAAAATCATTTGCGAACATAATTTTCAAAAATAAAAGTTTTACTTGCAACTGTCCTCAAGAAGGAACTTTTTCAAAACCTAGTTTCGAAAACCAAATTTGATTGCGAAAACCAAGATTTGCAAAATGAGTAATGATTTTGAACCATTTTTAAAACCACCCAAGTTCTAAATGATTGAAAAGGAGTCTTGCTTTGTTCAAAAAGTAAAACCATGATTCAAAACTATTTAAATTGAAAAACACGAAATGATGTTTTGGTTTCAAAACAAAGCCATTCAAAAGTGTTTGATTTTAAAACTCACATTGATTTCAAACCTCTTCAAAAATCTCCCTTCGACTTTAAGGCCTACAAAATCACTATTTATTTTTAAAATAAGATTTTTTTGAAAATAACCACAATAATGTGAGTCCAAAGAACGACAGCCCCAATCGATTACTCTAGAATTGCTTAAGCATCTTGGATACCCTATACAAAATTTGGATCGAGTTACCAAGTAAAGCAAAGGACTACAATTCCTTTAGCAAGATCTTTTGAAGCGGCTACACCGACTAAAAGCAAGGATAGCAACTACGCTTATCAGAGTAGCGCAGCGGAAGCGTGGTGGGCTCATAACCCACTGGACCCTGGATCGAAATCAGGAGCCTAGATCACACCTCTGAAATTTAGAAGGACATGATATAGTCTAAACTAATATGTGTTCCTCCCACATACTAAACCCTGCGATGAAACATCCTACTGTGACAACTCCTCGATCATCGTTGAAGTATCTTTTTGTAAACCCTCAAGATCGACTAAGGATCTAGACAAAGAAATCAAGACTCTACTACTCACTCTTGCAACTCGATGGAGCAACTACTTCAAGCTATGAGGAACTGGAAGTCAGATTCATGGATAAGTGTCACCTTACTACTTCGTGGAGTACTACACACCTTAAATCTCGGGGACGAGATTCTGATAAGGGGGTAGGACTGTAACATCCCAAAAATCCGAACTACAAAATTTTTTCTAAATAAACCTTTGTTTGTTGCCTGTCATGTACGAAACCCTATTAGTTCGCATACAAAGTACCTTTGTTTAGTTGTTAAGCATTGCGATGCAACAACATCACATGTGTCTTAATATAGTCCTTAAGCCACATGTGATTAGGACCTTAGGGAAACCCCCTATACTTAAGGATGAGAGTCCATGACCAACCACTCAATGCAGTATGCCCTAGTGATAGCTCCTAGGATATGAACCTAGACCCTAATGATCCTATGCTAGGATTAGTAGCAATGTCACCAAGGTGTAATGTGAATACATGTACACCTACCCATAGTATAAACCCTACAACCAACTACAGCCTAACTAGAGTTAGCTAGTGGTCGTCCTTATCACACTAACCCATGACATAGTGACTTGAACCTATGCCCATGACTCCACATAGGGGAGCATTGATCCTGAACCATAAGCCATGATAGTAGAACCTATCCAGATCACTAAGTGACTAACTACTAGACCCTAGTAGATTGCAGACTAGTGACATTATGCCAACCTAGGAGGCTACATCTACCCTTGAGAAGGTAGTTGCTTAACCCCATACCTCGATAATAGGAACTACCTACCTCAGCTTGACTAGCTACCTAACCACTCGGATGGATAAACCCCACAAGACCACCATAGTGAGACAACCTCGCTAACCAAGCCAAGTTAGAGGAACAAGCCCAAACCCTATGCTTATAACCTAGTAGACCTCCAGTGTCGCCTTAGTGATATATAGGGTATGATCAGCAACTAGACCGAGGTATGATTACCTAGTTGACCACCCATGATCTAAATGCCTAGCCGACCTAAATAGAGTATCTAGTGCTAGCTCTAGAGGGAATGAAACATCACATAGAAACCTATCCATGGTCACATGATGGACTAAACCAAGCCTTACTCCTTAATGCATCACGAGCTAGTGTCTCAGACAAGCTACACGGATCACTCATAGGTACCACCCTCTTATAGCCTAGGCTTTATACCATCGTGTCGCTTGTGTGATGTTTATGTTTGGCCCGTGATAGATCTATTAAGGTGTTATACAACATGATTGGTTTGGATTTGGATTTTATTGGATTCTTGTAATGATTAATAAATCAACAACCCAACATCTAATTTATTTATACAATAAATAGATGAAATAATATATGGGATTAATATCCCAACATATCCTATGACTAATTATGACCACCATGGAATTTTATACAAGTGAAGCAAACCACAAGTATATGCATACTTGTGTTAAATAACCAAAAACAGAAAATAGAAATGAAATGAAGAAAGGAGATAAAAAGACAAAGGCCATTTGGCTCGGGACCTCAAAATGGCCCAAGATCGGCCTACTACCTCCCTTCTCTCCTTACCATCATTCCCAGCCCGAAGCGAACCAAACCGGCCCACCTTGACCTCCTCTCCTTTTTTTTTCAGCTAAGCTGCCGTCCTAGGCCAACGACAGGTCATCCGGCCCAGATCTCCAATTCAGCCTGCTTCCTTCTCTATTTTCTTCCGGCCCACGAGCTCCTCTCCACTCCTGCCGGCCCAGCAATGCCAAACGGCCCGCTCAGATCCTCCCACATGAAGACAAGGGAGCTCCACCACCGCTGACGAGCCGGCCCCGCCTGTCATAGCTTTTCCCCACCTCTGTTTTTCCTCCGCGACAGAACATGACGTTGCGGGGAGGCTTGGAGGAATCCCAGGCTGACCCCGGTCATCCTTGCCATCCGTGCCGCGCACCCGCCTTCGGATGGACGCCGCGCCAATAAACCGCACCAACAGCCCCAGCTGGCCCCCGACAGGAGCACGTTCTACGCGCGCGAACGCGAACGACACCATTCGCCCTCGCCATGAACCTGCCCCCTCTCTGTCCCTCGCCTTTTTGACCACGGGAGCCAAATTGGAATATGCCAAGCTCGCCTGGAGCGCATCGCGACACCGGACCACACCGCGCTCGCATGCCGCGCGTACGCGCTCACGATCGCGCCCTCGGCAAAGATGACCGCCAACGCGCCAGCCGTGAACGCTTGCCCGCCTCGACGTCCGTACACGCGCCTCCGGATCGGCCGCCGCGTGTCCCGGCCGTCCCATCACGCGGACACGGACGCCGGTGCCTTGTCCGGGAACCCTAGCAGCGCTGCTATAAAACCCGGTAGCCGCCGCTTCTTGCATCCTCGTTCCCAATCCGCCGCCGCCACCTCTCCCAACTACTGTTCGTCGCCTCCACCTCGCACCAGCACCACCGGTGCCTCGCCGGGCCATCGCACCGCACCAACTCACACGGCGACCTCAAGCCACCGCTCTGGCCTCGCCTTTCTCCTACCGCTCGGCAAGCCCCTGCTGTGCCTCGCGCCGCGACGCCGTCTCGAGAGCGCGCCACGAAGAGGAAGCCACACGCCCAAGCCGAAGAGAAGGAAGGAGAGGAAGGGAGGAAGAAAAGAAGAGAAGAAGAGAAGAAGGAAGTGAAGGGGAAGTGTGGACGGCGGGGACGAGAAGCTGGACGCCGCCACCGAAAGCCGCCGCCGGACCGGAGCAAGAAGGACGCGGTGAAGGAGGAGAAGGAGCCACTGTCGCCGAAAAGCCGTGAACCGCGACCCAAACGACATCGTCACCCGGCGCTCCGCAGCTGCAACCTTGCCGTCGACCTCGCCTCCGCGAACCCACTGTGAGCATCACCGTCCCCTGGTCCAATCCTCCGCCCTGCTTCTCCGGTCATGGTGCTCCACTGAGCACGTAGGCCGAGCCGTCCCCGGCTACTGGACACGCACACACGAGCACTTGACCGGCCATAGCCCCTGGACGCCGGCGCCACCATGCCGGCAGCCCCCGCCCACCAAGCTCGCCGCCATGGCCGAGCCATGCCATGGCGCGCCGCCGTTCCCGGCGAACCAAAGCCCCCTCAGACACGCTGGACCCCGGCTACTCAACCACCGCGGTGAGGCGCATCCCATGCGCACAGCAGCGGGAGGAGGTAGCCGCGGGGAGACCCTCCCCGCTCTCCCATCGGAGGCCATGGCCGCACGGGGCGCTCTGGGAGTGCCACCGTGGCGTGCTTACGCCGGCCGGTTCCGGCCTCCTCGTTCATCGAGGTCGCGCCGTCGAGCCGCGACGCGGCCTGCTGCACCCCGCAGCGCCTCCGAGTGGTGAAGATGAGGCCCGTTGCTGGCCACCGTGCTGCCGTGTCGCGCGCCGCCATGGCCGCCGCCGCGTGTTGGGCACCGCCGTGCGATTTGGTTGAAGCCATCGAGCCGAATGCGAACCTGAAGACCTCAATCGACCAACAGCAGTACCAATTGGATGGAAAGCCGCCGGCTTTGCCTTTTGCTGTGCGCCGCCGCCGCCAGCGAGCCGCCGCCGCAGCCAGCCATGTTGAAGCGCCCCGTGAGCCTTGATGCCGACCCTTCGTGCTCTTCGTGCCATCGCGGAGCCCGTGCGCTCGCTGGTACGGCCGGGGACTCGCCACAGCGCCGGAAAGCGCCGCCGTGCCGCCGGCGGCCATGTCCGTCCCGTGAAGCGAGCCAAGGATGCGAACGGGAAGGAGATGGAGATGGAATGTTGTTGGTGCGTGGAGGATGGACTTGGTCCATGGGACCGAGCCACGACGGTGGGTCCCGTGATGCCGGTCCACCGTGAGCCAAGTCTCGTGCACCAAGCCCCACCCGGAGATGACTACGCGAACTCGGTTTACATGAACCCAGAGAAGGATACAAGAGAGGGACTCTGTCCATGATGGACCACGTTGTGGTCCATGAACCATCAACAGGAGTCCACCGTGAACCAGAGTGCAAGCTGACACCGTAGACCAAGCCCAGAATGGATCCATACCGCGACGTGGCGCAACCGCAGCTTGCCACGTGTCGGCCCGGCCCGGCCCAAGTCCGGCCCTCACGGCCCATTTATGGCCCAGTAGCGGCCCATCTAGGCCCATTAGTGGCCCAATTAGGGTTGCCCCGGTCAACGGGTGACGTCATCATGACATCATGCTGACGTCACCCCGCCCCCCTACCGGGCACGGCCACGTGTCGGTGTCCAGTCAGCATGCCACGTGGCCTATTCTGGTGCTGACACGTGTCGGCTCTATATTAATCAGCCTTTTATTATTTTCAGAATATTGTATAAACTTCGAAAATTCATAACTTATTCATACGAGCTCCGAAAATTATGATCTTTATATGTAAATTCATCTAAAAATTGAGATGTACAGTTTAAGACTATGTTTGAGTGCATTTGGTTCTTCTATATTTCATTTGCTTCTTTGTGGATTCTATAGGAGTCGCTAACGCGACTACTACGTTTCGGTTTCAGAGTCGATTCGGGAAAGGAGCGACCTAAGGACGTGAGGTGGAGATCCGCTGTACGACTACGGAGGACTTGTACCACTACTGTCGGACTTGTACCACTACTTCCTCGACATCGCAGGTGTCATGGCAGCACCTTTATTTTAGAGAATCCTATTAGACATTGCATGTTTAGAACTGCTAGCGCTTTATATTTATTCCTTTGCTAGTATATGATGCATGATATTGCCTGAGCTATATTTACCTTGTTCGAAGCCCTTTTACCATGTTACCCAGCCTTGCGCTCGCACTTATATATATTACCGCTCTTCTGCGTGCTTGCATTTATTATCACCATACTTATTATAACTCCACTTCGCATTGTATATGTGGTGCGGGTGGTGAACCCCTGGGAATGGTTTGGCTTGGGATGCCGGACTTGTGGTTATGGTGATGAGCGGTGTGCTGCGTGAGTCTTGGGTGTGTGGTGAGGGTTGAGTCGGCCGGACAGGGATTACGACGAGCTTCGAGCGAGTCTTGCCGAGGGGATACGGCCTGGGTATCCCCGCTTTGTGAGTACCTGTGGCGGGTAACTGGTTTGGATTGAGGTGTCCTTGGTGTGAGCTCCTTGGGGTGGAGCCTTGGAAAGGGGGTGCCGTGGCAGCACGGTAAAGATTAGCCCATACAGGGGAGACATCGCTTTGTCGGCCAATACCTAAGGACTTGAGTGCTAGTGACCGGATCATTGGACACTTACTTTCCACTCGCTCTCTAATGGGAAGGGAGACGGTCTAACCATCCGGTAGAACGAATGCCATTACTTGCAGGTGTAAGCGGATGTGTCGGGAGGTACGGGCCGAGAGTGCTCACACCCTCCTTAACCAACATAGTGACCCCGAGGCCCGGTACTATGTCTCACAGTCTCGGCGGCCAGGGTCGAGTGGCAGGATGGTATTCGTTCTAGGCTTATGGCGATCGATATCTGCCTAGGTGGGCACACCTATGATGGCTATCTTGTGGAATAGTGAAATCTCTGCAGAGTGTATGGTTGATCGATCGATACATAGCTGACTCGTTGGCTATGGACCAGTCCCGTGTGATGCTTGCTTGACTAGGAGAGGAGTCTTCTGCCTTTCTTGGGATATGGGTATGTTACATCCGACCGTGAGTCTGGGAGGCTGCGGGTCGTTGAGGCCTGACGAGAGGGAGTCGTCTTGCCGGCCACGTGAAGCGTGGTGGTGTGTGGTGTGTGGGATGTGAGGTGTGGTGATGTGAGGATGGGATGGTTGGGATGGTGGATGGATGTGTGTGTGTGGGATTTGGGAATGTGTTAAACTTGATTATTATTATTATTATTATACTTGTTGCTACCTCGCATGCGCTAGGATGCAAACCACAGCCAAATATAGGATCGTCAGATCCCTTTATTTTCTCTTTTCCACTAAAGCTCATTCGGTGCTGACCATGACCTGCACACATCTGGCGGTGTGCAGTTTTCCTGTGATGTTAGGAATTGAAAGGATTAGAAGGTCTCGTGCCTACGCTCAAGTTGGAGTTTGAAGCTGCTTCCGCGTTATACTTCTTCCTTCGCAAGCTGTTCTGGATGTTAGAAATACTTTGTTTGCGCCAGTGTGGCGTTGTAATTATTAATGTAAACCCTCTTCTTGTACTCTGTATTCTCAGAATTCGATGTATGGAATTGATTATCAACTGTTGTATATCATTCTGTGATTTTTCCCTTCGCGGAAAATTGAGGATGTTTCAAAACCCTTTGCCGATGGCAAAACGTGCTTTGCCGATGGCGGCCGGCCATCGGCAAAAAACGGGATTCCGGTAGTTCCCTGGGCAGTTTAGCGAAGTGGACGGAAAGGATACGGTGTTACGGACCCGGGCCAAAACTCACTAGAGGCTTACATGCTACGGACTTACCCCAAATGTGCATCACGTAGTGAGATGAGTCGACCGTCAAGTGATCATCGTATAGCACAGTAGCCGGTTCGTCAATTGTGTACGATGGTTATTCCAAAGCATATGTATTACTATGGTGCGTCACTTGTCACTGTAGTGACACATACAGCATATCCAGGGCACTCGTGTATAGTATCAAAGTGACCTAATGGGCCGGTTTGGTTCGTCACCATGTGTCAAAGAGACCTATGTGCCTGTAGTCTGTCCCAGAAGAAGCAACAAGCGATCGGCCACCGTGCCATGCATGCATGTGACCGGAGTACACGTTTTTCGCCTCCATCGTGATCATGCATGCATGATGCCGGCCAGCGGCACGACCAGGAGTGCTTGACGGCTCTTGGTCTTGGGCCGTCTCCGGCTGCAGGCCGCCCGCCGTGGCCAGCGCTTGTGTGGCAGCGGCCGGCTTTCGTGTGTAGGAGTATTAATTAATTACATTTTTTTGAAGCTTATTACATCTATTAATTACTGGCAAACCAAGTCGTCATTAGTGGACGTAGCCGTAGAGACAGATCTTTCCGGAAAGAGTATGCATGCATGGCCACGCACATCGAGGCCCAGTAGCATTAAGTCCTACTAGGTAGGTGCACGTACTGTTCCCTGTAATTAACCGTGTCAGTTGATGTTCCGTCAAATCAATAGTAACAAGATTTAGTGCTGTGCTCTTCCATCTGCCTGCATCTCGTACGTTGAGCTACGTACTGGAGGCGAGAGCCTGAGACAAGAGCCTGTTCGTTCTTCTACAACCCATGGCACCGAGTAGGAGGGCCGTGGAGGTCGAGCTCGATGTCCGTGCCGAGGGCGGCATCGCCCGGCCACGCTCGTCCTCGTCGTCAGCAGCGAGGACGACGGCCACGCGAGCGCTGCGGCGGGTCCGACTCCGGCTCCGCGACCGGCCGTGTCCTGGCGGGCATGTACGTGACGACGATTCCGCGCCGCGCCTCGGACGCGCGCCGACATGGCTGGAGCGAGCGGCACACGGGGACCACGGCCGCCGGCAGCCGCGCGGACTTGGCGAGGAGTAGCGTGGATGCGTATGCCCGGTACGCGCTTTGTGCAATGCAATCTGCGGCGTGCGCGAGCTGGCCTGGATAGGCGCTGCCAGACCGTTGTGCCCGACGTGATGAGCACTAGCACATGCGCGGCGGGGAATGGCAAGCACGCGAGCGGCACGCCGAGCGCGGCCGTCGACAGAGACGCGCACAGCAGCTGGAGCACACAAGCTGGCAGTGCAGGGCCGGGTAAACACAAGGATGAGCACGGTGAGAGCCCGTACGCCCTCGCGCGCAGCCGCCCGTTGATGGCGACGGCCGCGACGTCGCGCGCTCGTCGCAGCATGCGGTGGAGAGCAGCGGAGCAGCGGGCGTATTCCGGGTACGCGCGGTGCCCCATATGCCGTTCCCGGTGTGCACGAGCTGGCCTGTGTGTAGGCGGGGACGGTGGCCAGCGTGGCGAGCAAGAGCACATGCGCAGTGATCGAGGAATGGCAAGCAAGCGAGCCGCACAGCATGACGCGTGGCGGCAGCATAGCGCTGTGGAAGAACGGGAGAGGCGGAGCATCTCAGCGGCAGCTAGGAGCCCCACAAAGAAGGCGAGTACCAAGCGTGCATGAGCCACCAAGCGGCGGGCCGCCGGCCGAGGTCGAGGATAGGGCGCAGCCGGCGCCGGCCTTGCCCCAACACGTGCGCTTCCAAGGAGACGACCACGAACGACGCCGCGACGGCGAGCGCGCCGATGACCACGGCAAGGCAACCGGCCGCTAAGTCGGCCGCGCCGGCGACGGGCCGGCGGCGGCGTGAGCTAGAGCTACGTAGCACCCTATATATATCGTGCTGTCCGGCAGTGTTACCGTACTCGTACGTCATGAACGTCGTTGAGCTGGAGGTGTTCCACTTCCCCAAGCCTGCTATAACTACGCGTCACCAACGCCGTGCTCCTGATCCAATCGGCCTCGTCTACAACTAACGGCGATCACTGTCGACGAGAAAAAGCGGCCGTCGGCCGGACAACGCGAGGCACCGGAGTCTGATCTCATCATCATCATCATCATGCATCTATATATATCAGGCTGCCCGCCACAGCCGCGCCGGCAGCGACGACGACGAAAGCTCGGCGCCGGCCACCGGCCGGCCGTTCCAAGACGGCGTATGTCCGGCCGCCCGTGTGCGGGGCCAGGACTACACCACATCCTGTTACAAATACAGCGGCGTTCCATCACTATGTTTATTTGATCGTCTCCCTGGTGAGCATCTAGAAGTCTAGAACGTTGCAAGATGGTGCTTCTCTGGCTGTCATCTGGCATGGAGCGTTGCGTGGGGCCGGCACACGCTGATCTCCTTCGGCCGTTCGGCGTCAGCAATCTTCGGGCTCTAACGCGGTGTCAGCGCTTCTGCTTCGGCGCGGCGCAGGCGCAGCGCCCGCTGTTGTTCGCCGTCGATCATCTCCGGGCAAAAAGGCAAGCAACACGCATGCATGCAACTGCATGTAGTTGCGTTGCGGTGGTCTATTCATTCTTCACGTACTCGCAAGTGATACACTTGCTTGATTGGCCGGCTAATAATCCAAGGATCGTGTTCTAATCCTCCTCCACAAGGAATCAAACAATTTAAAGTTCGATCATAATTATATACAAAAATATAGTTATGCGCAAAAAATATACAAAAATATAGTATAGCATACAAAATAAATACCATTTAAGTTAATTATGAATATATTTTCTAAGTAAACCTAGTTGGAGACATAATTTTTGTTGTGTATCTAGACATAATCTATACCTAAGTATACAGCAAAAGCTATGTACCTATAGAAAACCCGAAACGACTTATAATTTGAAATGGAGAAAGCATAAATTTAGTTAAACTTAAACTAGTTTTGGCTTGTACGTATCCCATTATTATGTTCGCTATACTAAAACAACACAAATGAGACATCTTAATTAGTGACTTAGAATTGAAACGCTATAACATTTGGTACTACCTCCGTAATAAATCATAAGGACTTTTAAGCTTTTTTAAATCTATTGTTTTTGCTATGTATCAGACATAATGTATATCTAAGTGTATAGCAAAATTTATAAATCTAGAAAAGTTAAAACATCTTATAATTTAAAACAGGAGTATATAATAACATAGTATATATAGTAGTTGCAATGCCCCTGATTATACCTTCATCCTACTCCTACACAATGGACTTTTGTAGTAATTAATTATTAATCGTCGTGCATGCATGCATACAACAAGCCAAATTAATAAATATATGCATGCATGCAAAAAAATGTAGGATTTGTCCATCATGCGAATCTCGAAAATTATCGAGGAAACTGGTGTCACGTCATAGCTAGCGCCATGTAAAACCGAAACCAAATGTAAGCACCGGTGCAAAATGTCTTTTTAACTATTAGGCCTTTTGAGGCCAATTTGAGTGAACGAAACAGGCGGGGGATCCTCTCCACTTCTGTCAAGACTTATAAAAATAAGAATATCCGGTCCGATGAACTATTCAATTGGATTCCTATTCAAAGGAGGATAAGAATGGGAATTCAATGTTTCCTTTGCTAACACTATGTAAGTATGTCACGTCATGAGACCACTTCACAATAATGTAAGTATATATGTACCCGTACGTCGTACTATTGCTGCTAAAGAAATAAGGAGGGATGGTTAGATGTGAAATAATTGTTCATTTGTACTATTTTAACCCGTCTAAGATTTCGATCGAGTACTCTGGTAATAAATCTTGTTGATTGATGCTGATCAGCTAGGCTGGCCGATGGCAGGCCAAAGCCTGCTGCCTTGCTGCTGGCCGGCCACTGGCCTTCTTGCTCCCTGCCGTGCCCACTAGGCCCCTAGCCCCCTATTGAGCAGGCTAGGCCGCCAAGCCATGTCACGCCTCATGTGTTGATGGATGGCTTTTCTTGTTGCACGCGCCCCCTCTTCGCTGTATCGGCAGCAGTTCCTGTGTTCTGTTCATCCGCGTTATTGATCAGCCGAACAAAACCAACCGGCAGATCGACTCGGATCGACTCAGGGAATGTTTGGTTGGGGCGGGGATGCATGTCTGGTTGGGGCTGAAGCTTGCCATGCCGCAAGGACAGCAGTACCGAAGGTTAGGCATTGGATTTCCTTGCCACAGGTGTGGTGTGATTCTGTGTGGAAAGCAGCAATTGCGGCCACAAGTTTGACGCAAACCAAACAACTAAACACGGGTGAAGACCCGGTCGCGAAAAAAAAAAACGCAAACCAAACAACTGCCATAGTGCCATAGAAGTGGTGGTTGCCGCAGTCTGTGACAAGGAATGCATGTATAGCGAACCAAACACCAGCCTAGGGAAACAAATTACGTCCGGACCATCCGGATCAAGCAGCGTACGTATGTCCAGTAAGATTTCACCACCTGGAAGAGAGATTCAGGAGCAAAACATGTTGCCGCACGGCGCTAACTGGTCCACAGGTCAGACTTCTCTCTACGCCCGGACCAAGCAGCGTACGGATGGTCCGTGTTTGATTTTTTTCCCAGCCTAGCAGCGCAAATCTTCCCTTCCGACCCCCCTCCTCCCTCTCTCTTTTCACTGTTTCTCTTCCCTGCAGTGCCCGCGATTTCAGCCCGCGTGGCCCAAGCCCGTCTCGTTGTTGCTCCTAGCTTCTCTCCTCGCCCAGCGCCTTCACCCGCACGCTTGCCCCCGCTGGTGACCTCACCCCTACCTCCACCTCCTTCTCCAAGGTATAGAAATTCGGCCGGCCGGAGGGAGGAAGGGAAGATAGGTGGTGCAGATGCAGGCGGGCGGCTTGGGGTGTCTTGGCAGCAGGCACTGGCGCCGGAGCCACGGGGGCTGGCAGGAGCCATGCCTCCCCTCCCCCCTCTAACATAACAACAATTATTTATATAATTTAATAATATATATTATAAAGATACAATAAAAGCTTTTGTCATATATTATTTGATGACTTTTCATAACAAAATCACACAAATTCACATTTTATCTTTAAGCCACAACTAGAATTTTAGATTTCTTCCTAAGATTTGGGATTCCCTTAGTGTTTCTGCATTCAAATTTTACTATAAACTTTTCCTGCCAAATGTCTCCTAGTGACCACCCTTTTATGAATAAATCCTAGCTCTGCACTTGATGGACACAGTCATCTGCTACGAGGAAAACAACATAAATAGTTAAATCATCAAATTGATAAATTCAGAAAAAAAACCTAACCCTAATACAAAAATCCAAGCAAATAAGCTACACTTGTATAGTCGAAACTCTTCAACCGGCCCCCTTATGTATAATTTCTGCCTCCACCACTAGTGCCAGGGGACGGCGGCGAGGCTAGGTTTAGGGTGGGGGCGAGCCGGCCATGGCGGCAGTGGGAATGGCGACGGGAAGGGGAAGATGGCGGCCGCCGCGGGAGGCTATTATTCGCGGTCCTAGCTTGCCGGAGCTCCGGTGAACCCAGCTTAATTGCCGGAGCTTCGGTGAACCCTAGCTTCCCACGGCGGAGCAGCGGGGCGGGGCAGAGCTAGGAGTTTCCTATGCATAGAACAACTCTAAAATTAGCTTAATCGTGGTCTCTAGATCGGTTTGGTTGATTAGCTCATGTTGGGTTGTTTACAACTGTGGCAGAACCTCCTAAGTAATGTGGCCCACATGCACCAATCCTCGTCTTAAAAGACCTCAGATTACTATGCATGTATTCCACACGACTTAACAAGCTCTGTCGGGTGTCCTCGGGAAACCCGAATCATCCACGAATCTTTCGAACTGGATCGATCATTATAAGAGACATTGCAGTATTACAACAGTTTTGTACAAATAAAATATATCAGAGTAAAAGTGCGGAAGTATTATGATAACATAAATTTACAAATCATTTATAAATAAAATTTTACAATTAATAAGATATGTTTATTACAACCATAGTAGTGGAATACCATTACTTAACTTTATGATTCACCAAAACGTAGTGCTCTGCCCAGGAGCCAAACAAACTACTCGACGTCCTCACTTGACGGACACACCTGCAACAAGGGTAGAACAAACCCTGAGTACAAAAGTACTCCGCAAGACTTACCCGACGAAAAGAGGGGAGAAGACTCAGGAATGAAGGCCAAATAGGACAAGGTAGGGCTTAGCGAAGATTCAAAGTAATTTGCGTAAAAGCCACTAAGAATGAGTCCTTAACCTCAAATTTTACTTTCCGCATTAGTCATTAGATTCTGAAGTGAGTCTAGTCTAGCTTGAATACAAAGACGAGATCAAGATAATTCACGGATATCTCATTCTTATACTTCCATCAAATTACTTCAAGTTCCATTAGTTACTACGATGTATGGTCGGAGGATCAAGTCTCCATAACCGAGGAGCACGACGATTCGAATCGATTTACTCAGCTGAGGATTCCTAAACACACGATATAAGTGGGACTCTAACCCACAATTATATCAACAATACCGTCGGACATTCTAGAACTAGGCTCAGCTTCCGCGCCACCCGAGAGTACGGTCCTCCTCGAACCCGAGACCTTGTCCCCCGAGGATACCCGCTACTCCCGCCATCTCGCCACTCCCAGTGCACGGGCTCACCGTACTAGTCCTTAGATTATCCTAGGGTAAAGCTTTTCCGTAGATATGTGAGTAGTTGCAAGGTCTTGTCCAGCTGGCCAAACAACGGCCGGTCCTTAATCGACAAGTCGGAAACACTACATCAAGACTCCATTCCCGATGCAAGTTACCCGACCGGTCTCAACTTCATTAAAGGTATAAGCGATCCGACCGAAGGATTACTTCGAGACGTCATTCGATGTAACCCAATAGCCGATCAAAGATAACATTGCTGAGTAATATGAACCTTACCGAGGTAAGCACTTCCTTTTGAAAACATTTTCGAAATCCGAACTAAATTAGCAAGGCTAAGCATTGTTACGCATTTTTCAATCAAAATGGTTTCAAGGATGATGTTGGAATAATCAAGGTAGTTTATGCGTCAAGTAGGTGATCACTCAACTCCTATTACTTAATGCAGCAATACAACTCAAGTGATAAAACTTTGTAAAGTCAAGGAATGGGTTGATGGTTCCGGGGCTTGCCTTGAAAGTCGGTGTAGACGTTCTTCAACGACGTATCTGGAAGTTACGACTAACCACAAAGATGGAATGACTTCCTCAGGAATTAGAGTTGACCCGACAATAACTTCCCAGAAACAAGATCGACAAGGCTCTCCTCGACCACGGGGACTACACGTGATAAATAAAATGCTTCAACATGAAGAAATATAAAATGATGCTCGACGGAAGTTAAACGAGATTAAAGACAAGTATAAACAATTAATTAAAGTACTGAAGATCATTAAGATTAATGACCTAGGGTCATCACTCAATTCAAAGTCACTCAAGAAAACCCCGTCATCAATTGCCAAATAAACAATTGAAAATCTATTAAATAACCAAGTATAAAATAAAGATAAAATAAAAGTTGTCAAATAAATCTCAAAAATTAAACTTAGGCTCCTCCTGGCCTGAGAAGGCTACAAAATAATTTTCATGGTTTTTGAATAAATAAATAAATTATTAAAAATCAAGGAAGACTCATTTTTCAATTAAAAGAACTAATTTTTGAACATAGCAAAACTACTTAAATTTGGCATTTCAAAATTTTCCTAGATAGAGGACATCATAAAGAGCACACACAAAAATTTTGAGAATTTTTGGAGCTATGGATATTTTCCTATGAAAATAACAAATTGCTTTACTATTCAATAAAACAGAAAATAATAAAACTTAAATAAAAAGGAAAAATCGACTGGCCGAACCGGCCCACCGGCCCAAACCCGGCCCCGGCTCGGCCACGCGCGCGCGGAAACAGGCCTGGCTCGGCACCGCGAGCAGGCCGGCCCAGGAGCGCGGCACAGGCCGGCCCACTCGGCCTGCCTGAGCTCGGCTCGGGCGGTTTTGCAAATAAGGGCTCGCGTTTTCGCAAATTAACAAATACGTCCTGCCAACTATTCACTGAGTCATGAACTTATGCACCAAGACCCCGGAGTTTATCAAATTTATGTTCGCCGGTCCTCGCGAGTTTCCGTATAGTAGCGGCAAGCCGCCGAATCCTCGCCGCCGGCGAGGTTCTTGGCCGTCGGTCGGGTCCTATGGCACCTACACGACACGGCGAAACTCGATGGGCAAAATGAAGTGGCGGAACAACAGCAGCGGCTTGACGCCGGTGATGGCGGACGCGGCGGCGCGGTGGCTCGGCTGCAAACCCTACCGGGGGTTCTCCGGCGACGATAGCGTGGGCACCAGACCCAGCGCGACGACGTGGACGCGATACGTGAACTAATCAGGCAAGCACATGACCCTAGCAACCCCGGCCTCGCACGCGGCGGCTGGCATGGTCATGCCGGCGGCAGCGCACGGTTGCCGGCTTCGACATGACGACCCCGACCAAACCAACAGCACGAACACGTGCAGTAACTCACCGTGATCACGATGCGCTTGAAGATGGAGTGGATTAGGGGTCGGAGGTGCGAGCTCGGCCGGCGGCGCGAGTATGGCGGCGGCGCGCCCGGCGGCGAGTCCACGTTCCGGCGAGATCTGAGCATCAAGGATCGAACCAAGGGAAGCATCAGTAGCAGGAGATGAAGGCGAGCTCAGCTGCCAAAGGAATTTTGAAAATGACCAGAGACGACGACGAACGACGGGGATGAAATTACGGCGGCTCAGTTGCCGGCCGCGGAGAAGATGACGGCGCGCGGACTCCCGGGACGGCTTGGGACGGCACAAAAGGGTTCAGCGGACACGCAAGGATGATGCGGAGCTAGCAGAGAGCTAGTAGGGGCGATGGTGGTGTGAGTACGGCGAATTTGGCCGGCAAGGAGGAGCTCGGTGGCGGCAGAGAGAGAGAAAGGAGGAGGAAATGAGGTTTGGCCGCGGCTTTAAGGCGCAAGGACGGTGATCGGAGAAGCGACACGGGCGGCGAAGGTTCTAGCGCGGCCATGCGGCCGGCGGCCGGCGGCGACCAGCCGGCATGGGTGCCATGGCCGGCGGTGGCGGCGCCGAGAAGAACAGGGCGATGATGACGTCGCAACGTGACAGCAGTAAAGTTTTGCAAATTACTCCAGAATTTTGAACTAAAGATGAAAAATTCCAAAAAGCAACCCTAGCTAATTTTTCATGCCCTACAATTTTCTCAACTGGACCATTTTCAAATTCTGAAAGGAAAATTGAATTTGAATCAAATTTTGAAAAGGGGGCAAAAACCCTAGAATGAAATATATGAAATTACTTTTGATTTTTCTAAAGAACTTGAAAAACTCCAAAACTATGGAATACTCAGCTTTTCAAACTGCACATTTTCTCCAAAAAGAGTTTTTCCAAAATATGCATAGTTTTTGAATTATGGTTTGAAAATCAAAGGGGACAACTGTCGGAAAACGGTATTTTCAAGTTTGTTTGAAATTCTTTTTGAAAACTTGAAAAACTTTATTCACCAACATTGAAGCTCTCATCAAGACCCACAATTTTCCTTTTTGGACCAACCCCAAATTCTTTGTAGATTTTGAAATATAGAAAAGGGGATAAATAGGGTTTTCGGGAAAACAGGGGTTTCAAAATGAATTTTGAACTCGATTTAATTTCTACACTAACTAATCGGTCATTAACAATCACAAGCATCATTTCATATGTAAAACAAAGCATCACATTAAAAAACAATATTAGAACATGAAAGCAATTATGCCAAGATACTCGATGATTAGGTTTTAACAAAACTCTTAAACAGGTTTTAGTTGTCATTAACATCTAGGATGTTACATCCTTTCCCCCTTAAAGAAATCTCGTCCCAAGATTTTAGAGCAACAAAATCCCATGGGGTAAGTAATGGAAAAGGAAATGTGTCAAGCAAATCAACTTGGCAGAAGTTCATAGAACAACAAGGTTCGATTCAAAGGTTACAACCATGATATACAAGAGGTTGCAACTATCAAGGTATTATGAATTCAAAGGAGTTAAAATATGAGTTACAACGATTGTTGTCGGATACCTAGATTAGGGGGGTCCTAAATTGGGCAAATTAGAGATGAGCAAATCGGCCTCATCCCTCTCTAAAAATCCCAAAAGCTAACTGACCAGAGAAACCCGTAATCCTACTCATACTGGGCCGGCCCACTATCAGGCCCACAAAGCCTCAGAATCTTCTAACTCGAGCAGCGGCCGCTGACCCGCTCGAGAGAGAAGTACGGAAACCGCTCGAGCGTGCGACCGCTCGAGACGGTGACGTAAACCGCTCGAGCGAGCGACCGCTCGAGCGGGGACGGAGAACGCTCGAGCGAGCAGTCACTCGAGTCCGCTCTCAATCATTGCCTGTCCAGAGCTCGCACATGGCTACAGGGCTCGAACAGCGCCGATGTACGCTGACACCACCTAACCCCATGGCTACAGAACCCGCAATAGTGGAGCGTACGCCGGTCGCTTCACCATTACGCTGCCCGTCTCCCGGATTCGAGGATGGCAGGCGCTACTGTTAAGCCATGCTTTGCACTGTGCCTTGTACGGCACTCCCTCCAAACGCCATTGTCAACTCTCCGTACCACCAACTACGTCGTCCCGTCCCGTCGCTCGGATCGTTACCCTCTCGAGGCAGCCCCCAACCGCTCGAGGAGTGGTGATGGACAGGACCGGAGCATGGGGCGCACAGTGCCCTGTCTTTCCCACTTCGACAACCATACCGCGGGGTTTCCGGGCGCACGTGCTCGATTACGCCTGCACCATACCTCGACTACGTCAGCCCACGATCGGGGAGGACGAGTAGGCCATCATTGCCCACGCTGCTACAGGCTCGAACCGGACCAAAGGGGAGCGTCTACGATCTCGACGACTCGACATGGCGCCCGTACCTCAACGTCACGCCCACGACGGCCCTAATCACCGTGTAACCCCGAGCCTCCCCTTGGCCTATAAAAGGGGACGCCGGGCCTTGTATAGGACAGCTTTTACGCACACACGTTCCCACATTTTCACACTCATTCACGGCTAAGTCCCGCTTGTATTCACCCCCGTACAAGCACTTCGGTGCAAGATAATACAAATCACCCCCCACTGCTGGACGTAGGGCACTCTTTGCCCGAACCAGGATAAACATTTATGTCCTTCTTGCATCACCATCCGGATTAGGGAGCACGCATAGAAATTTACTCGTTGGTGTTATAACCCCCGGGGTACGAAACACCGACAGTTGGCGCGCCAGGTAGGGGCCTGCGTGTTTTTCGCTCGATTCCCGCCATTTTCCGGATGGCATCACCCGCTTCCTCGTTTCCGTTCGCCACGGTGATCTGGTTTGGGAGTCTAGAGTTCGTGTCGCTCGGCCCAGGCCACGACATGGCTCTACTCTCGATCGGTGAACCAGGAGGGGGACGCTCGTCACCCCCACGCGTGGGTGGGGCCGCGCGCCGACCGCGCCACCATGGCTCGCCACCACGTCGCCGACGCCACCAAGCATCGATCACCACCGCCGGGCACGGGCCTTGAGCACCCCGCTCGTGCGCCCTCCCGCCGGACGCCACGATGCACCCGGCCGGGGTGCCAAGTGTACGGCAGGGGTGGCACATGGACAGGAGTCCTTAACGTGGACCCCGGCTTCACGTTCGCCATGCGCTCGCCGAGAGAGCCCGGCGTGGCGCCTCGAGCGCGCACGGCCGACGTCGCCCAACCCGTTGCCACACGGGCTATACCGAGCTCGGCGCGGAGCTCCCGTTTGGGCTCACCAACGCCGCCACTACATATGCCAACGCGATCCGGTCGGACATGGGACCGCGGGAGGAGAGCCCCGGCCCCCTCCCCGCGTGCCACTATGAACTTGGAGATCGTGTGGCCGACGTCGGTGGACCGCGGATTTGACAGCACCGGGCTCACAACGCCGCAACACGGTCGGGAATATGCGTCGCCGGATCGAGGAGGAGAGCACGGGGAGGCCCCGGACGCCGTCCGGCCGCTAACCCGGACTCCGATGACTCGGACTCGGGTGCTATGACCCGGCTCGCGAGTGTTTTCATCTCAACGACGACGTCCCGACGGATGAGGAGACCGAGATGCCGCCGCCGTGGCCGTCCCTGACCAACCGAGCGGACAAGACGCCGGCGGTTGGGACATCGGCGGCTGGAGCTCTGGTGTCGAGCCGCGTGGGCCGCCACCGCAAGCCCAAGATAATCGACGACCAAGACGACGCTCTAGCGGCTCAATGGGCCCGGATCCGGAAATCGAGGCCAAGATGGAGGCGGAGCGCGCGAACTTGGACTTGCTCAAGAGGAACCTTGAGCTAAGCCAGTTCCCTCCACCTCGACCTCTTGGCGCTCGAGGAAAGGCCCGAGACGTCCTCAACCGCATCGTCAACGACGGGCGACCGGAAGCGCCACCCGAGCCAGCCCACTTCCCACGAGCAAGCCAGAATGTACTTGCGGCAGCTATGCTACTGCGGGACATGCCGGCGCCCTCGAATCCACATGCATTGCGGATACGAGATGAGATCCAGGGGCTCCTCCTAGTCGCGGCCGTCCAGCAGGCCGAGGGCTCGGCCTCGAGACAGCGTGAGGCAGCCCCAGAACAACCACGGCACGAGCGGGAGGGTTCCGTCCACCAGGAGGTACCCGCTCGAGGTGGTAGAGCACCCGCTCGAGAACGCATCCTCGACAACCGCGCTCCTCAAGATGCGCGTCATGACATCAACGACAATCGACGGCGCAAGGCTGCGGGCGCCGAGGACCGTGGCTACAAGGCCCATCGAGGGGGACGCTACGACAGCGACGAGGACCGGCGGGCTCCGAGCCGCCGGCCCTCGAGTCTTCGCCGAGCCATCCGCAACACGCCATTGCCAAACCCGTTTCAACCCCCACGAGCGTGGTCAAGTACAACGGGGAGACCAAGCGTAACTCGGGCGGCCGACTTCCGGGCGGCTGCGCCGGTAGGAGGGGCTCGAGAGGATAAGGCGATCATACGCCGGCTCCTCTCGTTTCTCTCCGACACCGCTCGACGGTGGCTCGAGGAGCTTCCCCAATCGGATCTACGATTGGGCCGACTGGTCCAGATTTTCGAGGGGAACTTCAAGGGCACCTACATCCGACCCGGCAACTCGTGGGATCTCCGTAATCGCAAGCAAAATACCACGGAATCTCTCGGGACTTTGCTCGACGTTTCTCAAAGCCGCGCACCGAGCCGCCACACATTCCGATCACGACGTCATCCCGGCGTTCGTCTCGAGCACCACTTGCAAAGAGCTCGTGCGGGAGCTCGGGCGCACGCCCAAAGACGGTGAACGAGCTCATGGACGTCGTCGCCGACTACGCTGCCGGCGACGAGGCCGTGGGAGCCTTCTTTGGTGGGGCCGGGAACAAGCCCGCGCCGTCCCCGGGAGGCGGTGAGGGCTCGAGCAAGGCCCAGAAGAAGAACGGGAAGAAGAAGAAAGGCAACCAGCAAGGCAAGCGTGCGGTCGTGGAGGACGAGGTGGCCGCAGCCGAGCGCAAGATGCCTAGACCCCCACCGGATGGGGGCGTCTTCGACAAGATGCTGAAGCACCCCTGCCCGTACCACAAGGAACCGGTCAAGCATAACCTCGAGGACTGCCGTATGCTTCGAGGTTACTTCAAGAAGTTTGGCCTTGACAAGGACGATGGCAAGAAGGATAAGGGTGGCGAGGATCGAGCCAACGACGATGACGACAATGGGTATCCGCCCATCACCGAGTGCTACATGATCTACGGCGGCCCAACCACCCGATGACGCGTCGAGAGCGGAAGGCCGAGCGCGGGAGATTTTCACCCCGAAACCCGCCACGCCTCAATTCCTCGACTGGTCGGATGCTCCCATCACGTTCGACCGTGATGATCATCCAGAGCACGTCACCAATCCCGGCGCATACCCTCTCGTCGTCGCCCCCGATCATCCTCAACGCCCGCTTCACCAAAGTTCTCATGGATGGAGGCGGCGGCCTCAACATCATCTACATGGAGACCCTCACGCCGCTCGGCCTCACAAGAGCTCACCTCCGGCCCGAGCGCGGGGCTTCCACGGAGTGGTCCCCGGCAAGAAAGCGCTCACGATCGGCCGCATTGACCTCCCCGTCGTCTTTGGGACACGCTCGAACTTCCGTCGAGAGGTCATAACTTTCGACGTGCCCAGTTTCGAGGGGACCTACCACGCCATCCTGGGCAGGACGTGCTACACAAAGTTCATGGCGATCCCCAGCTATGCCTACCTCAAGCTCAAGATGCCGGGACCAAAAGGAGTCATCACTGTCAACTCCACGTACGAGCACGCCTACCACTGCGATGTGGAGTGCGTCGAGTACGGGGAATCACTAACGAACGTGATGGGAGCATCTGAAGACTTAGCCATGATGCTCGATCACATGGCGGCTGAGGCCTCCGCTCCAACACCCAAGCGACAGGCCGGCAACTTCGAGCCCGCTGAAGACACCAAGAAGATCCCGCTCGATCCAAGCTCCTCGGGGAGAAGACGGCGGTCATCGCCGCCTCCTCGACGCGCATAGGAAGGCGGTGCTCGTCGACTTTCTCCGCGCAAACGCCGACATGTTTGCGTGGAGTCCCTCGGACATGCCTAGCATACCGAGGATGTCGCCGAGCACGCCTTGGAGATCCGTCCGGTTCGAGACTCCGTCAAGCAACGTCGCGCCGCTTCGACGAGGAGAAGCGCGGGATCATCCGCGAGGAGGTCGAGAAGCTCGAGAAAGCCGGATTCATCAAGGAGGTACATCATCCCGAGTGGTTAGCTAATCCTGTTTTGGTAGAGAAAAGAATGGAAAAATGAGGATGTGTGTAGATTACACTTGTTTAAATAAAGCATGTCCCAAAGTCCCATTTCCTTTACCTCGAATAGATCAAATCGTTGATTCCACTGCGGGTTGCGAAGTACTTTCCTTTCTCGACGCCTACTCTGGCTACCACCAAATCAAAATGAAGGAGTCCGACCAGCTCGCGACTTCATTCATCACCCCCATGGGCATGCATTGTTATGTCACGATGCCTTTCGGCCTTCGAAACGCCGGGGCAACATATCAACGCTGCATGCTCCATGTCTTCGAGAAACACATAGGAGAGACCGTCGAGGCCTACGTCGATGACATCGTTGTCAAGACTCGAAAAGTAGAAAACCTTGTCGTGGACCTCAAGTTGACGTTTGGATGTCTCTGGGCTAAAAACATCAAGTTGAATCCCGAGAAGTGTGTCTTTGGTTTGCCTCGAGGCATGTTGTTAGGGTATATCGTCTCCCAGCGCGGCATCGAGGCCAATCCCGAGAAGGTCGCGGCCATCATGAGAATGGGGCCAATTCGAGACCTAAAAGGGGTGCAAAAGATCACTGGATGCTTAGCTGCACTCAGTCGGTTCATTGCACGCCTGGGAGAAAAAGCCTTGCCTCTGTACCGGCTCCTCAGAAAATCCGAGCACTTTGCATGGACACCTGAAGCAGAGGAGGCCCTCTCAAAGCTGAAAAGCATGCTCACATCTCCTCCTGTGCTCGTGCCGCCTCGGCCGGCTCGAGACGGCATAACCGCCGAAACCCTCCTCCTCTATGTTGCCGCCACCACTCAGGTGGTCAGCACAGTCATAGTGGTCGAGAGGCAGGAAGAGGGGCACGCGCTCCCCGTCCAGCGGCCGGTGTATTTCATCAGTGAGGTGCTCTCAGATGCCAAAACTCGATACCCCCATATCCAAAAGCTGCTCTACGCAATCGTGCTCACCCGTCGAAAACTCCAGCACTACTTTCTTAGCTATCCGGTGACGGTGGTAACATCATTCCCACTTGGGGAAATTATCCAGAACCGGGAAGTCGTGGGTCGAATCGCCAAATGGTCGGTCGAGCTCATGGGCGAGACCATCACGTACGCCCCACGAAAGGCTATCAAATCCCAAGTACTGGCTGACTTTGTCGCTGAGTGGACCGACGTCCAACTCCCCCCAGTCCAGATCCAGGCCGAGCTGTGGACCATGTATTTCGACGGGTCACTTATGAAGACGGGAGCGGCGCGGGCCTGCTCTTCATCTCACCCCTCGGAGTACACATGCGTTACGTGGTGCGCATCCACTTTGCCGCCTCGAACAACATGGCGAGTATGAGGCGCTCGTTACACGGGTTGCGCATTGCCATCGAGCTTGGGTCCGACGCCTCGATGCTCGAGGCGACTCGCAGCTCGTTATCGACCAAGTGATGAAAGCCTCGAGCTGCCATGATGAAAAGATGGAAGCGTACGCAATGAGGTGCGCAAGTTGGAAGCCGCCTTCCATGGTCTCGAGCTCAACCACATCCCAAGGCGCTTCAACGAGGCCGCGGACGAACCGGCCAAAATTGCTTCATCTCGAGCGCCGCTACCCCCGAGACGTCTTCTCGAAAGATCTTCACGAGCCATCCGTGAAGTGGGACTCGGGGGTGGGCGGGACCAGCCGTTGAGCTCGCTCCTACGACCGAACCCCCCTCGACGGGGGTCACGGTCATGGAGATCGACCGATTACGAGCCCACCAACCGACCGGCGTGCACCATTCCTCGAGTATCTCATTCGAGGAGTTGCGGAAGATCGAACGGAGGCGAGGCGACTAGCTCGTCGAGCCAAAACTTACGTCCTTTACAGGGAGGACAGAGCTCTACCGCAGCCCGACCGGTATACTTCAACGGTGTATCTCGATCGAAGAGGGTAGGAAACCGCTCGAGACATGCACTCGGGGGCTTGTGGCCACCACGCCGCGCCAAGAACCCTTGTCGGGAACGCATTCCGTCGAGGCTTCTACGGCCACCGCAACTGCGACGCCATCAAGCTTGTTCGAGCGTGTGAAGGATGCCAATTCTACGCCAAACGTACGCATCTTCCAAAGACACGCACTCCGGATGATCCCCTCACGTGGCCATTTGCGGTCCGGGGGCTCGATCCGTCGGACCCCTCAAAAAGACGACGGAGGCTACACCCACTTGCTCGTGGCCATTGATAAGTTCACCAAGTGGATCGAGTCCAAGCCTATCACTAACATCCGCTCGGAGCGAGCGGTCGAGTTCTTCACCGACATCGTCCATTGCTTTGGAGTCCCCAACGTCATCATTACGACAATGGCACCCGGTTCACGTGCAAAAGTTCTTGGACTTCGCGATCGGAACCACATCCGTGTGAACCGGCCTGGCAGCCGCCTACCTCGAACTAATGGCCAAGTCGAACGCGCAAATGGCATGATCTTGCAAGGTCTAAAGCCAAGGATTTTCAAACGCTTGAACAAACACGGCAACAAGTGGGTAGCTGAACTCCCGTCTGTCCTGTGGAGTCTGCGGACGACCGAGAGTCGAGCCACTGGGTTCACCCCGTTCTTCTTGGTCTATGGGTCTGAGGCCGTCCTCCCCACTGACCTCGAGTACGGGTCCCCTCGACTCAAGGCCTACAACGAGCGTACTAATCGGGGAAAGGCCGGCAAACGCCATCGACCAAGCGAAGAGGCTCGAGACACGGCGCTCCTACACTCGCGCGCTACCAACGAAACTACGGCAATATCACGAGAAGAATGTGCGCAAGAGGGATTTCAAGGTCGGCGATCTCGTGCTCCGTCGACGCCAAGATAACAAGGGGCGCCACAAGCTCACTCCTCCTTGGGAAGGCCCGTTCATCGTGGTCAAGGTGCTTGAAACCGGGACGTACAAGTTAGCCGACGAGAACGGCTCGACCCTCACCAACGCGTGGAACATCGAACAGCCTACGTCGCTTTTTCCCCTAGGCCTCGATGCCTTGTACATATTTTGTCTAAATATACCGCTAGTATGAATAAACGAGTCGGTTCCTTACTTTTTGTTCATACACAAGGTGGGCTCGACTTTGTTCCCACAAAGTCAAGCCCCCTCGGGAGCTAGACCGGGGACCCCCGAAGTCCTCGAAAAACGTACCTAGTTTTTCAAAAACAAGGTGCTCGACGTAATCTTTCCCTCCTCGCCTCGAAATTTTTCGTAAGCTAAGTATTTGCGTCACCTCGAGCTCATCGAGCCGGGCGATCGAGCACAAGGCTTCCCACGCCCGACCTACGGCACCCTAACTCATCCCCTCTCAAAGTGGTTCGAGCGCAGCGCCAACACTTAGCTAAAATGAAATAAAGGCAGAAGCGCAAAGGAAAAATTAGAGCATAACGATTATAAACATCTGAGTATCACGATTTAAGGCCACTCGGGCCATTTCCATGACCAAAATACTTGTTTTCTTACAAGGGCCTTGCTGCCCAGATTTCGGCTCGCAGCCGGCTAAAAACTACTCCACATCGCGGAGGACTTCTCGCAGCGGATCGCCTCCAAGACGGGCGCCCGGCCCTCGGCCTTGGCCTTGAGTTGCTCGATCCGGGATTGACCCCTCCTTCTTGCTCACCCTCGGTGTAGGTGAAGCCGCCGCAACGGCCTCCATCCCGGCCCGGCGTCCTCCTCGAGATGCTAAACCCCGAGTAGAAGATGGCCATCGTCCGGCGCGCCGAAGACAAGGGCTTCCCCGGATACGACCCCGCAGAGAGGCGCCGAACTCATGGACCCGGCTAGCATAGCTCTGGCCAGCATCCGGCCCCTCGACGTCCACCACCGGCGGGAAGCCCCAGTTGGCGCTAAGGGTGTCGATGGCGCCGGTGATGTGGGCCTTGGCTGAGAGCACGCCGTCAGCCAGCGCATGGGTTGACTTTGCGTACTCACGCGCGTCCACCAGGTCCACTTCCAAACCTGAAAAAGGACGACAAGGATCAAGTACTCAATCAAGTGCTCGAGCAACACGCATGAATCACGCACGAAAAAAGGACTAAAGAACTCGAGCACTTACGGGTGCAGCGAGTCGAGAGCCCTTGCTCGCGCTCGAGCGCCCGCGCGAGCTCAGTTTCCTTCCTCTGGAGGGCGCGCTCGAGCGTCCGCAGCTCCTCATAAGCCTTGCCGGCGCCCTGGATGGCAAGGTCCTTGTCCGTCACCACCCGACGGAAGTTGACCACCTCCGTCTCGGGACCGCCGCCCGCTCTTTCTCCGCTTCGAGCGCGGCGGCAAGGGCCTCCTTCTCGGCAGCCTCCCGGTGACCGTTGCCCGGAGCTCCTTCACATAGGCCTCGACGCCGGCTTTGTCCTTTTGGAGCTACTCCATGTCCCGGCATTTGGCCCCGTAGCTCGCGCCGCCGTAGCCGCGTCCTTCTTGAGCTGCTCGAAACCGTGCGGCCGCGCGTACTTCGACGAGCGGCCTCCACCTCCCCGCGCGCGGCTCGGGCAAGCTTCGTCCGCCTCCCGCCGTGCCACCTCGGCCCCCTACGCCACTCGAGCAAGCTCATCATGAGCCTTCGCATCTCGGAGGAGCCGAGCAAAGCGGTGCCGCTCGCCCTCGATCCCGCCCCATCCGCACATACCGCCGGATCTCGTGCTCGCTCTCTTGCGTGGCACGGATATGCACGGATTTGGCATAGGAGCGACTCAAGCGTCGTCCGAACCTCGAAGGGGAAATATTAGAACAAAAACGCGATAGACCAAAAGGGCAAGCAACCGAACTCGAGGGCACTCACGAAAGAAGCCGGGGCATGTCCTCTGAGACGAGCGACAAAGCAGTCTTCAAGGCGCTTTCGAGCCATTGCCGGCGCTCCTCGGTCTCCACGTGCGCCTCAAGCTCCTTCTGATCGTTCATCACGATCGGGGGAGCCTCGTGGTCAAGGGGGTCGGAGAGCACCAGCGGCGGCCTCTCCCAAAGAGGGAACTCCTCCCGCATCTCCTTGTCAACAGAGGAGTGGAGTGTCCTCGCCGCCTCCAGGTCGACATCCGCCGTCACCACCCGCTCGGCCAGGGTAGGTGGGCGTTGCGGCTGACTCTAGGAGGAGGACGCCTCTTGGGCGAGCGCACGCGCCTCAATCCGCCTCCGCTCCTCGATAGAGATGTCAGTGGGCTCGGTGGGACCAAGGCCGACCGACCACATGTGGCTGTCGACGATGGCAGCCGCCGCCAGCTTCCTTTGGGCCTCCTCCCACTGGTCGGCGTCGGTCATGGGCTCGAACCTTACCTCGCCCGTCTCCGAGTCGCATGAGGTGGGGCACCGTGGCCCCCAACAGCCCGCAGAGGCTGCGGCGGCGCCCGGAACGGCACCGAGGGAGCTCTCGCTCGATGTCCCGACGCTCATCGCCACCGTGACGGAGGGCGGCGCACCACCGGCTCCGCCCGCCGCTCCACCCGCGCCGCTCGTCGCTCCGCTTGCGCCTGGTGCCCTTCGCCGCCACGGCGGCGGCAGCCGTACCACCGGGCCCCGCCCGTCGCTCCTCCGGCTCCTCCGCCTTCTCCTCCTCTTGCGTGGCGGTGGGGTGCTCCTCGAGCGCCCCCTCTCGAGCGGCAGCCTGGGCCTCCCCGTCCTCGACCCTTTGCCCAACAGAGGAGTCGACCTCCATATCCCGAGGAGGGGATGGGGCCCGGCTCGGCTGAGGCTCAGGCGCCGTTTCTGCCTCCTGCATCTCCACATCCCCCGCCGGCCGATCGGCGGCTGCCGGCGCCTCCTCCTCCTCCTTCTCCCTGCGCTCCTCCTCAAGCTGGCGCAGGCCGATTGGCCAGGAGGACTTGGCGCCCGAGCTCGGACTCTTGTCTTCGAGCGTGATGGGCTGCTGCTCCGATCCAGCCCCCGTCGCCGGAATAGAGGCCGCCGGCTCTGGCGCCATCGCCCCTTGGTCGCCCGCCGCCGCATCGCCCAGCGCGCCTGACGACGACGGGATCTCGAGCGGGAGGGTGGTCGAGGCCGTGGTGGTGGTGGCGTCCTCATCCCCCGTAGCCTTGGTCACGGCCCCGACACCTGCACGGGACGCAGCTGCCATCAGCCTGCCACGCCTAAGTGCATCCTTGGCCCGCTCTAACCAAACTGGAGTAGAAGGAGGAAGGGTCACTCCACCTGGCATCGACGGGGTGCCGCTCGACCCTCCTGTGGTCCTCAGCCTCTTAGTAGGCAGCATGGGGGGAGGGACGGTAATGTCTGCAGGGGACGCTTAGTCCTGGAAGAAAGAGAAAAACAAAAATTCATTGTGACAATACTCACACGCGAATAAAATAGTGCAATAAGGGATAGGTCGACCAGAAGACTTACCCTGCGGTCGAGGTAGCGCTGCTCGAGCCACCCGGCTTGCTCGAAGCGCTCGGGGGCTTCCGAGCCTCAGGCGCCCCCCTTGAGTCCCTCGAAGACTTGGGGGCCTCGAGCCCACCACTGGTGCCGCTCGGGGCTCTGACACCTTGGCGGCCGCCCCCGTTCTGGCCGACTCCTTGGCCGGCTCGGCACGGCGTCCCTTACGGATCCCGGGTCCCGTGGGTCGAGGTCCGCTCGGCCGGCGGCCGCTGGAAGGAGCCCGCGTTGCTCGCCGGCCGCGCAGAGTTGAAGTGCGCACATTTGCAGCCTCATGCTGCCGGGTGTGCGCGCCCGTTGAAGATGAATGGTGACGGGAGAAAGAGTCCCGCCGCGTCGGAGATGGCGCCCGCCCGCCATGGCTAGAGCGGCGGGGCGACTCCTCTCGCCGCCCTGCTTGAGCCGGCGACGGCGAGCGAGCGCGATGGCCGGAGCGTTGAGACGCCCCGCCGCCTTGCTCGGGCCGGCGACGGCGCGAGCGCCGCGGCTCGACGACTCCTCCCGCTGGCTCGCTCGAACCGCGACGACGAGTCGTCGCGCGAAGGCTGGCCGGCACCAAAGCTAGCTCCTGCACGCGAGAGCGAGGAGGCGTCAGGGCTCGGGTGGCGGTGGCGCCAGTCGGTCGGGTCCGCCGCCAGACGTATTTCACGCGCCCGGCGGCGCCTAGCCTTACGCTTCTGAGTCTCCTCTAAATCATGAGCCTTCTTTGCTCTCTCTTCCCTTTTCGAGAGCACGGCGGCATGTTCTCGTTCGCCCCTCAGGCGTCTTACCTCGCGGACGGGCGCGTCCTCCTTCACCGGGGCCTCGACTCCGCGTGGTCGTTGATATTCGGAAAAAAAAAGAGAGGACAGCCTCGATAAAGATCGCTCGAGTAAAAGAAACGACGAAAGAGGATCTCGAAAAAACTCACAAAGCCCAAAGGGTTGAAGGCCGGACGCATGCGGAAGAGGCCGACTTGGTTCTCGCCGGTTCCTCCCCGTCAATCGCGTCGCGCACCCGAGCCACGATTGTGGCGACCGGGAGGGGCGCGTCCGACATCCCGCGGCCGCGAGCGCCGCAGATCGCGTCCTCCGTCATCCGGGTCGAGCCGTAACGGGCGCTCGGCGAGCGGAAGCACCCGGCGGGCCGTGGAACTCGGCAACCACGTGCGCAATGTTGAAGAAGAGGTTGCCGGACCTCCGGTGCGGAGGCTCGAAATGGCGTTGAGAAGGGAGTCCATGCGGGCTGGCGCGCGCCGGCGCCGGCCGTGCGTCCGGTTGAAACCGGGCGCGATTAGCACGACGCCGGTGTATTTCGGGAAGAGGCCCTCCTCGTTGCGAGGTAGAACCATTCTCGGTCCCAGGCCGGCGTTGTTCGACGTCCACGCGCCGGATAGCCAGCACTCCTTCCTCTTCAGCCCGATCGAGCAGGAACCCGCTCGAACGTAGCGGCGGACCTTCGGTTTCTTCTTCTTCTCCTCTTCCTCCTCGTTCTCCTCTTCCTCCTCCTCGTCACCATCATCACCGTCGTCGTCGGCGGCCTCCTTGTCCTTCACCACCTTGGTGAAGAGCGTCGCCTTAAAGATGTGGGTGAACAGATCCCACTGCGGCACCATACCCAGATACCCCTCACACACGGCGGCGTAAGTAGCCGCGAGCGAGATGGAGTTAGGGTTGAAGTGCTGGAGCTCAACCCCGAAATGGTGGGGGAACGCCCGCATGAAGCGGCACGGCCGCGCACCAAGTCCCCGCCGGTGGAACCTGATAAAACTCAGGATGTAGCCCGGCGGGGGATTGGGCTCGAAGTGGTCGTCGTCCGGCACCCGCCACTCCGGTGACCCCTCCACCGGATTGGGCGGAAGCAATCCGCCATTGACCAGGGTTGATCGCATCGCCTCGGTCACCGAGGACCGAGGCCACGGAAGCGCCTCCTCCATCACCACCGGCGTGGGAGGCTCCTTGCCTTGCCCTTGCCTTCCCACCGGCGCCCGACCGAGCCCCGACCCGTCTTCCGACCGACCTCCTCATGTCGGCGGCGAGAGCGGGGCGGTGGAGCAACGACGGCGGCGGAACACGAGGAACGGTGGCGGGGAACGGTGGCGCAGAAAGCGAACACGGTCGTGGGCTAGAGCGCGCGGCGCGGTCGCGGGGCGGCGGCGGCGATTGCGGATTACGGTGGCGACGGATTGAATCTAGAGCATGGCGCAACTGACGGCAGGAGCGGCAGGGAAGGCGAGAATGCGGGGAAGAAGAACCGGGAGCCTACTCCTCCATATTTATAGACCCCAAGCCGATCCGCATGAACCGCATCCAACGGCCTAGATTACGCCATCCAACGGCCGAGCGCCCCCGGCGGACTCGACGAGAAATGGTAACCGCATTTATTGCCCTGACAAACCGCCACCTACCTCCACATACAGGGCGCACGCGTCGCGAGACGGAGCGGAACCGTCGCCAAGCCACGATCACCACGATGCGCCGGTTTCCACCTAAAAAGGCGTGCCGCTTGCAACGGACGGATGCACCTCGAACAGGCGCAATGACGGGACGTCTCGACAGACGGTCCCTTACACGGTAAGAAACCCGGGGACCCCGGTCCCACAAGTAAGTCTCGAGGGAGCGGAGGCTGACCCACGGATGGGTTCGAACAGCCGCCCTCGAGCACCCGAGTTAGGGCGCCTATGGGAAGGAACCCTCGAAAGGTTCCGCTCGAGAACGAACCCTCGAACCCGATGGCGTGTCCAAGGCGGGGCACTAGGTATCCAAGAGATCCCGTCGACGGAGGCACTCGAGCCGCGGTCCCCTCGAACGGGGCCGGTCCTCTTCCGGAAACTAAGCGCCCAGCTCTAATGAGAGCGCCCCGGGCCACGAAGCCATCTCCCCTCGAAAGGAGGCGAGCTCTCACTTGGACTACCCGCCATCGGCTCACGGGGGTATGGCGCTCGCTCGGTCACGAGTAGTGTCAGACCTCCCACCACTTGGATCGATCCGAGAGATCCAACAGGAACGGATCACGACTCCGGCCCGGCCATTCGAGGCTCGGGGCTCGAGTCACATAAACAACCTCCCTCGACACGGGAGGAATAGGAAATACTCGGGGGCTCGAAGAGTAATTGAATCTCCTGCCTCGAGCTGCTACAACTCCAGTTAATAATACTCTTACGCAAAACCGTTCATCTCAAAGCCCCCAGAGGAATGCCTCATTCCTCTGGGGCCTCGGGGGCTACCCCCGCGGGGGACGCTCGCGCGCCCCCCACGGAAAAAGGACGAAACGATTCCTCGAAACAACATGACCCTAGGTCTAGGTACTTCAACTCCACTTCATGATCCCTTGCTTGAAGTTTTTCACAATCAAGTAAGGGCTCGGGGGCTACTGTCGGATACCTAGATTAGGGGGTCCTAAATTGGGCAAATTAGAGATGAGCAAATCGGCCTCATCCCTCTCTAAAACTCCCAAAAGCTAACCGACCGCAGAAACCCGTAATCCTACTCATACCGGGCCGGCCCACTATCGCCCACAAAGCCTCGAGAATCTTCTAACTCGAGCGCCGGCCGCCGACCCGCTCGAGAGAGAGTACGGAAACCGCCGAGCGTGCGACCGCCGAGACGGTGACGTAAACCGCTCGAGCGAGCGACCGCTCGAGCGGGGACGGAGAACGCTCGAGCGAGCAGTCACTCGAGTCCGCTCTCAATCATTGCCTGTCCAGAGCTCGCACATGGCTATAGGGCTCGAACAGCGCCGACGTACGCTGACACCACCTAACCCCATGGCTACAGAACCCGCAATAGTGGAGCATACGCCGGTCGCTTCACTATTACGCTGCCCGTCTCCCGGATTCGAGGATGGCAGGCGCTACTGTTAAGCCATGCTTTGCACTGTGCCTTGTACGTCACTCCCTCCAAACGCCATTGTCAACTCTCCGTACCACCAACTACGTCGTCCCGTCCCGTCGCTCGGATCGTTACCCTCTCGAGGCAGCCCCCAACCGCTCGAGGAGTGGTGATGGACAGGACCGGAGCATGGGGCGCACAGTGCCTTGTCTTTCCCACTTCGACAACCATACCGCGGGGTTTCCGGGCGCACGTGCTCGATTACGCCTGCACCATACCTCGACTACGTCAGCCCATGATCGGGGAGGACGAGTAGGCCATCATTGCCCACGCTGCTACAGGCTCGAACCGGACCAAAGGGAGCGTCTACAGTCTCGACGACTCGACATGGCGCCCGTACCTCAACGTCACGCCCACGACAGCCCTAATCACCGTGTAACCCTGAGCCTCCCCTTGGCCTATAAAAGGGGACACCATGGCCTTGTATAGGACAGGCTTTTACGCACACACGTTCCCACATTTTCACACTCATTCACGGCTAAGTCCCGCTTGTATTCACCCCTGTACAAGCACTTCGGTGCAAGATAATACAAATCACCCCCCACTGCTGGACGTAGGGCACTCTTTGCCCGAACCAGGATAAACATTTGTGTCCTTCTTGCATCACCATCCGGATTAGGGAGCACGCATAGAAATTTACTCGTTGGTGTTATACCCCCCGGGGTACGAAACACCGACAATTGTCTTGCAGAATTGGATACCTTTGTTGTGAAATTATAATAGCTCATGCCCACAAACCTTGATACCTGCGCGCACCCAGTAGCAACTCATGTGATCCAGACACACAAGAAACTCTAGGTTCCGTCGCGGCACCAGGGTTACGGAACACGGCAGCATTGTAGGGCACAACAGTATTAACCCACATCTCTTAGTAATATCGGGAATGTAACCGAGATCAAAAATCGGTCACGATCACAAGGTATTTAGGGAGTTCACGAACAACTTTGAATCCCAAGAATATTCAATAAGTAAAGTACATCCATTGTGATCTACTACGATACCTGTGCATAGCTCCGATGAAAACTCATGTGGTCGCGAATCACAGGAGATTTCAGGTTAACACGGCACCATAATCATGGGTCGAGACACCCCACGTACCACAACCAAAATAACTTTCGATAAACATTTGTCGAATATCAAGGTCAAGATATTAGCATGTTCAAAGAATGAGAACACACTAATTAAAGACTATAAGGGTTCACAATCATAGACCCCGATATTAGCGAACGCCCGCCGGTATTTCCTTATGGTCGCAAACCACGGGAGACCCTGTGTTTCGTCACTATTTCCCGGTCATAGATCATGGTACCTTAGAGAACACCATCAAGTGTCATGAAAGCAAGATATACGTCGTCAAACGACATCAAGGAGATAGCATGTGTCGGAGTTGAAAGAAATCAAGGCGGGACACATACTCAACAAAAGAATCAAGAATTCGCACCAGGTTTTTTTTTAAGATAATGATGTATATCAGAAATTTATGGAATAAAAGATTCAATTGATAAACCATCCTAGTACATGACGAGATTCAGCAATGGAACAGTTATAAAGGAATATAACCACTCCAACCCTAAGGGGATCTTTTAACTTCCAAAAGATTTTCATGATAATATGTTCGTCCTACACGTCCTCACAATGTTAGAAAACTTCACCTTCACCAAGTTAGTGAATTAGAGGGCTTGTTAGATGAACTGTCAGAAGATACTTTAGTAAAACTTTGTCGAGAGAGTTGACTTCCATGTTGCCTCTTCTTCTGAGTGACAATCCCATTGTATCTTGTACCACTTAATTGTTCTACTTCGGGTGACACGATCTTTTCATTCCAGAACTTGAACACCTTATGTTACATTCTTTATCATACATAGCATATACGAACAAGCTTAACCCACAACCTCAGGCTCAAAAGATAGAACAGAAAGAAACAACTATTATACAAACCAACTCAACTCACAACTACTCTTAACTATTTTAGTCAACATCATTCATCACGACTACTACTCCTCATTATCAAAGTAGTTATTCGATCCACTTTAGGTTCCTCCATGGCCACCTTTGATTTCTCTTACTCGTGCTTTAGTTGTTGATGCTCGTCTTACTCAAGAGTCACTAACAACACCAGGGTCATCCTGAACTTCCTGTGGTTGGTAATTAGGATTCACCAAATTCGTCAATCTATCACACTCAAACTGCAGTCTCTGATTTTCCACCTCTAACTGATTGATATACTGTCCTTGCTCTTGGATTTGTGTAAGGTGAAAATCCTCTCTGGTCCAGGCGTCATTCCTCAATTGGATATTATAGCACACAAACTGCCACAACTTTTGTAAGTCCTCCATAGCTTCAGCTCTAGCCTGAATAGCTTGATGCAATGCTGTCATCAATCTATCAATCTCCACTTGTAAATTTGGATTGGGCTGAGGAATGTTGCTACTAGTAGGTTCATCTTGAGGAGTTGACTCGCGACGAGGGGCACCTTTAGCACCGGTCTTCTTGCAAAGGACATGCTTCCGAGGAGCTCGGGCCATTCTCAGAAAGGAATAGAATGGGGCCATAAGAACAGATGGATGGGATCTGAAGGTTAGCAAGAATAGGATTGATACTACTTAAAACCAATTCACACTAAGAAGGAAGGTAATTATTAATAAGTTAATTAAACATGATGCATAAACGGACCTACGTTCTAAGCTAACAAGACTTTCATACATAAAAGTAAACTTTTATAAATAGGGCAATATCACATGATATTCCACCACAAGCTTTTAAACATGACTAAAGAGCTATAGGAGGGAGCATAGGTGAGTGATAAGCAATTTGGACCAAAATAGTCAATATTAAATTTTTTTGACCCAAAAATCATTTGAAGTTTTCGCAAGGAATACTACAATAGCTCTAGAATAATGATCCAGCTCTGATACCAACTGTGGCAGAACCTCCTAAGTAATGTGGCCCACATGCACCAATCCTCGTCTTAAAAGACCTCAGATTACTATGCATGTGTTCCACACGACTTAACAAGCTCGTCGGGTGTCCTTGGGAAACCCGAATCATCCACGAATCTTTCGAACCGGATCGATCATTATAAGAGACATTGCGAAGATTACAACGCTTTGTACAAATAAAATATATCGAGTAAAAGTGCGGAAGTATTATGATAACATAAATTTACAAATCATTTATAAATAAAATTTTACAATTAATAAGATATGTTTATTACAACCATAGTAGTGGAATACCATTACTTAACTTTATGACTCACCAAAACGTAGTGCTCGCCCAGAGCCAAACAAACTACTCGACGTCCTCACTTGACGGACACACCCGCAACAAGGGTAGAACAAACCCCGAGTACAAAAGTACTCCGCAAGACTTACCCGACGAAAAGAGGGGAGAAGACTCGGAATGAAGGCCAAATAGGACAAGGTAGGGCTTAGCGAAGATTCAAAGTAATTTGCGTAAAAGCCACTAAGAATGAGTCCTTAACCTCAAATTTTACTTTCCGATTAGTCATTAGATTCTCGAAGTGAGTCTAGTCTAGCTTGAATACAAAGACGAGATCAAGATAATTCACTTGATATCTCATTCTTATACTTCCATCAAATTACTTCAAGTTCCATTAGTTACTACGATGTATGGTCGGAGGATCAAGTCTCCATAACCGAGGAGCACGACGATTCGAATCGATTTACTCACCGAGGATTCCTAAACACACGATATAAGTGGGACTCTAACCCACAATTATATCAACAATACCGTTGGACATTCTAGAACTAGGCTCGCCTTCCGCGCCACCCGAGAGTACGGTCCTCCTCGAACCCGAGACCTTGTCCCCCGAGGATACCCGCTACTCCCCCGCCATCTCGCCACTCCTGCACGGGCTCACCGTACTAGTCCTTAGATTATCCTAGGGTAAAGCTTTTCCGTAGATATGTGAGTAGTTGCAAGGTCTTGTCCAAATTTGGCCAAACAACGACGGTCCTTAATCGACAAGTCGGAAACACTACATCAAGACTCCATTCCCGATGCAAGTTACCCGACCGGTCTCAACTTCATTAAAGGTATAATCGATCCACCGAAGGATTACTTCGAGACGTCATTCGATGTAACCCAATAGCCTGATCAAAGATAACATTGCTGAGTAATATGAACCTTACCGACAGGGTAAGCACTTCCTTTTGAAAACATTTTCGAAATCCGAACTAAATTAGCAAGGCTAAGCATTGTTACGCATTTTTCAATCAAAATGGTTTCAAGGATGATGTTGGAATAATCAAGGTAGTTTATGCGTCAAGTAGGTGATCACTCAACTCCTATTACTTAATGCAGCAATACAACTCAAGTGATAAAACTTTGTAAAGTCAAGGAATGGGTTGATGGTTCCGGGCTTGCCTTGAAAGCTCGGTGTAGACGTTCTTCAACGACGTATCTCGGAAGTTACGACTAACCACAAAGATGGAATGACTTCCTCAGAATTAGAGTTGACCCGACAATAACTTCCCGTAAACAAGATCGACAAGGCTCTCCTCGACCACGGGGACTACACGTGATAAATAAAATGCTTCAACATGAAGAAATATAAAATGATGCTCGACGGAAGTTAAACGAGATTAAAGACAAGTATAAACAATTAATTAAAGTACTGAAGATCATTAAGATTAATGACCTAGGGTCATCACTCAATTCAAAGTCACTCAAGAAAACCCCGTCATCAATTGCCAAATAAACAATTGAAAATCTATTAAATAACCAAGTATAAAATAAAGATAAAATAAAAGTCGTCAAATAAATCTCAAAAATTAAACTTAGGCTCCTCCTAGCCTGAGAAGGCTACAAAATAATTTTCATGATTTTTGAATAAATAAATAAATTATTAAAAATCAAGGAAGACTCATTTTTCAATTAAAAGAACTAATTTTTAAACATAGCAAAACTACTTAAATTTGGCATTTCAAAATTTTTCTAGATAGAGGACATCATAAAGAGCACACACAAAAATTTTGAGAATTTTTGGAGCTATGGATATTTTCCTATGAAAATAACAAATTGCTTTACTATTCAATAAAACAAAAAAAGAATAAAACTTAAATAAAAAGGAAAAATCGACTGGGCTGAACCGCCCAATCGGCCCAAATGGGCCCGGCTCGGCCACGCGCGGGAACAGCCTGGCTCGGCACCGCGAGCGGGCGCGGCCCACTCGGCCCGCCCGAGCTCGGCTCGGCGGTTTTGCAAATAAGGGCTCGCTTTTCGCAAATTAACAAATACGTCCTGCCAACTATTCACTGAGTCATGAACTTATGCACCAAGACCCCTGGAGTTTATCAAATTTATGTTCGCTGGTCCTCGCGAGTTTCCAGAGTAGAGTAGCAGCAAGCCGGCCGAATCCTCGCCGCCGGCGAGGTTGCTGGCCGTCGGGTCAGGTCCTATGGCACCTACACGACACGGCGAACTCAGTGATGGGCAAAATGAAGTGGCGGAACAACAGCAGCGGCTTGACGCCGGTGATGGCGGACGCGGCGGCGCGGTGGCTCGGCTGCAAACCCTACCGGGGGTTCTCCGGCAACGATAGCGTGCGCACCAGACCCAGCGCGACGACGTGGACGCGATACGTGAACTAATCAGGCAAGCACATGACCCTAGCAACCCCGGCCTCGCACGCGGCGGCTGGCATGGTCATGCCGGCGGCAGCGCACGGTTGCCGGCTTCGACATGACGACCCCGACCAAACCAACAGCACGAACACGTGCAGTAACTCACCGTGATCACGATGCGCTTGAAGATGGAGTGGATTAGGGGTCGGAGGTGCGAGCTCAGCGGCGGCAGGTATGGCGGCAGCGCGCTCCGGCGACAGAGTCCACGTTCCGGCGAGATCTGAGCATCAAGGATCGAACCAAGGGAAGCATCAGCAGCAGGAGATGAAGGCGAGCTCAGCTGCCAAAGGAATTTTGAAAATGACCAGAGACGACGACGAACGACGGGGATGAAATTACGGCGGCTCAGTTGCCGGCCGCGGAGAAGATGACGGCGCGGACTCCGGACGGCTTGGGACGGCACAAAAGGGTTCAGCGGACACGCAAGGATGATGCGGAGCTAGCGAGAGAGCTAGTAGGGGCGATGGTGGCGTGAGTACGGCGAATTTGGCCGGCAAGGAGGAGCTCGGTGGCGGCGAGAGAGAGAGAAAGGAGGAGGAAATGAGGTTTGGCCGCGGCTTTAAGGCGCAAGGACGGTGATCGAAGAAGCGACACGGGGCAGCGAAGGTTCTAGCGCGGCCATGCGCCGGCGGCCGGCGGCGACCAGCCGGCATGGGTGCCATGGCTTCGGCGGTGGCGGCGCCGGAGAAGAATGGGGCGATGATGACGTCGGCAACAAAGTGACAGCAGTAAAGTTTTGCAAATTACTCCAGAATTTTGAACTAAAGTTGAAAAATTCCAAAAAGCAACCCTAGCTAATTTTTCATGCCCTACAATTTTTTCAACAGGACCATTTTCAAATTCTGAAAGGAAAATTGAATTTGAATCAAATTTTGAAAAGGGGGCAAAAACCCTAGAATGAAATATATGAAATTACTTTTGATTTTTCTAAAGAACTTGAAAAACTCCAAAACTATGGAATACTCAGCTTTTCAAACTGCACATTTTCTCCAAAAAGAGTTTTTCCAAAATATGCATAGTTTTTGAATTATGGTTTGAAAATCAAAGGGGGACAACTGTCGAAAAATGGTATTTTCAAATTTGTTTGAAATTCTTTTTGAAAACTTGAAAAACTTTATTCACCAACATTGAAGCTCTCATCAAGACCCACAATTTTCCTTTTTGGACCAACCCCAAATTCTTTGTAGATTTTGAAATATAGAAAAGGGGATAAATAGGGTTTTCGGGAAAACAGGGTTTCGAAACGAATTTTGAACTCGATTTAATTTCTACACTAACTAATCGGTCATTAACAATCACAAGCATCATTTCATATGTAAAACAAAGCCTCACATTAAAAAACAATATTAGAACATGAAAGCAATTATGCCAAGATACTTGATGATTAGGTTTTAACAAAACTCTTAAACAGGTTTTAGTTGTCATTAACATCTAGGATGTTACAGTTTCCTTGGCCGTGCTAGCCTTGCTGGTATATGATTTGGATCATCTCCGACGTCAATAATATATACATAATCAGTATTATCAGTAGCCCCATGCATTTTTACACAATTGTCGAATAAAAAAGGTTTGTGACATCGATTTCTTTTGAACACATAAATTATCAATAATGTACTTGCATTAATCGGGTTCGTACGTTCTCGTCTTTGGATTCACTAAGCCCTGTGCTATATATAAAATATATGACATAGTGGTTAGAAAATCGTATGATTCATGAATCATCTTGATCAAGTGGTTAGAAAAAATGACTTCTATTCGTGGTTGTTAGAGTTTTCACTATAAAAGTGCACCCGACCTTACATGCATTTTGTAGTGTGTACTTGTGATATTCTTGTGTGTTTGCACGAGACAAAACACATATAGCTTGTTGGCAGTTAAGCTTCACTTGCGGCTTAGAGATTGGTAGAGCCAAAGAAAAAAAAATCTAGGGCCATAGAACCAAGTTCAAAAAAAGGCCATACAACTTAGAGTAGGGTTATACACCTAATTCTCCCTATACTTTTCAATTTTGTAATGTGACTGGACATGCATTTCTAATTCATCTTTAGTATTTTTTTATAGAAATTTTAGAAGCTTTGATATAATTTTCATGGTTTAAAACCGCATTAGATATTTACTAGATTTACGTTTATTTTTAAACTAATAAAAAGATAAAACCGCCTTTGAAAGCCATCTATAACCGGATTAGGGAGGTAAAATGAATAGTTTAAAAGTTGATAAAGGTGGTTTATGTTGTTTCGAAATTCCGGAGGGAAAACTAGATTTTCGATGATAGTTCGTGGAGGTAAAATGAATATGTTTTCTAAAATTCTTATTGCTCTTCGCCCATGGCCCATGGATGGAATGATAATAATAGTAACTGGGCTGCCCCCATTCATTTTTTTTAGGGGAGCTGTGGGCGTGCAGATTTGGCGGCCCAAAGCAAACCAAGCATGAAGCATCCCCAGGCTGGGCCGGCCCGGGAACTGTCATCAATTTGGGAGGCTTTTGGCCTGGAAGATCGGGGACGTGAGTTCTTCACTGCCTTCCGACTTTAGAAGAGCAGCAATTGCCTTGAACCGTTGAACGACAGACAACAGTCGCAATCAGTTGAACCGGGATTCTTCCTCCTCCCTGCTTCGTATTACCCGTGCTCTCTGGTTGAATGCCTATACCTTCAGAAGAATTTTGTATGAGAAATCTGTGATATACGGGATGGGGAAAGGGTCAATTTCTGCTACCCGGGTATCTGGCTTTTTTAGTTAATTACTGGTTGCGGTATTTGCTCGCTGCAATTAGGCATTTTCACTGTTGCTTGCAAACATGGAGTTTTATAGCACTTAGATTTTCCTCTTGTCAGGTATGATTGACCTCGGCATTGATCATATGGAAAGGATTGATAGTGGTGGCTGGGAGTGAGTCCCCGGTGGCAGTGGTTCTTTCTGGTAGCATGGAGCCTGGATTGTCATGAAAGCATACTACATGTAAGCTCCGTGCGATATGTTAAGGAGATACTCCCTGGTAATATGTAATTAAGAAAATGGTAACAAACAATCGCCAACACATGTATACTGTGCATGCCTATGCAATGTATTTTTATTGATATAATATGCCTTTCAGGTCACAATAATTTTGGGGATGATCGACTTTTGTATGCACACGGTGAGCTTTGGCTCCAGCAGCATTATGGGACGTGCTGTAGGGTGAGAATACTCAAGTAGATGGAATCCACTTCGTTTCTAAAGGACCGGATATGACGATCAGAGGAGTTTGAATGGGAGCCTCAAAATTTCTTTCGACAAACAACTTCTCAAAAATAAGGAGATGTTTCCTAGGAAAACAGCGAGACACCACAAGATCAGCGGAACAAGCGGTAAAACAATCGGAGAACAAATGAGCAAGATTTGATAGAAACAACACTCACTGCATAGGCGCAGACTATCCAGGACTAGGCCGCGGACTGTCCACAGTACAACACCATGGAGTATCCGGCTGTGTCGATGTGGATAATCCGCCGACACGACAGTGAAGACCAAACTTGAACGGTGGACTGTCCGCGGTTCAAAAACCGAAAACCCAACTTCTCAAAATATCTACTGGACTACAAAATCTACAGACCTCGGACTGTCCGCCGACCACGCACGAACTGTCCGCGGGTCAAACAAAAAACCCGGATTATAGTTGAGAGCCCTGAGCCCGATGTTGCAAATTCCGGACTGTCCACGAGTATGCTTATAGTTGGTCATGCAGCCTACGGGCTTGTGGCCCGGCCCGAGCACAGCACGGCCCAAGGCACCATGCTGTGCCTAGGCCACCACCTAGGCCCGCGGCACGGCACGAGCATGGCCCAGTAAAAAGAAGATGGCCCAGTGGCGGCCCGACTAGCCGACCTGCTTAGAATGGTGGCCACCTCAACTCCCCCACCAACCCATCAAAATCCGGTCTGCTAATAGGAGGCTGACTAGTCGGTGTCCTAAGATACTCGAGGTATCCCCGACATTGTTTTAGCTTTATTTGGCCCATAAATAGATGTCCCTGGATTCCATAGATGAAGGTGACGAAGGTATCTGAATACCCTGTTGCTCATGATCTTGAAGGTATCTTAAATAGATGAACATGCTTGATCTAATAGCTCAAATAATGGAAGTATCTGAATGTTGCAGTCAACTAGTATGTGTTATATATCTAGCTTAACTATTTTTTTTTCTTAAAACTGAATGGCAAAATGTGCAAGTTTCCAATGGCTTCAAATCTAACCCCGACATTGCTTTAGCTATATTTGGCCCGTAAACAGATGTCCCTGGATTCCATAGATGGATTCTATAGAGTATAGATGAAGGTGACGAAGGAATCTGAATACGCTCATGTTCTCGAAGGTATGTTAAATAGATGAACAATGGTAGATGTAATAGCTCAAAAACGGAAGTATTTGAATGTTGCAGTCAACATTGTGTTACATATCTAGCTTAACTATTTTTTTCCCTTAAAACTGAACGGCAAATTGTGCAAGTTTCCAATGGCTTCAGGTCTCGCTGCTTCAGTTTTGATTTTGAATTTTTTATTAGCTCCGCTGCTGCCAGAACGGGTGGCAACTGGCCATTTTTCCAAGTCTGAGCAGTCAAACTTAATGAATAACTGATCCTATTCCCAAATGAATAACTGATCCTGCCAACTGCCGAATGCGAGAACTAACATTGCATAAAAATGGCCTTTAATTTGCTGCCACGCCAGGATAAGGCGCCAGCTTCCATTGTACAAGTTTAGATTACCTTAGAGCATCTCCAAGGGTTATGTATTTGGACTTCACATTTACTAATTTGCATAAAACTCCTAAAAAAACCCTCTCCAATGGTTATGCATTTAGCCTTTGCATTTTCATTAACTTGGCATTTGGAGGGGGAGACTTGGCATATATGCCAAGCCCCTCGCGCTTGGCATTTGTCGCATGCGCTACCTCCGACATCCCTGCGCGCGACTCTCGCACCACATCCCTCCACCCACACTGCCTATTTTGGGTAATTGCCAAGTCAAAATTGCAAAACGGTTGGAGATGTCCTTTTTTATTCCTTTACATTTTGTTTTGAGAGTTGGCAAATGACTACAAATGTCAAAGAAAAAATGCAAAACCCTTGAAGATGCTCTTACACTATACACTTGTTCAACATAATTAGCACATACTTGTGCCCAACATAGTCACTATATATTATAAATTACTAAGTTAACTGGTAAAGCTCAAAGTTACAAACTACTGACTAATCAGTGACCAAGCAACCTTCACCGACAACCTTGTTTCACCAACAATAATCACATCTCTCTCTCCACCACTGATATGTGGGGTAAAAGTGATGGTCTTTTCACATTCAGCATCACCAGCCTGGGCCACGATAGTCACTACCAGCATCTCCTCGAGAGGGATGGACACAATGGATCTCAAAAGTTGGATAACACCTTTACCGTTGCTGTTGTCCTTGTTCATCACACCAGCCAGTTTGCTATCATGAAGCACAAGATGATTAGGGACCTTGGTGGTGCAAGCAACGATTTTTCCATAAAATTCTCCCCCCAGGACTTCAACTGCAATGGTACCCTCCACTGCATTGTTCACAACTGCATACATCACCTCCATGGTACTGAGCCTGGTAGCAAGCTTTTTGCTTTCAACCTTGCATTTGTCCAAATATCGACTTGGTATCCCCCTGATATTAAAGAATCCTTTACTAAGTTCTTTCTCTTCCAGCGTTTGGCGATCCTTGATCTTCAAATCAATCTCAACGTATACATCATCTAGTAAAAGGAGTCCTCGTTTTGGGCCAGTCAAGATCAACGATTCATCCTATGGAAAAATTCACATGATATGTCAGTCATATATTTATCCAATACAAATCCAAGCACACCAAATTTCAGGCATGCATAGATGAACTGTTGCCATAATATGACATAAACTGCGACTAGTCAGTGATTTGTTTGTATACGTGTATAATGATATCAGTACATGTCTCAAAATGCTATTATCATGAAGATCAAAAAGAAGCCAAACGTGCATGATAGAATTGATAAACAAGCAATTAAAGACATATAAATGATTTTTATCAACTACCATGGACCTATAAAAGAATACAAAAACAAACATAAAACAAGAATATGCTTACATTTTGAAAATGTGCCTTTTATTAAGGCTTCATTTGACATTATATTAATTGTTAACTGACCAGAGATATGCTAGTAAAATTCAACCTTTTAGCAACATACACATTCATGGTCTGTTTGGATAAGCTAGGGGTAGTTACTAGTTGGGCTAAAAATTAGCTCAAAGTAGCTAAGGTTGGCTAGCTAGTTGGCTAACAACTATTTGAACTCTTGGCCAAAAAAAATGAGGATGCACTAGAGCTAATTTTTAGCTCGGTAGCAATTAGCTCTTGTATCCAAGCAGGCCCTCGGGATGCCTAGCACCTAAAAGACTGCAGGCAAGTATGAACCAAATTTCTCTATAGTAGGAAAGGGAGTTCCTTATCCTACTTACCTTTGAGTTGATGGTTTGACAATTATCTTCCTCGCAATGAAAGAGGTAAACACACTTGTAGTCAATGCTGTCTCTGAAAATTACAGTGCCATACACATCAATGGGGAAACCGACATCAGATGATGCTATCTTCACGGACAGAATGTTCACTGCAGCGCTCTTCCAGTGCTCATAACCCTTCTTGTAGATTATATTGGTGTATCTCATTGGTCCAAGGGGCGCTGTGATGTGAAAAATGGTGGGAAAAAGCCAATTAGATTCATGTTTACACTTTGAAAATAATGCTGGTACTGAAGTAGAGTAGTAGACAACTACACATGCATACGAACCATGGCCAAAGCCAATGACCACAGATGGATAACAGACATCGACCACAGCATGAACCAGCTGATCATCACAGAATTCCTAGCCTTATGGGACAAGATAGAGAACATTGAACTGCTTGAATCCAAGCAGACGGCATTACATGGCTACACACACCAGACGGTAACTACTCGGCAAAATCTGCATATAAGTTGCAATTCAAAGGGATTACCAAGAAACATGATGGCACACAGACAGTTAGGGGAACAAAGGCACCACAAAATCCAAAGGTTTCCTATGGATATTGCTATTACAGGATATGGACTGCAGCAAGGCTGCAACTAAGAGGATGGGCTAATGAAAGGATGATGTGGCAACCTGGATTAGAACACCAGCGCTGATGCCTGGTAATTGGGATGACAACATAACCATAGAACAATGGTTTCCTGACATGGGGGTTGGCAGACAGGCATTGGCAAAACTAGGCATGCAGTCTAAAAGATTGGAAATCCAGAGGGAGAGAAACAGTAGGATCTTCAAAGGAAAACCCCGGATGCCACAGCAGGTGCTTGTAAGCATAAAGCATTCAATGGGGAACAAGGGACTGGAGCTGATCATAACTGGGAGACCGACATGGTGGACACAGTGACAAGATTGGAGAAGACGAAGCTATTTTAATGTACACGGCTAAAAAAGATCGTTTATGTAGGCCATGTAAATCCAGGGGTGGCATGGTCTCAGCATTTGCTGATCAAAGTGCAAAATTGATGGCGCAGCTTGCACAAACCTTGATGTATTGACACTAGCTAACTCGAATTGAAATTGAAACTACTTGTCAGCAACACAACCAAGCAGGGTCATTTTTGTATTCAGAAAAAAAAAGCCCTGTGCAGAGTGAATGAATTCAGAAAAAAAAAGCCCTGTGCAGAGCGATTGAATCAATCAAGCAGGATAATAATGGTGCGGATTAAGGTTGTACGGCTTGCAAAACAAGGTAGATGCACGCTAGCAGTACAAGATCGATTTACTTACACTCCTCGTCGAGGTCGAATTTGGAGAAGTCGGCGACGAAGTGAAATCGGTTGTAGTATTTGCCACCCTGCTTCGAGTCGTAGTCTCTGATCTTAGCCATCAAGGCCTTGTTGGCGTTCTCCCTGGCGATCGCCTCCTGGAGGCGCTGCGCCTTCTCCTGCGCCTCCTGCTTCTCTCTCCGCACTCGCCTCTCATGATCAGCCACCGCCGCCTCCTCGTCGAAGAAGAAAGGTTCCAAGCCCCCCCAGACCTCTCCGACGTCGTACCCCACGCCGCTGCCGCTGCCGCTGCCGCTGCCGCCACAGACACGCCGCCGCCCACCGCCACAGACACGCCGCCGCCTACTGCTGCCATGAACACGCCGCCGCGCGCCGCCGAAGGAACGATGGGGATCCGATGTGATCTTGGCTAGGGTTCTCTCTCTCTCCTTTTTTTTTTTTTTTTTTTTGAGAAACTCCTTTTTATTTATTAAGAGCCAGCCCAGTCCGTTGTATGGACCGGAATCTGGTCACGGCCCACGTTTTCTCAAAAAAACAAAAATCTGGTCGCGGCCCACAGGAGTACTCATATTGACGAGCTTCGGGTAGGTGCACTGTTTACGTGGCAACACGATATGCTTTAACCATTGGGTCGTTTTGATATTTTATTTATTTAGATTTAGATACTCCAATCTGTCCACAAAATACAACTCTTACGTTTCGAGAAACCAATTTTTTTTTTAAAAAAATATCTTATCTTAAAGTTTTTTAGAAGTTTTACCTTAGCTTTTAAGAAAGCAATATAGTAGGGTTACCCGCTACAAAGTAACGCACCAACACGTACCTACTGTCCTCCTCCTTAGGCAGGGTATTCCACTTCTACATCAATGACATATTGACATTTGCGACATCAATACGTGTGTTAGAGCATCTCCAAGAGACATTATCCTTGTTTTGTATGCCATATTTAAACTTTTAGAGGAAAACAAGTGCAGTCCAACAGCTATACTATCTTATTTTGTAAAACAGCAAACTAGTTATTCCTAGAACCTCGTATCATAAATATAGGTTGCATGTGCCGCTAGTCATATAGAATTGTCATAATACAAAGGTTGTTGGAGTTTTCTAATTTTTTATAAAGTTTTCTATTTACAGATTTACTCTTAGGGAAGCTTTTCTATCCAAGAGATTGCCGGACATACGCGCGACTGCAGGCAGAAGCACCGTCGGGACACGATCCAATTTGTACCAAAAGAGGAAGAAGGGCTAAAGCTTAATTTCGTTTCTCTCTCAGGACTCTTGATGTAAGTTTGCTAGAGAGGGAAGTGTTTAGATTTAGGCTTAGTTAATTATTGAAAAATATAGGATTTTGGTGCAAAAGTAACTTTAGCTTTTAGCGCGAGCAAAATAGCAAATTGTTGGAGATGAACTCTTTTTGTACTTTCCATATTATTTTTTTAGACGAAGGGGTTGCTAGCCCCCCAGTCTTAATGAAGGCTTTAAGCGTGCAGCACACCGGGCTCGAACCTGGGCGGGTGACTTCCACATGTGGGAAGCTCACCAACTGAGCCACCGCTGTTCCGCGTTTCCATATTATTTTACAAGTAAAAAATAGTAAATTCTTGGAGATGCTCTAAGCATTGCAACCAATCACAATACCATATTATATTTCCTTAATGGCACAACAAATAAACTTGGCTAAGTAACATTTAACAGGACTAGGTAAATGCCCGTGCGTTGTAACGGGAAAAAAATATAACACCACGATAAAATAAATATGAACGTGTGTCGTATTGGTACCTAAAAACGAAGATAAGAACATGGTTTTGCAGTATCACCATTACACACGCTTAATCGTATTGAAACTCCTCGCAGGAACCTCACTACATTTCTCTTTGCATCCGTTTCAATGCACAACTGGGCTGATTTGGGTTGGGTTGGGTCAAGCTCCCTCTTGGATGAGCTTAATTTGCTCGGTTGTCATAATTTAGTAGAGGATTTTAATTTAGTTACCCAATAGAACAGTCATATAAACTGAAGGTGCTCAACAGCCACTACTTTGCCACCGAAATAAAATGTTATATCATAAAATATATGCCAAATTTTGGTGGTGTTTGGTTTGGGGTCCCTAAAATTTAACTAAAGTTTAGTCACTTTTAGTCCCTAAAATACCAAACATCCTGATTAAAAGTGATTAAAATAGTTTAATCCCCTCTAGTCCCACTAAAAGTGACTAAACTTTAGTGGTGACTAAAGGAACCAAACTTTTTAATATAGACTTTTTATCTGATATAGTCTTCCTTTGACAGAACTACCGAAGTGTGGATGGATGATGTAAATGTAATACTTTTTTTTTGTTTGCAGTCCGTAGATGAATCTCAAAAGCTGTCCAAAAGTTATTTTCCTAGGATCTTTACTGAATGGCGGTCAGAACTATGACCATCCAAACGTCTTTTAGTAGAAAATACTACAATGCAAATATAATTTGGACAAATCCACCCAAGAACTAAAACCAGCAGCACGTAATTCCAGGTAGTAAAAATTATTTAGTACTATATTTGCAGCGAGCTAACAGTAATTAATCAAAGAGCAAATAGAATTAAGTGCTGAGCGAGAACCAAGAGTGGCAATATGCAAAAACTACGCACAATGACCTGATGCAATGCTTTACCTAGCCAAAATGTAACACGCCGGTATGCATTACTGCAATGCTTCCTGAGTCCTGACAATAACTCAATGAGTACTAACAAATGGTAGTGTGAGATGTTAAAAATAATAGATTATAACAAGATTAGATAAATGGAAAAAAAATGCTTCTGGTTACACAAAGAGCTAGAAAGGTGATCGATCGAGGACAGTGAAAGACAGCAAAATGGAGATAACTTCAAAAGATGAATAGCCCAGTGAAGAACTCCCTTGCAGATTGACCGAGACCTGCTGACCTGCATGACTAAATTAGTTTTTGTGTTACATAAAACAAAAGTTTACAATAATTAACACAGCTATATCAAACTGAAACAAAGGAACGTCCAGCCTAATTACCTGATCAGTGATTACCGGAGTCGAACTGTCTGCTCGAAAAATTACTGTGGCTGACGGGCACCTAATGCTAGGTGCTGTACTCGAAATGCTGCATGCATGTGAGACAAAAATGAGGAGAACGTACGTGCACAGGGTGAGCTAAATTGCCGAACTATGATCAAACATGATATTAATGCATTTTGTTGAGAGCTCTTGTGAACACTTGTGAACACAGTGCATGACGGCAGGCCATTGGCCGCCCGCAGGCCTCCCCAGTCTATTATTAGACATACATGTTGACCACTACTCTGGCCATTTAGCCATGGCCGTCCGCTCTGGGTTGCTCAAGTACCACGTGGACATGCGTCCGAGAAGGCGTGGTTGGACGTGTTGGACTGCTTCTGGCTTTCCACCAGTTGTGAAACGCGTGGGAGGACCCTGGTACCAGCGTGGTGGTGGTGCACGGCGAAGATGTTGTGGTGGGGTCTTGCATATGACACTCCATCTTCGACGACTCCGGCGAACGTACACCTCTAGACGACTCCGGCGAACACCTCTAGAGCATGCTCATCGAGATCGATCTGGTTCACGCGCACGGGCACGTCCACACGCTGCGCCGGCGATCTGGTTCGAATGTGTGACGAGCGTAGAGCCCGGCCTGCTTCGTGTTCATTGAGGGTGCAATGGTGCACGGCAAGGATCACTACGGGAATCGCCCTGTTCGCCGACAGCCCAGAGGTTTGCCGACAGCCAGGATCTGGGCTGTCGGCGAACAGGCTCTTTCCCGACAGCCAACGTCCACTGTCGGGAAAGAAATCTTCGCCGACAGCCCCAGATCCATGGCCTGTTGGCGAAGTCAGGCTGTCGGCGAAGAGTCTCTTTCCCGACAGCGAGAGCGAGCCTGTCGGGAAAAAAGCGCTGTCGGCGAAGCGCTGGCTCGGCCAAACGGTGCTTCACCGACAGCAGCGTCGTCAGCCCTGTCGGCAAAGTATGCCGACAGCATACACATGTTGTCGACGAAGATGCTTTTTGCCGACAGCCTGTGTGTGCGGTCGGCGAAAGATGCTCTTTGCCGACAGCAATCTGTATGCTGTCGGCAAAGAGTACTCATTTTTTTCGAATTTTGACTTCAAACTTTTTTTGTTGCCTTGATACATTGTTTACAAGCTCATGTTTGAATTTGGGCCCTTTTGGCAATATTTAGCTATATTTCATTAATTTTTTTCCTTCACTTGAATTTTCCCGCATTATTCAAATTTGAACCGCAGGTGCATGAAATAATGAAACTTTGGCCTTCGAAAAATGATATTCATGTTGGGGAGTGTGTTTTAAGGCCGTGTCCCAAATCTCACCCAAAATTTCAAAGTCTTTGTCCACGTAACACGACGGTGCACGAGTGGTACAAGTGTTTTTTAATTATATAAAATCCAAACGAAGTTGAAAAATCAAGAAACTTGTTGGGGTGTCGTGTTATCACATGTGGAGGCTACGATAAAAATTTAAAAAAGATTGGAGCAAGTTGCGGTGTTGGATGCTCAAAACCACATCTCACATGTGATCACTTGTGGTTGCATGTGGAAAAACATCCGACATTACAACTTACTCGAAGTATTCTATTTTTTTTATCATAGGCTCTTCATACGATAACATGATACCTCGACAAGTTTGGTGATTTACAGACTTCATTTGTATTTTATATAATTAGAAAACACTTCTCCCGCAAATGAATGGTCATATTTTCTAAACAAGTCGTTCAAAAATTTGGGTGAGTTCCTGGATACGGTCTTAATATTCACTCTCCAACATGAATATAATTTTTTGAATGGCTAGATTTTATTATTTTATACACTTGCAGTTCAATTTTGGATTATCCAAAAAAATTCAAGTAAATAAAATAAATGAGTGAAATATAGCAAAATATTATAAAAAAGTCTCAAATTTAAATATGTGCTTCTAAACAATATGCTAGGACAATAGAAAAAGTTTGAATTTCAAAAGACAGCATCTTCTCATGCTTTTGAATTTGAAATATTTAAAACAGAAAATAAAAAATAAAAATAAAAAAGGCTTTGCCGACAGCCCTTACTGGGCCAGTCGGCAAAGGCGCCGACCCAATAAGGCCTAGTCGTCGGCCCACGTAACCATGCATATACCTAAACCCTAACCCCCCACCCCCTCTCTCCCACCCCGCCGCGCCGCCACTCTCTCCCCTCTCCCCCTACCCTCGCGATGGCGCGCCGGCGAGCGGCCCCCCGCGGCGCGGCTCGGGCGCAGCGGCCCCCGGCCTGCGCGCTCCCCCCCCGTCTCCCTCTCGCCCCGTCGCCGCCGCCGCCGCACCGGCACCTCCGGGGAGCGGCGCAAGTGGGAGTCGTCCTCTTCCTCGGGCGGCGCGAGCGGCGGGCGGAGCGGCGCGCCGGCCGGGCCGCGCGGGGCGGGCGCTGCGGCGCGCGCCGCAGCGGCGGCCGGCGCACCCGAACGGAGCGGCGGGGCGGGGCGCGGCGTGCTCCCGCGGCCCGCGGCGATGCGCCGGCGAAGCGGGCGGAGCGGCGCTGGTGGCCTGACTTGGCGGCCCGGCGCGACGCGGGCGGCTCAGCGCGGCGGGCCGGCCGCGGTTGCCGCCGGCCGCCTGCGCGCGGCATGGCGGCACAAGCGGGTGGGTTAGGGTTAGGGTTAGAGTACTTAGGGCCTCTCCACCACCTCTTTCTCCTTATATATGGTGTAGGTTGTGGCCTGCTCAGTTCTAGGAGTTCTAAAATTATTAATTTCTTTTGTTGAAACTCAGTAAATTGCAGCCGATGGTGGTTATGAGGACATGGAAATGTTTGGGTTGGTTGAGCCTCATAGATGTTTGCTTTCCTTGGATATATTGAAAATGTAATCAGCCTGCAATCCAATTCCTTGATCTAACATCATGTTTCTCCAACAGGTAAGGATTCATGTTCTGACTCTGCATCATGAACTCCACGAAAATCGCCAAATCAGATTGGAGCAGGACTATTCAAAATTGTAATGAAGGTACGCAAGATTTTGTAAATCAGCACCTTTGGCTAATCTTCAAGTGTATAGTGCCATGCTCGAACTTGAACAAGCTGACAGAACATAGCTGCGCAACTACCATTACTCAAACATGTTGATTTAGCAGTTACCCTAACAGGCTGACAAAACATAGCTAATGAAGATACAATCTGTTACCTTACGGTCTACAGAGTTCTCTAACCATGAATATCAATACCATTTGCTAGCTTATTCTCAATATCTGTCATTACAGATTACTTATGTTGGGATGAATTTTATTTTTTATTTTCCATGTATATGCCTAACCTTCATGTTTATTCACTGTCTGGATCCTTACCTATCATATTGTGTTTGCATCAGAGGTTTCTTCTAATTCTCAAAGGGCAAATATGAACAAATATTTAAACTGGGAGTACCAAAACAAGTTAAAGCCATGTGAAAATGAAACCTCATTTTTCTCTCTATTGGATTGGTCCATTTTAGCTATTTATATGGAACCTTAGAGTTTAAGGCATACATCCTTCTTATTGCAAAGCTCAAGTTCAGTAATTTCAGAGCCTATTTGTTCTTTCTGAATATGAATACAAGTGTTCTGGTTAACCAACACTAACAAATGCTTTTCCTATTTTTCTTTGTGATAATTTCAGAGTTCAGAGTTCACTGGATAGATCAGCTTCCCTGCTTGTCAGATCATTATTTTCTTGGTAAGCTTTGTTTATGCCTATGGTCATTCTCCTATTTAAAATTACTTCCGAGAATCGGCATGCTTACATTATAGTTTGCTGCTACATATTGATTTGATGATTTTTTCACTATATTACAATGAGATATGTCAGTATATCAAAATTAACTTATCTGAGATCATTATAATAGATCTTGACTGTGCAGGCCGTGCAAACCTTGTGATGGCTAATTTCAGTTATATTAACTTTCTTTCTGGGCTTCAACTTTGAAAGTTCAGCCCTGCGTTCTGGAACTCATGTTCTATGGAATGTGCAGTTTAGGATGTGTGCTTTGTCTTAAAATAGTGCTTGAAGTGGAGTTTTAAGTTAGATTGTGCATATACCTTCATGTCTCTCTTAATAAAACTATGGCAGTAGTCTTTTTTTTAAGAATATCACTTGGAATACTATGAGTTTGCATCGTGGATTTGCTCCATCAGTTTTCAAGCCTATATAATTTGTTTTGCATTTCAGAATCCTACTCATCAAAAGGTTCCATCAATAGGAAGCAATACTCAAAAGACTCCCTAATCTACCATGCTGCTGTTTTCCAAATTAATGCACACAACCCAAAAGACTCCCTATGCCTCAGCACATTCTTTTGCCTGATCTTTACAGATATAATTTTGCATCACCATTGGGTATACCATGAACAGATAAAGGCCCGAGAAGTTCAACAACTTCATCCACCAGGCAAAAGGCGACACCCGTACAACATGCTTTGTGATTGTCAGTAAGAATGACATCCCAATCTATGAGGCAGAAGTTGGATCTGCACCCAAAGTCAGTACCACTTCACTCTGTTGATATGATAAACAAACTCTGATGTGGAAATAATCTATGGACTGACTTAGTCATGTTGGATCAGGCTCTTCATATCCATTCTTACTTTGCATGAAACTTGTAATTATGGCATGTATTGAAACTTTCTGTCTCTAAATGTGCTTCCAGCATGAAACTTATAATTATGGCCTGTAATGAAACTTTCATTTTTTTATAAAAATAAAAGCCCTTTGCCGATCGCCACGTCACTGTCGGCAAAGGGCAAAGGGCCACGTCTCCTTTGCTTCTATTTCCCGACAGAATCGGGCCGTGCCAAACCTCGGGCCGGTTTGCCGATGCCTATGTCAGTCCGGCAAACCGTTTGCCGACCGATTCCAGTAGTGGATACGATTCATTGAGGGTGCAATGGTGCACGGCAAGGATATGTACGACTGCGGTGCGACGGCTCGCTTGCAGGGAAGGTGTCGACTATTGATTCTTGATTTCTTGTTGCCATCTTTTCTAGGCAACGGAGAATAGTAGAGGCACACTGTATTTGTCGCGTGTCAATTTTTAATTAAGGAAAGCAACCTAGCACAATGGTTGCGCCTGCGCATTGTTTCCTTCTTGATGCGCTGTCGGCGCGCGGGATTGATTGAGGGTAGTTTCCTTTTTGATGGCATGGACGAATCTTGTATTTGCATGCGTGATTGTGACGCCGTGCATGTGATATTCGCGCGTGGGAGCACCGGAGTGAAGGAGCGCGGGCGTGTGGATGTGCCGAGCGGGATCTGGGAGCCGAGGTGGTTTTGGTGTAGCCTGTGGACGGAATCATTTGAAATGTTTTAGTTGTAGAGATAGAGAAGAGATAGAGATAGAGATATGCTCAACAGCTTGTGGACACACCCGCGCACGTACACAACACAACACACCATGTGAAAGTTTGAATTTACAGACGCGTTTACAATTTATCACCGACTTGCCACCTTTTAGAAGAAGTTTGACGATGCCGGCGTGGAGACTAAGAAGCCCTAGTGATGATGCAGTTTATAGCTACGGCAGTAGGGACTTCTGGTGAATGATTCAGTATGGTGAAGTGTTATATATGTATGGAGCTAGTGGTGATGTATTATGAACACCAACTAATATGGCAGTGATGATGTGGGATGCATTATAATGTTTTTGGTACCCAGAACGTGATATTATAATATGTATGGTACCCTAATTATGGTTAAAGATTGGAATGCATCCATCTTATTATTAAAAGTCTCTATTATATTGCTGGTATGAATTTATGTCTGTTGTGTGTTTGAAATTTGCAAATTTGTTGTTTGGTTGCACATCAACTATATGATTTTGACATTTTGAAATTCGAGATTTTCCCTATTTAAAATTCTAATGACGTTTGGATGAAGTAGACTAAAATTGTAGGTCTCAACGAGTTGTGCAACTTTGTTTACCACCATTTCATTTGGACGCATTTACTCTCCCTGAAATGGGCCAGACAATAGACTATTTTCAGATGGCCAGCCTAGAAAGGTGACGCCCGGCCCAGCATAGGAAACCCACTTGACCAAAATAAAATTACCATGCTGGAGACGGCCGGCCCATCGCGGAAAGCCCACTCATAAAAAAAACAAAGCCGCACCTACATCTTCAAGTTGTTACAGACGCCTGTATAAAGCACGCGTCTGAATGAGAAACACGCCTCTGTGAGACCCAAGTTGTTACAGACGCGTGTATAAAGCACGCGTCTGAATGAGAAACACGTGTCTGTGACACCAAATTTGTTACAGACACGCCTTGTATTTCTAATTCAGACGCGCGTGGATAACAATCGTCTCTTGAAGGCATAATAGCTCCGACACGCGTTGGTGTCGAGCGTCTGTGATCCCGTAGTACAGACGCCCGTTCACTATGTCGTCTATAATAGCTGGTGAATATATCTGCTTTTCACATGGTGACACTTGCCAGAGTCTCATGTCAACCTCTCTTAGTAAGAGACCCACCTGAAGTTTGTTGCTGAAAACTTGCCATAAGAAAGTTTTATATAGGTCATATTGTGATATTTCATATAGGTCATTGTGATATTTCTAGATATATACCGAGGCCAGTCCAACTGCTAACCTAGCAACCCTGCATGGCGATCACAACATGTCGGTCTTCAACGTGTAGAGCCCGCTGTCCACAAACGGACATCCGGGAAGGCTGTAATTGCTATAGAGGTGAATGCGGTGAGTCCTTTATGCGACACTTAAGTGCGTCTAGAAGCGCCTGAAATTGTTCCTTCACAGTCTTCCACAAAGATTCAGACAAAACCGACACCTCTTCATTTCTCCCACTCAGGGGCTCATCCCTCTGCCACAGGAACCAAGCAACAAGGTAATAAAGGACGCCCAAGCAGCCGGTTGACCTCACCAATGTGAGAAGGAGCTCGCCCCAGAAGAAGAACCACGCGCGCGCTTTCGATGCTTTGGACCCAAAGGCCCCTGTGCAAGCAGCTCAGTGATGATGTTGGGAAACCATGCTGAGCATGCCCTCAAGGAGTAGTACTCTCTCTTTGATGGAACCCGGAACCGGTTATCAAGGCACTTTGTCTCTCTTCAAGGTGGAAAACGATGACTTCAAGGCACAAGATGACACGACCCTAAACCCTAGTTCTCAACTCTCAGGGGCGCTCTCTCTTTCTTCCTGTGCGCCGCGCCGCCGCCCCCAACCGTGCCAACCCTAGCGTCAACAAAGGACTATAAATAGCGCCGCCGCCGCTCCTTCCGCCACGTGTCCCCGAACGTTAGGCCTCTTATATTATTAGGTGTGCAAGATATTTATAAATTTTCATGAGCCTTGGAGCTGCGTTGGCTATGACAGTCATAGAAGTTTGGAACTAAGCCTCCGGGTTGGGATGCAGATCCCTTGCACCAACACTGATAGAAGGATTTTCAATATGACAACCACAATCACTTTGTCTCGAATGATTTACGTGGCTGTCAATTTCGGGTTTCCGTGGCTGGCAACTGCGCCCGCCAGTGGTGCGACGCCGCGGTAAATCCGGGCGGCATCGCTGCTGTAAATCTATTTACCGCAGCGGACCTATTAAGATGTCCGCTGCGGTAATGTTTCCAAAAAAATAAAAAAAGAGGAAACCCTAGATAGGCCCGCCGAGCCCATCTAGGGTTTCAGGCTTGCAGCGCCGTCGTCGGATCAGTGCCATGGGGGCCGCATCCACAACATGGACGTCGTCGCCATCGTCACAGGGGCCGGATCCGCAGCTCGCCAGGGCCGGATCCCACCTCACCGGGGCCGGACGTGGCCTCCGCGTCGCCACCGTCGCCGCGTGGTGGAGGGAGCCCGCCGCCACGACAGACCATTGCCTCCATCCGCGGCCGGCGCCATTGCCTCCGTCCGTGGATCTCAGAGAGAAGGAGAGGTAAGGGGCATCCATAGGCCGCGGATCTGAGAGAGGGGACCGAGAGGATGGGGAAGCATACCTTGGATCTGAGAGAGGGGGCCTCGCGTCGCCACAGGCTGGAGTGCCTCGCGCCGCCGCAGGCCTCATGCCTCGCGCTGGAGAGCCTCGCGCCGCCTGCGCGGACCCCGTTCCGAGCTCCTGGCGCCGCTGCGGGCCTCGCGCCGCTGCGCGCCGAGCGCGCCGAGCCCCAGGCGCAGCCGCTGGCGGAGCGCCATGGGAGGGGAGTGGATCCACGAAGAGAGAGAGGAGGGGACTAGAGGGGTGCTACCGGGCTGAGACTGGAGGTTTGGAGAAGAGAAGACTGAGGAGGAGAGAGGAGGCAGCTGGGAGAGAGTGAGGGAGGAGGTAAGAAAAACCCTGTGGAGGCGAAAATTGGGTCTGTTGGGCTGGGGTGGATTTCTGGGCCGGGCCTCATTTACCGTAGCGGGACTGATACGATGCCCGCTGCGGTAAATGTTAACCGCAACGGGCAACCTAACATGCCTGCTGCGGTCAATATTAACCGCAGCGGGCCTTCTAGGATGCCCGCTGCGGTAGTTAATTTTTTAAATAAAAAAATAAAAATGTTTGTTTTCTTTGTTTTTGAAGCACTAAATGAGCTCAGATGAAAAAAATTTCAAAAGAAAAAATGTTAAGCTCAATAAGATGAACATTTGTTACAAAGGACTTTTTTTACATTTGAGCATTTTTCAATAAAGTGTGGCTCTAAATTTATATTTGTCTTTTAAGGTTTCATAAAACTCTATGTATGTTTCATTGTTTTTTATCAAGTGTTTACTATCACTTTCTCAAATGTAAAAAAGTTCTATGTATCAAATGTTCATCATGATGAGTTTAATAATCTTGATATTCAATTTTTTTTCATCTGAGATCATTTAGTGTCTCATTTGATAAAGGTTGACCAAGTCTATTTTTTTGGCCCAAGTTTGACCAAATTTTTGAAGCTCTAGATGGTTTCAAAATGAAAACTTTTGAATAGCAAGTTTACTCGACTCATCAAGATGAGCATTTGATACATTGACCATTTTTGTATTTGACAAATTTTCAATGATTTAAATTTGAAATTTCAAAAAAAAAAACCACCGTAACATCAATTTTTGAAACCCTAGATGGCCTCAACTCAAAAAGTAATGAATAAAAAGTTTGCTCCACTCATCAAGATGAACATTTGATACATTGACCATTTTTGCATTTGACAAATTTTGAATAATTCAAATTTGAAATTTCAAAAAAACCCATCGTAGCATCAGTTTTTGAAACCCTAGATGGCCTCAACTCAAAAAGTAATGAATAGCAAGTTTGCTCCACTCATCAAGATGAACATTTGATACATTGACCAATTTTGCATTTGACAAAGTTCGAATGATTCAAATTTGAAATTTCAAAAAAAAAACCCACTGTAACATCTGTTTTTGAAACCCTACATGGCCTCAACTCAAAAAGTAATGATGCTCCACTCATCAAGATGAACATTTGATACATTGACCATTTTTGCATTTGACAAAGTATCAGGAAACTGTAGTTATACATCGATAAAGTTTGACCAAGTCCATATTTTTAGTCAAGTTTGACCAAGTTTTTGAAGCTCTAGATGGTTTCAAAATAAAAAATTTTAAATACACAGTTTGTCAAACTCATCAAGATGAACATTTCATGTAATGGTCAACTTTTTCATTTGGTAGATTTTGAACGATTCAAATTTTAAATTGCATGTAATAGTTTGGGAGAATTTACCGCAGCAGACATCTTAAGAGGCTCGCTGCGGTAAATAGGACATTTACCTAGGATGCCCGCTGCGGTAAATCATTTTAACCGCAGCAGGCCTATTACGTGGCCCGCTGCGGTAAATGGTTCTTCCGCAGCGGGCCGGTGGGTGGCCGGCCGGCCGGCCACCCATTTACCGCAGCGGCCAACTTTGGCGCCCGCTGCCGGCGGCCGAAGTGGCCTGCTGCGGTAAATCAAATATGACGTAGTGAATCACAATTGTAAATGAAGCAAAGACCTTGTTTTAGCACTCCATATGGTTGAATGGGATTTTTCCAAAGGACCTATCCCCCACAATTTTTGCCTTGAACAAGAAAAAGAACAAGACATTACAGCAGGCTATCGTCGGAAATGTTTGGGTCTGGGATTTAAACGTGTTAGCCATAAACTATACTCTCTAAAATTCCTAGTTTTGTGAGCCTTTGGGAGAATGTCCATATACCAATTAAAGGGCCTCTAGTCTAGTGGTTAGAGAACCTAAATAGCATCCAACAGGCCTAAGTTTTGACTCTCATGAAAGCAAATAAAACAGGTTAGAGATAAAAAAAAATACAAAAAAGGTTGGGGTCTCCATTTCGACATACCACGACAATCTCATTTGGGACACTTGGGCTCCACCCAGATATGTAGTTGGTTTTTTGCTTGGCCTATTTTTCCAAAACCTTCTTTGGACTTCAAATTGCCTAGAAAAATAAGGTTGGCCGAATCAACGGGTATGCCTCATCTGTTGTAGTGTGGATGAATCTCCCATTCACCTACTTGCACAATGCCGATATAGCCTCAGAATTTGGAATATGATACATACATGGACAGGTGCCAACTTGCCGTCCACTTCTCAGTGAGCAATCTCTGCTCTATTGACCATTGGTGACGAGGAGTTGGCAGATTACAGGGAGTGCTGGCAAAGACAGTGCATAAGCTAACCATTTTAGGCCTTGTTTTTGGATGTTGTCGGATTATGAAGTTCTACTTCAGTCCACCCCAACGATTGGTATGAATCCGAATACATTTAAGAAAGGCCTTAGTAGGGTGAGAAAATTGGAAAGAGAAAAAAAAATGCAAGAATACTTTTATCACCGTCATACTGCGGCGAAAGCACTCATTAAGATAAAGAAAGAGGCAAGACTTTGGAGTGCAGCAGGATCCAGAAAAAACTTTGTGAGATTATTCCTAAATCCTGTCTTTTGTCTGAAGCTTAGTTTTATTTTTGGAGCTTTTTTTCTTGTGGTTGTGCTGTGTTTTTTCCACGGTCAACCCTTGTATAGTGTTTTTTTTCCTTCTATATATCAATCCAAGTCCTTGCAGAGCTCCTGCCGACGGCCGACCGTTTCAAAGAAAAGAACTAGCTCAGAAGTCTATCATGCCAGCCGTAGGATTTACAAAAAGGAGTCTCCGATCGGGTACAGTTGGATTCCAAATTTGTTAGAAGGAGGATTGCTAGTTAATATATAGTTAGGAAGATATCCGATTATATATATCTACAATTCAGGGTGTCCGAGATACACTAGTATCCCTTATGCTTATCTATGTATTGTCGCCATGCATGTAGATGTAAGCGAGAAACTTTGACGAATTCTCCCTTTCGAATAGTTGGCCCGGCCTAGCTCCATTGGGGAGGAGTCGGCTTTCTGTTCGTTCAGGATTATTCAAGGTCCATGTAGTCAATCTCTAATCCAATATGTGTTCTCTTCGTATTGCAAAGAAAGTCATTTTTTATAAGATTTAATTTGGATCAAACATTAACTAGAAAATATAAATCATGAATAACTTTTAAATTGTAAAGTTTGGAAATATGAAAACTATATAAATAGATTTGTCTTAGAAAATACTTTCAAAAGTATATATATATTACTTTTTAATAAATATTTTTATAAAAATAAGAGGTCAAACTTGTACTTTGAAGATCATGTTATTGTACAAAACGACTTTCTTGTTTTTTTGCAGCGAAAAAAGGATTATATTATATGATAGTTAGGTACATCAAGATATTACAAACATTCTGAATGTCAATAAAGTATCCACGTTGTGAAAAGCACAACTCAAGACCTTGCTTATTAGATGCTTTGTAGTATGGATGACCGCACAGCCAAACACTCGGCAACAAAAGACGGTATGAGAAGAGATGCCCAACGAATGACGACCAACAGTGAAGAACTTCGATGGCGGCTCTTGGCCTATGAGATTACGTTACCCTTAAACGACTTTCTTTTCGATACGGAGGGAGTACTACCTATCGACATTTCTAGCTTTCTCTAGTAAGTCCATCTTAGTGAATCTTCAATTGTTTTCCCTCTTAAGATAAAGGTGAACTTTCTCCTAGAATCTCGTGAGTTGTCCTAAATTCTACTCATTATCAACTCATATCCCGTGGCATCTCTATCTTGTTTTTCTTGGGAAAAATATGGCAGAGTTTCCCTGTATCTGGATGTTTGCGAGACACACATGACACATCACAGGCAGGCATATAAATAAGCATGTATAGAGAGAGCATATAGAAAGATTATCAATTACATGCCACAGGTTAAGCTTACCGAGCCTCAGATCGCCCCGGAAAACGCCACATCAAGCTAAGATTATGCATCACAAGACTACAGATTGTAATATTGCTCCCTTTTAATGATTAAATCTCCTTGACCCCCCAAAAAAGTACCGCATAGTATGTATCACGCACACAGTGTCACGCCCTACATCACAAAGGGTACCAAGCTGAAGTCTGACCGAATAAGACACATACAGTATCTGGAACTAATCTGGAACTAAAAGGCGGGTGAGTAACCAGTGGAGATGGAGACACACGTGTAGCATACGTGGGAATGTCTTTGACCTTGGCGACTTGCTCATCTGCTCAACACAACACCCGAGAAGCTGAGAAGTTCCTCATAAGTCCTGAACCCATATTGAGGCCCTACAAATGCATTGGCTCCTTTACGGACGGCCTTGCTACGGTTACTCCAATTGTTGAAGTGATAACCGAAATAGACCCCATCCTTGTTCACAGCTGGTTCCTCCACGCTCTCCCTGTATATGCGTACGAGTTCTTTCATCCAGTCGAGGAATCTCAAGGCTTCTGAAACTGTAACCATCAGTCTATAGAGAGCTCTGTATAATTCATGGGGTGGACGGTTATCTCCGTCAAGCAATGTGAAGTAGCTGAGCAAAAGATCATTCACTGCAATGTGTACCTCTTCAAACACGTTCCCAGTGTAGCCGGAACCAAATCCCATGTTCCTGACCCGTGGGTGGGCATCGATGTCAATGCCACCCAGGTCTGCATCGCTGAATACGTACCACAGTCCACCATGCTCGAATCCTTTGAGATAGAGGTCACGAAACCCAAAGAGTAGCTTCACTGGTCGTCCCAAATTGGGCGGAGGCGTGAGCAGCACAATAAAGAACCCGCCGTCTGGGGTCAGCAACAGGCGATGGTACCCGTGCACCCACACCTTGACACGGCCTTCGACGTCCTCAGTGGCCGATTGCCGAGCAACAGCCGTCTGCAGGTCCCTCATCAGGCTGCACAGGAACCAGGCCATTCTCTTTGGTGTGAAAGACAGCTGAAAGACAAAGCTGGGTGCCTGCAGCAAAGGTAGTAAGACATAAATTAGACCATCATAAGCTAGGTGCCTGCGGAGATAATGTTCTTGACGCTTTTAATACAGACACAGGATAGAAATTGTTGGAGTCGTAGCCAATTGGAAATGCCATTCTGCTAGGTGCCTGATTCCAATCTGCTAGATGCCAGTATGATTATCTGAAGGACGAAGGACTCCAACAATTTCCAAATTCAGATTGTAAAATATACTCTCACACCATGCATGCATGTTTTACCAAATTACTGTAGAAAACAAATGCATCGCCTAGCCCACCCACTGGCACTACACTGGCCTTGCTTGGCCGGATCTCACGGAGCACACTAGACTGGCAAAAAAAAGACGATTTTCGTTTCGGTGGATTATCGCTCTAAACGACGGTTCAAAACGTTAGTAAAACTCTGCGATTTGGAGAACGCAGCTGCAGAGATAATGTTCTTCATGCCTTTAATACAGACATGGGATAGAAATGGGTTTCACATCAAACCGCAATGAATTTTTGCATTCAGCATCTAGTAAGTAGTTTCCAAAATGCAGCAATGGGTATATACTCCGTAAATGACATTTGCAATATACTGGCTAGGACTCCCAACAATTTCCAAATTCAGATCCTAACAATTTCCAAATTCAGGTCCTAATTAACAACTTCCAAATTCAGATCCTAAAATATAGTACTCTCACACTCACACCATGCATGCATGCATGCTTTACTAAATTACTGTAGAAAATAAATGCATCGGCTAGCCCAGCCTTGCTTAGCCGAATCTCACGGAGCACACTCGAGTACTAGACTGGCCTTGCTTAGCACACTACTACTAGACTGGCCTTGCTTGGCCGGATCTCACGGAGCACGGACCTCAGGGTGCAGGAGCTAGCAGGCAGTGATCAAGAGGTGCAGGAGCAGGCAGTGATCAAGAGTAAACTACCGTGATCGAGTAAAATACTCAGAGGGATGGATTTGACGTACCCCTGCGAACGGGTCGGCCGCCGCCGCCACTGCTGCCGCTTGTGCCTGCATTGGGGACGATCGAGGCGATTACGGGACGATCGAGGCGGCGATGGGATGGAATCTGACCAGCACTCGGGGACAGCCGCCGCCGCCGCCGCCGCCGCGGCGCTGAGCGAGGAGGAAGGGCAGGTGTCGTCTGCCGTGCCAGGAGCAAGGCAAGCACTGTACTTGGTTGGGCTTTCGGCTTTTTGGGCGGTTTAGCGAGACGGAGAGCAATCGGACCCGGGCCAAAAGTACAGTGCACTGCTGTTGCTAACTACTTACCCCTAGTGACGTGGCCTAGTGCGTAGAAAGTGCACGTAGTGAAATGGTAAATCACATTGTGCTAGCTTTTGCTAATAATCATCATGTGGTGAATCAGCTGGACCGGAGTATATGTTGTTCGCGTGCATCCTGGTCGTGCATGCATGACGCCGGCCAATGGCACGACCAGGACGCCGCTCGGTCTCGGGCCGTCTCCGGCCTTGGGCCGCACGCCGTGGGCGCCCGTGTGGCAGCGGCTCATCACCGTCGGCTCTCGGTCTCGGACCATCCTGTTACAGCTTGCGTAGACGGTCGTCGCGGCACGCTGACGGCCGGCGGTGGACAACATATATACGTACGTACACGGGACGCGCTGGCAGGTCCCGTAGTCGTTGTTGGGCTTCGATCCCTTCCCTGGAACGTACTCCGTAGCTACTACGCCGGGTGGTCGCCTGGTGGGTTAGTTCGTGTCCGGCCGGGCCCGGGTACGTATACGTGCACAATACAAGGTGGTGCCACTACGGGAAACCAGAGATTTGCCGAATTGGAGCGTGGCGTGGGCCACACGCTCATCTCCTTCGGCCGTTCGGCTTCAGCAATGTACGCGGCGTCAGCGATTCTGCTTCGGCGCGCAGTGCCCGCTGTTGCTCGCCGTCATCTCCATCTCCGGCAAAGCGTACGGCCGGGTTCAAGTACGACTCCGGCCAGACCGGCCAGCTAGAACTTCGGCGCTGGCGAGCCTTCTTTTTTTTTGCGACTTTACGTGTGGCGAGCCTCGTGGGCCCTTTTGACTGTTTTTTTTTAAATCGAAAAGGTGTATGTATATATATAATATATACAGTACTAGTATACATACTAGTTGCAATATACAGTATCTCTGATTTTGTATATACCTTCATCCTGCACCCCGTACATTATCGACTTTTGTAATAATTAATTACTCAACCATGCATGCATGCACGTACGTGTGTCAAATAAATATGCATGCAAAAAGGCAAGCACCACACGCATGCATGCATGCAACTGCATGTAGTTGCGTTGCGGCGGTCTATTCTTCACGACTTGATTGATTGGCTAATAATCCAAGGAGCAAGGATCATGTTCTAATCCTTCTCCGCAAGGAATCAAACAATTTAGTGTTTGACCATAATTATATAGAAAAATATATTAGCATACAAAATAAATATCATTAAATTAATCAAGAGTATATTTTTTAAGTTGGAGACTTTTGTTGAAGTACATAGAAAAAGCTATGTACCTATAAAAAACAAAAACGACTTAGTATTATTTAGAATGGAGGAAGTATAAATTTAGCCACAATTAAATTAGTTTGGCTTGACACAAATGGACTTTTGAAATAATTAATTATTAATCATCGTGCATGCATGCAAACAGGCAAGCACGCCCACCGCACATGCATGCATGTAGTTGCGTTGCGGCAGTTTAATGTAGGACTTGTCCATCATGCGAATCTCGAAAATTATCGGGAAAACTGGTGTCACGTCATAGTGTAAAACCCAAACCAAATGCAAGCGCCCGATGCAAAATCTGTTTTTAACTATTAGGCCTTTTAGAAGAAGCCAATTTGCATTGAGTGAATGAAACATGCAGGGATCCTCTCCACTTCTGTCAAGACTTATAAAAATAAGAATATCCGGTCCGAGGAACTATTCAAAGGAGGATAAGAATGCGGATTCAATGTTTCCTTTGCTAACACTATGTAACGTCATGAGATCACTTCACAATGCAAGTATATACTATATAATAAATATGTACCCGTCGTTCTATTGCTGCTAAAGAAATAAGGAGGGCCGGGATTGTTAGATGTGAAATATTGTTTATTTGTACTATTTTAATCTAAGATTTCGATCGAGTACTCTACAATAGTAAATCCTGTTGATGCTGCTCATAGGTTTTGAAGTTGCCAAGGAACGTCCTTTTTTGCGGACAAAGGAGTACCACTTATGCATGCCCACGGCCGTGTGCTCGTGTGCACGTCGACGTACCTCGAAGCTATAAGATATGATGCATGTCCACTAAAAACAAGCTTCAAAATTAATCTATTACGTCCTTTGTTCTAAATTGTAAGCCACACTTGGATTTTTTTTTGTTACATACTCACTCCGTCTCAAATTGTAAGTTACTTCAAAAATCTTACAGAGTTAAACCATCTCAACTTTAACCAAAATTTATACAATAACATAAAAATATTTATGATGCCACCTAAGCATAACTAGAGTCTTCATTAACTATATTTTTATAGTATACTTAGTTGATGTCATAAATTTATGCAATTTTTTCTATAATTTTGATCAAATTTAAGATATTTTGACTTTTTAAGATTCTTAAAATAATTTAAAATTTAAGACGGATGGAGTAGATATCTAGATGCATAGTAAAATAAATATAAAAATAAAGTAACTTATAATCTAAAACAGAGAGAGTATAACTTGGTCAGTTGTTCAGGTGGAGACGTGCAGGAGGCGTCGATCGAGGCCTCTCTGCGCATACTTTTCTATCCCGACATCACTTGTTCACACGCCCTTATTATATTATTATGAGTGAAATGCACTGTAGGTCCGTTAACTTGCATCCTTGGTTTATTTGGGTCCATTAACTTAGAAACCGTGCAATCGGCCCAACGAACTTGTGAGTCGGTTCAATTTTGGTCCAAAGGCTGTTTTCCTGGGTGGTTTTGCCTACGTGGCAAGTGGACCAGGGCATGGACCCGCGCCTTTTTTTTTAAAAAGGTCCTCCCCTGCCGCTGCTCGGGGATGGCCGGACCGGGACGGGGCAAAGCCTCGCCGCCGCCGGACGGGGAAGAATGGGGCCGCGCCGCCGTCGGTCCTTGGAGGGGCGCATGGGCGAGCTCCCTGCGGCGGCCGGCGCACGAGGCGAGGCCGCGCTCGCCCGCGGTGGCCTGCTCACGAGGCGACGCCGGTGGCCGCGTCGAGGCGGAGCGCGTGCGCGGCGTCGGCGGCCCCGACGAGGCGGAGCAGGGGCGCGCGGTCGAAGGCCTCGGCGAGGCGGAGCCGAGGATCGGGGTCGCCTGCCGCGTCGGGGCGGAGCGGGGCCGCGACGCCGGTGGCCGCGTCGAGGCGGAGCCGGGGCACGGCATTGTCGGTAGCGACGAGGCGAAGCAGGGGCGCACCGTCGGCGGCCGCGACGAGGTGGACCAGGGGCGCAGGATCGGCGTCGTCGGCCGCGTCGGGGCGGAGCGGGAGCACGGCGCCGGTGGCCGCGTCGAGGCGGAGGAGAAGCACGGCTCCGGTAGGCACCGCGAGGTGGACGGGGACCACCGCATCGGCGGCCGCGTCGAGTCGCAGACGGACAGCCGCGGCGGGGTCAAGGCAGAACCCGTCGGCGAAGTGTGGCGATAAGGCGGCGCCTATGGCCGCATCTAGCCGCAGCAGCAAGACGGCGCCGGTGGCCGCCTCCAGCCGGAAGAGCCGCACGGCGCCGGTGGCCGCGTCCAGCCGGAGGACGAGCGGGCTCTCAAGCCTGCCGCCGGCGGCCATGGGGATTTGGCCCTCCACCGCCATGATGGAGGCGGTGGCTGATTTGGCCCTCCGCACCGCCGCGTTCTCTGGCCACCGCCCACCGCAGCGCGCCGTCCCGGCCGCCCACCGCAGCGCGCCGACAGCCGCCGCCATCGCAGTGCGCCATCCCGGCAGCCGCCGCGTCGCCGACGTGGACGTGGGAACGGCCCTCCACGACGCCCGCACCCACGTGCTCGCCGCCGCTGGCCACCACTGTACGCGGGCGTCGAGCTCCTCCTGGACGTGGGCGCGGACGCGGGCGCCGCGGCGGCCATGGCGTCGGACCTCCAGTGGGCGCTTGTCCACCGCCGCGCGGTCTGTCGGCGTCATCGCGGCCGCCTCGCATCCTCCGCGTGGGGGCGCGCGAGGGGCAATCACGCTGAGCAGGGCCTGGAGCGCACCCCGGCAGCCGTGCCCCGCCGCCGCGTGCTCGTTCGCAGAGAGAGAGAGAGGAGGGCATGAGGGTGAGATAGGAAATACTGGGGGGTGTTTTTTATAAATTGCACAGGGCGGTTGACCTGCCACGGTTGACCAAAATTGAACCGACTCACAAGTTCGCCACGTAGGCAATACCACCCAGTGGTGGAAACCAACTAGCCAACCGAACTTTGGACCAAAATTCACGAACCGACTCATCCCCAAGTTCGTTTCAAAATCATTTGAATCCTCTCCTCTCGGTCTCTCACAAAGACGCGAGATGCCGCCGCCGACGGCGCGGCGGCACCCGAGGAGCTGCGGAGGCGCGACCTCGGCCTTGCGATGGCAGCGCAACCTCGGCCTTGCGGCACCTGCGACGCGACTCGAGTGGGCTCCCCTCACCGGTGCGACGGCGCGGCAGCCGCGGATGGAGCAGCGCCGGCCCGCCCCCTGCTCTCCCATCCCGCGATGTCGCGGCCCAGCACTGCCCCGACCTGCGCGGCGCGACCCCATACGCAGGAGCCGCCCATGAGCGGCACTCGTTCGCCCGACCGCCGTCGCCCCCACCTGCGCTGTTTCGCGGACAACCGGCCGCTGTGAGCACCCCTACCTCACGGTGGCGCGGCGAGGGCCCCCTCCTGCGACGGTGCATCGTGGCCTCATCCCCACTCGCGGCGGCACCCGGCGGCCCGTCCTCTCCGAGCAGCGCGTCACGGCCGGATCCCCAGCCACGAGGCAACACCCCCTCCCGCGATGGCACTACTCCGAGAGGGGGCCCTGGCGCGCGCTCCTCCGAGCACCGATGGCTTCCTCCCGCAGGCAGTGGCCTCCCCCGATCCGTGACGGCGACGACGGGACACCTCCCGGTGGTGCTCCTACTCCCGGCGGCACTCAAGCGTAGCCTATGGCCCTGGAGCCTGCCACCGCACCCCTTGAGGTTTGTATGCATACCTCGTGAGGTGCGTATGCACCATGTCTGTACAGTGAAGTTTGTATGCACATTTTTTTACCTGCAGGAAAGGTTTCCCTCCCCAATCTGTGGCGTCGTGGACATCGTGGACGTACTCGCTGTCCCCGGGTGGGCTGGCCGTCCACAGAGCTTGTCGTCGGCACCGTTGGCTGGCCTGCCGGCTGTCCTAGTGGCTGCATTGCGAGGTTTGTATGCAACTTTTTTGTGATTATTTTTTGTTTACAATCCTCGGCCAGTGAGGTTTGTATGCATCGTGAAAGAAGTTTGTGTGCATCACGTTTGGCATCATGAGGTTGATGTAATTAGGTTTCTAAGCAAGTTCTAATCTATATAGTTATATGCACAATGTGCCCATGATTTAAAGTTGAATTTTTCTACAAAAATTTATTGCTCGAAGACATCATTTGTTTTTATGCTGTTAAACACTAAGTTCTATGCCTGATTAAATTGTGGCGTTGAAGATCAAGTGAAACTATATGGTAGCACGGCTTAATTTTCTATGTAATTTTGATGGAAACTTTTTATGCCATGTATGAATAAGGGTTTTGCATGAAATGAAGAGGTTGCAAATAGGTTTTTCATGCAAGCTATAGGTTTCTATTTATGCAAGCTATAGGTCTATTTCATGCAAGCTATAGGAATATAGGCATGTTGACACTGCAAAAAAAAAACCTTTTTACTTGGTGAAACTGTGGATACAAACTCCGTCGTTTGGATTGATGTCAAATTTATGCTTGTATTCTAAATTTCTATGGTAACTGATATTCATGGAATTGATGCCCAATTTTTTATGCACACTTCTATACATTGTTGTACAAATCACGATGCTAATAAATGTGGATTGCTTGAACACTAATGAATGTGGATATGCATATAAAGTTGTTCCTAGCTTTTATATACACTGTGCAATACATTGTATGCTACTGTGCACAATTAACTAGATTTAATTAGGTTGTATGCACTGTTCTTTTGTTACTTACATGCCCCCCAAAGTATTGATTATTGATTTGTATGCGCTACTCCTTTAGGTTGTATATCTGGTGAAGTCAAGAGATAAAAATGCCAGGGGGGAATTTTTTATGTAGGGTGGGCTCCTGTTCGTATGTATGATGAAGCATGTTTATATGCATGTTTATAAATTGTGGAGGGGGCTGATTTATATGCAGGGGGTAGGTTCGTATGCATTGTGGAACTGTTGCATACATGTTTATACGTATGGTGATACTGAGAACGAAATGTTTATATGCTTTTTGTACATTCCTCGCACGCTAATTAATTTCTGATTGCTTGATCGCTAATGAATGTGTATATGCATATAAATTGTTTCTAGTTTTTATGCACACCTTGCAATACCTTGTATGTCGATTTTGTTTATTTTGGACGCATTGTTCTGTTAATTACATGTCTCAAAAGTGATTGTGATCGAAAAGGTTTTCCATGCAGGTGAGCACAGCATAGGGCCGGTGAATGGTGCTGGGACATGGACGATGACAACGTGCTCTGCATCCGACGGATAGGTTTGTATGCATGGTGGAGTTCATAATCTTCCCCTGCCCCTTCCCCTGATGAGGACCGTATGCCGATCGAGTAGCGTTAATATGCATGATGTAATTGCTTAATTGGGAGGTGATTTATATGCTGGGGTAGGTTCATATGCACGGTGGAATGGTCGCATGCATGTTTGTGAGAACGAAATGTTTGCTTCATATTAATATGCACACTAAATCTTAACGCGCTAGCAATGTGTGTTTACGCGTAGCAGCGCCGTTTTCCTTGGGTGGAACTGTGCTTGTATGCATGTTTATAAAATTAGGGAGGAGGGCTGATTTATATGCAAGGGTAGGGTTTCGTATGCATGGTGAAACTGTATATATGTTTGAGATTTGAGAACGAAATGTCTATGCAATGGTGATGTATATGATTGTTTACACACTAAATTCTACATGTTTATATGCAATGCTTTTTATGCATGGGAATTGTGATTTCGTAGATGTTTGGGATAGGTTTTCTATGCATGGTGGAACTGCAGTTTAGCAGACATTGGGATAGGTTTCTATTCATGGATTGGTTAATATGCATAAAAACTTTGTTCCCACTTCATGTGTAAGATTATATACATTGCTGATGATTGTTTATATGCATATATTTTACGTTCCAGCAAATGAATCCTGTAGGTTTCAGCAAATGAATCATGTGAGTAAAAATATAATTTTTCTTGTTTTTTATTTATCTTGAGAAACTGCGCATACAAACACCTTCCTCTCGGTTTTTATGCATTGTTGGAGGACATTTATATATATTTGCCACACGATTTTTATACATGGTTAGAGCACATTTTTATCCAGAAATTGATTTTCTGTTTTAACATCATGCATAAAGTGTTTATACGCATAATTAAGTTGCCTTATATGCAGGCTCTTGGTGGCACGGTAAACAGCAGGTTCCTCCATGTTAATTTCAGTGCTTCACGTGTGACGGATGTCATTAGTTTGAGGTATTTTACAGAGCTTTATATGCATGATAAGTTCGCGATGGATGTGGTTGGGATTTTTATGTGAAAGTTTATGATGCATATGCGTATATAAATATGTTGTTGGAACGCACAAAAATGTCATGTTTCTATGCACGATTTGCAATACGGTCACCACACAAAATGTTAAATCAAGTCATATGACAAACACACAAGATCTTGTTAATCTTTTTATGCTTCTAGGGCTGTATGTCTTTTTTTATGCATAGATGTTTTTATGCCATTTGGTTCAGGTTTGTATACATGTTCTGTTTGCAGCCCATCACATGATTTCGGTACAATAATTATCAAAAGAAATGGTTTTTCTAGATTGTATGCACTGTTGCTGTAATTAATTATTCATTGTGGGAGTGTACTTTTGTACATTTTTAGAGGATGGTGAGAATAATGTTTATATGCATATCTAATTTTGTTGGCATACAGATTCAACATTTTGAATTCCAAAGAAAAAATTAGTCTTTATGCTTGCAAGAATATGTTTGTATGCATGGTAAAACCACATGGTTGTCCTGCTGAAACTATGCATACAACCCTTTTGGACTACTCTGAAACTATGCATACAACCCTTTTGGACTACTCTGTTTTTTCTATGAAACTATGCATATAAACCGTCCTGACTACTCTTGATTTTTTCCCTGTAGGAAGCAAGGTTGGAATCGCGGCACAAAGGATGGAGTGGGGTGGACTGTTTTGTTGCTTTACAAAGCGGGTGGCTGCAAAACGCCCCCGTGGAGTGTAGTGTTCGTTCAAAAGTGGCGCGAATAACACTCATACACATTATTACTATAAATCTGTATACATTGTTGTATGGGCATTCAAACGCCGCTCCCCTTTAGAGGTTTTGTATGCAATTGTATATAGTTTGCTCAGCGAAGAACTAGCTTGTATGTATTTCAATCGTCCATGTATAGTATGTATGTTTCTATACATTATTGGAGTAGTTAACTATGCATTGGTTAAAGCACTTGTCGTTGGATAAGTTCATGGTTGGTTTGTATTCAAAATTCAAATTTCAAACAAGTCTGTATACATTTTTGAGCACACTTATACGTTGTTAGAGAAAATGTAACATTGGCGCAAAATACCTTTGTATGCACATCTTGACAGTGTTATATGCATACTATAATTCAATATGAGCCATGACTCAAATTTGAAATTTTAGAGAAGAATGTAACATAAATTTGAAATCTGTACGCATCTTGACAAGTGATTGTACGCATCCAATCGGCCATCTGAAAACCTTTATATGCACGCGCTGCAAAAAAGCCTCAACGCATTCGACATGCGTTAACGGACTAATTGGCTGGAGCTAAGCTATTGGAAGCCATGAGCATTTCACTCTATTATTATATATATATATATATATGTTGACGATAAATATATATGAAAATATAAAATAAGTTTTAATTAATAATTTTGAAATGAATATGATCGCAAGAATATATTTAGAATATTATATTATATCAAAAAATCAAGAGAAAGAAAGATGAAAAATAGGTAACATTTCCTGTTGGTTCATGTGCCCGCTTGGGAAACCAGGCCGGTTGGTTCATGTGCTTTTTGAACGGAAATACCTGTATTATAGTTAAGGAAACAAGTACATACGCATACAAGTACACCGTAGGATACAGGTGACAGCTGTCCAAACCAACTTTGCAGAAAGGGCCTCAAGAAAATCACAAATTACAACAAGGACCCTTGACCCTTTCCCCTCCCAACTCCGACGCCGGAGGAATCCGCCGCCGCCCCGATCTGGAAGAGCTCCATCGCGCATAGGCTTTAGCGAGCCGCAGTTGCCGCCCCGACGCATAGGCCGGGATGATTCCGTCGTTGAAGAAGCTTCGGCCGGGGACACGCCCCAAGCTCCACAGATCCCGGATCGACACTCGCCATCGGCCGGCGCCGAGGGGAAATCGAGGTCGATCCGCTCGCCCGCCGACCACGGCACCCACAGCCATCACCGCATCCATCACCATATCCAAAAGAAGGCGCACCCGCAACACCATCGGCTCGCAAAGACGAAGGAGCTGCAGAGCACGCGGACTCCAGTTCGTACCTCGCCGACCGCACCGAAGACGCCGGAGGAGAGCACCGCCGGTGGGAGGAAGAAGTCGCGAGGAGTTATTCAGCGACGCCGCCAAAGCCTCCTCCTCGCCGACGGCGCCCAGACAGACGAGCCGCGGAGGAGAGACATCCCCCCGGCAAACCCTAGCTCCGCCGCCGGACAAGGACGGCGAACAGACACAAGACCTAGGACCTAATCCTACTCTATACACATCCGCGCGGCGATTCGCCGACCCTCCTGCCTCTACGATGCCATGGCGGCCACCGTAGAGGAGGAAAGCCGGCGAAGGTGCCGCCGGAAACGCAAATCGCCCTCTTCTCGCCTTTTGCAACTGTAGCAAAGGGGAGAGAGGCGAAGAGTCGAGACCATAACTAGCTACATTTGGTTCATGTGCTTAACTAGCTACATTTAGTCTGGGTCGTCAAGGTTGCCCAGTCGGCCAGTCGTGTACGGCCAGTCGTGTACTGTACTCTCGGCTGATCAGATAGGCTGACCGATGGCTAGGCCAAAGCCTGCTGCCTTGCTGCTCTTGGCCGACAAGGCCACTGGCCTCTTGCTCCCTGGCTCCCTGCCGTGTCCCCTAGGCCCCTAGTGATCAGGCAAGCAGGCTAGGCCGCCAAGTCCCTAGCTAGTGATCAGGCAAGCAGGCTAGGCCGCCGAGCTATGCAAGCTGATCAATTTAGCCACCTGATCAATTTAGCCACTCGTTTTTCTTGTTGCACGCGCCCCCGCCACTGTCGGCCTCTTTTTTCTCCCACAAAATATTTACGTATTATTGTATTAAAAAGAAAACTTTAGACGAACATACTATAACGCTAACAAGCGTCGAAGGAGGTCTATGTATAACAGTAGATGGACCATCCTAGCGGAAGAGCTCCCATGATAATGTAATCCAAAGCGATGACTTGCTTTGAGCACTCTAATTTCCTCAAAGTAACAACGTCGAAGACACGACCCGGTCAATTAAGACTAGAAGCGCATCACAGGTAGAAGGATCGAGTAGGTCGCTCTCGCCGTGAGGCGGATCGGCTGACCCTGTCCAAGGTCCAACTATGAGATTTTTAACTACGATTGAACTTATTGTTAATCATGTTCCTTTAATCTTTTCGGCAACCTATCAGCCTTACTGTGGTTTATTTCATCTCAGATAATACTATTGAAACAACCAAAAATCAATCGGCTTATTGATCAGTTAAACAAAATCAGTTTGCATGGGACGAAACAAATATAACTTGTTGGCAGTTAAGTTTGACTTGCGGCTTAGAAATTCATCATATATACTTTTCAATTCCGTACCGTGTGTTTGGACATGCATTCCTAATCCATATTTAGTATTTTAGCCATAATTTTTAGAAACTTAGAGATACTTTTCATGGTTTAAAAACCTCATTAGGTATTTACTAGATTTAATTTTAAACTACAAATACAAAACCGCTTTTGAAAACCACCAAGAATAGGATTAGAGAGCAAAATGAATGATTTAAAAGTCGAGAGACGTGGTTTACCTAGTTCTAAAGTTTTGAAAAAACTAGATTTTGAAGATAGTCCATAAGGTAAAATGATATTTTTATTCTAAAATTCTTATTGCTCTTCGCCCATGGCCCATAGAATGATAACAACAGTTTTTCCCTTTTTTTAAAAGTCTACTTTTGCACCCTTATTTTTTTTGAAAGTCTGATTTTCCTTGCTAAATGCCAAAACCGTTAAAACACCTTCCCAGCTTTTCAATTAGTGTGTTTTACCTCCCTAGAGTGATTTTAAAGGTGGTTTTGATATTTTTTTCTATTTATTTCAGCTGAATCTTTTAAAAAAATATTAAATCATAGAAAAAATCATAAATTAAAAAAATCTAATTTTGTTGAACTCGTCGTGAGTAGATCTACACATTAAACATATAACATGATATATTTATTAAAAATGTTTTTGTTGTAGCTTTAGATATATTTTTAAGTAATTAATTATAATAATTTATAGTTATAGTTTCTAACATCTAATTACGGTGAAATTTTTATGGTAGGGTAATTATTGTATGCATCGACTGTAGTAAAAATTTTATATTGACTGGATCATGTATAACTTAGTTATATAATTTAATAACTATAAACCTAAATAAATATATAACTACGTTATACGTCATCTGATGAGTATGAAATCTTTACTATATTCACCCATGCAATAATTAGGCCGCAATAAAATTTTCAACACAATTGGACCACAGAAATTGTAGTTATGAATTTTTCTAGTTAATTATAGAAAACCATAGATCTAAAATTATAAAAAAACTTTATACTAAAGTATACCATATTAGATCTATTCATGTGAAGTAAAGGCCTAATATTCAGCCAAATAAATAGAAAAGAAAAATAACAAAATCGTCTTAAAAAGTGCTCAAGGGAGGTAAAAGCGAATTGGTTTGAAAAGTTGGGAGGAGGCGTTTTACCCGGTTTTGACGTTTATAGAGGAAAAGCAAGACTTTTCTAAAAAAATGAGGGAGGCAATGTGGAGTTTTTCCTTTTTTTAGCAACGAATGATAATAATAACTGGGCTGCCTCATACATCTGAACGAAGCCCCGGCGTGCAGATTTGGCGGCCCAAAGCACACCAAGCAAGAACATCCTCCCTGCTGGGCCGGGCCGGGAACTGTCATCAATCACTCGTCTTGCTCGTGCTGCGCACGCTTTGTTTCCGCCGCCGCCCTTCCGCCGTCGTGAGTTCGCCGCCGTGAGAGATGGGTTTCGTCGGCGACACGGTGGAGTCAATCCGCTCGATTCAGGTCCGCCACGTGCTCGCGCAGATCATCAGCCTCGGTAGGTGACTCCCTCCTCTACCCCTTCTCCACCATGGTTTTGTTTCCGCGGGAGCCCTGCAGTGTACTTCTTGGGTTGTGGTTGGGTCGATTGCAGTAGGGTGTTAGTGGGTTGCACCGATTCTGTTCAGAATTTTGGGTGGATTTTGGCATGTAAGATCGAGGGCGCAGGTTCCTCATCTGCTGCCTCCATCTTTAGAACAGCAATTATCTTGAATGACAGACAACAGTCGCAGTGAGCCCAACTGAGATTAATCCTCCTCCTGCTTCGTTTAATGTTGTAATGTGAATTACTCATGCTCTGTCATTGAATTCCTATACATAAACCATTATTTGCTTGCAAAAGAATATTGTATGAGAAATCTGTGATATTCAGAGGATGCGGAAAGAGGGTCACTTTCTGCTACTGAGTTATCTGGCTTTGTTAGTTACTGGTTGTGGATATGGTTTGCTGCAATTAGGTGTTTTCACTGTTGCTTGCAAACGAGAAAATGGCTATTATAGGACTCCTATGGTAGTGGCTTCTCTCAAATAAGACTCCAACCCTAATAGGACTCCAATCAATTACTATAAGCTATAATAGGATTTTGTTTCATTTAATCATGTTTTAATTCCTAAATACATGTATTTAGCCTTGACAGGACTATTTTACCCCTGGCTGTTCAAAACGTGAAGCTGCCTGCCCCTGGCCGCTCCCTGGGCTGAGTGAACCTGCTGGTGACCCTCCGCTACTCTTGCTCCGACGCGCGGTTAGACTATCCGCAGCGCTATACTGGAGTATCACTTTCCAGTAAAAAACCCCGCAGCGGGGTACTGGAAAGAGTCCGGAAACGTTCAGTACATGCCCCCGTCCGGTGTCTGTCCCGGATGTACGAATCGTCCGGGACAGACCCTGCGGGCCCACGACGCTGGCACCACGAGGAGAGAGAGAGGGCGCAGAGCGAGGCAGTGCCATGGATCGAGCTCGGCTGTGCGCCGCCCGCCCGCCATGGAGGAGAGAGGCCGCCGGCGCTGGAGGAGGGAAGCTGCTCCCTGTTCACCGAGGAGGGAGACTCGCCATGGAAGAGCTCCTCCGGCCGAATCGCAGGGGACGGAGCGCCTCCGCACCACACCGAATCGCAGGGGACGAAGCGCCTCCGGCTGAATCGCCATGGAAGAGCGCCTCCGCACCACTTGCCGCCCTCCAGGCGGCGGCGGCGGTGCTGACCTCGGCGAACGCGGAGGAGGAAGCGGACCATGGCCGCGACTTGGGGAGGGCCGGGCCAACGCCGCGCGCGCTTGGGGAAGGGCGGCCCGCGCCGTCGCCCGTCGAGCCACCCTCCCCGCTCGAGCGCCGGCCGGGGATGACCCTCGCCGTCGCCGCCACGCTGCCCCTTGCCATGGCCGCCCGCCGCCCGCCATGGCGGCCGCGCGCTACGGAGCGGGAGAGGCCGGGAGGGAGAGGCCGGGGAGGGAGAGGTCGGGCCGGGCGGCGCGCTCGCCGGAGCAATAGAGGCGCGGGGAGGGACGAGCGGCGCCGTCGCCGGTGGGGAAGGGAGCGCTCCCGGTCATAGCTGCGACTCCCAGTCGAATGGATAAGGAGAAGAGAGGAAAAAGAAAAGGAAAGAGAGAGAAAATAAGAAAAAAATCCTGGGAGATGGGTCCCACAATGTGATAGAGGAAGATGTTGAGTATGGATGAGTGCAGGTAAAATTGTGATAGAGTATGGAATCTTGATGACCAGGCAAGAAGATTCCTTTTAGGGGAGGAATTTAAAGTATGACGAGTGCGGGTAGTCTTAAGGTTCGATCCGCCCCTCAGCTTAGCGGATCCACGGAGCAACTAGGGTCGAACCTGTTGGGTCAGCAGCGCGTCGTGACCCGGGCGTGTTCCAGAGGCTGGACGTGAGCGCTTGTACGTTCCGGATCTGTACATGACAGCGCGCAGGAGGGTTGCCTGGGCAGCTGGGATCGGCGTCATCGTTGACAACAAATACTCTTGCGTTGAAGCAGAGCATAGGCAGAGGCAGAGCAAGCGTGGGCTGGGGACGAATTGGTCGGAGTAGTAGGCCAGCGGCCGCGGACGGGATCCGCCGTTGCTCGTGGCTCCCGGGCCGGGCCAGTGCTGAAGGCATCGGACGAAGCGGTGCTGGTGTCGAAGGGCAGCGGCGAGAACAGCCCCTACGCGGGGGCAGCGGGGATAGGATGCTGGGGTGGCGCGCGGGGCCCAGCGAGGGTGCCGTCGTCGTCACCGGCGGCGGCTGCCTGTACATTGCTGGGAAGTGTGTACGTCGTCCACCATGTACTACGTCGCTGGGCAGTCTCGCAGAGACTGCTCGATGGTGGCAAGGCGCGCGGCCAGGGACATGGCGGCGAACGGCGACATCAGCAGCTCGGGGGCAGGAACGCCTAGCCCAGCAGGGCACCGTGGCCGTCGTCGTCCACCATGTACTATGCCTGGCCCTGCCGCGCTTGCGAGTCGGGCGGCGGCGGCAGTGGCTAGCGGAGGCGCCGAGGCGGATGGGCGACCGAGACGAGCGACTGCGTGACTGCGTGAGGTTCGGTTCCACCCCAGGGTCGATGGAAACATCGATCTATTTTCTCATCTAAGTGTATTGTACAAATGGAAGAGCAATACGGTCCTTAATGAAAAATACATGTATTTTTATTTACTAAATTTGATTAAAAGGGCCTGGAATCCTATTATAGCTTATGGTAAATGATTGGAGTCTTATTAGGGAGAAGTAAACGATTGGAGTCCTATTTGGGAGAAGCCACCACGATTGAAGTCCTATAATAGCTATTTTCTCCTTGCAAACATGCAGTTTTAGCTCTTAGATTTTCCTCTTGGCAGGTATGATTGTGACCTCGGCATTGATCATATGGAAGGGATTGATAGTGGTGACGGGGAGTGAGTCTCCGGTGGTAGTGGTACTTTCTGGTAGCATGGAGCCTGGATTTAAAAGGGTATCTCCTTAACAAATTGCATTGAGCTTACTGGTTGTATATGCTTTCATGATACTTATGTGATGGATGGTTTTACACTGGATACTTAGCTGCTAGCTCATGGGTTACTGTGACACTGGTGGTTTACCACTCTGGACTCTGGCATTTGACTTTAGTTGTATGGTCATGCACTATTCTCCTTCCCATGACAAAGTACCTCTCTACAAATGGTTCATTGATCAGGATTAGTTGGCTCCAGTCTAAAATCTAAATTACATAAACTGCCTAGAGGGGATGTTCCATTTTCTTATCAGTAGTAATATGAGTGTATATTTTTCATTTTCACAAAAAGGATAATATGAATGTATCTGGTTCCAAGGTTCTGGTGTTTGCACATAAACAAAAAAGACTCGAAGGTTGTTATAAAAAATGACTCGGTTCATTATCTGTTTTCTTATGAAGTGCCAGCATCTTTCACACCAGTATGCCAGGATGATTAATTATCTCCTTTACAGGGTGATATCCTGTTTTTGCACATGAGCAAAGATCCTATCCGCACAGGAGAAATAGTTGTTTTCAACATTGATGTAAGTCTGCTACTTAGTTGTGAATAAGCAGCTGAACCACGAATTCATTTGTTTTCTCTACATCTCATTGTAGTGTCTAATATGTGCCTATACAATCCTTTGGAAACACTAAAATATCATTTGGTTGTTGCCTTTGTAGGGCCGTGAAATTCCAATTGTTCACCGTGTAATCAAGGTAATGGATGTTGGTTCACAATTTAAGTCACCTAGTGATATTTACTTTGTCTACCTTTTTTTTTGCTGATTCAGTTTGTTTACCCTTCTGTCTCTATAGGTCCATGAACGCCAGGACACCGCAGAAGTTGACATACTCACCAAAGGTGCCATTTCTTAAGTGACCAATGTTTTTTTTAATTGTACTACTCACTGGTACTATGTAATTAAGAAAATGGTAACAAATAATTGCTAATGCATGTCTATGCAATGTATTTTTGTTGATATAAGATGCCTTTCAGGTGACAATAATTTTGGGGATGATCGACTTTTATATGCACACGGTCAGCTTTGGCTCCAGAAGCATCACATAATGGGACGTGCTGTAGGGTGAGAATACTCAAGTAGATGGAATCCACTTGTTTCCACACCTTGTGAGGAATAATGACTGACACGATGTTTTGAACTGTCAACAGCTTTCTTCCATATGTCGGCTGGGTTACAATTGTCATGACTGAGAAGCCATTTATTAAGGTATACTCATACTTACTCTCTCATGCATTTTCTCTTAAGAATACAGAATTAAAAAGTGCTTATTCTAGTCAACCTACTTGAGAACATGTTTTTGTATATGTTCAGAGCACCTTACCCATTCTTCTTACTAGTGTAAATTAGATACTTCTCAAATTTAACAATAATATTGTAGCCCCCATATTATTGAAAGGGCTGCTTCAACAAAATGTCTCTTGCTGCAGTACCTGCTGATTGGTGCACTGGGCTTGCTGGTCATAACAACAAAAGAGTAAAGGTGTCAACCTCCATCATGGAACTTGCTCTTATGGTGCAAGCAGTGAACTTATGGTGTTATGGCGGAGCCGTTCAAGAATTTTCCTTAATATGTCAAGAGCATACCCACTAATCTAATAGTCAGTCTCTCATGCAACATCCAGCTTTTGATACTTCTGGTTGAAAAGACTCTGATATGCTAATTGCATTTGATCATGATAAATTATCCTTTTGGGGGATAATTATAGGTATGCCATTAAAGTGTCAGTCTCTCATGCTGCTTTAAATAGCTTAGCTAAATGTCTAGCATGTTTGTGGGCCTCTGTTTAAACTACCCTTTTAACAAATATAAGCATAAAGTTTTTGAACATTTTACTTTAACATGGCTTACAAATGACATTCACATATACTGATACACATTAGGAATTATAGAATTACACTCTGACCTTGACATTTAACACACTGAAATAATTGAGCCGGCGCCATATGAGGACTTATAGAAGTACTACACTCTAACCATGGTATGGTGCTGTGGTTGACTGAAAGGCCCAATTCCAGTTGAATGATCTAAAACCTGAACATCAGAAGCACGCATCGGAATCAGAAGGTAAGGCTAGCTTCTCCTAGAGAATGCAATACAGATAGCTTGACATCTCATCATTTGTATGGTTCATCCAGTCTCCAACCTTGAACTGCTACTCTTCATTGGATGCTGACTGATCCAGTTGGTGACTTCAGTGGAGTTGACATCGTTGCTCATTAGGCCAAACCTTTTTTCGATTTATTTTCTTGGATGCTACATATGGTCTTGTAATAATGAAACCATCATCATTTGCACAAAAATTCTAATGATATTCTCTGATTTTGAGTCATGAGTCACATATTCAGATTGGTGGTCCATGCCTTCTGGTGTGGTACCTGACTTCGAATTGTTAGAACTGCATGCTTTTTTTCACTTTTCAGTTGTCAAAGCTGGAGCAAACTTTATGAGACCTTGACATGATGAAGTCGACAGGTTTATGTATCATCTAGTATTTGCCTCAAACTGAGCTTTGACCAGTCAAGAGTGTCACTTGCAAGGCGCTGGCACATCTGCTGACTGCCAGTGCCAGAATCCTGCTTGATGTTGGTCTTTTTCCTGCTGGGACTCCGGGTCCCGGCTGTTCTGCAGGTTCCATTCCATGTCCTGTAATCTCTGGTTGCCACGCTTTGGGTGGCACTTCTGGGTAGCTGTTTAGCTGTTCTTTTTTTTGCCGTACCAGGGTTACTTTTTCCATGTTCTGCTGTCTGTGAATTGTGTTTTTCAGAGACCTTTGACCCCCTTAATTTCCCATGGAACTTTGTGTTGTCAAAAGAAGTGGTAGGTTGTTGTCAGGATTGTTAGGATCAACTGCTGGAGTTGTCTAATCTTAAAGGTCAAATCCTCTGAAAGGAGGATGCAGCGTTTTACATGGAACTTTTACTGCCAAAAAGCAGCCGCCCCTCAGTTTCAGACTACAGTTCACTGTCTTTGTACTAATTTATTTAAACTTATTTAATTTTAATTTTTTTTTTGGAAAAGTATATTAACGTTTGCAAGTTGAAATAAATGCAATATCAAAATATAATTAATGAAGAATCTAATTTGTTCTTACAAACGTTGATGCATTCTTTTTCTATAATTTTTCTGATTAAAATTAGAGAAATGTGACTTATATAGCAACAAATCCATGAACTATATAATGTGTTGTTTTCATGTCAAACTGAAATTCAGAGCAGTTTAAGGATGGGACAGCAAACGATGGGATAAATGGGACCCATTGGATTCAAATCAGATAGCCGTTTTGGTCAATATGAAATTAAATATAGTGGTCTATCGTAAATAAATACTAGGTACTTGCATATAATGATATAAATATAGTCGTCTATCTAAATCTCCTGCCCGCCCAGCGCCCACGACGAGAAAAAAATAAATATACAAATATAGGCACGCGTGTACCAGTGATTCATATGTTTATCCAAGATGCATACAGAGCATATTGCATGCAAACATTTAGTTTACGTCAGCATTCGCTGGATCATTTCTGTCTAGCTAAAAATGAATGGCTGGCAGATTCGACTTATAACCTTAGGTGAACTGGGCGTAAATCTAAAAAAAAAAAAATCTAAACTACCCGCGAGAAACTTTTAGTTGCTAGTCTCAATGGTGTTTCATGAGAGTTTCACTTAAATATACTGATGTGGCACTATATTAATGAAAAAAGAAATGATAGAGTTTCATGGGAGCAAAGAGAGTTTCATCCCCATGAAACTCATAACAAAAAAATTATTGCATTGGAAACTATGCCATAAACCCCCACTCTAGTTGCATCAACAAATCTATCAAAAACATGGGAAATATATATTCATGAACATGTCCATAAATAAAAAAAACATATCTATTCCATTTGTTCCTCTACTTCACGAAAAAAAAAACACACAGAATTTGATGGGCGATTTGCTTTGAACAGAGATGAGGTTAGGTTTCACATCCGTTTGAGCATGGCATTCTGCCGGCTGCTACCTCTACCTGTCTACCTTACGTGCACCTTCTCAACTGGTGGACATAGATGGATGGATATCGCTCCTAATTAATAACTAGCATAATTAATTAGGTACGTACTATTAGTAGGCTCCATTCCATCATTTCAGTTCTTCCACTAGTACAACAACGATATTGACGATCGACTTCCACGAGTACTACAAGTTACTGTGTTAACTACCGATAAGATGGGTAATTAAATTGACCTAATTAATTGTGATACTCTACCGCTACTAGCGAGCTATCGTCGTGCCCGTACCGTACCTCCCGAGCGCTCCCGTCGGGGCGACTCGGGGGGCCCCTCATCGCCGCCGCCTAGAGCCCCTTCGTCGCCGCCTCCTTGGCCGCCATCGCCGCCCTTAGCTCGCGGCGGCGGCGGCCAGCGCAGCCCCCCAAAATGGGTGGAGGTCGCACACATCCCCCCTCTCTCCTCTCCTCCACCGCAACCCCCCGAACCGGACCTTCTCCGGCGGCCTCCGGTGGGTTGGATGGCCGGCATGGCGGACCGTGCCCCTTATGGTCGGATCTGGCCCCTCCCTCCCCGAATCAGCTTAAGCTTTTGGATTGAATTGATCGGTGCATGCAACTCAATAGTATTGTTGCTGTATGTAAGAAATGGTCCAATAATAATATTTTGATAATTATTTAGCTCTATATTATGTTCTTCTGTAATTTCAAAGTTTACAAAAAAATTCTAAACTAATACATTAAAAATAGGAAGAATATGTTTGAAAATGTTGTTGGCTGGTACATAGATTACATCTTCTGTTGCAAGTTTCTTTGTACATAGATTACATCTTCTGTTGCAAGTTTGGTCAAGAATCATGACCGTTTCAATTTCTCCGTAACGCAATAAAGGCTGGTGGCCGCTGATATAAAAATTAGGAATCGCTGATGGTGACGCCTTCATTTAGATTACAGGTGCTGCCAGATTATGAGTTACAGTCAGGCCATCTAACGACAATGACAAGCGTCGCTCCGTACAATCGACACGGGCGGCGGCCAACACCAGCTCCTAGCGTCGCCCCTCCCTACCAACCCTGCTCATGGTTGCCGCCAGAGGCAGTCATCGGAAGCCCGTGCGGCTCCCAAGGAAGGTGGCGTCGGGGCTTACCTGGATCTGGGAGGAGATGCGAGGGTCAGAGTGGCGACAACTATCTTCTCTGGCATCGAGGTGGTGGTTCTATCGCCCGACCGGATCCGGCGATGACCAGATACGGGATGGCGCTCCTGCCAGCGCCTGCGATGCTGGCAGCCGGGTGGGCCGAGCGCTGTTGTGCAGCAGCAATGGGACGTCCGGCTGCGGCGGGGCACCAAGGGGCCGGTTCCGGCACCTCCTTGTGTCGATCCGGCGGCCTCCCGAGTTGTGGTGTTGGGCTAGACGTTTGGACAAGGAGGCAGGGGCTGGAGGCGGCAATGCCGCGACGCCATCTAGGCGAGGAAGGCACGGCGTCGCCGCCATGGAATGACTACCATAGTCGTGGTCCTAATTGTGCTGGGTCGTGTTGTGCAGTTAGTGAAGGCAAGTTCTCGACGAAAGCCTTTATCGGGCGATGGCGGTGGCGCCCTGGGGCGTCATTCTCCCCGTTGGGGGCGTCATCTTGGAGCTCCATCCCTATTGCATGGGGTTTTGTGGGTGAAAACCCTGTCCAGAATCTGGATGAGCGACGGTGGCGCCACCAGCGTTGTCTTTTGAGACCCAACTCGGCTTTGGCATTGCCGGTGACTATGGATCCTGGGAGACTACATTCAGTGATGCAAGGCCGCGCTGCGTGGCCAGCGTCGTGGCAATTAAGGTGGGGGCCTAGTTGAGGATTCAAATTTGTGGTGTCAACAACGGAGGAAGGCGGTCAGGAGGAATACATTGGCGTGGCAATTTGAGGGCGTCGCATATATTGGTAGGACCACAAATTAGCGAGGCTAGCGTGGGAGGCGCCCATGAAATTAGCAACGAAGCTGACATGTGAGGTGATGGCCACTAGTTTGGAGTTACCGAGATGACCTGTGTGATATGTCTGTACTTGCCGTTTCGGTGCGATGAGGTGTACTTGCCGCTGGAGGACGTATGTGGATTGATGAGGCAACTGTTTGAATTTGATGAGTTTCGAATCCCACCGGGAGTCGAACTCACGACCTGGAGGGTGCCTCCAGAGTGTCAAACTAGCTGAGGTAACCAGTTAAACCCAACATCCTTTGGCATGAGTTTCGAGTTTATAATGTAATAAGAAAAAGTCATATGTATCGGTCGATTTAGAGACTGTGATATTAATATATTCTTTTTTTTTTTTTAAAACAGAGATTCGTGCTAACCCTTCCAAATACACGGCGCGATATGGGCGATACGGGGCGACGCAGGCGATCGATCGAGGATTAGTTTCTCTGCGTTCTGCCGTTCTCTACTTCTCTTGGCGGCACGACGGCTCTTTTCCAGGAGTAACTAGCGATGCTGTCTTCCTCGGGCGGCCACCTGCATTTAAAGGCGCCAGCACGGGGATGATGATCCGAGTCGGATCGCAAGTTGGCTCGGTTGGATTCCGATTTCCTATATGATCAAGCCTCGAACTCTCGATCGACTAGGAAACAGCAATGTCTACATACCAAACACCTATAAGTGTTTTTCTATTGTAACAAAACCTTAGGGAAAAGAAAAAGTGGCAGTGCCTGGTGGTGGCATTAATACGACTAATATATGGTAGTACATCTCAGTTGTGAAGGTTCCTCAGGATCATGGGAAGCCCGAACCTGGGCATCAGGGTGATCGCATCCTTGGGTGAATGGACATACTTTGGCGAGAGCTCAAACGAGAACCTCTGAAGGATCATGGCGATGCCAATGCGGGCCTCAATCATCGCGAAGTTCTGACCGATGCAGGCCCTAGGCCCCTGGGAGAAGGACAGTAGCGCATTCGGGTGGTTGGCAGCGGCTTTGGACATGCTGTGCTCGAACCTGGCAGGGTTGAACTCGTCGGCATCATGGCCCCTGACATCCATGTCCCTGTGCAGCAATGCAATTGGTATCGTTAGAATTGTTCCCTTGGGCACCCTTATGCTGCCGAGCTGGATGTCTGAGCTTGTTCCCCTTCTTATCAACACCACGGGCTGTAGAGCCTCAGTGACTCGAGAAGAACCATGTTAACCTGAAGAGCAACAGGGAAACCACTCAAATTATTTCGAGGCTGGAGCAAATTAAAAATTTTGGAAGGGAAATGGATATGCGAGGTTTACTAATTTGAGCTTGGTGACCATGTCCGGATTTGGAACTGCATTGCCACACTCTCTCAGCACCTCCTCCCTGAGCTTTTGTTGCCACTCGGTGTATCTGCTCAGAAGGAACATGCTCCACGTGAGGAGGTGAGAGGTGGTGTCCTGCCCTGCGAAGAAGAAGGTCTTGCACTCGTCCACGATCTCCTGGGTGGTGAGCATCTGGTGCCCTTCTTGCTCCAGAGCGCGTGCTTCGAGCATGAGACCAAGCAGATCGTTGCCGTATCCATTGGTGTCCTTCTCAGCAAGGCGCCCTTCGATTATGGCCATGAGCATGCTCCTGACTTTCTTGTCTAGTTTCTCAACTCGTCGGCTGCTCTTGCTAGTTGGCAGTTTCAGTTTCCTTCATGTTTACATGCAAATGAATTTGGATTGAGTTCCTAATTAAGTAGTACTGTATTTGCTAAAATCATTGCCTTTACACAAGATAGCATGCATTGCATGTAGGTTGATTTTTTTAATAATCAGTGTGTACCTTAGACGACCAAGAGCTGGGATATCAAGCGATGCTGAAAATGCGAGTTCTTGGAGCTCCCTCTGCGCGACGAACACCTCTTTGCCGTCCTTGTAGCTGCTCCCGAAGGCCGTGTGGGCGATCACATCTGAAGTTAACTCTGAGAATTCACTGCTGAGTTCAATTTCAGCCTCATGGTTGATGGCCTGCTGTATCTGAGATTGCCATTGCTGCATCATCTGCTGCGCCAAGTCCGCCATGACCACAGACATCACCTACGACATGATAATGCAATTATGTTAAACAAGTCAAGGAATTGAGAGAAAAAATAAGAGCTTTGCTGCGGTATTACTGGGCTGTCAAGTACAACCATTCCCAATCAAATATATTTGGGGCAGCCACTAAGCACACGATCAGTACCAAAGGTGACCTATCAGGCGCTGGTCGAACAGGTAGCAAGAAAGCTGCCACCATGTCATGGCTCCTTGATGGCAAGAAGCGGCAGACTTGTGGATCAAGTCCATGCTCCGCTCAGTGCCGATCTACGCAATGATGGCCAAAAACCTGCCATACGCACAGAAATTGACGCCATTTGCCGTAATTTTTTTTGGGCTGCCACTAATCACTCTGTGCAAGGAAAATGCATGGTCGCCTGAGACACATGCTGCAGATTGACAGAGTTGGGTGGACCAGGAATTACAGACCTCAAACTGTCGTGGTGGTGTGGTTGTTGGTAGTGGTAGTAGTGGTGTGGTCGTGGTAGTACTAAGTAGATATATTACTACTACTACTTGTTGGTTATCTATTTATGTTGTCTAACACGTTTCACATCTTGTTCGTGCAGCGTCAGTCGGCGGCGTCGAACTCCCCTCACCTTTTCCTTGGCAACTCCCCAGGATCGCACACGGGGCCTTCTCAGCCCGGACCGTCGTCGTGAGCAGTTTGGCACCTCCTGTCTCTTGTTTACACTTGTCTCTTGGTTGTCGTACTTTACACTTGTGGCATGGAGACTATGCACTTCTTTGTTTATGTTTGTGAGTTTGAATTTGGAGACTATACACTTGTTTGTGATGTGGATGTGGATGATGTGGTTTATGCGATGTGGATATGCTTCTTTGTTTATGTTTGTGAGTTTGAACTTGGAGACTATACACTTGTTTGTGATGTGGATGTGGATGATGTGGTTTATGCGATGTGGATATGCTTAATGCGATGTGGATGTGCTTAATGCGATGTGGATGTGCTTAATGTGATGTGGATGTGATGTATATGTTATGCATTGTGATATATCTGTTTATCTTGTGAATGCAAATGCAAAAAACAAAAAAAAAAAATCCATGTGGCTTTGCTGAGGGCTATGGTCATGCCCTCGGCAAAGCTAGGAATTTTGGAACACACAGTGCTTAATGTGATGTGGATGTGATGTATATGTTATGAATTGTGATATATCTGTTTATCTTGTGAATGCAAATGCAAAAAACAAAAAAAAAATCCCTGTGGCTTTGCTGAGGGCTATGGTCATGCCCTCGGCAAAGCTAGGAATTTTGGAACAGTCAAATTCCCAGCTTTGCGAGTGTATAGCCATAGCACTCGGCAAAGAGAGAGGCTTTGCCGAGGGCATGGCCATAGCTCTCGGCAAAGATTTTCTTTTTTAAAAAGTTGAAAATTCTTTGCCGAGAGCTAGGGTGGCAAGCGCTCGGCAAAGATTTTTTAAACAAATAAAAAAATTCTTTGCCGAGAGCCCGAGCTGGCTCTCGGCAAAGACTAACGTTACCGTCATGTACCGATGTCACGGCAAGAGCCTTTGACGAGGGCCGGCTGAGCCCGACATTTGGCTCTCGGCAAAGAAGGCTTGGCCAATCGGTGTACTGCCGACACGCATTTGCCGAGTGCAAAGACCTCTTTGCCGAAGCGTTTCGGGCCCTCAGCAAAGGACCTGGTTCCAGTAGTGATGTAGGGAACCGGCAGTGCATGTCTTGTGGATTCCCCTCCCATCATTAGGGGATATGGGGAGATTTTATTTTGATTTCCTAGGTTTTTAATCTATTAAGTTACTTATTAAATACTTATGAAAAATCAATGACTTAGATCGATCTGAAATAGGCAAAATTTGTACCTTAGCATTGCCCAAAAAATAAACTTAACCTAAAGAAAGCACCATTATGTTATCACTGTAGTACGTGGAGGTATGCTTGATGAGACATAGATCAGACAAACCTTGAGCTTGTCGACGTTGAAGGCCGGTGCACCACCTTGCGGTGGCGTTTCCAGTCTTCACCGTTGGTGAGAACGAGACCCTTGCCGAGGAGTGCCTCCATGTTAGTGCTCAAGTAGTTCTTAGGGAACAGACCTGTCCTCTCCGCGAGCACTTGTTTCACCAGGTCGACATCGGCGACACAGATGATCGGCACTGAGCCGACCCAGTACAGAAATGTCTTCCCTCAACCATGACGAGACACATACAAATAATGCTATCAGGTCTGTTCGACTGTTAGACAACATCGATCACTTAGTAATTTATATGGTGTATAATGTATACTCCCTCCGTCCTGGAATACAGAGCATTCTAGCCTTTGAGAAATGTCCTCAAATATAATACATCCAGGGAAAAAAAAAAGATATGATTTCCTTTAATACGAATCCATGATTGTACCTTTTCCATAATTTGTATAGAGAAACTAAGATTGCACCCTTTAATCATGTGAACAGGATCAGATTTTGATAGATTAGGAAGTTAAGTGATAGAGAAACTATTGGTATATCTGATTCCGCACCCTTTAGTAGAGAAAAAGGGTTCTAGTCCTGGTTCCTGACCCTCTTTAAAATCCAAGAGATATCTCTTGCTGTGTGTGAGATTCGATCTCTGGACACCTTGCCTCGCATGTAGATTTCTTACCAACTCAGCTACACACCACATGTAACATAGTCCTGAATGCTGTCCTTTTAAAAGGCCACCCTTTTAGTTCCAGTTGGTATTATCAACCATGACTAAAGGTTGGAGTACTTTTTATCTCAGTTCGTAACACTAACCAGGACTAGTTGATGTGATGAATGGGGACAAAAGGGTCTTTTTAAGTGTTTGTGAATGGGACTACCTTGCTCCTTTTTATCCTGGTTATATTAAAGTTTCAAGAATAAAGGTATGAACCAAAAGTCCTTTCTCTACTTAGTGATATTAAGTACCGTAATCGGCCACCCATTTGTTGTATTGGGGCTGCACGATGGGCATGAAGTCGTGGGAGCCGACGTCGAGGACGATCTTGCTCCCCGCGGCTTTCATCCGCTTGATCTCCGGCAGGGAGCCGACGAAGAACCTGTAGCTTGGGCCCCCGATGCCCTGGCCCCTGAACCACCTGGCGGCAGCATAGGGCTTCCACACCAGAAGGAACAGCACCCTGATCAGCAGCGTGGAGACGAGCACGGCCAGGAGGGCACCCAAGACTGATGAACCGGTGGAAGCATCCATTTTTGAGGTGCTGCTGCGTTTGCTTGTGTGGCTGTGCACGTATGAATGATCGAGCTGAAGATGTTTTCGTTGTGTTGGTGACTGGAGAGGTATATATAGGATTGGGAGCAGAGGGCATGCAGCGCCACACGGCTGTTATATCATCATTTGGCTTTGTGCGATGTTGAGATTAGAACAGACGTCACTACCGAAGATTGAGCTAGGGCTAATTAACCACGCGCATAGCCAGCAGCACTAGTGACAGCTCTTCCAGAGAAAGCGATCCATCACTGCCAAGTACTAGCCTACTAAGAGCATCTCCAAGAGCTCCCAAAAATAACTTGCTATTCTATAATTTTTGGCAAAAACACAAAAAAGCTTCTCCAACAGCTTGGTAAACCAACTTGGTAAAATAGTCACTTGGGAAAAAACTCCCTCCGCGCGCGGAGGGGGCGCGTATCGCCCCGCGCGGCCGCGCTCGCCCGCTCTGCGCCGCTCGCGCCCCGCCGGCCGCCCGCGCCGCTCGCCGCCCGTCGCTCGGTAGCGCCGCCTGGCCAGCGCGCGCGCCCTGGTCCGCACCGCTCGCTCGCTCCACGCCGCCCAGCAGCGCCGCCCGGCCGCCGCGCTCCGCCACCGCGCAGCTCCGCCGCCCGCGCCGTCGTGCCCGCAGGGACTAATCCCATGATAGATTTTCTTTTGCAGACTTTTCTGGAAAAGTACCACACACAAAGAATTATAAATATGCCCTTGGTTGATTTTAGGAAAGTTTATGGACTAAATTGCAAAGTGGTCATCACAGGATTTACCAAGTGAGAATAAGGAGTTGTTGGAGACAGACCATTTTTTCACTTGGAAAACAATATACCAAGTTGCTATAACCCAAGGTTTACCAAGTGAATTTTAGGGAACTGTTGGAGATGCTCTTAGAGTTTAGGGTTTGGGGTTTTGGGAACTGTTGGAGATGCTCTTAGACTACTTGTTTGATGACCTCGCAACTGATGACAGCGAATTGCATTGCGCCTGTAGTTGGACGTCCATGTTCACCGGTATGTAGAGGTACACCACTTGAAAGGAGCCCGTCTTAATTGGTATAGGATTGGGAGCAGAGAGGGCATGCCGCGGCACACGGCTAGTTCCTGAATTGGTTTAGGCCTTGTTTAGTTCGTGAAAAGTTATAATTTTTCTAACATTGACGTTGGCATCTGCTGCCTTCCGACCAACTCAGTCTCCATTAGGAAGCCAACATTTTGCAGGGTTTATTTCAGGACAAGTGCTAAAAATCCATAGCCCCCGCGTCACTCCGCACCGGCGCCGCCGCCAACCACTCCTCCCCTTCTCCCTCCGCGCCGCCGCTAGAGCTAGCCGCCGGCATGGCCTCGCGGCCGGCCGGGACGGTGGCGGCGTGGCCTTCATTCCCTCGATGGCACGCGCGGCAGCTTGGCCGGCGGTCCTCCACCCGCGCGAGTTGCGTGGACCTCGGCGAGAGGCCACTACGGCTTTGGCCGCACCAGCCGGTGCTCGTGCCGGCGCGGGGGTGGCGGCGGGGGGCTTGCTCGCTTCCTCCGTTCCCCCCTCCTCCACTCTTCCATGGCGGCGCAGGCGGGGGCAGCCGCCCCGGTGTTCGGAGTCTCGGATCTTGCGGCCGGGTGCCTTGGTCTGACTGGCTCCTGGTGGATGCGGGCGTTGGGGGGGGGGGTGGCGGCGGGCCTCGCCTCCTCCAATCTTCGTTGGCGGCGCAGGCGGTGGCCGGGCCCTCAGTTCTGGCGGCTAGACGGCCGGATCCGGTGGCCCTAGGGCCGGATCCGGTGGCCAGGCGGCAGGTCTGCCTGGCTCTAAGCGATTGCGTGGCTGCCGGTGATGGTCCTGGTGGCAGCAACAGACTCAAGCAACCGGGTGGGGTGGCGGCAGGGACTCTCCTCTTCTACGGCCGCCGTCTCCATTCATGGTCCCAGCGGTTGGCAACTGCGATGGTGGCGACCATGGCTGGTGTGCAGGTGTCGGGGGTGGCGCTTCTTCTTCTTGCCGCTCCCCTTTGTTCGGCCATGGATGCAGCCAGAGCAGCGGGCTAGCCCAAGGTGGTGGTGGCTGCGGTGGTGGCCATGATGGAGGCAGTGGCGTCGGCAGCGGCGCCGGGTTCGGGATATGGTGTCCGGACCTGGTGGCCACAGGGTCATGGGGCGATGCCCGAGATGGTGGGGGCACATGCGACAGTGCTGACGGCGGCTATGTTGGCAGCGACATCGGCATGTGCTCAATCGGCGGCACAGCGGAGCGAGGCTGGTCTTTGGCATGTCGTCTGGTTGGTAGGGGTGGCCGATGCAGCTTTGCGGCTGCGGTGCGCAGCTGGCGCCGATGCCCCTTTGGCGAGATTTATGCAGGACGACTGGCAGCGACCACGGTGGCGACAAGCAGGGACCCGGATTTTAGGCCAACGTCGGAGCTAGGGTTATCTTGGGCGAAAGCCTGGTGATGGCGACACCTGCGGGTGTTGTTTTCCCTGTTGGGGGGCATCGTGTCCCTAGCTATCTCCACGGGCGAGAGCCCGGTCCGTTATTGGACGAGCGATGGCGGCGCGTCGAACGTCATAACCTTCCTGAAGGCGTCTCTGTGGAATTAGGCTAGGCTCGGATGTGATTGTGAGGCCATGGTCAGAAGTCGGAGCTGCGCTTGCGATGTGCTTTGTGCTGGGCAACGATGACCTGCTTGGCTTTCGAGATCTCTGGTCTTGTATCTTTTAGGATTGTCGTTCTCTCTGTTGTGTTGTCATGGATTTTGGTTTTGGGTCAGGTTTTCCTCATAAAACTCGGTCAATTCTCTTTTTCTTATTAATATATATGTCGAAACACTCTGTTCTTGGATCTTTAAAAAAAATTCTAACTATAGCAGTTTCATTTGTATTTAACAATTAGTGTCCAATCATGTACTAACTAGGCTCAAAAGATTCGTCTTGTGATTTATAACTAAACTATACAATTAGTTATTTTTTTATTTAATGTTTTATGCATGCGTGCAAAGATTGATTCGACGGAGAGAGTTAATAAATTTCAACTTTAGCCCTCAAACTAAGCATGGCCTTAGCTTATATTATATCATCATTTGGCGTTGTGCGATGCTGAGATCAGAACTGAAGTCGTCACTACTCCAGATTGAGCTAGGGCTAATTAACTACATGCATAGCCTGATAGCCAGTAGCACTAGTGACAGCTCCTCCAGAGAAAGCGATCCAGCTAGCACTGCCAACTACTAGCCTACTAACTACTTGTTTGATGAGCTCACAACTGATGACAGCGAATTGCATTGCGCTAGTTGGACGTCCAAGTTGACCAGTCCTGGTATGTAGAGACACCACTTGAAAGCAGTCAACCTTAATTTCTGGAAAGTCACAGTAATCTGCTTTAGTACTAGTGACAGCTCTTCCGGAGAAAGCCATCCAGCACTGCCGACCACTACTAGCCTACTATGTACGGTACGTACTACTTGTTTGATGAGCTCACAACTGATGACAGCGAATTGCATCGCGCCTGCAGTTGGACATCCAAGTTGACCACTCGTAGTATGAGACACCACTAGAAAGCAGCCAACCTTAATTTCTAGCTTTATCTTTTCTTAGTTCCGAATGGTACCTCCCGCTGGTCGCCTGCATTTTTATTTGGGGAACAAAATTGGATGGGGGGACTATCTCCTCCATATACCTTTGGACACCCATGGGTAAATTCATACTACGAATCCATGCATAATTATCCAATTAGCGATGATTTTAAATCTAAATAAATTTATGCAGCAGAATCTGTTGGATGATAATTACGTATAGACACGTATGAATCTATTTTTTTCGGAATTGTTTGTAGCAGATTCCTTCGGGTTAACCACGAAGATATAGGCAAAAAAATTAGAACTCAGTCATATTATATCCTGTAGACCAGTGTACAACCTCAGGTTGTTTAGACTACAAAATCTAACTGCTCCATCGATCTAATAAAATTGATGAGACATCCAACCAAACTGCACAGATGAAGCAGACGCAGACCTATATTAGTCCTCCTAGAACACTTCATGAATATCTTTTGCTATCCACTTTTTAATCATTATTTAGTAAATAAGAAGTAAAATAGAAAAAATAAATGAAAGTCGGGGAATAGAAATGATTTACCAGTGGCAATCATAACTGCAACAACTGCTGAGATGACAGTAGCAGAAATGGCAAATATAGTAACTAATACTGCTCCAAAACTAAGCAGGCCAAGAATTCTCTGGCAGCAGCTGACATCAGGACTGAGACGATGATGGCAGCAGCAGTGACAACCAGCGGGAAGAACATATATATATCCGAAAGGCCAGTCAATGCTATAAGCCTGAAATCCAATTTGCCATGGGATTATTAGTAGTGATATTGCTGCCGTCCGTGGGAAGAACATATATATCCGCATTGAGTATCTAGCGGGTTTTTAGAACTCAGTCATATTATATCCTATAGACCTCCATCCATGTGTCTTGCCAGGTAAATTCATTAGATATAGGATAGATATCTATGGGACAGGTTACTGAGAAATGTAACTATATTAGTCCTCCTAAATCTAACTATAGTACCAGTGTATCAAGGTAAATTCCGACTACTTGGTTTATTTTATGCATCTACAAGATTGCAAGCGTGCCTATTCTAATGACTTGTCGTGGTACATTTTTTAAATGCAGGTCAAGACAAGCGGACCGAAGCATACTTGTGGTTCAGTCAATCAGTGTGGTGACACAATCTTCCTCAAAAAAAAGTGTGGTGAATGGCCTCTAATAAATGGGTGGCTGACAGAGTGGTTGAGTTGTTGATGGAAGACCCTTTTGACCGACTGAGTTGAACGAACAAGCTGCACAAGAAATACTCGGTGGATATTCAATATGACAGAGTAGTTAGAGGCAAGTCGAGAGCTCTAGACATGATTTATGGCAAATGGGATGAAAGTTATGATTTGTTGCCTACTTATCAAGCTGAACTTTTGAGGTCACTACCTGAGTACAAAGGTGATGTGTGTTTCTTGAGGTTCTTTGTTGCTCTTAAACCATGCATAGATGGCTTCTTGCAAGGTTGTAGACCATATATTGCGATGGATGCAACGCACTTGACAGGGAGAGTGAGAGGTCAGTTGGCATCAACTGTTGCGGTATATGGAAATAATCGGTTATTTCCAGTGGCATATGGAGTGATTGAGACCGAATCTAAGGAAAGTTGGACTTGGTCTGTCAATAATGTGAAGAAAGCTATTGGTACACCTCCAGTTAATACATATTTCCTATTTTTTACTCTCTTCTGTATTTCAGGCTTTCAGTTTGTAGTATTTTCTTGACATAGTACAATGTTCGTACAGGCTTGGTCCTCAGCACGGATCTAATGTTTCTGTGATGTTTCGCTGGTGGTTAAGGGCTTCATTTTCAATGTTTCGCAATAGATGATGTAATGTTTCTTTGATGTTGCCCCCTCCCCTTCCTCCTCTCCCGCTCTGGATGTAATGTTTCTCTGATGTGTTTGCCGGTGGTTCAGTGCTTCATTTTCAATGATTCGCAACAGATGATGTGATGTTTCTCTGATGTTGCCCTGTGTTTTTGTTTCAACTTTTTGTTTCTTTTTGTGTTTTTATTTTGTTTCACTACACCTCGAGGTGATGTTTCAACAGATACACCCATTCTGTTTCATCTAGTTCTTCTTTAGCTTCAATAGCAGCACACTTCTTTGTTTCAAGGGATTTGTGTTTGTTGTTTCAGTCGTGGAGTTGTTCATGGTGCAACAATACTAGGTATTTGTTGCAGTAGGTTTGGGTTCTATGTGGGTTTGAGTTTTTTTTTTGTTTCAAAATTTTTGTAAATGTTGTTTCTTTTTTTTCTAAATTTTTTATTTCAGTTCGTTGTTCTTATATGTTTCATAAGGTTTCCACACCCTTTCTTTTTTGCTTTTTTTGTTTCAATTGCTTTGGACGAGATGGTGGTGGTCAGTTAGTGGAGTAGGGTTCGTAGGAGCACTTTTTGACCAACCATTGCAATATTTGACTTGGGACAAATCAAAGGTGACACTTCAAATACAGAGGGTATAATAATAACCACAAAAGTTTCATCTAAATTACAAACCACACCATTATGTAAATTAACGGCCAACTGCCTGTTCCAAAACAATAAGTACTAATGGTGCCGACAGTGATATATATATATATATGTGTTAGAATAGTGTGGAAAACCAAAAGTAGAAGACAGATATATGCAGCTTATCACATCGTTAATTATATGCAGGTAGGTAGCTGTCCTCAGCACAAACATGCCGGTGATGTACGAGCGGCACTTTGCCATGCCCATGGCCGGCGCCGTCCTCTGCACGTTGAACACGCGGCATGATGCAGCCATGCTGCCCGTTTTACTGAAGCACTCGGGTGCTAAGGTGCTCTTTGTTGAGAAATCGTTCTTTGTTTGCACACAAGCACACACAGCACTAGAAAATCTGGGAGATGAACATAAGGATGGAGGAGGAACTTCTTGCTGTTATTTCTTATTCATTTTCTGATGTCTTTACAATGAAAGGGACACCCTTATTTATAGAGGGGTGAAAGTGCTGGATAAGCACTACTACAGTAGATTAGGAATCTTCCAGATTTACTATAGCTGTAAATATCTGGCTTTAAGATTCACACTGTTTTGAGATTCGTGCTTCCAGATTGTTCTCCTCCTCCTTTTATAATTTGGCCACAAATATTTATTTCATAACACTCCCCCTTGGCCAAATTGTTGCCATGTGTATGTCTCGTTAAAAACTCCCCCCAAAACCCAGTGGGAAAAAGGGTAGGAGAAAAGAGTGCATCACGGCATCACTTGTGCATCACCTGTTGCCTCGTTAAAAACCTTGCGTGAGAAAACCCAGTGGGAAAAACTCACCAAGGAAAAAAGAGTACAACAGTTGGTTTGTTTTCGGGACCAACCAATGCAACTTAGGTCTTCAGGACCTATGGTCTTTAGGACCAATTTGTACCTTCATTAATTACCTCAAATCATGCTTTAGGCTTTGATTCTCAATACTCCCTTCTTTGGTAATTTGTGCCTGTGTGCATGCCTCATCAAAAACTCCCCCCAAAACCCAGTGGGAAAAAGGGTAGGAGAAAAGAGTACATCACACGCACAACCTGTGTTGCACCTGTTGCCTCGTTAAAAACCTTGCGTGAGAAAACCTAGTGGGAAAATCTCACCAAGGGAAAAAGAGTACAACAGTTCAATCTTCAGGGTCAAGCCTTCAGGGCTTACGTGCTATGTTTAGGTCTTCAGGACCTACTGGTCTTTAGGACCAGATTGTGATTTTCTAGACCACAATTATGGACTATTACTCAGGGAGTATTCTCCCCCTGAACTCAGCAACCTTGTAAATTGTCTCATGCCCTTTTAATAGATATATTCTTGGAAGCAAGGGGCTGGCAGAGACCTTTATAAACAAATCTGCTGGATTTGTTCTTGACTAGGTTTGCAGAGCATCTTCCCTCACTCTTCTGGAGCTTAGAGGGTAAAGAAATTAGAGCAATGTGCTTCATGAGATTGCTCACAACATAGTCCATATGTGTTTGTGCAACACAGGTGATATTACCTTCATAGGTAACAGTGGGGAGCTTATCAAAGCTTAAGCCACATAACTTCAGGAGTCGGCCATTCATCCATTTAAGCCAAACACATTCTTGTGTGGCAATCAACTCTCAGTGGTTGGATGATGTGACAACCAATGTCTTCTTCAAGACTACTATTAAATGGTTGTGCCACCATAGAGAGTTTATGAAATCAGTCTGGGATCTAGCATGATGCGGGTCAAACATATAGCCAGTATCCACATATCCTTCCATGGTTGGTTCTTTAGGAACCATAGACCAAGGTTTGTATGTACCGAAAGCGAACAAATATCAAGCCTTCATGTAGTTTACCAAGTACTACATTGGTACTTGAGTAGGGAACTTCAGGTCCCAGCATTGTCTCAATATTATCCTTGGTCTATATGGGACTTGTCCACTTCAGGGGACTGATTTACCATGGGAAAGAGGGTGGCTTTCGCCTTACTCTTAAGTACCCTCTTTATAGACTGATGTATAAACACTCCTTCAGGGAGGTGCTCGAGCTGTTGGCTCAAGGAGGATTTGGTTTTATCCAAATCCTTTCATTCTTGTTTGTGTAATCCCTCTTCAGGAGGAATTTACTCAAATAGTTGAACCATATCCTTTCGGATTGTTTCAACTCATGCAACGACCGCTGCAGGCGGATGCTATGTTGCAATTCTGATTCGGTCCAGGGATCTCTAGTCCTTCAGGGACTCTTATGTGGATCTCCGAATCAGGTGGCCCATACAAGTATGCGACCACGAAGTTTTCCAACTGCTTTTATAGATTCAGGTTAGCTGCCATAAATATTAAGTATTGGAACTTTATGCCACACATAACCGGAGATAAATTTTCATCGTAACCGATGACGGGTCTCTACATGAACCCTTGTGCCACTAGCCACGCTTTGTGCCATAGTTGTTCCTCTTCTGGAGGAAGACCCATTTGCATCCTTCAGGGATGACCTCAGGAGGTGTTAGGGCTGCTGGCCTAAACATCCTCTCTTCCATAAAGCGAGCGCTACTCTGCCTTAATTACTGCTTTCCATTTGTCCCATTATGAGTGCTTCTGGCACTCTGCCATGGACTTAGGTTCTAGATCCGGATCCATTAAGTCAGCAATTTCTGAGGCAAGATATCTTGTCGACAATAGTGGTCTTTCAATTATATGGCTCTCCGGGATTCATATAATAGTGGCGATTTCCTTATGATCGTCCTCCCGCTCATCGTGATTCCCCATAACGATTGAGCTGGGGTGTTCCAACCTTCCAATGCGATGCTGTGCGCGCGACGCATTGGGATTTCCATCTTCAGGATAGCATCCTTCAGGGACTTACTCAACTTCAGGTTGAGTTGCCACTTCAGGGGCATTCTCGACTTCAGGTCGAGCTTCTTCAACTGATTCCTTAAGTGATGCAAGTGGCTCAAAACCATGTCTATGCAGACGTCTCCGCAGACACTTGTCTGAACACCCGGAGGTCTCCCCCTCAACCTAGGATCGGATGGAGACAATAGAGTTGGTAACCTTCTGGGCTACCTATACTCTCTCCGGCGCACTTACTGCAGGTAAGTACGACCTTGTCACTTTTCTGACCAGTGAAGGTATTTGGCAACGATTTACAATAGTCCTCTGAACTTCTAGTTCAGATTGGCTAGTGCATGAGTCTGGTAAATACATTCCAACATTTATTTCATGCAATTTCCCGGTATTATTCTGGCATTCTTCTGGATGCCTATCTCCCCCTAATGCTGGGAAATGCCATCAGCGTACCGAGCCTTATGAGGATCCCTAGTCATAGGCTCTTATATCCCAACTTCTGGTGGGTTCTCCTTGGTGTACGCTGGTTTGGCGGTATTGGCACATATACCGCATAAATATACGCAGATGGGAAATACTTGATTCTTTCTCACACACTAGCTGTAGGGGGGGGGGTGCAGTTGGCCTGAGACTTTTGGGGACTTAGCATATAGTGTATAAACCAACATTCATAACTAGTGGAAAGCATTGCTCTTCAGGAGCATCCATGACCATTCTCATATTACAAATGCTCTTCAGGAGCATGAATGGTCACACTCTACTAGTATATTTGGACATTGCATTATGACTATCATGATATCTTAGGGATTATTATAGGTCCCTGAATACATCATAGTCATCATCGAGAAGGTCATCCTCACTTCCATCCATTTGGACGTCATCACCATTTTCCTTTGCGTCGACAAGCATGTCGTCGCGATTCTGAGCTTCAGGCTCATTGGTGTAGTGAGGTTGGTGTTGGCTCTCCTTGTCCTTACTTCTGGAAGAACTTTGGTAGAGCTCAACTAGGTGTCTTGGGGCACGACAAATACGGGACCAGTGTTCCGTGCCTCCACATCTAGAGCAACGACCCTGCTGCTCAGATGTCTTACTTATGACCTTCTCGGATTCGCTTTTACCCTTGGGCTTGTCCTCTCCTTTGACTTTGAACATGACATCTTTCTTTCCCTTCCATTTTCCCCTTTCACGGCCTCTTTTGCGGTTGCGAGAATTCTTAGCAACCCTAGCTTGTGCTTCAGGCACAGCTGTGAAGTGATTAAGCCGTGCAGAATGATCATTCGTGAGAATATCATTCTGTTGTTCTGCAATCAATAGTACTATTATCAGCTCATGGTACTTGGAGTACTTTGAGTTCATGCATTGCTGATGTAGTACTATGTTGCTGGGTTGGAGGGTAGAAAGAGTTTTCTCGATCATGTCAGCGTCAGTGATCTTCTGGCCACATAGACGCAGTCTGGACACAATCCTGCGTAAAGCAGAGTCATACGCTGTCACAGACTTAGTCTTGGAAGCGTAAGGCAATCCAGTCCTGTTGCGCTTTGGCGAGCATAATGGACTTTTGCTCCCTGAAGCGGTCCTTCAAGGACCGCCATAAGACCAATGGGTCGTCCACCTTCATATACTCAGACTTCAGGTCTGGGTGTAGGTGGATTTGCAAAATGCGCAATGCCTCTGCTTTATCAGGTTCTGTGCGCCTGTCCTTGCCAGCTTCAGGCTGGACAATGGTATGATCGAGGCTCATGCTATCGAGTTTAATCCCGACGTCGATGGCCCAAGTAAGGTAGTTGGTGCCATCCAGGGCTAGCTCAGCGAACTCCTTTTTCGCAATGTCCGACATGCCTGCATGATCAATGTGCAGGATCAGTGAATGTCGGTTATGCGTAATCTTCAGGATTACGATCATATGTAATCTTCGGGATTACATTCACATATAGTCTTCAGGACTATATGTCCCCAAATATCTCATGCATATAATCTTCAGGATTATATGCTACTCATACATTTATGAACTTGCAATATAATAAATATACGAGATTTAAATAAGTGCAAGAAAGTAAATTGCAACAATTAAATAAAGTAGTGCATAGTAATATAAAGTTGCAATAAAGTGATCATGCCATGCCATATAAGGTCTTCAGGCCTTAATGGTTCTACGGGCTTCAGGCCGTGTAGTGGTGAACTTCAGGTCACCGTCAAATGCTAACGGCTTCTGGCCGGGCATACATGATCCTATTTGCGCTTAAATCAAAGTTTTAGGATACGACCATTCGAGGCTTCGGGCCTCATCTATTTGATGGTTTCAAACCATCCCGACAAGTGGTCTAGCGCACATGGATCAAACCAAAATGCTTTTAATTGTACAACTAGGTGTAGTCTTCAGGACTACATCCTTATTTCTTATAAGTAGTCTTCTGGACTACTTTATTGTCTTTTGCCACGAATATAAAATTATATATATATACTGCAAAAATTAAATCTACAGGATTTAAATATGATAAAAATAAAGTAAATAATAACAATAATAAATATGGTGGACTTCGGGCCACATATATTTCACGGACTTCAGGCCGTTGAAAGGTCCCTTGTTTGGTTTTGATAATTGAGTGACAACTTAGGTGGACTAATTGTGTGATCATGAGAATACACAGGAGTTTAGTCCACAGGTGATTATGAGATGAAGGAGCTTCATTGAATATGTGACATGACATGGAGTTATGTGACCAATGGTGAAGATCGAGATGAGGCTTGGCTCGAGGCCGGAGGGTGTGTGAAGGACAAGTCGAGGCAGTGGAGCGATGGACCATGAGATGGTGAAGCTCGGGCAAGACTTGGTTCCGATGGACCATGAGGCGGTGAAGAGCAAGTGAGATCAAGATCGATGGACCGAGAGGGTTGCATGACGATATGAAGTGGATCATATCATCTTGAGATCGTGGCGGTGCATGTATTGCATTGTCACTTCGGTGGAAGACGGTGAAAGTGAAAATGCGCAAGGCAAAGGTATGCTATAAGGCATTTCATTTCACCGGTCATGAGGAGTGTAGAGAAGTTGATGACCGGATTTAGGATTGATAGCCGTACTATCAAGAGGGGCAAACTTGTTTGCATCTCGGTCATCTAGTGCCACTTGAGCGATCTAACATTGCGACATGCTAGGATCGTGTGGCGTTGTGAGAACAAGAGAAAACCCTTTGAAAATGATTGTGAAATTGCTAACACACATGCACATGGTGATGTACACTTGGTGGTGTTGGCACATTTGCAAAGGTGGTTTTGTTCGCGCTGTTGTTTGCAGGTTCGAGAAAATTGGAGGCATATTTTCTATTGCGCCGGATGCAAATTGTTGGAGAAGTTGGCGTTCACGACGGGCTGAAGAAATGTTGTTTTCTAAGCGTCGGATGCGGCGGCCGGACGCACGGCCAGGCGGGCCGGACGCGTCCGGCGCATGGAACGCTGGCTCGGGCGGCTGGTTAAGCGCTGCTGAGCACCGGACGCTGAGGAGGCGCGTCCGGCGGGCGCCGAACTCGCACCAGAAAGTTCTGGGGTGAGTGTCTCACGCACGCGCCGGGCCGCCGGACGCGTCCATCGGGGAGCGCCGGACGCGGGTGGTGGACGCGTGACGTCAGCGACTTTGTAGGCAATGGTCACCTGTGACGCGCGGCTGAAGAGCGCCGGACGCGTCCGGCGGGCAGCAGCAGACGCGTCCGGCTCACAGTTTCTTCACGCGATCTGGAAGTAGCCGTTGGAGGGCAACGGTCGGCTTCGAATGGCAGTGACACGTGGCGCCAGATGGAGCGCCGGACGCAGCTTGGAGCGTTCGGCGGTGGAGGCCGGACGCGTTCGGCGCGTCTGTCTTTTGCCAGCGTGGGGGCAACGGCTAGTTTTGGGCTTTGGCCTATAAATACTTACCTTGCTCGGCCATGGCTAGTGGCTGAGCACACTAGGGCCTTAGTGGCTTGTGTGGTAGTGCTTGGGAGCCCTCTAACTCATCCATGCTTGAGAGTGTTCATCCACTTGAGTTAGAGATCGATTCTAGTGCGTTGCATTGAGAGATTTGCATCGAGTGGCACTAGGTGATCGTGTTGCAAGCCGGTGTGCTTGTTACTCTTGGAGGTCGCCACCTCCTAGACGGCTTGGTGGCAAGAGACTCCGTTGAAGCACGCGTAGAGATTGTGCGGTGCTCCGGAGGAGGATTTGTGAGGGGTTCTTGAGCCTTCCCTGCGGGTGCGCGAATTGGCTACTCTAGTTGAGCGTGGCTTGGAGGATCCCGTTCTTGCGTTGATTGGAGTTGGGGCTCCCCGGAGGGGTTGTTGGCAGTGAGCCAACTTGAGCGGCCATCTCATCACCAAGTCGGTGTATCGCCACAACTGGACGTAGCTTGGTGGCGACCAAGTGAACCGGGGAAAAATCGTGTGTCGATTTGTGTTTGCCGAGGGTTCGACCTCCTTGTTCTTGTGTGTGAGGCTTCGACCTCCCTTGAGCTTGTTTGCAGGTGGTTGGTCTCTACGCCCGGTGATTCGCCACCGCCACGACTTCGTGTGTCCTCTCTTCACGGTGGTTTGCATCCCCTCTAGCTCAAGCTTGCATTTATATTTGTTACTTTCTTGCTTAGCTTGAGTAGTGGCTCTTGTGCTCTTTTGCTTGTGTAGTTAGTTGAGCACCTTCTTGCTTGTGTAGCTAGAAAGTAGAGTAAGTGTTTTGCCTAGCTTGTGTAGTTAAGTAAAATTGCGCTCTTGGGTTCGGCTTGTGTAGCCTTGTCCTTGAGCATCTAGTGAGCTTAGGTTTGGCTTTGTGCTGTTGGCGGTCCTTATCGACGATTTTATATCGCCAATTAGATATGAAAAAGGGTGATTTATTTATTCCTAAAAGCATATACATGTACAACTAACCCAAATCCACGTGCACTAGGAAATATACTGCCATTGCAGGAATCATATAAAAGTGCAGGGATTATATATCGAAAAGGCGCCTTCTGGAAAGCGCCAAAGCACCCCAAAGGGAGATGGGCCACCTCGGGACCAGATTGGGCCAAAACACCAAAACAGCAAGGCCCAGGCCCACTCCACAACCGACCACCCGAAGGCAGTCAGGGGGCGGCGGCACCCTGGCGCGGCCGCGCCAGGGGCGCGCTCGCGCCACCCCGACTGCCAAGTGGGGCCGGCCGGTGGAGGTCGGTTCATTGATGGCAGAGGAGGGCGGTGCGCTGGAGTTCTTTCCAAATCTGCCCCTGAACCGACCTAACCAAGATATAAAAGGGGAGAAGAAATCCATTCTACACACACATTTCATTTGGTCTCTCTCTCCCTCACCTCCACTTGTTCCTTAGCCTAGAGCTAGTAGTAGTTGGAGCTAGGAAAGCTACCAAGGAGAGCTTGTCTCCTAGGAAGAAGAGATTCAACTTGGTAAATCTCTATGGAGTGTTCTTCCTTGTTCAAATTCTTATACTTTATATGTTGCTTAGTGTATGAACTAGAGCATAGTCATGATCATGTTCATGTTGATACATATGAACTAGAGCCTAGTTCATATGATCAGTTCATAGCTTGTTCATCCCTGTTCTTCATCGTTCATATGTTCTATAGAATTAGAGTCTCGAAGGAGAGTGGAGTAACGGTTCGATGTTCTTTCAGGTTTGCCTGTGTTCTAGCTCGTCCATCCGTAGGGTGGGAGTCCTGGGGGAGCATAGGTAGTTCCTTAGTATGCGGGCGTGGTGTCCGGATACGAGGGGGCCTTCGAATATGACGGCATGCCACGGTTGAGGGGTAGGCGGCAGGTGGTGACAGCCCTGTCCGTCCTTCGTAATCCCCCACGTCCGTATGTCGTGTAGGAGTTCATAAATGCCTCTATCGGCTGGCAGACCAGCTGCGGGGGTCTCCCTATTACTTTAGGCTCTGACTTGCCTCTAACCCTGTATAACATGTGAGTTAGCTAACCTACGCTTAGCAACATACGACCAACCAGCTCCAGTAGATTTATTTTTTATTCTTTCCATTTCTTTTATTCCTTATTTCTCTTTATCCTTGAGGGAAGACCAAGTGTGTGTCCACTATCCTCAAATTACCGTTTATCTTACCCTTGCATTGCATTAAGGCTTATTTCGATGATGTGAAGTACCATATCCATGTGCTAGAACTATTTTACACCATGCCTTCCTTTGGGAAAAATATAAATCACGATACCCTGAAATACTTTCGGGTGAAATGCTACAATGATAGATCCGTGCGCTTGCGGATAATATCTTTAGAACACGACTATCAACCCTGGCGTTTCTTGGCGTGACCACCAGGATGTAACAATCCTAGTGATTGCGTTAAGAAATGCCAACAAGCATTTTTGGTGCCGTTGCGGGGAAAGCATTGGTTAAAATAATCTAGCATGGCATGGATATAACTTCATTAGAAATTGTCCGAGGTCTATGCAGGCTAACTTTTATGTTTTCTCCTGTTGTGGGTGAAAACAGGATAGTGTATGTCCAGTTTCTCCCTGCCAGACAATTTCCATCCAAATCCGGAAGCACTCCTAAGGAAGAAGAAGCCTAGAGCTACTCCTTCTTCTGCTACTCCATCGGCAGCTGAACCGGTCATTTTCGCACCTTCAGCAACCATCCCAATGGCTTAGAAGACTCTTCGCGAATTCTCCGTCCCCGCTGTTGCCAACGTGCCCACTGGGCCCGTTGTCAACGTGGTGGACAAGAAGTTTGAGCTAAGGACTGGCCTGATCACCATGGTGCAGGGGATTCCATTTTGTGGACTCCCCAATGAGGATGCCAACGCTCACTTGTAGCGTTTCTTGGAGCTCTGTGACACTGTCATCATCAAGGACATTGAAGCTGACGTCATCAGGCTCCGGCTGTTTCCCTTCTCCCTTGTGGAGAAGGCGAAGCAGTGGTTCTATAAGGACAAAGAGGCTGTGAGCACGTGGGGCAAATGCTCCACGGCATTCCTCGCAAATTTCTTCCCCATGGGCAAAACGAATGCTCTGAGGGGAAGAATTGCAAATTTCCAGCAAACGCAGATGGAACCCATTCCTGAAGCTTGGGAAAGGCTCCAAAGCTTCATTCTGGACTGTCCTCATCATGGGATGGAGGAATGGCTGGTGCTCCAAAACTTTTACAATGGGCTTACGCCCATGTCAAAAGGGCACCTCGATGCTGCAGCTGGAGGCGCATTTCTATCACTCACTGTTGATAACGCTACGGCGTTAATCAACAAAATGGTAGAAAATCAAGCTTGGGGGGAGGAAAGAGCCCCACCTAAGCAACAAAAAGGCTCGCACCCCGTGAAGGAGACGGAGGCGCTAGCCGCAAAAATAGACCTGCTCCTACAAAAGTTTGACGAAAGAGCCACCGGAGATACATCCGGCACTGTCAAAGCCATAGAATCTCGCATAACGTGCGAGGTCTGTGGCAATGATGGACATTCGGGGAATGATTGCCCTGAAACCCGTGAGGAAGCATCTTATATCAACAACGGGTATCGTCAACAAGGAGATAATAGTGGATGGAACAATCAGTCCCATCCACAATCAAGGTAATTCGAACTACTCCGCAAACTACAATTCGAATCAGCCTACTCTCAAGGATTTAGTCCTTGGCCAAGCAAAGATCAACGAAAACCTCACCAAAAAGATGCTGGCCAATGACAAAATCCTGGAGAGCATCAGTACAAAGATAGAAGGTTTAACTTCTGCTGTCAAGAATCAGTTGAGCTTTAATAAGATGATAGAAAGACAGCTAGCTCAAATTGCTTCTGATGTTCCTGTTGATCCAAATGGTAAAACTTCGGATCAAGCTGCTAGTACTTTTGAAAATGTTAACTCTGTGACCACGAGAGGCGGTAAGGCCACTCGTGACCCACCATATCCTAAACAAGCAGCCAGGAAACAGGCAGTACCACAGCAAGAAGAACCTTCATCTTCTGAACCACAAGGCGAGGCAGAATCAGGGAGAATCCTGGATTATCTAGATACAACACATCTGCCATTCGCCACAAGAACAAGAAAGCAAGCTGTGAATGATCAGTTCGCTCGATTTGTTGAGATGGTCGAGAAAGTACATGTGAGCATCCCGCTCATGGACTTCTTACATGTACCTTCTTACGCCAAATACATCAAGGACATCATCAACAACAAGCGACCACTGCCATCCACAGCTGTGGTCAAACTCACAGAAGAGTGTAGTGCGGCAATCCTAAATGATTTACCAGAAAAGAAGAAGGACCCAGGCTGCCCCACTATCACCTGCTCCATTGGAGGGCAGCAGTTTGACCATGCACTCGGTGATCTTGGTGCCAGCGTCAGTGTCATGCCCAAGACGGTATTTGACAAGCTAAATTATACAAGGCTGTCACCAACAACGATCACACTCCAACTAGCGGACTCCTCCCTACGTTACCCAGCGGGAATAGCTGAAGATATTCCTGTGAAGATTAGAGGATACTTCGTCCCAGTGGATTTCGTGGTACTCGACATGGAGGCCACCAAAGAATCACCACTTATATTGGGGCGACCATTCCTCAGTACCGCTGGAGCGCAAATCGATGTTGGAGCTGGAGAGATCCGGTTCAACATCAATAGGAGTGAGGAGAAGTTCCACTTCCAGCCACGGAAGACGAAGGAGTGCAACATGATTCGCATCAAGTATGAGCCAACCACAAGAGAGGTCACGGAAGTTGAAATCCGACCTCTTGGTGCGAATCGAATTCCCAATATCATCTGGGAACAAAGGCCAGAGCCGCAGAAAGCAAAGGGTACCCAGGAACAAAAAGAAAAGAAAAAGAAAGAACAGGAGCCAAAAGAAAAGAAGGAGCAAAGAGCTCCTAAGAAGGGTAGAAAGAAGGCTCCTACAAAAGAAACAAAATCAAAAACCGTTCCTGCGCAACCCGAAGAGAAGAAGAACAAGGGCAAGGCTCCGGCCCAAGAAAGAGTGGAAACAAAGGCAAAACCAACCCCACTCAAAACCTCTGGGGTACCAAAACCGGTCCCTAAAGAGGAGACAAAGGTGTTGAAGGTGGAGAAAATGCAAGCACCTCCAAGAGAAGTCGACCCTCCACCGTCCTCACCAATTGTCGCCACACCACCAAAAATGGTGTGGAGACCCAAGCAGGCATCACTGTCTACTTCTCCTGAGACGGTTGCCTCATTATCAGGCTCGAATTGAGCAGGAGAAGAGTCTCGCATCACGGACTATAAACTATGAGCCCTGACCGACAGGATAATCGGTAAGTTATCTTTTTATACGTATTTCATTTCAATAATGTTTAATTAGTCTGTCAAAAAATAAAGTTCTATCTTGCTACCCCTGTTCTTGCTTAGTTTGATGTTTTGGAACATGTTCAAGCTTAGCATGTTCCATAAACTTGTAGCTTGAGCATGGTGCTTAGGTTGCTAGTTTACCTTGGTCGACTTGTCGATCATTGAGACAGATTACTAGTAAGAATATTGGTAGTATGCTATGAGCTAACCTTGCAGGATGGTCTTCAATCATAAGGAAATCCTGACGACAGACTCCAAATAAAATAAAATAATTCATTACCTCGGAATAATTTTTAAGGGGCCCCGTTTCCAAGCAAGCTTGGGGGAGGACCCCCAATAAGAGGTATGTATCATACTAACACTTACGCATATAAAAAAAATGCTTTGTCATTTCCTATACATATGCGTATTAGAAATATTTAATTCTACCCTTGTTGAAATGATGAAAGGTTGCTCTGTCTCGTGACTCGCTTGTACCTTGTTTATAATCAGGCTTTCTCCTAAGTTTGAGTTTGTTGGCTAAATTGTCTTATCCTTGAAAACTTGAGCTTAGTGGGTCACGTAGGCTAGATCCTGTCTAAGTTATTGCCGGGTATGATATAGTGCCACGAGCAACGCTATGACTCTGTCCTGAGTGAAACCTGACTTCCGGAGTTTTATTTTCAAAACCATCAAAACAAAAGTTCCTCAATGATTTTGAAATACCTACCAAGGCCATATGACGTAGCTGTCAAACTCATTTCAAAAAAACCAGTAGTCATATGATGCTTGATCACTAGAAGTCTATAACCTCCACAAGATTATGGCCTTACACTCACGATTGAGATTCACTTGCACCCACCAAATAATTTGCTGACCCGTACACTGCGAGTTGCGCAACCTAACTTTTCATCCAATCCACCAAAAACGCCAACTCTTGATCCTAGAGTCGTGCACCTTCTTCAAAATAAAGTATGCCGACCCTTACACTGAGGATCGCGCATCCCCTACTCATCATCCATCGAAATCTACTCCTCGTTCTTTCATCATGACTCCTCCCCGCCAAAAGTCTTCATCGTTTCTGAAAGAGAGTATTGGGCACTAGCATCTCTTGATCAAAAAAAAAAAGGATGATGATGATTGCCAAGGGGCAACAATAAAATTTCAAAAGTAGACAAACGGGAATCCTAGTTAGTCTCCCGTTCAAAAAAAAAAAAAAAAAGAGAGAAGAAAGAAAGAAAGAAAAGAAAAGATCTTAGGTTTCCCAATTCAAGCCTATACTCTCTCAAATTTCCTTTCCACCAATAAAAAGGAGTCATGATGCCTGGAGTACCAAAAACATTTAGAAATAGGAATCATTCACCCTCACACACTTGCACAAATCTCAATCAAAGTGTATGGTCTTAATTTTTGGACGGTTCGTTCCTTGACTTCACCAACTCTTTGTGATCCAAGCATAGCCACTTTCCATACCTGCCCAAAACTCCACTCTCAGCCATAGTAGTAGGCTAGAAAGAAAGGCAAACTACACAATGCCTTTGGTGAGGTACAAACACTTCTGAGCGATTGAGAGAATCATTCGAGGAACTTAAGTTTCTTTTACAAAACTTTCAAAACCTCCGGAGACCTGGTTGATCTTGGGTAGATGATAAACAACGCTTGTGAATCTGTTCTGCCTTGCAATTTCCCAAGACGCGAGAAAGCTGGAAAGCCCCATTTCGTCTTGAGATAATAATAGGGTGAGCAGTCATGCCAATTTATTCAAATTCTGGTAGAAATCTTGCTTATACGCTTGGTACACTTGACTCATGATTGGCATAGTAGCAACTCCTGATCAACAACCTAAAGCTGAGCTTTGCTCAGGACGAGCAAAGGGTAAGCTTGGGGGATCTTGTTGGCGGTCCTTATCGACGATTTTATACCACCAATTAGATATGAAAAAGGGTGATTTATTTATTCCTAAAAGCATATACATGTACAACTAACCCAAATCCACGTGCACTAGGAAATATACTGCCATTACAGGAATCATATAAAAGTGCAGGGATTATATATCGAAAAGGCGCCTTCTGGAAAGCGCCAAAGCACCCCAAAGGGAGATGGGCCACCTCGGGACCAGATTGGGCCGAAACACCAAAACAGCAAGGCCCAGGCCCACTCCACAACCGACCACCCGAAGGCGGTCAGGGGGCGGCGGCCGCGCCAGGGGCGCGCTCGCGCCACCCCGACTGCCAAGTTGGGCTGGCCGGTGGAGGTCGGTTCATTGATGGCAGAGGAGGGCGGTGCGCTGGTGTTCTTTCCAAATCTGCCCCTGAACCGACCTGACCAAGATATAAAAGGGGAGAAGAAATCCATTCTACACACACATTTCATTTGGTCTCTCTCTCCCTCACCTCCACTTGTTCCTTAGCCTAGAGCTAGTAGTAGTTGGAGCTAGGAAAGCTACCAAGGAGAGCTTGTCTCCTAGGAAGAAGAGATTCAACTTGGTAAATCTCTATGGAGTGTTCTTCCTTGTTCAAGTTCTTATACTTTATATGTTGCTTAGTGTATGAACTAGAGCATAGTCATGATCATGTTCATGTTGATACATATGAACTAGAGCCTAGTTCATATGATCAGTTCATAGCTTGTTCATCCCATTCTTCATCGTTCATATGTTCTATAGAATTAGAGTCTCGAAGGAGAGTGGAGTAACGGTTCGATGTTCTTTCGGGTTTGCCTGTGTTCTAGCTCGTCCATCCGTAGGGTGGGAGTCTGAGGGGAGCATAGGTAGTTCCTTAGTATGCGGGCGTGGTGTCCGGATACGAGGGGCCTTCGAATATGACGGCATGCCACGGTTGAGGGTAGGCGGCGGTGGTGACAGCCACATCCGTCCTTCGTAATCCTCCACGTCCGTATGTCGTGTAGGAGTTCGTAAATGCCTCTATCGGCTGGCAGACCAGCTGCGGGGGTCTCCCTGTTACTTTAGGCTCTGACTTGCCTCTAACCCTGTATAACATGTGAGTTAGCTAACCTACGCTTAGCAACATGCGACCAACCAGCTCTAGTAGATTTATTCTTTATTCTTTCCGTTTCTTTTATTCCTTATTTCTCTTTATCCCTGAGGGAAGACCAAGTGTGTGTCCACTATCCTCAAATTACCGTTTATCTTACCCCTGCATAGCATTAAGGCTTATTTTGATGATGTGAAGTACCATATCCATGTGCTAGAACTATTTTACACCATGCCTTCCTTTGGGAAAAATATAAATCACGATACCCTGAAATACTTCCGGGTGAAATGCTACAATGATAGATCCGTGCGCTTGCGGATAATATCTTTAGAACACGACTATCAACCCTGGCGTTTCTTGGCGTGACCACCAGGATGTAACAATCCTAGTGATTGCGTTAAGAAATGCCAACATGTGCTCTTGCTCATTAGAATTGTGTAGGTGCTCCCCGGTGTGGCAAAGTACTAGTTGCTTAGGTTTGTGTGACCTTGGAAGCTAGAATTGTTTAGGTGAGCACTAGCTAGTTTAGCACCTTGCTTCTTGTTTAGTTTCTTTTACAAGGTGCTACTAGAGTTGTAGTTAGTGGGGGTTAGTCTTGGCTAGACCGATAGTTTTAATTCCGCATTTGTTTCGGTTAGCCGGTGCGTAAGTTTTTAGTAAGGACTATTCACCCCTCCCTCTAGTCCATCTCGACCCTACAGCCGTGTATTATAGTGGACTTCATGCCACTGATTTTGCGCAAGTTAGAAATAATTTGCGCAACCCAAATTTATAATGGGCTAACCTTGCATAGTCTTCAGGACTAGGCATAAATTTTTCCATATGCAATCTTCGGGATTGCTAAATATAAATTGCAATAAAGCAATAATACGAATAATAAATGCAGTAAATAAAAGACTGCAGTAAATAAATTTCAGCAAATAATAAAGACAAAGAAGACATAGTGGGCTTCAGGCCACTATTTGGCAAAAGGCAAGGCCTTTAGGCCTTATATCCCGTAGTGGGCCTCAGGGGCCCATTCGGGGCCTTATTGGGCCGGCCTGCTGGGCCTCGGCCACTCCCGGCCGTCCATCTGAACGGATGGCTCAGATTGCTCCCCAGCCATATAAATAGGCAGGGTTAAAACCCTAACCCTAAAAATCCCCTCACTTTCCTCACTCTCTCTCTCTCTCTTCTCTGTCTTATCCTCTCATTCTTCAGATTCAGACAGAGAGAAAAGAAGGGAGAGGAGGGGCCATCGGCCTTCACACCGGCCAGGACGGAGCCCTCGCGCCGTACCGCGCCGTCGCGCGTGCGTCGGGCAGGCCGCTCGCCGGGGGCTGGCCGCGTGCCAGGGGGTCGCGTGCCCTGGTGCAGGAGACACGCGGTCGCGCCTGCGCCCAGATGGGGGCCGCGCTGGGTCAAGCCCGAGCGGCGGCGGTGGCCTATCTGGGTGTCGGGGCCGGGGGCCACGCGGCCGGGTCGCGCGCCGGGAGCCGGGGGCCAGCGGCAGCTGGCAGCGCGGCGGGGTCTGGGTCGCGCCCGCTCGTGCTCCGCGCCGGGGCTGGCCGTGCCGGGGCTCCGCGCCTGCGCCCTGTCGGGGCTGCGCCGGGTCATGCCCGAGCGGCGGCGGCAATTCATCCGACGTCGGGGACAGGGGCCACGCGACCGGGGTCGCGCTCCGGGAGCCGGGGGCCGGAGGCAGCCGCGCAGCGGGGTCTGAGCCGCGCCCGCTCGTGCTCCGCGCTGGCGAACGAGCGGCCGCTGGCCGCGCCATGGGCCATTTCAGGGGCCACGTTCTCCCTGGCCGCGACGGGGGCCAGAGCCCGCGCTGGAGCTGCGCGCCGGGCGGTGGAGGTGGAGGACGGCCGTCCGTCCGGCCGATCTGCACCAAGGACAGCGGGGCCACGGGCTCCCACACGTCGTCGGAGGCTCGGGCCGTGTGGCTCCGGGCCGAGGTCATGGCCGGCTGGATCTGACCGTTTGAGGCCTGATCCTCACGCCTTCGGGGCGTTGGCTGCCGATCTGCTCGTCTTCAGGATGGCAAGGTCCGATCTGCTCACCTTCAGGGCAGCAGGTTTGTTTGTTGTGAAGTTTTTCAGGTGTGCTTTGCATCACCTTCGGCGGTACTTCATGACCGGAACTCGACGAGCGGAGGCAGAGCCTTCCTTGCATCGTCGTCGACGGCACGAGGCCGGAACTCGGTGAGCGGAGGCAGAGCCGTCCTAGCATCACCGCCGGCGAGCGGAGGCGGAGCCGTCCTAGCATCGCCGTGGGTCATTTCCGGCCGTGGACAGCGACGGCGGCAAGGCCGACCTTCGTGTCGCTGGGCATTGCCGATGCGCCAACGTACCCTCATGTTCATGTGCCCGTGCTGTGCTTCTGTGTGTATGAGATGGAAAAACGATTCCTGTAACTGTTCTTACCTTTTTAGCTCGGTAGAACTCGTGCTGATAACGTATTGAGAAATCGTTCTTTGTTTGCACACAAGCACACACAGCACTAGAAAATCTGGGAGATGAACACAAGGATGGAGGAGGAACTTCTTGCTGTTATTTCTTATTCATTTTCTGATGTCTTTACAATGAAAGGGACACCCTTATTTATAGAGGGGTGAAAGTGCTGGATAAGCACTACTACAGTAGATTAGAAATCTTCCAGATTTACTATAGTTGTAAATATCTGGCTTTAAGATTCGCACTGCTTTGAGATTCATGCTTCCAGATTGTTCTCCTCCTCCTTTTATAATTTGGCCACAAATATTTATTTCATAACACTCTTCGTCAAGTCTCTCCTCCTTGACATCGGCAGAGCCGATCTGAAGCAGCTCGCTCCGTCGTCGTCCAACGTGATCACCACGCCTCCGCCGGTTCTTGTACCAATTTCAGACGACGACCATGCTGGCGAGACCGCTGCCACAGACTGTGGCATGATGAGCTACGAGGATCTTATCAGGGATGCACCTCCATAGTTCGACGTCCGATGGCCGGGAAAGTGTTTGTCGAAGGCAACTTCCCGGGAAGGCATCTTTTCAGCCACAAGATATGTTCTGAGATTCGTGCATAAATGTTCTCAAAATCAGTTCATGTATTTGGCGTACCACATCCCATATCTCTTTCCTCCGTGCCAATCGTCCATTCCCTCCCTTCGATCTCGCGAGCGACAGTGCGGCACCGGCTGACCATCACGGTGTCGCCCGTATGCCAACTCCGGCGGGGGTCCCGGCTAGCTCTTCTCCCCTCCCCTTCCCAAGTCCGATGGGTATGTATAGAAGGGCCCGGCCAGCCGTAGGGAGGCTGGCCGGCCCGACGGTGGGGATGGAGGCCCGGCGGCTTAGGGGGCCGTGGCGGTGCCTGTGGCGGCCGGGCCAGGGAGGGGAATGGGCACCATGGCCGGAGCTCAGAGGTCGCCGTCCATCGTGGATCTTCACCGCCGTGGATGGCCTTCGTCGGCGCTGGTCCATGGCTAGACGGGGTGAGTATAGGGGCAGGGCCGTGGGGGACGGGGACGGAGGAGAAGGTGGCGCCGCCGCTTAGCTAGGGTTTCGCCGGAGCTCCGTGGCCGGCCGGCCGGCCGCAGAGCTATGGCGAAACCCTAGCTCGACTGCGGCGGGGGCAGTGGGAGATGTTAGAGGCGGGGGCAAGGGCGGTGTGCCGGATCTAGAGACAAGGGCGACGTCCCAGCGATTTAGGAGATGAGGCTGGGAGGGCCAGACCAAGGAGGAAGATGATGGCGTGGATGGAGGAAGAAGAAGATGCAAGCAGCGCTGGTGTTTGCGTATGGGGCAGAACTATTAGTATACGTGTATTGTGTACCCACCCCAGCCGCACGCATCTCAACATCCAAAAGCCGCGGCTGAAAAATTGCTGTCCCGCGAAATGGCCTTTGGAAAATCCAAACTCTCCGATGGCCGGCGAACGAGCTGGACCCGATCGCGGTCAAGTACACATCTGGCACGATGGCGTGGCCCAAGGGCGTGGTCCACAGCCATCACGGCGCGTACCTCAGCACCCTCGCTGTCGTCTGTTGCAAAACCTCTTAAATATATGGCCCACATGCATCTGTCATTATCTCAACGATCCCTAATGGCTATGCATGTGCACCAGATAACTTGAGAAGTCTACCTGGTGTCCACCGGTACGTGCCAACCCTTTAAAGACAGACAACCATAACTCATTTTGGTGCTGCTCAACAGACTAAATTAATTAACTATATGTAGCAACCTTGAAAACGGCTGTTTCCCAACATCAAACAATGTCACACCCTAAAATTTCTGATTTTGGATTGCTCATGTTCCATACTGTCTTTGAGAAATTTTCCAAATTTTCGGAGTCTTCAGAGTATTTTTCGTGGCTTAAAAATCAATTCTGGACTTTTCTAGAATTACTTTATCCATGAAAATAATTAATTCCGAAAATCATAAAATCCCTCATTTATTCCAACGCCCAAAGGCTCATGCCTTTATTTGCTAATGGGCTTTAATATTTAATTAGGCCTATTAGTAAAGATGGATGATGCAATATCAATTAGCACCATATCGCTAATTGATGGAACAATACGAAATTCTCCTCCCTATTTATCTACACCGACTCCATCAAATTCCTGTTACTTCCTCGGTTATGTTGTCTCGTGTACATCTCTTTGTTCCCCGTTATCATCATCGATGTCCCATGGCTAAGTCTGTACCGGCGTATATATAGAGCAACAAAGCCCACGTAAGTTCCATCTGGCCTTGGCAAGCTAGCTCTTCATCGAAGCCTACCTTGTTACTGATCACGTTACCTTGCAAGCGTGTATATACATGTCCACAGCTAGTAGTGCCGAAGCCGTGTTGCCGTCTTAAGCTGCTCGTCGAGCTTCTGCGCTGGAAGCCGTCAAGATTGTTTCACCTCTCTTTCTCGTTCGATCTGTTCATGGCCTGCTGCACTAGATGTCGTGCAGATCATATATATATATATATATATGCGCCGCCGCCAAAGCTTGTCATATGCATCGGCATTGCTTCTTAAACTCCGAAGCAACGTCGGCAACACAAGACCACCTCTGCTGCCCGTCGTCTCGGTGTTCCGGCAGTATGCATGCTCCATGACATCTACATGTCATCTCCAACGCATCTACATTATGGTCGTCCAAGCTTCGTGGCCCGGTCACCTTGCCGGTTGGTCTGGCGTTGCTCCACGGCAATACAACTTCACAGTCGATCGCAGATTCAACCAGGTTTTGCAACCTTGCCTTGGTCCTTCTATACCCTGACGTTCTCATAATCCAACTTCTAAGATGAAACTTTATTGCACTCTGTGCAGCAGCCCCGGCGCCCAGCTTTTGTTCTTGCCAAACTGCATCTTGCCGGCGATCAGAGCAGAGAGTCGTATCCGTCACCGCGTGCAACCATCCTCCATCTACCAGCGACCAATTGAAGGCCAAACCCATCCGTGAAGGCACGTGTACGTGCTTTTCAAGCAGTATTTGCTATCTGCTCAAGCAAGCATGAGCCAACACTTGGAGTAATCATTGTTATTCTTTTCTCTATCTCTACTATATACGTTGTCTCTAGTGTCTCATGTATCTTTCTGATGGCCATGCTGTTGATCCATCACGTCAGGATCAACTCTATCCAACACATACGCATCGTGCAGCCAAGCTTTCCATCAACAACATATATTGACCTGATCATCTTCTACCTGACATCGTTCGCACGGTCGGTGAGAAACCCTACAGTCTGTCTTGCCCTCTCTTTCCGATAATGATCTATATCGTGACCTGACAACCTGAACACCATGCCTACGTACAATATTTGATGCTCTGCTTTTTCTTGCAACTTCAGATGCCTCTGCTTCTGCATGTCAGTCGTCGCCTGTTGTTCTGCATGTCAGCCATCCACATCAGTGCACTAGCGCCGATGCCAGTTGTTGTCCCTCTCGTGGAGCAAGCTAATTAAGGTTGAGATGCCTTACTATCGCCATATCAAGCAGCTCTTGCACGTAGGAGCAAAACCACCAACGTGAGCTCCTGTCACTCTACCTTAAATATCTCTGGCACCTTTGATAGACTTACCACCGTGATGCAAGCATCCATGGTTGTTTTGTCATTGTTGAGGCCAAGCAAGCTCGCTCCAAGATAATTCTGGACATCAGTCATCTTTTTCTCGAGCAAGCTACGGATGACATGGTGAGCTCATGCACACAAACCCTCTTTGTCATGTCCTATGCTTGCATTAATTTGATCTTCCGTATGCAAAGCATCCAGGCTCATGTATGTGTCCTTGCTCTGAACTTGTACATCAACAACAATGCACATCAGTTGCAAACTCCTATCAATCATAAAAGAGGAAGATGCTATCTATAAAGGTTGGAGCTTGGAAGACATGAAGATAATCGAAGGTTCTCTAAGCACGTCGCCTTTGGTGTAAAGAAATTTTAAGGCAAGTATAGCTTGAGTTTTCTTTTGTGACCATGATCTAGTAAGCTTGACTAATGAATATGTGGTAAACATAAAAAGATGAATGTTATCCTTCGGCAAAAGCTGGGACTTAACGTGCCGCTGTGAGGGCTATATGGCTCTTGGCTTTAGCCCAGTATGAGGACCTTTTCTAGCTTGTTAGTGGTTACCTGAAAGGGCGCAAATGGGGCTCCAATCTGTATGATCCCGGGGTAGGGTTCATGCTTATTGATGAGGAAACTTAGCGGCCCTAACTTGTTAGACGAACCTTTGAAAGGCTTCATAGTGAACCCGGCCGACCTTCCTTGGAAGAGGGTCAAGAGACTAGCTACCTCGGGCGAAAGGGTAAATCACGACTCACAGGGAAAGGGTACACCTATGCGCAGAGTTAAATCGATTAATCGTCCGTGCCCACGGACAGGGCGGCCTGGAAAATTCAAGGAATTTTATATGTTCATTTAAATTGTTTATGTGCAATTCATCATTCAGTTTCACTTGATCATGTGGTTATGAGATTGTACTTGTTATACTTGCGGAGTTCGACATGGACTCACTCTTGCTATTCCCCCCACACCTCAGGAGAAGTTTTAGGCTTGTTGTCAACCAGTCAGTTGGATCCAGTGGAGTGAAGTCAATACCCGAAGTTTAGAGTTGTCTTTTCGCTGATTGCTTCCAAGGTTATATCTCTTTTTACTCAGTACGTTAAGCATTGTTATTTTATATCACCCCTTATTTGTAGCTATATGTGAGATTTGATCTCTAAGACTCACATATGGTGTGTATCTGGTTTTGTCCTTAAAATCGGGTATTACAAGTGGTATCAGCTCAATGTTGACTGTAGGACGCAAGTCTAGTTAGAACTGGTCGATTTTCGAAGCTTATTTTGCTACCAAGATATTTTTCTTGCTCCTTGGTTATAGATTTTGCTGTTTCTCATCCTTGTCTTATTGTCTCCTCCTTAATAGCTTCCTTTGAGCTAATACTTCTTATCTCCTTGAATTATGGTTCTTGTTGGTTTACTAAAGATTTCGAATCTCATCTTCTTCAAATTCATGATGACCTTTTATCATCCACAATCCACTCTTTAGGATGCCCGCCATTGCTACGAATTCCCGTTAGTGTCGATGGTGTGATGCATACTTGACTTATTTGATGAGTAGTTTTGTGAGTCATCTGTATTCATGTGCTTCAAAGAAGGATTAAAGACGAGGATCCAAAGATTAGTAAAACTCTTGTTAAGTGGGGTAGCATCCTCACGAACCCATGTTGATCTTTATCGTCCTTGCCATCTGTCAACAATCTCGTATCAAAAAGTTAGAAGACTTGAAAATTGATTTATCTTTCTTGTTATATTTTACCTATTCTCAATCCATGTCTTATATCTCATCAATCTCAAATCAAGGGAGCATGAGGATACAGAGATTAGTATTATCTATGTCTCTAGTCTGTCTCTAATTCTCGTTTTTACCTTATTCTGTCTTTTTCGAGCATTCTGACTTTCTCAGCTTAATTTTGGAAAAATTCTGGACAGTAGTAGACTTCCATATATTTCTTTGACCGCAAGAATCACGCCCATATCTATTCTGGTTTTTGAGTTATGAAAATCACAAGACAAAGTATCTGTGCTGTCAGAAATCTGGAGTAGTTTCTGTTGTTGTCTGTTTTCGACCAACTCAACTACAGAATCTGGAAAAGTGATCTATACGAAAGTTTTAGTGGGTTTCATAAGCTTTCCAACAGTGTAAAGTATGACTTTATTGGAGCAACAGAACCGGAGTTATTTCTGTTCTTGTGCACTGGTGTTTTTCTGCTCACGGGGAATTGCAGATTACAAGTTCCTAGCAATACACATGAGTTTCGTTGGATTGATAGAAGAACTTGATGATAATCAACTCAATTTAGTGTTCCTTCCTTAAGAATGGTAGCCAAGCTAAAGAAGTTCCAAGGTGATGGTTTCACACACTCTAGTGCTTCACATGGAGGAAGTGGTTATCTCTATGGTTGGAAGTTTATCTAAGCGCAAGTGTCGTTTGCTTTGTAGTGACATAAGGGATCAGCTATAAGGAGCTTAGGTAATCCTCGGGATTGGGTTTTCAAACAATCATAACTTATGAACTCAACCTTCAACTCAACACAAGTTGTCATATGGATGGCATGGGAATAAGCTGATGTCAGACTTCACTATAGTTGGTTCTTTATAATAACTCGGGAAACCTCAATGGTTACACCAAACATGTTGAGTGAGTTATGATTTAAGGAAGTTCTCTCCCTAGCTACGATATCTCTAATGGTGGAATTATGAAGAACTTAAGAGAAGATGCGTTGAGATAGAATCCACCGAGAATGTGAGACAGAGTTTCAGGGGGATGATAAGACACTAAGCGAGGTTCATGAGAAGCATTATAATAATGGACATAAGAGAGATATCTATTTGGATCATAAGAATCTAAAGCTCACCTTCACAAAGTTGTTTTGGTCTTGTGGCATCATCATCGGCTGAGAGCTGATTAAGGAAGAGTGAAGACTTGTGGTTCAACTTCATCTTTCTTTCTTGTCTCTCCGAATCTCGGACGAGATTCCTGTTAAGTGGGGTAGAATTGTCACACCCTAAAATTTCTGATTTTGGATTGCTCATGTTCCATACTGTCTTTGAGAAATTTTCCAAATTTTCGGAGTCTTCAGAGTATTTTTCGTGGCTTAAAAATCAATTCTAGACTTTTCTAGAATTACTTTATCCATGAAAATAATTAATTCCAAAAATCATAAAATCCCTCATTTATTCCAACGCCCAAAGGCTCATGCCTTTATTTGCTAATGGGCTTTAATATTTAATTAGGCCTATTAGTAAAGATGGATGATGCAATATCAATTAGCACCATATCGCTAATTGATGGAACAATACGAAATTCTCCTCCCTATTTATCTACACCGACTCCATCAAATTCCTGTTACTTCCTCGGTTATGTTGTCTCGTGTACAACTCTTTGTTCCCCGTTATCATCATCGATGTCCCATGGCTAAGTCTGTACCGGCGTATATATAGAGCAACAAAGCCCACGTAAGTTCCATCTGGCCTTGGCAAGCTAGCTCTTCATCGAAGCCTACCTTGTTACTGATCACGTTGCCTTGCAAGCGTGTATATACATGTCCACAGCTAGTAGTGCCGAATCCGTGTTGCCGCCGTAAGCTGCTCGTCGAGCTTCTGCGCTGGAAGCCGTCAAGATTGTTTCACCTCTCTTTCTCGTTCGATCTGTTCATGGCCTGCTGCACTAGATGTCGTGCAGATCATATATATATATATGCGCCGCCGCCAAAGCTTGTCATATGCATCGGCATTGCTTCTTAAACTCCGAAGCAACGTCGGCAACACAAGACCACCTCTGCTGCCCGTCGTCTCGGTGTTCCGGCAGTATGCATGCTCCATGACATCTACATGTCATCTCCAACGCATCTACATTATGGTCGTCCAAGCTTCGTGGCCCGGTCACCTTGCCGGTTGGTCTGGCGTTGCTCCACGGCAATACAACTTCACAGTCGATGGCAGATTCAACCAGGTTTTGCAACCTTGCCTTGGTCCTTCTATACCCTGACGTTCTCATAATCCAACTTCTAAGATGAAACTTTATTGCACTCTGTGCAGCAGCCCCGGTGCCCAGCTTTTGTTCTTGCCAAACTGCATCTTGCCGGCGATCAGAGCAGAGAGTCGTATCCGTCACCGCGTGCAACCATCCTCCATCTACCAGCGACCAATTGAAGGCCAAACCCATCCGTGAAGGCATGTGTACGTGCTTTTCAAGCAGTATTTGCTATCTGCTCAAGCAAGCATGAGCCAACACTTGGAATAATCATTGTTATTCTTTTCTCTATCTCTACTATATACGTTGTCTCTAGTGTCTCATGTATCTTTCTGATGGTCATGCTGTTGATCCATCACGTCAGGATCAACTCTATCCAACACATACGCATCGTGCAGCCAAGCTTTCCATCAACAACATATATTGACCTGATCATCTTCTACCTGACATCGTTCGCACGGTCGGTGAGAAACCCTACAGTCTGTCTTGCCCTCTCTTTCCGATAATGATCTATATCGTGACCTGACAACCTGAACACCATGCCTACGTACAATATTTGATGCTCTGCTTTTTCTTGCAACTTCAGATGCCTCTGCTTCTGCATGTCAGTCGTCGCCTGTTGTTCTGCATGTCAGCCATCCACATCAGTGCACTAGCGCCGATGCCAGTTGTTGTCCCTCTCGTGGAGCAAGCTAATTAAGGTTGAGATGCCTTACTATCGCCATATCAGGCAGCTCTTCACGTAGGAGCAAAACCACCAACGTGAGCTCCTGTCACTCTACCTTAAATATCTCTGGCACCTTTGATAGACTTACCACCGTGATGCAAGCATCCATGGTTGTTTTGTCATTGTTGAGGCCAAGCAAGCTCGCTCCAAGATAATTCTGGACATCAGTCATCTTTTTCTCGAGCAAGCTACGGATGACATGGTGAGCTCATGCACACAAACCCTCTTTGTCATGTTCTATGCTTGCATTAATTTGATCTTCCGTATGCAAAGCATCCAGGCTCTTGTATGTGTCCTTGCTCTGAACTTGTACATCAGCAACAATGCACATCAGTTGCAAACTCCTATCAATCATAAAAGAGGAAGATGCTATCTATAAAGGTTGGAGCTTGGAAGACATGAAGATAATCGAAGGTTCTCTAAGCACGTCGCCTTTGGTGTAAAGAAATTTTAAGGCAAGTATAGCTTGAGTTTTCTTTTGTGACCATGATCTAGTAAGCTTGACTAATGAATATGTGGTAAACATAAAAAGATGAATGTTATCCTTCGGCAAAAGCTGGGACTTAACGTGCCGCTGTGAGGGCTATATGGCTCTGGCTTTAGCCCAGTATGAGGACCTTTTCTAGCTTGTTAGTGGTTACCTGAAAGGGCGCAAATGGAGCTCCAATCTGTATGATCCCGGGTAGGGTTCATGCTTATTGATGAGGAAACTTAGCGGCCCTAACTTATTAGACGAACCTTTGAAAGGCTTCATAGTGAACCCGGCCGACCTTCCTTGGAAGAGGGTCAAGAGACTAGCTACCTCGGGCGAAAGGGTAAATCACGACTCACAGGGAAAGGGTACACCTATGCGCAGAGTTAAATCGATTAGTCGTCCGTGCCCACGGACAACTCAAGGAATTTTATATGTTCATTTAAATTGTTTATGTGCAATTCATCATTCAGTTTCACTTGATCATGTGTTATGAGATTGTACTTGTTATACTTGCGGAGTTCGACATGGACTCACTCTTGCTATTTCCCCCACACCTCAGGAGAAGTTTGTGGCTTGTTGTCAACCAGTCAGTTGGATCCAGTGGAGTGAAGTCAATACCCGAAGTTTAGAGTTGTCTTTCCGCTGATTGCTTCCAAGGTTATATCTCTTTTTACTCAGTAATTTAAGCATTGTTATTTGATATCACCCCTTATTTGTAGCTATATGTGAGATTTGATCTCTAAGACTCACATATGGTGTGTATCTGGTTTTGTCCTTAAAATCGGGTATTACAAACAACCAATTCTGTCCTCCCTCTTGGCCAATCACATTTCCCAAATTTCAATTCCAATTCAGTGAAGCCAGCCGACGAACCACAGCTGCAATAATCGTAGATGCACAGCTGCAGTTCACGGTCTAGTCAATTTTTTCCTTTACATTCAGGGAATGAAAAACATTTCCACATCAGTATCAAAGTACAGTGTGTACTACTTTGTTGAAAAAATTAACGTGATGGCAACTATCTCGTCCGGAGTCAATTTCTGAATCCATTATTTTTTTGTACAATTCTATCCTTATTGTGAATAAAAAATATCAATTTACATATAGTTAACTATAAAAAATATTTTTTGTGTCTAAGAAGTAACATATTTGTAGAAATTTGCTATATCATGTCTCTATTTTGCTTATATTGTTGCCTTGGGACGCAACATTTATTATAAGCCGATATTACACATTGGCCTTTGTTACAATTGGATCAAAAACTGGTGTCGAAGTTGGGGTGTTTGTGTGTGATTATAAAACTGACAAGTACGGACTTGTCATTAGTACCGTCTGTGCATATTATATCGATTAAGGTTTGATCATGTCCTTGTAATCAATGATTAAGTACATCCCGAGGTGGACAAGTGAATTAAACATCTCATCAACAAATTTGTTCATATTGACGGTGATGTGCATTGAGTAATAGTTTGACAAGTTAGATAACAACTTAGTTGACTAATTTAAATTAGATATGGACATTTTGGAGGTGGACAAGTTAGATAACAACTTAGTTGACTACTTTAAACTGGATGTGGACACTTTGGAGTTTGCATAAAGTGAAAATGAGCCAGAGAGAGAAGGAAGGGTGAGCGCGGCTCACATAGCCACTTGCAGGCGGCTTCTGACCATTGGTGGGAATGGATCTGAGCTGAACAGTAAATTCTTGTTGAGAAGAGAGAATTGCTCACATTGAGGTCAAACAACATTCGCAAGGGTGGGTGAGGGTGGTGCCTCTCTCACACCAGATTATCTGGTTGAGCAAGATGAATTGCTGACGAAGGGTTTACTGCTGTAGGAAACTTTGACTTGATCCTAGGAATTTCTAGAAAGAATACGTCGCGCGTTCCTGCGGCTATTCCAAATACTTTAAAAAAATATTAGACTTGTATATTTAAAGTTCTATAAATTAAATGAATATTAGACTTAAATTAATTTTGGTGAATGGTTTGATACATTTGATGTGAACAACTAAATGAATATTATATGAACAGATAGCTATCATAATTACATGTGCTAGTTGGCTTTAATTGCAAGTTCTAATGGATTGTTGATGTGGATAGCTTGCATGTCATGAGAATTCACTAGTAGAGTTTGTTTATATAAGAAGTATATATGTAGTGGGGTGTCTAGGAAATATGTAATTGATCCATTAAGCACTTATGACACCACACTAGTAGAGAAAGGGTGTTCCAGTCCCGTTTTCCAACCCCCATTTATTCTTGGTTTTGGAACCAAAACTGCCCGGTGTTTTGGCAACCGGGGAAAGTAAAAATAAATGAAATCTAAGAGATATCTCTTGCTGTATATGAGATTAGAACTCTGGACACCTTGCCTCGCACCTAGATTTCTTACCAACTCAGTTGCACACCACATGTGACACAGTCCTCGCTGTCCCGGGTGAAAGATTTTAGTCCTAGTTCGTAGCACCAACCGGGACTAAAGCCATACTTTAGTTCCGGTTGGTGTTATGAATGGGGACAAAAGGGTCTTCGTTGTTCATGAATGGGACTACTGCTCCTTTTTATCCCGATTGTATTGAAGTTCCTAGACTAAAGGTGTGAACCAAAAGTCCTTTCTCTACTAGTGCCTGCAAGTAATATAATTTTGATCCTTCTTTATAGGACGACATCATATAAATCAAGAGAAGTTCAAATGAAATTAAAATTAAAGCAAACCTTCTCTCAAATTGAAACACGTGCCAAGTCTTTAAGGAAAGACAATCATAACAGTTCAATTTGGTGTTACTCAACAGATTGAATTAATTATATCACATTTACTATGTTGTCGTCGTCTGGAATTTGTGTTTGTCGCCAGGCGACACGCGGCGCGCGCAGGACAGACGCGAGCAGAGGCAACGCGTCACGGGAATCGGGTCCGCATTTCTTTATCGGGTCCAGAAATGGAGAGCACGCCCGCTACCGCCTTTGGACACCAATCACTCGCGAGGCCACAGGGAAGGACTCGTGTTGGAGCTCGTCACGGCGGAGAGGGCGATTCCTCTCGCCCCTCTCCGTGCTCCTCTCCGTCCAGCCGCGCCGGAGCTCCTCCTCGTTGATTTGGGGGCTCGGTCTCGCTTCCATTGGTGGAGATTGTCTCGGTAGCTTCATTCATGGTTCCCCTCCCCTCTCCCCGATCTTGGCTCTTATGTTTGGGATTTCTAGATCTGGGGAATGGTGGGGGTCGGCGGGTCTAGGGGATGAAGCACCGGCAAGTGGATTCGTCGTGGCCACTATCTCGCCGGCGGATTTGTCTTGTGTAGTGTTTGATTTGATGGGGCGAGAGCATGTGCGGTGAGATACAGTTGTAGAACGGTGAGAGCGATTGGATTGCGGCATGGGCTGTGCATGCTCGGTTGTCTTCTCTCTCACCCTCCATTCCTCTCTCTCTCTCGATCCGTGGGGTTCCTTGCCGATTCGGGATATGGGGAGGGGAAACGAGAAAGGGGATGAGGAGTGGTGGCAGCGGTGGATGTGGTGTTCGTTGATACTATCTCTAGTCTGTGTTGACACTCATGCATGATTGGTAGGCTGTACCTCGATCTGTCGTGCGGATGAGGCTTTTTGGTTCTACTATTTTTGGCACTTTCTGTTCATCTTGTGTCCACTTGTGGTGGAGTGTAAGACCTTCATCCTCCTTGTATTTGTGAACCGTATGATGGGAAGCAAGGAGAGCTATTCTATTTTTGGAGTTTTCCTTGGGTTTCATCAGTCATTGTACAAGTCATTGTATAAGGCTCAGATAATACTCCTACTAATACTTCTACTACATGATATGATAGAGCATGGTTGTCTGGACAAAGCATCAGGTCCTCTCTTTACAACCATTTAAGGGCATATTGTTGTTTGTACAAGTAAATGCTAGAAAGCCACAGCCACCAGTGTACACTCCACAACTAGTCTGATTGTTGAACTTGTTGTCAGGTTGCATCTTTATTCAGTCATTGTGGTTGTTTCTTTGTTCGTTCATTTTAGCTTTGAGTAGAAAACATTGTTGATACCATGGTGATGCTATGGTATTTTACTGGAAGTTGAAACCTGTGTGCTAAAACATTGTTGTGGTTAATTTCCATCTGATCTCATAATGTTAGGCAATGATAATGTATAATGATGCTCTCAAATGTGAGAGTGAAACTACACCCTATTTGGTATGAAAACTGGGGTCTAGGGACTACTCGTAGATGACTTTTTTTTTGTTTTGCCCAGCTAAACAGGTTATTCTACTTGTTTATCGAATTGCTAGCTAGTGGTAAGCAAGACTACCTAGAAACTCACTGAACTGCACATCTTGTGTTGTTTTTTCCCTCAATATTAAATGGCCTACTTTTCATTAACTGAAAGTATCTAAAATAGATGAACTCGCTAATCCAAAAGCTCAAATAGATAAAGCTCACTGTCACTAAATTAGATTAACCAAAATTAACTCTTTGTACTTGTTTTATTGTTGCTGACGCACATTGTTCTCTTTGTTCCTAATCATCTGTGCGGTACTTATGTGTTTGACTAATTCTTCAGTTTTGACTTGGTGCCTCAATTTTTGTCAACCTACAACAAGTATATGATACCTCTGATCGATTTTCAGTTTTAGCGAATAGGTTGTGACAGGCCAGCCAACGATCTCCACCTCTTCCCCTAGATGGTGGAAGTGTGATTTTAACTTAGCCCAAACTTGACAAATATCTGTCGAGTTGTTGCAAGTGTATCTGTTAACTTATAAATTCAAGAATATTAATTGTGATTTCTATCAAACTACTATAGCCTACATATTTATACTCATATTTTGTTCAGTTGCATCAATAAAAAGTAATAGTTGCAGTATTATGAAAGGTGCAATTTTCATATTTGTGTTCAGAATTTTCAGATTTGTTAGGTACAGCTGCAGTGCAAAGATCTGTCCTATATGGTTCTTCTATATAGAAGAAGCACTCAAATGGAAATAGCCTCATCAATTCATTCTCAGGTCTGTAGTGTTCGTACTGCTACATAGGAGGTAGTACTAAGCCCTTGGTCCATCCCTTTTCCATCTCTATTCGATGTCATTGTTTGTTTTTGAACTTGTAGAAGATGGGTTCCTCATGGAGGAAAATGGTCTGGGATCTTGGATCCAAGAAGTTGACATCTTTGTTTTGAACAAAAGAATAGTCAACAAAAGTAGTTGGCCTACTCTTTCTGAAGCACTAATTCCACTATAGGCTCAAAATGGTGAGTTTCCTCCTAGCAACACTTTTTGTCCAGGGCAGCAAAGAAATGTTATTGATACTAATTTCTTCAGCTGTGACTTGCTCTGTATAGGGGAAGACAAAATCCTGCTGCCTGGGCAGGCAGCATGGGCAACAGCTGGAGAACACTAATGGTATCGCTGATAACTGGGGCAGGTGATACTCATTTCATTTTAACCCAGTTGGATAGCTACTGAATGGGCAATACTGATCACAATTACCAAGATATTTCAGCATGACATCTCGTGCAGAAACTTCAGGCTGTAAACTTTGGGTGAAATCTATAAATGGAATACCTTTTTCAGGACATTGTCTTGTGGTTGTAGTAGAATAGTAAGAGGTCACTTTTTACTATGTGTTGCATATACTGTACAATAAACATGTGTAGCATCCATTTCTTGATTGCACATTTATAATCAGTAAATTGCACACTTAAATTGCTGCAATTATGGTGTTTAACATGTGCAATATCAAGTCTTTATAGTGATTTGTGCTTTGTTATGTGATTTGTGCAATTATTGTTTTTGTGGAGGAAATTTTGTCTTTTGTTCTTCCATAGAAAAAAAAAATGTCCGTTGTCTTTTGTGCTTGTGCCGGTGTAAGAAGAAAAATTTATCTTGTCCTTACATAGAAAAAAATTTGTCCATTGTCTTTTTACTTGTATTCTGTGTTAACACATTCTATACTTTTGATTGTCTTTGTCCTTGTCTTTCCATAGAAAAAAATGTTTATTATCATTTGTTCTTTGTGATTTGTGCCAACACATGCCTGTTCTTTGTCCTTATCTTTCCATAGAAAAAAAATTGGTTTTTGTCATTTGTTCTTTGTGATTTGTGCCAACACATGCCTCTTCTCTGTCCTTGTCTTTCCATAGAAATTTTTTTTCTTGTCATTGTTCTTTGTGATTAGAGTCAACACATGCCTCTTCTTTATCCTTGTCTTTCCATAGAAAAAAATTGTTTCTTGTCATTTGTTCTTTGTGATTTGTGCCAACACATGCATCTTCTTTGTCCTTGTCTTTCCATAGAAAAAAATGTTTCTTGTCATTTGTTTGTGGTTCTCATGGATTGGTAGGCGCATGCGTGGATGTCCCCCTCACCTGAATTGGCCTCGTCTCGCCAAGGAGTTGCCTTGTGTGGTGGGGGATTTGTCGAAATGGCTGGTAGATCATTGTCTTGCTAGAAATGTAACTTGTTCCAAGCTAGGCAAGGGGGAATGGGGATCAGATGGATTCTAGACATGCCACACCAGTGTAGTGTAGTGAAGGTAGCATGTGGATTTTAGTTCCTTGAAGTCAATGACTGTTGATTTCGATACCTTGTTAGAAATGTCATTTGATTTACGTACGCTTCATGGCTATCGGCCTTTGATGAAATCATGCACGGTATATCTAGTTTGAGCCCCCTTGTTGTGGTTTTGTAAATCCTAAATTGATGCATGGTTTGTGCTGCTCCTCCTCCCCCCTCTCGATTGTGCTAGTATGAAGAAAAAGTTTATAAATTGCCCTTCCATAGAAATTAATTGTCTCTTGTAATATGTGATCTGTTATTGTGATAGATGAAGGAGGGTGGAGGTAGTTACTTGTGTTATTGCAGATTCGTTAGTGTGTTAATTCTAGTACGATAATGTGATTTATGAAAACACATTTTCCCTTTATTGTCCTCTCGTGGTCTTAATTTTGGTCATGTTGCATTTTTTCTTAGCGGGTTGGTTCCATTCCATCCTTATTCAAGTGTGCATGGGACGGATTGTATATGGAAAATCTATGTCGGTTTGTTAGAGGTAAGCTCTTTGGGTCCTCTTTGTACACTATGTCAATGAACTAGTTTTTTGGACCCCAGGTTCCACAAACACTTGTGCTATAATGAAATTTAATTAACATGATGACACCTCTGTTCTTATTTCTGAGGTCTTAGCCATGAAACCACACCTGTTCTAGTTTCTTAGTTAATGTAGGCTGATTTGCGATAATGGATGGAACTGTGCGAGATATAACCTAGTTAGTCTTCTATCTTGTTTTTTGTGTGTTTGATTCTACAATCCTCTTTGATCTGTGTGCAAAAGGATTGTCTGTGTGTGTAGAAGGCCATCTTTGTTCCCTCTATTGAGCTAGAGTGCAAGGATCTTAGAGATAGAAGCAGTAGATGTGTGTGCTAACCTTTGCGGTTGAGGTGAGTCCTTTTTTCATTGGATCTGTTGCTTGTTGCCCTTCTCATTTGTTCTTCTTGAGGAGAACAGGGTAGAGGTTTTGCCCAAGTAGGCAGATCGGCTTAGGCTTTTAGTTGAAATGTTACTTGAAATGTTGTTATTCTTTTTCTCTAATTTGGATAGAATCATAGAACATGGTCGCTTCCCGTGTGATATATCTTGATGTGCATTAGCACTAAATGTCCAGTTTGCTATTGAACCTTGTTTATTGTGTTCCTTTGTGGTCATCATTACTAGTGTCTTAACTTTGTGATTTATTGGTTACCTTCTCCATTACAGCCGTGGCAGGATTGGCACCAGAAGGGTCCCAGTTTGACGACAAGCAGTATGACAAGCAGTGAATCACCAGAATGTGCTTTAGTAGGATGACTAGAAGATGCACCTAAGATTCCTACATATTAGTATAATCTCATAATTTGTTCAGTTGCATTAATAATAAGTAGTAATTGCAGTATTGTAAAAGTGTAATTTTCATTTTTATAGTTGTGAATTTTCATAGTCGTATGCTTTTATTGGGCCAATAGCTGTATTGTGGCCCAAATGAGCACAAATTGAGTTAGCGGGTTTCGAATCTTGCATCCGATAAGCTTTGGCAGGCCTGTTAGCCACCTTGGTTGGGTTGCGGGTTCATTTGCGGACCCGTTTTGGGCTGCACTATACATAGATAGACAACAGACTGTTGGATGCAGATCTAAAGGTGGAGTGCGTCGCCTGGATTTTTTTAAAAAAATCCAGGCGACTGGCAAATAGCAAGTCCCTAATTATATATATATATGTTGGTCTTGAATAGTACTTTTGATTATTTATCAGGCATGATATATATTTATTTTTGGAAAATCTAGTACCCCAAAAGTTCTGCCATTACGTGGTTGAGGAATCACTCTGTTAAGAAACATATTTCATAATATTTGTCCATTGAGATATCTAGAGTATAATTGTTCCTGGATTATTTCTTATCTCTACATGTGCATTACAGGCTTTAGAAAGATTAGTTTCAATTTGTCAACATGTTATGTATATTCGTGTCGACGAAATATCAGCGGCAGTCTACCTAGGGTATACCTAAGGTAGTAGATTGATCGGTAAGGCACGCTAGATGACGAACGAGATGTGATCAAGAACACGAGACGCTATGTTTATATAGGTTCGGGCCACAAATTGTGTAACACCCTACGTCCTGTGCTCTTGATTGATTGTGTATGCTGGTATGCGAATGAGTTTTGGGAGGGTGTCCTGCCCGCCTTATATAATGGGGAAGGCAGGATTACCGGCCCCGATATCTCGGGTTTACAGATTTACATGCAAGCCAATCGTATCATCTAATCTAATATTCTATGATTGATTTCTTTGTCGCTGACCAGAGGTGTCGATCTGCTCGGCCTCCTTCCTTGCCTTCCAAGGTAGCCGACCAGGCTTGGGCCCTGGCCGACCTCTTGCTCTTGGGCCATAGGTCTTCGTCCGAGCAGGCCTAAAGCCGTGCCATGCAGGTATAGGGGTTTATACCCCCACAGCTAGTCCCCGAGCACCATACGTCTTGAGGTGTTTGGAATCTGTAGCCTTAATCAGCTTCGGTCACGATCTTGCCGACATATGTGTAGCCGACCAGTAGCTGGTTGAGCTCTTTGAGCTTTCATATGTTATTTTTGGCCGAAAGATGCATGTTGCTCCTTTGGTGAAAAAAGAAAAATTTATCGGATATCTCATGACGTGGGCCCACAGTCGAAAGAAAGAAAATTTCTTTCACGGCAAGCACCAATCCGATGTTATATAGTACTTTGTACAATGCAAGAAAATAGCCCAAGTCACTGCAAAGTGACGTGTGCCCACGTAGTCCCCGAGCCTGATATAAGGTGTGGAACACGTTGTTTTAGGATCAACAAGGTTGTACCCAGAGATCGTAATTCTTTGATGAGCCTATTTCGAATACTTGTCTGGTACTCGGAAAAACTGTATTAGCTTAGCCGACCAGTCCCCGGCGTTAGTTATGTAGTTTATTGACTTGGTCGGTTAATGCCAGGGAAAACATTGTCGACGGTGCCGACCAGTCCCCGGCAACAAAGTATTGGTTTTGCCGACCAGTCCCCGGCTTAGCCGAGATGAAAATTCGACCACAATTGAATTGTGTCTAGGCACACAAAACATGGCAAAAAAGCGAAAAAAGTGAAGATGGGAAATCCAGCATTGCTAGTTGAATGGTTGGTAGCTTCGCGTACCAACCAAACCACAGGGGCCATGTGTCGAGTTGTAAGAAAAAAACCAGCACTAAATCCATGGCTTTGTCATGGGGAAAATGGTGTAACACCACATCTCCAGTCCCCAGCTGTGCATAGGGCTAAATAGGCGGTGAGTGATGCACCTTTGATGCATCCTTGCGTAATACGCGAAATTTTTGGACTGGTGCTATGCACAAAAGTCTCTTGGTTGACCACAACTTTGTTGTGTTCTGGCCGATGCTTTACATCATTCCAAAAAACATGGTAGTTTGCCGAAGAGTGTAGTAGGGGAAAATGGCTTAGCCATTACTCTGACCGAGGCTGAGCTGGTCGGCCGAGCCCCCTGTTACCATGTGTCATCAAAAATGTCGGCCATCTTAACTTTGTTAAGAGAGATGAAGAAACTTTGTTTCTTGTACTCAGTCCCCAGCGTATACTGGTAGACCAGGTCGACAAAAAAATGGAGAGGAAAATGCATTATATAAGCGTGTGTCACAGCAAAAGGAGGCAGGATAAAAAATCAAAAGTGTGCTTTTATGCACATGTGCGTCCACGTGCGTCACAAAACATTCAGCAGAAATGCCAAAAGTAGGGCGATTCTACCTTTCCACTTCGATCCATTGGCACATCAGGCCAAGCAAACGAAAGCAACTGCAGGGGAACAAAAGAAAAAGCCCATGCTTGTCAGCCCATTTAAAAAATGGTCTCGGGCGGGTCAGCCCTAGGACTCGGGAGGGACCGCCGAATCATATATAAGGGGAAAGCGGCCGCCGCCGCTCGGTCACTCCTCATCATTTCGAAGCAGTTCCACACTCTTTGTCTTCTCTCTGGAGCGCTCCGCTCTTTCTACCAAACCCAAGCCACCGCCGCCGCGTCGCATCAAATCCACCCAAATCTCGGCCCGCCTTGACCCACCACCGCTCACTGCGCCGGCCGGAGCCACGCAAGAGCGCCCCAGCAAGTGTGCCGAAGCCGAAGGAGAGGAGGCGGAGTGGAAATGTCGGGCGGTCAACTGCGGCTCTCGGAGGCGGCGAGGCGGAAGTTGCTGGCGGAGCACTGGGCGCCGACGAGGGCGACGGCGGAGTCGTTGCAGGCGCTGGTGGAGAGAGGCGTGCTCCCGCCGGCGGACAGCGGGATCTGGCACGCGCCGCCGTCAGGTGAGCGGTTTCCCCTCTCCCGCGATGGAGAAATAGTGGTTTTGGAGGATTACTTCCTCCATGGGTTGGGATCTCCCATGCATCATTTCTTGCATGATTTGTGCCATCACTGGGAGATTTCATTATGCATCTTGCATCCCAACTCGATTTTGACGGTGTCAGAGTTCATAACCGTGTGTGAGGCCTTCCTGGGGATAGCGCAGAACATCAATTTGTTTCGGCATTTTTATTGTTTGAAGAAGAATGGTGAGGGCACTGGTGGGTCGCAGATTGTGGGCGGATGCTACATCGTGCTCCGGGACGGGATGAAATCGCAATGGATTTCTATCCCCCACTTCACTTCCATGAAGAACTGGTTCGACAAATGGTTCTGTATGAGGCAGAACCCGGAGGGGAGGCCAGTCCCCTGTGACATTGCCTTAATCCCGAAGGCGAATGTGAAGTGTTCAGCTAGGCCCACCATGACGGAGATGTAGCAGGTGAACGAACTGCTGCCGCTGGTGAACAAGGACCGTGTGCACAGCATGATGGTGGCCATAACCTGGTGGCAGCATCGCCTGCAACCATGCAAGGAGAGTCCGACGAAGATGTATGAGTAGTGGGGGTTGCCGGATCCGTCGCGCGAGGGACCAGAAGGGGTTGACAATACGGAGATGACGCTGAGGGGTCGCGAGGTGTTTCACAACTTTGATCCGGTGAGAATGGCGCCGAAGAAGCCGCAGACACTGTATAGTCTCGCCCACCCTCCACCGGCGGTAAGTTAATGGACTGTGCCATTTCTTCTTGTTGTTAAGTCATACGTTTGGACTGTTTGGTCGGAATAATGGAAGTTGACATCATTATGTTTGTACAGGGGCGCGACGTCTACATCTCGGACGTTCCGTCTGAGGACTGGCCCCGTGGTGAGGAATAATGGAAGTTGACATCGTTATGTTTGTACAGGGCTGCAAGCGCATGCTGGGCGAGCGTCTCGCCCGAATTGCGGCCCTGGACAGTGAGTCGAGCGACGGGGAGGAGGATGTCGATTATGGATAACCGGCAGTCCACCACGGGGTATCCCACGGTGGTGAGTTTCGGCAAGGGCACGTTAAGATCTGCGATCTGGACGTCGAGAAACAAGACAAACCAAGGACAACCAGGTTTACCCAGGTTCAGGCCGCTCGGAAGCGTAATACCCTACATCCTGCTTCTCGTGTTATGCTGTATGATCAAGTATCGGAGTACAATGAAGCGCTAAGCTCTCTAGATCTAGGATGCCAGAGAATAGCCTGCCTTCTAGGGGGTCCTTGGCCACTTTATATAGCCGAGCAGCCAAAGGTACACGTGAGGTGGTCGGTTACATCAAGTCGTGCCCTAGGAGGACTCTATCTGACCTAACCGACTAAGTCTACTTGCGGGACAAGCATCCTTGTGCGCGATCCACCTCCTAGTCGGTTGCGGACCACGCCACCTTCTTGTGATCCGGCCGACCAGCCTGGTCGGTAATGGGCCGGGTCTTGTCTGGTCTGGGCCATCTTGCCGAGCAGCCCTGGAACTGTCTATGGTGGTATACTGGATTTATACCCCCCACAGCTAGTCCCCGAGCACCATGTATCTTGAGGGAAGTCCATCGTCTTGACCTGTGCTGAGCAGTGCAGATGCAGACCACGTTGAGCGCTGACAATGATGTGCCGAGCACGTAGTACTGACCACTCATAGTGCTGACCACACGTAGTGCCGACCACGTACAGCCAAGCAGGTTTCCTGAGCAGTCTGTTCTGACCACTGTTATGTCAGGGAGCTATTGATCTTGTTGAAAGATGCATGGTGCTCAAAAAGAAGAAAGAAATTTTTCTTTTTATTGTCCTGAGACGTGGGCCTACGTTGACACGTGACAAAAAATGTCAAGGCAGTGCGCAACGTAAGCCGCCAAAGAAAAAATCAACCAGAACTGTTAGAAACAATAGGCCCTAAGTCACCGCGAGGTGACGTGGGCCCACGTAGTCCCCAAGTTCGATGGAAGATAGTATATGTTCTATTGAACTTTTTAAGAAAAAAGTCCAAAATAATACCTACGGCCCTCTGCTTAGGAAACAGAGCAGGAAAAATCCCAAGGACCAAAGATATAGGCGTGCATAAAAAAGGACTTCCAGGGAGCTGATTGGGCAGTCCCCAGGATAAAAAATGAGGCCCACGTGCGGCGCCAGGGGAACTGGGCCCGATAAAAAGTTTCACTGGAAAAGTAAAATTTAGTCGGCCGCACGTGGAGTGTACGGCCCATGTGACCGCGGCCCACTAGGGTAAAAAATGGGGCGGTCCACATGAGTCAGAGGGGGTCCAACCCTAAAAGTCGACCAGACGTCATCCAATTAGTATAAATAGCAGGCGCCGTCGAGGGGAGATGGTTCCACATTCATTTCCACTTGCTGCGCGCACCTTCTCGAGCTCTTCGTCTACAACGCTCTAGAGAAAACCGCCGCCGCCACCGTCCATTTCGCCGCCAGATCCACCGCGCAGCAACCATCAGCGTGGGCAAACGACGAGATCCGGTGCCCGCTTGCGCCGGAGCTATTGCGCCGCATAGATCTAGCAACCGCCGCTGCTCACCCCGCTAGGGTTTCACCACCACCGCATCGACCCACCGCCGCCGGAGAGGATGACGAAGCGGTCGACCAAGAAAGGCGTGAAGGGGGCGGAGCCAGTGAGGCGTGGGCCGGAGTGGGTCCAATCCACCTCGTCCCGGGAGTCGCTCCAGGCGCTGGCGGACAATGGGTACCTGCCAGCGCGGGAGATGGGGGTGTGGAGGGAGCCACGCGGCGAGGACGAGCCGACGCCGAGGCCAGGTGAGTTCGTCGTCTTCGAGGACTTCTTTCCTCACGAGTTGGGGCAACCAGTGAACTGGTTCCTCCGGGACCTATGCATATGGTGGTCTATCTCCATATGCAATCTGGACCCCAACTCCATCCTGACCGTGTCCATCTTCATCGTGTACTGCGAGATGTTTTTGGGCATTCCCCCCCATTTCAATCTGTTCCACCACTTCTTCGTGCTTTGGAAGAAGGGGGTGGAGACCGGGGGGTCCCAAGTGGCCGGAGGGTGCTACATCCGGCTCTAGGATGGGATGGCCGCATCCTGGCTGGGGAGCAAATTCGGATCCGCTCCCAAGAACTGGAACAAGCGCTGGTTCTATATGAGCCAGGATGTTGCCATTGGGAGGCAGGTACCGTGCGACATCCACCAAATCCCGGAGGCAAATCCCAGGTGGGGGAAGCACCGCCTGTTGGAGATGTCCAGGTGGAGGAGCTGCTGGCAATGATTGATAACCAGAAGGTGAACGGGGCGCTTGTAGCCGGGATGTGGCTAGTCCGTCGCGTGCAACCATGCAAGGAGAGGACCAACCCACTGTGGTTATACAGTGGTTTGAAGGATCCAGCACGGGAGACGGACAAGAAATCCGATGAGAACGACGTTCACCATCTGCTCTCGGTCCTGTTTGAGAAGTATAATGCAAATACTTCTCTGCCGACCACCAAGCAGATGCCCTACCATCTCAGCAACCCACCACCAGAGGTAACATGACAAAAAGTTTACTTTCTGTGCAATGTGATACTGTTCCTGACCAGTGATATAATGCTGAGCACTGTAACTATTATGTGTGTAGGGATGAAGCGTCCAATACTTTTCAGCCGTTCCAGTGGAGGATTTGCCAGAGGGCGATGCTCTTCGTGGTCAGCGGCGTCCAGAGAGGACAGCCGACCAGGGTGAGGTCGAGGACCTTAGCCCTGAAGATGATGATGATGATGTTATTGTGGTGGGAGCGACCACCAGGGGGCGACGGCGCGTGGTAAGGAAGCGCCCGGCGGTCGTGGAGACCCCCACGGAGAAGAAGAAACCGGCCAGCCCTGGCACCGGGGGTAAATTAAACCTCGGCAAGGAGGCCGGTGCCGAGGGCGGCAGCAAGAGGCCGGCCCCCGAAAGCCCGGTGTCGTCGGACTCCGACGACACCATCACCATAACAGAGCACCGGCGCAAGCGCCAGGCGTGCGCCGGCGATGGGAGTGGCGGCTCCAAGTCGCCCCAACCAGTGCCACGGCGGTCACCGAGGTACACCGGGCCGACCACTGCCCTGCCGAAGCCGAAGCCTGCCGCTGCCCCCTCAACGCCGGCATCAGGGGCGGCTGCCAAACAGGGCGCCGAGCAGTCCCCGGGTGGGCAGAGGGTCCCGCCCAAGTCAGTCCCCAGGCCTGGAGTAGGGTCTGGAGGCGGGGCCCCAAGGAGCGGCGGCGTGCCCAAGTTCAAGGGAGGTTTTTGCCGGTAAGTAGATGTGTACTTTCAGTCTTAATTGTTTGCTTGAGAATCAGATGTGTATGCTTATGTGCCAATGTACTTGCTATGTAGTCGGGCGGGCACCGGCCCCACCCAGAGCTCAACCGGGACTGCGGCCACGCCCCCGGCAGCAGCTGCGGCGTCGGGTGCAGAGCCCTAGCAGGGCGAAGCGGACGCCACCAGTGCTCCGCCACACGTGGAGGTGCCGCAGGCGGAGGAGCGCGTGGAGCAGGAGGTGGTTCCGTCGCCGGAGCCCATCCACCGTCCTGCCGAGCCGGAGCCGACGCGGGCCACCCCAGAGCCGACAGCGCAGGCCACGCCGGGGCCGACGGCCCACCAGGAGCCCGAGGCGACTGCTCAGCCAAGGGCAGAGGCAGCAGCGCCAAGTCCCCCGTCCTCTCCTGTGGAAGAGATCCACAGGGAGCCTCAGGCACCAATCGCCCCCTTCCCTCCGAATCGTATCATGATTTCGAGGATGGTGGGAGAGAAGTAGACCTCATATGATGAGGTGCCTGAGGTGGTGATGGAGGAGGGCATCAGGGAGGCCTTGGAGACGCTCACCTCCCGGATCCAGGTATGGTTGTTGCAGTACTGTTCACTAGCAAACATGCAGCACACATTCTGACTATCTTGTCGTTTATAGACCCTGCAGACCACCAACGCACAACGTGCGTGGACCATAGAACGGTTCGCGCCAATTGATGAGGAATGCAGGAATCTCCGGGAGGAGAAAGCCAACATGCTGGCGCAGGCGCAGGTCTATGAGACCCGGCTCGCCGAGAAGGAATCTGCCCGGTTGGCGCTGGAGCGACAGGTGACCGAGCTGGCGGAGGGCCAACAAGGTATGTGACCGCGCCCTCTTTAGCTGCTTTGTAAAATTCTGTTGCCGTAAAAATGTCGTAAATTCTGCCTCTGCACTAGGGCTGGAGGAGAAGGTTGCCGCCTTGGCACAGGAGAAGGCTGCTCTGGCGAAGCAGTTGGAGGCCGCTCAGGAACAGGCCATGGCGGACAGCACGCAGATTGCGGAGCTGATTGGTAAGTTTATACAATTTGGAGTAATTGCATGGGTTGTCTGCCATGTACTGGATCTGTTAACACCAAAATTTGGTCAGGAATATGACAGGTGGGCCCGCAAGGAGCAGAGAGAGCAATTCGGCAAGTGCGTATGCGGTCGGCTAATTTCCATGTGTTCGGCAAATGATCAAGCGGTCGGTAACGGCTTTATTTGAAGGCGAAAGAAGGAAAGATGAAGTCGGCGAAAAAGGAAGGAGTCGTGATAATCAAGGACTCCGATTATGGATAGAATTAGCGTGTCTGGACTTTCCAATTTTGTTTAAATAGTTCGTAAGTGCTTAGGACTCATGTTCTGTCCAGGGTATAAATATAAACCCTCAACCATTGTAATAAGGGTTCACAACCAAATCAATACAACCGGCTACGCGCCACCCTTCGAGTCCTTTAGTCGTGTCGTCGAGTTCTTCGAGAGGGCCAATCGATCCGTCGACCTCCGTAAGTCCCGGCAACCTTGTTATCATGTCTAGTATCATGCGGTGGATTTAGATGTGATGCAAGTAGTCTTGTTTGTCTCGACGGGATGGCCGTGCGGCAGGCGTCTGCTTGACAACAGAAGTCTTTGCTTGTGCTTTGCTTATCTCGACTAGATGGCCGTGCGGCAAAGGTCCGCTTGATAGCTTAGTGTAAGCGAGATAGTTATCGGCTCTTTTAGATTTGGCATGATCTAATAGATTCATTAAGTTATCACGTGTTGCTTGCTTTATTTAATGATTAATTATTTGCAACACTCTTTTGCCCAATCTAGATTGATGCTCTTTTCGACTTGTTGATCGTTCCTTTCATGCTTATCAATATCGAGTAGATCAAGCTCATATAGCCGAATTAGATCAATCTAGGTTGTCACGTGTTGCGGGTTCATTCACGTTAGATGTAGATAAGCCTTGACAGGACCGGGTATCGTGCGGCAGATGCAGGTCTTTGGGTTACTCTAGAGCTAGTCATCCGGTGGACTAGAGATCGGTTTAATCTGATAGGCTCCTTTTACATGTTACTTGTTTGTTCCTTCTTCATGGACCCCGATTCGGCAATCTTGCCGATACGGTTATGCTTATACATGTAGCGAGTATCTATAGATCTGTTAGATAATTATGTGCCTTTAGCTCTTTATTGCTAGATTGTATCATGCGGTGGATTGATCTAGTAGCAAGGAGTGGTGTAAATTCATAGTGAGTGGTATCATGCGGTGGATTAGCTTGCTTGGGTTTATGCTCGACGGGTTTATGAAGGCTAGACGTGCGGCAGACTAGTTGGAGTAGCCTATGCATGTGTTGTTTAGTAGATTTATATTTATAAGTTACTTATTCTTAATTTTTAGTGCTTGATGATGCTTTAAACATGAGATGTAGTTTGATATGCTTTAATGATTTAATCTTGTTCAAACATGTCTTCGTTCTCGTATTCGGCTAGTTTGTTCTGTTTACATCGCTTATGTTACTTTAGCCGAATGAACGCATCCTCGTTGGCGAGATAGCTTCCATAGCTATGTGTCGTCGTAAGTGGCTTCAGGGGCGTAAAGATGGAACTGCCTGGTCTCACCCAAAGACGTTCCGAGCTTATGATCTTATCGTTTTATCCCTTGTCGATTTTCAGGTCAAATCGACTGGCACGCTACCGGATTCAGACGCCCGGGCATCCGATTGAAGCTAGGCTTTCCGGCTTGCTGTGTGTGAGACGCAGGGTGGTCACATTTTGTGTCAACACACTTTTTGGCACGCCCGGTGGGACAACTTCTCAATCTAAGATGGGATCGGAAATTGACAACAGTCACGTTCTGAACGTGACCATGGACGAGCCGCGACGAGCAACGTCGATCGTGGAACAAGCAATGGAACAGTTTTTAGCGAAATGTCGATGTCTTTTTCCAAGAACAAGAGTGGCGAGTGATCGTCAAGCAATCACGCCACGAGTTCTTCTCGCGGTCGGGCCCGACATTACCGACGAGGAGGAGATGCGAGGGGTAGTTGCAGCCATATACAAAGCCGTGGGGAGACACTATGTTGAATCACAACACAGCTTTTCTCGGGCACCTTCCGCAAAATCATGGCCGACACTTTTGGTCCAGCGGTTGACAAGCGCTTTGAAGAAAGATTTGGAGAGCTTGCTGGACCAAAGGTACTTCAACACTCAAGAATCTTCGGAAAGTCAACTGGAGGAGAAGAGATAATCGGTACAAGCAAGGATGGAGCTATTCACGATGAAAAAGAAAAGCCTCCTGTTGCCGAGCAGCAAACTTATGGTCAAGTAACTTTTGGTGCAACAACGGATATACCCGCATCTCGCTACAAGATTGCTCCAAAGGGCAAATAGATTGCAAATAAGAGTGTCTATGGAGATGGGTACAATGAATTTACTCGATTACAAGGTGCTCGAGTGCTTTGCCGAATCCAGGGTACGAGTGCATCAGAATGCCTTCTAGAAGACAGGGAGCAAAAGATGCAAATGATGAGCTCCTAGCGTAATGGCCGACATGATGCAGAATCAATTCGGCCCGAAACCAAAGCATCGACATATGCATACAAATCTCCTTTCCCAGTGGTACAATAGGGTAGCTCTTCCACCAAGAGTTAAGCCACCAACGGATTTGACCAAATTCTCCGGTCGATGACACCAAGACCATTGAGCATGTCGGTAGATATCCGATGCAACTTGGAGAAGCCGCTGTGATGAAGCTTGGAGGATCGATATTTTCCTATGTCTCGACAGGCCGGCTTTCACATGGTTTGCATCGCACCGGCCAATTTCATTGGTACATGGGCAGAATTGGAGCAAAAATTCCATTCATACTTTTATACAGAACCAATGAGAAGAAGATGGTTGATCTCGTGGTCTATGAGGATGAAGACTACCGAGACACCAATGGAGTATCTCCGCAGATTCGAGAAGCAAAGAACATGTGCTATTCTCTCGACTATTCCGATGATCGCCGCACAATTGGTCATTGCGGCATGCCGCCACATATCGAGACAAGCTATTCGGCATGGAGTTTGAAGACCTTGGACAACTTGCACAAAAGCCGACAAGAATGAGCAATCAAGCCCAAGGGTTCAAAGAGATGCTCGTTTTCGAAGAACAAGTGCAACCGTTGATATGTATCGTGATTTCGGAAGAAGCATCCGAATATGAAGATGAAGATGAAGTAGCCGCTGCAGAGTTGACCTGGACAAAAGAGCCTACTTTGGTCACATCGATGGGTGAAGCAGCGAGAAGGGATCTTATGATTTTGATGTCGAAAGCGAGATAAGCTCTTTTTGTATCTCGGTCCAAGAAGGACGCGTTAAGCTGCCGAAGGACATCCTATGCTTTGCGCCCGAAGGAGTAAAGGATAAGAAGTACCGTGGATTTCATGATACAAACTCTCATCATATCAATGATTGCCGAGTGTTCGAGTAAAGATTCAAGGCTATTCAAGATGGACACTTAAGATTTGATGGCAAGATGAAAGTAGACAAGAACCCGTTCCTCGTAACATGGTCTCTTTCTCCATAGGTATGGTTGATGCCGGTGAGTCCAAGGAAAAGGGAAAGATGAAGGTTCCGACATCCGAAAGAGCCAAGGAGAGTGGTTCTCGTTGACCCTAATCGGCAAGTTACCAAGGAGGAAGTGCAACAAGCGCAGCTTCAAAAATAGCCGAACAGTAGAAGGGTCAGCTTCGATGCAGCTAAGGGAAATTGCCGAATACACGCCGAGCCGAAGCGCGAGTTACAAAGACGACACTTGTTGAATAAGTGGCAAAGTGGGAAAAGAAGATGGAATATGATGAGGAACAAAGCAAGTACATTGAAGAGGAGCGCAGTTCATGGCGAACGTCGAGATATGAAGCGAGAGGTGCGCCGAGAGAGAACAAGAAGAATACAGGAGAGAACAAGAGCAATCTCATTGAACTGTTCCTTCTTCGACACGTTGGAATGAAGGCTTGAAGTTGCCTCGCCAGAACAATTGCCCCGAATGCGTGATCAATATTCGAGTACAGTAATCTCGAGTCAACCGTCGTCCCGTTCATGATAGACTTGGGATGAAAGTTCCGGAGAACGATCGGCGCTTAAAAATAAACAGCTTTGATGAACATCGGAGGAAGAGATTTGCGAGATCAAGCTTGGGCTCACAGCAGTGTCCATAATGCGAGAAGAGAGCTCCTATAGGTGGCAAAGAGGACAAAGTGGTGCCCTCCGGTCTCATGCGGAAAAGTCGAAGAGAAGAGTTCAGCGTTTGAGAAATCAAGAGCCGAAACAGAAATAGCCGAAAAGAAGCCGGTGGCGCGTCCTAAGAAAAAGGATGATGGACAAGGGCCCTTCGGCCGATACTAACATGGTGTTCTTCATTCCATTAGAGTTTAAAGCTCCCGAAGACCAAGAAGTGCAAGATGAGGTATATTCAGATTTTGATGAAACCGAATGCCGAGACCTCGATGGCTCAACTTGTGTTGACTCGGCAAGCAATCTTTGACAAGCCGCTTAAAAACCGTCATCTCGAAGCCATTATACCCGAAGGGATATGTCAATGGCAAACCTTTAACCAAGATGCTTGTTGATGGAGGGGCTGCTATCAATATTATGCCCTATGCTACTTTCGAAAGCTTGGTATGACAAGTGAAGATTTGCCGCATCGACATGATCCTTAGAGATTTTGCTCGGCAATGCTTCGATACTCGTGGAGCAAGACATGTGGAACCGATGATTGGATCCAAAACTTTGATCACTACCTTCTTTGTCATTGATGGCAAGGGGGCATATAGCATGCTTCTTGGAAGAGATTGGATCCATGCTAATTGCCGTATACCCTCAACTATGCATCAAATCCTTATTCAAAGGGGGTAGGAGATGATGTAGAAGTTGTTCAGCCGATGATTCAGGTGAGTGTTGCCACTTCCGAGCCTCGCTTATTGGGAGTATGATGGACTAGACTGCCTTTCGGGTAAGATATGGAAGGAAGGTCCTGTCAATGTGTTCGACAGAGATCAACAAACCGATCCAAGCAATGGCTCGACAAGAACTTCTAATGGGCAATCCAATCGATGGCAACAAAGGCAACCGGGTCGTGGGTTTCATGTCGGCCGACAAGTTAGAGGAAATCAATGTTGGTGATAGCACAAAGTCAAGGCCGATGTATATCGCTGCAAATTTAGACCCGAGAATATAAATTGAAGTTAATAGAGTTGCTAAAGGAGTTCAAAGACTGTTTTGCTTGGGATTACACAGAGATGCCTGGGTTGGATCGATCAATTGTTGAGCATAAGCTGCCTATAAAACCTGGATTTCGTCCTTTCAAACAACCTCCACGGAAAATCTATAAAGAGGAAGTATTGGCCGATGTAAAGAAAGAGATTGAGAGATTAATTGAGGCAAACTTTATTCGGCCATGCAGGTATGCAGAATGGATTTCAAATATAGTACCTGTCTACAAAAAGAATGGAAAGATGAGAGTATGCATAGATTTCAGAGATCTCAACAAAGCTACTCCCATGGATGGTTACCCGATGCCAATTGCCGAGTTACTAGTGGATGCAGCAGCAGGGTATGAAGTCATCGGCTTTATGGATGGCAATGCAAGGCTACAATCAGATTTTCATGGCAGCTTGAAGATATTGCAAAGACGCATTCGATGTCCCGGCCACATTGGGTTATTTGAATGGATAGTAATGACATTTGGATTGAAGAATGCCGGTGCAACTTATCGAGAGCCATGAATTATATCTTTCACGAGTTGATCGGCAAAATTGTAGAAATTTATATTGATGATGTGGTAGTCAAATCCAGAGACCATGAAGGACATTTAGCCGATTTGAGGAAGACTCTGGAGTGCACAAGGAGACATGGCTTAAAGATGAATCCAAACAAGTGTGCTTTTGGAGTCTCGGCTGGTGAGTTCTTAGGGTTCTTGATCCACAAAGGAGGGATAGAAGTTGGGAAAAAGAGCATGGAAGCAATAGACAAAGTTGTGCCCCCAACTAACCTTACAGAGTTGCAATCATTGCTGGGCAAGGTCAATTTCATGAGAAGATTCATATCCAATTTATCGAAAGAGTATTGCCTTTCTCTCCATTGTTGAAGCTCAAGAAAGATCGAAATTTGTCTCGGGGTGACATACAAAAAAAGGCTTTTGATGAGATCAAGCAATATATGAAGGCACCACCAAGCTGTTGGTACCTCCACAACTTGAAAAGCCTTTCAAGTCTGTGGCGGCCGATAGCCTAACAATAGGATCGGCCCTTATGCAAGAGTTTGATGGAAAAGAGAGAGTAATAGCTTACCTTAGCCGAAAACTGTTAGATCCCGAAACAAGGTATTCGGCTATAGAAAAGCTCGTTTGTGTGTTTATTACTCATGCACCAAATTTCGGCACTATTTGTTAGATGCCGAATGTGTGGTGATATCTAGCTTTGATGTAATTAAACACATGTTGTCAATGCCGATTTTGAGTGGGAGAATCGGCAAATGGGTATTAGCACTGTCGGAGTTTAATTTAAAGTATGAGTCGGCAAAAGCAAAGGAAAGGACAGTAATTGCCGATTTTATTACTCAACATCGTGATTTATCTCGTTGATATGGTTAACATTGCCCCATGGGCATTATTTTTTGATGGATCATCATGTGATAAAGGTGGTGGTGCTGGTATCCTTTTGATATCCCCACGTGGAAATACATTTGAATTTGCTTTTTCAATTGAATATCCTGTCACTAACAATCAAGCAGAGTATGAGGCTTTGCTTAGAGGGCTTCGGCTGTTAATAGAGGTGAAGGCAAGTGTTGCTATTGAAGTGTTTGGTGACTCGAATTGGTGATCAATCAGCTTGACAGACAATATGAATGCAAAAATGATGTACCGCAAGGGTACCATGAACAATGTAGGGAACTTCGAAAGCTTTTCGCAGTTACTTTGCATCATATACCCGAGAGCACAATGGAAAAGCAAATAAATTAGCTCAAGCGGCCTCTCGGATATCGGGAAAATCATGAAGTCTATACAAACAGAAGAAGGTGCTTTCAATGGTGATCGATAAAAGATGACTGGAGAAGTGATATTATCAGTTATCTGAAAGACCCATCTCAAAAAGTTTCCCGAAGGCTCAGGTATAAGGCCCTTAAATTCGTACTTCTTGATGATCAGTTGTACCACAAGTCTATAGATGGAGTGTTGCTCAAGTGCTTGAGCCAAGAAGAGGCTAAGAAGATTATGTTTGAAGTCCATGAAGGAGCTTGTGGTGCACATCAGTCGGCCTACCGAATGAAATGGATAATAAGGAGGACAGGGTACTTTTGGCCAACTATGTTGGAGGATTGCTTTGAATATTACAAAGGGTGTCGAGATTGTCAGATATTTGGTAATGTTCAAAGAGCACCTGTATCTGCTCTGAATCCAATAATTAAACCTTGGCCGTTCAGAGGATGGGGTATAGATTTAATTGGACAGATCAATCCTCCATCTAGCAAAGGACACAAATTTGTGTTGCTGGCAACAGATTATTTCACCAAGTGGGTTGAAGCTATCCCTTTGAAAAAGGTCACATCAGAGAATATGATCAGTTTTGTCAAGGAGCATATAATTCATAGGTTTGGGATTCCACAGACCATTACAACTGATCAGGGAACTCAGTTCACTTCTTCAGAGTTTTGTGACTTTGCCGAAAGCATGGGGATAAGGTTATATAATTCTTCTCCTTATTATGCGCAAGCCAATGGCCAAGCAGAGGCGTCAAATAAGATCATGATCAAGATTATTCAGAAGAAAATCGATGAGAAGCCAAGGAGATGGCACTTGGTCCTTAATGAAGCATTGTGGGCTTACCGAATGGCTTGCCATGGATCCACACAAGCATCTCCATATGAATTGGTTTATGGACATAATGCTATAATGCCTTGGGAGTTGCAATCGGGATCAAGGAGAGTTGAGTTACAAAAGGACCTAACAAAAAAGATTATAAGGATCTCGATGATGGATGAGTTAGAAGATTTGCATTTGATTCGTCTTAAGGCCTTGGAGAACATTGAGAAGAATAAAATACGTGTTGCCAAGTACTACAACAAGAGAGTTAAAATTAAGCAATTTGCAGAAGGAGAATTGGTTTGGAAAACAATATTGCCAATTGGTACCAAGGACAGAACATTCGGCAAGTGGTCTCCGAATTGGGAGGGACCTTTTCGGGTTCTCAGTTGTGCGCCTGGCAATGCGTATATATTGAAGACGCTGTTTGGAGAAGAGCTTACTAGAGCCATCAATGGCGATACCTTAAGAAGTTTTATCCAAGTATCGAAGTTGGATCTTAACTATGGCTCGATATGGATGTGGCATAGCCGATTGAATAAACCTTCGAGCAAAGAAAAGAAGATGGAGAGAAATAGCCGGTATTATTGTATCGCCTCTAGTACAAAAATAGCCGATATCGTGTGTATCGTCTTTCGAACAAAAATAGCCGATACAGTTGTATCGCCTTTAGCCGATTTTTTTTTAAAAAAAAAATTAAAGTGAATAGTTTGATCTTATCTCTCAACTGATAGGTTTATCGGGAGAAGATAAAGAGAATTGAAGTGCTACGCTACAAACCGTCAAGTCGTGGAATAGTGCCAAGATCTAATCGGTTGAAGTGACGTCATGCGTTCGAGAAGATTTCATTCGGAGGAGTGTTGCGGTTAAGTTCTAGCTAAGGAAAAATTTGCAAGAAGCAAATGTGACAGACGAAACATCATCACAGACAAGCAAGAACAAGAAGGAGACCAACATTCTTCATTAAGATTTTATTTACAACCCGCGCCAATCCTAATACAAGCTACTCCTCTTCTTCATTGAAGAGCTTGTTGAGGACGGACTCCGGGTTGGTGGCGTTGGCCATGGCGTCGCGTGGGCGTCGTACCCCCGCCCGAGGCCCTCGATGTCGTCGACCTCGTGAGGAAGCCCGCCGCGGAAGCCGGTCGGCATCGGAGCGTAGTCGTCCCCGGTCCAGGACGACATTCCCGCCAGGCCTAGGGAGGTGCCGAGACGCACGCCATGAAGGGCAACTTGGTCGACCTGGCCAGGGATCGCCTCAAGACGATCTGCCAGGGTCGCCCCCTGGGCATTCACGTGATTGGCCGCCGCCGTCGCCGCCACCTTCAGGCGATCCAGCTCCGCGGTGAGGTCTGCAAAGGAACATAAGATCGATCAGTGAGCAGATGAATCGGGAAGAACGGAAAATCGAAAACATTTGTTGAAGAGCAAATACTGGTGACGGCCTCGCTCAGCTGCCGGCAGTTGTCCTCCAACTCCAGCTGAGCGATCCCAAACTTCTTGGTCTCTTCACCAAGAAGCTCCATCGCCTCGTCCCGCTCGCGGCGGTATGCGGCTGCGTCATAGCGGCTGTACGCCGGGATTTCCTCATCGTTCCTGTCCCAGATAGGACGGTACGAGGAGGAGGACCCCGACGAGGCCGAAGCGGAGGCCGGTGCCGGAGCAGGAGCAGGAGCCGGGGCTGGAGCCGGAACCGGCGCGGGGGCAGGAGCGTCAAACGCTGCGGCCGGCGCCAGGAAGCGCCATTGGCCAGTGCTGATCCTCGCCGTCCTACAAACAAGGTGCAATCAAGATCGGCTAAACAAGAAAGAAACTGCAAATAAGATAGGGAGGTTATCTCTTACTGCAGACGGCGACCACCACGGCTGCTTCCTCCGCGTCCGCCGCAGAGCAGGAGCGGAGGCGGAAGAAGGAGTGTGGGTGCCGGCCCGGGCGACCCGCCTCCGGACGTTGGCGATGTAGTCGCCGGTGTTCCCGACGGCCCTGAAACAGATCGAGAAGATGAACAACCGCAAGGGGGCAAAGACCCAAATCGGGTGAAGATTATCAACTAGCGCAACTCAAGAGATTGAAGATCTCACCGCCGGCGCCGGTTCCGCTTCCTCCGCCTCGTCCCGAGCGGACGCTTGTTGCGATCGCCGCCGCCGCCATTGGTGGTGGTTGGGGCTTTTTGAGGCTTGAAGGCGAGAGGAAGTGGAAGAGATTGAGGAAGATGGCAACCGCTTGTGCTTGATGTGATGATGGTGGGAGCCGACCGGCCCTATTTATGAACGTGGGAGCCGTGGCGAGATCGCGGAAAGCCAAGCGGCAGATACGGTTTCCACACTTGTGGGCCGATGTTGAGTTGGGCCGAGCCCATCACCGCCGGCGATTCGCTTACCATACGCTCGGTCGGCTAAATAGCCGATGAGAACTATTCGGCTAAAAATGGCACTTGAGGCAAAGAATAAGCTTACGTTCGGGCCGATATACACATCTATGAGTGCAAATAATTGGAAGAGCCGAATAGCAACAAGGAGAGAAGAAAGAGAAAATGAAGATTATCTACTTTTCAAGAGAAAAGAAATTGTTTTTAAGTATGACAGGGGTCAAGCCTAAGTGTCTACATCTTCAAATACAAGCCAGCATCTATACATTTAGGAAAGAATTGATAACAAGAGAGCATCAATCTTGATTCGGTTGGCTTCATCAAGAGCTTTTTGGTCCTCTTCTTCGAATCTTGGATGTTGGACAATTTGCTTTTGATTTGCCGCGTCTCCTTGATAACCGATTGTATTTTGGATTTAGCCGAATCAAGAGATGGCAGATTTGCGAGCTTAGTTTCATGAGACCGAATGTTGGCATTCGGTTGAGCCAATTGAGCTTCAAGTTTGGTTTTTTCTTCTCTCATGACCTCGCAGCTCGGTTCTAAGGTGCTCAAGAGGTGCTCATCGACTTGATGCCGAGTAGAGCTCCTTGGCCTGCTGTTCCTTGGCCACCTTTCTTTTTTCCAGATCAACTTTGGTGGACATATTCTTGTGTGCTCTCTTGATAGCAAGAAAATGATCATCAAGGTGTGATAAAGCATCTATGGCGGCCTTGAGATTAGAGGGAAGCTCTTGATCAATGAGCTCGCTATTTCCCTTATTTTGTCTCGAATCTTGGGCCAAAGCAACGATGTCCTTTTCGAAATGAGATTATATCCTTTAGCTTGGCTTGACTTTCGACGATAATTGCTGGTTGGAAGAAACTTCATCATCTTTATCCCCAAAGATACTCTTCAAATTAAGGGAAAAACTGGCTTGAGGGTGAGCAAAAGTCCTGTTGGTGAACAAGGAAGGTAGTTTAGCCAAATGATTCGGTCCGAATAAAATAGCCGAGTGGAATAAGAATAATACCTCTTCGGCAATTACTTGATCAATTGCCTCCCGAGTAACATCAATATGTTGAGTGGTTGATACCACAAATCACTTCAGGATTGACAATATCATGGCTTGGTACATCCCGAATTGTCGAGTTGTTGAAACTTGAAGTTCTTGGAGAAGGGGTCCTCCTTGTTCATTTGACCGATGAAGAGGGATGTTTGTTGCCGTTTCGTTTGTTCATCACTGATGAGAGGAAAATTCTTCTGCTCGCTCCTTGTTCACCTCGCTTGGTCATCTACCCGGTGCTTGCTACCGGTAGGCTCATTAGCGTTTACTTGACCAAGAGAGGCTTCAGGAGAGTTTTCCAAGGTCACTACCCCGTCGACTTTGAGGGTTGGCCTCGTACTGTTGAAAGAAAGTGATGAGTGCAAACACATTTGCAGAGGACAATAAGGGGTCAAAAGCATTCATACCTGAGAGAGTGGCTTGGCTTTCTTTGATCTTGATTTCTTGGGAATTGCGTTGTCCTTGATAGGGGAAGAAGGAGTTTTTCTTTTGAGGTCCTTCAGAGCACCGTGTCATCGCAGGTATCTTGTTGAATGCCGTCGACTTGAGCATCATGCCCCAGAGCAGCAACGGGCCGGGTTGCCGCATCGAACCTCGGAGGACTTGGAGGAGCAAGAACTGTCCTGTTCAAAAGAGATGTTTAGAAACAAACGAGACATAAAGTAAAAGGTAGTCATAAGCATGTACCTCATCATCGAGGAGAATGAGGGCATTAAGACTTGGCATAAAGGGTGGATTTGTGCTCGAATATGTGAGAATGCCATTCCCGCCACCAGAGGTTGAATGAAGGATGAGCGGCTTCAATTATCACCGAGAGGGTTGGGTTCATATATTGGAAGCTTGCATCCAAGATTGAAAACTTTATTGGCCTCGGTGATATTCAGCAAAGACTCCCGGGTCCGATGATGCTTGAAAAATATGGCCTTGGGGGCAATTGACCGAGTCCAAACCGCCCGGCAACCATGTTTGGATTATAAAATTCATAAGTTGAGCTTATCAACCGACCATGGTGAAATTCTCGGCGCAGAGCACGGCTTGATGAAAGAATTGAAAATGTCCCCTGGAATCATCATCTATGCAGCCCAACTCATAGCTGAATCTGCAGGGGAGAGTTAAATTTTCATTCTCCCTGTAGGGAAACCAGATCATGTGGTTGAATCCCTTGTAGAAGATCTTGAAAAGATGGCCCAGATCTAAGTCAATAATGATTGAAGATGCAGCCTCTCCATATGTCTGACAAGATTTGTATCTGGGGTCTTCACCTTCAACATAATTGATTGAAGGAAAGTTCAGATTATGGAGATCTACAGAGACAATCTGATGCATATATAGTTGCAACCACATCTAGAGAAGCCACCATGGTCCATTGACACAGGAGATTTCGCCATGATTCCTCATCTGGACAGTAATCTGGTGCATCATGTGGTAGAAAGCTCCCGGCAGATATTTGCCCAAAGGAATCACCTTGCCTCGTAGCCAATTCTTCACCATCACTATGTGATTCGAGTGGGCTCATTGGACTTGCCACGTAAAATGAATCTCGCATAACCACATGTTCATGAATGCCCTATACTCTTTATCGCACACGGGCCGCTTGAAGCATAAGTCTGGACATACTTGGCCCAGCCTCCTCCTGATTTAACTGCCTTCTGTGAGCTGGTGCTTTTGTATTTGAATGGGTATGTTGGCTTGGTGGTGTTTAAACCAGTCATCATAAAGATGTCTGAGAGAGTGATCGACATTGGGCCATGACCGAAGATGAACGCATTGATGGCGTTAGACCGTAAGTGGGAAGCGCCTATCGAGGGAGTCATTCCTAGGCATTTCGGCTAAAGAAAGCTCCAAACAAAGGCTGAATATCTTGAGATTCCCAAAAATCACCGCTCTGGACCGCATCCTACGGTACCAATCACGCCATCCCGTGATTGAAGGAAGGGGCCATGTTTTGAAAGTGTTCGGCCATCTCGTTTGGGGGAGAAATCCTAGACTTAAAGGGGATCCTCGTGGTTTCCTTTTCGATAAATTCCTTGGATTGGGGTCTCCCGCGGACCAAGAAAAAATGATCCAGGACACGCAAGATTGGAGATCAAGATCTCATTCTTCATTTCCTTTAAGAAGAAATTAAAGCGAATGGATCAAAAGGTGCATCTGGAAATTGATTCAGAAAGAATTGCCGAATAGGTAAAGCAAGTAGGGTTACCTCTAGAAGCTCTTCTTGAGTTCCTGTTGCCATAATGGAGCTGGTTGAAGTCTCCGCCGCCATTGAAGACAGTAGCGAACGCAGATCTCAAAATGGCGGCTGCAGCGTTGGCGGTGATGACCTAGGCGAAAGGCTGATACAATCAATTTCGAAATAAAATCCTTTTATCTCGAAATTGAGGGGGCATGTGTTAACACCAGAATTTGGTCGAATATGACAAAGGGCCCGCAAGGAGCGAGAGAGCACTTCGGCAAGTGCGTATGCGGTCGGCTAATTTCCATGTGTTCGGCAAATGATCAAGCGGTCGGTAACGGCTTTATTTGAAGGCGAAAGAAGGAAAGATGAAGCTGGCCAGAAAAGGAAGGAGTCGTGATAATCAAGGACTCCGATTATGGATAGAATTAGCGTGTCTGGACTTTCCAATTTTGTTTAAATAGTTCGTAAGTGCTTAGGACTCATGTTCTCCGGGTATAAATATAAACCCTCAACCATTGTAATAAGGGTTCACAACCAAATCAATACAACCGGCTACATGCCACCCTTCGAGTCCTTTAGTCGTGTCGTCGAGTTCTTCGAGAGGGCCAATCGATCCGTCGACCTCCGTAAGTCCCGGCAACCTTGTTATCATGTCTAGTATCATGCGGTGGATTTAGATGTGATGCAAGTAGTCTTGTTTGTCTCGACGGGATGGCCGTGCGGCAGGCGTCTGCTTGACAACAGGAAGTCTTTGCTTGTGCTTTGCTTATCTCGACTAGATGGCCGTGCGGCAGGCGTCCGCTTGATAGCTTAGTGTAAGCGAGATAGTTATCGGCTCTTTTAGATTTGGCATGATCTAATAGATTCATTAAGTTATCACGTGTTGCTTGCTTTATTTAATGATTAATTATTTGCAACACTCTTTTGCCCAATCTAGATTGATGCTCTTTTCGGCTTGTTGATCGTTCCTTTCATGCTTATCAATATCGAGTAGATCAAGCTCATATAGCCGAATTAGATCAATCTAGGTTGTCACGTGTTGCGGGTTCATTCACGTTAGATGTAGATAAGCCTTGACAGGACCGGGTATCGTGCGGCGATGCAGTCTTTGGGTTACTCTAGAGCTAGTCATCCTGTGGACTAGAGATCGGTTTAATCTGATAGGCTCCTTTTACATGTTACTTGTTTGTTCCTTCTTCATGGACCCCGATTCGGCAATCTTGCCGATACGGTTATGCTTATACATGTAGCGAGTATCTATAGATCTGTTAGATAATTATGTGCTTTTAGCTCTTTATTGCTAGATTGTATCATGCGGTGGATTGATCTAGTAGCAAGGAGTGGTGTAAATTCATAGTGAGTGGTATCATGCGGTGGATTAGCTTGCTTGGGTTTATGCTCGACGGGTTTATGAAGGCTAGACGTGCGGCGAGACTAGTTGGAGTAGCCTATGCATGTGTTGTTTAGTAGATTTATATTTATAAGTTACTTATTCTTAATTTTTAGTGCTTGATGATGCTTTAAACATGAGATGTAGTTTGATATGCTTTAATGATTTAATCTTGTTCAAACATGTCTTCGTTTATCGTATTCGGCTAGTTTGTTCTTTTACATCGCTTATGTTACTTTAGCCGAATGAACCGCATCCCGTTGGCGATAGCTTCCATAGCTATGTGTCGTCGTAAGTGGCTTCAGGGGCCGTAAAGATGGAACCGTCTCGTCTCACCCAAAGACGTTCCAGCTTATGATCTTATCGTTTTATCCCTTGTCGATTTTCAGGTCAAATCGACTGGCACGCTACCGGATTCAGACGCCCGGGCATCCGATTGAAGCTAGGCTTTCCGGCTTGCTGTGTGTGAGACGCAGGGTGGTCAGCACATGCTGACCATTGTGTTGTTTGTAGCAGAGATGAGGGATCGCCACCTGGCACAGTTCCAGTGCCTGCGGGAGACCTGCGCCTACCTCCAGAAGAAGATTGATCGGATGACTGAGCACATCAAGCCGGTTCTCCGTGCTGTCTTCCCGGAGGAGGTGCACCCGGCGGACCCGGCTGGCGAAGCCACGCTGGTTGCGGACCAGTGCCAGAGGCTATGGCCGGTGCTGCAGGACCTCGTCGCTCGGGTTGGCTCATATGCAGTGTCCACAGCGCTGGCGGTGGTCCGCTCAAGGGTGGAGGCGGTCGATCCGGCCACCGTCGCGCTTGGGATCGCGCCGGAGCTCACCGACGCTGCTGCCGAAGACCTCCGCACCACCTTCATCCCTGTTGCTGAGCAGCTGGTCGGTGACATGACGCTTATCGAGGACCCTGCAGAGGAGGATGGTGGTCAGTAGGGCCCCTTGTTTTAAACATGTTATTTAAAACTTGTATATAAGTGGTGCTGAGCACGGGGTGCTCGAAACAAAACTTAAGGCCGTGTTTAAGATGCAGATGATGTAGGCATACTTAAGCGGGTGATAAGTATTTTGCCATTTTTAGTTATATCGTTATACATAACTCGGTGCATAACGTTTTTAGAAAATTATGTCAACAAATAAGTTTTGCGTCCACTCTTGAAGCGATTAGTGAACAGCGCGGTACGCCAGGATCACTAGGTACGATCCTAAGTACCTATTAGAGGGTGCCTGCCGGATCTCCTAGTGCCGTGTAGCGTGGAGCTGTAGCACATCGACAGAGGACCGAGACGCAGGACCTTTTCGAATCGTTCTCGGCGAGTAAAACGCAAAGTTTAGATGTGACTTATGCAGGGCGCATGTATGCAAGGTGGTGCAAAATTTTAGAGTAAGAACTTGCGACAGGATGAAGAAGAGACAACAAAAGGGAAACTTTTGTTAATAGAGGAGAAAATCATAAGTACAAGGTACATATCTTTATGGGTAAAAGCGTATGAGCATCTCTATGTGCCAAGAGTTTGGCTCTTCGACCCCATCTAGTGTCTCCAACTGGTACGATGTCGGGCGTGTGATGGCCTTGACCTTGTACGGTCCTTCCCACCTTGGTGATAATTTGTGGAGGCCATCCGTGTTCTGGATACGACGGAGCACAAGATTGCCGACCACGAACAAACGTCCTCGGACGTTGCGATTGTAGTAGCGACGTACCGTGGCTAAGTACTTCTTAGTCCGAGCACATGACTCAAGGACCTGCTCTTCCTTAGCAATGATATCCACCTCTCTGGCTTCATCGGAGGTGTTTTCGTTGTGGTATGCTACCCGTGGTGATTGGAAAGCGACCTCGGCTGGTGTGACAGCCTCTGAGCCATACACCATAAAGTATGGTGAGACTCCGGTGTTGCGGCTGGTCTGCGTACGAAGTCCCCAGACCACGGCAGATAACTCATTGAGCCACCGGCCAGGTTTGAGCTTGGTGTCAACCTGGAAGACTCATTTCTTGAGTGCGTCGAGGATCATTCCATTAGCACGTTCAACTTGTCCGTTAGCTCGTGGGTGAGCGATGGAGATGTATTTGACCTTGATTAGGCTATCATCACAATAATTGAAGAACGCATCGCTCGTGAATTGTGAGCCTAGATCAGTGATTATGGTGTTCGGGACACCAAATCTATGGACGGCCTCGTCGAGGAACTGGACTGCCTTCTCGGCTGTGGCTTTTTTGACTGGTTTGTATTCGATCCATTTGGAGAATTTGTCAATAAGCACGAAGATGTTTGTATGGCCACCAGGAGCTGGTTTAAAAGGGCCAATCATGTCCAGTCCCCAGCATGAGAAGGGCCAAGCAGCTGGGATTGTTTGTAAATCATGTGCTGGGACATGAATCTGCTTGGCAAACATTTGGCAGTTAACGCACCGCCGCACGTAGTCTTCAGCATCAGTAACGGCCGTAGGCCAGTAGAATCCTGCCCGGTAGGCTTTGCCGACCAGCCTCCGGGATGCTGCATGGTTGCCGCAAGTGCCCGCATGGATGTCTTTGAGGAGCTCTATCCCTGCTTTCCGAGTAATACACTTCTGGAATATGATGGACTTGGGTGCCTTGCGCATCAACTCGCCATTGACCATAGCGTAGGCCTTGGCTCTGTGGACCAGCTGTTGGGCAGCAAGTTTGTCCTCCGGGACGAGATGGTCATTCAGGTATCTGATAAAGGGCTCTCTCCAGTCTTCCTGGAGAGGCGTCGCCTGGTCGGCTGACTCCGTACCCTCATCATCTGCCTGCCGGCTGAGGAGACCATCGTCGTCCTCAACATTGGCGTTACTGAGCAGTGTGGTTAGGTAGCTGACCACCGAAGTGGGTTCTGGTGTATGTACTACCTGATCGGGGATTGAAGGTTTGATTAAGTCTTGAACAAAAACACCAGGAGGTAATTTGGCACGGGATGAGCCCAGCTTGGACAACTCGTTGGCTCCTACGTTCTTTTCGCGGCGCACGTGGATGAATTCCACACCATAATACTTGTTCCCAAGTTTGCGAATTTGGGCAACGTAGGCGTCCATCTTTTCGTGGACTGTGTCCCAGTCTTTGTTGACCTGCTTGATGACCAAGGCAGAGTCCCTGTAGACCATGAGTCTTTTGATGCCTAGTTCAACGGCGATACGAAGGCCGTGTAGGGCCGCTTCGTACCCGGCTACGTTGTTGGATGCTTTGAAGTGGATACACAAGACGTACTTTATCGTGTCCTTGGAAGGAGAAATAAAGTAGACACTAGCCCCAGCACCATCGATGTTTAGGGAGCCGTCAAAGTACATCGTCCAGTACTCGGTGTTTGAAGCGGCGAGGGGTAAGCTGATGTCCGTCCACTCCACAATGAAATCAGGCAAGGCCTGTGACTTCACCGTTCGTCGGGCATGAAACTGGAGGGTGTACTCAGACAGTTCTAGCGCATATTTCATGATCTGACCACTGGCGTCTCGGTTGCAAAGAATATCGCCGAGTGGTACGTCAGTAACGACTGTGATTTTGAAAGCTTGAAAGTAATGGAGCAACTTGCGTTTGGTGATCAGGAGTGCGTACAAGAGCTTTTGTACTTGGTTGTACCACTGCTTGGACTCGCTGAGCACTTCGCTTATGTAATATATGGGGCGCTGGACTCCATAGACGTGTCCTTCCTCTTCACGCTCGACTACTAACACAGTGCTGACCACGTTGGTTGTCGCAGCTATGTACAGGAGCAACTCCTCGTCCTGCCTTGGGACTGTTAGGAGTGAGGGGGAGGTGAGGTAAGCTTTGAGCTATTTAAAGGCCTGGTCAGCTTCCTCTGTCCATTCGAACTTTTCTTTTGCCTTGAGTAATTTGAAAAAGGGGAGTCCTTTTTCACCCATTTGGGAGATGTATCTGCTCAGGGCGGCTAAGCAGCCAGTGAGTTTTTGGATGTCCTTGACGCACCGGGGTGGTCATAATTTCAGGACGTCGGCTATCTTCTTGGGATTGGGCTTGATGCCTTCCTGGCTGACCAGGTGGCCGAGCAAGATACCCGACGGTACTGCAAAAATGCACTTGTTTGGGTTGAGTTTCCACTGGAACTCATTGAGTTTCTTGAAGGTGCGCTCGAGGCTTGTGATCAGGGCATCCGCCATTCTTGATTTTATTACCACGTCATCTACATAGGCCTCTACGAGATCGTCTGCGATCTCCTTCTCGAGGCAGGACTGGATGGCCCGTTGGTACGTAGCTCCAGCGTTTTTGAGACCGAAAGCCATGGTCGTGTAACAAAAAGCACCGAAGGGGGTAATGAAAGTGGTTTTTTCTTGGTCCTCCTTTTTGAGGGCTATCTGGTGATACCCGGAGTAATAGTCAAGAAACGAGAGCAACTCGCAGCCGGCGGTAGAGTCTACGACCTCGTCGATTCGAGGGAGATTGAATGCCTGCATGGGGCAGTGTTTGTTGAGATCTGTATAATCAACGCACATCCTCCACTCTTTATTCTTCTTTTGAACAAGCATCGGATTGGCTAACCAATCCGGGTGGTACACTTCTTTGATAAAGCCAGCTGCTAAAAGCTTGGCTACTTCTATCCTAATAAGCTCCTTGCGGTCGCGGGCGAACCGACGCATCTTCTGTCTGACTGGTTTGGCAGTCGTCTTGACGTTGAGGTAGTGCTCGGCCTTTTCCCTGGGAACACCAGACATATCGGAGGGTTTCCACGTGAATATGCTGATGTTGTCCCGAAGGAACTGGACGAGCGCGTCTTCCTATTTGGGGTCCAGCTCAGCTCCGACCTTGGTGACCTTGGAAGGGTTGTCATCGGAGAGGCTGACCGTCTTCGCGCTCTTCACCTTGTTGGATGGGCGCCGACCAGTTCCAACAGGTGCCTCGAGCTCGGCGGGTGGTAAGCTATCGACACCCAGGCTGGTGTGCTATAGAGCATGTTGCAGGTCTTGGAATTCTGCCGCGGCGTAGGCGGCAGTCTTGCACTCTCGAGCCATGAAGACGTTGCCACGTAGGGATAGGGTTCCCTGCTCGGTGGGCATCTTCAACACCAGGTGGCCATAGTGGGGGACAGCCATGAACTTGGCAATGCCAGGGCGGCCCAAGATGGCGTGGTAGGTCCCCTCAAAGTCGGCCACGATGAAGGTGATGTGCTCAGTACGAAAGTGCTGCTTGGTACCAAACTGCACGTCGAGGGTGATCTGCCCGAGTGGGTAAGAAGGCTTTCCAGGCATGATGCCCCAGAAAGGTGTGTCGTACGGCTGCGCTTTTCCAAATGGGATGCGGAGTGCCTTGAAAGCTGGGTAGAACAGGATGTTCAGAGCACTGCCGCCGTCGACGAGCACCTTCTCGAAGCGGATGTTGGCTATCACCGGATCGAGGACCGGGGAAAGCATCCGGCGTTCCGGGATGCGTGCCCACATATCTTTGCGACCGAAAGATATGGGCTGCTCGACCCACGCCGGAACCTTGACATCAGCCACGAGGCCATCGGGTTCTTGCATCGCGATGATAGCACGAGTCAGCAACTTTCTGTCGCGACTGGTCTCAAGCCCAACCTTCCCGCCGAAGATTACGGCAGCGAAATTCCGCTCGGGTTCCTTGAACGCGTGACGAGGATTGACATCTTGCGTCTCTTCTTCTTCTTCTGCCTGGTCGGCGGGCTTGCTTTTGGCCTTGGGGTTGGGGCGCGGTCTTTTAGCGGCGAACTTGATAAGAGCGTCCGACAAGACTCGGCACTCGCCCATGGTGTGACCTTTGCAAGGATGCCGAGGACAGTCCTGGGCGAAGATTTTGTCAAGCACCTCATCTCCCGCTGGCTTCTATCCCTTAACCGCGTTGACGGTACTGTCATTGCGGTTTCGGTTGCGCTTGCCACCGCCGTAGTTGTCCTGGCCCCGACGTCTGAAATTGGGTTCTCCGTCGCGGGGACCAGGTCCATGGATGAAACGCTGGTTGTTGCGGTGGCCGTCTTGTCGACGTGGTGGTCGGTCGGCGTCGCTTTCATCGTCGGAATTATTATCCTGACGGTAGTTGCGGTTTGACGGGCCATCGCCGCCTTGGTTGAGGCCATTGTCTAGGAGCGAGTAGTCGTGCGCGATTCTGAGCAGTTCCTCCATGGTCTTCGGCTGCTTCAAGAGAAGAGCCTTTTGGAGGTCCCGACCACGTGGTTGGACCAAACCGTCGATGAATGCTTCGACGGCGGTCTCCTAAGAGATCTTAGGCATGCGATTCCATGCATCAGAAAAACGCTGAGTGAATCCTCGTAGTGACTCCTTTGGGTGAAGGCGGACCTGCTTTAGCACGTACTTGGTCCCCGGTTGGACGCAAGTAGACTTAAAGTGTTCAACGAAGATTTGGCGGAGCTGTGCCCAACTGTGAATTGATCCGGGTTATTGCCGGAGCAGCCAGGTGGTGACTGTGTTGCCAAGCATGACGGGGAGATAGTTTGCCATGACGTACTCGTCGCCTCCTGCTACTCAGACGGCAACCTCGTAGAGCATGATCCAATGTGCTGGATCTGCCTTGCCATCGTATGTCCGGATCTCCGAGGTACGGAAATTTTTGGGCCATATGATAGCCTTGAGCTCCTCGGAGAAGGGCGGGATGCCACCGATGTTTCTGCGTGCTCGGAGGCGCTCGTCAATCCATTCTCAGAGATCCCGGCGCTCGGGTTGGACTACTTCGTCCTCTTGTCGGCCCTGGTTGCCTCGTTGGCGGTTAGGGCGCCGACGACTGTTTTGAGGACGCTCGCGTCGTGGAGCCCTACCTGGTTGCTCGACACGATCGTCGTAATCCCCTCCATCTTCATAGGCATATCTGCCATTGTGGGATGAGTTGTCCCCTCCCCTTTCCATTCGTGGCTCTCGCCGATTCCGGTTCTGTCGAGAACGACGAGATCGGTAAGAGCTGGCCATCGAGCCCATGGAACGAAGGTCGTTCACCTGGTCCTCGACTGCTGCTAGGAACTCCTGGATCTCGTTGAGCCCAGGGGTCTCGGGGGGGAGCTGCGTCAACTTTTCCATGGCCACGACGATGTTTGCCGTGGGGGTCTCGTGGACCACTGGGTCGCCAGCACCGTCGAACTCGGAGTTGAGGTTGCGACGTCAGGGTCGGTGTCGTGGTCCGGCGCCCGCGTTGGGACGGCCCTGCTCGGCAATGCGCCGTCGGGCTCGACCGTTATTGCGATCTTCTCTTGCCTGCCGCTGGGCGTCCGTCTCGTTTGGAGCCGGAGGCTCGTCGTTGCTGACCATCAAGATCGTTGGCCCGAAACCGGGCGGGTACTTTGGGAAATCCAGCGCGCTGCTGGGTGTCTCCGTTCGGTGGTCGGGAGTGATCGGCGTGTCCTCGGTGATCGGATCTAGTTCCGTGTCGTTGAGGTAATCATCATCTGAGGAGAGGTAATCTGTGTAGCCGGGGGAATACTGCGCGAGCAGATCAGAGACGGTTGGAGAGGTCGGGTTGGTGTCCTGGGATGCATCCCCTAGCTCTCGAATCTCCACCATCCCGATCATGTGCGCGGGACTCCTTGGGACGGTATCCAGGATCAGGAGCGCATCGAACTGCTGTTGGATGTCCCTCATGTATGTCGACGCCGCATTGTTCAATCCGAAGGATAGAACAGTTGGATCATGCGGCGGAGTGGGTGGATGTGCTATGGATAACTTGTTCGGCGGAGCACGGCCTTCCTTGTACTGTCGAACAGGTGCTCGGCAGTTTTGCCGTGCGTTGATAAACTCGTTCAACCTGGGGAGAGGAGGAACAGTTGCTCTATGCTGGATCTGCTCAGTCGGAATCAGGTGGCCGTCCTGGTTGGGATCTAACCAACGAGGATTTCTAGCTGATCTGGGGGCAGCTGGTCGAGCGACAGGCTGATAACTATCGACGAGATCTGCGTTGTTGCGATGGACAGAACTTCGCCGACGTGGTCGGATGGGTGTGAAATCAGAAAAGTCTGGGCCCTTGCGGATCAACTCCTGCGTGGCCTCAACTAGTTCCGTGATCTCGGCCAACCTGCGACCCTACTGGTCAATGAGCTCGATTAGATCTGAGTTGTCGATCGGCTTCCTTTTGTAGCAAGAGAGCCGATCTACGAGTGCTCGGAGATCTGTTGTATCCGCCATTGCCAAGGGCAAGGGGGAATCCTGCGCGGCGGGTGCTGCGACCGGTGGTGAGGTGGTTGGCACTGTGGCCAGGTGAGCGGATGGTGCTGGGACCATCTGCGCGGTGGGCGGTGCTGGGACCGTTTGCCCTGTAGGCGGTGCTGAGACCGGCTCGGATGCTCCCGTGGAGGTGCGGGGCGCCGACATCTTGGTGGTCCAGGTGATCGATCCGAAGGTGAAGGCGCTGCTGGCCTCGAGATTCATGGAAGTGGGGAAGGAAACCATCTGGATCGCCTCGAGATCGAAAATGCCACCCCCTACCTGGCGCGCCACTATCGATTACGGATAACCGGCAGTCCACCACGGGGTATCCCATGGTGGTGAGTTTCGACAAGGGCACGTTAAGATCTGTGATCTGGACGTCGAGAAACAAGACAAACCAAGGACAACCAGGTTTACCTAGGTTCAGGCCGCTCGGAAGCGTAATACCCTATGTCCTGCTTCTCGTGTTATACTGTATGATCAAGTATCGAAGTACAATGAAGCGCTAAGCTCTCTAGATCTAGGATGCCAGAGAATAGCCTGCCTTCTAGGGGGGGTCCTTGGCCGCTTTATATAGCCGAGCAGCCAAGGGTACACGTGAGGTGGTCGGTTACATCAAGTCGTGCCCTAGGAGGACTCTATCTGACCTAACCGACTAAGTCTACTTGCGGGACAAGCATCCTTGTGCGCGATCCACCTCCTAGTCGGTTGCGGACCACGCCACCATCTTGTGATCCAGCCCACTAGCCTGGTCGGTAATGGGCCGGGTCTTGTCTGGTCTGTGCCGTCTTGCCGAGCAGCCCTGGAACTGTCTATGGTGGTATACCGGATTTATACCCCCCACAGAGGAGGAGCCTGTGCTCGGAACCACGCCGTGGGCGCAAAGGGCGCAGCGCCGGGTGGCTAGCAAGAAACCTGCGCCCCGGGCGACGCCATCGAAGTCGAAGAAGGCACCCAAGAGGAGAAGAACGGCACATATCGGCGGATCGTCATCGGAGGACTCAAGGGATAATATCCCTTTGAGTCAGTTATACAAGAAGGCCCGTGTCGAGTGGTCACCGAGCGTGACTCCACCGGCAGACAGCCCGACAGGGTCGCTGGGTGGAGGCGTGCCGGACCCTCTGATTCCAGTGAACTCGCCACGGCGCGAGCCCTCGCCGCCACCAGCGCAGCCGGATGAGGCAGGGGCGGCGGGTGAGCGTGACGAGGAGCAGAACCGGGTGTTGCCCCCAGACGAGCGGCCGTGATCACGGAGGCCGACCAGGATGTGCCTTTAGAAACGCCATCTGTCGGGGCGGGTGACGCAGTGCCGACCACGGTGGTCGGTGAGACCGTGGCTGTTGTGATAGTGGAGCAGGGCACCGAGGTGAGTGATGTGGTGGCGACGACGGTGGTCGGCGAGACCGTGGCCATGACGGCGGAGCAGATGGCCGAGTCGTCGGGACGCGAGGGAGAGAGCGGTCGCGGCCGTCGTCGTGGCCGCTTCCAGTCAACGTTCTCTGTTGCGGCAAGGTAACCATCGCGTTGTATCATTCTCTGGCCTTGTTCTTGGTTGAATGTAAAGCTTGACGCCTGTTGATCGAACGCAAGGAGGCGTAAGAGGCGGCGGCTGAGCCGACCGCAGCGGGAGTCGCCGCTGGAGAGGGAGCAAGTGCCGGGGCAGCTACTCAAGTAGGCGACCTTGGCGCAGTGGTGGCGTATACGCCGGCATTGGAGCCTCCTATGCGCCCTAGGACTGACGAGTCAGCGGCGATCCCGCAAGAGCCTGGGCAGGGATCAGGAGGTGGAGCCATCGGTGTAGCGATGGAGGAGGAAATTCCAGAGGATGCCATGTGCCAGATGGAGGGAACGGTAACCCGGCTGCTGCGCCAGGTTCAGGTAATCATCGGAGTAAAAGGTTGTTGTTGAAATAGCCGAACTAGGGAAGCTTGTGCTGATGGTATTGTCATGGCGAACAGAGTGTTGGCCGAGTGGCCGACCGGCGAAAGCAGTCACTGGAGCAGCTCAAAGACGCGGCGACAGAGAATGACCGGCTACGCAGAGTGCAAGGGCTGAACGCGCAGCTGACGGCTCGTGTGGCCGAGCAGGAGGAGACGACAGAGCACGTGAGGCAGCTGTTGCAGCAGAAGAAAGGTAAGCATTATCCTGGGTATGAAACGTTGTACTTTTATGCTTCTGCCGCTGTGATCGTGGCCTGTATGGCACGTAGGTGTGGAGGAGCGTGCCGAGCAGGAGGAGAAGAGGGTGGAGGAGATGCGGAAGAAAGGCGAGGAGCAGGTCGTCCGTCATGCGGAGCTGGAGAAAGATCTTGAAGGCAAGGGCCATTTTTTTATTTGATGACTGGCTTTGCCGTAGTCTGGGTGAGAGTTCACACTGCTTCTGATGTGCAGGGCACCTCCGTGAGTCGCAGGAACAGGTCCGTGCCCTGAGCGTGGATGCCCAGCGCATGCAAGAAGAGGTGGTGGAGCTCGTCGGGGGTATCGCTCCCATGCTGAACGTGTTGGCGGAAGAAGAAGCTGAAGATATCACGCCAGTGACTCCGCTCGGCACTGTGGTTGCTGCAGGCAAGGCGTCTTGGGCCCGTCTGCAGGAGTTCATTCGGGAGGGCACCGAGCATGTGGGGTCGCATGTAGTTGTTGTGGTGAGTTCCCACTGCCCGACCACCAACCTGGAGCTTTTGAAGTAGGGCCTGGCGCCGGACACCGATGTCAATGCTGCGGAGGAGCTCCGACGCGACTCGCTAGACACGTCCAAGGCGATGGTGAAGAACATCCGCATCGTGCCCTGAGTGGCAATTTTATAAACTTTGTCTTTTGGATGCTGAGGTTGTTGTAAGAACTTGCATGACGCGACGCACTGGCGGCGTCATAACTTTGTTACATTGTACGTCGTAATGACTCTCGTCTGTCGTTCGTGGTGTTTTATTTCAGTTCGTAATCTTGCTTGCGGCGTTAGGTGTAGATGGAGGGATTACAACGAAGTGGCGGAGGGGAACCGAGAGTGCCAGTAAATCAAGATAAAATAGTAACAATCTTTATTCGATCAACATGAATCGAGAATGTACAAGATGGATACATGTAACTCTTAGCACTGGGTTTCACGGGTAGAACTTCCGTAGCTAGTCGATGTGCCATGAATTTGGGACCTCTATCGGAGGGTCGTCTAAAGTGCATAGCCGGTACGACGTAGGCCTGGTGACCGCTTTGACCATGAATGGCCCTTCCCAATGGGAGGCGAGTTTATGGATGTCGGCGAGGTTTTGCTTGCATCGTAGGACTATGTCGCCGACCACGAAGAAACGTTCTTTGACGTTGCGGTTGTAATATTGGCGCATGGAGGCCAGATACTTGGCCGTTCGAGCGCATGTTTCAAGGCATTTTTATTCGATGGATTCGACCTCTAAAGCCCGGGCGTCATCGGACAAATTTCCCTCATAATGTTCGACACGTGAAGAGCGAAAGGGGAACTCTTCGGGGAGGACTGCTTCAGATCCGAAGACCATGAAATAAGAAGAGACGCCAGTGCTGCGACTTGGCTGTGTGCGCAGGCCCCAGATTACGGCTGGGAGGTCTTTGAGCCATCGACCGGGGTGTAGCTCGTCAGCATCGTCTCTGTAGAGACGCTCGCGCAAAGCATCGATGATCATGCCATTTGCTCGCTCGACCTGTCCATTGGCCCGTGGATGGGCAACAGACACGTATTTTACTTTTATACACTTGCTGTCGCAGAAGTCGAAGAAGTCACTTCCTGTGAACGTGGAGCCGAGGTCGGTGATGATTGAGTTGGGGACGCCAAACCGGTGGATGACGTCTATTAACATGTCGGCTGCCTTTTTGGCGGTGGCTTTGACATGAGGCATGTATTCAATCCATTTGGAGAATTTGTCGATTAGTATGTAGACATATCTGAATCCACCGGGAGCTTTTTTGAAGGCACCAATCATGTCCAGGCCCCAACACGAGAAGGGCCAAGAGGCCATGATGGTTTGCAACTCATGAGCTGGCACGTATATCTGCTTGCGAAGAACTGGTAGTTGACACAGTGTCGGACCAGCTGCTCGGCGTCGGCCACGGCGGTTGTCCAGTAGAATCCAGCATGGTATGCTTTGTCGACCAGTATTCTGGAGGCGGCATGATTGCCGCACTCGCCTGAATGTATTTTATCGAGCAGCTTTATGCCCTTGGTTTGCGTTATGCATTTCTGCAGGATCTCTTGTTTTGTGTTTTTTCGCATGAGTTCGCCGTCCATGAGGACATAATGTTTGCTGCGTCGCACGACACGCTCACGCAGAATAGGATCGTCAGGCACGTCCTCATCTGTAATGTAGCGGATGAACTCCAGGCACCAATCAGATTGGTCGGCGGTCGTCGGCGCCTCCTCAGGTGGCTGAGATTGTGGCACTAGTGCGTGGTTGACCGCAGCGTCAGGAGTAACGATGTCGTTGCTGTCAATGTCCATTAGGGCTACCTGGTTGGTTATTGCGTTGTTCGGTGATCGGGGGCGCGGGGGATTGAAATCCGGCTTTGCCGAGGATGCAATTGGGACATCCAACGCCTCCGTGATGGATGGTTTGATCAGGTCGTGGATGAATACGCCGTGCGGGATGGCGGCCCTGGTGGACCCGAGCTTCGACAACTTGTCGGCAGCTCCATTGTTGTCACGTATGATGTGATGGAATTCGAGGCCATATAATTTATTTTCTAGCTGTCTTATAGCCGGGATGTAGGCTTCCATCTTGTTGACTTGATTGACGACAAGGAGGGAGTCGCCGTATACCATGAGTTGTTTGATGCCGAGCTCGACGGCAAGGCGCAGCCCGTGGAGCGCAGCTTCATCCCCAGACGGGGCGGTGAAGTGTACTCCTGCTCCGGCGCCGTCGATCTTCAGTGAGCCATCGAAGTACATTTCCCAATACTCGTGATTGGACTCGTACCACTGTTGACACTAGATACGCACACGAAAGAATCAAGAGAAATAATCCGCAAGCGCACGGATATCGGTGAGCACTTCACCCGGGAGATAAATCCTGAGTATCGTATTTGTTTTTATCCGCTAAGAGAAAATGTGCAATAGACTAACCCGATCTTTACTACTACCCCTGGGCTGCTAGTCAAGTGAGAATTAAGCGATATAGAGAGAACTCCTTCGTCAGTCTTCTTCTAACCTATGGCAAGCTTTGAGACTACCGTTCTAAGGGGGTACCGAGGAAAAGACACCGCAAAGGATGCTAAACCGGGCACAAAGGACCTACCTTACCTACCAACGGGAAGTGGATTACAAAGGTAATAAAGGGATTGTCACTTCCCTCACTACTACCACGGTTCCGGCCGAATAGGGAGCATCTACAAGTGAACCTAGCCTAAGCACCACGCTTATGCTAAAGAACGATTACTCTATTCCCAACGCGAAGCGAATAAAGTAAACTTGTAAACCAAAGAACAATAATAACAACGAACTTACTAGTATTAGAAGTTGAATTGCCGAATGATTCTAAACCAAGCCTCGGGTTAGGAGACTTGATCCCGCAGTACACCGGAGAGGAGACACCGACAGCCGGGCTTCCTCCAAATCTACCTCCACTCTATACTCTCTCAATCTCTCTTGATACTAATACCCTATAGAGATAGATCCATTCGAGGGACCCTTCTCTATCTAACTCTCTCTCTAGATTGAAGTCTTGAATGAATTGGAGAATGAATTAGGGTTTCACCCGGGGGCCGGGGCTCGCTTATATAGCCCCCTAGGATTAACCACAGCCCTCGGATCAAACCGACCTAAATGGACGATAATTATTGATCTTCAAAGTCGGTGGAGGCGGGATCCGTGAGACTCCACCCGATTGGTGGAGATGGGGAGTCGGCCGACTCCCCCCCGGGCCGGCCGACCCCGGCCTCTCGCCAGTGGGCCCCGTGCTTCGTGTGTTTCCTTCGGAGTCTTCTAGATTATACTTTTCACCCGTTCGGTCTTTCTCTCTATGTAAACCCGACATGGGGCCATCTTGGTTGGTTTTCACTGTCACCCCGCGTAAAATAGATATTCACCAAAACTCGTGGAATTCTCAAGTGGTAACCCTATATCTATCAAGTATTTATGAATAGGTCCATTTGCATGCTAAGTTGACGGTTAATTTTATGAGTTAACGACCGTCAACAAACTCCCCCACACTTATCTTTTACTCGTGTCGAGGAAAAGGATGGATTACTTTAAGCATAGCCTCAAACCAAGACATCAACATTAGATTATCCCCGATCATACCGTATCAAGGGATTCAAGGTGTCTACCATTGAACTTTGGGGAGTTGAAAGATGGAACAGCGCGAAGTAGAGATCCTTCTTCTATCAATCCTGTCACTCGGAGTTTTTTTATAATATTTTTGCAAAGAAAACTTAGCTTACCCTTCTCCATCATGTAGCACTCTCGAATCACTCATTATATGTGGTATTTGTGGAACTCACCGAAAAGTATAGAGCACTCAAATCTCTCAATGTATGTAGTATTTTTGGAACTCACTTGAGGCATGTGAAAGGGTATGCCTCCTATTCTACTAAGGCTTATGTGGAGTTTTAAGGTATTTCAAGGAATAGCATTTTTACCTGTGCATATTGATTAGTCAAAAATGGGAACCAAGGAGAGGGGGACCTTACTCTAGATCAAGTGTGTGCAAGTGTGTGGAATATTTGGTGGCTAAATTGATGATAATAATGCTCCTTCCCTCTCTTGCACACTCTTCTCTTGAACATTGCTTTGCTTGATCTTCTCTTGAATAGCTCTTTGAGTTTCTTTGAACTTCCTTCTTCTGGGATTGGAATACTTGGGAGCTCATGGGCTATCTCTTTTCTCTTTCTTCTTCTCTCTTCTCTTTTTTTTTTACTATTATTTTTGCATAGCCCATGTCTCACTCTCGGATACAATAACTTTCTTGAACATGATGATGATGATGACAATAATAATCTTCTTTCAACAGCTGGATGATGATAACAATCCTTGGAGCATATAGAAATCCTAGAAAGTGTATGTATCCTCTCCCAGTGTAGGAGATGGATGAATGGCGGAAAGCATGTTTTTGCGTACTCCCAGTGTAGGAGCAGCAGATATATATGTGGGTGTAAGTGCACTTGATCATATGAGTAAGAGACCCTTCTCTAAGGCTCTAATACCGCCAAGACTATTCTCAACACAAATAAAAGCTTATGTGCTGGTCTTTCAGAATTTTGTCGACGAGGCTCTATAGGCATTTATAACCACAGAGGAGAAGTATAGCTAATCATTTTAAGATTTTTGAAAAGAAAGTCTCCAAGCAACTAGACATCAAGAAATCAGGTTCTCATGGTCCATGCTATATCACTGTCCTCAACAACTTAAGTAAAACGGGGTCCCTATAAAATACGTTCCCAACAGCAACAGGGATTCCCAGGAATTATCATGGTGTGAGTCTATCTTGGGGTCATGATTAAAATAATCTACCTTCTCGATATATATCGTGTGATTTAATTCAAAGTGTTCCCCAAACGAATCGGAAAAACGTGATCGGTATAAAATTTGAAACGTAGGGAAGCAAACCGATCGTGGACGAAAGCCGGAGCCAACCGGGCCCAGCCCATGGGCGGCCGACCCTAGATATGGGGCGGCCGACTGGGCAGCAGTGGCCCCTCGGGTCCGCTTTGTCGTGCGTGATCTTTACATTGTATATTCTCAAATATTTTTGCTGGTTCGCCGATATCCGTTAGTTTCGTCGTCGGTTGCCTCCCCCACACTAGATTCCTGTTATCTTCATTCACAACAAGGTGGAGACAAAAGAGGCAACACATATGCACTAATAAATATAACTAAAAACTTTATTTCATCTTCATTAAGGCCTGGATTACAAGTATTGAAAGGAACTAAGATCGAACTAATTTTTAACTAAGCACTCTTGCGAACTAAAACTTTTAATCAAAACACACTAGGCCCTTCTGGTGCCAACACAAATCTCATCTAATCAACTCGCTTCTCTAGAGCGTCTAACCTCTTTTCTAACTTATCCGTTCTCTTCTCTTGCGCACGAAGTCTATCTATGAGAGTGACAATGCTACTGCTCTGGACATGTTGGGAGTTTCGCAGAGATGCAATAACGTCACGCTGAGTTTCTAACTCCTTCTCTAAGTCTGCAACGGTCTTGCGACGCTTCCTTGGAGCTTCTGAGGCGGCAAGAGCTGCTTTCGGGGCTTCCTTCGGAGGGACGAACTTCACTTTGCTCGGGTGAGCACGGACTCCCTCAAAATACGAGCGCTCTCCGGTGCTATACTTGGCACAGACGATCTCTCCTTACTTGTTGGTCTTCACTCCCATAAGCATCTCATTGTGCTTAGGAGGGAGGATCTTGGTGCCTTCTGGGAGCTTCACAATAGGACCCTTTGGTGGAGGTCCATCTAGGAGCAAAGGCTTGGGTGCAGCGATGAATGGTTGGGCGAAGTAGCTATGGCTGTAAGCTTGAGGTTTTGGAGGGATAGATGCTAGGGGTTTTGGCTTGGCAAGAACGATGGCCTTGCTCTCAGGCTCCTCTCTTGGGATGGTGTTGAGATCAATCCCGAAGCGGATCAATCTCCTATCTAAGTTTTGCTCAGGCTTCACCATTGCTGCGTAGCAAGCTTGATGCTAGGAGGAGGAGGCTTTAGATGGAATGAGGTTGGCTTGAGGCTGGGCTTCTTTATATAGGGGGGATGGAGAGGCATCTAAAGGGTATCTAAAGGGAATCTCTGAAGGAATAACGCGTCAACGTGATCTCAAAAACCCTAATCGGCAAAAATTCCCGAAGGAAGAGTATGGAAGGATCACGAATGCAAAAGCCGGCGGTGAAAGGGGAGTCCATGGGTCGGCCGACTCCCCCTATGGGTCGGCCGACTCGCAGGTGGACCCCCGCTGGGCTTTTCGCAACCTAATTAGCATATTTTTGTCGTTCGGAAAAATACCCCGGACCCCGAAAAACGAAAAGTAAAAAGGTCGGGCCCAACTACCTAATTGAGAAAGAAGTTTAATTCATCTATTTCACCTATTTCCTCAATGGGCTCTAAAAATATTTTAAGGCGTTGACCATTTACCTTGAATATCGTACCTTCGTTGTTGCGAAGCGTAACGGCTCCATGCGATGATGAGCTTACTACTTCGAACGGTCCTTCCCATTTGCTTCGAAGCTTTCCTTGCCCGAAGAGTTTGACCCCGGAATTAAAAAGTAATACCTTGTCTCCGGGTGTGAACTCCTTGATCTTAATTCTCTTGTCGTGCCATCTTTTCACTCTTTCTTTGTATATCTTGGCATTGTGATAGGCTTTCTCTCTCCATTCTTGTAATTCGAGATTTGCATCCTCCTCTTCTCTCCCGCTTCTAGGTCCATATTCCATTTCTTGATGGCCCGGTGAGCTTTGAATTCCAGCTCTACCGGTAAGTGGCAGGTCTTTCCATAGACTAGTTGATATGGTGACATCCCAATAGGTGTCTTGTATGCTTTGTTCGATATGCCCATAGTGCATCGGGAAGTTTGTCCTTCCATGCAGTTCCCATTTCATTCACCGTCTTCTTCGAAGAATATTCTTGATCTCGCTTATTTGATGTCTCTCGCTTGGCCACTTGTCTCGAGGGCAATACGGAGTAGCAACATTATGGCGTACTCCATGCTTCAATAAGTATTGCTCAAAGCGTTTGTCGATGAAATGTGATCCTCCATCACTTATGACTATCCTTGGGACTCCAAATCTTGGGAATATTATTTCTTCGAACATCTTCTTAGAGCTTGAGCTATCCGCCTTTTGCATGGCGAGCTTCGACCCATTTGGACACATAGTCCACTGCTACGAGGATGTATTCACATTTCTTCGACGGTGGAAATGGTCCCATGAAATCAACTCCCCAAACATCAAAGAGCTCGATCTCGAAGGTTGTTGATAAGTGGCATGGCATCTCTTGAGTTAATGTTGCCATGTCTTTGACAAGGACCGCATCTCCGAATGAAATCTTTTGTGTCTTCATACATTGTTGGCCGAAAAATCCGCATTGCCAAATCTTCGCATGTGTACGGAACACCCCATAATGGCCTCCATATGGTGATGAGTGGCATCTTTCGATGATTTTGATTCCTTCTTCGCTTGGCACACATCTTCCGAGCGAGACCATCGAGCACACTCGGAAGAGGTAGGGCTCATCCCATATGTGAGTACGACTCTCCCGGATAAGTTTCCTTTTGTTGCCTCCGGTGGTACGTAACCCCGTAACCATAAAATTACAATATCTGCATACCAGGGGTAAGATCTCGTTGATTCCGTAGAGCATGTCGTCCCGGAGTGCGTCGTCGATGGGTTGTTCCCGTGGTTTCTCAAACCGCATTCTAGACAAGTGATCGGCAACAGAGTTTTCTACTCCCTTTTTATCTTTTATTTCTAGATCAAATTCTTGGAGTAATAAAATCCATCTTATCAATCGAGGTTTAGCATCTTTCTTAGTGAGCAAATATTTTAAAGCAAAGATGATCGGTGTAAACAATCACTTTGGCACCCACTAAGTAGGATCTAAACTTATCAATAGCAAAGACAACAGCTAGGAGCTCTTTTTCAAAGGTAGCATAATTAAGCCGAGGTCCAGTCAAAGTTTTGCTAGCGTAAGCTATTGCATGATGCTTCTTATCCTTAGTCTCTGTCCTAACACCGCTCCTACAGCGTAGTCACTTGCATCACACATAATTTCAAAAGGTAAAGTCCAATCGGGGGTTGAATGATTGGAGCAGAGATGAGCGCTTTCTTAAGAATCTCAAATGATTGTAAGCGTGCATCATCAAAGTCAAAAGGAACATCCTTAGCCAATAAGCGGGTAAGAGGTCTAGCGATGAAAGAGAAATCTTTTATGAATCTTCGATAAAAACCAAGCATGACCAAGGAAACTTCTAATTCCTTTCACATTGATAGGAGGAGGCGCTTGTTCAATAACTTCTATTTTGGCTCTATCTACCTCGATGCCTCTTTCGGACACTAAGTGTCCTAGCACTATTCCTTCTCTAACCATGAAATGACACTTTTCCCAATTAAGGACTAAGTGTTTTTCCTCACATCTTTGCAAAACTCGATCTATGTTTTCAAGGCACTCATCAAAAGTTTTTCCATAAACAAAAAATCATCCATGAAAACTTCCATAATCTTTTCAATCATATCGAAAATATAGACATCATACATCTTTGAAAAGAAGCTGGTGCATTACATAACCCAAAAGACATCCTACGGTAAGCAAAGGTTCCATAAGGACATGTAAAGGTCGTTTTGTTTTGATCATTAGGATGGATAGGGATTTGATGATATCCAGAATATCCATCAAGGAAGCAAAAGTAAGAATGGTTGGCTAATCGCTCAAGCATCTCATCAATGAAAGGCAAAGGAAAGTGATCTTTTCTTGTTGCCTTATTAAGCTTTCTATAATCTATGCACATTCGCCATCCTGTGACGGTTCTTTGTGGGATTAACTCATTCTTCTCATTTTGGACAACAATCATGCCTCCCTTTTTAGGCACAACTTGGACAGGGCTGACCCACTCACCGTGTGGCACGGGGTAAATAATCCCAAATAAGGCAACAGTTTTAAAACTTCTTTCTTAACAACTTCCCTCATCGCATTATTGAGCCTACGTTGGGGTTCTCTCGGATGGTGGAATATCGGGATCTGTGGGAATGCGATGGGTACAAAGGGCGGACTAATTCCTTTGAGGTCCTGGAGTGAGTAGCCAAAAGCTTTTTTATGTTTTTCTAGGACAGCCATTAAGCGAAAAGTCTGCTCCCGAGTGAGAGTGTCACTTATGATGACAAAGGAGTGTCTGGATCATTTCCTAGAAAGGCATATCTAAGACCGGCCGGTAAAGGTTTGAACTCAATAGGAGGTCTAGGTGGTAGGGTAAACTCATCTAATGGTTCATTCTCGGAAGGGTCACTTCTTCTTCTATGAAGAATCTAGCTTCGTCTTCTAATTCTGGTTTAACTAGGAATTCTAGAGAGGCCGCTCTAAATTCCTCCAACGGATCATAATGTGGATGGGGCTCGGTCCTAGCATTTAAAGAGTGTGAAATGGACATTGCAAACTGGAGTTTCTTGCCTAAACAAATGTTTAGCTTCCCAGTTTGTCCTTCATAAAGAAGTCTTCTAAATGGTTGTCCTATCAACAGTGGAAATCCCCTATGTCAAAGACATAAAAGCTTAAGTGAACAGGGGTTCCTTCTACCCGGAGTGGTAGGACATGTAGGATTCCTAAACAAGGAAGAATTTGTCTTGAAAGATTTCTTATGAACTTCACCGTTGGGGTTAATGTCATGTCTTTCTCGCAAATATTTTGCTAGTGTGGTAGACATGATATTTATACCCACAACCGGATTGTAGAGAGCGTCTATGCGATCATTGTTAATCATGCAATGAATGGGAAGAGAAGATGAATCCAAACGAATTATTTCGGGAAAGCTCGACTCTTCTAACCACTCATTGCTCATGACAGATACTAACTCTCCCGAGGTTTTTCCCTGTTGGAATATCCTCATCAATATTGCATGGCTTTATTGGGTGATATTTGCCTTGTGGCTTCTTCACCTTGTGATAGTTGAAGATGTTTCCAAAATCGGAAAACAGATCGAGTTCAATATCTAGCATAAAATCGAAGTGGAATATCTTCCTTGTCTTGCTCAAGACATGGATTAGCCGAGTTTGATGGTGTATCTAGCAAATGTTTGTCTTCGCTACTTGAGGTTCTACTTCTAGGAGGTAGTCTAATTCACTGGATAAGATTTGGTCTAGGATTGATCTTGCTTTCTCACAGAGATATGCAAGAATGATCCTCCCGAAGTTGTGTCGAGCAATTTTCTACCGTCTCTACTCGACCTTTATAAAAGTGTTGTAAAAGAATGGGATCTCGGTAGACTAAGGTCCGGGCTCGATGCTAAAAGTGTAGTAAAACGATTCCAGGATGAGGCCAAAGATTCTTCAGGTTCTTGCTTAATAGTCAGAACCTTGACTCTAAGGTCAACGACTTGGGAGATGGGATAGAAATCTAGGCAAAAGTTGGAGCGTAAAGATCCCCAATCTCCTTGTTGCTTACCTACAGCTTTATCATACCATTGTCTAGCTTTTCCCTTTAATGAGAAAGGAAATAGCTTCCAACGGAGGGTTTTGTCGGACATGCCCTCTATGCGAAGACAGTCACATGTTTGCTCAAAGTCTCTAATGTGAAGGTAAGGGTTTTCGTCTCCTTCTCCCGAAAAGGATAGGCTTTGGACCAATGCAATCAACCGCGGACTCAAATATAGCTAGGTGTTTGGATAGGTTGTGATGACTCATGTGGCACTAGGGCCGGTCTCCGTGGGTGCGTAAAATTGAAAGATAGGAATGGAATTTGAATTATCCATAAGGATAGAAAAAGATAAAATGTACGGAAAAGTAAAGTGAAAGAAAAAGATAAAAGTATAGGTACAAGGTAGAGCAAGATTTAGGTTATCTAAGCGGACCGTCTTTCTCCCCGCAACGGCGCGCCGTTAAATGCTTGTTGACACTAGATACGCACACGAAAGAATCAAGAGAAATAATCCGCAAGCGCACGGATATCGGTGAGCACTTCACTCGGAGATAAATCCCGAGTATCGTATTTGTTTTTATCCGCTAAGAGAAAACGTGCAATAGACTAACCCGATCTTTACTACTACCCCGGGCTGCTAGTCAAGTGAGAATTAAGCGATATAGAGAGAACTCCTTCGTCGGTCTTCTTCTAACCTATGGCAAGCTTTGAGACTACTTGTTCTAAGGGGGCACCCGAGGAAAAGACACCGCAAAGGATGCTAAACCGGCACAAAGGACCTACCTTACCTACCAACGGGAAGTGGATTACAAAGGTAATAAAGGGATTGTCACTTCCCTCACTACTACCACGGTTCCGGCCGAATAGGGAGCATCTACAAGTGAACCTAGCCTAAGCACCACGCTTATGCTAAAGAACGATTACTCTATTCCCAACGCGAAGCGAATAAAGTAAACTTGTAAACCAAAGAACAATAATAACAACGAACTTACTAGTATTAGAAGTTGAATTGCCGAATGATTCTCAAACCAAGCCTCGGGTTAGGAGACTTGATCCCGCAGTACACTGGAGAGGAGACACCGACAGCCGGGCTTCCTCCAAATCTACCTCCACTCTATACTCTCTCAATCTCTCTTGATACTAATACCCTATAGAGATAGATCCATTCGAGGGACCCTTCTCTATCTAACTCTCTCTCTAGATTGAAGTCTTGAATGAATTGGAGAATGAATTAGGGTTTCACCCCGGGGCCGGGGGCTCGCTTATATAGCCCCCTAGGATTAACCACAGCCCTCGGATCAAACCGACCTAAATGGACGATAATTATTGATCTTCAAAGTCGGTGGAGGCGGGATCCGCGAGACTCCACCCGATTGGTGGAGATGGGGAGTCGGCCGACTCCTCCCCTCGGCTCGGCCGACCCCGGCCTCGCCAGTGGGCCCCAGTGCTTTAGGTGTTGCCTTCTCGGAGTCTTCTAGATTATACTTTTTCACCCGTTCGGTCTTTCTCTCTATGTAAACCCGACATGTGGGCCATCTTGGTTGGTTTTCAGTTTGTCACCCCGCGAAATAGATATTCACCAAAACTCGTGGAATTCTGTCAGTGGTAACCCTATATCTATCAAGTATTTATGAATAGGTCCATTTGCATGCTAAGTTGACGGTTAATTTTATGAGTTAACGACCGTCAACAACCACGGAGTGGTAAGGTCGGACCACTTAGCAAAGAAGTCGGCGAGGGCCTGCGACTTGATGGTGTTGTGGTTTCTGAACTTAATGGTGTAAGCCATGAGCTCGAGCGCCCATTTGACAATTCGGCCGCTGTCGTCTCTGTTGTACAGAATGTCGCCGAGCGGGAAACTTGTGACCACGGTGATTTGTCGAGAATGGAAGTAGTGTAGGAGTTTGCGCTTGGTGATCAGAATAGCGTATAGCAATTCCTCGATGTGGTGGTAGCGGTGTTTGGAGTCGTTGAGTACTTCGCTCATGTAGTAGACCGGGCGCTGGACCAGGTAGACGTGGTCAGCTTCCGTGCGCTCGACCACTAGTACCGTGCTGACCACACGGTCGGTGGCAGCGATGTACAGAAACATTTCTTCACCGTCGGTGTGAGCCGTTAGCACCGGGGGCTTGGTGAGATAGGATTTGAGCTCTGCGAAAGCTGTGTCCTCCTCGGTCGACCACTCGAACTTTTCTTTTGCCTTGAGCAATCGAAAGAACGGTAGCCCTTTTTGCCCTAATCGCGAGATGAAGCGGCTGAGTGCCGCCATGCATCCCGTCAACTTTTGGATGTCTTTGACGCATCGCGCGGGCTGCATGTTGAGCACTGCTTGTACCTTTTCAGGATTAGGGCATATGCCATCTTGACTTATGACATTGCCGAGTAGTATGTCTGAGGGTACGCCAAAAATACACTTGGTGGGGTTATGTTTCCACTGGAAAATGTTTAAAGCGTCAAATGTTCGTTGGAGGTCGGCGACCAAGGAATCGGACTTAGCGGTTTTTACCACTACATCGTCCACGTATGCTTCGACCAAGCGGTCCCTGATCTCATCTTGGAGGCAATTTTGGATGGCACGTTGATATGTAGCGCCGGCGTTTTTAAGGCCGAAGGACATTGTTTTATAACAATAAGTGTCGAAAGGAGTGATGAAGGAATTTTTTTCCTGGTCGGCGATGGCGAGGGATATTTGATGATAGCCGGAGTAGCAATCTAAGAAAGAAAGCAATTCGCATCCCGCGGTGGAGTCAATGACTTGGTCGATTCGCGGGTAAGGTGAAGGGGTCTTTAGGGCAGCATCTGTTGAGACCGGTGTAATCAACGCACATTCTCCATTCTTTATTCTTCTTGCATACAAGTACCCGATTGGCAAGCCAATCGGGATGATACACCTCTTTTATAAAGCCTGCGGCTAAGAGTTTTAATACCTCTACCCTAATCACCTCCCTCTTGTCATTCACGAACCGTCGGAGCTTCTGCTTGATCGGCTTGGCGGTTTCGGAGACATTTAGAAAGTGCTCGGCCCGTTCCCTGGGAACACCCGGCATGTCTGGATTCCATGCAAACACGCTGATGTGCTTCCGAAGGAACTGGACGAGCGGGCTTTCCTATTTGCTGGATAGGTTGGCCCCGATTAGGGCCGTTCTCGTCTTGTCACCCGGGGCTAGCTCGATTTCTTTGTAGTCCCAGTTCTTCTGGGAGGAGCGCTTCGCCTCCTTGAGCGGTATCTGGAGGTCGGCCGGAGGAATAGACTTGGCTTCCAGCACCATGTCCGTCATGCGGGCTCGGAGGTCGGCGAGGTCGGTAGCAGCGAATGAAGCAGACTCGCAGTTGCATGCCATGAGGACGTTGCTGCGTAGGGAGAGGATTCCTTTCTCCGTGGGCATCTTTAGTACCATGTAGCTGTAGTGGGGGACCGCCATGAATTTAGCGATACCTGGTCGGCCAAGGATCGCATGGTAGATGCCTTCGAAGTCAGCGATGATGAAGTTGAGGAACTCCGAGCGAAAATATTGCTTGGTGCCAAATTGGACCCGTCGGGTGATCTGGCCGAGGGGCATGGAGGGTTTCCCTGTCATCACACCCCAGAATGGCGAGTCGTAGGGCTCCAGGTCTTCTGCCTTGAGGTTGAGCTCTTTGTAGGTCTGCAAGAACAATATGTTTAGGGTGCTGCCTCCGTCGACCAGTACTTTTTCGAAATGAAGGTGCTGGACAACGGGGTCGAGGACAAGGGGGAAACGATCGGAGTCTTCCCCTCGTGCCCACATGTCTGCTCGGCTGAAGGATATGGGCTGCTCTGACCAGGAGGGTACCTTGACATGTGCGATGCGCTCCTGGTCCGCTTTGCTGAAGGCGATTATCGCCCGTCGGAGTGGCTTCTTGTCCCTTTGGGACTCAGTGGCGACTTTGCCGCGAAAGATGACCGCGACGTGCCTTTCCGGTTCTTTGAACTCGCGGTGCTCGTTGTCGTCGGTGTTGTCGTCATCCTTCTCTTGCTTGACATTCTTGTCAGCATTCCGGTTGCCCTTCTGATTCTTGTTGCCACCACACGGTCGCCTTGTATTGGTCTTGTTGAAGATATTAGCAAAGCCCCAACACTGACCGAAGGTGTGGCCTTTGTTCGGGTGCCTTGGGCAGTCTTGACTAAGGATTTTGTCATAGTCCGCATCATATGGCTTGTCCGGGTTATTGACGTTGTGAACGCAGTTTCCGCGGTTGCGCTGGCCGTCATCTTGTCTGGTCCTCTTGCGTCCCTTCCGGTCATCCTCGCGGCTGCGGCTGCGCCGCTCGTAGCGGTAGGTGTCGCGGCGGTCATCGCGGTTTCCGCGGCTGTGCCCGCGGTAATCCCGGTCGCAGTCATCGTCATCGTCGCAGCGGTGGTGGCGGCGTGAGGGTCCGTCACATTTATCTGGGCGTAGGGCGTCGTCGACACGTGTCCACTCGCCTGCTATCTTTAGGGCTTCGCCCATCGTCTTGGGTTGGGTGCGGAGGAGCTCGATCTTGCACTTCTCGTTGCGGGTTTGAGTGAGGCCCTTGATGAAGAGCTCGACAGCCTCCTGCTGTGTGATGTCGGTGACCGTTGTCCATACGTCATTGAAGCGACGTATGTATTCACGAAGAGGCTCATTGGGGTAGTCGTGGATCTGAGCTAGGGCGTATTTGGAGCCGGGTTGATGGCATGTTGCCTTGAAGTGGTCGGCCATCATCTGGCGAAGTTGAGGCCAGCTGTGAATTGAAGCTTCGCGCTGGCGCATGAGCCAGTTGGTGGGTGAGGGACCCAGAACAACCGGTAAGTAGTTTGCCATTACACTTTTGTCACCGCCTGCAGCTCGGATTGCAGTTTCGTACAAGAAGAGCCACTGATCGGGATCTTTGCGACCGTCATATGGCGTTACTTCACTGGCCTTGAAGTTCTGCGGCCAGTGTACTTCTCGGAGCCTCTCGGAGTATGGTTTGGGGCCGGGAATTTCAAAACGGCCTCCATCATCACGCCGTTCGTCGTCGTAGTGACGGTCTCTGCGCGGTACTGGTCAACTTCGTCATCGCGATGGCCTCGGCGGTCGCGTCGCTCCCGATGGTGGCGCGGTGGGTCATCGCGACGGCGTCTGTCCGGTGATCGCCGTCGACGATCGCGGTTGATAGAGCGAACATCGCGGCTGGAGGAGTCGGAGCTGGAATCTGTGGAGTAATCTGAAGAACAAGCTTGTCGGTTGCTTGGGTCGTGATTTGCGGAGCCTTCATACAAATCCGAGTTGCGCTAGCGACGACTGCGTTGTGTGGAGGCCGCTGGAGCCTCCGGAGGTAGATCAGCTCAGCGCATGCGGTTAACTTGCCCTTCAGCCGCCATCAGGTGGTCGAGGATTTCCTGGACCCCGGGGTTGCTGGCCAATGCCTCTAGTTTGCTTTTGGCCACTGCGATGTTGGCCGTCGGGGTTTTATGAACCCGACGGCCTCCGACCAGATCGAACTCGTTGGCCAAGTTACGGTTGATATGGCGACCTTGATCGGCCCTTCGTTGTGCATCTTGTCGTTCTTGTTCGCATCGGGTGACGCGCCGCGTGTTGCGCGCGATGCGGTCGCGACGCTGGTCGGAGGTCTCGTTCTCGACGGTATGCTCGTCGGCACTAACCATGAACACGGTGCCTCCAAATCCAGGCGGGATCGCGAGGGGGTCATCTTCTTGATCTGGCGCGGTGGCAATATGAGGAGCGTCTTCGCCCGCTGCGCCATTGCTGACGTGCTGGTCAGCGTCCAGTAGCATTGGCGAGACTTGCGTCGTCATGGAACTCGATGTGTCCATGGGAGCCAGAGATCTATAGCCCATCGCGGCGAGGAGTTGTCCCGGGGAGCCTGCGTCGAGCGCTGCTTGGACGGCTGGAGGAAACGGCGCATCACTCAAATTTTCGAGGTCGGCCGGCTGTCCACTGTTGGCGTTGGCGTCTTCGGAGACAACCATATTGATGAAGTGAGCCGGCGTCGGGTAACGTTGTGTAGGACTGACGGGTTGCGGAACCAATGGAGGGAAAAGCTCCTCATAAGATGCGGCGGCGTTCTTGAGCCCAAACATGAAAGGGCTGCCCTGACTGCCGTCTAGCAGAGGGCGTGCTGGGCGGGGTTGCGAGCACCTCGGGCGATCCGATCTAGCTAGATCTGGATCTGACCGGGATCCTTGAGCGTTGCTGCGCTTCCGCCGTTGTACGGGGATGAAACCGTCATCGGCTCGGAGGTCGGCAATTTGCTTAAGCGCGGATTCCGCGAGGGCGAGAGTTTTCGCCAATCCTTCTCCATGGCGGTCGATCATCTCGATCAGATCTGAGTTATCGATCCGGCGGCCTTGATATCGCGGGATCGGTGGTCGGGCAGATGGCCCCATCAGCTTCTCGACAAGACCGGAGGCTTAATCGCCCGGTGGTGTCGGGGCCTGAACGGCGACTGCAGTTGCCTCGACGACCGGCTTAACCTCCACGATGTCACGGGAGTCGAAAGAGCCGAAGGTGATCTGAGCGGTGGCGTCGAGCTCCATGGATGCAGGGAACGAAACCATCTTGTTCATCTCGAGATCTATGCGCACAGCCCCTACCTGGCGCGTCACTGTCGACGAAATATCGGCGGCAGTCTACCTAGGGTATACCTAAGGTAGTACATTGATCGGTAAGGCACGCTAGATGACGAACGAGATGTGATCAAGAACACGGGACGCTATGTTTATGCAGGTTCGGGCCACGAATTATGTAACACCCTACCTCCTGTGCTCTTGATTGATTGTGTATGCTGGTATGCGAATGAGTTTTGGGAGGGTGTCCTGCCCGCCATATATAATGGGGGAGGTAGGATTACCGGCCCCGATATCTCGGGTTTACAGATTTACATGCAAGGCAATCGTATCAATCTAATCTAATCTTCGATGATTGATTTCTTTGTCACCGACCAGAGGTGTCGATCTGCTCGGCCTCCTTCCTTGCCTTCCAAGATAGCCGACCAGGCTTGGGCCCTGGCCGACCTCTTGCTCTTGGGCTACAGGTCTTCGTCCGAGCAGGCCTAAAGCCGTGCCGTGCAGGTATAGGGGTTTATACCCCCACAATTCGAGATACAGATGATGTATTTCACTTGGGGTTTTCTCTGGAAATAATACTCTCTTGGCTGTAGATAACTAACCACACACGAAGGAAGTTTCATATTTTCTCGAAACCACATGATCAAAGCCTTTCATCATTGGACAACGGATACAAGAGTCAATCAGTGTTAGTTGTCCGTTGCACCCACTTTTCATGATCACTCTTTCGTTTAATTGGTTCAGCATTATATTGTTGTTGCCATCGGGCCACAACCCAGTACTTATGTGCCATGCCTATATAAGAGGGATACAACCATAAAATGGTAACGCGCCATGCCTTAAGAGTGACAACCATCACAATTAATTAGGCGATCAATAGATTGAATTAATTCAATATGCCGGGGCATCCATGTTATCGGCTGTTTCCAAACATCAAACAACCAATACCTCGCTTAGTAAGCATTATACCGGTACGACCGTTGCTTCAATCTAGTCACTACTCGGTCCTCCCTCTTGGCCACTCACATCTCCGCGGAAAGAGGCATGTGCTTGCTGGCCCCAACTTCTCTTCAATTCAGTCCAGCCTGGATACAAAATAGAGGTGCTCCGGGTAAGTTCATCTCTCATCCCAGCAGGAATCCGCTATTACCGGGTTTCAGGACTCTATCTCGATTTTATTGGTACGACAATGTTGACAATAATTTAAGATACATATATGTTACTATAACTCATGATGATATTTACTGTAATGTTGTACTAATGAATCACTTAAAATGAGTTATCATAACCTTGTAAATTAGTATATATAGTCTAGAACAATACTTCTATGTTACCATAAAGAAGTGTTTCCTTCTGGTGAAACTGTCTAGGAAGACGATAGTAGCTGCAGAATATTAGGGAAAGGCTAATGTTTCTTGAATATAGAATATTTAATATACTGATCTTTCAATTTAGGGTGGACAAATTTTTCGAAGTTGAGATGACTGTACGTGATTGTGAGCTCGACAAGTACGGAGTTGTCGCTAATGCTGTCTATGCAGATTATGTCGATAAAGGTTGTCTCCTGTTCTTATAAGTATCGAATCGAGCAAACTGTGCATTTACAGTACCCCCTAGCTCGATATATATAGTATATGATTATTCTTCGCTCATATACTTGGTTGATCTTCATAAATTAGGGCGAGAACAAGTTGCGAGGAACCTTGGCATCAATTCAGATTCCATTGCAGAGAGGGGCAGAGCATTGGCAACATTGGAGTTAAATCTCAAGTATTTTGCACCTATGAGGGTATGTATATGCAATGGTACACATGTGATTAACTTGATCGCTCTGGCTAGATTTAGGGAGTATTTGGTCGGTCCATCATGAATTCGTACATCTGTGAGTTAGTTATGGTGGATTAAGTACATTCCTCGTGGTACTAATGATTATTATTTTAAAAGAGATAACAATTAATGTGGTCGATGAACCCACCCACCCACCCAAAAGTCTAAGTAAAATTAATAAAAAGACATGATAATATGCCATCATGTTTATCAACCAAACAACCCTTTGCCAATTTGATATTTGTGAGATGACCACAATTCAAGTGCATAATTTCTATAGGGTGGCACCAAGTTCGTTGTTAAGTCAAGGCCAGTCAAAATCAAGGGCGTGCGGCTGTTCACGGAGCACATCATTGAGACGCTGCCGGATCGTAAGGTGAGGGCATTTAACAATCTCTAGTTCACATTCATACAAAACCTTGCATGATTTTCTTTAATCATTCATCTTGCTAATATAATGGGGATCAGTCGTCCTCCCTAGCAATAACTGTTTTTTATTGATTCATCATACATGGATGGCAGGTCGTTTTAAAAGCGACGGCCACTATCGTCTGCCTCAACGAAGACTACCGTCCTACCCGTATGTTCCCAGAGCTATCAAACAATCTACAGCATCTCTTGTCGGATGATGGCAACCTCTCTTAAGCTTTGTACTGCTGATTTATTGAATCGGTTAGATAAGCTGCCACGACAACCTTTGGTTGAACCTAATAAATAAATTTACCCGTTGTTCTAGCTGAGATCAAACTCTTGTGAATGTATATGTATGACGATTATGATTTATATTTTCCAACAAACCCATAAATGAAAGAAAAAATAGGAGCCCAAGTACAATAGGATATCAAGAAATATGGTATTTCCTTCAGAAACTCACACTGAATCTATTACTGATATTATATTTTTCATTGCTCGCAATGTATATATGTATCTATATCTGTTTGCTATGAATTCAATATGACTTGACTTAATATATTCGTTCCACATAGTCTTTATCACATTGCCACCTTTTCTAATTTTAGCTAGAGGATCCCTACTAGCGGAAAAAATAAGTATAATATGTACTCCATCTCAAATTATAAAATGTTTTGTCTTTTCTATATTTCTACTACAAATCCCTGGAGTTGAAGTTCACAAACATTTATGGACAAGGAAAAGGAAGACTTCAATTTTGTTAAGCATAGTTTTTCATTTTATAAGGCAGTGAAGACAGAACAAAAAGACCATCAGTTTGATTTAGTTTATTTTCTGTTGACGGTAAAAAAAGAAGAGGGTGAAACTGTGGAAACTTCTTTGGTGCGCTCTAAGAGTCAAAATGAAGAATTAAACAATTCATTTTCACATACTCAGGCAAGAATTGTTAAATAATTTAGGAAATTTTTAGATTAAAACCAGAATATAAATCAAGACAAATTGATGAACTAAATTGTGCACGTATAGAATATACTAGCACGATAGATTAGCATATAGCATAGCACGAACATGATAACTAGTGTAAACATATACGTACACTAGATAGATTGGACAGTATGAATGAGACGGTTAGATCACGTGGATATTATTACCAGACAATTCTAGATCTAGTAGATGGTGGTGAAGATGGCGATGAAACCGGTGATGGTTGCATAAAGTTGAGGTTGTCAAAGGCGTGGTTCAGGTCGTCAATGAGCGGCGGCGGAAGATCTCGAAGCAGTTGATGACGAATATGCTGGGATGTATCGTCGATTGACTTGGATGGAGTGGCGCGAAGTGCGCTTCCCAAAAACTTGTTCGCCTTCTCCTATTGCAAGATCACAAAGATGAGGGTTCCAGAGACCTACTCACCCGGTGGCCAGTGCACGCAAGAGATTGGACTAGAATAGCTATGGCGGTGCAAAAACGAGAAGAAGCAAAAACCCTAGCTCAATTGGATACAATTCGGCACGGCCGATGGGTTGCTTATATAGTCCTGTCCAACTGACTCCATGTTGCAATAACGATCTAAATAATTCAGGACTCTCAGATTAAATCCACTTAAGACTCTACAAACTTGAAGACCAAAAAACCAAAAACTAAAACTGCAAAAGGAGACTGCCCTTGCGTGGGAGTGAGATTTCAGCTGATCATTCACGCAGGTGCTGCACCCCCGCGCCCTCGCCCCACCCGGCGAGGCTAGGTGAGCATGTATGGGCTTTCCATTCGCCTACGCACATTAGACATGAGAAAGTGGAGAGGACTCCCATATTTAAGTATGGTTCACTTCCACTTCAACTAGTAAAGTGGTACTAAAGAGTTCCCCATAAGTCCCTCTTATACACATGAATGGGCCTTTGAGATTTCTTAGGAATTTCCGAATTTGTTATTGGGCGAAGCCTATATACATATAAATTCCAAGAAGAAAACATGATTGCAGGGACTGTCCTTGATTGATTGGGTACATGTGAAACATGGAAAATGTATAGTAAACCTGAAGCCCTAATGCAACCAGTATATGCTTTGGTTCGCAGTGCAAACTTTAGAGATCAAAATCTATTAACTTAAGGGGTTAATCAAGAAACAGAATGATATAATGAAATACTAGTGCATTACAATGAGAAATATATAGTAACTATGTAGCAATGAGCAAGAATCGACCTCATATATCATGCTCCACTGTGCCGAACACGCTTGATCATACAACCTTACACTAGAAAAGCAACTAAAATAACCTAGCACAGCTTCAAGGGAGGTGTCTGGTGTGGTTTGTCATACTGAAGAAATTGGACTTGAAAACACTAGATCTTCAACCTTACACGGTTAAAGCTTTCCACGATGGTGGTGCCACACAATCTAGTTGGTGGACAAACAACATATACTACCCCAGGCAATTTTTTTTCCCTGTCACCCAAAAGCATCACGAAAAGTGTCTGAAACCGTCAATCTAGATGGTGGACAAACAACATATGCTACCCCAGGCAATTTTTTCCCTGTCGCCCAAAATCATCACGGAAAGTGTTTGAAACCGTCGGGAAAGGGTATTCCTAACGCATACCGCTAGGGACCAGCTGTAAGGAATAGATTGTCAGGAAAAGTCAAGTTTCTCAGATGAAAAACCGTCAGAGACTATTTCCTGCCAGTAGCTACCGTTAGGAGAAGTTTACCCTGATGATTTTTTCTTTTCCATCAGGAACAATATACAGTGTTCCAGCTCTATTTGCCTAGACGAGAGAGACGTCTAGAGAGAGAAGGGGACAGGGAGAAGAGTCGGGCAGGTGTGGTCGAAGGATAAGATGCCTGAAACTTATTACCTCGGCTCCCCCATGAGACCACGCCATTCCTTTTGCCACCCTCTCTTATGTGTGGGCCATGTTGAGGCTGAAGTGCTAGTTTTGGTTTTCGAGCGGCGGGTGCAGCGTCCCTGACGGTACAGAAGTCTTCCGTCTCAGTTTTTGGCCAATGCGAGAGAAGATGCGCGGGGAGTACTCCTTTTTTATAATGTATACCTATATTAGTTAGTGGAAATAAATACGTCTAAATACAAGTACACCGAATAAGGATACGAAAGACAACTACCCAATCTATATTCTACGAGAAAGGAAGCCGGCCGCATCTGCTGCCGACGAAGACCGTCGACACTGGCCGATGCCACCAAACCTGAATCACCAGAAGCAGGAGGAAACCACCGGCATTGAGGTGGACTGCAGCAGACGCTCAATCTCGCGGAGGCAAAGAAGTCTTTGAGCGCCCATCCGTCAGGATCACAATCCAGTTTGGAATGACAAGAGTAGCGCCAATGATGGCATCCGCCATCGCGGTGAAGGCAAGCTCGCTCAATCCCGATCCATGCCGACAGCAAATCAAGTTCGATCCACCACATTCCATCTTGCCGCCACGCCCTCAGCCACCACCGTAGCCTTGACCTAAAATGTAACACGAGCACCGCCGCTCTGCCACGATGACGAAATAGCAGCCGCCGCAGACTCCTACACCGCCTGACAGGCCTCCCATCGTCACCAGAGCAGGCGACGACGAGGTGGACGAAGACCGAAAGGACCTTATTCCACCACGGCTGCGATGCCACCTCCACCAAGCTCGCGCCACCGGAAAACCTAAACCCTAGAAGAGGAACCTAATCTACACCATCGGTCAAGGTCACACGGTTCCCCACACATCCGAGGCCCCATGGGCCACCGGAGGTGGAAGGGACCGGCGACCTCGCCGGTGGGAGCACAAATCGCTGGTGACAACGCCTTATTGGAGCTCCCCGTGTCTAAACCCTAGCTAGGCACTGGCCATGGGGAAAGAATTGGTTTTGGGCAAGAAGACTTAAGAGCATCTCCAACAACTTGGTATAATTTACTTGCTAAACATTGAGTTTTAGCAAGTTGCTAATTTATTTGGCAAGTCAAAAAAAGACCTCCCTCCAAACAATTTGCTATTCTAACTTGGTAAAATAAACTGAAGCCGCGCATTTGCTTCCGGCCGTTGACGTTGGCGCCGTTGTCGGCGTTCCTGAACTCGTCAAAAAAGACAGAAATCTTGGCGTCCGACTAGTCGGACCCGAGCCGTCTACCGAGCGCGCTTCCCGCCATGTGCGCATACCTGCCTCGAGCGCCTTTCCATGGCTGGCGCGCGCTTGGCCACCCGGATTTCCCGCGCCTTTTGCCTCCCACGCACGAAGTGCGTTTGTTTTGTTTCTCTTTCGTTTTTTTCTTTCTTTTCCGTTTTCATTTTTTCACGCTTTGTTTTTTTTTATTTCATGTATTATATCATATTATTTTCTTAAAAATAGTTTTATGTATTTTTCTTTGTTTAATTTTCTTTTTCTTTTCTTTTTATTTTTTTTAATTAGTTTTTTATGAAATTTTATTATTTATTTCAGTGGTGTTCTATCATATATTTAAAGATGTTCTAACATTTATTTTTAGCGATCTTCTATATTGTATTCAACTGTGTACTATTATTTTACTAGTGATGTTCTATCACATTACTAGTGATGTTCCAGATTACTAGCGATCGATGTTCTGTCAGGTTACTAGCGATGTTCTGTGACGTTATTAGTAATGTTCTGTCATGTTTTATAGCGATGTTGTCTTATGATTCAGACAATGTTCTATTATATTTTTAAAGAAAAAGTAATTTATTTTCTTAAAACATATCTATGTGATATCTTGTTTTGAAAAATTTATCGCAACGAATTCAATGGTGTAATCGGATTTTTTTTTTTGCATTTTCGGTTTGTGAGATATAACTTTTTTCATCACTTGAAAGTAGGTGGGCCCACCTCCAGATGCTTGAATACCGCGCAGCGCCTTGTTCCCACGCTTCGCGCTGCATGGCGGCTGGCGCCCGTTCCCTCCCGCCCAAAGCCTGGACGTCACCCACAGGGCCCACCTCACCCGCGTGCGCGGCAGCGTGCTGGACATTTGCGCGGGAACTGCTCGGCGCGGGGTTCAGTCCGATCGATCGGACTGCAAGACGCCCTCGAAAAAGGTCGTTTGCTTCGGACTCATTCCATTGCTACACCAATGGCTGGCGCCCGTTCCCTCCCGCCCAAAGCCTGGACGTCACCCACAGGGCCCACCTCACCCACGTGCGCGGCAGCGTGCTGGACATTTGCGCGGGAACTGCTCGGCGCGGGGTTCAGTCCGATCGATCGGACTGCAAGACGCCCTCGAAAAAGGCCGTTTGCTTCGGACTAATTCCGTTGCTACACCAAAGCAGCATTTACACGGTCAAATACAAATCACTTCCTCTGCTTCCGATGTTCACTTGTGGCTTTCCTGGTGCGTCTCTCCCTCGATCCATGGCAACATGGCCGGGAGCACGAGCGCCCCTTGCCACGGTGGCAGTGCATCTCGCCCAAGACATCCAAGAGCGTGCAGATGCCAACCTCGCCGCAGCTCCCGGTGCCGTCGTGCCGTGCCTCATCGTCTTTGCCTCTGAGGCCGCAGCTTTCTAAGCCTAGCCGCGTGGACGCCGATGGCGAGACGTGGGGCGCGGTCGCGCGGACATGATCGGAGTAGTCGATCAGCCACGACCACGAGAAGCCTATTTGTCCGCTGGAAGCCAACGAGGTCGAGTGATGATGGTGGCAATGAGACGGGGACAGTGAGCAATGGCATGGACATGGACAAGGCACTGCAGGCCACCATGTACGTCGAGACCGAGCTTCCTTGCCCAACGAGAGCTGTAGAACGCGAAGATGGCGAGCGATATACGTACCGCTGCTCTGGGCCGAGGATGGAGATGACGGCGTAGGAGAGGCCGCGCCCCCGGAGCCCCGCGGCGGCGACGAACCGCTCCATGGCGGCCGCGTCCATCTCGCCGTCCGCGCCCACCACCTGCGCCGTGTGGCACTCGCCTCCGGATCCCACGCCGCCGCCCACCGCCGTCTCCATCGATACCCCTCTAGTCGTAGACATGTGGGCCACTGCATATACCGGGTCCGCTAGTCATAGACACGGGTATGAATTTTTCAGGTAAAATGAATAAAAAAAGAGGGGAGGAGAGGTGCCGGCTCACGATGCCAAGTCTCCATCGATACCCCTCTAGTCGTAGACATGTGGGCCACTGCATATACCGGGTCCGCTAGTCATAGACACGGGTATGAATTTTTCAGGTAAAATGAATAAAAAAAGAGGGGAGGAGAGGTGCCGGCTCACGATGCCAAGTCCGCTACGCGTGCGGCACCTTTGGATACGCAGTTGGAATAAATACCAAGTTGATTTAGAGAGTTGTTGGAGAGATTTTTTATATTTTTCTCAAATTTATAAGAATACCAAGTTGATTTAATGAGTTGTTAGAGATGTTCTAACTCTTTGGTAATTTTCCTCTGAGTGCAAACTTGCTGGTGTGAACAGCAGACACTACGCCAGGCAAGCTCAACAGGGGAGGCTGGCCAGCCTCTGTAGGGGCGGTTAGGCCAGCCACCCTTATGCAACCGTATTTACGAACCGCCCTTACAGTGTATTTAAAAAAAAAAATCCGAAAAAACTCCAAAAATAATAGCAAAAAAAATTTTTAAACACGGGAAGGGCCCCCACCAGTCAACCACCATGCCACTCTATTCACACCAAATTTTTTCGAGCATTTTTCGGACTTTGCATCACCCGGGATTCAAACCCACGACCTCACCCTCACGCGGTTTTCCCTTTACCACTGCACTACACATCACATGTGTCTCTATATAGTTTTGGTTCCCACATATTGTACCCAGCCGAAAGTAATTTACTTATTTAAGGCTCTAAACGATATCAAATCAAGAAGTCATCAACTACAAACTTTCATATCTTTTCGAGATTTACACTTTTTGTTTAGAAAGTTTTTTCATCCGAGCTCATTTATAAAATTTGAATTTTAAATTTGAGAAACTAAAACGTAGGTTTCGCATAACTAGATGAAGTCAAATAAAAAAGTTTTCAACTACAAAGTTACATAACTTCTTGAGATCTACAAACTTCATATAGAAAGTTTTTACATCCGACATCGTTTATAAAATTTGAAATTTTTTAAAACCACTTATACCCCTACAGACCACTGTAGGGGTGGCTCAATCACCAGCCACTGTAAGGGCGGTTGGTGATTGAGCCGCCCTTACAGTGACCCTGACCACTGTAAGGGCGGCTGGTGATTGAGCCGCCCTTACAGTAAAGTGGAAGCGTTCCCGTAGTGCTTTTTTCACGTAGTGAGAGGAGAAAGGAGCCTTAACGTGTGTGAGGGGCTCGCCGCGTCGCACAGGATTGCCTGGGAACTTATCCAGATTCATGATCCGGTCAAGGCTTCCAAGGTTTTTTCCGCCCCCATGGCATTAACAAAGTGAAAGTGTTAGACAATGTAACTATAGCCAAGGGTTGAGCTTAGTCCTCGTATGCATTGCAATAGCATGCACACACTTGTGTGGTCTGTGTCCTTGTAACTTGGGTATATATATGTAAACACATCAACAGATTAATACAAGTTCAATCACTTTCATGGTATCACAGAGGTTCGCTCCTTCGACCTCTCCCCGCTTCCGCAAACTCTAATCGCGCCGCCGCTGGACCCACGTTCGTCGGCCGATCTACCACGCTGTCGCAGAGCCTCACTCGCCGGCCCTTCCCATTGAGCTTGAGCCGTCGCAGAGCCCTCGCTCGCCAGCCCCATCACGCCGTCGCAGAGCCTCCACTCGCCGGCCCACCCGTCGCGGTCCCGCGTGACGTTGCGCAGTCGCATGATCAGCTCGTGGCTCCTTGCGCTCCGTGAGGCAGCGCATCCGCTCGACGCCGCGACTCGCGTCACCCTCGCCGGCCCGTCCGCGAGGCTGTGCATCCGCTCGGTCCAAGCCGTCGCTGGGCACTCCGCTCGCCAGCTCCTCCGCACGCGTGATCACGTGATCACGCCATGCCACTCTGCAGCCGCCGCTGACCATTCGCCGGCTCGCGTCTAGACTCAGCACGTCGACCGGGGTCGCTCGCCCGACTGCTGCTCCGAGCACGGTCGAACGCGGTCGCCCGGATCGCCGGTCTCCGTCATGTCACGGCGCTACCTCTCCGCGCTCAACCACGACGCACGAGACCGCGCGACACCGCGCATCGCGCCGGCCCGTCGACGAAGGCAACTTCTTCTCGCCGGATCGCGCTACGTCCGGCCGGCCGCTCGGTCATCGAAGTCATCGCTGCATGCGAGATCGACTACACCAGAGAGATAGCGACGCGCATGACCACATCGCGTACGTCTACTCCAAGTGCTGTGTCGTACGTCTACACGGGAGATCGAGGACATCTACAACGCTCGTGTGACTTGGTTCTCGTAAGCGAAACGCTCAGGTAACTGGTTCAGGTAAAAAAAAAGAAAGAAAAGAAAAAAAAAAGGAAGAGACATCGGGTGAACCATGTATCCTCCCGTGTTTGGCACGTCGCCAGGGTTCGGCTACGGGGGTGTCCAACCTGGACCCTACGCCGTGCAGCCGCAACAGCAGTTCCAGCCATGGACCCCGATGCACGGCCGGTCCTGGGATTCACCGCCGCTCATCCACAACTTCAGCACCATGACGCTGAACCAATCGCCGCCTGAATGGTATGCTAATTCCAGCGCTGGCTCTCACATGGTCAACAACGCTGGTATACTATCCTCCTTTCATCCTCCTTCATCATCAAGTCTTTCATCTATCATTGTTGGTAATGGAGCTTTGCTTCCCGTTACCTCTGTTGGGACACACTCATTTTCCACTTCACGACGTCCTCTTTTTCTTTCTAATGTTTTAGTTTCACCCAACATTATTAAGAATTTGATTTCTGTTCGTCGTTTCACCACTGATAATAATTGTTCAATCGAGTTTGATCCCTATGGCCTATCTGTGAAGGACCTACAGACACGGAGAGTGATCGCCAGGTGCAATAGCACAGGTGACCTCTACCCGTTCTTTCCACCGGCACCAGGTAGCACCACCGTCCTTACTGCCGTCTCGTCCTTCACCACCCTCTGGCATCGTCGCCTTGGTCACATCGGTCAAGAGGCATTGTTGTTGACGGTCGTTAAGTGTCAATTTTTACCGTCAACTAGACATGAAAAAGGACCTAAACATAATTACCTTATAGATATAGGGCTTACACTAATGGAATTCTACGAGTTTTGGTGAATGTCTGTTTCTGCAGGGTGTCAGCTGAAAATACCCAAGGAAGGCCCACATGTCAGGTTTACATAGAGATAAATCGGGAACCGGTGAAAATTCTGTAATCTGGAAGGTTCGAGAATGCTCTGGACCAAACGGGAGCCCGAACCGTCTCGGTGGAGAGTCAGCCGACTCCCCCCTAGAGTCGGCCGACTGGGGACTTCAACCAATCAGAGTCAGCCTCGCGGATCCCTGTTCCACCGCCTTTGAGGATGAATAATAAACGTCCGTTTAGGTCGGTTTGATCCGAGGGCTGTGGTGCATCCTAGAGGGCTATATAAGCAGGGCCCTGGACCCTGGAGGAGGCAATCCCTTAAACCCTAATTCATTATCTCCCAGCGGGATCAGAGTTGTAGAGGCGTCCCTTGAATGGATGATTTCTCCTCTCTAGAGAATTAGAGCTAGACATTTCAATGTAGTAGATTAGATCTAGATGAGAGTTAGGGAGAGCGGAGCTGCGCTCTGGTTCTGGAGAAGTCTTCAGAGATTTGGTATGTCTTTGTATCTACTCTTTGTAAGACTTATGCTTTAATATATTTATCTTCTCTATTTACTTTTATGCCTATCTTGTGATTGTTAGTATAGTAGTTATGCTTTAGTATGGGATCTTCGCTCGCATCGAGTGCTCTAGTTATCCTAGGTAATTAGAGTAGTAATTGATAGTGTAGACATGGTGTCTAGACTAGAGGTTACATGAGATTGCACCCAATCCCACGGATTGTTGTGGTAGCCCCAGGATCGTGACAGTCCTGACGGCCGTCGTATTCCACCTCGTTCGGGTTGGTGTTTGTAGGACCGTAGTCGGACCTTCCTAGCCCCCTTCTCATCCATGTCCGTGGCTAGTGCTCCGATGTCCTGAAGTGCTATTGTATGATTGCTATATCTATCCATCCCCTGTTATCATAGAACCAGAGTAATAGAGAAGTATATAGGAACCTTAATCTCTCCCGTTGTCCTCTCAATCTAGCTAGCTACTCATTTATCATAGAATTCTCATGTGTGCTTTATTATTCATATTACCTTACATATATATATATATATATATATATATATATATATATATATATATATATATATATATATATATATATATATATATATATATATATATATATATATATATATATATATATATATCATTTACCCTTTTTAGTCTAGTTGGTCTAGTTGGTTTACTAAGTTAGTAGATACATGATGGTGAGTTATCAAATTCTTTAACCCTTGCTTCCCTGTGGTAAAATATAAATAACGATACCTGGTTTACTCCCGGTAAAATGCTGCAATGGTAAGTTCTGTGCGCTTGCGGAATCCTTCATATTTTGTGTGCACTTAATTTATACAAACAAGCATTTTTGGCGCCGTTGCCGGGGAAGCAATCGGTGTTAAGTTTTGATAATGATCTTGATGTCTGCTAATTTAGTGTATCTCTAGCTTTAGTAGGATTACCCCTTGTTGTTGAGTGTGGAATAGACGGGACAAAAGATGTCGTTTTGACCTTCCGACAAGCTTCCATAAGACATTGAAGAGCCCGGGGTCCCTCAACATTCAACGGAACCCTGCCATCTCACAGGTTTGTGTATACATATATACTATTCTAACCATGTGCAGATTGGAGAAAATGTCGTCATCAAAATAGGTGATGAACATAGATGCCGCAACACTACTCACAAATTTCATCCTATGAGTCATGGTAAGTATGATCAAGAACGGTGAGATAGTCTTGCTCATGGACTTTAAAATTATGAGTAGTTATCTTTTAAATTCTTGCACCTCACTACATGTTTACTTTTAAGAATTCATGCATCCACTCCACTCTTTTATGTTTGCTCATCCATTGCATGTTTAGTTTCTTGCATTCATTCATACGTTTTGCATCTAAAAAAAATTCTCACCATGATCATGCTCTTTCATCTCTGTCTGCATCCCTTTTAGTATAAAAACATAAAAAATATTTCTTGTGATCCTGTTAGAAGACATTTAAGTTAAAGAAGTTCTAGACAACCAAGGCTTAGAGGTTTTTATCACTAATGCTTAATCAGTTCCACAAGCTTTGTTGTCTATTTGAGCTTCACTGAACATAAAGGATCAAGAAGAGCTAAACGAGCGCGAAGGACATCCAGGTCCCTGTCGGAGTCTTTGCCCGCGACACTTGAACACTGTCTCAAACAGCAACTATCTACGAAACTCCGGGAAGACTAGAACATCTTCATTGCACATGTCGGCTATATCCATGAGACTATGTCAACATCCAGCTTGGGGAGAGCATCCCCGTGTACCAAGCTAAGTGTTTCCAACTTATCTATTTTATGCCTTGTTAGAGTGTGCTTTGTTAAAACAACTAAAAAGATGCATAACCTTAGAAACCTAAAAAGATTTATCTTTTCTACTTTTGGAGAGCTCTTATTAATCTGTCTTTAAGTAACCCCCTGAATAAACTCTATATGGAGATGATGAATAGTTGCTCTGCCGTAATTCCTTTCAAGTACCTAGTTTTCAACCTTGCACTCTCCCAAGTTTTGGACACAACTGTTTAGATTTGAGATTTGCTCTGAAACTAAAACTTGTGGGTAGCAAACACTTGATCTAAGTCTAGGTGGTTGACGGGTATGATATGGGAAGGTTTGAGCCGCTGTCCATCTTGTTCCTAGAGATACTAGAGTTCTGGAGAATTTATCTTTGAAAACATTAAATTCCTGCATGATGAGTTCCTTTATGATGAGAGTTCAAATTCCTACCACAGCCATATATTCATGCTTACTAGATTAGGAAGACACATCTCTTTATATAGATCATATTGTAGGCATTGAGTGTAGTCTTTATAGGCATTGAGTGTGGTTATGCTGTGGACCCATAAGGAATCAGTCATGCAGTTAAAGTCAATACTATGTGCTCTCCATCCATTGATCTATGCTAGTTCTGTCCTCAGAAGCATGCACCCATTTTATAAATACTACATTCATTCTGTGCTACTTCTGTCCCTAGAAGTATCACCCACATATAGATCCACATCCACCACATATTGTGCTATCTCTACCCTGGAGATACGAACTTATGCTGCTCCTACCCTGGGAGTACGCATTCCCCACATATTGTGTTGTCTCTACCCTGGAGATACGCACCTATGCTGCTCCTACCCTGTGAGTACGCATCCATCCATCTATCCATCCATCCATCCATTCACATATACAAACGCCATTCATTTCACTTCATCCAGAAAAGGTTCTACTCCTATCCTGGGAGTGAACATCTAGAAATAAACATCGCCGTTCCATTTGCCTACATAAAAGCTCCAGTCACTATCATTTCAAGTTATACACTCCCCGTTGCTAAAGTTCGTTTTCAGAGGATTGGTTTCTCTAAAAAAAAAGAGAGAAAAAAAAGAAAAAAAAAGAAGAAAGAGTAGCCAAGTTCTTCCTTTCAGTTTCAAGGTTTTCGAATAAAGGGAGTTATGTTATCCTCAAAGGAGCAAGTGTAGAAGTAGATGTTCACCAAGTGATCACCCCTCACAATTATTTCCTTATCATCATCATCCTATCATTCATCCCCTTTCCTCATTCACATGCACATATGACTTTATTATTATCTTAGTTCCTGTTGGATCCATGGTTTAACCGTGCAATATATGCAAGTGAGTTTGAGTGTCTCCCCACCTATAAGCTCCACATAAGCCTATTAGAAAGTAGGGTGAGAGAGAGAAGGCACTTTCCACTATGCCTTAGTTCCACAAATACCACATATTCTGAGAGTAGAGAGAAGGCATACACTACTCATGCCTTGGAGAGGATCCAGAAATACCACAAATGAGAGACCTGAAAGGTTCATACAAGGAACTCTGAGTTTTATTTCAAAACTTTGCAAAAACTCCGGAATAATAGTTGATCAAAGAGTGAGAAACATGGCGCTTGACTTGACCGTTCTGTCTTTCAACTGCTCAAGACCCAAGTGACGGTTACAAGCCCCATGGTGAAAGGTAATATGAGTAAGTTTTGAGTCAGAATAGTTTATTCTAATTCAGAGGAGAGTTCTTGTTTGAACGCATGAGTACTTTTGAGGCGTGAAAGCATTGTAGCAACTCCTGATCCACACTGAGTTTATCTTTGCTCAGGGACGAGCAAAAGTTAAGCTTGGGGGAGTTGTTGACGGTCGTTAAGTGTCAATTTTTACCGTCAACTAGACATGAAAAAGGACCTAAACATAATTACCTTCTAGATATAGGGCTTGCACTAATGGAATTCTACGAGTTTTGGTGAATATCTGTTTAAAGCGGGGTGTCGACTGAAAATACCCAAGGAAGGCCCACATGTCGGGTTTACATAGAGATAATCGGGAACCGGTGAAAATTCATGTCTGGAAGGTTCGAGAAGGCTCGGACCAAACGGGAGCCCGAACCGGCTCGGTGGAGAGTCGGCCGACTCCCCCTAGAGTCGGCCGGCGGGGACTTCAACCAATCGAGTCGGCCTCGCGGATCCCCGTTCCACCGCCTTTGAGGATGAATAATAATCGTCCGTTTAGGTCGGTTTGATCCGAGGGCTGTGGTGCATCCTAGAGGGCTATATAAGCAGGGCCCTGGACCCTGGAGGAGGCAATCCCTTAAACCCTAATTCATTATCTCCCAGCGGGATCAGAGTTGTAGAGGCGTCCCTTGAATGGATGACTTCTCCTCTCTAGAGAATTAGAGCTAGACATTCCAATGTAGTAGATTAGATCTAGATGAGAGTTAGGGAGAGCGGAGCTGCGCTCTGGTTCTGGAGAAGTCTTCAGAGATTTGGTATGTCTTTGTATCTACTCTTTGTAAGACTTATGCTTTAATATATTTATCTTCTCTATTTACTTTTATGCCTATCTTGTGATTGTTAGTATAGTAGTTATGCTTTAGTATGGGATCTTCGCTCGCATCGAGTGCTCTAGTTATCCTAGGTAATTAGAGTAGTAATTGATAGTGTAGACATGGTGTCTAGACTAGAGGTTACCTGAGATTGCACCCAATCCCACGGATTGTTGTGGTAGCCCCAGGATCGTGACAGTCCTGATGGCCGTCGTATTCCACCTCGTTCGGGTTGGTGTTTGTAGGACCGTAGTCGGACCTTCCTAGCCCCCTTCTCATCCATGTCCGTGGCTAGTGCTCCGATGTCCCGAAGTGCTATTGTATGATTGCTATATCTATCCATCCCCTGTTATCATAGAACCAGAGTAATAGAGAAGTATATAGGAACCTTAATTTCTCCCGTTGTCCTCTCAATCTAGCTAGCTACTCATTTATCATAGAATTCTCATGTGTGCTTTATTATTTATATTACCTTACATATATATATATATATATATTTATATATATATATATATCATTTACCCCTGCTTTAGTCTAGTTGGTTTACTAAGTTAGTAGATACATGATGGTGAGTTATCAAATTCTTTAACCCTTGCTTCCCTGTGGTAAAATATAAATAACGATACCTGGTTTACTCCCAGTAAAATGCTGCAATGGTAAGTTCTGTGCGCTTGCGGAATCCTTCATATTTTGTGTGCACTTAATTTATACCAACAATTGTCCGAGCTCATTAGTTCCAATGCTATTTCTTGCAGTAAGCGTCTTCATGATCACATTTGTCATGCCTGCCAATTAGGACGCCATGTGCGTATTCCTTTCAACATGTCAAATTCTCGAGCGCTTCACTCCTTTGATTTAATACATTGTGATCTTTGGACATCTCCAATTGTTAGTGTGTCTGGCTATAAATATTATCTCGTCATTCTTGATGATTGCACACACTACACTTGGACATTTCCTTTACGCCTCAAGTCCGATACCTTTGGCGTTTTATCTAACTTTTTCTCATATGTGCGCACGCAGTTTAACTCTACCATTAAGGCAGTTCAGTGCGACAACGGCCGCGAGTTCGATAACTCCTCGGCCCGCACGCTCTTCCTCACCCATGGTGTAGTCCTCCGTCTGTCGTGTCCATACACCTCACAACAGAACGGACGTGCCGAGCGCACTCTTCGCACAGTTAACAACATTGTGCGTTCCCTTCTTTTCAGGCCAGTCTTCCTCTGGTTTATTGGGCAGACACTCTTCACACCGCCACCTACCTGATAAATCGTCACCCAACCAAAACCCTAGACGGCCACACTCCTTTCTTTGCCCTTTACGGCACTCAGCCTTCCTATACCCATTTTCGGGTTTTCGGCTGTGCCTGCTATCCTAACCTCTCGTCCACAGCTCCACATAAATTATCACCTCGCTCGTCCTTGTGTGTTTTCCTCGGGTACTCCTCCGATCACAAAGGCGGATCATTGTCTCTCGTCACGTTGTGTTCGACGAGACTTTGTTTCCATTCTCCGAGATGTCCACCACCCCTCAGGATCCTAACGCACTTGAGTTTTTCGATGCTGATGATTCCTCTTTGCCCATATGGCCAAGAGCTGTGACTGCAGGTACGCGCCTCCCTAGCGGCACTGGGCTAGGGACGCTCAGTCCCTCGCCTGGACCCTTCGCCACGACGACCGGCGCTGCTGCCCTTGTGCACCCTGCACAGGCTGCTGCTAGCAGCATCTCCGTCGCCTCGCCGACCACGTCACCGGGTGCTGCTGCCCCTGTGCATCCTGCACAGGCCGTTGCCAGTACCACCGGTCGCACGTCCACCGCCACCTTGCCGACCGTATCGCCGGGTGCTGCTGCCCCTATGCATCCAGCCCAGGCCGTTGCCAGTAGCACCACGGCCACTGGTACCACCTCGCCGATGAGGAACGCTGGTGCTGCTGCCCCCGTGCAACCCGCACGGGTAGTTGCCAGCAGCACCACAGCCACTGGTCGCACGGTGGACACTTAGACGGTCTCCATCGCACCCGTCGACAATGCGCATCCCATGCGCATGCGCGGCAAGGCTGGCATCGCCTCAACCTCCACGCTGTGCCCATGTCGCCTCTACCCCGCTCTGTTCGTGGTGCTCTGTCAGATCCAAATTGGCGTGCCGCTATGCAAGCTGAGTATGACGCCTTACTCGCTAATGACACTTGGAGCCTTGTCCCTCGACCTCCCGGTGTTAATATGGTCACTGGCAAGTGGATTTTTTGTCATACAAGGCCCGCTGGGTCCTCAGGAGTTTCATACAGCGGCCAGGTATTGATTATGATGAGACATTCAGTCCAGTGGTCAAGCCAGCGACAGTCCGAGTGGTTCTCCCTTTGGCTCTTTCTCAGGATTGGCCCATACATCCGTTGGATGTGAAAAATGCATTCCTACATGGCACCCTCACTGAGACAGTGTACTGCATTCAGCCCACTGGGTTTGTGGATTCTTCTCGCCCTGATTTTGTCTGTCGGCTCAACATGTCCCTATATGGTTTGAAGCAGGCTCCGCGTGCTTGGCATCATCGGTTTGCCTCTCATCTTATTTTACTTGGATTTGTTGAAGCAAAGTCAGATACCTCACTTTTCATATATCGCCGCGGGACAGACACGGCCCTGTTGTTGCTTTATGTTGATGACATTGTTCTTACTGCTTCCACTACCAGTCTTCTGAAGAATATTATTGGGGCTCTCCAGCGTGAGTTCGCTATGACAGATATGGGTCCTCTTCACCATTTTCTGGGCATCTCAGTGACATGCTTTGCCAGTGGATTATTTCTTTCTCAGCGCCAGTACTCTCAGGACATTTTGGAACGAGCCGGGATGAGTGAGTGCAAGCCTTGCAGCACCCCTGTTGATGTACACTCCAAATTATCTGCAGATGGACCTCCTATCGCTGATTCTACGCAGTACCGCAGTCTTGCTGGCGCCCTTCAGTACTTGACCTTCACCCGTCCGGATATTGCCTTTGCGGTTCAGCAAGTGTGCCTCTACATGCATGATCCTAGGGAGCCTCACCTCGCAGCTCTCAAACGGATTCTTCGGTACTTGCAAGGCACTCTTTCACTTGGTCTGACTATGCGCTGCTCATCACCTACAGAGCTCGTTGTCTACACGGATGCTGACTGGGCTGGATGCCCGGATACTCATCGCTCCACCTCTGGCTATGCAGTGTTCCTGGGTGATAATCTGGTGTCATGGTCTTCCAAGCATCAACACACAGTCTCGCGATCCAGTGCTGAGGCTAAGTACCGTGCTGTGGCAAATGGCGTTGCTGAAGCCACCTGGCTGCGACAGCTGCTGTTTGAGCTTCACTGCCCTCCTCGCCGAGCCACTTTAGTCTATTGTGATAATGTCAGTGCAGTATATCTCTCCAGCAACCCAGTGCAGCATCAGCGAACGAAGCATGTTGAGATCGATCTCCACTTTGTTCGAGAGAAAGTCGCACTTTCTGGGTCCTTCATGTTCCCACAACATCACAGTACGCCGACGTCTTCACCAAGGGTCTTCCTACCTCGCTGTTTCAGGAGTTCCGGTCCAGTCTGACCGTTAGCAGTGCTCCCGATTAGACTGTGGGGGAGTGTTAGACAATGTAAATATAGCCAAGGGTTGAGCTTAGTCCTCGTATTCATTGCGATAGCATGCACACACTTGTGTGGTCTGTGTCCTTGTAACTTGGGTATATATATGTAAACACATCAACATATTAATACAAGTTCAATCACTCTCAGAAAGTATGCTACGGCGCACCCTACCACGCCCACCTCAACGGGACGGGAAGCAACGGCCGTCCAAGGCCACCCTCCTTTTCGCCGGCGCAGCTTCAGGGCCATGCAATCTTCTTCATCATGACAGCGTGTCAGGGCATGGCCTCGCCGCGTCAACAGCAACGCATCTACAGCCACGGTGTACCATCACCACGACACCAACTGTGCAAAAACACAAACTAAGACTACCCGCACTCTCGTCAGTCTCGTTGTACTCTAAATTCATCCTCTAAGAGAAATATTCTATCCTGGTAATCGAGATTCTCTCTTTTTATATCCAGTTTTCACGCACCCATCCATCCTCTATATCATCCTCTATCCACTGTGGAACCTACTTATCATTTTTTTTCTTTTTCTCCTTTTTCTCTCCCTTTTTTCATCTCTCTTCCTTATCGGCACTCCCCTAGCTTCCTTCGCCCGCCCGTCCCTTCCACACCGAAAACGGAGCAGCTCGTCCCTCCCTGTGCCTCTCCTGCTCCGTCGAACACGCCGCCTGGCCCGGCCTCTCCCTCCCCGACGTCTCCTGCACTGCTCCGGCGCGTGGCGGCCTCACTCTATCTCGTGCTAGCTATTCGTCATGCTCTGGCAGGCGGTAGGCGCGAGCGGCGGCGCCGCGACTCCCCTGCGCTCAGCCTCTCCCTCCAGGATCCGGCCGCCTCTCCCCAGCCATAGCGGCGATCTTCCCTGGCCTCATTGGCGCTTCGCCTCCCTAAGGCGTGGTCACCACAACGCATGGCCTCACCGGCGCTGGTGCACATGCGCTCCTCCTCTGCTGCTCCCCTTCTCCTCTCTGGGTGTGCAGGCGAGGTCGCTGGAGCAGGCGCGCGCGCGGGCCCCACGCCATGCTGGCCGATAGCGCAGGAACGAGAAGCGTGCTAGATTTCTTGGACGGGCGATGGCCCTGGACGATAGCGTATCCTATAAAGGACAGCGGTGCGGCAGTTTTTCCTTGTAAACGATACTGAAAGAACATTTATAGTCCCCAGTGCGGGTAGTCTAAGAAGAAAGCTAGGAATAGGAAAATCACCTCAAGTCCTTTTCTTTCTATCTCCCTACGCTCAAATACTGTAACCCAACCCCTCCCCTTGCATGCTATAGAAGGGGAGGTAGGGACTCTCGACAAGCACGGTTAGACAACGCCCAGCTATAGTAATGTTCTAAACACCACAAACACACACGTGCGCAAAGACCTAGGAGTCGTCCCTCTTTCGACCAGCTTATCACTACTACAGATTTTCATATCACAGCCGGTTCGTAACCCTCATCACAACCGGAAAGTGAACCGGCAGTGTTGTGGGTGGTGCATCACAGCCGGTTTTTTCACCCCAGCTGTGATGAGCACACAACACTGCCGTTTCGTAGCAGACACCGGCTGTGTTGTCCGAGACCAACACTACCGGCTTGTTCCAACAACCGACGTGTTTGCCGGGGCGAACACTTTTGCCGGTTCATTCCTAAAACCGATCAGTGTTTCCTAGGATGTAACACCGCCGGTTCATTCCTAAAACCGACATTGTTGCCGGGACGAACACCGCCGGTTCATTCACTGGAGCCGACGGTGTTGTCGGGGAGAACACTTTGCCGGCTTGAGTGTTAAGCCGACGGTGTTGCCGGGGCCAACACCGCCGGTTTAGGGCTGGATCCGGCGGTGATTTTGTTTTTCCATTCTTTTTTATTTGTAATTATAATAATTATAATAATAATAATATTGGACCGTAATTATATAACGAATAATTATGAATAATAAATATAGAACTATCATTATATAAAATTTATTATGCTACTAGTTTCCATCGAACATGCACTTTGTATATTCGTTACACAAATATTTTTTTGACAACAATAAAATAAGAAATTATGCATAAGAATCTAGCAGACGGGCGATGTCCTCTTTTGTATAATGATCCTTATACTTCTTTGCGAAACTTGCAATTGTATATAAGCCACCTGTTGAAAACACATCCGCCAAAGCATGAATTTTGCCACCTCACACTTTGAAGTGTCTCTATCTCATAATCTAGCAGCCTTTGATGATTAAATTTCTCACGCTTTGTTCCAAAAAGAGGCAAGTATAAAAATCAGTACAGTATATATGATTTTTTGTATTAAAAGAAATAAATGAAAACCGACAGTTATACTCACAAATTCATCGGCATATTTGTAGGCTGTCCAATATAGCGGTACATCGCCCACATGACATAGAAGCCACACTCATTGTTGGCATACGGTCATTTGAGGTACGGGATCTTGGTCATTTCAATGACATTGAAATCTGTTTGCGTCCCACCTCTATGCTTCTTCCGCACACTATGCAAAATTAGGAAGAATATTTAAAAGGAATACATAGAAAAGGCATATTGTGATCATAGGACTATGGTGTTGCTAGCATCGCTTACGCATTCGAAGACGTCGAACAGTGGTGCATATCCTCCGGTGGCTTTTCCTTGGAGTCCCACACCTCGATCTCATTTTTTATAAGATTAACACAAACGAGGGCGTAATGTTCGTGCAATCGAAATACTTGTAAGTAACGAATAGTCGAAAAAAATTAGTGTAAACACCCCTGGTCAAGAACACATACTTGAAGTTGTAGGGTAGAAGTATGTGGGTTCTCTTTTTGTCAACAAACGCTTCAAAAATCGGCACCAATATCTCTATCATGTTATCCAAGCCGGAGGAATTACCAAGTTGGCCGAGGCAGGCTTTTTGATTGACCCTGATAGGGTCTAAGAAGCCTATGTGGCCGAGTTGACGTGGCCTTAAGAAGCAATTTTTTGCAACTAGCCTGCATAAAAGATCATGTAAAGTGCACAAAATTAAACAATTTGTGTCTAGAAAGAGCATTCTGTAGCATTTCATGTGTGTAGGGTACTTACATGGTCCACAAGCACAAAATCGTACATCGAGGCTCGTCTCGGTACGGATGGAACAGCACTCCCAATCGACGTCGTATTTCACTTCTTCTTGATAAAAGAAAACAGCGGGAGGATTGATAATGAAAGCAAAAAATCCGGTTTCAACCGTCCGTGAATGATACAAGTAATAATCATGCAAGCGGCTATGACGGCGGAGCAATCCTCGTATTCCTCCGGAGAACCAAATCCATTTTAAGCTCAAACTTCTTTGCCAAAGGTGCGGTCCCCATTGAGGCCCAATAGACTTCCTCCACTTCTTCTCTTGTCCGTGCAGGGTCTTTTGCGAGCAATTCATTTATTCTAAGTGCATGGATATGGAAATCGTCCTCATCGGTCATTTCATTCTTGTACTTGTTCGATCGATGCTTTTTAAATTCGATCTTTTGATCGTCACGGGTCATGGTGCCAAGTTGCTTAAGGAATGTAACATAAGTATCCTTAGGTACAGTGGGACTGGCTTTTTGCTGCATAATGTTTGTAATGCTGCCACTGAATGGCCTCTTGTTTTTCTCTTTCTGCACTTGGTCAACTTCCTCTGAGGATCTTTTGCGCGACTGCGACGATGCATTAGTTGTTGCTTTAGGCGCGGGGAGGATGTTTCGCTTGTCCTTTAGAGGCGATGTAGAGCCGGTAGGAACCTTTCCTTTTCTAGCCGGAGGGTTTTGTGTGGACCCTCTTGATGTAGAGCGACCGAGCGCGGGGAACAACAATAGGTTTAGGAGGAGGAGGTGGAGGTGGACATGGCAGTGTCTTCTGCTGAGTAGAAGGTGGAGGTGGAGGTGGACATGGCAATGTCTTCTGCTGAGTAGGAGGTGGAGGTGGAGGTGGAGGTGGAGGTGGATGTGAACCTCGAAGAGGAGAGTGCTGGCGAGGAGGAGAGGTCATCCCCATGGTTGTTTGCATCCCAGGGGCTTGTCCTCCGCTCGAAGATGGTAAGGGCGAGGAGTCGCATTGGCCGTCTTCCTCATCCTCTTCGTCCGAGGACAACTCGTGCTCAAGCTTAATGAGGCGCTTACGCCAGGCCACATGACATCCCTTGTTCTAGCCAAGTTTCGGCATGGACTGCGATGCGGGGTGCTCGATCAGTATCTTGTTGTACTTCTTCTCAAGTACCATGTCGATGGTCACATGGGCATACCCCGGTGGAATCGGGGTGCCATTAATGGTGCCATCTCCCACAGGCCAAGCTCGGCCAATCGCTACCTTGTCCTTTGTCCATGACTGTTGGATGTACAGCCTGACATTGACGTTTTCACTGATGTTGTCCAATGGATGAGGCGCATTCGAGTCTAATTCCCTTACAATAGGGGTCGAGCCACAGCTTGACCTTCGGTTTTGATGTAGTGAAAGGTTCTGCTGCAGCGTAAGGTCCGGTGCTAGACCCTCCGTTTGACGGGAGGCCAGGACTTCGCTGACTTTCACCTCAACAGTAGCTGCAACCCTGGATTCCCATTTTTCATCCACCTCCCGAATCATCCTCCTTGTCTCTTCCACTCGTTCCCGTTTTCCCCAGTCGTGGCTCCGGTAAGTATTGGCCTCGTTCAGGAATCCTTCGAACCAATTAACCACACCGGTTCCCCTGGTGCGACCAGGGTGCTCCCTGTTCCCAAGTGCTTGGGTGAGCACGTCATTCTCCCTGTTAGAGTTGCGAGTGCCTTGCCTCACCTCGTCTTGGACCTGGGAGATCCTCCTGACGAGGGCGCTGACGACTGGATCGTCTATACGCTTTGTATTCTTTGGATGATTTAAGACATTGAAGCTCTCATCATCACCGTGATGGCACTTCCTCCCGATACGATACATTATCGCCCTCTCCTCCCAATCTGCGAGTCTCAACTTCAATGTTTTGTTCCATAAGTCTAGCCCGCTTCTCAAATTCCGCCTCAATAACGGTCACCAACTTGGCATATCCACGGGAGCCACAATGATGTGGATTGTCGACTTAACGAGTTCGCCTGATTCTTCATGCTAAGTGCTTGGAAATCCTCGGAGGCGCAGTGCTCCTTAAATTCCTCCCAGAATGGCGCCTGCTTGGCCATCTCTCCATGCGCAAAGTCTGGATCTCGATTTTGTCTAACTATATATTTCTTGTAATTTTGATTCCTGAAATACTTGAACATTGACCCCATTTTTTCGTAGGTTTTCTTTCGGGCCTTCTCTCTGTTAAATAAAGGGCCTTCTGGAGGGAAAGTGAAATACTTTGGGATCTGTGACTCCCATATATCTCTCTTGATACTAGCAGGGACCACACCGGGTCCACCGCTTCCTCATTTTCCGTATCTTCCGGATCTTCTGGATCTTCCAGTTTTCTGGATTTTACGGATTTTCTGATTTTCAGTTCTTTGCCCCTCCACTTCCAGTACTTCAAGGGGACAAAGTACCTAACAAGGATGCCGAGGGTTGAGAAGTATTTTCTCACAGCAATTTCCGGTGAGGCCGGCATCCCGAATTCATCAAATCTTGTGACCTGATAATGCTTGTCTTGATGAAGCTTTGTCGGGCCACGCTTGGTTCTGACTCTGGTGCGACCCGAGCCCTCTGGGCCTTGGGCCAGTGCATTGGGCTCCACATTGGCCTCCGCATTGGGCTCTGCATTGGCCTCCGCATTGGCCTCTGCATTGGCCTCCGCATTGGCCGGCGTAGGTTCCTCCTAAAAATAGGAGTAAGTTAATACCCTCTATCAATTGATTAATGGACGTGGCAACATCATAAAATCACACCTAATTTACCTGGCTAGGTTGGTTATCTTGGTCATAACCGCTTAGGTCCAGAAAATCACTCAGGCTATCAACATCCCGATTTGCTTGGTTGCTGATTGTGACCCGCTTGCTCCCCAAGGTTTTTTCGGGAACGGGGAATGCGACGCATGGCTGTGACATGATCATGGTTAGTTCGCGTGTTTACTAGGCACAATTATTATGAAAAAAAGGGCAAAGATTTATTACATAGTGTAATATTAAGTGCCAAACTACTCATTGTTTCATTGAACACATGCTACTAAGTTGACAAACTACTCTACATCGACTTCCCAATAAAAAAATCAATGACAATAGCCATAAGCACAAGCATGGCATCTTTCCAAGAATAAGGAGCAAAGATCGTCCTAGTCTTCCCATCTAAGACGGGTGGCTTCTCTTCGATCACTAGTGCGGCGGCTCTAAAATCACCGGTGGCGCATGCTCTTCAATCTCCAATGCACCTCTGGCGAGGGTTCGCAAGCCTCCACTCATTGTAGGCCCTCACGTCGGCTTACGTACTTCTTGTGCAAATTACCGGGGTAGCGATGTATTTGAGTGTTGCAATCCTCCCAAGTTCAATAGATTCCAGGAGTATGATCAACATGAACAACATAGTATGCTGCCATGGTTGACTACATATCATAATTTTAGAGCATCATTTAGAGCATGTCATCTAGCATATCATCATTTTAGAGCATCATTTAGAGCATATCATCATTAATTGTATAGCATATCATCATTTTAGAGCATAACATTTTTGAGCTTAACAACATTTAGCATGTCATTTAGCATATCAATTAGCATAACATTTAGCATATCAATTAGCATATCATTTAGCATAACATTTAGAGCTTATCATCTAAGAGCAGGGAGGGATCGATGGCTAACCGCGTGAAGCACGGTGGCGCTGGCTGAAGGGGGCAGTGGTGGTGCTCGTCGGAGTGTTGGCAGTGGCGCAGGGGGAAGGGCCCGGTGGTGGTTGTCAAAGGCACGGAGAAGCTGGGGATGGAGGAAGCGGCCGCTGGAGGTGCTCCTCCACATGGTGGGTGGCGGTGCTCGTCGGTGCGAGGGTGCTGGGGATTGAGGAGGGGCCTCTGGTGATACTCCTCCACACGGCGGGCGATGGTGCTCGTCGGCAGGGGGGCGGTGGCGCTGGAGTTCGATGTCTGTGAAGGCGGCGGCACTCAGAAACATTTCGTCGAACATGTAAGGGGCAGGGTGGAGGGTACCTACCTCGTGACAAGAGAAGCCCTGCGACTGCGCGCTCCAAATGTTGTGACCTACAAGAAGAAGAAGCCGGAGGTGCGTGCGGCTGGTGGAGTAGGCAGCGGCGTTGGCGCTCAGCGCGTTGGAGCACCGGGCGCGAGCGCGCACGGCGTGCTCGACTTGGCGCGCTAGGGCTGCTGATGCGGGCGGCGGAGGGGCGGGGTGGTGGCGGTCCTCGTCGGCACGGGCGACGGTGGACTCCGCTCCTCGACGCGGGCGGCGGCGGCGTGGGGTGGTGGCGGTCCTCGTTGTTGTGGCGTCGGGCGGAGCGTGGGGAAGAAGAGGGAGAACGGGCGGGGAAATGAGGGGGAAATGAAATTTTCATTTTCCCCGCCCGTTCGTTTATATACCCGAGACACCATCATCGCCGGCGCCAACCACAAACCGGCAGCAATTCATCGTCATCACCGGCTCCAACGACAAACCGGCAAAGCAATGCTTGTTATCCCTACCGGCTTGGAGATACAGCCGGCAGTAATGATCCTGATCACTGCCGGCTCTTAGCTGAGGCCGCGTGTGATTGTTCTGCGCAGGACTTTTAGTAAATTGGATTTTTAAACAGTATTTTTTGTGTAGTGTTTCTAGTTTCTCAAATGAAAAAATGTCCTATGTATCAAAATTAGATCTTGATGAGTTCTAACACTTTTGTATTCAAAAGTTTTTCATTTGAGATCATTTAGTGTCCCATTTGACCAAGTTTGACCAGGTCAACCTTGTTTGTTTTACAAAATACAATTTGACCGAACCCTAGATGGCCTGAGCTACAAAGATTGTCGAAGTGATCAGGTCCTACATGCTAGTTTTTGAAACCTTAGATGGCCTCAACTTGAGAACTCATGAATACCAAGATTGTTCCACTCAACAAGGTCTACATTTCATACATAGGACATGTTTGCATCGACAAAGTGTTGAGACCAATTAAACACTAGAGCAAACAAATTATAACTAAAACAAAATAAAATTACAACCTTGCAAACCAACTATTATCGATTCAATTTCTACCTATGGGGATTGGACCATTCACATCACCTGACCTTAGTGAACCTTATTGTTGTTTGCCTTGTTACGTGTCCAGTAAACCCAATCATGTGCTATCAAACCACGTGAAGAATATGTAACATCATGGGACACAATCTCAAAAAAAGATAATAATATTACTACTTAATAATTAAACAACAAATTATGTGCATGATCTAATTATATCAATATATATATGTGATTGTATCAAAAGTGTTGCTCTCTCCATTCGCTAAGTGATATCGATAGCGCAAAGTCATCTCCTTGTGCGGTGCCATGTCGAAGTGCATGTATGAGTGCACTTCTTGGGCCTCCCGTGCCACGTGATGACACAACGCGAATTGGTCGGCGTGACCATAGACATCACCTTCTAATGGGTCTATGAGCTACGAAACTCATCATCGAGCGCAAAAAACATATGAGATATTGGAAAGTGATTTATACAATAGGCGCTAGTGAACCTTATGGTCTGAATTGTTTGGTACATTGTGCTTGATCGATAAATTCAACAATAAATATAGTCCAAAAACCATTGGTGTCAAAAATAATTGAACCCATATCCCAATCGATTTGGCACTCGAGTTTGCGTTGGCGGACTATGCATGTGGCCGGCTCCATTTTAAGATGGAACTTAGTTATCACGTGGCTCGGAACAACAACCGGCTTGGTTTAGAATGGCTATCAAACCACGTGGATGCATGAATATGTAACAAACACCACTATTCTTTTAATAGTAAATAGTGAAATATTTATTTAGAATGAGTACAAAGATAGAAGACAAAAAAATCATAAAATACATGTTAAATATATGATAACAAAGACCTTTTTACTAAATTACATCCATGTGTATCAACACATTGTAATTTAACCACCTCGAAATTCTTGTTGCATCCCCGGTGGAGGTGCATATGAGCTGCGCTGTTGAGATTATAAAGGAGGTTTTGTGATGCATGGACTTGCTTTTTCATCCACCAACGGCCATTTTTGTGTAGATATCCGAGCCGGCGGCGGACGCAGCTGCAAAGATAACAATGGAACCTCGTGAATTAAGATTTTTAAAGAAAGGAATGTGTGAAGTAAGAACAATGGAAAAACAATGATATATTTATTCTTTACAAAGATAGAAAAAAAAAAAACAATATAAACAAATTACAAGTACGATAACAAAGACTATTTTTTCACTATCAATGTTACCATCCATGTCTATCAACACATTATAATTTAACCACCTCGAGGATTCTTCTAGCATCCTATGGTCCAACAAAGTGATGAGGTGATTATGAACTATGCCTTTCGAGATGATCAAGGAAGGCAACCACGCACCGGCAGAACTCCTCCGTGGGACTTATGTCGCATAGCTATTCGGAATTCTTCTAGCACCAATCTATGCACCATTTTGGTGACTACTACGAAGCATGTCGATATTTGTATGTGGAGGGCTTTCTTCCACAAAGAAGCTATGTATTTATAAATACCGGAGAATCTAAGAACACAAACACAAGTAGCCATTGTCATGGAGAGGCTCTAGAGGTTTGTCATGGAGAGGCTCTTTTATAGAGCTCTTGTCGTGGTAGGTGGGAGCGGTGCTCTGTTGTGGTGATCTCCACTTGGAATCTCCCTATCACTTTGGCCTTCTCACAAGCCGGTGGTGATATATAATCCCTACCGGTTTGTGATACGAACCGGTGATAGGGTCCAAACTTGCGATTCGAGTTTTGATCGCTTGAGCTATATATGTGTTCTAAGTGCAAGGCATATCTTTTATATATTGTTTATAAAAAAGAAGTTCAATTCAATAAATCAAAAAAATTATCTACCATATACTAGTCTGAGGTACACAAGTAATATTAATTAGAATACATATATATAGTTGGTGATTACATAGTTATCAATAATCTAACTATCCTTAGGTGGATCAACAATAAGCAACCAGTCAACAAATTCAATTTTATGTTTTTTATGATGCCAAGCCCGTAACCTTTGCGGATAATTATGTAGCAACTCTTGACGGTGTTCTTCAATGTATGGCATCACCTCCTTGGCTTGCCGGAGAACAAGAATTGAGCACGTGTTCAAGACACATAGTCATCTATCAGACACGGTTTCCTACCTAGTGTGCCTTTGCCACCTAGTCTCGCCTTGGTGACGGGACTCGTGAACTCCCGCCTTGTTGATGTCCATATAATTTGTGCAGAATTCAATGGACTCCTCCGTTGACCATCCCTCAACCATGCTCCCTTCGGTCCGAATTTGTTCCTAACATACTTCCCGAAAACTTTCATCAACCTTTCGAAAGGGAACATCGATGTAGGTACATTGGACCAAGTGCTCTTATTTGGTCAACCAGGTGAATGAGAAGATGGACTCGACATATCAAAGTAAGTTGGTGGAAATTGCATCTCTAAACTAGAGAGAACTTCAGCAATGTCGTCCCGTAGCTGTTGTAGCGTGCTCGGATCAATGACCTTTTTCGAGATCGCATTCATGAACCAAAGACAACTTTGTGACCACTTTGCGAACATCTTCCGTCGGATACCACGCAAGGCAAACTGGGGAGAAATTGAGTCATAATGACATGACAGTCATGGGCCTTCATAGGTCCATAGTTGAACTTGCGTTCTTTCTTGTTCAATAGCCTCTTTGGGTTTGCATAGTAGCCCGTCGGAACTTTTAGTTTATTGAAGAATGAAATTAACATCTCCTGCTCTTTCTTGCTTAGTGTCCAAGACGCAACTAGAAGTACATATTGGCCATTTTCTTGAACCACGGGATGCAGCTCTGGCCTGATTCCCAAATACTCCATGTCTTTGCGTGTGTCGTACGAATCCTTATGTGTCCCCCCGGTGTTCATCAAGGTGTTAAGTGTGTGAAAGCACACGTTTTTAGTAATGTGCATGGGATCAAGACAGCGTACGTACAAAAATGGCCGAAGGTAGTTTCCAAAATACTGATTTTTTCTTCCGGATGCTCTCCTTAGGCGCTTTTTAGCCCCTTGCCCCTTGCCAAGAACAACGTCCGCTTTGTTAAGTTCTCGCAAGTATCCGTTTCCCGTTTCGATACTTAGGAGGCTTGCGTGTCTCAACCTATCCATCAAAATTTATCTTGTTTTTTTGAAATCTGTGTTTAACAGCAGAACTTACAAGGCCCCAATACAACCATTTTTGAGTTATTGGGTAGGTGTACCGCATCGCTTCGTCTAGGCACTCGACACAACCCGTATAGCCTTTTGTCTTCTCTCCGGACAAGGAACCTCGCCCGGAAGGTCGCTGATTGTAACCACAAGTACCACCTTGACGATTTCTTCCTTTTTGTACTCATCCCAAACATGCTCAACACCCTTCTTGAATAGATCCAGAGTTCATCGACAACCGGCTCTAGGTAAGTGTCGATGTCATTCCCGGGTTGCTTTGGGCCTTGGATCGCAATGGCATCTCGGATGTACGACCGCTTCATAATGAGGTGAGGCGGAAGGTTGTATATACGGGCGTCACCGGCCACGTGCTATGAGTGCTTCTAACCCGGTCAAAAGGATTCATCCCATCCGTGCTCAATGCAACCCAAAGGTTCGTTACATCTCCACCGATTTCCTTATAGAACATGGTTTTCGAGTCCTCCAAATCCCGTCCATCGGCAGGATGCCTCGCATGCCATCGTTCTTACGGTCCTCACCATGCCAGCGCAGCAGCTTGGTTGTCTTCGCACATGCGAATAGCCTACGTATCCGTGGAGCTATAGGGAAGTACCAGGCGACCTTTATGGGGCCTCCTCTCGTCTTCATACCCTCCTCCTCCTCCGACGGCTCTGCCTTGTACCGTGGATGATTACAAATGGGGCAATTATCCAGGTCAATGTATTTGCCGCGGTACAATATGCGATCATTGTAACACGCGTGTATTCGTTCAACCTCAAGTCCAAGGAGGCAGATCATTTGCTGGGCCTGGTATGTATTTTCTCGGTAGCCCACCGGTTGCGGGAGTATTTTCCCTAGTTTACCTAACAAGTCATCAAAGCCTCGTATCGCTCAAGCCGTTTGTAGATTTGAACTCTAACAACATGATGGTGGCTTCCAATTTACTCATAGGACAATGCTTGAACAATGGTGTCTTGCCATCCTCTCTCATTTTCTCTAACTTTTTAAGTTGAATACCACTAAGAAACCCGGTATCCGCATTACGGAGCATCAAAGAAATGCCATCTTCTTCTCGCCGTGCCATCTCGCTAGCGTATTCCTAAGCACCTCAAAGCAATAGGTTCCGGGTTGACAATGGGATCATCGTCATCGTCGTCGTGGTGCACATCAGCCATGTCCACATCATCATTGTTTCCCTCTCGCATCAAAAACAGAACTTCCCCATGGTGACACCATGTCGTATAGTTTGGCATGAACCCTCTCATTTGCAAGTGCGATTTGATAGTGCCTGGATTCAAAATCATCCTAACATTTATGCAATCTTTGCATGGGCGTAAGATCATCTTCCCAACCCCAAAGATGAGCTACCGCAGCTTTGCAAAAATCTCTTACGCCTTTCATAAAAAGATTGTCCGTTCGAGGCGATTCATCCACTTTCGATCCATCTCTCGCACAAAACAAAAGAAGAAAAAGTAGTACCTAGTGAATTAGCTTCATGGACAAAATTATGGATTAATTATGAAAAAAATGAACAAGGTAGCTCCAAAGAATGTGTCCACTTAAATAATTTAACAAAATTGTAAAGTAATCTACTCTACTCCGACAAAATTAACTAATTCGAGCATCACATACTAACAATCATCTTGATCAAACCATAAAATTTTCTAAGATATATCACCAACCTAGCTTCTTGGATGATGGAGATGATGGAATCCTAGCACAATGTTCCCAACGAAGTTGCTTGAAATCCTTACACGTTGTTCCCACCGAATTTGCTCTCCTTAGGAGAGGAAGAACTACAATGAACTACAATGAGAATCAAGCAAGCAATGTAGCCATCAAAACATAGATTGAAGCTAGGAAACCAAAGGAGTGGATGCTTGTGACTAACCGTGAAGCAAAATGATCAAGGCATTCTTCAAAATTCAAGTCCTAGCTCACGGTTTTCAGTGCCGCAACAATGGAGAAAATGGCCCGCGCACGCTCCTCCGTTTCCGGAATGGACTGAGGAGGAAAGCAGAGGACGATGGTACAAGGCTTTATGTCTTGTCAAAACATCACTGCCGGTCGTATCCACGAACCGGCAGTGCTGTCTTGACGGGACAAAAAGGTTTCGTAATCACTGCCGGCTGGTGGCAAGTGCCGGCAGCGATGAAATCAAGTACTTCCGGCCTATGGTTCGACCCGGCAGTGATACTATATACATCCCTGCCGGTTGGGACCAAGCCGGGATTAATTACCGGATGCTTTGTCTTCCTTGCTGCTGCGTGGGAACCAGCGCAAGGGAGCATGGGGAACTGGAAGCGGCAATGGGGAACTGAAGCGCCCACGCTCGGTGACCTTTATAAAGCTGCGCCATTCGACTTTGGCGCCTTCACCAGGCGCTTTGTTTCTCCTCATACTACTCTTTCACCTACGATCCCCTGCTCCGACGACGATGAATGCAGGCGGCGGCGGCTGTTGACGGTCGTTAAGTATCAATTTTATACCATCAACGCAGCAAGAGAAAGGACTAATTTGAGTTCACTTGTTAGATATAGGGGTTACACTGACAGAATTCCACGAGTTTTGGTGATTGTCTATTTCTGCAGGGGGTTATCAGAAAGAGAACCAAAGGAGGCCGACATGTCATGATTACATAGAGATAAAGACCGAACGGGTAAAATTGTATAATCTAGAAGACTCCAGAAGGCGACCCCTGAAGGCTGGGCCCCACCTGGCAGCCTGGCCAGTCGGCCGCCCAAGGGGGGGAGTCGGCCGACTCCCCACCTCAGCCAATGGCGTTGAGTCTCGTGGATCCAGCCTCCACCGCCTTTGAGGATGAATAATTATCGTCCATTTAGGTCGGTTTGATCCGAGGGTCCGTGGGTTCATCCTAGGGGGCTATATATTCGCAGCCCCCGGCCCCGGGTGAAACCCTAATTCATTCTCTTCTTCATTCATCTCGAGAGGATTCGGAGAAGCCAGAGCCACCATCTCAATTAGAGCTCCATAGTTTAGTAGCATAGCTACATAGGAATAGATCTAGAGGGAATCAAGCCTAGCTTGGAGTCCGGATCTCGTCGGAGTTCTTGGTAATTCCCTTTACATTCTTGTAATATTCATCATTGTTCGTGATACTATGAATAGTACTTTATTCTATTCTATTATATCGAAATTGACTTTGCTCTATTTGATTATGTTCTCAATTATATTGTTCTTAGTTTACTTTGATTATATGTTTAGCATAGTTGGACTAGAATTATGTTTATGCATAGGATCGTATAGCGCTTGCTCATTAGATCGATGGGTGAGTGGTAAATATTGTGTAGGCGTGGTGCCTAGACCGTATTTATCTCGCGATTGCACCCTATATTCCGGATCGTGAGGTAGATCGCGGGAGTGACAGTCCCGTTGAGTCCTTTGTAGCCCTTCTCCCGAGTATAGGTCTAGCGAACAAACCTATTACATTGAAGTCATTGCTATGTCTCTTGTCTTCTCGGTAATATCACTATGCATAGATGTAACCTTTTCCCGCCATGATTGGTAGATGTTCTTGCACTAATCATTGTATGCTTTGACTTTATAGTTAGAATAACATAGGATTACACCCTAGATCGTCCTAGTCCATGCTAGTGTTATAAGCTTAGAGTGCTAAGTTGAGATGGCTTATTACTATTATTTTATGTGGCTAAATGCTCTCATTTATCTTATGTCATTTATCATTCATTCCTATATTTTATGTGACACTTGCCCTGTATGAGATGATCGATACGGACAAGGTTGAGCTCTCCATTATTGCATGTGCATTGCTCATCACTCATTATCCAAAGTGCATTCCCTTCCCAGTGGTAAAATTATAAATAACGATACCTGGATTACTCCCGGTTAAAATGCTACGATGATATATTCGTGCGCTTGCGGAACCCTTCTTATTTCAGTTGCACTTAATAGACATCAACAAGCATTTTTGGCGCCGTTGCGGGGAAGGTTGAAAGCCAATGGATAATGAGCAAGCATTGCACTACATAATGAGATTGAGCACTGTCACCATTCTCTACTCATACAGCCTTACCCTTGTCTTTCGTCTATTTTATATCTTATGCAGGGTAATGTATGAAAAAGACAACTCTTCCTGACAATTATATTGACGATCCAGAAGCTTTATTCAGGAAGGCCAGAAGCAGGTTGAAGAAGACCAATCAATCATCATCATCAACTCAACTTGGAAGTTTGTCAGAAGCAGAAAGTCGACCTTTCGTTCAAGACTTGACACCAGCGTTTGAAGCCATGGCGAACAAGTCACTCCGCGAGTTCTCAGCTCCAACTACGGACAACATTCGTATCGACCAGCTGCGGACATCGAAGGAGCTTTTGAGCTCAAGCCTCCGGCCGATCAACATGGTGCAAGCAAGCCGGTTCTGTGGGAAGGCCCATGAAGATGCTAGTGCTCATCTCCAACACTTTCTCGAGATTTGTAGCACATTCACTATCAAGGATGTCCCCGAGATGCTATACTACTTCGCCTCTTCCCATTCTCACTCTTGGGGAGAGCGAAGCGGGGTTCTACGCCAATAAGGAGAAGAATACTACGTGGGCACTATGTTCCACCAATTTCTTGGCGAAGTTCTTCCCCATGGGCAAGACAAATGCTCTTCGTGGGAAGATATCAAGCTTTCAGCAACATCATGATGAGACTGTCCCCCGAGAAGCTTGGGAGCGCTTTCAAGATTACATCCTCGAGTGTCCTCATCATGGCATGGAGAATTGGCCGCTTATGCGGACATTCTACCATGGGCTTAGCAACAAGACACGTGAGACGACGGATGCTTTGCTGCTTGGAGGTGCATTCTTATCACTCACTATTCCTCAAGCCACAGCTCTTGTGGAGAAGATGGCATCCAACCAAGGTTGGAGTGAAGAAAGAACGCAGACCCGCAAGAGAGGTGGAGGAATGCACCAGGCGAAGGAGGTAGACATGTTGTCTCGCAAAATGGATCTGCTAATGAAGAGGCTCGATGAGAGAGCCCCAGAAGAAAGAAGTCATGCATATACATGATGCTCGCATGACATGTGAAGAGTGTGGAGAGACTGGGCACACAGGGTGCTAACCGCCCATAGCTCAAGGAGGACGTGAACTACCTCAATAACAACAACAATAATAATTACTACCGTCCTCGGCAGAATCAAGGTTGGAATCGCAGCAGAGGCCTAACTACTCGGCAATTATTCGTGCAACTATCAAGGTAACAACTCCTCCTACAATAATTACAACCAAATAGCCTTTAAGAGAGTTAGTGCTTGAATCAAGGCAAGATGATGGACAATCTGTCCAAGAAGCCGACATCAAATGATAAGGTCCTAGAGACACTCGGCAACAGAATGGATGGCTTTTCCAATGCCATCAAGAGTCACTTCCTTCAACAAAATACTTGAGTCGCAGGTACAACAACTTGTCAACCTTGCTCCCTCCACCGGTCAAGGTAAACCGGGCGACAACCCGAAGAGCTCGAAACCGCAAATCTTGTTGATATATTCAATGTAGAAGACAGCCGAGTGATCCATCGAAAGGGTCATGGATTGATGCAACTCGCCAATCAAGAAGGGTGATCCGGGAGACCCGGTCATTCCGATCTCCATTGGAAGTACCAACTTCAATGAGGCAATCTGTGATTTCGGTGCAAGCATCAACATCATGCCAAGAGTGATATATGAGAAGCTATTCCGATGCCCCTTAGCATACACAACCATGTGCTTGCAAACTTGCGATCCGGTCACTCCGTGTTCCTTTGGGAGTACTAGAAGATATATGTGTACGAGTGGGCAACTCGTATGTTCCAAAGAGACTTCGTGGTAGTGGATACAGCAAAGTAATGAAAGGTCCCCTATCATTCGGGACGACCGTTCTTGAACACCGCTGGAGCCATCATGTATGCCAACACCGCCAAGATCATCTTCAACATCAAGGGCAAGAGAGAGACCTTCTTCTTCAAGAACAGTCTTTGCCGCAGTTCCTCAAACACCCTCATCAACAACAGTGAGAAGAAGAAGAAACCAAATAAGCTAAGAAGAACAAGAATAAGAAGACCAAGAAGATGGAGACAAGTGAGGATGGTCACCGCAGTCCACAAGGAGCATGACCACTTACTCGGATCCCCACGACCGATCAAGAAGGATGACCCAGTGTCCCAACCATTCAATGCTCCATCAACAAGCTCTTTCAATAAAGCTGTGCCGTGACACCGGATCGGGCGTCAACATTATGGCCAAGGTAACCTATGAGTATCTATATGGCACTATGCCTTTGGAGCCCACCTATGCACAGCTGCAGATGGCAGATCAGACATTCCGCTTCATCGAAGGAGAAGTGAAGGATGTCCTCATCCAAATAGATGACCATTATGTCCCTACAGACTTCCTAGTCATTGACATGGGAGATGACTATGATCCTCCAATCTTCCTAGGAAGACCATTCCTGAACACCACCAGAGCTATCATCTATATTGGAACAGAGAGATTCATTTCCACTTTCCCACCGAAAAGGTACGCCGCTACTTCAACAATAATTATATAATCACCGAGGAACCCAAAAGAACAGAGCAAGGAGAAGGCAGCGTACACTGTCGCGTAACAAGAAGAACATCACTACGTATGGATGGGCCGACTATGAGGGAGAAGTGTCTAGATATGAAGATCGGTACCCGAAGAGAAGAACGTTGCGGAAGAAGAAGAAGTGCTACCACGAGAAGAGAAACAAGTGGTCCAAGAAGCTTCCTCCTCAAGGTCACCCTCTCCAACAAAGAAGGTGTGGAAGGTAAAAGCAAAATCAAATCAATTCCTGCACACGAGGCGACGTCATCAGAAGCGCCAGCCAATGCGCCCCTTAAAAAATGAGCAAACATGACAAGTCCTGTTCGGAGGACTTAAAACCACCGAACGCCGCGCCAAGAGGTAACTTGGTATTTATCAGCAATTACTTTTCAGCATTGTAATTTTACCTTAGCATATTTATTTCCCTACTTACATCTTAGTTGCATCTTTACTCTTTTATCTCTCGCATTAGAAAAGAAAATAAAGATGTTGTGCATTTGCATCCGTAAAATTGTTAAGCCCCATGTGGATAATCATTCACCGTGGTGGCACAAAAATAATTTCTCAAAGATATTTATCTTTCTCTCGTCTCGCATTCCTTAAATAATAAAAAGATAAAAATATTTCTTGTGATCCCGTTAGAATGAGTTTTAAGTTAGGAAAGTTCTAGACAACTTAGGCCTAGAGGTTTTTGTCACTAACACTTAATCGCCCACAAGCTTTGTTGTCTATTTGAGCTTCACGTAACATCAAGGATCAAGAAGAGCCAACAGCGCGTAAGGACATCCAAATCCCCCGTCGGAGTGCCGCCGCGACAATTGAATGCTTTGTCTCCAACAAAGAACTTTCTACAACACTCCCGGAGGACTAGAACGTCTTCATTGCCTGTCGCAACATCGCAGACTATGTCAACATCCAGGCTTGGGGAGAGCATCCCCGTGTACCACGCTAAGTGTTTCCAACTTATCTTTTTATGCCTTGTTAAAGTATGCTTTGTTAAAACAACTAAAAAAGATGCATAACCATAGAAACCCGAAAGATTTCCTTATTTATCTTTTGGAGAGCTCTTGCAACTTGTCTTTAAAGTGATCCCTAGAATAAACTCTATATGGAGATGATGAATAGTTGCTCCGCCGTAATTCCTTTCAAGTACCTAGTTTTCAACCTTGTACTCTCCCGAGTTTTGGACACAACTTGTTTAGATTTGAGATTTGCTCGAACCCGAAACTTGTGGGTAGCAAACACTTGATCTAAGTCTAGGTGGTTGACGGGTATGATATGGGAAAGTTTTGAGTCAGCTTGTCCATCTTGTTCCTAGAGATACTAGAGTTCGGAGAATTTATCTATGAAAATATTAAATTCCCGCATGATGAGTTCCTTTATGATGAGAGTTCAAATTCCTACCACGGCCATATATTCATGCTTACTAGATTAGGAAAACCCATCTCGTTTATATAGATCACACTGTTTGAGTGTAGACTTTATAGGCATTGAGTATGGTTATGCTGTGGACCCATAAGGAATCAGTCATGCAGTTAAAGTCAATACTATGTGCTCTCCATCCATTGATCTATGCTACTTCTGTCCTCAGAAGTATGCACCCATTTTATAAATGTTACACTCATTCTGTGCTACTTCTGTTCCTAGAAGTACCTCCCACACATATAGATCCATGTCCACCACATATCGTGCTATCTCTACTCTGGAGGTACGCACTTATGCTGCTCCTACCCTGGGAGTACGCATCCATCCATCCATCCATCCACATATATATACGCTATTCATTTCACTTCATCCAGAAAGGTATTATTCCTATCCTGGGAGTGAACATCTAGAAATAATCATCGCCGTTCCATTGCCTACATAAAAGCTCCAGTCATTATCATTTGAAGTTATATGATCCCCGTTGCTAAAGTTCATTTTCAGAGGATTGGTTGCTTTTTTTTAAAAAAAAAAGAGAAAGAGAAAAAGAAAGAAAAGAATAGCCAAGTCCTTCCTTTTAAGAAGTTCCAAGGTTTCCAAATAAAGGGAGTCATGTTATCCCCAAAGGAGCAAGTGTAGAAGTAGATGTTCACCAGTTGAGTACCCCTCATAATCATTTTCTTATCATCGTCATCCTATCATCATCTTATCATCCATTCCACTTCCTCAATCACATGCACATATGACTTTATTATTTTAGTTCCTATTGGATCCATGTCTTAACTATGCAATATATGCAAGTGAGTTTGAGTGTCTCCCCACCTATGAGCTCCACATAAGCCTATTAGAAAGTAGGGTAAGAGAGAGAAGGCACTTTCCACTATGCCTTAGTTCCACAAATACCACATATTTTGAGAGAAGAGAGAAGGCATACACTACTCATGCCTTGGAGAGGATCCAGAAATACCACAAATGAGAGACTTGAGAGGTTCATACAAGGAACTCTGAGTTTTATTTCAAAACTTTGCAAAAACTCCGGGATAATAGTTGATCAAAGAGCGAGAAACATGGCGCTTGACTCGACCATTCTATTTTTCAACTACTCAAGACCCAAGTGACGGTTACAAGCCCCATGGTGAAAGGTAATATGAGTAAGTTTTGAGTCAGGATAGTTCACTCTAATCCGGAGGAGAGTTCTTGTTTGAACGCATGTGTACTTGTGAGGAGTGAAGGCATTGTAGCAACTCCTGATCCATCACTGAGTCTATCTTTGCTCAGGGACAAGCAAAAGGTAAGCTTGGGGGAGTTTGTTGACGGTCGTTAAGTATCAATTTTATACCATCAACGCAGCAAGAGAAAGGACTAATTTGAGTTCACTTGTCGATATAGGGGTTACACCGATTTAATTCCACGAGTTTTGGTGATTGTCTATTTCTGCGGGGGTTATCGAAAGAGAACCAAAGGAGGCCGACATGTCATGATTACATAGAGATAAAGACCGAACGGGTAAAATTGTATAATCTAGAAGACTCCGTAAGGCGACCCCGAAGGCCGGGCCCCACTGCGGCTTGGCCGGTCCGGCCGCCCAAGGGGAGTCGGCCGACTCCCCCCTCGGCCAATGGCGTTGAGTCTCGTGGATCCCGCCTCCACCGCCTTTGAGGATGAATAATTATCGTCCATTTAGGTCGGTTTGATCCGAGGGCCGTGGGTTCATCCTAGGGGGCTATATATTCGAGCCCCCGGCCCCGGGTGAAACCCTAATTCATTCTCTCTTCATTCATCCGAGAGGATTCGAGAAGCCGAGCCACCATCTCAATTAGAGCTCCATAGTTTAGTAGCATAGCTACATAGGAATAGATCTAGAGGGAATCAAGCCTAGCTTGGAGTCCGGATCTGTCGGAGTTCTTGGTAATTCCCCTTTACATTCTTGTAATATTCATCATTGTTCGTGATACTATGAATAGTACTTTATTCTATTCTATTATATCAGAATTGACTTTGCTCTATTTGATTATGTTCTCAATTATATTGTTCTTAGTTTACTTTGATTATATGTTTAGCATAGTTGGACTAGAATTATGTTTATGCATAGGATCGTATAGCGCTTGCTCATTAGATCGATGGGTGAGTGGTAAATATTGTGTAGGCGTGGTGCCTAGACCGTATTTATCTGCGATTGCACCCTATATTCCGGATCGTGAGGTAGATCGCGGGAGTGACAGTCTGTTGAGTCCTTTGTAGCCCTTCTCCCGAGTATAGGTCTAGCGAACAAACCTATTACATTGAAGTCATTGCTATGTCTCTTGTCTTCTCTCGGTAATATCACTATGCATAGATGTAACCTTTTCCCGCCATGATTGGTAGATGTTCTTGCACTAATCATTGTATGCTTTGACTTTATAGTTAGAATAACATAGGATTACACCCTAGATCGTCCTAGTCCATGCTAGTGTTATAAGCTTAGAGTGCTAAGTTGAGATGGCTTATTACTATTATTTTATGTGGCTAAATGCTCTCATTTATCTTATGTCATTTATCATTCATTCCTATATTTTATGTGACACTTACCCCGTATGAGATGATCGATACGGAGACAAGGTTGAGCTCTCCATTATTGCATGTGCATTGCTCATCACTCATTATCCAGTGCATTCCCTTCCCAAAGTGGTAAAATTATAAATAACGATACCTGGATTACTCCCGGTTAAAATGCTACGATGATATATTCTCAGGCGCTTGCGGAACCCTTCTTATTTCAGTTGCACTTAATAGACATCAACAAGCATTTTTGGCGCCGTTGCCGGGGAAGGTTGAAAGCCAATGGATAATGAGCAGCATTGCACTACATAATGAGATTGAGCACTTGTCACCATTCTCTACTCATACAGCCTTACCCTTGTCTTTCGTCTATTTTATATCTTATGCGGGGTAATGTATGAAAAAGACAACTCTTCCCGACAATTATATTGACGATCCAGAAGCTTTATTCAGGAAGGCCAGAAGCAGGTTGAAGAAGACCAATCAATCATCATCATCAACTCAACTTGGAAGTTTGTCAGAAGCAGAAAGTCGACCTTTCGTTCAAGACTTGACACCAGCGTTTGAAGCCATGGCGAACAAGTCACTCCGCGAGTTCTCAGCTCCAACTATGGACAACATTCGTACTGGACCAGCTGCGGACATCGAAGGAGCTTTTGAGCTCAAGCCTGCGCTGATCAACATGGTGCAAGCAAGCCAGTTCGTGGGAAGGCCCATGAAGATGCTAGTGCTCATCTCCAACACTTTCTGGAGATTTGTAGCACATTCACTATCAAGGATGTCCCCGAGAGATGCTATACTACTTCGCCTCTTCCCATTCCCACTCTTGGGGAGAGCGAAGCGATGGTTCTACGCCAATAAGGAGAAGAATACTACGTGGGCACTATGTTCCACCAATTTCTTGGCGAAGTTCTTCCCCATGGGCAAGACAAATGCTCTTCGTGGGAAGATATCAAGCTTTCGGCAACATCATGATGAGACTGTCCCGAAGCTTGGGAGCGCTTTCAAGATTACATCCTCGAGTGTCCTCATCATGGCATGGAGAATTGGCCGCTTATGCGGACATTCTACCATGGGCTTAGCAACAAGACACACGTGAGACGACGGATGCCGGCTGGGAGGTGCATTCTTATCACTCACTATTCCTCAAGCCACAGCTCTTGTGGAGAAGATGGCATCCAACCAAGGTTGGAGTGAAGAAAGAACGCAGACCCGCAAGAGAGGTGGAGGAATGCACCAGCTGAAGGAGGTAGACATGTTGTCTGCCAAAATGGATCTCTAATGAAGAGGCTCGATGAGAGAGCCCCGAGAGAAGAAAGAAGTCATGCATATACATGATGCTCGCATGACATGTGAAGAGTGTGGAGAGACTCGGGCACACAGTGCTAACGCCCATAGCCGAAGGAGGACGTGAACTACCTCAATAACAACAACAATAATAATTACTACCGTCCTCGGCGAGAATCAAGGTTGGAATCAGGCAGAGGCCTAACTACTCAGGCAATTATTCAGGCAACTATCAAGGTAACAACTCCTCCTACAATAATTACAACCAGCCGCCTTTAAGAGAGTTAGTGCTGAATCAAGGCAAGATGATGGACAATCTGTCCAAGAAGCTGACATCAAATGATAAGGTCCTAGAGACACTCAGCAACAGAATGGATGGCTTTTCCAATGCCATCAAGAGTCAGCTCAGCTTCAACAAAATACTTGAGTCGCAGGTACAACAACTTGTCAACCTTGCTCCCTCCACTGGTCAAGGTAAACTGGCAGGACAACCCGAAGAGCTCGAAACTGCAAATCTTGTTGATATATTCAATGTAGAAGACAGCCGGAGTGATCCATCGAAAGGGTCATGGATTGATGCAACTCTGCCAATCAAGAAGGGTGATCCAGGGAGACCAGTCATTCCGATCTCCATTGGAAGTACCAACTTCAATGAGGCAATCTGTGATTTCGGTGCAAGCATCAACATCATGCCAAGAGTGATATATGAGAAGCTATTCCGATGCCCCTTAGCATACACAACCATGTGCTTGCAGCTTGCAGATCAGTCACTCCGTGTTCCTTTGGGAGTACTAGAAGATATATGTGTACGAGTGGGCAACTCGTATGTTCCAAACAGAGACTTCGTGGTAGTGGATACAGCAGTAATGAAAGGTCCCCTATCATTCTCGGGACGACCGTTCTTGAACACCGCTGGAGCCATCATGTATGCCAACACCGCCAAGATCATCTTCAACATCAAGGGCAAGAGAGAGACCTTCTTCTTCAAGAACAGTGTCTTTGCAGCCTCCCAAAGACACCCTCATCAACGAACGCTGAGAAGAAGAAGAATCCAGCTAAGAAGAACAAGAATAAGAAGACCAAGAAGATGGAGACAGTGAGGATGGTCACTGCAGTCCACAAGGAGCATGACCACTTACTCAGATCCCCACGACTGATCAAGAAGGATGACCCGTGTGTCCCAACCATTCAATGCCCCATCAACGAAGCTCTTTCAATAAAGCATGCTGTGACACCGGATCGGGCGTCAACATTATGGCCAAGGTAACCTATGAGTATCTATATGGCACTATGCCTTTGGAGCCCACCTATGCACAACAGCGGATGGCGATCGACATTCCGCTTCATCGAAGGAGAAGTGAAGGATGTCCTCATCCAAATAGATGACCATTATGTCCCTACAGACTTCCTAGTCATTGACATGGGAGATGACTATGATCCTCCAATCTTCCTAGGAAGACCATTCCTGAACACCACCAGAGCTATCATCTATATTGGAACAGGAGAGATTCATTTCCACTTTCCCACTGAAAAGGTACGCCGCTACTTCAACAATAATTATATAATCACTGAGGAGCCCAAAAAGAACAGAGCAAGGAGAAGGCAGCGTACTGCCGCGTAACAAGAAGAACATCACTACGTATGGATGGGCCGACTATGAGGGAGAAGTGTCTAGATATGAAGATCGGTACCCGAAGAGAAGAACGTTGCGGAAGAAGAAGAAGTGCTACCAACGAGAAGAGAAACAAGTGGTCCAAGAAGCTTCCTCCTCAAGGTCACCCTCTCCAACAAAGAAGGTGTGGAAGGTAAAAGCAAAATCGAATCAATTCCTACACACGAGGCGACGTCATCGAAGCGCCCGGCCAATGCGCCCTTGAAAAATGAGCAAACATGACAAGTCCTGTTCGGAGGACTTAAAACCACCGAACGCCGCGCCAAGAGGTAACTTGGTATTTATCAGCAATTACTTTTCAGCATTGTAATTTTACCTTAGCATATTTATTTCCCTACTTACATCTTAGTTGCATCTTTACTCTTTTATCTCGCATTAGAAAAGAAAATAAAGATGTTGTGCATTTGCATCCGAAAATTGTTAAGCCCCATGTGGATAATCATTCACCGTGGTGGCACAAAAATAATTTCTCAAAGATATTTATCTTTCTCTCGTCTCGCATTCCTTAAATAATAAAAAGATAAAAATATTTCTTGTGATCCCGTTAGAATGAGTTTTAAGTTAGGAAAGTTCTAGACAACTTAGGCCTAGAGGTTTTTGTCACTAACACTTAATCAGTTCCACAAGCTTTGTTGTCTATTTGAGCTTCACTGAGAACATCAAGGATCAAGAAGAGCCAACAGCGAAAAGGACATCCAATCCCCGTCGGAGTGCCGCCCGCGACAATTGAATGCTTTGTCTCCAACAAAGAACTTTCTACAACACTCGGAGGACTAGAACGTCTTCATTGCCTCGTCGGCAACATCGCCAGACTATGTCAACATCCAGCTTGGGGAGAGCATCCCCCGTGTACCACGCTAAGTGTTTCCAACTTATCTCGTTTATGCCTTGTTAAAGTATGCTTTGTTAAAACAACTAAAAAAGATGCATAACCATAGAAACCCGGAAAGATTTCCTTATTTATCTTTTGGAGAGCTCTTGCAATCTGTCTTTAAAGTGATCCCTAGAATAAACTCTATATGGAGATGATGAATAGTTGCTCTGCCGTAATTCCTTTCAAGTACCTAGTTTTCAACCTTGTACTCTCCCGAGTTTTGGACACAACTGTTTAGATTTGAGATTTGCTCTGAACCTGAAACTTGTGGGTAGCAAACACTTGATCTAAGTCTAGGTGGTTGACGGGTATGATATGGGAAAGTTTTGAGCTGCTGTCCATCTTGTTCCTAGAGATACTAGAGTTCTGGAGAATTTATCTGTGAAAATATTAAATTCCTGCATGATGAGTTCCTTTATGATGAGAGTTCAAATTCCTACCACGGCCATATATTCATGCTTACTAGATTAGGAAAACCCATCTGTTTATATAGATCACACTGTTTGAGTGTAGACTTTATAGGCATTGAGTATGGTTATGCTGTGGACCCATAAGGAATCAGTCATGCAGTTAAAGTCAATACTATGTGCTCTCCATCCATTGATCTATGCTACTTCTGTCCTCAGAAGTATGCACCCATTTTATAAATGTTACACTCATTCTGTGCTACTTCTGTTCCTAGAAGTACCTCCCACACATATAGATCCATGTCCACCACATATCGTGCTATCTCTACTACTCGGAGGTACGCACTTATGCCGCTCCTACCCCGGGAGTACGCATCCATCCATCCATCCATCCACATATATATACGCTATTCATTTCACTTCATCCAAAAAGGTATTATTCCTATCCTGGGAGTGAACATCTAGAAATAATCATCGCCATTCCATTGCCTACATAAAAGCTCCAGTCATTATCATTTGAAGTTATATGATCCCCGTTGCTAAAGTTCGTTTTCAGAGGATTGGTTGCTTTTTAAAAAAAAAGAGAAAGAGAAAAAGAAAGAAAAGAATAGCCAAGTCCTTCCTTTCAAGAAGTTCCAAGGTTTCCAAATAAAGGGAGTCATGTTATCCCCAAAGGAGCAAGTGTAGAAGTAGATGTTCACCAGTTGAGTACCCCTCATAATCATTTTCTTATCATCGTCATCCTATCATCATCTTATCATCCATTCCACTTCCTCAATCACATGCACATATGACTTTATTATTTTAGTTCCTATTGGATCCATGTCTTAACTATGCAATATATGCAAGTGAGTTTGAGTGTCTCCCCACCTATGAGCTCCACATAAGCCTATTAGAAAGTAGGGTGAGAGAGAGAAGGCACTTTCCACTATGCCTTAGTTCCACAAATACCACATATTTTGAGAGAAGAGAGAAGGCATACACTACTCATGCCTTGGAGAGGATCCGAAATACCACAAATGAGAGACTTGAGAGGTTCATACAAGGAACTCGAGTTTTATTTCAAAACTTTGCAAAAACTCCGGATAATAGTTGATCAAAGAGCGAGAAACATGGCGCTTGACTCGACCATTCTATTTTTCAACTACTCAAGACCCAAGTGACGGTTACAAGCCCCATGGTGAAAGGTAATATGAGTAAGTTTTGAGTCAGGATAGTTCACTCTAATCCGGAGGAGAGTTCTTGTTTGAACGCATGTGTACTTGTGAGGAGTGAAGGCATTGTAGCAACTCCTGATCCATCACTGAGTCTATCTTTGCTCAGGGACGAGCAAAAGGTAAGCTTGGGGAGTTTGTTGACGGTCGTTAAGTATCAATTTTATACCATCAACGCAGCAAGAGAAAGGACTAATTTGAGTTCACTTGTTAGATATAGGGGTTACACTAACGTAATTCCACGAGTTTTGGTGATTGTCTATTTCTCGTAGGGGTTATCGAAAGAGAACCAAAGGAGGCCCACATGTCATGATTACATAGAGATAAAGACCGAACGGGTAAAATTGTATAATCTAGAAGACTCCGTAAGGCGACCCCCGAAGGCCGGGCCCCACTGGCAGCTGGCCGGTCGGCCGCCCAAGGGGGAGTCGGCCGACTCCCCACCTCGCCAATGGCGTTGAGTCTCGCGGATCCCGCCTCCACCGCCTTTGAGGATGAATAATTATCGTCCATTTAGGTCGGTTTGATCCGAGGGCTGGTTCATCCTAGGGGCTATATATTCGAGCCCCCGGCCCCGGGTGAAACCCTAATTCATTCTCTCTTCATTCATCTGAGAGGATTCAGAGAAGCCAGAGCCACCATCTCAATTAGAGCTCCATAGTTTAGTAGCATAGCTACATAGGAATAGATCTAGAGGGAATCAAGCCTAGCTTGGAGTCCGGATCTGTCGGAGTTCTTGGTAATTCCCCTTTACATTCTTGTAATATTCATCATTGTTCGTGATACTATGAATAGTACTTTATTCTATTCTATTATATCAGAATTGACTTTGCTCTATTTGATTATGTTCTCAATTATATTGTTCTTAGTTTACTTTGATTATATGTTTAGCATAGTTGGACTAGAATTATGTTTATGCATAGGATCGTATAGCGCTTGCTCATTAGATCGATGGGTGAGTGGTAAATATTGTGTAGGCGTGGTGCCTAGACCGTATTTATCTCGCGATTGCACCCTATATTCCGGATCGTGAGGTAGATCGCGGAGTGACATCCCCGTTGAGTCCTTTGTAGCCCTTCTCCCGAGTATAGGTCTAGCGTAACAAACCTATTACATTGAAGTCATTGCTATGTCTCTTGTCTTCTCGGTAATATCACTATGCATAGATGTAACCTTTTCCCGCCATGATTGGTAGATGTTCTTGCACTAATCATTGTATGCTTTGACTTTATAGTTAGAATAACATAGGATTACACCCTAGATCGTCCTAGTCCATGCTAGTGTTATAAGCTTAGAGTGCTAAGTTGAGATGGCTTATTACTATTATTTTATGTGGCTAAATGCTCTCATTTATCTTATGTCATTTATCATTCATTCCTATATTTTATGTGACACTTACCCCGTATGAGATGATCGATACGTACAAGGTTGAGCTCTCCATTATTGCATGTGCATTGCTCATCACTCATTATCCAAAGGCATTCCCTTCCCAAAGGGTAAAATTATAAATAACGATACCTGGATTACTCCCGGTTAAAATGCTACGATGATATATTCTCGTGCGCTTGCGGAACCCTTCTTATTTCAGTTGCACTTAATAGACATCAACAAGCATTTTTGGCGCGTTGCGGGAAGGTTGAAAGCCAATGGATAATGAGCAGCATTGCACTACATAATGAGATTGAGCACTGTCACCATTCTCTACTCATACAAATTTACCCTTGTCTTTCGTCTATTTTATATCTTATGCGGGTAATGTATGAAAAAGACAACTCTTCCCGACAATTATATTGACGATCCGTAAGCTTTATTCGAAGGCCGGAAGCGTTGAAGAAGACCAATCAATCATCATCATCAACTCAACTTGGAAGTTTGTCGGAAGCGTAAAGTCGACCTTCGTTCAAGACTTGACACCAGCGTTTGAAGCCATGGCGAACAAGTCACTCCGCGAGTTCTCGGCTCCAACTATGGACAACATTCGTACTGGACCACCGGACATCGAAGGAGCTTTTGAGCTCAAGCCTCGCGCCGATCAACATGGTGCAAGCAAGCCGGTTCTGTGGGAAGGCCCATGAAGATGCTAGTGCTCATCTCCAACACTTTTTGGAGATTTGTAGCACATTCACTATCAAGGATGTCCCCGAGAGATGCTATACTACTTCGCCTCTTCCCATTCTCACTCTTGGGGAGAGCGAAGCGGGTTCTACGCCAATAAGGAGAAGAATACTACGTGGGCACTATGTTCCACCAATTTCTTGGCGAAGTTCTTCCCCATGGGCAAGACAAATGCTCTTCGTGGGAAGATATCAAGCTTTCAAAGAACATCATGATGAGACTGTCCCGAAGCTTGGGAGCGCTTTCAAGATTACATCCTCGAGTGTCCTCATCATGGCATGGAGAATTGGCTACTTATGCGTACATTCTACCATGGGCTTAGCAACAAGACACACGTGAGACGATGGATGCCGTTGCTGGAGGTGCATTCTTATCACTCACTATTCCTCAAGCCACAGCTCTTGTGGAGAAGATGGCATCCAACCAAGGTTGGAGTGAAGAAAGAACGCAGACCCGCAAGAGAGGTGGAGGAATGCACCACCAAGGAGGTAGACATGTTGTCTCGCCAAAATGGATCTGCTAATGAAGAGGCTCGATGAGAGAGCCCCGAGAAGAAAGAAGTCATGCATATACATGATGCTCGCATGACATGTGAAGAGTGTGGAGAGACCGGGCACACAGGTGCTAACCGCCCATAGCCGAAGGAGGACGTGAACTACCTCAATAACAACAACAATAATAATTACTACCGTCCTCGCAGAATCAAGGTTGGAATCAGCAGCAGAGGCCTAACTACTCGTGCAATTATTCGTGCAACTATCAAGGTAACAACTCCTCCTACAATAATTACAACCAAATTACGCCTTTAAGAGAGTTAGTGCTTTGAATCAAGGCAAGATGATGGACAATCTGTCCAAGAAGCCGACATCAAATGATAAGGTCCTAGAGACACTCAAGAATGTAATGGATGGCTTTTCCAATGCCATCAAGAGTCACTCACTTCAACAAAATACTTGAGTCGCAGGTACAACAACTTGTCAACCTTGCTCCCTCCACTGGTCAAGGTAAACTGGCAGGACAACCCGAAGAGCTCGAAACTGCAAATCTTGTTGATATATTCAATGTAGAAGACAGCCGGAGTGATCCATCGAAAGGGTCATGGATTGATGCAACTCTGCCAATCAAGAAGGGTGATCCAGGGAGACCAACATTCCGATCTCCATTGGAAGTACCAACTTCAATGAGGCAATCTGTGACTTCGGTGCAAGCATCAACATCATGCCAAGAGTGATATATGAGAAGCTATTCCGATGCCCCTTAGCATACACAACCATGTGCTTGCAGCTTGCAGATCAGTCACTCCGTGTTCCTTTGGGAGTACTAGAAGATATATGTGTACGAGTGGGCAACTCGTATGTTCCAGCAGACTTCGTGGTAGTGGATACAGGCAGTAATGAAAGGTCCCCTATCATTCTGGGACGACCGTTCTTGAACACTGCTGGAGCCATCATGTATGCCAACACTGCCAAGATCATCTTCAACATCAAGGGCAAGAGAGAGACCTTCTTCTTCAAGAACAGAGTGCTGCAGTTCCCAGCACACCCTCATCAACAGAACAGTGAGAAGAAGAAGAATCCAGCTAAGAAGAACAAGAATAAGAAGACCAAGAAGATGGAGACAGTGAGGATGGTCACTGCAGTCCACAAGGAGCATGACCACTTACTCAGATCCCCACGACTGATCAAGAAGGATGACCCAGGTGTCCCAACCATTCAATGCCCCATCAACAGAAGCTCTTTCAATAAAGCCGCATGCGTGACACCGGATCGGGCGTCAACATTATGGCCAAGGTAACCTATGAGTATCTATATGGCACTATGCCTTTGGAGCCCACCTATGCACAACCGCAGATGGCGATCGACATTCCGCTTCATCGAAGGAGAAGTGAAGGATGTCCTCATCCAAATAGATGACCATTATGTCCCTACGTACTTCCTAGTCATTGACATGGGAGATGACTATGATCCTCCAATCTTCCTAGGAAGACCATTCCCGAACACCACCGAGCTATCATCTATATTGGAACAGAGAGATTCATTTCCACTTTCCCACCGAAAAGGTACGCCGCTACTTCAACAATAATTATATAATCACCGAGGAGCCCAAAAGAACAGCAAGGAGAAGGCAGCGTACTGTCGCGTAACAAGAAGAACATCACTACGTATGGATGGGCCGACTATGAGGGAGAAGTGTCTAGATATGAAGATCGGTACCCAGAAGAGAAGAACGTTGCGGAAGAAGAAGAAGTGCTACCAGCAGAAGAGAAACAAGTGGTCCAAGAAGCTTCCTCCTCAAGGTCACCCTCTCCAACAAAGAAGGTGTGGAAGGTAAAAGCAAAATCAGAATCAATTCCTACACACGAGGCGACGTCATCAGAAGCGCCAGCCAATGCGCCCCTTGAAAAATGAGCAAACATGACAAGTCCTGTTCGGAGGACTTAAAACCACCGAACGCCGCGCCAAGAGGTAACTTGGTATTTATCAGCAATTACTTTTCAGCATTGTAATTTTACCTTAGCATATTTATTTCCCTACTTACATCTTAGTTGCATCTTTACTCTTTTATCTCTGCATTAGAAAAGAAAATAAAGATGTTGTGCATTTGCATCCAGAAAATTGTTAAGCCCCATGTGGATAATCATTCACTGTGGTGGCACAAAAATAATTTCTCAGCATATTTATCTTTCTCTGTCTGCATTCCTTAAATAATAAAAAGATAAAAATATTTCTTGTGATCCTGTTAGAATGAGTTTTAAGTTAGAAAAGTTCTAGACAACTTAGGCCTAGAGGTTTTTGTCACTAACACTTAATCAGTTCCACAAGCTTTGTTGTCTATTTGAGCTTCACAAACATCAAGGATCAAGAAGAGCCAACAGCGAAGGACATCCAAATCCCCGTCGGAGTGCCGCCCGCGACAATTGAATGCTTTGTCTCCAACAAAGAACTTTCTACAACACTCCCGGAGGACTAGAACGTCTTCATTGCCTGTCGGCAACATCGCGAGACTATGTCAACATCCAAATTGGGGGAGAGCATCCCCGTGTACCACGCTAAGTGTTTCCAACTTATCTCGTTTATGCCTTGTTAAAGTATGCTTTGTTAAAACAACTAAAAAAGATGCATAACCATAGAAACCCGTAAAGATTTCCTTATTTATCTTTTGGAGAGCTCTTGCAATCTGTCTTTAAAGTGATCCCTAGAATAAACTCTATATGGAGATGATGAATAGTTGCTCGCCGTAATTCCTTTCAAGTACCTAGTTTTCAACCTTGTACTCTCCCGAGTTTTGGACACAACTGTTTAGATTTGAGATTTGCTCAACCCGAAACTTGTGGGTAGCAAACACTTGATCTAAGTCTAGGTGGTTGACGGGTATGATATGGGAAAGTTTTGAGCTGTTGTCCATCTTGTTCCTAGAGATACTAGAGTTCTGGAGAATTTATCTGTGAAAATATTAAATTCCTGCATGATGAGTTCCTTTATGATGAGAGTTCAAATTCCTACCACGGCCATATATTCATGCTTACTAGATTAGGAAAACCCATCTGTTTATATAGATCACACTGTTTGAGTGTAGACTTTATAGGCATTGAGTATGGTTATGTCTTTGTGGACCCATAAGGAATCATCATGCGGTTAAAGTCAATACTATGTGCTCTCCATCCATTGATCTATGCTACTTCGTCCTCGAAGTATGCACCCATTTTATAAATGTTACACTCATTCTCGTGCTACTTGTTCCTAGAAGTACCTCCCACACATATAGATCCATGTCCACCACATATCGTGCTATCTCTACTCGGAGGTACGCACTTATGCTCTCCTACCCCGGGAGTACGCATCCATCCATCCATCCATCCACATATATATACGCTATTCATTTCACTTCATCCAAAAAGGTATTATTCCTATCCCGGGAGTGAACATCTAGAAATAATCATCGCCATTCCATTGCCTACATAAAAGCTCCAAATCATTATCATTTGAAGTTATATGATCCCCGTTGCTAAAGTTCATTTTCGTAGGATTGGTTGCTTTTTTTTAAAAAAAAAAAAGAGAAAGAGAAAAAGAAAGAAAAGAATAGCCAAGTCCTTCCTTTCAAGAAGTTCCAAGGTTTCCAAATAAAGGGAGTCATGTTATCCCCAAAGGAGCAAGTGTAGAAGTAGATGTTCACCAGTTGAGTACCCCTCATAATCATTTTCTTATCATCGTCATCCTATCATCATCTTATCATCCATTCCACTTCCTCAATCACATGCACATATGACTTTATTATTTTAGTTCCTATTGGATCCATGTCTTAACTATGCAATATATGCAAGTGAGTTTGAGTGTCTCCCCACCTATGAGCTCCACATAAGCCTATTAGAAAGTAGGGTGAGAGAGAGAAGGCACTTTCCACTATGCCTTAGTTCCACAAATACCACATATTTTGAGAGAAGAGAGAAGGCATACACTACTCATGCCTTGGAGAGGATCCGAAATACCACAAATGAGAGACTTGAGAGGTTCATACAAGGAACTCTGAGTTTTATTTCAAAACTTTGCAAAAACTCCGGGATAATAGTTGATCAAAGAGCGAGAAACATGGCGCTTGACTCGACCATTCTATTTTTCAACTACTCAAGACCCAAGTGACGGTTACAAGCCCCATGGTGAAAGGTAATATGAGTAAGTTTTGAGTCAGGATAGTTCACTCTAATCCGGAGGAGAGTTCTTGTTTGAACGCATGTGTACTTGTGAGGAGTGAAGGCATTGTAGCAACTCCTGATCCATCACTGAGTCTATCTTTGCTCAGGGACGAGCAAAAGGTAAGCTTGGGGAGTTTGTTGACGGTCGTTAAGTATCAATTTTATACCATCAACGCAGCAAGAGAAAGGACTAATTTGAGTTCACTTGTTAGATATAGGGGTTACACTGACAGAATTCCACGAGTTTTGGTGATTGTCTATTTCTGTAGGGGGTTATCGAAAGAGAACCAAAGGAGGCCCACATGTCATGATTACATAGAGATAAAGACCGAACGGGTAAAATTGTATAATCTAGAAGACTCCGTAAGGCGACCCCCGAAGGCCGGGCCCCACCGGCAGCCTCGGCGGGCCGGCCGCCCAAGGGGAGTCGGCCGACTCCCCACCTCGCCAATGGCGTTGAGTCTCGCGGATCCCGCCTCCACCGCCTTTGAGGATGAATAATTATCGTCCATTTAGGTCGGTTTGATCCGAGGGCTGTGGTTCATCCTAGGGGGCTATATATTCGAGCCCCGGCCCCCGGGTGAAACCCTAATTCATTCTCTCTTCATTCATCGAGAGGATTCGAGAAGCCGAGCCACCATCTCAATTAGAGCTCCATAGTTTAGTAGCATAGCTACATAGGAATAGATCTAGAGGGAATCAAGCCTAGCTTGGAGTCCGGATCTGTCGGAGTTCTTGGTAATTCCCCTTTACATTCTTGTAATATTCATCATTGTTCGTGATACTATGAATAGTACTTTATTCTATTCTATTATATCGAATTGACTTTGCTCTATTTGATTATGTTCTCAATTATATTGTTCTTAGTTTACTTTGATTATATGTTTAGCATAGTTGGACTAGAATTATGTTTATGCATAGGATCGTATAGCGCTTGCTCATTAGATCGATGGGTGAGTGGTAAATATTGTGTAGGCGTGGTGCCTAGACCGTATTTATCTGCGATTGCACCCTATATTCCGGATCGTGAGGTAGATCGCGGAGTGACAGTCCCGTTGAGTCCTTTGTAGCCCTTCTCCCGAGTATAGGTCTAGCAGAACAAACCTATTACATTGAAGTCATTGCTATGTCTCTTGTCTTCTCTGGTAATATCACTATGCATAGATGTAACCTTTTCCCGCCATGATTGGTAGATGTTCTTGCACTAATCATTGTATGCTTTGACTTTATAGTTAGAATAACATAGGATTACACCCTAGATCGTCCTAGTCCATGCTAGTGTTATAAGCTTAGAGTGCTAAGTTGAGATGGCTTATTACTATTATTTTATGTGGCTAAATGCTCTCATTTATCTTATGTCATTTATCATTCATTCCTATATTTTATGTGACACTTACCCCGTATGAGATGATCGATACGTACAAGGTTGAGCTCTCCATTATTGCATGTGCATTGCTCATCACTCATTATCCAGTGCATTCCCTTCCCAGTGGTAAAATTATAAATAACGATACCTGGATTACTCCCGGTTAAAATGCTACGATGATATATTCTGTGCGCTTGCGGAACCCTTCTTATTTCAGTTGCACTTAATAGACATCAACAGCGGCGGCGGCGGCGGCCGCGGCAGAGGCGGCAGCGGCCGCAGAGGACGGGGTAACTTCCAGGTGCGCACACCGGAGAACCACAATCAAGCCCTGCACGCGCAGCTCGCCCAGGAGCGGGGCTGGCATAGGGAGGCGGAGGTGGAGGCTGCCTCGCTCCGGCAGGAGGTGGAGGTGGAGCGGGCGGCCCGCTTGTGGGCCGAGAATGAGGCCGACGCGCTCCGTGAAGCGCTGCACGCGGCGGCGTAGGTGGCCCGCGAAGTCGCCGAGGCGGCCGTGGCGGCGGCCCGCCGTTAAGGCCGTCGGCAGCGGGGACGGCGGCGGCGGTGATCGCGGCGGCGCCGTCGTCGATCTTTAATAGTATTTATTAGAATATAATCAATCCTCTATGTAATGCAGAATTCGTATAAGAATTCTATTCATATGTAATGCAAAAAATTATTATTAAGTTGGTCTTATGATTCTTCGTTTTTATTTATTTACATGTAATGAAAAAAAAAGATGAGGAAGAAAGCAAAAAATTCATATTTTGTACTCGGTGAGGAAGAAAGCAATCCAAAAGAAAAAAAAAGGATGAAGGTGGCCACTGCCGGTTCTTGCCAGACGCCGGCGGTGATTGATATTACCACGGCCGGCGCCTGGCTAGAGCCGGCGGTGATAGTTGCCATCACTATCACTGCCGGCTCTACACACGAGTCGGCAGTAATATACTCATCACTGCCGGTTCTAAACATGAGCCGGCAGTAATATACTCATCACAGCCGGTGCCTTCGCTGCCTGACGCGAGTCAGGCTCCGTCGAGCTTGGCACCGGCTGTGATGAGTCATCACCGCCGGTTTCGCCATTTCCGGCGGTGATACGGTGGGCAGTGTTGTGCGAATCTGTAGTAGTGTATTCTACCCCCTACTACAAACACTTCGGTGCAAAGCAACACGAGCAGCAGTGAGCACTGGAAGAAGGGACGTTCAGTCCAACTAGCATAAACCTTGTGTCCACCTTGCACACCATCTGAGGCTCCGACGTGCAGAACCATTCACTTGTCTCGTCTCTAGACATCCCCCCGGTTCTATTGCACCAACACGGTGTCCAGGCAGGGGTATAGGGACATTTGAAACCTTTTCTAGGACCTACTATCTTGTGTGAGTGGTGTTATAAACTTGGGTATTCTTCCCTCTTCAATAAATAATGGCTGGCAACTCTACTGCGCGTTTAAGGAGAAGAAATAAACTAATCTTCAAGAAAAGTTGACAATACTGACAGCTACTTGTTTAAGCCAATCTAAGAGCCAGATGCACTACAGTTTTAATCTTTTTATATGTGCCAACAAAGTTTATGCACATGCTAATATGCTGCTGCCACAAACAAAGTTTATGCACATGCTAATATGTTGCCTTCGCAAATAATGCGTAGACACGATTAGGCCATCATAAGTTGGCTCGCAACTCATAGGTACTGACCTGATAGTGTTATGAATGCAACTTGCTTCAGAGGTGTGTCATGATTGACCTTCACACACTGGCAATTCTGAAATATGTCCAGCCTCCCCAACTGGTGACAGTTTGAAACATTACAAGTGTTAATGATGAGCATAGAAACCAATTTACAAAGCCACACAGGAATAGAACCAAAAGTTGTATGTACACAAATTATGTATCGAATGATCAACAGGTGCAGCACATGTGATAGATTAATCACACAATTATATCTTTGCTCCCACAGATGATAACAGAGAAATTTTTTGAGCCCCTATTTGGATCAGAGAAACCAAAACATTTTAAGTGCCTGGTCTAGTTAAAAACAAATGCATGTCAGATGCAGTGCAGGGTCCCACATCACACTCTAACTGAAACAACATTTGCAATGACAAAAGTTCGCACAAGGTTACCATTAACAACCTAATCTGCATATCCAATATTAGTGAGCTTTTATGGAAAAGAACTTTGATTCTTGCTAAACCATTCCTTGATTCCTCATGCATTCCTAAGTCTTCTCTCTTTTTCGTTGGGTAGGTCTTGCAGAGTACAATTATGTACACAGGGTTTATTAACCCCTGTTGCAGGTACTGACTCATGCCATTAACCAAGGTTATGTCGGTGGGATCGACGTGATCTGGTTGTCTTCTAATTATACTCTGGTTCCACAATTAAGTTAGGTTTACTCAAAAGTAACTTACTTCTATTTATAAATCAATGTTACTATTTTTCCGCACTCCAATCTATATTTTGTAACAAATGTGGTAGTGTTGTAGCTACTCCTTTGTTGATCCTAGTATGAGTTATCGAATGTGGTTGAATCGGGTTCCCTGATGATACCCGACAGACTACCAGGTTATCTGGCTCTCATGTGCAGCAGACAAAGGCCTTTAGGGCAATGAAGGGTTCACGTGGGCCGTATAATTAGGGTGGTTCTGCCACACCACGGCAGGGCCTATATATCTACCGACGCCGCAAGCGCACGGTGTGGCACCCCTGCCACCAGCTCGGGCTAAGACCACATGGCACGGCGCCTAAGCTGCCTGGGTTGCGGGGGAGGGGACGGAGAAGAAGGGGAGACAGCGGGACCAGATCTTCGGGAGACGCGTCACCCAACGTGAACAAAAACACTAGGCAGCGGCGCTCGAATTCCTTTGCCTGCGATGCGTCTGAGCGAAGAGGCACAACTATGGGAGGCTTCTAGCATGGGAGGGGTATGGTTGTCTTTTTGCATGGGTGTTTTTTATTTTTCAATTTTTTTGCCATTTAATCCACTCAAAAAAGACTGTTACAAAATAGGGGTAAACGGCTGCCTCGTTTCAAAACAACGAGGGCAAGATCACAAAATTTAAAAAGTGAGGCTAAAATCACCATTTTTTAATCCAGTTTTATACTAGAAAAGGGAAAGTCAGTTTCTTTTTTCTTGTTATACAATGGACTTTTTGAAGCTTATCTAATGACCAACATAAGAGAACATTACGTATAGACTACAAACGAGTTGGAGTAATCAATTCTTGGAGTTGTGTGCTGTCATGACAGCTAGCCAAGCCTAAATATTGCAAAGTTAGCTATAGCTACCCAACCAACATTTTTATGAACTTCAATTGTTGATGAGGGAATTGATTGTTGTTGATACAACCAGCTAACATTTAACATTTGTTTTGGGGACAAATTAACCTAAAACTTTCAGGATATTCCACTCCTAATGTATTATATGAACTCATAGAGGAAGTTAATTACTTCACACACTGCCTACACAAAACACAGGATACAAGAATGCGGTATATACCAAAACTCATAGAGGAAGTTAATTACTTCACAAATTGTCTACACGAAATACAGGACACAAGAATGCCGGCCGTCTATCATTGATGCAGCATCGACAACAAATACACTGTCAGCTCCGCTACTGCATCGACACCAGGCAATGGAAGGAACTGGGCCTGGAGAAATAGAAGAACCTATGGCTCCATCCGGCCTGGCTAGGCCTCAGTGCCTTCGTCGGCCCAACCCCAACACCGCGGGCCCAGAATGGAGTGTGTGAGGATATATATATTCTTGTAACTCCCTGAGAGAGGCTATCAACTATTGTAACAGACATTACATTACAATTTCAATTCGTCTTCGTTCCCCATCTCGTCCCCTTCCTCTGCTCGTGGTTGCGGCAACTAATAAGGCTGGACAAAAAACTCGTAACTCACTAGCTCGCTCGACTCGCTCGTTAGTAGCTCGGCTCGAGCTCGACTCATTTTATAATGAGCCAGCTCGTTTTATAATGAGCCAGCTCGAGCTGGCTCGCGAGCTGCTCGCGAGCCATAACAAGCCAAGATAAATAACAAATATTGTATGAATCTATGAAATCAATTAACCAATAATGATGAATCATGGTTATTGATGATATCATACTTATATTTTTCATTTTAAAATTCATATGTATTTTATTTTTTTCATTTTAAATATACACGTGATACTTTTTTTGTGGATTTGCATTTAGAATCTCTGTATATATGTTTTTGTGTTCTGGCTCGCGAGCCAAACGAGCTAGCTCGAGCCACTAACGAGCCGAGCCGAGCTAGCTTTCTGGCTCGTTTATATAACGAGCTATAACGAGCCGAGCCATAACGAGCCGAGCTATAATGAGCCGAGCCACTAACGAGCCGAGCTGGCTCGATATCCAGCCCTAGCGGCAACTCTACCTTCTCCTTATCGCCGCGGTGATCGATAGCTAGGGTTCCTCGCCGGACCGACAACGAGGTGCTAACAACTGGTATCAGCCTTCCTGCTCCTCTATCTGCATCCTGGATCCTTACGTCCCACCACATCCCCACTTCACTCGCCACCAACAATCCCTCGGCGCCATGGATCCCAATTTCCAGCGTCTCCTCGATGAGCTGGCCGGCTTGAAGCGCGGCATCTCTGACCAGGGCGAGGCGCTAACCAAGCGTTTCGATGACCTGGGTGTTCAACTCACCGACCGCGACCGGATCGTCGACACGCGCATCACCGATGTCACCCATCACCTGTGCGATCTGGAGTCCACACCGGCGGACCCGTAGATCCGAGCGGTGGACGACTGTCTCAAGTCCTTGGAAGGGAGCTACTCCGACCGCGACGCCGAGTTCAACAAACGCTTGGGCGAGCTGAGTCCCTGCGCGTCGCCCACATGAAGGATGAACATGACGAGCGCGTAGGACTTGGAGAAAGCTACCAAGGAGTTGTGCGACTGGCGTCCCGGCATCGACGGCGTCCTCGACGACATCCGCGACTCCGTTCACAAGCTCGTTCAGGCGTCTACACACGAGGTGTTCGGTGAAATGCCTCAAGGCGTGGTCCTCGAGCCAGTGCCTTCGACGGCCGCGTGCTCATCTGCTGGGTCATCCGCCAACCAGCCCGTCGTTGGGCACCGCGTTGCTTCAGTTACACGGGGATCAGGGATCTGGGGACGTCACGACCTAGATCCCCGACCCGTCCAATGGTACGTTGCCGGGCTCATCTTCTCCTATGTGCAAAGTTCAGTTTCAGTCATTGCCTAAAGTGTCTACCTATCAGTTTCCACCTAAGCCAACTCCTGATATTCACTTGCAACCTAAGCCTACTCCAGTGTTTGCTTCCACCCGCCCTGAACCTCCTCATCCAATACCAAATCCACAATATAAACATCCTACATTCATATCCTATCCTCCACCTCGCCCATACCCTGATAAGAACCACTAGCACCAAACACTGGTAGAATTCCTAAACTCAATTTTCCTTGGTTCGATGGAGATAATCCTCACTGTTGGAAGACTCATGTTGAGAAGTATTTTCGTATCAATTCTATGATTGACACCTTGTGGATTGAGATAGCCGAAATGCACTTTGATGGCCCGGCCTCGCTGTGGTTCCAATCCATAGAACACAAGGTTGCAGAGCTTGATTGGTCATCATTTTGTGCTTTGCTGCATGATCGATTTGATCGTATTCGTCATGATTCGTTGAGCTGACAGCTTACACATATCCATCAAACCACCACTGTCACAGATTACCTAACCCGTTTCACTGAGCTTACTGATCAACTGAAAGTCTATTCTCCTCAGCATGATGAATGATCCTTTGCTCTGCGTTTTCTGTTACTCTTCATCAACCACAAACTCTGGATGCTACCGCAACTCTTGCCTTGTTGAAGGAAGAGGTGTCCCTGGCACCACGCCAGTCCCGCTATGGTGATTGGTTTTCTTCGTCCAAGTCGTCCTCGACGCCGAAGCAAGTACCTCTTCCTCTGCCTACGCCGCCTCGGGGTGACAAGCCTCCCCAGGTGCCGGCGACCGTGGCCGCTACACCTGACAAAAGATTGGCTGCGTTGAAGGCATCTCGCCGTGCCCAAGGTCTGTGTTACAAGTGCGGCTCCAAGTGGTTTCATGACCACAAATGCAACCCGGAGGTTCTCATGGCGGTGGGGCCTATTTGGGATCAATTTGATGCCACTAAAGAAGAGTCGGCCACAGAACCTGAATCTAAATCTGAAGTTGAGCAAGTGTTTTTTGCCATCAGTAAAGCGGAAATGAGTTCTACCCTACGGGTCAGGTTATTTTATTCCAGGGTTGAGTGCTTGGACAGGATGTTCGTATTCTCTTGGACTCTGGCTGTTCAGCTTCTTTCATTAGCTCTGATTTGGCTTCTAAGTTACGGGATGTGTCTTTTACCTCGATTCAGAGTAAAGTACAAGTTGCTGGGGGCGGCATTTTGCAGTGTGATCAGATGGTGAGTCAATTGCCTTGGTCCATTGGTCAGTGTAGTTTTTCTGCTGATTTCTGAGTGCTGCCGATTGGTCCATATGATATGATCGTTGGCATGGACTGGTTGCAGTCATTCAGTCCCATGTTGGTGCATTGGTGGCAAAAGTGGTTGATGATACATTATAATCAGCAGTGGGTTCTCCTTGAAGGGCTCGGGGCTGTACTGTCAGATGAATTGCTGGCACACATTGTCAAGTTATTGGTCAGTCTGAAGACTCTGCTCAAGACCATCTCATTCCACCTACTGTTCAGTCTATCTTGGATCGCTATCCTGAGGTGTTGGAGTCACCTACTGAACTGCCACCATCCCAACCCTGCAACCACAAGATTCCATTGATTCCCGGGGCACAACCGGTGTTTATTCGGCCGTACTTGTATCCACCTGCTCTCAAGGATGAAATTCAACGACAAGTGGCTGATATGCTGCAATAGGGGTTGATCAAGCCTAGTGCTAGCCCGTTTTCTTCTCCGGTGCTGTTGGTTAAGAAAAAGGATGGGACTTACTGTTTTTGTGTCGATTTCCGACAGCTCAATGCTATCACTACTAAATCCAAGTTTCCAGTTCCAGTTTTCGATCAGTTGGAGGATGAATTGGGTCAGGCCAGTTGGTTCTCTATGCTGGATTTGCGTGCAGGCTTTCATCGGATCTTGCTGCAACCGAGTGAAGAACCCAAGACTGCGTTTCAAATGCATTGCGGGCAGTATGAGTTTAATGTGATGTCATTTGGTCTGACAGGAGCACCAAGTACTTTCCAAGGTGCCATGAATTCAACTTTGAAGCCTGGGTTGAGGAAATTTGTGATTGTATTCTTCGATGATATCCTTGTGTACAGTCATTCTCTGGAAGAACACCTAGTGCACTTGGAGCAGGTCTTTTCTTGGCTAGCTCAGGACTAGTGGAAAATTAAGTTGTCCAAATGCACATTTGTGCAACGTGAGATCTCCTATTTGGGCCACATCCTCAGCGCTCAAGGTCTGTCCACCGACCTAGCTAAAATTCAGGCAATTGTGGAATGGCCGACGCCCGCTAATGTACGTGCTTTGAAGGGATTCTTGGGTCTTGCAGGTTCTATCATAAATTCATCCGCCATTTCAGTGCAATTGCTAAACCCCTTACTGATTTGCTGCGGAAAGACTCCTTGTTCATTTGGACTTCTATCCATGCTTGTGCGTTTCAAGCGCTGAAAGATGCTCTCTGTTCTGCACCGATGCTGGGCATCCCTGATTTCACTAAGCCCTTCCACCTTGAAACAAATGCATCAGGCTACGGGATCGGGGCCGTGTTGCTTCAAAATGGTCACCCGCTGGCCTTCATCAGTAATGCATTAGCCTCCAGGAATCAAGGCCTTTTGATTTATGAAAAAGAATACCTCACAATTCTCTTGGCAGTTGAGCAATGGCGTCACTATTTGCTGCACTCTGAGTTTGTGATTCACACTGATCACCGTAGTTTGATTCACTTGAATGAGCAGCGACTCCATACTCCGTACCAGCAGAAAGTATTCAATAAATTGTTGGGCCTTCGTTACAAGGTGGTTTATAGAAAAGGGTCAGAGAATCTAGCAGCGGACGCTCTGTCTCGAAGGGATCCTCCAGTACAGATTATGGCAGTTTCCTCACCTTCTCATGTGTGGCTCGAGGAACTTCGGCAATGGTACCCTCTTGATCCTGATGCTCAGTCCCTCCTTCAACAATTGTCCTTCGCCAACGACTCTGTCCCCAACTTTTCGTTACATCAAGGAGTCATCTTATATAAGAAGCGCATTTGGCTGGGGTCGAATACTTCTCTTCAACTCAAGGTGCTATCAGCTTTGCATAACAGTCCCATTGGTGGTCATTCGGGCGCTCCTACCACATATCAGAAGATCAAGCAATTGTTCTATTGGCCTGGCTTGCGCTCTTCCGTCCTTCGCTTTGTCTAGGAATGCTCTGTCTGCGCCCAGGCCAAGCCAGACTGTGCCGGTTACCCAGGTTTGCTCCAACCCCTGCCTATGCCGAAGTCCTCTTGGGAAGTTGTGTCACTGGATTTTGTTGAGGGGATGCCGCTTTTTGGGAATTACAATGTCATTATGGTCTTGGTCGACAAATTTTTGAAGTTTGCTCACTTCTTGCCCCTGCGCCACCCATTTTCTACCCAGTCTGTCACCCGGTTGTTCATGGATAATATTTACAAGCTTCATGGGATGCCGTTGGCAATCATTTCTGAACGAGATAGAGTCTTCACTAGTACTTTCTGGAAAACCTTGTTCGAGCGGGCTCTTACTGAACTGCGCATGAGTACATCTTATCATCCTCAGAGTGATGGGCAGATGGAGCGCATTAATTAGTGCATAGAGACGTATCTGCTTTGTTTCACTCATGCTTGCCCCAAGAAGTGGTCAGAATGGCTATCACTGGCCGAATACTGGTATAATACTAGTTTCCATTCGGTGCTGGGTCGTACACCTTTTGAGGTCCTCTATGGTTGTCAACCACGGCACCTTGGCTTAACCCCTACGTCTGCGGCTCCTCTGCCTGAACTGGATGATTGGTTGGAAGAGCATCAGTTGATGCAATCCTTGGTTCATCAGCATTTGCTCCGCGCCCAGGGCAGGATGAAGCGTCAAGCAGATAAGCGCCGAGTTGATCGGGTGTTTCAGGAAGGTGATTTGGTGTTTCTCAAGTTGTAGTTGTATGTACAGTCGTCTGTGGCTCGCCGTTCTTGCAACAAGTTGGCATTCCGGTTCTCTGGGCCCTTTCGTATCCTCCAACGAATTGGCAAAGTGGCGCACAAACTTCAATTGCCAGAATCGGCTGCAATTCATCCAGTTTTTCATGTGTCCCAGCTCAAGCGTTCTCCAGGAACTCAAGTTGTAAGTACTGCTCTGCCTTCTGACCTGGTTAATCTCCAATTTCCAGTCCGGGTTCTCCAACGCCGATGGTCTGCTGGTTCTCACCCTGTGGAGCAAGTGCTTGTGGAGTGGTCTCATATGCCTCCGTCCCTTGCGACTTGGGAGTCGTTCGAGCAGCTGCGTCAACAATTTTCTCGAGCATCGGCTTGGGGTCAAGCCGGCGAACAAGGGAGGGGGAGTGTCAGCTCCGCTACTGCATCGACACCAGGCAATGAAGGAACTGGGCCTGGAGAAACAGAAGAACCTATGGCTCCATCCGGCCCGGCTAGGCCTCAGCGCCTTCGTCGGCCCAACCCCAACACCGCCGGCCCAGAATGGAGTGTGTGAGGATATATATTCTTGTAACTCCCTGAGAGAGGCTATCAACTATTGTAACAGACATTACATTACAATTTCAATTCTTCTTCGTTCCCCATCTCGTCCCCTTCCTCTGCTCGTTGCTGCGGCAACTCTACCTTCTCCTTATCGCCGCCTATTAAAACGTTGTCACTAGCTACAATATGCACGAGAGAGTGGGGCACAAGCTATGCAGTTGATGAAGTAATAATTTTTTTCAGGGAAAAGAAGTAATAATTAAACTACCCAAAGTTCACTTTATCCTTGGCTATTGACCTTTGAAGATAGTCACGAAAGGATTGCTAGCAACAATAGTATAACCAAGCATACTTATCTCATTCTTTAACTTTGCCTTAATTAGCAGTCCTGAAAAACAAGTAATTAGACAAAAACAAGACCTAGAAAATGTTGTCCTCAACAGATATAGTGACACAAATGAAATTCTATCATTAGCAATGTACGTCAGTGCAACATGATCTGAGTAATAATCAATGATATACGGACCAAGCTATATTGAGCAGAAGCAGCATTAAAAGACAGATTTAGTATGTCTCTGGTTAATAAGAGCATCTCCAAGAGCTCCCAAAAACAACTTGCTATTCTATAATTTTTGGCAAAAACATAAAAAAGCTTCTCCAACAACTTGGTAAACCAACTTGCTAAAATAGGCACTTGGGAAAAAACCCCCTCCGCGCGCGCAAAGATCCGCGCGCGGAGAGGGCGCGCATCGCTGCTCGCATGCTCGCATCGCATCGCTGTTGGCCGCTCGCTGCTCGCATGCTCTGCTGGCCGCTCGTTGCTCGCTGCTCGCATGCTCGCATCGCATCGCTGCTGGCCGCATGCTTGCATCGCATCGCTGCTCGCATCGCTGTTGGCCGCTCGCATCGCTGCTGGCCGCTCGCATCGCTGTTGGCCGCTCGCTGCTCGCATGCTCTGCTGGCCGCTCGTTGCTCGCTGCTCGCATGCTCGCATCGCATCGCTGCTCGCATCGCTGTTGGCCGCTCGCATCGCTGCTGGCCGCTCGTATCGCTGTTGGCCGCTCGCTGTTCGCATGCTCTGCTGGCCGCTCGTTGCTCGCTGCTCGCATGCTCGCATCGCATCGCTGCTGGCCGCATGCTCGCATCGCATCGCTGCTCGCATCGCTGCTGGCCGCTCGCATCGCTGCTGGCCGCTCGTGCTCGCATGCGCCGCCCGCTCGCATCGCTGTTGGCCGCTCGCATCGCTGATCGCATGGTTGAGTACCCTACGGTGCTCAATATTTTGATGGGAAATACTCAAAAGTTTCGCTTTTTCGTTACGATCGCGTAGGATCAAACCTCATCCGATTTGGCGCAGCCGTTGTCGAGAAATCGCGAGTCAAAATTTCCACCCCGCCGGTCAACGTCGTGTTCTATTCTTCTGGTCATCCGAAATAGACAATGACATATGGGTCCCATCTGTCATCCTCTAGTTTTACTAAGTTAGAATACCAAGTTGTTGGAGAGAGACCATTTTTTCACTTGGAAAACAATATACCAAGTTGCTATAACCCAAGGTTTACCAAGTGAATTTTAGAGAATTGTTGGAGATGCTCTAAGAAGCAACTAAAGATGTGGGTCGAAATGGCGATGCTTCCTACTGTTTAATGAAACCATGTGACTCATGATCTGAGTTATAATGCATTGATGCTTATAAACTGAGACAGCTCTTAATTAGGAGATGTGAGGGAACCTATCCACCCGGCAAGTTCATGACTACTTAAATATATGCAGGTGCTCTCGTTTTCTTGGATAGGCAACGTGCTCATCTACATGCTACAGCTATATATGTGCCTATGATAAATTAGTCAATCATGAGATATGTGTTATTACTGTCTGTGTTCCAAATAGTATGGCATTCCGGTATTTACATAGTTTACAATATATTGACATAACGGCTTATATAACTAGGTGAATACCCCGTGTTTTGATTTACCGCAGCAGGCCACTTTGGCCACCGGCAGCGAGCGCCAAAGTGGCCCGCTGAGGTAGTTGGGTGGCCGGCCCCGGCCACCCACCGGCCCGCTGCGGAACAACCATTTACTACAGCGGGCAACATAACAGACCCACTGCGGTAAATGCTCCATTTACTCCATTTACCGGAGCGGGCCGCGTAACAGGCCCACTGCGGTTAATGGACCATTTATCGCAACGGGCCTGTTACATTGCCCGCTGTGGTAAATGCTCCAAGACTATTACAAGAAATTTGACTACAGTTTCCCCATACTTAGTCAAATGCAAAAATTGTCCATGTATCAAATGTACATCTTGATGAGTGGAGCAAACTTGCTATTCATTACTTTTTTGACTTGAAGTCATCTAGGGTTTCAAAAACTTGGTCTAACGATATGTTTTTTAAAAAAATTTGAAATTTGAATCATTCAAAATTTACCAAATGAAAAGTTGACCATTACATGAAATGTTCATCTCGATGAGTTTGACAAACTGTGTATTTAAAATTTTTCATTTTGAAACCAACTAGAGCTTTAAAAACTTGGTCACACTTAGACTAAAAACACGGACTTGGTCAAACTTTATCAATTTAAAACTACGGTTTCCCGAGACTTTGTCAAATGCAAAAATAGTCCATGTATCAAATGCACATCTTGATGGGTGGAGCAAACTTGCTATTAATTACTTTTTGAGTTGAGGCTATCTAGGGTTTCAAAAACTTGGTCGAACGATGTGTTTTTTTGAAATTTGAAATTTGAATCATTCAAAATTTATCAAATAAAAAGTAGACCATTACATGAAATGATCATCTTGATGTGTTTGACAAACCGTGTATTTAAAATTTTTCATTTTGAAACGAGCTTCAAAAAGTTGGTCAAACTTGGGCAAAAAAAGGACTTGGTCAACCTTTGTCAAACGAGACACTAAATGACCTCGATGAAAAAGTTTTGAATATCAAGTTTGTTAAACTCATCAAGATGAACATTTGTTACATAGGACATTTTTGCATTTGAGAAAGTGATATTAAACATGTGCTACAAAACCATAAAATCACTTTTATGAAACCTTAAGGGACAAATGTAAATTTAGAACCACACTTTGTTGAAAAATGGCCAAATGCAAAAAGTCTCGTTGTAAATTTTCACCTTGTTGAGCTTAACAATTTTACTTTTGAACATTTTTTCATCTAAGCTCATTTAGTGCTTCAAAAACAAAGAAAACAAACATTTTTCATTTTTATTTAAAAAAATTAACTACCGCAACGGGCATCCTAACATGCTGAAAGCTCCGGTTTGGTTTTGATAATTAATGACACTCAACGTTGCTAATGCTTTGCTCTAAGTGTGGTTAGACACATAGCAACGTGACTGTGGATGATGGAGCATGGTGATCACGGTGATGAACATGGTGGACATGTGAAGTGATTAAGCTCCGACAGAGGCCCATGGAGATCAAGGCGAAGGTATACTTGATAGGGCTTTCCGGTTTAGTGGTCAAGACACTTAGCGAGTGTGACCACATTTAGGATAGATAACCGACTATCAAGAGGGGTTTCCTCGGTTCATTCGCGGTCCTAAGTGCCTCTAGGTTTGACTCGGCATGATGCATGAGAGACTAACTAGAGAGCTAACTCTTGCCGACGTGTTGTCGTGTTGTTCTACTAACTCCGGGGCTTGAGACGAGGTCTACCTTGGTGGAGTTGGTAATCAAGGCAAGAGGATGGACGTGGAACAAGCTGGGCGCGAAGAGACGACAAGGTCATCACCTTGGCACGCGCCGGACGCGTCTGTTGGACGGCGTCGGACGCAGCCAAGGTGGTCCGGACTCGGGACAGAAGGTCCTCGTGGCGAAGTCAGCAGCGGACGCGGGGTGTGGGGAGCGCCGGACGCGCTCGATGAGCGTCGGACGCTACCCAGAGAGCACCCCGGGACTTCGAGTGCTTCGAACGCGGGCGTCGGACGCCGGCTTGGCTGGGCGGACGCGTCCGGCGCGTTCTGGTGCTTCGCGGGCGGCTGGCTGGGTGCTGTGCGGCGCCGGACGCGGGCCGAGCGCGTCTGGTGAGCGCCGGACTCGACCCAGAGAGGGTCTCAGTGCCGCGCGGACGCCGGACGCATCCGGGAGCGAACGTCGGACGCATGTTGTGGAGCTCGGCTGGACACTGACGTGGCACTTCGTTTGAACCCAACGGCTAGGTGCGAGTGAGCGCCTGGGGGCAACGGCTCTATTTGTAGTGGAGGCTATAAATAGAAGGTGTGACGGTTTGGGGAGTATCTCTTGGCCATTTCTTCATACTTGAGCATACTTTGAGCAAGAGAGCTCCTCCCCCACTCATCTCTTTGATTCCTTTGCTAATCTTGAGAGAGATTTGAGGGAGAGCAGGTGATTTGCATTGAGAGTTGCATCTAGAGGCACTTGTTCTTCGAGTGGGCTGCGGATTCTTGTTACTCTTCGGTGATTCCCGTCACCGTAGACGGTTTGGAGTAGCGGGTGGTGGTTGAGCTCGACTGTTGTTCGAGGCCACACCGGGTTCTTGTGAGGGGTTCTTGATCCTTCCCCGTGGGAGTTCATGAAAGGATACTCTAGTGGATTGCTCGTGGCTTGTGGATCCTTGTCTTGTGTGGAGATTGCGGCTCCCCATTGGGGTCTTTGGCACCGAGCCAATTGAGCGGGCAACTCACCAAAGCAAGTGCATCGCCACAACGAGGACTAGCTTGCCGGAAAGCAAGTGAACCTTGGTAAAAAATCACTGTGTCGATTTGTGATTGCCGAGGCTTCGACCTCCTTGTGCTTGTGCTTGAGCTCTCTAGGTGATTGGCTACTACATCGGTGATTGGCCATCTTCTACTCTTCGCGGTGGTATAAACTTCCTTCATCTCTTTACTTCTCGCAAAGTAGAATTGCTTGTTGTGGTCGGTCGGGAACCACTCTTTGAGTAGTTTAAATCCCGTGGGTAGAATTGCTTGTTGTGGTCGGTCGGGAACCACTCATTGTGTAGCTTAAATCCCGTGGGTAGAATTGCTTGTTCGGTTTCGGTGAACCGACATTGTGTAGCTTGATCACCGCGGTTGATTGTGCAATTGGTTTGAGTAGCCTTGCTTGTTTAGGATGGCTTGCATAGAGTAGTCGAAGCTTTAGCTTTGCACATTTGTTGCCTTGCTAGCTAACTTGTCGTCTAGTGTTCTTGCTAGAAATTTTATTAGGCTATTCACCCCCCTCTAGCCATTGTGACCTTTCACGTGGTATCGGAGCCGGGCACCGTTTGTTTGAGTTGGATTAACATCCTACGGTGAAGCAATGGCATTGGTTTTGCATATCAACAACACCAAGAAGGCACCATCATTTCATGGCGATGACTATGCCAAGTGGAAGCTTAAGATGAAGAGTCATCTCAAGTCAATCAACCTTGAGGTGTGGAAAGTGGTGGAAACCAAGTTTGAGCTTGTTGAGGGTGCGGTGCCAACACCGGCCGAAGAGAAGAAGGAACAAGCCAATGATGTTGTCGTGAGTGCTTTCCATGAGGCACTTGATGATAAAGCTTTTGAGCTCATCAAGAACCTTGAGGTGGCTCATGACATTTGGAAGAAGCTAGAAGAAGCTTATGAGGGCACCGAAAGTGTCAAGACCGCAAGAGCCTACATGTTGCAAGAGAAGTTTGCAAGCTTCTCAATGAAGGAGGATGAGAGTGTGCCGGAGATGTTTCATAGGCTCCAAGTCATTGTCAATGAGCTTAAGGGACTTGGAGAAGAGATCAAAGATACACAATTCTCCACCAAGTTCATGAGGTGTCTTCCCAAGAGGTTTGACATGTTGAAGACCGTCATGGTGAAAGACAACCATGAGGGAGAAGCCAACTCCCAACCAAGTCCTTCAAGAGATCATGGCCGATGATGAGTTTAGAGAAGATCATGAGAAGGAAGAGTTGGTGAAGAAGAAGAAGAAGGAGAATGAGAAGAAGGATGATGACAAGAAGAGTGGCATTCAAGGCCACATCATCCAAGAGTAAGGGCAAGAAGAAGAACGAAGAGTCTTCAAGTGAAGATGAGCCATGCTCTAGCTCAAGTGAACAAGAAGAAGAAATGAATGAGCAAATGGCACTTCTTGTGAAGAAGATGGGGAAGCTCATGAAGAAGGGGTACCGGTCCAAGGGCAAGAGAAGCTCATCCAAGTCTAGTGACCATCCCATGAAGTGCTTCCGGTGCAATGGCAAGGATCATCTCATTGCCAAGTGTCCCTATGCAAGTGATGATGAAGATGCCATGAGAAAGGAGAGGAAGAAGCAAGAGAAGAAGAAGGAGGAGAAAGACTCCTCTCAAAAGAAGAAAGGTGAATCTCATGTGGCAACTTGGGAGAGTGATTCATCTTCCTCAAGTGATGAAGATGATGATTCCAAGAAGAAGAAGAAGAAGGTGCACACAAGCATTGCCATTCAAGAGAAGCTTTCTCTATTTGGTGCTCCATCATCTTGCTTCATGGCCAAGGCCACTAAGGTAAAACCTCCACCCGATAGTGATGATGATGATGAGACCACAAAAGAAGAACTCTTTGTCATGCTTGAGGATTGCAAGGGTGCTTTCAATGACTCTAGAAAGGAATGTAGGGGCTTGCGCAAGGATAAACAAAACCTTGAGCAAGAACTTATGGTTATGAGAGTCTAAAGGTAGACCATAAGAAGCTAGAGATTGCTCACTCCAAGCTTGAAAAAGCTCATTCTTCTCTAGTTGAGAAGCAAGAGAAAGAGCAATCACAAGTGGTGATCATAGAAAAGAAAAGTGTGTCTACATCATGTGATTCACTTGATGATTCAATTGTTGTTGCATCACTTGACCCTTCATGCTCTCATGCCTCTACTTCATCTAGTAGTGTTACTCATTCATGTGATTCTACACTAGTAGTTGAGAATGAGTCTCTTAAGAAGGAAGTCAAGGAGCTCAATCACACCTTGGCTAAGGCTTATGGTGGTGAGGACCGCTTGCTTATGTGCTTGGGTAGCCAAAGAGCTTCTCTCTACAAAGAGGGATTGGGCTATACCCCCAAGAAAGGCAAGGCCGCTTTTGCTCCTCACAAGACTTGTTTTGTGAAGAACAATGGTAGCTATTGCAAGAGTTGCAAGCAAGTTGGTCATTTTGAGCATGCATGCAAGAACAAGAACACTAGTGCTTCCTCTTACAAGTTGAATGCTTCCTACATGCTTGTTAAGAGTGAGTGTGGTGTGAGTGCTAGATTCATTGGTACACCATGGATGAGCTCAAAGAAGAAAGCTATTTGGGTGCCAAAGTCTCTAGTCACTAACCTTCAAGGACCCAAGCAAAAGTGGGTACCTAAAGCTTGATGTCTTCTTGTAGGTCAATTACAATGCCGGAGGGAGGCATTGGGTGCTTGATAGTGGTGCATCAAATCATATGACCGGTGAAGATAGTATGTTCAAATCACTTGACAAGAATGACAATGGTGGATTCAACTCTATCACATTTGGTGACAATAGCAAGGGTGATGTCATGGGGCTAGGAAAGGTTGCAATTTCCAATGACAAGGATCTCTCCAATGTGTTGCTAGTTGATACTTTGAACTTCAATCTCTTGTCGGTGGCACAATTGTGTGATCTTGGCTACAAATGCATATTTGATGACAAGCATGTTGAGGTTGTGAGCAAGGATCATGCGAATATCATCTTCAAAGGATTTAGGCATGGAAGCTTGTACTTGGTTGATTTTAATGCTAGTGAAGCTCAACTTTCATCATGTTTGATTGGCAAGTCAAGCAAGGGATGGCTATGGCATAGGCGCCTAGGACATGTTGGCATGAAGCAATTGAACAAGTTGGTGAAGCATGATCTAGTGAGAGGCTTGAATGATGTCACATTTGAGAAGAATAGACCTTGTAGTGCATGTCAAGCCAGCAAGCAACATAGGAACTCACATCCCAAGAAGAATGAGATGTCAACCTCATGAGCATTTGAGTTGTTGCATATGGACTTGTTTGGCCCAACCCACTACACATCAATTGGGGGCAACAAGTATGGATTTGTGATTGTGGATGACTACACAAGATACACATGGGTGTTCTTTCTCTATGACAAGAGTGAAGTCTATGATCTATTCAAGTCTTTTGTCAAGAGGGTGCAAAATGAGTTTGACACTACCATCAAGAAGATTAGAAGTGACAATGGGAGTGAATTCAAGAACACAAGAGTTGAAGAGTTGTGTGATGAGCTTGGAATTGTGCATCAATTCTCACCAACCTACACTCCCCAATCCAATGGTGTGGTTGAAAGGAAGAATAGGACCTTGATTGAGATGTCAAGAACTATGCTACTTGAGTATAATGTGAGTGAAATGTTTTGGAGTGATGCCATCAACACGGCTTGCTACTATAGCAACCACCTCTATTGCCATGGGAAGTTAGAGAAGACTCCATATGAGATTTTGAATGGAAGAAAGCCCAACATTGCCTATTTTCGAGTCTTTGGTTGCAAATGCTAATTCTCAAGAAGGGGCAAAGACTTGGCAAGTTTGACAAGAGGTGTGATGAGGGATTTCTACTTGGCTACTCTACTTCTAGCAAGGCCTATAGAGTGTGGAACTTGGCTAGTGGTCTAGTTGAAGAGGTTCATGATGTTGAGTTTGATGAAACCCAAGGCTCTCAAAGTGAACATCAAAATCATGAAGATGTGGGTGGAGATCAATTGAACAATGCAATGAGGCACATGGACATTGGTGAAATTAGGCCGAGGCAAGTGGATGATGGTGATGAGGTGCAAGTGCCAACTCAAGTTATGATTGATGATCAAAATGAGGCAAGCACAAGTGGTACTCAACATGAAGATCAAGATCAAGGTCAAGCAAGCAATGCAAATGAGCTAGTTCTTCAACCTTCAAACATTGCAAGAGATCATCCTCTAGATCATATCATTGGTGACATTCAAAGAGGTGTACAAACAAGATCAAGATTGGCTAGCATATGTGAGCACTACTCCTTTGTGTCATTCCTTGAGCCAACCAAGATTGATGAGGCATTGAAGGATCCGGATTGGATAAATGCCATGCATGAGGAATTGAACAACTTCACAAGAAATGATGTGTGGGAGCTTGTTGAGAGGCCGAAGAAGCACAATGTGATTGGAACCAAGTGGGTCTTCAAGAACAAGCAAGATCAAGATGGATTGGTTGTGAGGAACAAAGCAAGACTAGTGGCTCAAGGTTACACACAAGTTGAGGGTCTTGACTTTGGAGAAACTTATGCACCAGTGGCAAGATTGGAGGCAATTATAATCTTATTAGCCTATGCTTGTGCTCATAACATCAAGCTCTATCAAATGGATGTGAAGAGTGCTTTTCTCAATGGGTTCATCAATGAGGAAGTCTATGTTGCACAACCTCCCAGTTTTGAAGATGACAAGAAGCCCAACCATGTCTACAAGCTCAAGAAGGCATTATATGGATTAAAGCAAGCTCCAAGGGCATGGTATGAAAGATTGAGGGACTTTCTCATCTCCAAAGGCTTCAAGATGGGTAAAGTTGACACCACTCTCTTCACCAAGAAGATAGAAGATGACATGTTTGTGTTGCAAATCTATGTGGATGATATCATCTTTGGATCAACAAATCAATTCTTTTGTGAAGAGTTTGCTAAGATGATGGCTAGTGAGTTTGAGATGTCCATGCTTGGAGAGTTGAGCTACTTCCTTGGTCTTCAAATCAAGCAAATGAAGAATGGCACCTTTGTGAGTCAAGGCAAGTACATCAAGGACATGATCAAGAAGTTTGGGTTGCAAGATGCTAAGGCCATTAGCACACCAATGGGAACCAATGGTGGCTTGGACATTGATGATAGTGGCAAGATGATTGAGCAAAAGCTATATAGATCAATGATTGGAAGCTTGCTATATGTGACCGCCTCAAGGCCGGATGTCATGTTTAGTGTGTGCATGTGTGCAAGATTTCAAGCTTCTCCAAGAGAGAGTCACTTGACGGCAACCAAGAGGGTGTTGAGATACTTGAAGGGTACTCAAGATGTTGGTCTATGGTATCCCAAGGGGTCAAGCTTTGAGTTGATTGGATACTTGGACTCCGACTATGCCGGTTGCAAGATTGATAGGAAGAGTACAAGTGGAACATGCCAAGTGCTAGGAAGATCTCTAGTGTCATGGTCTTCAAAGAAGCAAAATAGTGTGGCACTTTCCACCGCCGAAGCCGAATATATTAGTGCGGGGAATTATTGTGCACAATTGCTTTGGATGAAAGCCACCTTGAAGGACTATGGGATCAAGTTCAAGCATGTGCCTTTGTTTTGTGATAATGAAAGTGCAATCAAGATGACAAACAATCCAGTTCAACATTCTAGAACCAAGCACATTGATGTGAGGCACCACTTCATTAGAGATCATCAACAAAAGGGAGATGTGAGCATTGAAAGCATTGGCACCGAAGATCAACTAGCCGACATATTCACCAAGCCTCTTGATGAGAAAAGATTTTGCAAGTTGAGGAATGAGTTGAACATACTTAGCTTCTCCAACATGGATTGATGCACCCCATATTTGACATGCCTCTCCTCCAACATAGCAAGGTAAAGTTGGTTGTTGCATCTCATGCATCCTTTGCTAGTTGTGTAGACATGTATACATGTGCATCTTGATAGGCTCATTCATTGCAAATTAAATGAATTTGAAGGATATATGGCACCACTATTGTTTCTATGCTTGATTTGATCTAGTGGTGGCATATGACTTGTTTGTGAGCTTGTGAACCTAGTGTTGAATCTTTAGCACTTGCTCATGATGTGTATCTCAACATGGTCAAGATAACCCTTATTCTTATGAGGTGTGAAGAAGCTTGCCCTTGGTTCAAACCGAGATACATTTTCTAGGCATGTGATTTAGATTTGGTCATAGTTGATTGACTTGTTTCTCTCATCTTATGCACCCTTGTTGGTGATTGTTGACAAAGGGGGAGAAATAAGTCACAAAGAGCAATGGAAGGGGATCAATTTTTATTTTATGATATGACCCAACCATGAGCACACAAATAGGGGGAGCAAGCTCATAGACTATTTGTTGCATTTGTATGTGCATACATGATGATATGGAGCATTGCAAGCTAAATTCAATATTCAAGCTTGTTTAGTGTAATGCTAGTATAGAACTTGATTGATGAAATGAAGTACGAGCATGCTTAGGTGGTTTCTAGACATAGAGTTTCTCTTGTTCAAGTGCCTTGTTTATAATGTGATCTCATGAGGTATCTTGAGTTTTGATGATGTCTAGATTCCCATGGTGCTAAGGAAGGTTTATTATCGCACTCCGATTGGTATCATGCTTTAAAGGTCAATTCTATAAACCTTAGTACCATTGTGGTCGTGGTAACTCTCACACAAGTTTTATCTATGCATGTGTGCTTGAAAATCGACCAAACATTTGATGCACACATGTAGGGGGAGCTACCACTACCAAAACCGGAATTGAAATGCTTGTCCAATCCAAGATTCAAGATCAAAATGTCTTGGGCAAGCAATTCAATTTCATATTGAATTCAATTTCCATATCTTTGTGAGCTTTGTGAAGGGTTGTCATCAATTACCAAAAACGGGGAGATTGAAAGCTCCGGTTTGGTTTTGGTAATTAATGACACTCAACGTTGCTAATGCTTTGCTCTAAGTGTGGTTAGACACATAGCAACGTGACGGTGGATGATGGAGCATGGTGATCACGGTGATGAACATGGTGGACATGTGAAGTGATTAAGCTCCGACGGAGGCCCATGGAGATCAAGGCGAAGGTATACTTGATAGGGCTTTTCGGTTTAGTGGTCAAGACACTTAGCGAGTGTGACCACATTTAGGACAGATAACCAACTATCGAGAGGGGTTTCCTCGGTTCATTCACGGTCCTAAGTGCCTCTAGGTTTGACTCGGCATGATGCATGAGAGACTAACTAGAGAGCTAACTCTTGCCGAACTGTTGTCGTGTTGTTCTACTAACTCCGGGGCTTGAGACGACGTCTACCTTGGTGGAGTTGGTAATCAAGGAAAGAGGATGGATGTGGAACAAGGTGGGCGCGAATAGATGACAAGGTCATCACCTTGGCACGCGCCGGACGCGTCTGTTGGACGGCGTCGGACGTGGCCAGGGTGGTTCGGACTCGGGACAGAAGGTCCTCATGGCGAAGTCAGCAGCGGACGCGGGGTGTGGGAAGCGCCGGACGCGCTCGATGAGCGTCGGACGCTACCCAGAGAGCACCCCGGGACTTTGAGTGCTTCGAAAGCGGGCGTCGGACGCCGGCTTGGCTGGGCGGACGCGTCCGGCGCGTTCTGGTGCTTCACGGGTGGCTGGCTGGGTGCTGTGCGGCGCCGGACGCGGGCCGAGCGCATCTGGTGAGCGCCGGACTCGACCCAGAGAGGGTCTCAGCGCCGCGCGGACACCGGACGCGTCCGGGAGCGAACGTCAGACGCACGTTGTGGAGCTCGGCGGGACGCTGACATGGCACTTCGTTTGAACCCAACGGCTAGGCGCGAGTGAGCGCCGGACGCGTCCGGCGCTTGCCAAAGGACGTGTCCGACGCGTTCATTTGCCCTGCCCATGGGGGACAACGGCTCTATTTGTAGTGGAGGCTATAAATAGAAGGTGTGACGGTTTGGGGAGTATCTCTTGGCCATTTCTTCATACTTGAGCATACTATGAGCAAGAGAGCTCCTCCCCCACTCATCTCTTTGATTCCTTTGCTAATCTTGAGAGAGATTTGAGGGAGAGCAAGTGATTTGCATTGAGAGTTGCATCTAGAGGCACTTGTTCTTCGAGTGGGTTGCAGATTCTTGTTACTCTTCGGTGATTCCTGTCACCGTAGATGGTTTGGAGCAGCGGGTGGTGGTTGAGCTCGACTTGGTGATTGTTCGAGGCCACACCGGGTTCTTGTGAGGGGTTTTTGATCCTTCCCCACGGGAGTTTGCGAAAGGATACTCTAGTGGATTGCTCGTGGCTTGTGGATCCTTGTCTTGTATGGAGATTGCGGCTCCCCATTGGGGTCTTTGGCACCGAGCCATTTGAGCGGCCAACTCACCAAGCAAGTGCATCGCCACAACGAGGACTAGCTTGCCGAGAAGCAAGTGAACCTCGGTAAAAAATCATTGTGTCGATTTGTGATTGCCGAGGCTTCGACCTCCTTGTGCTTGTGCTTGAGCTCTCTAGGTGATTGGCTACTACATCGGTGATTGGCCATCTTCTACTCTTCACGGCGGTATAAACTTCCTTCATCTCTTTACTTCTCGCAAAGTAGAATTGCTTGTTGTTGTAATACCTGATTTTAAGAACAAAACCAGATATACACCATATGTGGGTCTTAGAGATCAAATCTCACATATAGCTACAAATAAGGGGTAGTATCAATTCATAATGCTTAACGTACTTAGTAAAAAGAGATAACCTTAGGAAGCAATCAGCAGCAAGACGACTCTAAACTTTGGGTATTGACTTCACTCCACTGGATCCAAACTGACTGGTTGATCACAAGCCTAAACACCACTCCTGAGGTGTGGGGGGAATAGCAAGAGTGAGTCCATGTCGAACTCCGCAAGTATAGCAGGGGGTTCATGAGGCTCAAAAGGTTGACACGGTTATACTGCAAGTAGCTTTTAGTGTATGTCATGTTTTAGCATTTAGCATCAAGGTAGTGTTCCCATAACCACATGATCAGGTAAACATGATTAAAGAATACAATTAACATCAACATTAACAATAAGCAATAACAAACAATGATCATCTATTCCATAAGAATCCCTTGGCCGCCCTAACCGTGGGCACGGACGACATATCGATTTAACTCTGCGCAGAGGTGTACCCTTTCCCTGTGAGTCGTGATTCCCATATGCTCGGGTTTGCAAATCCCACGACACTACCAAGGTGAATGAGCAGGGTTTCACTATAAAGCCACTCAAAAGTTCGTCTAACAAGCAAGGGTCGCCTTGTCGTCGGATATAGGGAATCCCTCCTCCCAAAGTGGCACACAACCTACCCGGCTATACACACCATGGAGGAGCCGCCCTATACCCAATTCAGCCCTCCCTCTCACAAGCTAGAAAAGGTCTCTTGAATGCACTAGAGCCAGAGCCATATAGCCCCCACAGTGGCACGTTAAGTCCCGGATGATCACTTACAGATAAGTCCTTAGGGAGAGGGAACATCAGGTGAATGGAAACAGCCAATCACCTTAACCCTCTAGATTCCAAATTGCTAAAAGTCATCTTTTTAAGATTGTTGCATAATCCATTAATCAAGTTACAAGATCATGTTATGAAGCACTAGCATCACTACCCACATGCAATAGCCCGAGTTACAAGGAACAGGTGATCAAAGCTAGGTAGTTCTAAACAGGGTAACAAAGCACACATGCATATGAATTTTAGTGTGATGGTGAATAGGACACAAGGATGGTCCTACTATACTTGCCTTAAAATTAGATCCTTCTTCTAGTTCCAAATATTCGTAGAATTGCTTCTCCATCTTCACTTCTTCTTGACCACCAACTTCTAGATCAGCAATACGAAGCTCACCGACTAGGCACAGTGACAGAACACCACTCAAGCAATCTATGCAATCAAACACGAAGCAAACAATAGGACTAAATTAGAGCAGTACACCAATCATAGTAAAACAGTTTGGAAAGCTTTTAAAACTATTCTACGCGTCACTACGATCACATAGACGTAAAGATTATCGAAAACGGAGCCAGAACGAAGAAGATATGAATTTTACAAGATTTTCCTATAGACTAATAATGCATCAAATATGATCCTGAAATCTAAAAGCTAAAAACTGAACTAACAGTGGCACTACTGCGTAACTTACGAAATTATGGATCCAACGCAATTTGAATGGGTCAAAAAGGAGTTAAAATGAGGGTTTTATAAACATTTGCAATCGATGGCAAATCTGTAAATACCGAAGTCGTAGTCCTGTATTTGCTGAATTGTTTTTGTGAAGGAAAACGGCTGTAAACATCTGTGACATCATCATAACATCAACAAGGCAAAGATCGGCAAGATAACATGCTTGACATCAACACTTTATAAAATGAAATAATGGATAATGGATATATGGAGATGAGGCCAACCTGTTATAATTCGATTAGTAGGAGGTCGGCAATGTAATTGTTGACGTACAAGTTTAGAGCAAGGATCAATGGCTACAATGGAGATGACTTGTGAGTGCACGCATATAAACAATGCATACGGGGAAGATCAGATTCATGTAAGTAGATGGACGGGTTCGTGTGCACGAGCTCACCACGTCTCAGGATGAAGGACGAACAGCGATGTCAACAGCAACTTGGGCCTGATCGACTTGAACGCGAATAGGAAGTCAGACTTCACTGGCTAGTTGGAACATAGGCTTTGGACTCGACAGAGGGCAACGTTGGTGTCTTCACCATGTCGGGCAGGAGCAGCATGCATGGCAATGGCGATCAGGAAGACAGTTGCGGCATATTGCAGACGACGCCATGATGAATTGTAAACTGCAGATGGGTAGGACGGGAGACGTTATGGAAGCAAATAGAATACTTGCTCGTGGTATGGTGTAGGCGATATAGATGGTATAGTGATCAGATCACGATATGATAGAAGTGCTCACCAGAGCTGCAGATGGTGTTGACAGAGGAACCACGGACGGTGGGAACGGCTGCAGCGGTTCGTCATCCAAGATGTGTGTACGACAACGATGCCGGCGTAGAACTCGGAGAAGCTGATGACGGATCTCGAGCTCGGCGACTTAACGAACTCGAAGGCGAGGTCGGCGACTTGCTTACGAAGGTGATGAAGCGACGGAACAGCGGACTTGAAACGGCGGCGTACCGGCCTCGGTATTTAAGGGAGGCCCAGCATAACGCGCACGACGCGGCCGTCGGCAAACGTGCTCGGCGAGATTCAAAGAGAGGCTGCTGCGGCGCTATGTCTTGGACTAGGGTTTCGATAGCAGGGACAGCTCGAGGCTTGAGACAGCCAGCGCGTGCGGCTGCATACGCCATCTAGGGCAGTAGCTAGAGTCTGTTATTGTATTGCGAGAGAGAAAGAAATAACAAAACAAGAAGAGGATGTGCTTCGGCTGGCCGCTGTCGGTGGTGGGTTATGTCAATGCTTATTTTCAAGAGAAAGTACATGAAGCCAAAATTGCTATTTATGGACGAGAATAGATATGGATTGTGCAAAGTCCTTGTCATGCACGACTTACAGATTAGATAGAAGGAAAGCCACGTCCAGTTATTAAGAAGGAAAATAACTACGGAATAACTGCTTGCTTCATGGAGTATTATATCGAGAAAAGGAAGAAATAATTATTTACAAAGTAGAAGAGCATATAGGAGTTGGAGAGAAAGGCTGGGCCTTCGAACTAAAACCGTAGTAGATAGGATTTTTCTATTTATCTTTTGTTTTCTTTTATTTTAAAACCTGTTCAAAAGCATTTTCAAAGTAATTTGAAAACATTTTATTATTTTTTTATCAAAATCACTCACCCATATAAATCAAATGCACCAGCATGAATGCACAAACATGTTTCTAACTCCTATGATTGATTTTAATTTCAGAAAAATATTATTTTGCTAAATTACATGTTCACAAAATGAATAAATAAATCAATTTTAACTATTTTAAAATATGCAAATTTTGGGGTGTTACAACTCTACCCCCCTTAAGATGAATCTCGTCCCGAGATTTGGAAGTTCATGATAAAAGAGATCGGGATGCTCTGCCATTGAATCTTTCTCACTTCCTTGTGTAGTTCTATCATCTTGATAAAATTCCACTTTACTTTGCACCCTGTTAACTTTGGTCCAATTAACATGCTCACTCAATTTCTATATTTTGATAGGTACTCCAAACCAATTCTTGATTAACTTCCTTCTGTTGTACTAGACTGCTAACATACTCTCTACACAGATGTGATTGGCTCTTCTCATAGAACCACCTTGAGACCAATTGTCCTTGCCGATTCCGAATTGCTATGTAATAACCCTCAGCATGTTCTTGTTATAGCGCTTTTAATACATACTATCAAATCTCATGCCACACATATTCGCCTTCTAATGTAGCTAAGACTCTATGCTTTCTTTGTCCAAAGTAGGTTCCTGTTTCAAATTACTATTGACTTTATATGCCCCGGTCAAGCTCTCAAACCTTAACACAATTCTTTAATCCTTTCTATAGTCACTTCCAATTATTCCTTTGTCATTTCTCTTATTCCAATATAAGCCAATACTGTAGTGTTAGTGACATCACTTCAAGTTTCAAATACAACTTGATCTTGGTGTCATTTCAACTTTTATAGCACCCATTATATGCTAAGAACACTGACAACAACTTTTTCCTCTCCAAATGATTGCAAACTCCAAATTGCCAAGGCATAAACCATGTTTGGGACCTGTGGGTTATGGCCCACTATAACTCCATATCCTTCCAATTATAATGTCACTATGTCAATATCAACTTAGTAGTGATCCTTTGAATTTCTTATGATCAACCTTGATATTGCTCTTTACTTCCAAGTAAAGATAACTTGACATCTCAGAAGTTGATTAGTCCAAATCACACCTTCGTTAGAATCTGACCATCGAAGAATATTCTGAATTACTCTTGCTTACATAGGCCATTTCCAACTCAACACATCTCAAACCTTAACCAGATGCATCACAATGCTTCTTACTCTGACTTGGTAACATCAACACCAGAGTTGTAGTTAAGTTCTTCTTTAACTCTTTGAAATTAGCTTTACTCATATCAGATCGACCATACGAACTTGGCACTCTTATCTAGCAGAGCTATCTTAGGCTTAACTAGTTTGGAGAATCCTTCAATGAACCTCCTATAGTAACCAGCCAGACAAAGGAAACTGCAGATCTCACTTACATCTGTGAACAGTTTCTAATTCAACACACTCTTCATGTTCCCTGGACCCAATGCTATACCTCCATTAGAGACAACATGACCCAGAAAAGAAACTTCCTTTATCCAAAACTCACACTTGCTCTGCTTAGCATACAATTTATGTTCCTAAGCTTCTGTAAGACTACCCTTAAGTGTTCAGCATGTTCTCCTTCAGTCTTAGAGAACACCAGGGTATCATCAATGAAAACCACCACAAAATTATCAAGATACACCACGAACACCTTGTTCATCATGTGCATAAAATAGACAGGTGCATATGTCAGACCAAATGACATAACTGTGTACTCATGCAACCCATACCTCATAGTGAAAATTGTCTTCAGTATATCTGCATTCCGAATCATCGACTGATGGTAACCGGAATGCAGATCCATCTTAAAAAACACATAAGCACCTCTTAATGGATCAAACAAGTCATCCATCATCGCCTACAGGTACTTGCTCTTGATGGTCACTTCATAAAAAGAACCATAATTATCACACATACGTTGAGTATCATCGTTCTTGTAATCTAAGATCGCCGGAGCACCTCATGGAGTCGAACTAGTGTGTATGAAATCTTTCTCTACCAACTCCATATCCTGCTTCTTATAGATCACCCAACAAGTCACTAATATTTGCTCATGTATAGACCTCTCAACAACAGAGATGGTTGCTTCCTTCTAGGTAAAGTGCTTGAGTGTATAAAACTTTCACCTTGCATCTTCTTCTTCGTGGCTACCCCCCTTAAGAAAAGATCTACTAGGGACACCACAGGGTAGCTCGTATTTTCAAGTAAGTTAGTGGATTCTCATCATGTCCTTCCATCATCCAAAAGAAACTCATGTACATGGGTAGAGACTTGTAACATGCAATTCTTCGCGAGCAGGAAAACAGCAGCGCAGAAAAGCAGACATAACTCCGGTTCTGTTGATCCAATGAAGTTGTTCTCTATACCGTTTGAAAGCTTATGAAATCCTCTAAAACTTCCTTATAGAATACTTTTCCAGATTCTGTAGTTAAGTTGGTCGAATATAGTCCACAACAGAAACTGTTCTAGGTTCCAGACAGCACGGATACATCACCTTGTGAATTTCATAGCTCCCAAACAAAAGTTGATATGAAGGTGATTCTGAAGGCATTGGAAAGGTACAGAAGTCTATATTCTCCTAGAAAAATTTCATCAACGTTCCACGAACGAAACTCAAGTTATAGCAGTAATAACACAGACAGGTTCAGATTTTAAACAGCGCAGATGCATCATCTTGTGATTTTCATAACTCTCCAACCATAACAGATATAAGGGTAATTCTTGCGCACAGAGATGTGTCTTGAAGTATACTTTTGTCCAGAATTTTCTCATTGTTTTTTTATCTTCCAAGAACAGAGATATCAATCGAGGAATACAGATTGCTCCGAAGGGACAGGATGCAGAAAATAGGAGGAAACCAAAACCCAACTAACTATTCATTAATCCTTATACCTTAGGCCTATAAGCTAAATGAAATTGCGGATAAAGCCACAAGATCATTGCACTCATTAAAAAGATCCAAAACAAACATAAACATAAGCACAAAGCAACTAAGCACTTAAATTTCACAAACCACACAAAACGACTGACTGACTCTACTAACTTCGCAACTAACGGTTTATCACATAGGGGACACTAACTCTTACTTCTTGAACACGGTGTGACAGCAGCGACATCCGGGGTAACATCTCTTGCATGGGGTTGAACGAGACATGTCTACCACTCCATTTATCTTGGGTAATCCAACACAACTTCTCCACTTATCTATCTCATCAAGAGCTTCCTCATAGTGTTGCCTTACTTCTGCCAGCTCTAGTTAGTGATTTTGCAGCAAACACTTCAATCGTGGATGTAAGAAATCTTCACTGCTAAAGGGCGTGTTGATGTACTCCTTGCGCCAACAAGTATGAGTCTTTGGTAAGCCAGGATGATCTTCTCCATTTTGTGGTTCTGTTAGAGTATAGTTCCATCTAGTGAAGCATGGTTCTACAAAGCTGGTATGAGCGGCTCTCTCGTTGCGAACCATATATAGAGAGAAGACTTACAGGATGAAACAAGGTTTTCATAACGGAGTAGAGGCAAAAGTGAGCATATCTTTTTAGAAAATAACAAGGCTAGAGAGATAAGAAATCAACAAGGATGAGAACAAAAACTTTCAAATAGGCATCAAGGAGGAGATGAATATCAAGACTAGAGACATAGTGAAGAAAATGTCAAGGTATGTAGAACAAGGTTGTTCTAACAATGTCAAAACCTAAACATGACTATTTTGTAACTAGGCTTGCGTCCTACAGTCAGCACTGAGCTGATACCACTTGTAATACCCGATTTTAAGAAACAAAACCAGATATACACCATATGTGAGTCTTAAAGATCAAATCTCACATATAGCTACAAATAAGGGGTAGTATCAATTCATAATGCCTAACGTACTTAGTAAAAAGAGATAACCTTAGGAAGCAATCAGCAGCAAGATGTTGACGGTCGTTAAGTATCAATTTTATACCGTCAACGCAGCAAGAGAAAGGACTAATATGAGTTCACCTGTTAGATATAGGGGTTACACTGACAGAATTCCACGAGTTTTGGTGATTGTCTATTTCTGCAGGGGGTTATCAGAAAGAGAACCAAAGGAGGCCCACATGTCATGATTACATAGAGATAAAGACCGAACGGGTAAAATTGTATAATCTAGAAGACTCCGTAAGGCGACCCCGAAGGCCGGGCCCCACCGGGCAAGGCCGGCCGGCCGACTCCCCACCTCGACCAATGGCGTCGAGTCTCGCGGATCCTGCCTCCACCGCCTTTGAGGATGAATAATTATCGTCCATTTAGGTCGGTTTGATCCGAGGGCTGTGGTTCATCCTAGGGGGCTATATATTCAGAGCCCCTGGCCCCTGGGTGAAACCCAAGAATTCATTCTCTCTTCATTCATCTGAGAGGATTCAGAGAAGCCAGAGCCACCATCTCAATTAGGGCTCCATAGTTTAGTAGCATAGCTACATAGGAATAGATCTAGAGGGAATCAAGCCTAGCTTGGAGTCCGGATCTGTCGGAGTTCTTGGTAATTCCCCTCTACATTCTTGTAATATTCATCATTGTTCGTGATACTATGAGTAGTACTTTATTGTATTCTATTATATCGACTTGACTTTGCTCTATTTGATTATGTTCTCAATTATATCGTTCTTAGTTTACTTTGATTATATGTTTAGCATAGTTGGACTAGAATTATGTTTATGCATAGGATCGTATAGCGCTTGCTCATTAGGCCAATGGGTGAGTGGTAGATATTGTGTAGGCATGGTGCCTATACCGTATTTATCTGCGATTGCACCCTATATTCCGGATCGTGAGGTAGATCGCGGGAGTGACAGTCCCGTTGAGTCCTTTGTAGCCCTTCTCCCGAGTATAGGTCTAGCGAACAAACCTATTACATTGAAGTCATTGCTATGTCTCTTGTCTTCTCGGTAATATCACTATGCATAGATGTAACCTTTTCCCGCCATGATTGCTAGATGTTCTTGCACTAATCATTGTATGCTTTGACTTTATAGTTAGAATAACATAGGATTATACCCTAGATCGTCCTAGTCCATGCTAGTGTTATAAGCTTAGAGTGCTAAGTTGAGATGGCTTATTACTATTATTTTATGTGGCTAAATGCTCTCATTTATCTTATGTCATTTATCATTCATTCCTATATTTTATGTGACACTTACCCCGTATGAGATGATCGATACGTACAAGGTTAAGCTCTCCATTATAGCATGTGCATTGCTCATCACTCATTATCCAAGGCATTCCCTTCCCGTGGTAAAATTATAAATAACGATACCTGGATTACTCCCGGTTAAAATGCTACGATGATATATTCTGGCGCTTGCGAACATTCTTTATTTCAGTTGCACTTAATAGACATCAACAAGCATTTTTGGCGCCGTTGTCGGGGAAGGTTGAAAGCCAATGGATAATGAGCAGCATTGCACTAGATAATGTGATCGAGTTGTCTTTTTCATACTAACCCATCTCTATAGGATTACCCTTGTTTTGTCTACTTGTGTATCTTATGCAGGGTAACATATCAAAAAGACAATTCTTCCTGATAATTATATTGACGATCCAGAAGCTTTATTCAGGAAAGCCAGAAGCCGGTTGAAGAAGACCAATCAATCATCATCATCATCAACTCAACTTGGAAGTTTGTCAGAAGCAGAAAGTCAACCTTTCGTGCGAGACTTGACACCAGCGTTTGAAGCCATGGCGAACAAGTCACTCCGCGAGTTCTCAGCTCCAACTACGGACAACATTCGTACTGGACCAGCTGCGGACATCGAAGGAGCTTTTGAGCTCAAGCCTGCGCTAATCAACATGGTGCAAGCAAGCCGGTTACGTGGGAAGGCCCATGAAGATGCTAGTGCTCATCTCCAACACTTTCTCGGAGATTTGTAGCACATTCACTATCAAGGATGTCCCCCGAGAGATGCTATACTACTTCGCCTCATCCCATTCTCACTCTTGGGGAGAGCGAAAGCGTGGTTCTACGCCAATAAGGAAAAGAATACTACGTGGGCACTATGTTCCACCAATTTCTTGGCGAAGTTTTTCCCCATGGGCAAGACAAATGCTCTTCGTGGGAAGATATCAAGCTTTCAAAGAACACCATGATGAGACTATCCCGGAAGCTTGGGAGCGCTTTCAAGATTACATCCTCGAGTGTCCTCATCATGGCATGGAGAATTGGCTGCTTATGCGGACATTCTACCATGGGCTTAGCAACAAGACACGTGAGACGATGGATGCTGCTGCTGGAGGTGCATTCTTATCACTCACTATTCCTCAAGCCACAGCTCTTGTGGAGAATATGGCATCCAACCAAGGTTGGAGTGAAGAAAGAACTCGGACCCGCAAGAGAGGTGGAGGAATGCACCAGCTGAAAGAGGTAGACATGCTCAGTCTCGCCAAAATGGATTTGCTAATGAAGAGGCTCGATGAGAGAGCCCCGAGAGAAAAAGAAGTCATGCATATACATGATGCTCGCATGACATGTGAAGAGTGTGGAGAGACTGGGCACACAGGTGCTAACCGCCCGTAGCTGAAGGAGGACGTGAACTACCTCAATAACAACAACAATAATAATTACTATCGTCCTCAATGCAGAATCAAGGTTGGAATCAACAGCAGAGGCCTAACTACTCGTGCAATTATTCGGGCAACTATCAAGGTAACAACTCTTCCTACAATAATTACAACCAGCCGCCTTTGAGAGAGTTAGTGCTTGAATCAAGGCAAGATGATGGACAATCTGTCCAAAAAGCCGACATCAAATGACAAGGTCCTAGAGACACTCGGCAACAGGATGGATGGCTTTTCCAATGCCATCAAGAGTCGGCTCGCTTCAACAAGATACTTGAGTCGCAGTACAACATGCTTGTTAACCTTGCTCCCTCCACCGGCCAAGGTAAACCGGCAGACAACCCGAAGAGCTCGAAACCGCAAATCTTGTTGATATATTCAATGTAGAAGATAGCCGGAGTGATCCATCGAAGGGGTCATGGATTGACTCAACTCGCCAATCAAGAAGGGCGATCCAGGGAGACCAGGTCATTCCGATCTCCATTGGAAGTACTAACTTTAATGAGGCAATCTGTGACTTCGGTGCAAGCATCAACATCATGCCAAGAGTGATATATGAAAAGCTATTCGTATGCCCCTTAGCATACACAACCATGTGCTTACAAACTTGCGAGATCGGTCACTCCGTGTTCCTTTGGGAATACTTGAAGATATATGTGTACGAGTAGGCAACTCGTATGTTCCAGCAGACTTCGTGGTACCGGATACGAGCAGAATGAAAGGTCCCCTATCATTTTGGGACGACCATTCTTGAACACCGCTGGAGCCATCATGTATGCCAACACCGCCAAGATCATCTTCAACATCAAGGGCAAGCGAGAAACCTTCTTCTTCAAGAACAGAGTGCTTTGTAGTTCTCAAGACATCCTCATCGCCAGAACGGTGAGAAGAAGAAGAATCCAGCTAAGAAGAGCAAGAACAAGAATAAGAAGACCAAGAAGACGGAGACAAGTGAGGATGGTCACCGCAGTCCATAAGGAGCATGACCACTTACTCGGTCCCCACGTCGATCAAGAAGGATGACCCAGGTGTCCCAACCATTCAATGCTCCATCAACAGAAGCTCTTTCAATAAAGGCATGCCGTGACACCGGATCGGGCGTCAACATCATGGCCAAGGTAACCTATGAGTATCTATATGGCACTATGCCTTTGGAGCCCACCTATGCACATCTACAAATGGCGGATCGTACATTCCGCTTCGTCGAAGGAGAAGTGAAGGATGTCCTCATCCGATAGATGACCATTATGTCCCTACGAGACTTCCTAGTCATTGACATGGGAGATGACTACGATCCTCCAATCATCCTAGGAAGACCATTCCTGAACACCACCAGAGCTATCATCTATATTGGGACAGGAGAGATCCATTTCCACTTTCCCACTGAGAAGGTACGCCGCTACTTCAATAATAATTATATAATCACTGAGGAGCCCAAGAAGGCAGCGTACCCGTCGCCAGAACAAGAAGAACATCACTACAGATGGATGGGCTGACTATGAGGGAGAAGTGTCTAGATATGAAGATCGATACCCAGAAGAGAAGAACATTGAAGAAGAACCCGAAGAGGTGCTACCAGAAGAAAACCAAGTGCCCCAAGAAGCTTCCTCCTCAAGGTCATCTTCTCCAACAAAGAAGGTGTGGAAAGTAAAAGTAAAATCAGAATCAATTCCTACACACGAGGCGACATCATCCGAGGCGCCAGCCAATGCGCCCCTTGAAAAATGAGCGAACATGATAAGTCCTGTTCGGAGGACTTAAAACCACCGAACGCCGCGCCAAGAGGTAACTTGGTATTTATCAGCATTACTTTTCAGCATTATATTTTTACCTTAGCATATTTATTTCCCTACTTGCATCTTAGTTGCATCTTTACTCTTTTATCTCCGTATTTGAAAAGAAAATAAAGATGTTGTGCATTTGCATCCGTAAAAATCGTCAAGCCCCATGTGAATAGTCATTCACCGTGGTGGCACAAAAATAATTTCTCAAAGCATATTTATTTCCCCCGTCTCGCATTCCTTAAATAATAAAAAGATAAAAATATTTCTTGTGATCCCGTTAGAACAAGTCTAAGTTAAGAAAGTTCTAGACAACCAAGGCCTAGAGGTTTTATCACTAACGCTTAATTAGTTCCACAAGCTTTGTTGTCTATTTTGAGCTTCATAGAACATCAAGGATCAAGAAGAGCTAACAAGCGAAAGGACATCCACCCCCGTCGAGTGCTGCCCGCGACAATTGAATGCTTTGTCTCCAACAAAGAACTATCTACAACACTCCTGGAGGACTAGAACGTCTTCGGTGCTGTCGGCAACATCGCGAGACTATGTCAACATCCAGCTTGGGGGAGAGCATCCCCGTGTACCAAGCTAAGTGTCTCCAACTTATCTAATTATGCTTTATTAAAGTATGCTTTGTTAAAACCACTAAAAAAGATGCATAACCATAGAAATCCAGAAAGATTTCCTTATTTATCTTTTCTACTTTTGGAGAGCTCTTGCAATCTGTCTTTAAAAGTGGTCCCTAGAATAAACTCTACATGGAGATGATGAATAGTTGCTCTGCCGTAATTCCTTTCAAGTACCTACTTTTCAACCTTGCACTCTCCCGAGTTTTGGACACAACTTGTTTAGATTTGAGATTTGCTCAACCCGAAACTTGTGGGTAGCGAACACTTGATCTAAGTCTAGGTGGTTGACGGGTATGATATGGGAAGGTTTTGAGCTGCTTCCATCTTGTTCCTAGAGATACTAGAGTTCGGAGAATTTATCTCGTGAAAATATTAAATTCCTGCATGACGAGTTCCTTTATGATGAGAGTTCAAATTCCTACCACAGCCATATATTCATGCTTACTAGATTAGGAAAACCCATCTCGTTTATATAGATCATATTGTAGGTTTGAGTGTAGACTTTATAGGCATTGAGTGTGGTTATGCTGTGGACCCATAAGGATTAGTCACGCAGATAAAGTCAATACTATGTGCTCTCCATCCATTGATCTATGCTACTTCTGTCCTCAGAAGCATGCACCCATTTTATAAATGTTACATTCATTCTGTGCTACTTCTGTCCCTAGAAGTACCACCCACATATAGATCCATATCCACCACATATTGTGCTATCTCTACCTTGGAGATACGCACTTATGCTGCTCCTACACTGGGAGTACGCATCCATCCATTCATCCATCCACATATACATACGCCATTCATTTCACATCATCCAGAAAAGGTTCTACTCCTATTCTGGGAGTGAACATCTAGAAATAATCATTGCCGTTTCATTGCCTACATAAAAAGCTCCGGTCATTATCATTTCAAGTTATACACTCCCTGTGCTAAAGTTTCGTTTTCAGAGGATTGGTTATTCTATTAAAAAAAAAAGAGAAAAGAAGAAAGAAAGAAAAAGAAAGAGTAGCCAAGTCCTTCCATTCAAGAAGTTTCAAGGTTTCCGAATAAAGGGAGTCATGTTATCCCCAAAGGAGCGAGTGTAGAAGTAGATGTTCACCAGTTGAGTACCCCTCATAATCATTTCCTTATCACCATCATCCTATCATCATCTCATCCATTCCATTTCCTCATTCACATGCACATATGACTTTATTATTATTTTAGTTCCTATTGGATCCATGTCTTAACTGTGCAATATATGCAAGTGAGTTTGAGTGTCTCCCCACCTATGAGCTCCACATAAGCCTATTAGAAAGTAGGGGTGAGAGAGAGAAGGCACTTTCCACTATGCCTTAGTTCCACAAATACCACATATTCTGAGAAAAGAGAGAAGGCATACACTACTCATGCCTTAGAAAGGATCCAGAAATACCACAAATGAGAGACTTGAAAGGTTCATACAAGGAACTCTGAGTTTTATTTCAAACCTTGCAAAAACTCCGGGATAATAGTTGATCAAAGAGCGAGAAACATGGCGCTTGACTTGACTGTTCTATCTTTCAACTACTCAAGACCCAAGTGACGGTTACAAGCCCCATGGTGAAAGGTAATATGAGTGAGTTTTGAGTCAGAATAGTTCACTCTAATCCGGAGGAGAGTTCTTGTTTGAACGCATGTGTACTTGTGAGGAGTGAAAGCATTGTAGCAACTCCTGATCCATCACTGAGTCTATCTTTGCTCAGGGACGAGCAAAAGGTAAGCTTGGGGAGTTTGTTGACGGTCGTTAAGTATCAATTTTATACCGTCAACGCAGCAAAGAAAGGACTAATATGAGTTCACCGTTAGATATAGGGGTTACACCGACGTAATTCCACGAGTTTTGGTGATTGTCTATTTCTGCAGGGGGTTATCAGAAAGAGAACCAAAGGAGGCCCACATGTCATGATTACATAGAGATAAAGACCGAACGGGTAAAATTGTATAATCTAGAAGACTCCAGAAGGCGACCCCTGAAGGCTGGGCCCCACCTGGCAGGCTGGCCAGTCGGCCGACTCCCCACCTCGACCAATGGCGTCGAGTCTCGCGGATCCTGCCTCCACCGCCTTTGAGGATGAATAATTATCGTCCATTTAGGTCGGTTTGATCCGAGGGCTGTGGTTCATCCTAGGGGGCTATATATTCAGAGCCCCTGGCCCCTGGGTGAAACCCAAGAATTCATTCTCTCTTCATTCATCTGAGAGGATTCAGAGAAGCCAGAGCCACCATCTCAATTAGAGCTCCATAGTTTAGTAGCATAGCTACATAGGAATAGATCTAGAGGGAATCAAGCCTAGCTTGGAGTCCGGATCTGTCGGAGTTCTTGGTAATTCCCCTCTATATTCTTGTAATATTCATCATTGTTCGTGATACTATGAGTAGTACTTTATTCTATTCTATTATATCGACTTGACTTTGCTCTATTTGATTATGTTCTCAATTATATCGTTCTTAGTTTACTTTGATTATATGTTTAGCATAGTTGGACTAGAATTATGTTTATGCATAGGATCGTATAGCGCTTGCTCATTAGGCCAATGGGTGAGTGGTAGATATTGTGTAGGCATGGTGCCTATACCGTATTTATCTGCGATTGCACCCTATATTCCGGATCGTGAGGTAGATCGCGGGAGTGACAAATCTGTTGAGTCCTTTGTAGCCCTTCTCCCGAGTATAGGTCTAGCGAACAAACCTATTACATTGAAGTCATTGCTATGTCTCTTGTCTTCTCCGGTAATATCACTATGCATAGATGTAACCTTTTCCCGCCATGATTGCTAGATGTTCTTGCACTAATCATTGTATGCTTTGACTTTATAGTTAGAATAACATAGGATTATACCCTAGATCGTCCTAGTCCATGCTAGTGTTATAAGCTTAGAGTGCTAAGTTGAGATGGCTTATTACTATTATTTTATGTGGCTAAATGCTCTCATTTATCTTATGTCATTTATCATTCATTCCTATATTTTATGTGACACTTACCCGTATGAGATGATCGATACGTACAAGGTTAAGCTCTCCATTATAGCATGTGCATTGCTCATCACTCATTATCCAGTGCATTCCCTTCCCAGTGGTAAAATTATAAATAACGATACCTGGATTACTCCCGATTAAAATGCTACGATGATATATTATGTGCGCTTGCGGAACCTTCTTTATTTCAGTTGCACTTAATAGACATCAACACAAGACGACTCTAAACTTTGGGTATTAACTTCACTCCACTGGATCCAAACTGACTGGTTGATCACAAGCCTAAACACCACTCCTGAGGTGTGGGGGGAATAGCAAGAGTGAGTCCATGTCGAACTCCGCAAGTATAGCAGGGGGTTCATGAGGCTCAAAAGGTTGACACGGTTATACTGCAAGTAGCTTTTAGTGTATGTCATGTTTTAGCATTTAGCATCAAGGTAGTGTTCCCATAACCACATGATCGGTAAACATGATTAAAGAATACAATTAACATCAACATTAACAATAAGCAATAACAAACAATGATCATCTATTCCATAAGAATCCCTTGGCCGCCCTAACCGTGGGCACGGACGACATATCGATTTAACTCGCGCAGGTGTACCCTTTCCCCGTGAGTCGTGATTCCCATATGCTCGGGTTTGCAAATCCCACGACACTACCAAGGTGAATGAGCAGGGTTTCACTATAAAGCCACTCAAAAGTTCGTCTAACAAGCAAGGGTCGCCTTGTCGTCGGATATAGGGAATCCCTCCTCCCAAAGTGGCACACAACCTACCCGGCTATACACACCATGGAGGAGCCGCCCTATACCCAATTCAGCCCTCCCTCTCACAAGCTAGAAAAGGTCTCTTGAATGCACTAGAGCCGAGCCATATAGCCCCCACAAAGGGCACGTTAAGTCCCGGATGATCACTTACGAGATAAGTCCTTAGGGAGAGGGAACATCGTGTGAATGGAAACAGCCAATCACCTTAACCCTCTAGATTCCAAATTGCTAAAAGTCATCTTTTTAAGATTGTTGCATAATCCATTAATCAAGTTACAAGATCATGTTATGAAGCACTAGCATCACTACCCACATGCAATAGCCCGAGTTACAAGGAACAGGTGATCAAAGCTAGGTAGTTCTAAACAGGGTAACAAAGCACACATGCATATGAATTTTAGTGTGATGGTGAATAGGACACAAGGATGGTCCTACTATACTTGCCTTAAAATTAGATCCTTCTTCTAGTTCCAAATATTCGTAGAATTGCTTCTCCATCTTCACTTCTTCTTGACCACCAACTTCTAGATCAGCAATACGAAGCTCACCGACTAGGCACAGTGACAGAACACCACTCAAGCAATCTATGCAATCAAACACGAAGCAAACAATAGGACTAAATTAGAGCAGTACACCAATCATAGTAAAACAGTTTGAAAAGCTTTTAAAACTATTCTACGCGTCACTACGATCACATAGACGTAAAGATTATCGAAAACGGAGCTAGAACGAAGAAGATATGAATTTTACAAGATTTTCCTATAGACTAATAATGCATCAAATATGATCCTGAAATCTAAAAGCTAAAAACTGAACTAACAGTGGCATTACTGCGTAACTTACGAAATTATGGATCCAACGCAATTTGAATGGGTCAAAAAGGAGTTAAAATGAGGGTTTTATAAACATTTGCAATCGATGGCAAATCTGTAAATACCGAAGTCGTAGTCCTGTATTTGCTGAATTGTTTTTGTGAAGGAAAATGGCTGTAAATATCTGTGACATCATCATAACATCAACAAGGCAAAGATCGGCAAGATAACATGCTTGACATCAACACTTTATAAAATGAAATAATGGATAATGGATATATGGAGATGAGGCCAACCTGTTATAATTCGATTAGTAGGAGGTCGGCAATGTAATTGTTGATGTACAAGTTTAGAGCAAGGATCAATGGCTACAATGGAGATGACTTGTGAGTGCACGCATATAAACAATGCATACGGGGAAGATCAGATTCATGTAAGTAGATGGACGGGTTCGTGTGCACGAGCTCACCACGTCTCAGGATGAAGGACGAACAGCGATGTCAACAGCAACTTGGGCCTGATCGACTTGAACGCGAATAGGAAGTCAGACTTCACTGGCTAGTTGGAACATAGGCTTTGGACTCGACAGAGGGCAACGTTGGTGTCTTCACCATGTCGGGCAGGAGCAGCATGCATGGCAATGGCGATCAGGAAGACAGTTGCGGCATATTGCAGACGACGCCGTGATGAATTGCAAACTGCAGATGGGTAGGACGGGAGACGTTATGGAAGCAAATAGAATACTTGCTCGTGGTATGGTGTAGGCGATATAGATGGTATAGTGATCAGATCACGATATGATAGAAGTGCTCACCAGAGCTGCAGATGGTGTTGACAGAGGAACCACGGACGGTGGGAACGGCTGCAGCGGTTCGTCATCCAAGATGTGTGTACGACAACGATGCCGGCGTAGAACTCGGAGAAGCTGATGACGGATCTCGAGCTCGGCGACTTAACGAACTCGAAGGCGAGGTCGGCGACTTGCTTACGAAGGTGATGAAGCGACGGAACAGCGGACTTGAAACGGCGGCGTACCGGCCTCGGTATTTAAGGGAGGCCCAGCATAACGCGCACGACGCGGCCGTCGGCAAACGTGCTCGGCGAGATTCAAAGAGAGGCTGCTGCGGCGCTATGTCTTGGACTAGGGTTTCGATAGCAGGGACAGCTCGAGGCTTGAGACAGCCAGCGCGTGCGGCTATACGCCATCTAGGGCAGTAGCTAGAGTCTGTTATTGTATTGCGAGAGAGAAAGAAATAACAAAACAAGAAGAGGATGTGCTTTGGCTGGCCGCAGTCGGTGGTGGGTTATGTCAAAGCTTATTTTCAAGAGAAAGTACATGAAGCCAAAATTGCTATTTATAGACGAGAATAGATATGGATTGTGCAAAGTCCTTGTCATGCACGACTTACAGATTAGATAGAAGGAAAGCCACGTCCAGTTATTAAGAAGGAAAAAAACTACGGAATAACTGCTTGCTTCATGGAGTATTATATCGAGAAAAGGAAGAAATAATTATTTACAAAGTAGAAGAGCATATAGGAGTTGGAGAGAAAGGCTGGGCCTTCGAGCTAAAACCGTAGTAGATAGGATTTTTCTATTTATCTTTTGTTTTCTTTTATTTTAAAACCTGTTCAAAAGCATTTTCAAAGTAATTTGCAAACATTTTATTATTTTTTATCAAAATCACTCACCCATATAAATCAAATGCACCAGTATGAATGCACAAACATGTTTCTAACTCCTATGATTGATTTTAATTTCAGAAAAATATTATTTTGCTAAATTACATGTTCACAAAATGAATAAATAAATCAATTTTAACTATTTTAAAATATGCAAATTTTGGGGTGTTACAGTTGTGGTCGGTCGGGAACCACTCTTTGAGTAGTTTAAATCCCGTGGGTAGAATTGCTTGTTGTGGTCGGTCGGGAACCACTCATTGTGTAGCTTAAATCCCGTGGGTAGAATTGCTTGTTCGGTTTCGGTGAACCGACATTGTGTAGCTTGATCACCGCGGTTGATTGTGCAATTGGTTTGAGTAGCCTTGCTTGTTTAGGACGGCTTGCATAGACTAGTCGAAGCTTTAGCTTTGCACATTTGCCGCCTTGCTAGATAACTTGTCGTCTAGTGTTCTTGCTAGAAATTTTATTAGGCTATTCACCCCCTCCCCCCCCCCTCTTCAGCCATTGTGACCTTTCACATGCCCGCTGCGGTAAATATTTACCGCAGCAGGCCCGTTAAGTTGCCCGCTGCGGTTAATATTTACCGCAGTGGGCATCGTATCAGGCCCGCTACGGGAAATGCCGCGGCCCAAATAAGCCAGGCGAGGCCCAATCCGACCCACAGGAAACTGATGAAGTATAAAATGAGACTTACAGTTTTCAGTCCTCCCGTCTCACGCAGTCACTTCTTTCCTCCTCATAAGTAAGTTAGTGGATTCTCATCATGTCCTTCCATCATCCAAAGAAACTCATGTACGGGTAGAGACTTGTAACATGCAATTCTTCGCGAGCAGGAAAACAGCAGCTTACAGGTGCAAGCAGACATAACTCCGGTTCTGTTGATCAATGAAGTTGTTCTCTATACCGTTTAAAGCTTATGAAATCCTCTAAAACTTCCTTATAGAATACTTTTCCAGATTCTGTAGTTGATTGTCGAATATAGTCCACAACAGAAACTGTTCTGAGTTCCAGACAGCACGGATACATCACCTTGTGACTTTCATAGCTCCCAAACAAAAAGTTGATATGAAGGTGATTCCCCGAGAGAGCATTGGAAAGGTACAGAAGTCTATATTCTCTAGAAAATTTCATCAACGTTCCACGAGCAGAAACTCAAGTTATAGCAGTAATAACACAGACAGGTTCAGATTTTAAAACAGCGCAGATGCATCATCTTGTGATTTTCATAACTCTCCAACCATAACAGATATAAAGATAATTCTTGCGCACAAGAGATGTGTCTTGAAGTATACTTGTCCAGAATTTATTTCTCATTGTTTTTTTATCTTCCAAGAACAGAGATATCCAATCGGAGGAATACAGATTGCTCCGAAGGGACAGGATGCAGAAAAATAGGAGGAAACCAAACCCAACTAACTATTCATTAATCCTTATACCTTAGGCCTATAAGCTAAATGAAATTGCGGATAAAGCCACAAGATCATTGCACTCATTAAAAAGATCCAAAACAAACATAAACATAAGCACAAAGCAACTAAGCACTTAAATTTCACAAACCACAAAAGCAGTATCGACTCTACTAATCCCCCAACTAACGGTTTATCACATAGGGGACACTAACTCTTACTTCTTGAACAGGTGTAGATCAATGTACTGACATCCGGGGTAACATCTCTTGCATGGGGTTGAACGAGACATGTCTACCACTCCATTTATCTTGGGTAATCCAACACAACTTCTCCATATCTATCTCATCAGAGCTTCCTCATAGTGTTGCCTTACTTACAAATCTAGTTAGTGATTTTGCAAGCAAACACTTCAATCGTGGATGTAAGAAATCTTCTTGCTAAAGGCGTGTTGATGTACTCCTTGCGCCAACAAGTATGAGTCTTTGGTAAACGGGATGATCTTCTCCATTTTGTGGTTGTTAGAGTATAGTTCCATCTAGTGAAGCATGGTTCTTACAAAGCTGTTATGAGCGGCTCTCGTTGCGAACCATATATAGAGAAAGACTTACGGGATGAAACAAGGTTTTCATAACTAGAGTAGAGGCAAAAGTGAGCATATCTTTTTAGAAAATAACAAGGCTAGAGATAAGAAATCAACAAGGATGAGAACAAAAACTTTCAAATAGGCATCAAGGAGGAGATGAATATCAAGACTAGAGACATAGTGAAGAAAATGTCAAGGTATGTAGAACAAGGTTGTTCTAATAATGTCAAAACCTAAACATGACTATTTTGTAACTAGGCTTGCGTCCTACAGTCGGCTTCGATACCACTTGTAATACCGATTTTTAGAAACAAACGGATATACACCATATGTGAGGTCTTAAAGATCAAATCTCACATATAGCTACAAAAAGGGGTATCAATTCATAATGCCTAACGTACTTAGTAAAAAGAGATAACCTTAGGAAACAATCGGCGGCAAGATGTTGACGGTCGTTAAGTATCAATTTTATATCGTCAAGCAGCAAGAGAAAGGACTAATATGAGTTCACCCGTTAGATATAGGGGTTACACGGCAATTCCATGAGTTTTGGTGATTGTCTATTTCGGGGGTTATCGAAAGAGAACCAAAGGAGGCCCACATGTCATGATTACATAGAGATAAAGACCGAACGGGTAAAATTGTATAATCTAGAAGACTCCGGAGGCGACACCCCCTCGGGTCTGGGCCCACTGGCAGCTGGCCACCACGACCTGTGGGGAGTCGCGCCGACTCCCCACCTCGACCAGCGGCGCGAGTCTCGCGGATCCCGCCTCCACCGCCTTTGGAGGATGAATAATTATCGTCCATTTAGGTCGGCTTGATCCGAGGGTCATGGGTTCATCCTAGTAGGCTATATATTCAGAGTCTCAGTTCCCTCGGGTGAAACCCTAATTCATTCAGAGTTCATTCTCTCATCGTAATCTGCAGCGTAGCCACCATCTCAATTAGAGCTCCATAGCTTAGTAGCATAGCTACATAGGAATAGATCTAGAGGGAATCAAGCCTAGCTTGGAGTCCGGATCCGCCGGAGTTCTTGGTAATTCCCTCTACATTCTTGTAATATTCATCATTGTTCGTGATACTATGAGTAGTACTTTTATTCTATTCTATTATATCGCACTTGACTTTACTCATTTTGATTATGTTCTCAATTATATCGCTCTTAGTTTACTTTGATTATATGTTTAGCATAGTTGGACTAGAATTATGTTTATGCATAGGATCGTATAGCGCTTGCTCATTAGGCCAATGGGTGAGTGGTAGATATTGTGTAGGCATGGTGCCTATACCGTATTTATCTCACGATTCCACCCTATATTCCGGATCGTGAGGTAGATCGCGAGTGACAGTCCTGTTGAGTCCTTTGTAGCTCCCTTCTCCCGAAAGTATAGGTCTAGCAGAACAAACCTATTACATTGAAGTCATTGCTATGTCTCTTGTCTTCTCTGGTAATATCACTATGCATAGATGTAACCTTTTCCCCGCCATGATTGCTAGATGTTCTTGCACTAATCATTGTATGCTTTGACTTTATAGTTAGAATAACATAGGATTATACCCTAGATCATCCTAGTCCATGCTAGTGTTATAAGCTTAGAGTGCTAAGTTGAGATGGCTTATTACTATTATTTTATGTGGCTAAATGCTCTCATTTATCTTATGTCATTTATCATTCATTCCTATATTTTATGTGACACTTACTGCATGAGCATGATCGATACGTACAAGGTTAAGCTCTCCATTATAGCATGTGCATTGCTCATCACTCATTATCCGCCTTCCCTTCCCTGGTAAAATTATAAATAACGATACCTCGGATTACTCCCGGCTTAAAATGCTACATCGGTATATATCCCGTGCGCTTGAATCCCATATTTATTTCTAGTAGCACTTAATTTAGACATCAACAAGCATTTTTGGCGCTATGTTAGGGACACAACAAGCTTAGAAATGTCAAAGTTGAAAGCCAATGGATAATGAGCAGCATTGCACTACATAATGAGATTGAGCACTGTCACCATTCTCTAATCATATTACCTACCCTTGTCTTTTTCATCTATTTTATATCTTATGCAGGGTAATGTATGAAAAAGACAATTCTTCCCGATAATTATATTGACGATCCGTTAAGCTTTATTCAGAGTTAAGCAGGTTGAAGAAGACCAATCAATCATCATCATCAACTCAACTTGGAAGTTTGTCGAAGCGTAAAGTCAACCTTTCATGCGAGACTTGGACACTGCAATTGAAGCCATGGCGAACAAGTCACTTCGCGAGTTCTCGCCCAACTATGGACAACATTCGTACTGACCAGCATGTAGACATCGAAGGAGCTTTTGAACTCAAGCCTCGCGCTAATCAACATGGTGCAAGCAAGCCACCTGTGGGAAGGCCCATGAAGATGCTAGTGCTCATCTCCAACACTTTCTCGAGATTTGTAGCACATTCACTATCAAGGATCCCCAGAGATGTTACTTCGCCTCTTCCCATTCTCACTTCTGGGGAAAGTGAAGCAATGGTTCTACGCTAATAAGGAAAAGAATACTACGTGGGCACTATGTTCCACCAATTTCTTACGGCTTTTTCCCCATGGGCAAGACAAATGCTCTTCGTGGAAGATATCAAGCTTTCAAAGAACACCATGATGAGACTCGGTCCTGCATAAGCTTGGGAGCGCTTTCAAGATTACATCCGAGTGTCCTCATCATGGCATGGAGAATTGGCTCCTTATGCGTACATTCTACCATGGGCTTAGCAACAAAGACACGTGAGATGATGGATGTCATTACCGGAGGTGCATTCTATCACTCACTATTCCGCAAGCCACAGCCTCTTGTGGAGAAGATGGCATCCAACCAAGGTTGGAGGAAGAAAAGAACTCGACCCGCAAGAGAGGTGGAGGAATGCAACAAATTAAAGAGGTAGACATGCTGTCCGCTAAAAATGGATTTGTTAATGAAGAGGCTCGAGGAGAGAGCCCTGAGAAGAAAGAAGTCATGCATATACATGATGCTCGCATGACATGTGAAGAGCGTGGAGAGACCGGGCACACAAAGCTAACCGCCTGTAGCTTCGGGAGACGTGAACTAATTCAATAACAACAACAACAACAATAATTACTATCGCCCCGCGTAATCAAGGTTGAATCACCGCCAGAGGCCTAACTACTCGTGCAATTATTCAAAGCAACTATCAAGGTAACAACTCTTCCTACAATAATTACAACCACCGCCTTTGAGAGAGTTAGTGCTGAATCAAGGAAAGATGATGGACAACTGGCCCAAAAGCCGACATCAAATGACAAGGTCCTAGAGACACTCACAAGAATCGTGATGGATGGCTTTTCCAATGCCATCAAGAGTCACTCACCAACAAGATACTTGAGTCACAAAATGCCTTGTCAACCTTGCTCCTCCACCGGGTCAAGGTAACCGTGACAACCCGAAGAGCCTGAAACCCAAATCTTGTTGATATATTCAATGTAGAAGATAGCCGGAGTGATCCATCGAAGGGGCCAGTGGATTGACTCAACTCGCCAATCAAGAAGGGCGATCCAGGGAGACTCGCCTATTCCGATCTCCATTGGAAGTACTAACTTCAATGAAGCAACTGGTGACTTCGTGCAAGCATCAACATCATGCCAAGAGTGATATATGAAAAGCTATTCAGATGCCCCTTAGCATACACAACTATGTGCTTACAAACTTTGATCATCGTCAATTCGTGTTCCTTTGGGAATACTTGAAGATATATATGTGTACGAGCGGGCAACTCGTATGTTCCAAAGACTGCGGGTACTGAGATAATGTGCAAAGGATGAAAGGTCCCCTCGCCATTTTGGGGACGACCATTCTTGAACACCGCTGGAGCCATCATGTATGCCAACACTCAAGATCATCTTCAACATCAAGGGCAAGCGAGAAAACCTTCTTCTTCAAGAATGAGTGTCGCAGCCAAAGACATCCTCACGCGTAACAAAGTTGAGAAGAAGAAGAATCCAAACTAAGAAGAGCAAGAACAAGAATAAGAAGACCAAGAAGACGGAGACATGAGGACATCACCGTACCCATATAAAGAGCATGACCACTTACTCAGTCCCCACGCCCGATCAAGCATGACCTGTGTGTCCCAACCATTCAATGCTCCATCAACAAAGGCTCTTCAATAAAAGCTCAGTCCGTGACACCGGATCGGGCGTCAACATTATGGCCAAGGTAACTTATGAGTATCTATATGGCACTATGCTATATTATCTTCATTAGGTGTGCTATACTAAGCTTATCCATTTAAGTATATCCTGCACATGCTAGGTTTTGCTCCTGTACTATAACAATATCAAGTAGAAGTGTAAAACAATCATCCTTTCACATGGTTGATCATAATAATAAACATAATCCGTCCAGGCATCATAACCCCGCAACCAATTTCCCGTTTTTGCCCTGTATTGCATGTATTCCAATTAGGTTATCCACTATCCAGGGATGATGGCGATTATAATTGATTCCTACTCAGCTGAGGGTAAATTTCTCACACAAACCCCGCTCACCCGCTAAAGTGAGCGGTTGGTCATCGTTCACCTATTCGGAATTGGGAATCAACAGGAACCAATCGTGCCCAGACCTCTTGATGGCTGCCTCTAGTCGGGTACCAACATCAGTCTTACTGCCACGGCCTGTCGCACCCCAACACCAACACACTGGGTCGACCTGATAACCCAACCCAAACCAGCTACTAGACTTCGGGGTTCCCATATCAACCACCTAAATGTGAGAAGCATATTCAATCCTGACGGAAGGCCGGTACAATACAGTGTTCTGCTTTATTTCCCGTTTGGGTATGTGCCAGATTTCCCATTCGATCCAACCATATCATGTGAAGGTTTTCCTAACCTCGCGGATGATTTACCAACCACCCGACTTCTACCGTTTAGTTACTTCAGGCTAAGCAATAACGTCCTATACTTAATCAGGATAGGTATATTAAGTGGTCAAGGTAGGTAATGCAACAAGGGTATCGATCAACGCCTATCACGTAATGCAACATAAATAATAAAAGACGCAAGTTAGTTTTGGCAAACCGTAGGAGAAATGCTCCGGGGCTTGCCTTTCTCGAAAGAGCTGGGGTAGTGGTTCAGGCACTCCGGAAGTTCAGCGTCCGAGTCCTCCCCGACTGCTACTTGCTCCTCTGACTCCTGCTGGGGCACCCCTTCCTGCTCCGCGGGTACCAGCTGCTGGGCGTCGTTCAGCGATCCTGTCATGATGCAATGCGTGATTGAGTAACTCATATTGAATTACTTACTAAATGTTGATGATCGATGCAAGTGCATGACTTAAGTTAAGCATATCAAAGCGACACGACTTGACCCAAACGACATGGACGAACCAAGGCGTAACTCATTACGCCATGGCGCGAATGGACTTCACCCATGGTCGCTAACCTTCGACCAACATGACCAAAGCAAAACATGTCATTGACCAAGACATGATCCTAACATGATCGTTGATCAAGTATAACATCCCATTAGCTTCATTTGGGATGGACATCATGATCAAGACACAAAAACATGGCATAATTACCACTAAGCATGACATAGGTTATAACAGCAACCCTTATCTCGACATCCCCTAAAATCCTGGAAAACTTACAGTAGCATCATCATGTTGATCATAGCCTACTGTCCAAATTTCACCTCATTTGGACCTATGATCAAGGCTACAAAAAAATCACAAGTTGGCAATCAATAATGGCCAAATAATGAACCAAAAATAGATTGCACTATTAAACATGTCAAAGGCAAAATCAGGCTTCACCAGTGGCTTCACATGAGTGAAGAACCATCACACAAAAATTACCCAAGCCTAATCCTTCATGAATCAAGCCCTATGAATTTATTTGCTAGCACACAACACTAGCACATCCTAAAGCAACTCTAATTCCTATGACACAACATGAACATGTTAATACACCATCACAAGGTACTCCTAGAAAGATGATTTTAGGAACCAGAATCACCATTTTTGGATCAACCAATAATTAGATATGATTTTCCAAAGAAAATGCCTAAAACCCTTTTTACGCAAATTTAAAATACTTTGCACAGCAAAGTTTCGCCAAAAATTCCCAAATTATTCCACAGCATAAAGCTCCTCAAGATATGAATTTAAGAACTTGAATCATTTCATTTGGACAAGTACAACTCGAGTTACAAAATTCACAAGGTACAATAGAAATTCTGGAAATCCATTTCCAGAATTTCCCCAACTGAAAATGCTACGTGCACACGGGATCTCGTCCCCACGGTCATGGTGCCTCGGTGCTAGGCGTACCCAAGCGAGGTACCCCGGCCCTCCATGGCCACCTAGCCTCCAGCTGCCAGCTGGGCCCGTGGGCCACGCGGACCCACCGGCCAGCGAGCCAGAGGCAGGGGACGGCCACCCGCCGGCGGCGAACTCGCCGACGGTGGAGTCTCCGACCTCGGGGTCATCGTCGGGGCGTTCCTGGGCGTGAGGCGGCGACGATGGTGCCCAAGATGGGCTCACGGAGCCACCGGAGCACCCGCGCCGACGGCCATGGCGACCCGGCGGCGGAGCTCAACGGCGCCCCGGCGCATCCTCGCCCTGGGTGTCCAATCGCCCTGCGCGCCATGCTTCCCGGCACCCCGTGACCGAGTCGAGCACGCGAGCACGGCCAATCGGCCCCTCGAGCGGCACAGCCGCGGCGGCGGACTTGCCGGAGAGGAAGAAGAAGAGGCCCCGGGTGAGGCTCTCACCTTCCCCTGTGGCGTCGTCGGCGAGGCGGCGCAGCGCGCCCGCGCACAGCCCATACGGCCCGGCGGCAGCGACGCGGCGTCGACGAAGCGGCGGCGTGCACTCTCGAGCTTGGCGCGGCGATGGAGATGGTGTGGCGGAGGTGAATCGGGGGCGGAGAACGAGAGGGAGGAGAGCGAGGTGAGGCGGACGAGGAGGACGACAATGACGATAAGGACGGCGCGGGCGACTCGAGGCCGATACCCCCCCCCCCCCCCCGAGGGCGGTGGGATGGCGCCGGCGTCGACACGCGGCCCTCCTACGCGTCGCCGGGAGAAGCAGGGGAGCTCCCCTGTCGGTCGGTGAGGCCGACAGGTGGGGCCCTCTTTTTTTAATTAAAAATCGATTTAAACCCCTATTTTCAAACTCCTATACCTCTCAAACTAGGCCGAATTTGGAAAAACTCCCAACATAGAAAATGATCCTCTCAAGGAGTAGATTATTTCATCTTTAGAAAGTTTGTCAAATTCCTAACCATTTTTGAAATAGAAATTTCCAAAGAAAATCACTTATAAAATCAAATAAACAAGAAATCAGCCCCTATGCTGAACTTAAACCCCCTAAACATGTTACTTAGACTCATTTTCAAGCAAAGTGGTCATTAGGAGTTTTAATCCTCAACTTTAACTAACACCTTTAGACCCCAAAAGCATTTGGAGTTTCCGGGAATCACTTTCTGAAGACTCTAGACAGGAACTCCAAATCAAGCTAAGTCTAATAGCATAATTAAATTACCTAGGGCCATGAGCATGACCCCTAATCAAGTTTAAATCATCCTCAAGTCTAAATGAACTTAGTGAGCATCACATCAAGCACTTGTCATTAGCAAACATTTGCACACAAGCTAAATTTAACTAGATGAATGCAAATGCTCATGATGAAATGCAAAGTGAATGTGCATTGGGATTTTTGGAAAGTGCTCAAAAATCCCAGATGTGACAGCCTTTCCCCCTTAAAGAAATCTCGTCCCGAGATTTGAGGGGGCTAACCATTTCCTATGGAAATCGGGATAAGCCTCTTCCAGATATGCTTCCGTTTCCCAAGTAGCTTCACGGTCGCCGTGGTGGCTCCATATTACCTTATAAGTCTTCACCACACGGCCGCGAGTCACTCGCTCTTTCTCATCTGCAATCCTAACTGGCTGCTCATCATATGATAGATCAGACCTGACCTCAACTTCTTTAGTCTTGATTTGCTCTGTTGATACCCGCAGACACTTTTTAAGTTGCGACACATGGAAAACGGGAAATATCGAGTCCATCTCTACTGGTAATGCTAGTTTATAGGCCACTGGTCCCATCTTCTCTATGATTTCATAGGGACCAATGAACCTAGGTGCTAGCTTACGCTTGATCCCAAACCGTTGTACTTTCCTCATAGGTGACACTTTTAGGTAAACTCTATCTCCAACCTCGAATGTCAACGGCCTTCGCCTCTTATCTGCATAACTTTTGTGTCTAGACTGAGCTGCTGCAATATGCTGCTGGATAATCTTTACCTTCTCGGCTGCCTCTTTGACAAGATCTACCCCATAGAAGGTCTTCTCTCCATCTTCCACCCAACTCAACGGAGTTCTGCATCTCTTACCATACAAAGCTTCAAACGGCGACATGTGAATGCTCTCCTGATAACTGTTATTGTAGGAGAACTCTGCCAAAGGTATCCACTTCTCCCATGAACCCTTTGCAGATAACACACATGCCCTTAGTAGATCTTCAAGAATTTGGTTTACTCTCTCGGTCTGTCCTGAGGTCTGTGGATGATAAGCTGTGCTATGTATCAGCTTTGTCTCCAATCCTTGCATACATTCCCAGAAATGATCCATAAACTGGGGTCCTCTATCTGAAGTGATAGTTTTCGGAACTCCGTACAACCTCACTATCTCTTTCACATAGATCTCAGCATACTGAGGAACTCTCATTCCCGAATGTACAGGTATAAAATGTGCTGATTTGGTGAGTTTATCTACGATAACCCATATAGAGTCATGGCCTTGCAGTGTGGTAGGTAACCCTGTGATGAAGTCCATACTGATTTCTTCCCATTTCCACTCAGGAATTGATGACGGCTCAAGTAATCGGGCTGGCTTCAGGTGTACTGCCTTCACTCTGCAGCAAGTATCACACTCTGCCACATACTTGGCAACATCCTCCTTGATGTGTCGCCACCAGAATTGCTTCTTCAGGTCATGATACATCTTACTAGTACCAGGATGAATGGCTAACTTTATCATGTGAGCTTCATCCAGGATCCATTTCTTGAGTTCCGGATCGTTAGGTACTACCATTCTACCATTGAAACACACTATTCCACGATGATCTACCGTGAAATCCTTGGATTTCTTGACTTTTCCCTTCATCAAACGTCTCTTGGTCATTCTGATCTCTTTATCACGCTTCTGACCCTCAATAATGTCTGACTCGAGCTGACAACTCAATTGAATATTCTTCAACATTATAGGATGCATCAAGTCAAACCCTTCTTCCTCGACTACCTGTACTGTTTGACAATGCGATTTTCTGCTCAGAGCATCGGCTACCACATTGGCTTTGCCCGGGTGATAATGTACTTGCAAGTTATAGTCCTTAATCAACTCAAGCCATCTCCTCTGCCTCATGTTCAACTCCGGTTGAGTGAATATATATTTCAAACTCTTGTGATCCGTGTACCGATTACACAGATTTCCCAACAAATAGTACCTCCAAATTTTCAATGCGTGAACCACAGCGGCAAGTTCTAGATCATGGGTAGGGTAATTCACTTCATGCTTCTTCAACTGTCGAGATGCGTAAGCTATTGGTCTACCATCTTGCATCAATACACACCCCAACCCTATCTTCGAAGCATCACAATAAACATCAAACGGCTTCTCCATGTCTGGCTGTGCTAACAAAGGTGCGGAGGTTAACAGTTCCCGCAGAGTACGGAAAGCTATTTCACACTCCGTCGTCCATTCGAACTTCTTCTCCTTCTGCAGCAAACTAGTCATCAGCTTGGCAATCTTGGAGAATCCTGGGATAAACCGACGATAATATCCGGCTAACCCCAAGAAACTTCTGACTTCACGCACAGACGTTGGAGCTTTCCATTCCATTATTTCCTGAACTTTGCTAGGATCCACTGAAATACCATTCTCGGATAAGATATGACCGAGAAATGGGACTTCCTTCAACTAGAATTGACACTTGCTAAACTTGGCATATAACTTGTGTTTTCTTAACCTCTCCAAAACTATTCTCAAATGCTTGGCATGATCTTCCTCATTCTCTGAATAAATCAATATGTCATCAATGAATACTACCACAAACTGATCTAGCTCTGGCATGAAGACCGAATTCATCAGATACATGAAGTATGCAGGAGCATTGGCTAGCCCAAAAGACATAACCAAGTACTCGAACAACCCATATCTGGTAGAAAAGGCGGTCTTTGGTATATCCTCAGCTCTAACCTTGATCTGATGGTACCCTGACCTCAAGTCAATCTTGGAAAACACTTTGGCTTTGGACAACTGATCAAACAAGATGTCAATACGGGGTAAGGGATACTTATTCTTTACTGTTACTGCATTTAGCGGCCGATAATCTACACACATTCGAGAGTCTGGTCTTTCTTCTTCACAAACAACACTTGTGACCCCCATTCTGATGTGCTAGGCTGAATAAAACCCTTATCCAACAACTCTTTCAACTGCTTTTTCAATTCTTTCAACTCATTGGGTGGCATCCTATATGGTCTCCTTGAAATAGGTGCTGTACCAGGCAACAATTCTATGCTAAACTCAACATCCCTGTCGGGTGGGAGTCCCGGGAGATCTTCAGGGAAAACATCCGGAAACTCGCACACGACCGGAATCTGGGTTAATGGAACAGCTTGAATTGCATGCATGGCATCCTCCATTTTGATCTTACGGGTTAAAGGAATTTGGAAGGTTCCCTCCCCTAATGGGTTTTTGATAGATATCATTCTGTTGTTGGTGTCTAACACTGCACCCCAAAAACTCATCCAGCTCATCGCTACTATGATATCTACCTCAAGACCGGGAAGAACTATCAGGTTCAACCGGAATCTCCACTGACCTAAATCCAAGGCCACAGCCTAAACCATTCTCCTCGTATTAATGTCAGCCCCAGCTGAACTAATATGGAACTCTATACCCAACTCAGTGATATTCCAATTGTGCTTTAATGCAAATGCTTCACTGACAAATGAATGCGATGATCCAGAATCAAACAAAACAACTGCGGGAGTTTGGTTGGCGAAAAACATACCCGCTGTCACTGGTTCTCCCTTGACGATATCCTCCAAGGTGGTATGGTGCACTCGAGCCTGCTGCTTCTTAGGATTCGGGCACTCCCTCGAGAAGTGACCAGTCTGACCACAGTTGTAACATGGCCCCATTGGTCCAGCCTTTGGCACAGTATTGCTGTTCTGGCCTGCCTTCCCCTGAGGTGCAGACGTTCTGAAAGCCTGGGGACGCTTGTGCTGGTTCTGCCCTTGATTGCCCTTCTTCTGCTGAGAACGGAACTTGGAATTGGGAGGACGATACTGAGAACGAAAGTTCTGGAACCTCCCCTGATATGGACCACTCTCAAAGGCCCTCTTGTTGCGACCCTTAGCTGCCGCGTGAATATTGTTCTGGTTCTCCTGAGTCAGGTAGTCATTATAGAAGTCATTGAAATTGACACGGGCAGAAGTACCCATTGTCTTCATCAGCTTAGAACTCAGGCCTCTCTTGAAACTTGCAATCTTGGCTTCCTTCGTGTTCACAAACTCTGGAGCATAGCGAGACAAAGTCATGAAGGTGTGATAGTACTCTTCACTGTACGGTTGAACATGGTCAGTGCTATGAACTCTTGCTTCTTCATTGCCATCATAGATGCAGGAATGAAATGTGCACGATATGCCCTGGAGAACATATCCCATGTGATCTGCTGATTGGCAGGATAGGTGGTATGATGCTATCCCCACCATATCCCAGCTGAGCCCTCAAGCAAGTGTGCGGCATACTCCACCTTGAGTCCTTCTGTCAGGCGAAGCAAACGGAACCTCTGTTCAATGGCATACAACCATTCCTCAGCTTCCATCGGGTTGATAGCCTCCTTGAACACTAGCGGCTTGGTGTCCATGAAGTCCTTGAAGGTGCTGTACTGATTCACTTCCTGACCAACATGGACATTGCGGTTGTTGCGGTTGCTCTCGAAGTTCTATCGCAGCAAATCTTCAATATTGCGCTGACTTCCCAGGAATTGTGCAAACAACTGCTCAGGGGTAAGTGGAGGAGGAGGTGGTGCACCATGTGCAATGTCATCCTCGGCTCCACGGCCTCCACCACCACTCCCACTACCACTCGCATTCTGGGCAGCCGTTGCACTCCGAGTATTCGCCATCTGCAGTATTTCAGCAAGCATGGTTATTAGGAGTTGGATTTCCGGTGGTAAATAAATGTGGGATTGTGCCATGCGAGGTTCATTAGAGCGAATAAATTCAAACAATTAATTCGCACAGCACACAACATTATATCTTTCCACGATCACAACATCGCTAATAGAATTACTCGAGAGTTAGTACATAACATACAAAACCAAAATGCCAGTATTGCCAACTGTACAAGTCTACTGATCAACCCAACTGACTAACCATCACACATATCATGCATGACTCCAGCAAACTCAAAAGCACTACCATACTAGCGAACCAACCACTAGTCTACTCCTCGTCAGCCGCACATAGACCACTAACAGCCTCGTCGGTGCCCTCCGCACGAGGTGCGTGCCACTGGCCGTACTGCCTCAGGTACACCTCCTCACGCAGACGATCGTTGTACTCCTCCAGGTGGTCTAACTCCCTGTGCAACTGGCGCTTGCTCTCACGCAGCCCTCGCACCTGGTTCCAAGCGGCAGTCCTGTCATCCACCACCTTCCCCAGCGTGCCCTCTGTGTACTCTAAGCTAGCCGTCAACTGTGCTACCCTCTGCTGAAGCTGCTCAACCTGCTCTGCCAAAGCTGCACTGCCCCTCAAAGCCTCTGCCTTGGCCTCGGTCTCAGCTGCTAGGTCCTCATTGAGCTTCTTCACCTGCTCCTCAAACTGAGCCTTCTGCTGACGCCCACTACGGATCTTATCCCACAACAGGTTGCACCCGTGGAGATACAGGGTCTCAAGTGCGTCATACGCCTGCATCACGGCGAACATCGCACTAGCAGTGTGTGAGCCACCCTCCTCTGACTCCTGAGGTCCTGTCACAAGTGCAGCCCCTCCTCCTGCCTCCATACCGCGTAGGTAGGATCGACAGAGGGAAACACACCTGGCAAGATCTCAGCGAGCTGGTCAGGCACCTCTCCCACCAGCAGGTCCAACAGGTGGTAGGCGGCTACCTGTGCTGCACACCACGGCGTCTTGCCCTCTCCACAAACTCTCCAGCCAATCCAGTGCGGGTCATCATCCAACTGAGGAACCACAAGTGACACGGTGGCATACCCACGCCTCACATCATATCTCGATCCCAAAAGTAGAGAGGCGGGTTGCTCTCGGAATAGGCAGCACTGTTGAGAATCCTCCAGAGAAGGGTAGGCATACCAAACTTCTCCAGGAAGGTGCTGGACTCCCTATCCACACGAGTGGGTAATAGCGGCACAGCAGGAGCTGGGACAACCACAGGTGGCTCAACCACAGGTGGCGCCTGCCTGGGGTGTCCAGGTGCTGCACCTCCCACACTCTTGCGGGCGGTCTGCTTGGTCCTCGGCATCTGAAATAGTGACATATCCTGATAAGCACAATTATATAATTATAGATTATATAATGGCCTCATAAGCATGGTGTACTCAATTCTTTTAAGGGGAAAGAGCTAGTTTTTAACATGATGGTATGACAAATTTTTATTTTCATGAGATGCACAAAATTTTATTATGTCCTCACTAGATTTATTACTTATATAAGCATAGTGATAAACAATAATCGTTCTAAACGGTGGTACAAAACGCACTCTCATTCACGAAGTTAGGGTGATCTACACATTTCGCGTGGTTAGCGTACCTACAGAAAATTCCATTTCAGCCCAACCCCATGAATGCAAGTGATGTCCAAAACTCGGCACCTTAAGAATAAGGTCAAATCTCCGACCAATAACTAGTCCTATTCAACACCCTTCTCCACACAGGTATATCCTGATATCCTTGCGTGTAGGTGCATGCTACTCCCAAAAATCATCGCCAGAAGATGATCCCAACATGGGGTACTCTCTCATAGTCATGTGTAAAACATGAAGATGATTAAGCACCATTAAGCACTCCCCGAGACTAGCAGTGTATCCAGTCATGCTCTCACAGCTCACCTTACCTTGGGTGTAGAGGCAAAAATTGATCCATACACAACCATTCAAGTGAATGGCCCTCATACAAAACCGTCGTGTATGAGCGCGACAAAGAAAATATGATGCAATCCCCCCCCCCCAAGTCAGTCCCTAGCTAAGCCACCTGAATAGTCCTTATACGGGCATAATGGATGGTCGGACATTGGCACACTCTAGGATTCAAGACAATATGGTCCTACTCTTATTCTTTTGTAAGTGGCTACAAGTTTTAACTCACTTTTATTTCCAAAAACATTTGTTTTTATTACATGATGCATGACATCACGTTGAACCATGCTCCGATGCCAGCTGTCACAGACCCGACCAATTTACATAAGCATAAGTATGAATATATATCAACGCCAAGGCGTCGAAGAACACACTTAAGCCTATGTAAACCCGGCAATCATCCAAAATCCCGAAGGATTTTAAACTTTTTCCATTAAGCCAGGAATCGTAATAAGTTCAACATTCATCATACATCACACAAGTTCACAGATAGATATTACATCGGAGTTTCAAGTACCATTATTACAAACCATGGTAAACAAGTTGCGGAAGCTACATAGTTTAAGTCTTACAAACCACTAGGGTTTATACAGTACCTTGTCCATGACCAGGTCCAACCAAAAGCAGCATAAGGAGAGAAAGATAAATGACTGTGCCCACAGTCTAGTCATCACCCAAAGCTGGGTAGTAGCAGGTCTCGCAGTATCCATAAAACATCTCCCCATCTGCAACAACATGGGAATAAAACCCTGAGTACGTGGGGTACTCAGCTAGATTTACCTGTCTAAAACCAGAAAATAAGGACTCTTATAAGCATATGCAAGGCCATATGGTGGTTTGGCTGACCCTTTCTTGCATAAACGACTTGAGCTTATATTATCTTCATTAGGTGTGCTATACTAAGCTTATCCATTTAAGTATATCCTGCACATACTAGGTTTTGCTCCTGTACTATAACAATATCAGTAGAAGTGTAAAACAATCATCCTTTCACATGGTTGATCATAATAATAAACATAATCCGTCCAGGCATCATAACCCCGCAACCAATTTCCCGTTTTTGCCCTGTATTGCATGTATTCCAATCAGGTTATCCACTATCCAGGGATGATGGCGATTATAATCGATTCCTACTCAGCTGAGGGTAAATTTCTCACACAAACCCCGCTCACCCGCTAAAGTGAGCGGTTGGTCATCGTTCACCTATTCAGAATTGGGAATCAACAGAAACCAATCGTGCCCAGACCTCTTGATGGCTGCCTCTAGTCGGGTACCAACATCAGTCTTACTGCCACGGCCTGTCGCACCCCAACACCAACACACTGGGTCGACCTGATAACCCAACCCAAACCAGCTACTAGACTCCGGGGTTCCCATATCAACCACCTAAATGTGAGAAGCATATTCAATCCTGATGGAAGGCCGGAACAATACAGTGTTCTGCTTTATTTCCCGTTTGGGTATGTGCCAGATTTCCCATTCGATCCAACCATATCATGTGAAGGTTTTTCTAACCTCATGGATGATTTACCAACCACCCGACTTCTACCATTTAGTTACTTCAGGCTAAGCAATAACGTCCTATACTTAATCAGGATAGGTATATCAAGTGGTCAAGGTAGGTAATGCAACAAGGGTATCGATCAATGCCTATCACGTAATGCAACATAAACAATAAAAGACGCAAGTTAGTTTTGGCAAACCATAGGAGAAATGCTCCGGGGCTTGCCTTTCTTGAAAGAGCCGGGGTAGTGGTTCGGGCACTCCGGAAGTTCAGCGTCCGAGTCCTCCCCGACTGCTACTTGCTCCTCCGACTCCTGCTGGGGCACCCCTTCCTGCTCCGTGGGTACCAGCTGCTGGGCGTCGTTCAGCGATCCTGTCATGATGCAATGCGTGATTGAGTAACTCATATTGAATTACTTACTAAATGTTGATGATCGATGCAAGTGCATGACTTAAGTTAAGCATATCAAAGCGACACGACTTGACCCAAACGACATGGACGAACCAAGGCGTAACTCATTACGCCATGGCGCGAATGGACTTTGCCCATGGTCGCTAACCTTCGACCAACATGACCAAAGCAAAACATGTCATTGACCAAGACCTGATCCTAACATGATCGTTGATCAAGTATAACATCCCATTAGCTTCATTTGTGATGGACATCATGATCAAGACACATAAACATGGCATAATTACCACTAAGCATGACATAGGTTATAACAGCAACCCTTATCTCCACATCCCCTAAAATCCTGGAAACATTACAGTAGCATCATCATGTTAATCATAGCCTACTGTCCAAATTTCACCTCATTTGGACCTATGATCAAGGCTACACAAAAATCACAATTTGGCAATCAATAATGGCCAAATAATGAACCAAAAATAGATTGCACTATGAAACATGTCAAAGGCTAAATCAGGCTTCACCAGTGGCTTCACATGAGTGAAGAACCATCACACAAAAATTACCCAAGCCTAATCCTTCATGAATCAAGCCCTATGAATTTATTTGCTAGCACATAACACTAGCACATCCTAAAGCAACTCTAACTCCTATGACACAACATGAACATGTTAATACACCATCACAAGATACTCCTAGAAAGATGATTTTAGGAACCAGAACCACCATTTTTGGATCAACCAATAATTAGATATGATTTTCCAAAGAAAATGCCTAAAACCCTTTTTACCCAAATTTAAAATACTTTGCATAGCAAAGTTTCCCCAAAAATTCCCAAATTATTCCACAGCATAAAGCTCCTCAAGATATGAATTTAGGAACTTGAATCATTTCATTTGGACAAGTACAACTCGAGTTACAAAATTCACAAGGTACAATAGAAATTCTGGAAATCCATTTCCAGAATTTCCCCAACTGAAAATGCTACGTGCACACGGGATCTCGTCCCCACGGTCATGGTGCCTCGGTGCTAGGCGTACCCAAGCGAGGTACCCCGGCCCTCCATGGCCACCTGGCCTCCAGCTGCCAGCTGGGCCCGTGGGCCACGCGGACCCACCGGCCAGCGAGCCAGAGGCAGGGGACGGCCACCCGCCGGTGGCGAACTCGCCGACGGTGGAGTCTTCGACCTCAGGGTCATCGTCGGGGCGTTCCTGGGCGCGAGACGGCGACGATGGTGCCCAAGACGGGCTCGCGGAGCCACCGGAGCACCCGCGCCGACGGCCATGGCGACCCGGCGGCGGAGCTCAACGGCGCCCCGGCGCATCCTCGCCCTGGGTGTCCAATCGCCCTGCTGAAAGGTCACAATGGCTAGAGGGGGGTGAATAGCCTAATAAAGTTTCTAGCAAGAATACTAGACAACCCAATTAGATAGTAAGGCGGCAAATGTGCAAAGCGAATGCTTCGACTACTCTATGCAAGCCTTCCTAACCAAGCAAGGCTACTCAATCCAATTGCACACACAACAATGGTGATCAAGCTACACAATGTCGGCTCACCAATACCAACCAAGCAATTCTACCCACGGGATTTACTCTACACAATGAGTGGTTCCTGGCCGATCACAACAAGCAATTCTAGCTTGCAATGCTCCATATCATCATGTATGCACACACAATATGCAACAAATAGTCTATGAGCTTACTCCCCCTATTTGTGTGCTCATGGTTGGGTCATATCATAAAAATTGATCCCCTTCCATTGCTCTTTGTGACTTCTTTCTTCCCCTTTGTCAACAATCACCAACAAGGGTGCATAAGATGAGAGAAACAAGTCAATCAACTATGGCCAAATCTAAACCACATGCCTAGAAAATGTATCTCGGTTTGAACCAAGGGCAAGCTTCTTCACACCTCATAAGAATAAGGGTTATCTTGACCATGTTGAGATACACATCATGAGCAAGTGCTAAAGATTTAACACTAGGTTTACAAGCTCACAAACAAGTCATATGCCACCACTAGATCAAATCAAGCATAGAAACAATAGTGGTGCCATATATCCTTCAAATTCATTTGATTTGCAATGAATGAGCCTAGCAAGATGCACATGTATACATGTCTACACAACTAGCAAAGGATGCATGAGATGCAACAACCAACTTTACCTTGCTATGTTGGAGGAGAGGCATGTCATATATGGGGTGCGTCAATCCATGTTGGAGAAGCTAAGTATGTTCAACTCATTCCTCAACTTGCAAAATCTTTTCTCATCAAGAGGCTTGGTGAATATGTCGGCTAGTTGATCTTCGGTGCCAATGCTTTCAATGCTCACATCTCCCTTTTGTTGATGATCTCTAATGAAGTGGTGCCTCACATCAATGTGCTTGGTTCTTGAATGTTGAACCGGATTGTTTGTCATCTTGATTGCACTTTCATTGTCATAAAACAAAGGCACATGCTTGAACTTGATCCCATAGTCCTTCAAGGTGGCTTTCATCCATAGCAATTGTGCACAACAATTCCCCGCACTTATATATTCGGCTTCGGTGGTGGAAAGTGCCACACTATTTTGCTTCTTTGAAGACCATGAAACTAGAGATCTTCCTAGCACTTGGCATGTTCCACTTGTGCTCTTCCTATCAATCTTGCAACCGGCATAGTCGGAGTCGGAGTATCCAATCAACTCAAAGCTTGACCCCTTGGGATACCATAGGCCAACATCTTGAGTACCCTTCAAGTATCTCAACACCCTCTTGGTTGCCGTCAAGTGACTCTCTCTTGGAGAAGCTTGAAATCTTGCACACATGCACACACTAAACATGACATCCGGCCTTGAAGCGGTCACATATAGCAAGCTTCCAATCATTGATCTATATAGCTTTTGCTCAATCATCTTGCCACTATCGTCAATGTCCAAGCCACCATTGGTTCCCATAGGTGTGCTAATGGCCTTAGCATTTTGCAACCCAAACTTCTTGATCATGTCCTTGATGTACTTGCCTTGACTCATAAAGGTGCCATTCTTCATTTGCTTGATTTGAAGACCAAGGAAGTAGCTCAACTCTCCAAGCATTGACATCTCAAACTCACTAGCCATCATCTTTGCAAACTCCTCACAAAAGACTTGGTTGGTTGACCCAAAGATAATGTCATCCACATAGATTTGTAACACAAACAAGTCATCTTCTATCTTCTTGGTGAAGAGAGTGGTGTCAACTTTTCCCATCTTGAAGCCTTTGGATATGAGAAAGTTCCTCAATCTTTTATACCATGCCCTTGGAGCTTGCTTCAAGCCATACAATGCCTTCTTGAGCTTGTAGACATGGTTGGGCTTCTTGTCATCCTCAAAACCGGGAGGTTGTGCAACATACACTTCCTCATTGATGAACCCATTGAGAAATGCACTCTTCACATCCATTTGATAGAGCTTGATGTTATGAGCACAAGTATAGGCTAATAGGATTCTAATTACCTCCAATCTTGCCACCGGTGCATATGTTTCTCCAAAGTCAAGACCCTCAACTTGTGTGTAACCTTGTGCCACTAGTCTTGCTTTGTTCCTCACTACCAAGCCATCTTGATCTTGCTTGTTCTTGAAGACCCACTTGGTTCCAATCACATTGTGCTTCTTTGGCCTCTCAACAAGCTCCCACACATCATTTCTAGTGAAGTTGTTCAATTCCTCATCCATGGCATTTATCCAATCCGGATCCTTCAATGCTTCATCAATCTTGGTTGGCTCAATGAATGACACAAAGGAGTAGTGCTCACATATGATAGCCAATCTTGATCTTGTTTGCACACCTCTTTGAATGTCACCAATGATATGATCTAGAGGATGATCTCTTTCAATATTTGAAGGTTGAAGAACTAGCTCATTTGCATTGCTTGCTTGACCTTGATCTTGAGTTTCATGTTGAGTGCCACTTGTGCTTGCCTCATTGGAATCATCAATCACAACTTGAGTTGGCACTTGCACCTCATCACCATCATCCACTTGCCTCGGCCTAATGTCACCAATGTCCATGTGTCTCATTACATTGCTCAATTGATCTCCACCCACATCATCTTGATTTTGAACTCCATCTTGAGAGCCTTGGGTTTCATCAAATTCAACATCATGAACCTCTTCCATTAGTCCACTAGCCAAGTTCCACACTCTATAGGCCTTGCTAGAAGTAGAGTAGCCAAGAAGAAATCCCTCATCACATCTCTTGTCAAACTTTCCAAGTCTTTGCCCCTTCTTGAGAATGTAGCACTTGCAACCAAAGACCCGAAAGTAAGCAATATTGGGCTTCCTTCCATTCAAGATTTCATATGGAGTCTTCTCTAACTTCCCATGGCAATAGAGGCGGTTGCTATAGTAGCAAGCCGTGTTGATAGCATCACTCCAAAACTTCTCACTCACATTGTACTCAAGTAGCATGGTTCTTTCCATCTCAATCAAGGTCCTATTCTTCCTCTCAACTACACCATTGGATTGGGGAGTGTAGGTTGGTGAGAATTGATGCACAATTCCAAGCTCATCACACAACTCTTCAACTCTTGTGTTCTTGAATTCACTCCCATTGTCACTTCTTATCTTCTTGATGGTAGTGTCAAACTCATTTTGCACCCTCTTGACAAATGACTTGAATAAATCATATACTTCACTCTTGTCATAGAGGAAGAACACCCAAGTGTATCTTGTGTAGTCATCCACAATCACAAATCCATACTTGTTGCCCCCAATTGATGTGTAGTGAGTTGGGCCAAACAAGTCCATATGCAATAACTCGAATGCTCTTGAAGTTGACATCTCATTCTTCTTGGGATGTGAGTTCCCATGTTGCTTGCCGGCTTGACATGCACTACAAGGTCTATCCTTCTCAAATGTGACATCATTCAAGCCTCTCACTAGATCATACTTCACCAACTTGTTCAATTGCTCCATCCCAACATGTCCTAGGCGCCTATGCCATAGCCACCCTTTGCTTGACTTGCCAATCAAACATGATGAAAGTTGAGCTTCACTAGCATTGAAATCAACCAAGTACAAGCTTCCATGCCTAAACCCCTTGAAGATGACATTTGCTTGATCCTTGCTCACCACCTCAACTTGCTTGTCATCAAATATGCACTTGTAACCAAGATCACACAATTGTGCCACCGACAAAAGATTGAAGTTTAAAGTATCAACTAGCAACACATTGGAGAGATCCTTGTCATTGGAAATTGCAACCTTTCCTAGCCCCATGACATCACCCTTGCTATTATCACCAAATGTGATGGAGTTGAATCCACCATTGTCATTCTTGTCAAGTGATTTGAACATACTATCTTCACCGGTCATGTGATTTGATGCACCACTATCAAGTACCCAATGCCTCCCTCCGGCTTTGTAATTGACCTACAAGAAGACATCAAGCTTTAGATACCCACTTTTGCTTGGGTCCTTGAAGGTTAGTCACTAGAGTTTTTGGCACCCAAATAGCTTTCTTCTTTGAGCTCATCCATGGTGTATCAATGAATCTAGCACTCACACCACACTCACTCTTAACAAGCATGTAAGAAGCATTCACCTTGTAAGAGAAAGCGCTAGTGTTCTTGTTCTTGCATGCATGCTCTAAATGACCAACTTGCTTGCAACTCTTGCAATAGCTACCATTGTTCTTCACAAAACAAGTCTTGTGAGGAGCAAAAGCGGCCTTGCCTTTCTTGGGGGTATAGTCCAATCCCTCTTTGTAGAGGGAAGCTCTTTGGCTACCCAAGCACATAAGCAAGCGGTCCTCACCACCATAAGCCTTAGCCAAGGTGTGATTGAGCTCCTTGACTTCCTTCTTAAGAGACTCATTCTCAACTACTAGTGTAGAATCACATGCATGACGAACGGTGAGCCCGGTTATGGGTGGACCATCAATTGTCACCTACTCATGCGTATTCGTTTAGACCCTTTTGGCAACATGTATTTTTTCTCTTTTCTCTGTAAAATTAAACTAGTTTATGTAATTTATGTGCAAAGCTTTCACGCCCTAAATGTTGCTCCGTGTTGTGATTCATGTGCACCTTTGTACTTTGCATCAGAGCAATCTAGGTCAACATCTACGAATTTTGGAAGCGCGTGAGCAGTGTCACATCATAATAATATACGATACTTCTTCTGCCGGTAAAAACACACACACAATTCTCGTTTTTTTAAAAGCCAAACAATTTAAACATCGATTAAAAGTATTAGCATTCATAATAAAAAATATGTAGCACTAGATTAATTATGAAACATATTTTGGTAGTAAACTATATTGGAGACATAAATATTAACACTATTCGTTACAACCTTAATCATATTTAAACTAGTTTAAGTGGCATAAGTTACATTCTTTTATGGACGTATAATAAATACCACACATGTCAAGGGGTTTACGGCGCAATGGCAAAGGCCATTGATTGGGGGGCTCCCACCTAGGGTTCAAATCCTGGGTGTGACACGTTATTTTGGATTTAGTTTAGGATTTTTCGGCGCTATGCATTAAGTGGTAGGCGACGTTCCGTCGACAGCGAGGCGCCTGTGGGCGTGTGTTCATAGGGGTGAGTTTGCGTGCGTATTGAGCGTTCATGGGACACCAGTGGACAGTTGTGGCAAGTGAAACATAAGGACAAATGAAAAATGCGATATGGTGTGCAAAGATTTGGTGGACCTTACCGCGAAGGAGCGACAGACAGCGCTGAGGTATTCTCTGCCAACCATTCAGAAATAGTTTCGCCAAAAATTGTAGAATGAACGACACTGCATATTTCTGATTGCTCTGCTTATTCAAGAAATTCAAATTTAAACGCACACACATCTGACATCTGAGTGCTTATTATTCAAGGAAAAAGTGGAAACGTGGACACTCCATTGCCAACGACGCAACCTGCAGCCCGGGCGGTCCATCCATGGCTTCATCAAGCCACCAAGTCATGCTCAACTGGGTCGAGAACCGCCGGCGAGAGCCCAGGGCTGTTCTCGAGCACGGCCTCAAGATCCTCGCCGTGTTCCTCCAGCGTGGCCCTGAGGAACGCCACCATGGCGCCCCCGATGGCCCTCCTGGCGAGGTCCTTGGTGTCCTTGGTGTTCCTCTTGCACATGCAGTTGTTGATGACGTAGGGCACGCCGTCGTCGTCCAGCATGTCCAGGTGCCCGTAGTCCCTCACCACGACGTGGTACCGCGGCGGGACGCACTCGTCGTAGAATTCCGCGTGGTTGACGCCCGCGGGGGCGCACGGCAGCAGGCCGACGTGCTTGGGGCCGAGCCCTGTGCCGATGACCAGCGCCGGCATCCCCGGGTCCAGGGACCGCGGCTTGAAGGTCAGCACCTTCGGCTCCAGCTGCAGCGCCTTGGATAGCCCCGCCACGGGGTCCACGCCGATCAAGGCGGAGAACTTGAGTGGCGACGCCGGCGAGGTGGATGTGTTGTCGTCGTCGTCATCGTCGTCGTCGTCATCTGAGGCGGCGGGTCCGAGCCCAAGGGCCACAGCGAAGGCGGTGTCGCCGCCGCGGCTGTGGCCGGCCAGCGCCAGCCTGGAGAGGTTCGGCATGACGCCTGGGAGGCCGAGGATGTTGGCCAGGACGTGCGCCAGGCCTTGCTGCTTATCGGCGAGCCAGGAAGTGACCTGCCTGGTTGCGGCGATGTCCTTCAAGTCTTTCATGTTGAGCGGCGGCAGGATGCCACCGAGCTGCGGCGAAGACATGCATGCAGATGTGTTTTCAGAGCTCAGGAAAGGAACGGGAACATGATGCGCATCTAGCGCTGGCACGGCGCCGACGACGGCAGAGACGGACCTGGGGCGCCACGGCGATGAACCCGTGCGACGCGACGTGCGACAGGAGGCTCTCGTACCAGCTGTTGAACATGCTGCAGCCGTGCAGGAAGACGACGACGGGATAGACGTCGGCGTCGGTGGGGGTGACCACCATGAGCGGCTTGGGCACGCTGGGGACCTGGCTCTGGTCGACGTGCCTCACATCGACGCGGTGCGGCCCCCGCTGGAACACCGCCGTGCCGCCGATGGCCACCGGCGATGCCATATCTCTCCGGCCCTCTCCTGATCTGAAGTTACAACGTACGGTGAGTAGCGTTGATGGGCGATGGAACACGAGGTGCCGCGTGCTGCTAAGATTTATAGCGCCGGCAGACGGGGTGAGGGACGGCGAGCACGACAATGGAGGCTGCTGTTCGTGTTCCTCGTCTGCATTTGTATGATAGGTGGGCGAGACACGTCGAGCACGACAATTAATGGAGGTTGTGCGTGTTCTTTGTAACCTCGTTTGCATTTGTGTGTCACCTGCCAGTGACTATATTCATAAATCGTGTTTGTCGCCTGGCTGTGCTCGCAGTGCTCACGGATTGTAGTACCGAGTACGTACGTGGTGGCCGGCAGGTGTGTGTGGCATGTGTGCCACATACCTGAAATGAAATCAAGTAATGTTTCAAATAATAGTTCATTTTCTTTAGCCTAGTTATATTTTTCTCAAACTGTGAGTAAATAAAAACATATAAAAAAATACTTTGTTCACCTTGGTGTACAAGAATGAGGAGCACGACGTGATGGTGGAAACCATAACTACCACAGAAAAGCTTTTTAGAGGCATCTTTAATTCTTTATTGTGCGTCTCTAGGAAACAAAAAATTTGCCAATCTGCAACTTTGGGCTATGTTGTTTTTGTCCATCGGAAACTACTAGTAAAATTATATATAAAAAAAAGGTGTTTCAACTTATTAAATTAAGAACCATCCCATGAAGTCGATCTTGGCTCGAAAGTGTCTCTAGATTTTATTTTATTTTTTGAAACCTAGCAGGAACTGTCTCTCAAATAATTAAAAAAAATAAGTTTTATATGTACATGAATGTCCGGATGTCTTTTTTTTTTAGTAAAATGTCCGGATGTCTAGGAAGCCCCACACACGCTAAATACACACAAATCCCTCTTTGTCTAAGTTGGGTTGCTAAAGACCCTAGAGCGCATATCAATGTCCTCTTTGGCTTTGAAGGCCTTGTCGAGCATCCATGGCCACATTCTGAAGATTCTTCTGTTTCTTTGCTTCCAAATGTTCCACATCATGTATATTGCCACCCTTTTAAGTGCCATTGCCGCTGCCTTGGGAGTTAGGACTGTTGTTGTCACTTTGTTCCCACCATGTTCTTGTTTATTTTTGTTGATTGGGTCCAAGGCAGTGTCAAAGTGCTTCCATGCCAATATATGACTCCAAACCTCCTTAGCAGGCACAGGTGCAAAGGCCGAATTACAATGGCTCGTTGCACATCACTTAGTGGTTTTGGTGTGGCCAATTCCTCAGTTGCAGATTACTTCCATTTATTTTCAGCAGGTGCTTTTCAAATAAGATCTGAACTGAATTTCCTGAAGCTCATTTAATTAAAACTGTATACGGTACACCGAGTGAGTCAAGTATTTTCTATGATGCATCCATTTTGAGGCAATGGAGTAAACCATCTCTAGAAATCGATCTTTTTAATGCAGCTAGAAAGCCTATCTACGACGAGATGAAGCAATGCTCCCCCTGGGAACCCTTACACTCTGCCTTAACGATCATTGGATTGCCAATTAGCTCGTCCTTTACCGTACCCAATTGTAATCTAGCTAGCACCTCTTCGTCTCTTTGCCAAACACGTGCTGCACGACCATGTACTTGGACACCATACCATGAGCGTGAGACTTTGTACGTATCGATCAGAGAGAGCCTAGTAGTATAATGGGGACGTGCAGTGACTCGCTCGCCTGTCATCCTCGTGTATCATCCACTTCGACGAAATACATAGATCATCTATCAGGTGCCCTCGTGTATTTTTTTTTTTTTTTTTACATGAATGGACAGTAATGAAAGTGAAACGAGTATCAGTGAAATGGCCATGCTTGCAATAGCATGCCTCTGCATCCGGATACATGACAACTACAACTGCAGCGGGTACTGGGTAATGAGAACACATGGGGAAACCGATCTGACTGACCGACTGTTAGCAGTCCAGCTCAAGAACTGGAAGCATGGAAACACTAACATCAAGAACTGGAAGCATGGAAACACTAACATGTCAGCAACGCTCCGGAGATGCCTGCTGAGCAAGATGACGAGAAGGCGGAAACTGAAGAAGGCGTTTCCACTTCGACCACTTCGGCTGCAGTCCGGCCCAGGAGAGCGGCCCAGCCCAGCACCCGCGTGTCCGGCCCCGACTGGCTTCGTAGTATAAGTATTGTTCCCGTGTGTGAGGAGAGGGCATGAACATTTTTGTAATGAAACTCCAACTCAATTCGAATCTTGCTACTTAATTTTTCTCGCCGAGGCGATCCCCTTCTTCCTCCGCTGCGGCGGCTCCCTTCTGCTCGCTGCGGCGGCGCTCCGTCGTACCACCATTACCTAGTAGGCTGCTAACATTTGGTATCAGAGACCTACTCGGCCTGGATCCCCACGATCCGCCCCACCCCCACTTCACCCGATTCCAGCGAGCTCACGGCGTGATGGACCCCAATCTCAAGCGCGTCCTCGACGAGCTCTCCGGCATCACCAAGTGCCTCGACGACCAGGCTACCGGCGTGGCTGGCCTGAATCGCCGCTTCGATGCCCAGGATGCGGAGCTGACGCGGCGCTTCACCGAGCTCGAGCAGAACCTCGTCGCGCGCGACACGATCGTCGACACGCGCATCGCCGACCTCTCCCGCCGAATCTGCGACATCGAGTCGGCGCCGGCGGATCCTCAGATCTCCGCCATCGACTCCCGCATCACGTCGTTGGTGGGCTCCTACTCCGACCGCGACGCCGAGAACGATTCCCGCCTCAACGAACTCGAGTCGCTCCGCACCGCGCACATCAAGGACGAGCGGGACGAGCGGGTTGAAGCCCTCGAGACGGAGATGCGCAAGGTGAATGAATGGATTCCGGGTGTGGATGGCGTTCTCGACGACATCCGCTCTTCGGTTCGGAGGATGGAGCGTTCCTCTGCCCACGACGTGTTCGGCGAATTGCCGCCCGGCGTGGTGCTCCAGCCCTCCATGGCGGCCGCGCGCCCATCTGCCGGATTCACCGCCACCCCGCCCGTTGTTGGGCACCGCGTCGAAATGGTTACACGGGATCAGGGACCAGGGGTCGTCACGACCTTGGTCCCCGTCCCGGCCAATGGTATGCACTCTGGCTCCAGTTCTTATTCTTCAGCTCAATGTTCAGTTCCTCCTGTTAATCCACATCCCAATTCGTCCCAACCTGTTTTGCCCACTCCACCCACCACAGATCCACCCCTGTCTGCCCAACCTGATCCTACCACTGAAACCAGACATCCCATGCTGATTTCTTATCCTCCACCAAGGCCGTTCCCTGACAAAACCAGCAACCCCAATCCCCATCGCCGTATTCCTAAGCTACCATTTCCCCGATTTGATGGTGATAATCCTAGGCGTTGGAAAACCCGTGCTGAGAAGTATTTTCGTATTCATTATATTGAGGAGTCCTTGTGGATTGAAATTAGTGAAATGCATTTTGATGGTCCTGCTTCCCTGTGGTTTCAGTCCATTGAATCACAAGTTCCTGAGATGTCTTGGTCGGTCTTTTGTGGCCTTATGCATGATCGGTTTGATAGGATTAGACATGAAACCCTCATTGACCAGTTGTTTCACATCCACCAAACCACTACTGTCTCTGATTTTCTTACCCGTTTCACTGAATTGTCTGATCAACTCAAAGTCTACACCCCACATCATGATGAGTTCTTCATTACTCGCCGGTTTATTGACGGCTTGCGTGCTGATATTAGAGCTGTTGTCAAAGTTCATCAGCCCAAAACGCTCGATTCTGCTGCTTCGCTTGCTCTGTTACAGGAAGAGGTGGCTCCACAAGCGCGTTCTGGGCGTTCTGGTGATTGGTTTCCTCCACGCTCGTCGTCGTCACCAAAGCCGGCGGTGCCCTTGCCTCTGCCTCCGCCTCCTCGCCTCGACAAGTCGGTTTCGACGCCGCCATCGGCCTCTGCTCCGACGTCTTCTTCTGCTGATCGGCTGGTGACCCTGAAGAGGTACAGACGCGCTCTTGGGTTGTGCTATAAGTGTAGTGCTAAGTATACTAAGGACCACACTTGCGCTCCTGAGGCGTTGCTTGCGATGGGTGATATTTGGGATAATGTTCCTGATGATGATGAAGAGGACTGTCATTCGGCGCATTCTGGTTCGGCTGAGGATCAGGCTTTCTGGCTATCTCTGTCCAAAGCTGCAGTGGGCACTTCTGTTCGTCCAGCTCGTGCTATTTGTTTGACAGGGTCGATTCAAGGTCATGCAGTCCGTATTCTGATTGATTCAGGTAGTTCTGCATCATTTCTCAGTGAAGCTTTAGCTACCAAACTCAAGGACAGCCAAACCGTGTCTGTATCCAGCTCGGTTCGGGTAGCAGGTGGTGGTGTCTTGCAGAGTACTTGCATGTTTCCTCAGTTGGTCTGGACAGTTAATCAGTCTTCATTTTCAACTGATTTTCGTGTGCTTCCCTTGACATCTTATGATGCAATTGTGGGTATGGATTGGCTTGAGCACTATAGCCCTATGCAAGTCCATTGGCAGGAGAAGTGGATGGTTATTCCATTCCAGGGGCAGTGGCTCCTTCTTCAGGGTGATAATGTTGATTTGCCCTCGAACATGTTTATTCAGGTTTGTCAGGTGCAAGATTCTGACAAGTCACAGCAGGAGGAGCATCAGTCCCAGTTGTCTGATGAAGAGCGTTTGGCTCAGTTGCCGCCCCGGATTCAGGCTGTGTTGCGGCACCATTCTGATGTTTTGTCAGCTCCGACAGGATTGCCGCCATCTCGCCCTTGTAATCATTCAATTCCTTTGATCCCTGGGGCTCAGCCGGTATTCATGCGCCCTTATAGATATCCTCCTAGCATGAAGGATGAGATCGCGAAGCAAGTATCCGATATGTTGGCGCAAGGTCTCATCCGTCCGAGTTCCAGTCCGTATTCTTCTCCTGTTCTGCTCGTTAAGAAGAAAGATGGGTCTTATCGGTTCTGTGTGGATTTCCGCCGATTGAATGCAATTACTGCTAAATCCAAGTATCCAGTGCCTGTCTTTGATCAGCTCATGGATGAAATCGGCACTGCAAGTTGGTTCTCCACTTTGGATTTGCGGGCGGGTTTCCATCAGATTCTTTTGCAGGAGGGGGAGGAAGCTAAGACGGCCTTTCAGACACATTTTGGCCAATTCGAGTTCCAGGTTATGGCATTTGGGTTGACAGGCGCTCCAGGAACTTTTCAAAATGCCATGAATTGCACTTTAGCTCCTGGACTTCGCAAGTTTGTCATTGTTTTCTTTGACGATATTCTCATTTATAGCCATTCTTTGGAGGAGCATTTGCATCATCTGGACTTGGTTTTTCAGTGGCTTGCCAAGGACAAGTGGAAGGTGAAGTTGTCCAAATGCAAGTTTGCGCAGCGTGAGATTTCTTATTTGGGCCACATTCTGTCTGAGAAAGGGTTGTCTACCGATCCTGCCAAGGTGCAAGCTGTGTCTTCTTGGCCTGTTCCTTCATCAGTAAAAGAGCTGCGAGGGTTTTTGGGCCTTGCCGGATACTATCGTAAGTTTATTCGACACTTTAGCATGATTGCCAAGCCGCTTACTGATCTCCTTCGCAAAGACAATCTGTTTGTTTGGTCGTCTGTTCAGCAGTCAGCTTTTGACTTGCTCAAAGCGGCCTTGTGCTCTGCTCCGGTGCTTGGCTTGCCGGATTTCAGCAAGGAATTCCAGATTGAAACTGATGCATCTGGCTATGGTGTGGGCGCGGTGTTGATGCAGCAAGGGCATCCTCTGGCTTATATTAGCAAGGCTTTAGGCCCGAAAAACAGAGGACTGTCAACATATGAAAAGGAGTACTTGGCGATTCTCCTGGCAGTGGATCAGTGGCGTCATTACTTGTTGCAAGGAGAATTTGTGATTATCACTGATCAGAGGAGTCTTATTCATCTTAATGAACAACGGCTGCATACACCATGGCAGCAGCGCGTGTTCACCAAGCTTTTGGGATTGCGATACAGGGTGGTGTATCGAAAGGGATCTGACAACAAGGCTGCGGACGCTTTGTCTCGCAAGCAGTCTGATGATTTCTTGTTGGCTGTGTCTGGTCCTGTTCATTCGTGGCTTAGTGATTTGGTTGCCTGGTATGATTCTGATGACGAAGCCAAGTCATTGCTTGCCCAACTGTCCATTACTCCAGATGCCAGACCTCCATTTCAGTTGCGTCAAGGCATCATCTACTACAAGAACCGCATTTGGTTGGGTTCCAATGTGTCCTTACAAGCTCAAGTTGTGGCTGCGCTGCATGATAGTCCTGTAGGCGGCATTCCGGTGCTCCTGCCACATATCAGAAACTGGTGAAACTTTTCTTTTGGCCTGGAATGAAAACAGCGGTGCTCAATTATGTTAAGGCCTGCGGTGTCTGTGCGCAAGCCAAGCCGGATCGAGCGGCTTATCCTGGACTTCTTCAACCTTTGCCTGTGCCGCGTGCTTCCTGGGAAGTGATATCGCTTGACTTTGTGGAAGGCCTTCCTCTGTCTGAAAATTACAATGCTATTCTGGTGGTCGTGGACAAATTTTCGAAGTACGCTCACTTCTTGCCATTGAGACACCCATTTTCAGCGGCTTCAGTTGCACGGCTGTTCATGGATCAGGTGTTCAGGTTGCACGGGTTGCCCAAGGCGATTATTTCAGATCGAGATCGAATCTTTACCAGCCGCTTTTGGCAGTTACTCTTTGAGCTCTCCAAAACAGAGCTTCGGATGAGCACTTCGTACCACCCGCAGACTGACGGCCAGACCGAGCGGGTCAACCAGTGTTTGGAGACTTACCTCCGTTGCTTCTCACATGCCTGCCCCAAGCGTTGGAGTACCTGGATGTCTCTCGCCGAATTCTGGTACAATTCCTCTTTCCATTCAGCTCTGGGCCGTTCTCCGTTCGAGGTGCTCTATGGTTTTCCACCTCGACATATTGGCTTGGATGTGTCTCTGGCGGCTCCAGTTCCGGATTTATCTCGTTGGCTGGAAGAGCGTGAATTGATGCATGATCTGGTGCGTCAGCACCTGCTCCGCGCTCAAGATCGCATGAAGAAACAAGCAGACAAGCGGCGCTCTGAGCGTCAATTTTCAGTGGGGGACAAGGTTTATGTGAAGCTTCAACCTTATGTCCAGGCTTCTGTTGCTCGCCGCTCCAATCAAAAATTGGCGTTCAAGTTCTTTGGCCCTTATTCCGTGGTGGCTCGTGTGGGTTCAGTGGCTTATCGTCTTCAGTTGCCGCCTGGTGCTATGGTTCATCCGGTGTTCCACGTCTCCCAGTTGAAGCGTTCTGCCGGGGATCAGGTGGTGAGCCCGGTTCTTCCTTCTGACTTGGTCGAATTTCAGGTGCCCAAGCGTATTCTTCAGCGCCGCTGGTCGACTGGTCCAAACCCGGTGGAAGAGGTTCTGGTGGAATGGTCCCACATGCCGGTGTCGTTGGCCACCTGGGAGCCTCTCGAGTACCTAAAGCAGCAGTTCCCTCGAGCATCGGCTTGGGGGCAAGCCGCCTCTCATCGCCGGGGGAATGTCAGCAACGCTCCGGAGATGCCTGCTGAGCAAGATGACGAGAAGGCGGAAACTGAAGAAGGCGTTTCCACTTCGACCACTTCGGCTGCAGTCCGGCCCAGGAGAGCGGCCCAGCCCAGCACCCGCGTGTCCGGCCCCGACTGGCTTCGTAGTATAAGTATTGTTCCCGTGTGTGAGGAGAGGGCATGAACATTTTTGTAATGAAACTCCAACTCAATTCGAATCTTGCTACTTAATTTTTCTCGCCGAGGCGATCCCCTTCTTCCTCCGCTGCGGCGGCTCCCTTCTGCTCGCTGCGGCGGCGCTCCGTCGTACCACCATTACCTAGTAGGCTGCTAACATAACATCAGGTACAAAGGTGCAAATCATGGCCTCACCTCACCTAGCTAGTAGGTGATGCACTGCTATTTCTTGCTACCGTACCATCTGGCTTCATGTTACTTGTTTCTTGTTCAGCGGCCTGACGACCATCATCCCTGTCTCTGTCTGATTTGGAGAACAGACCCCACGATTCCATGGCACCCCTTATCTGCATTTGAGGAAATCGAGGCATCTATCAGCTGTAGCATCATACTTCATACTACTAGGTAAAGTGCCTAATCGAAGCAGGATGTAGAAGCTAGTGTACAAACATCTTGTTCTTGTCTTTATAAATTTGGGAAGATTGCCTCTAGTGCTTGCAGAAACTGAAAAGCACACTAGCAGTTTCTACGGTCATCTTCTCTCAAGCTGATATATCGTTGACCGTTGAAAAATAGACCAGAACGGAACAGAACAAAACAGAAGACCTCATTCTGGATCACCATTCACTACATGGTTAGCAATCATTCACGCGCACTAAAATTCAGGTTAGAATTCAGAGACACTTTGTTTTTTTTTTTTCGAAAGAAGCAAAATTAGACCAAACTAGGAGGAACTAGGTTGATCTTTCATTAAGAAGAAAATGAGCACCCAAATTCGCTTCGATGACACTTTGTTCGGTTGCTTGTATTTTTGTTCAGACAAAAGACCGTGCATAACTGGAAGTACAATCCTGATTGCCAATTTGCTACTGTACAACCCCTGCTGGAACTGGAAGTTATCATGTTTAACCAAAGCAAATTACTGATCGGCCTATTTGCCTGCATCTCAAGCAAGTTAAATAGTTGACAGGAGGTAATCTAGACTAGCTACTCCGTAATGGAACAACAGGGATAAGCATGCTCCTAGTCCTAGTCCTACCTCTGATTTAACTTCTCACTCGCAATCGAACTAACAGTACGGTACGTAGGAAAGGTAAAGGAGTACGGTACGTACAGGGTTGGGGTAGTTGGGGCCGTAGTCGGCGGTGAGGAGCAAGTAGGCGGCGGTGGCTGCGCCGACCATCGCCGTCCGGCGAACTATCCTGTCGGATGTCGGGATCACCGGCGGCATCGCTGCAATGCCTTTGGTCGCTGGAGGCGGCGTCGTGTACTCGTGTGGAAAGCGGTGGAAGCGAGGAGCAGAGGGGACGAGACGAGACTAGAAGGTACGCACGCACGAGTTGCCCTGGGCTGGATTGGGCCCTTTTTGAACACGTGGAATCGGATTGCTTCAATCACTCAGCGAGGCCCACATAGTTCCAGTTGCTGCTTGATCACTGAGTATTCTTTACAACCTTTTGAATAAATTATCCTTCTGTCCAAAAACCGAATTGTCTGGGTGGTGTAGTTGGTCATCACGTTAGTCTCACACACTAAAGGTCCCCAGTTCGAACCTGGGCCCAGACACAGAAATTTGCTTTTTTTTCCCCACTAGTTCAATGGCATTACTTTGATTTATATTTTTTTCACTAGTTCACTAAGTAGCAGTATCTTCATTAGTTCACTAGTATCAGTATTTTGATTTACTTTTTAAAAAGTAGCAGTACTTTTACTATCAAGCATTTGATGATGTGTATACTTTTATTATTATTTTACTAGCAGTGGTAGTCTCAATTTTTTTCACTAACATAAGTACTTTGATCTTAATTTTTTCAATAACAGTACTTTGATTGTCACACATTTCATAATGCCACCCATTTGTTGTACACCGCCTTCACGAGAATTAGCATGCACGTGTTTAAAAGAACTTTTCTTTGTGAGGGCCAATATAGAAGTCGATTGTTTTTTTTACTAGTACAGGACTTTTACTAGTAGCAGTAGTGCAGTACTTTGTTTTTATTTTTCACTAGAGCGGGTTGGCAGGTTAGATGATGCCTCTGGCCACATAATAATACTGATTACTGTACAAAGGCTCAAACTGTAAGTACTGTAATTTTTTTTGCACCTTTTTTTAACAGTGGCTAGTCTTTTTAGGCGGTAAAAAAAGCCGGCTGATTTTAGTTAATTTAATAATGCCTTTTAAGAGAAAATAAGCTAAAATAATCTGGAAACAAGACAAGCGAACAGGGCTTCATGAGCAATATTAGACATAAATGTGTATCTAGATTTAAACTTCAAATCTTTGAGCAATAATTTAAATAGCAATTTTTTAAATATTATAACATAATACTAATATAGTTAGATTTTTACTTAAATCTAATATCCAGTCATCATAAGTTTATAAGCATAAACAAAAAAAAATAGATGGTAAAAATAAAACATAATACTAATATAGTTAGATTTTAACCACATAATAGATGGTTAAAATGTAACTTAGGAAACAGTGTCATGTTAAGTTGTGTCATATAAAAGAGAATGAAGTGAGCATATATAAGAGCATCTCCAAAGGTTTTACATTTAAGGTTTGCATTTGAGTAATTTGCCAAAAAGCTCCAAAATAGGTATCCAACGGTTTTGCATTTGGAGTTTGCAATTTGGAAAACTTGGCAAATGAGGGAGTAAACTTGGCAAAAATGCTAATCCGTGAACAGCTTTGCAAACCCGATCGCGTGAGCAAAGTTGCGCTCGAGGAAAGCGCGCGTGCCTGGAGACCACCTATTTTTATCCTTTGCCAAGTCCAAATGACAATTTTCTTGGAGATGGCCTATTTTATCCTTTGCATTTTATTATGGGAGATTGCAAACAACAACAAATGCCAAGTTAATTTGCCAAAACCTTAGAGATGCTCTAAGTCAATTTTGCTTATCACAGATTATATCACAATTTGCTTTTATTCATTATAAATATACTGATAATAGTTAGAAAAATATCGTCACTCCATTACCTATTTCTACCACACTGTTAAAGGTCTGAATACCTACGCACAGACCCAGGCAACTCAAGCACCCAGTCCACCTCACAATTGTGGTGCCCGGCGGCCGGCGGACGGCGGCAGATCTCCGGGCGGCGCGTCTCCGCGGCGGGGACTGCACCTCCTTGGGCCTTCCATCCATGGTGCACGCCTCCTCCACCCCTTCTCTTTAATCTCTTGTTCTATCTCCTCGAGCTATCATTTCTTGAGTATGAACCCTAGTTTCAATCTCCTGGTTCTATTGTTTAACATTTATTGTAGAAATGTAGATAATAGAGTGATCTTTGATGCAATTTTTAAATGGTACAGATCCAATTTTGCTGAGACTGATTGACTGACCCCGCAAGCCAAAAATGGAAGATGAGGATCCGCCGCCGCCGCCAAGGCTGCGCGCTCCGCCGGCGCTGCCGGACGAGCTCGTGGAGGAGGTCCTCCTCCGCTCCCCGCCGGACGACCCCGCGCGCCTCGTCCGCGCCGCGCTCGTCTGCAAGCGCTGGTCCCGCCTCGTCTCGGCCCGCGCCTTCCGCCGCCGCTTCCGTGACTTCCACCTCCGGCGCCGAGGTGCCCCGATGCTGGGCTTCCTCCGCAACGTGACCAGCCTCAATGAACCCATCTCCGCCCGCTTCGTCCGCACCTCCACATCATGCCCGCCCCTCGACGCCCAGCGCGGCTGGATCGCGCTCGACGCGCGCGGCGGCCGCGTCCTCCTCCACCGCACTGATCAGCACCACTGCGGCGCCCTCTTCGACCTCGGCGACCCGGCTTCTCCGGGGATACGCCTCGCCCCTGGGACCCGCTCTCTGCCGCAGCCGGCCACCTGGAGCTGCCCGTCCCCATCCTGCCGCATCGTCTGTGCAGCTGGAACGCCGCACTGCTGTGTGACCAGCACGGCCTCCAGGACGGGCCCTTCCGCATCATCCTGGTGGGCATGGGCACTGGGGAGATCTTCGTTCAAGTCTACTCATCAATAGGGCCTGCGTCGTGGAGCGAGCTGTCCTACGCAGGGCAACAACTCCCGAACAGTCACATTGACGCGGTGTGCGGTGCCCTCATCGGGAACGCGCTCTACTTCCTCTTCCAGGAGAGGACCGGGATCCTCAAGTACGACATGGCCACGGGCGATCTTTCTGTGATTTGGCTGCCTCCGGCGTCCCATAGTGGACGGATGTTGAGCACCGTGCTCACGACCATGGAGGACGGAGGCCTAGGATTCGCTAGACTGGAGGAGGGCATCAAACTCAGCCTCTTGTCAATGGAGGCTAGGGCCAACGGTGGCGCCCTGGCAATGGAATGGATACAGGGAAGAGTAATTGACCTCAGCCCTCTCCGGTGCCACTGCATCAATTTGCTTGGATTTGCGGAGGGCCTTGGCATAATTTTGGTGGGAAATATTGATGGCTTCTTCTCCGTTGATCAAAAGTCTGGCAAGATCGATAAGCTTGCAGGTGGCATTTGCATTGACACTGGTATTGTTCCCTACATGAGCTTCTACACTCCAGGTATGTGGGGCAAATTACTTAATGCTTCACTTGGCAGAACTATCAGAATGAGTAGGATTTTAGTTAGTTACATTAGATGTATGAACCATGGTTTGTGTGGCATTTACAGTGAGTTTACCACAATCTCGTGTCAAACTGGATCATCTGGTATACATATAGCTGATCGATGGATATGGGCCCCTGATAATTGGTATTATTTTTGCCAGGGTCGGAACTTATATCTAGCAGATAAAGACCAAAAAAAAAAAAAAAAATCATTGCTTACATGAGATTTTACCCTCCGTATAGATATTACTGTCATGTCCATCCTTTAACGTTATATATACTTTACTTTGTTGTGATTTAGCAGTTTTAAACATCAAATAAAGAATGTGGATGGTATTTGCTGAATAAAAAGAGGTGTTCCTCCAGATTTTGAGCCTACCTTATCTTACGGACTTCACTATGCAAGTGCTGGTTGGTTAACCAATAGCAGGAACTTGTGGGCCCTTGTGGTTATGATAAATAAACAAATGTTTTATTGATGGCAAATCCATTTTTTAGTCTGCTGATGATATCTATTTTCGTGTGTGGTTCTGCAGCACTGGGAACGGCATCTACGGATGAGGGACAAAGTGTGAATGCATGAAGGGCATAGTATCCCCTAAATCAAGAAGGAAGAGTGCAATCATAGTGGGATTTGCGGTAGGATCACTCTGGGGATCCATGAATTTGCTTCTGGTTTTGTTAGGCTGTCCACCATTGTTTGATCATTGTGATGGTTGGCGAATTATTAGTTACTAGAATTAATCATGTTGCTTGATCTGCATGTGTCAAAACATTTGTGAGCGAGTGATGTATAATGGTGCCATAGTGTCGAGGTAGTTGATCCGCTGTGTTGTTTCCACTAGCATTACTTAATGGTGCTCACCAATGTATTGAATCTATCAAACTTATATGCAATATTATGGAATGGAAAGTGGCATCTGTGTTGCGGAAACCCATGGGATGTGTCAATTTGTCCAAGTGAAAGCTCGCGTCTCTGGTGTGCGTGCGCGTGGGTGTGAGATGGGACAGCCTCTACAAGTGAGGAATCAAGTGTGAGTGCACGAGAAGTGCAAGGCCTCTCCAAAATTGACAAGGAAATGTCCAGGGGCAACATAAGTGGGGTTTGTGGTTTACTCCTACATCACTCTTGAGAATCCGTGATTTTGCTGCCGTTTTGGTCTGCTGGCCTCCATGCTTCCTTGATCATTGTGTAAGAAATTATATGCTTCCTTTATAATTGTGAGAAATTGTATGTTCCATTGATCATTGTGTGGGAAATTGTTAGACTAGTCTCTCATTGCTCGTAAGTTAGGATTGTAGCCCAAACTACCGGCAACATGCTACTCTGTTTGGGAATGAACAAAATTTCTTTTGTCTGAAACTAGTGCTGCTTGGGGAAATGAATTCCTTCAGCTTTAGAAAATTCAGAGAGAGAGAGAGAGAAAAAAAAACTCAAACTGCTCCCTTTTCTGTCTTGCTTGCTTTGTACACTAGCCATGGATGTACCACTAGTCGATTGGCGCGCGCTTCCGCGCGCTCTTATGGGCTTTTCAGTCTGGGCTAGCTAGGCTGACACGAACTTAAAACCCTCAGCCCCTCCAACATCTACGGCTAGCTACGGCCCTCTTCTCAAACTCCAAATCCGTCTGCTCTGGGCCCATCTGCTCCCGCTGTTCAAATATTGGCCATTTTAGTTCCAAATGTCCCTCTCTAATCCGATGCTGGAAATGCTTAAACTGGGGGCACACTAAGAAACATTGCCTATCACGTACCCGGACCAGTTGGGTATGGCGGCCAAAGTTAGACTGCACCCAAAATTTTGTTACACATACTGTTCCTCACCTGGTTTGGAAACCGAAAATTCCAAAAGGCAAGGCAAATGACCTGAACCTCGATCTGCACCCCAACCCAAAGCAATCAGCCCAACAAGTGCAGCATGACCAGCAGGGCACTTTTCAGCAGCAGCCTGGACTGTCACAGAACCTGCAGCAAGATGTTGACAACATGGAAGTAGATGAGGCTGATAACGAGTGGCCAGCATGGAATCCAGCCGCTTTTGCTACTATCAATGGTCAGGTGCTCCCTCAACATTCCCTGGACTGTGAACTTGATGGAATTGCAGCCAATATCACTATTGACAAAGCCATGTTTCTGAAGGAATTTGAAGCCCCTAAGCAAGCTTTCACCGATCCTACAGGCTTTGAGATTGTCCCATGGAAACTGATAACCGATGTGCTTGCCCTACAGCTATTGCCTCTAGTTCTGTCAATCAAATGCAAGGTTACTCATCTAGTGACACCCCAGCCCACAATGATCATTGATCCGGATGGATTGATTCATGGCAATGAAGACATGATACTCGGTACTGACAGCTCAGACTCTGAAATCCCAAGCTTCCAACCTGAATCTGGCCCGTCTCAGTTTGAATTTCAGAGCACGGATATTCAGACCAGCCCAGCACCGGCAATGGGCCAAATGGAGAAACAGTCATGGAAAAAAGAAAAAACATGGCGCTCCCGATGATAATCTCCAACAGCGATGCCCGTACCCCCTTCACCGAGAAGAATGTCGGGCGGCTCCCGGGTTTGCAGCTGGAAATGAAGGATATCGTAATGTCGAATTGAGAAGGAACCATCCAAACGCCGCAAGAACTGGGTTGTGGAGATAGATGAAGCAACCGGTGAGGCAAAGCCAATATCCACTCCTATCCCGCAAGGGTGGGGACTCAAATGTGGTGTTGATCCCGAGGATCTCACCGATGACGTGCCGATGCAAGCACCTCCTACACATGTCACCAATGATGAAGAAGCTGAGTGAACACTGGCAGGTGGTACAGGATGTGCTACCTGGGGACTGCGGCTGTCTTATCGACACTACTATCTTTATTTTCTATTATCCATTCAGCTTCAGAACTACCGTCCATTCTCCTCAGTTTCTACTTGAGATTGATAGCTTATACCTGGTTGTCCTAGTGTCGCTAGGTCTGCTTCTCTCCCATAATTATTACAATGAGTACACGTAATTGGCATGTGCTATGTTGGAACATACGAGGAATCAACGCCACTGGAAAGTGGGACGCAGTCAGAGAGAAAATCGAAGAAAGCTCCTGCTCTGTAATTTGTTTGCAGGAGACGAAGCGTGAGCATTTTGACACATCATACATCAGGAAATTTGCTCCCCGACGTTTTGATAAATTTGATTACATCCCATCTGTGGGGGCATCGGGGGGATTGCTAGTGATCTGGAGCAGCACTATCTTCAAAGGTTTAGTCCTTGACAAACAACCTTATGGAATGACAATCTGTTTCACTTCAGAGCAGAACAATGAAACCTGGAAATTGACCACAGTCTATGGACCATGTCAGGAACCAGCCAGGTCTGAATTCATAAGTTGGTTTAGGGGGCACATTGTCAGTGACACAGATAATTGGATATTCCTAGGAGACTTCAACTTCTATCGATCGTTGAGTAACCGAAACATGCCAGGAGGCAATCTAAATGACACGCTCATCTTCAACGATGCCATTGGACACTTGGGTCTAGTGGAGCTGCCACTAAAAGGGAGAGCATATACATGGTCAAACATGCAACAAGACCCACCGCTTGAACAACTTGATTGGTTTTTCACATCCCCAAACCGGACAAAGGATTATCCAAATACGAAGTATTACCCCTTGGAAGAATTACATCGACCATGTGCCATGCAAAATTGCAATAAGTACCAAGATCCCATGTGCCAATGTTTTTCGCTTTGAAAATTATTGGGCTGAAAGAGAGGACTTTGTGAGCACAGCTTCTTGAATCTTGGCTATCAACCAACCCATCCACTGATGCTGCACACACAATATCGGTAAAGTTTAAGCACCTAAGATCAAGACTAAGAAGCCGGAGTAAAGAATTTTCCAACCTCGGATTGCTAATTGATAATTGTAACTCGCCATTACCTTTCGGATAGTCTTGAAGACAAAGGAGACTTTGTAATCCGAGGCAAACCTCGTAATCCTAGTCAAAAGAAAACTGAAAACTTGGCTGCACTACAAGAATCTATATTGGAGAAAAAGATATACTGTCAATAGAATCAAATTTGGGGATGAGTGCACCAAATTTTTTCATGCCATGGCAACAATATCTTACAGAAGAAATTCTATCCCCCAGCTCAAAAATGAAGAAGGTATCTGGATACAGGACCATGCGGAAAGGCCGGTTTGTTGTGGAATGCATATAGAAACCGAATGGGGACAACAACAACACCAACTATGCTTTTTGACCTTGCAAACCTCATAAACCCGGGGCCCGGATCCGGAACATTTAGCATACCCCTTTTCTACGATGAGGTTGACTCTCGTTGTGAAGCATATGCCCAATGATAAGGCACCGGGGCCGGATGGATTTAATGGTCTATTCCTCAAGAAATGTTGGCGGTACATAAAGGGTGATTTCTACAGGCTTTGTTCAGATTTCTTCCAAGGACAAGCCAACCTAGAGTGCATAAACACATCATACATCACCCTAGTCCCCAAAAAAGACTCTCCAGAAACAGTCAATGACTTTAGACCAATATCTCTCATGAACATTTCCCTCAAGCTCATAACAAAGCTTCTAGCAGATAGGCTACAACAGGTAGTCCTGAAACTTGTGCACAGAAATCAATATGGGTTCATTCGCAGTAGAACAATACAAGATTGCCTGGCATGGAGCTATGAATATATTCACCAGTGTCACCGAGTCTAAGAGGGAGATAATCATTCTCAAGTTAGATTTTGAAAAAGCCTTCGACACGGTTGAGCATTTAACAATCATTGAGGTCATGAGACACTTGGGACTACCCGACGATGGATTCTCTGCGGGTGAAACTCATAATATCATCGGGCTCTTCGCAATACTACTCCATGGTGTCCCCGGGAAATTCTTCAAGTGCAAAAGGGGAGTTAGGCGGGGTGACCCCCTATCTCCCCTCTTGTTTGTTTTGGCCGGCCGAACTACGCAAATACTTATCAACGAGCAGCCCAAATGAATCTTCTCATAAAACCCATCCCTCACCTACCGATGACTTCCCCATAGTGCGAGACGATGACACATTGATGCTTCTTCGTGCGGATGCTAGACAATTGGTTCTCTTGAAATCTCTCCTACATAGCTTTGTCAATCAACAGACTGCATGTCAACTATGCAAAGTCACAAATGTATTCTATAAATGTACCCCAAGACAAAATGTCAATCCTAGCTGGAACTTTTGGTTGTGACATTGGCTTAATGCCATTCACATATTTGGGTTTGCCCATGGGCACTACAAAGCCAAAAATCGAAGACCTCACCCCTTTAATGGACGGGGTGGAGAGAAGACTCTCGGCATGCTCGGTGTGGTTAACATATACTTGGAAGGCTCCAAATGATCAACTCCACCATCTCACCAATCACCACCTATGCCATGTGTACCATTAAACTACCAAAAGGGGTAATAGAAAATATAGACAGGGCAAGGAAGCAATGTTTGTGGCGAGGGAACTCGAAAAAAAGAGAGGTGGCAACCTTGTCGCCCGGCCGCGTGGTTATCCAACCAAAGGACAAAGGAGGGTCGGAATTATAAATCTCCAACTTCGAGAATGATGCATTGCTTATGAAGCATCTCAACAAATTTTATAATCAAGAAGATGTGCCTTGGGTTCAGCTAGTATGGAGCAAATATTACATCGACCGAGTACCTCACACTTGTAGGGAGATGGGCTCTTTTCGGTGGAGGGACGTACTAAGGCTCAATGGCTTATTCGGACAGTGTGAACAGATGCACAATTGGTAGTGGTTCTACGGTCACTTTTTGGGGAGATTATTGGCTTGATGGTGTGCTGCTATACAAATTCCCAAGGTTGGCCTCCTTTGCCCGGAGTACTTGAATTGTCGAAGATCACAAAGTTATGCAAGCAACAGATTTGGATACACTCTTCATATTACCCCTTTCAACACAAGCTCTTGAAGAACTTGAACTGCTCCAAGATCAGCTTGCAAACATGGCATATGATCAGGAAACCAAAGACAGATGGTCACCAGGTCACTGGGGTAACAAGTTCACCTCTCGAAAATTCTACACACATGTCTTCAAAGAAGTAGAGGCACACCCAATTTACAAAATAATTTGGAAATCAAGATGTATCCCTAGGATCAAATTCTTTGCATGGTTGATTCTAGTGGATAGACTCAACACCAAAGCAATGCTGCGTAGAAGGCACTGAATGTGCAAGATGGCATAGTGTGTATCATGTGCAGCAGTGGTGAACAAGAAACTATAGAGCATCTGTTCTTCAGCTGCTCCTTCGCACGAACTTGTTGGGCAAAGCTCGGAATAGAGTGGGACTTATCATTGCAGCTGTATGAAAGATTTATGCAGGCAAGATCCACAAGCAACATACCGTGCTTCACAGAGACGGTGCTTACAGCATCTTGGGAACTATGGAAGGTGAGAAACGACAAGATTTTCCAGAGGCAAGTGCCAAGTTTTAATAGATGGTTTAGCAATTTCAAAAGTCAATGTCTTCTCCAGTCGGTTAGAATAAAAAGAGGACCTTCGGTCATCTTTCTTGGTATGGCTAGATGCTTTTAGTTAATTCTCCCATGTAAGTATGTTCTGAACCCTACTTTTAAAATTGAATGAAAATGGCCACCGCTGTGGGGATCTCCCCCACAGTTTCAGTTGTCAAAAAAAACATCTACAATACTCCACCCAGTCTCTTTTCTCAATCCAACTCTCCTCATTACAGTCCTAATCTTTGCACCATCTCTCCATCTCCCAGCCGAAGCATAGGTATTTGACAAGGATATAGTTTACTTGAGCGGTCCATAGGTTTAGTTTACACAGTAGATGCAGTTGACATTAGAATATTACATAGTCTGAACTTTAACAAAGAGGTAGACTACATAGTAGCATAATAGTTGATGAAAAGTAGTTTTGTACATAGAGCAGAGGAAGAGCTCAGGGCTCATTGTTTTATGACTTGGCTTAGGTAGATCCCTTGTCATCTTGCTGATGCTGGTTCTTCAGTCTGAATAAAGACAGTGTTGTATGAGTGGATTGAAGTCTCAACCATATGACACATAAGTGTTTGGAGGTAGACAGTGCACAGGTGGGTAGCAGAGGCAGTATTCACTGTGGCTGCATGCTGAAGGAGTACCTGTGAAACAGTACATTTTAGCCACGCTGTTCTTATCTTGGGTTTGGTTCTTTCTTTTTTCTTTTAATTATTTTTGAGAGGAGGATTAGCCTTTCTAAGCGTGGTGTACTTGATGATCCTGCTGTGGCCGGGTTGTTGGGTCGCTATGATCTGTCCATACAACATCATCATCTCTGTTTCATAACATGTATAATTGTTGTTAGCGGAGACGATTCTAAATCTGATAGTAGTTTTCTGGAAGTGACGAAACCTGAAGGGAATGTGTATAATGGACATACCTATTGCTTCTTTTGCCCGCTCCTGTTGGTATTGCTCGATGAGATCATCCTCAGTAGTTATGTCACAAACATCGAAGCGAACGGGCCAGATCTGTAACATAATTCGAGCTTTAAATGACATCTATACAAATTGTCAAGCATATATGTGATCCATCAAGTAATTTGAGTTTTGACAACGACTAATTTGGTAGCCAGCATCCCAAACACAACAAGCGAAGCCTCTGTCTAAAATTCCTTGGTTATTCAGTTCCCTCCACCCACACAGTAAACCAGGAGTGCTAATTGATATCTCTTACAAACAGATACACCGTCCATAGAAAAAGGCATGCCACAAATATGATTATTTGATTTCTCTTTTATTTCTTGTTTATTTACTTCTGACAGCAGGTACTGTGTTGGAATTTTAAAGTGAGTATTTAGATATAGCAGGAAAATCAGAACCAGATACTTGTTTGCCAAAGAGTTCTAATGTAAGAAGCATGTTTGCTTTTTTAAAGGAGACTAAGCTGAACAAAAATGATTAGTTTGAAAAAAAAAAGATATAATGTTTGCTGTAAGAAGCATGTTTACTTTAACATATAACATCCCACCTCACCCACAACGCCACCCCTAGGCCAAAAAAAAGAGGAAAAATATGTTGTAAGTATGCAGGTTTGATCAAGGTGGCCACTCCAGTAAGAACAAACATAAAATATATCACCATATAAGAAACATGCCGCCCCTCAGGGACTTGTCTTAGTACTGATCAACCCGGCCAAGCCTCAAAATCGCCACATGATCAGATCCATGGCACAATAGCTGGTTGGTCTCAAGTTTCTGCCGAACCAAGCACAATAGTTTGAAAAAGGCAATCAGGTAACTGTATTAATTAAACTACAAATAATAAGATCTGCATGCAGGTTACGGCTATTGTGGAAGCTCAAAAAGAGCAGTGTTCATAGCAACAAGGGTCAATGGACATTTATGTTACTTTCACCATGGGTATTTCTGAACTAAAACATATATTGTCTTGTCACCTCTAATGCTCCTGAGATGAAGACTATCAGTAAGTAAACTATACTATCACTTCTTCACCATCAAGATTTGGCTTGTGAATCCAAAATGATAGCATGTGTCTGACTGTCAAATAAACAGTAGATCAAATAGATGGAATATTGATCAAACTAACCTGAAGACACCTGTACTTCTGAGCTTATTTGTGGGATCAGAGGGCAATAAAACTTAATAATTTCAATGTGCTCATGTACAATTGCCTCCAATTCCGATGTTGGTCCAACAGCCTGATAAAAAAGGATATAGAGAGTTCAATAACGGCATGGGATCACAACCTGAAGCCTTATAAGCATAGAAAAGCATATGTCAAAACTTATTCCAAGGGACCTAGGGAACACTGCCTAATTCCCAGACTGCATACCAAACCAATTAACATTTTGTGTGCATCGACACAATATCCTTGAAGAACAAAGAGCAATACCATATTTATAATAGTAAGTCACATATCCTGTAGAAGGAAATTGCAGAATCTTGGAACATGGCCATGATTCATAATGTTAGAACTCTGATATGAACAATTAATGTGATCATGAGAAGGTAAATACTATTGAAGCTCTTAAACCATCAGAATAGCGTTATGCGCCATTTGGTCCTTAAAACAGGTTCTTTTGAGCAAAATTAAAAATAAGATGTGATCAATTGCTGATTTATCCACAGTATTTTCTTCTTTAGAGGAGGTGCAGTATTGCCATGTATTGAAATGGTTATTAATCTTCCCCTTATATATTGTTCTGTTAGTTGGAAGGTTCCTAGGACTGATATCCGCTGTAGATGCTAAACCAGTTTTCATTTGGTAAGGCTAATGAATCAGGCATCGATCATTATATCAGTTCTAGGAAAGTACTAAACACAATTTGTTAGAAGATACTAAGATATTGGGGACAAACTTATCTTTTATACCTTGTCTTCGGAACAAATCAAGGCATTCTTCTTTACGTTTCTAGACCTGCACAGAACAGGAGCATGTGAGGTTGCTAATCAAGTCACCAACATATAGAATCGCAAACAATGCACAGACCTTCGCCGTGTCTCTCATTCAGTTCTTTACCAATCTATTCGACTTGGAAAAACACCAATGCACATAACTACTGTACTGAAAACTCAGAGGAAACAGGAAAGACAAAAGTGATTGCAATGGAAAAATGAGGAAAAATGTGCCTGACAATGTAATCCTTGGGAATATGGCATGCGCTCAGAATCAACAGCATAGAATTTGATATCACAGGCAACCATCACAGACAGCAGTCAGAAGCAAGTGAGTGTGTGAAACAAAAATCAAATCAGATTAGATAAAGGAAGCAATCATCGCAGGCAATGGCATTAGAAGCTGAGATATCATAATCAAGAATGGAGTCCAGCCATGTCATATCTTACTGAATAGAACAATCACCATGAAACTGATTCGTTTAGAAGCTTATGCAGTAAATCATGTCCATACAATCTGAGAACTGACCATGGTAAAATTCAAAGCCACGTGGATGGCGATTCCTTTGGAGGAGTCATCCATGTTCAAAGCAAGAACTGTCAAACGGACCAAATCTTTTTTGCTACCATGCCATAGATGCCTGCTCAGGAAGGTGTTCAGAATCGAAGTACACAAATCAGAACACGTGCGACAAAATGCAACAGAATAGAAGCAACCAATCAACCATTGCCTCAGATACCATGGAACAGATATATGGAGACCTAAAGCATCAATCATAATTTAGTCTGCGATCATCACAGCGCTTACCCTTTCCCTCAAAAGAAAACATAAAAGAAAGAAGATGTAATCATCACTGCACATGACCAGAATCCGGCCAGGAGCCATCCCAAAACCAACAGCTTCAAGTATGACTGACATGGTCATGTGCTCAGATTTATGCCATACATATATGCCTGCTCTCTAGATCCAACCGAACTGAGCACACTTCGTATTGAACGCAAACAAATAGATTGGTAAGAGGAAAGGGGCAGAACAGTAGATGCAGGGAGAAATTGATGCTGCATCCATGCAAATGGCACACTGAGAGAGGGAGCAGCGCTAGGGAAGCCGCGCCGGTGGCCACTGGTAGGGCGACATCGCGCCACGCCGTGGGTGCCTACGGCCACCGCTGCGCCCAGGCCGGTGGAGGCGACCAGCGCCGCCGTCGCAGCACCCGGGGGTGGGGGGCATCGCTCTGCCCCTGCGGCGCGAGGGGAGGGACGTCGAGGAGGACGGCGCCGCCGCCGGCGAGGAAGAAAAGCCATCTAGGGTTCAGTGGAGCGCCCATGGATCGCCGGCAGGACGCATTGCAGGGGAAGGCGCGACGGCGGCCACCGGCGAGGCCCAGCCGCGCCACTCCGTGGCCGGAGACGGCCACCCGCAGCGAGCACGCGCGGCGCTGCGCTGCGTTGTGAGGGCGCCGCCACTCCGGGCATCCGGCACCATTGGGGCTAGCCGGCACGCCAGCATCTCGGGAGAGAGGGAGAGGGCGGAGCGATGGAGGAGTTGAGGCTGGCCGCCGCCTCTTGCTGCCGTCGCCGTCGTCCACGCGATGGGAGAGGGAGGAGACGGAGTCGAGAGGAGGGAGAGAGAAGACGTGTTTTTTGCGTGGATGGGGAGGGGCGGTAATAATTGAAGGGGCTCAGATCGCACAGAAGCCGAGGTGAGATCGGGCAGAAGCCGAGGCAGATATTTGTTGGCGAGAATCGGAAGCTGCTACAGATTCTAACCAGAAGCCATGTGCTTCAGTGGAGGAGGAGCTAAAAACGGAGACTAAAAACATGAAGCTAGTTGAAGCCGAAGCTGCTTCAATTAATCTTCACCGCACACTGTAAAATCTGATGGCTGTAAATATTATGATGACGTAGCAGCGGCTTCCTTTCTAGGAGCCGGTGCTCTTTATATCTGTTAAATGCGTCACCAGAGCAAAGGCAAATTTCGACTATCATGTCCCAGTGGGACGTCAACATTACTGCTTTTGCAGTCATAGAGAGGACCTTTATGATGTAAGCTACAGAAACGACTACCTTTTTTAATATCATACTTAGTTTGGCTTTTGTATTCTAAATTCTCTCTTTGTATTCAGGTACCTTGGAGATGAGAATGGTCTTCGTTCCCTATTGAAGAAGTATGATGTAGATGACGTGAAGCTTCAAATAATGCCATACAATGTTCATATCCATTCTTTAATTGGTGTACCTCTACACTTTCCTTGCCAAATGTTAACTAGAACTAGAATGTTTCTTCCAGTTGCTTCTGTTGATGCCAAAAACTGGTGTTGCTGCTGCTGCATGAAGTTAAAATGTTGAAGAAAACTCCGTTCCTGAGCAAAGATAATTATAGTCTGCTACTAAGTTTTCAGAATACAACAGAAATATATGATGTTAGTCACTAGCGCTAGAACTAGAAGCATGCTTACTGTTTACACATTGAGGTTCAAAGCTAATATCTTAGTGTTCATTTTTTTCCCCCACAGAAAGAGCTGGTGTTTCATTACAGGATCCTCAACCTGTTGTTGGAATACTACCTGACACTTTTGGGAGGTCTCTGAGGACAATGCAGTTTCTGTTAGGCTATTGGGATTACACACATGAAGTGATGAAGGGTCAAATCAATGGTGCTCAGAGGGATGCTGGTGAAGACAACTAAACACTACTATTGATGATAGTGAAGAAGAGAAATTTGCTCTATTTGTTGGCCATCGAGAGAGGGCTCAACTGTTGCTATGGCCTGTGGGGTAACAGGGGACATACTTCTATGGGGCAAGATCGTCCAGACAAGGCAAGCAAAGTGACGTTTCATCTAATGTTGTTAATCTACAGCTGGCCTCAGGGAGTCGTAGGCTGCTATTGTCTTGCATCGATCTGCCGGGTTAGCAATACATTATACAAAAGGAGGGCATCTTTTTCATATGGCGGTGATGATATGGGATCAGAAGTTCTTCTGATATTTTGCCTATTTTTCCTTCCTCATTGATAACACTTTCTTTTTCTTTTGCATGCCATCTTTTGCTGTGCACACTGATGCCTTCTTAGGCTAACATTGTACCTTTTCGCTGTTTTACAAATTTGGTAAAGCGAATTCCTAGTTCAGTGAACTTAATTTGCGCCTCTTTAATATTGGACTTAAGTTTTTTAGTGCTAACTTTGGGCTTTAGGCTTTTGACATTATTATTTCCCTCTTTTGGTTTTTCTGTATCGTTAGCACGGGCAAACTATAGTTTTCCAGATGGGCCGCCCGGCACGGCACTAGCACGGGCACGCTAAGGCACGGCACGGCTAGGCACGGGCACGATAGGCACGGTGGCCCGCCGTGCCGTGCCTGATAGTGCCGCCGTGCTGAATTGGCAGCCCAGGCACGGCCCTATCAGGCAAAAAACGTGTCGTGCCGTGCCGATTGGCCCGGTGGCACTGCAGTGCCCGTGCCAGCCCAGGCACTAAGGCAGAATCACAGCATCAGATTCAAAATGCAAATACAAACTTCAAAAAATCAAGCTAAGTAACAAACTACCTAAGAAAATAACACAAGAGTTAACAAAATTATATAATTGGGAGCTTAGTGCAATGGCTGCCTCATTAAAAATTTGCCTAGGTAAAACTCACCCTTGTGAGATAAAACCCCAGGCAAGAAAAGAGTACAGCCAAGCTCCATATAGTTCAATGTTCTTACATCACAGTTCAGTCCCACAGTTCAAGTTCTCATTACAGCAAATTCTAGCAAAATGTAATAACTAAAGTAGATAGACTAATGCTTGAAAGCTTCAACCACATCAAGCTTCAAGCTCCTTCAAGGTTCAAGCTCCTGCTGGCCAGCTGCAAAAGAAGAAGAGTTAGAATTATGCTTAGTAACTAGTTAGCAAAAGATGAGGAAGAGCATGTTAGGGATTTACCTTGGCGGCAGGAGCACTAGTCAAGCCAGAGATCTTCAAATTCTTCTTCAAGCTCCTTGTCCTCAACACTATGTTGCAGCCTTGCCTCCGCTAACTCCCAGTCCTTGATGCAGTCTGCCTTCAGCCTCCTCCGCCGCTCCTCGATGATCCTGCCAGTCATACTAAAGGTAGACTCTGAAGATATAGTTGACACAGGAGTAGTTAAAACATCTTTAGCCATGATGGACAGCACTGGATATGTTAGTTTGTGCTCATGCCACCATCTCAATATGTCAAATGAATCATCTAACTGGCTAACAGTGTCACAGTCCAAGTATGAGACAAGTTCAGAAGCAACAGAAGTTGTAGAAGTAGCAGCATGCAGCAAAGCAGTAGCAGATGTATCTCTAGACAAGTTAAGAGTAGAATGAAGCATTGAAGTACTAGTATTACCCCCACCAGAAGAGTCAGAATCATCATATATTTCATCCCAGGCAGACCTTTTCTTACCAGACAGGTTTTGAGGGACAGTCCTATTCAACCTAACAGCACCATACTTCTCCTCATACTTATTGTAAACATCAGTAAGCCTTGCTCTAGTCCCAACCTGGTAAGCACTATATTCTGTATTGGTAAGATTCCCCAGCTTCCTCAACACCTTAGAAAAACCTTTCATTTTAGCCCTAGGGTCCAGGATGAATGCAAAAGAGTACAGCAAAGGTATATCTCTCCAGTATTTATTATACTTTTCTTGCATAGGTTGAACCACATCTCTCAAGTGAGCATCATTAGCATAATCATTCAAGTGTATAGCTAACTTAATCAGGTAATGAAGCATAAGTGGAGAAGTAGGGTAGTAAACACCAGACAAGGCAACAGTAGCTTCATAGAATAGATCAGCAACAGCCCAATGTTGTTCAGTAAGAAGCAACTCACCTTGCTCACCTAGGATAGTTGGCATGTATGAAAATAGTGAAAGGAACCTTGTGAGGAAACAAGTTCTTAAGCATGAGATATGTAGAGTTCCACCTTACATCCATGTCCAACTGAAACTTTCTAGGTCTAACAGTTGAAGCAATGCAGAAGTTCTTATATGCTGCAATTCTCTTGTTAGATGAGTTCAGAAATGATATAGCAATTCTAAAAACTTCAAGCAATGGTTTAAGATACTCAAGTGCCTCCTTAACAATCAGGTTGATAATATGGCATGCACAACGCTGATGCAAGAACATAGTGCTAACAGCAGACTCAGGTTGTCTTGGATCCTCTACAGGGACCTCAAGACCAAGATATTTAGACAAAACTGGTCTAAGCAAATGCATGGCAAAGATTAGAAGAAGCATTGTCCAAAGTAACAGCAAACACCTTTTCAAGAACACCATATTCCCCAAGGACAGAAAACACTCTATCAGCAATGTTTTGTCCATTGTGGGAACAGTCAATGAGCACAAGACCAAGCACCCTTTTCTCTAGTTGCCAATCAGGGTTTATGTAATGAGCAACAACACTAAGATAATCCTCTTTAGCTTTGCCAGACCATATATCAGAAGTAAGACACACACAATTCACAGCATTAGAAGACAGAACCTCAATAAGCTTGTTCTTTCTATCAGAAAACATTTTTGCCAAGTCTCTGGTTGTGGTTTGTGTAGAGACAGCACTAAACTTAGGATTATGAGCATTTTTAATATACTCCTCAAATGCAGCAGACTCTCCAATACTAATAGCAACATCAACTCTAGAAAGCAAACGGCACAGTTCATTACGAGCACGCATAGGACAGTACTCCCAACTACGCATAGAACCATCAGGATTAAAAGCTATCTGAGTCTGACTATACCCCCTAAGTTTCTCCCTTCTCCTAGCACATTTATCTCTATGACGACGGAGGTGGCCAGTGCCACCGGTAGATCTACCAGAATACTGCTTCTTGCAGTGGATGCAGACAACTTCATACCTGATCTGCTTACCTTTGGGGCCGGTTTTGAAGAGCTTCTTGAAGTCTTCCCAGACATCAGAGGTACAGGGGCGGCTTACCTGGACGGCGCCGTCGTTCTCGCCGTCTTCTTCTGCATCTGCATTAGAGGAGAACAGAGTGTTAGAGACAGAAGAAGAAGAAGAAGAAGTGGAAAACAGAGACAGAGAAGAAGAAGAAGTGGAAAACAGAGCAGAACAGAGGAGCTTACCTGCATCTCCTTCGCCTTCCAGATCGATTGGGTCCTCTGCGGCCGCTCCTCCACCGGATGCAGCTCGAGCACCGTCTGCAACTTGACGGCCGAATAGCTCATCGACCTCGTCGTCGCCCATGTCGTCGTCCTCGGAATCGCCAGGGAGGTCGCGCACCCTCTCCATATCCTCGGCCATGGCAGTCACGCTGGCCTCTGTCTCCATCTCAGAGACAGAGACAGAGGGAGCGGACGGCTTCCTCCTCACGGGCCCTAGCCCTAGCCTCAATCGGCTGCCATAGTGTTGACGGTAGATAACTCCTATTTTTAACCGTCAACTAGACATGAAAAAGGACCTAAATATAATTACCATCTAGATATAGGGCTTACACTAATGGAATTCCACGAGTTTTGGTGAATGTCTGTTTCTGCAGGGTGTCAGCTGAAAATACCCAAGGAAGGCCCACATGTCAGGTTTACATAGAGATAATCGGGAACCGACCAAAATTCTGTAATCTGGAAGGTTCGAGAAGGCACTGGACCAAACGGGAGGCCGAACCGCCTCGGTGGAGGGGCGGCCGCCTCCACCCTAGGGGCGGCCGCCCCGTGACCTCAGCCAATCAGCGTTAGCCTCGCGGATCCCTGTTCCACCGCCTTTGAGGATGAATAATAATCGTCCATTTAGGTTGGTTTGATCCAAGGGCTGTAGTGCATCCTAGAGGGCTATATAAACAGGGCCCCTGGCCCCTGGAGGAGGCATCCCTTGAAACCCTAATTCATTATTTCCAGAGAGGATCAGGTGAGGGGGTCCCTTGAATGGATCTCCTCCCTAGAGCCTAGCATTCAAGATAGATAGAGAGAGTATAGGGTGGAGGTAGAGTTGGAGGAAGCCCGGCATGTTGGTGTCTCCTCTCCGGTTGTACCTGCGGGATCAAGTCTCCTAACCCGAGGCTTGGTTCTAGGATCATTCTGCAATTCAACTTCTGATACTAGTAAGTTCTTGTTATTATTGCTCTTTGGTTTACGAGTTTACTTTATTCGCTTCCGGTTGGGAATAGAGTAATCGTTCGTAGCGTAAGCGTGGTGCTTGGGCTAGGTTCACTCGTAGATGCTCCCTATCTGTCCGGAACCGTGGTAGTAGCGGGGGAGATGACAGTCCCTTTGTTACCTTTGTAGCCCACTTCCCGTCAGTAAGTAAGGTAGGTCCAAAAGTGCTAGGTTAAGCATCCTCTGTGGTGTCTTTTCTTAGGTGCTCCCATAGAGTAGTAGTTGCAAAGCTTGCCATAGGTTGGAAGGAGACTGTGGTAGTAATCCTCTCTATATCGCTCATTACCTTGTTTGTAGCTCAGGGGTTAAGTATAGACTTGGGTTAGTCAGATGCACGTTTTCTCCTAGCGGATAAATAAATAACGATACTCTGGAATATCTCCCGGGTGAAGTGCTCACCGATATCCGTGCGCTTGCGGATTATTTCTCTTTGATTCTTTCGTGTGCGTATCCAGTATCAACAAGCATTTCTGGCGCCGTTGCCGGGGAGAAAAACGGTCTGCTGAGATAACTCTAAGTCCTGCTTAACCTTGTATTATACTTTTATCTTTTTCTTGTTTTCTTTTGCCTTTTCTTTTATATCCTTATGGATAACCTAAATTCCACGCCTATCCACCAATATCTTGCACCCATGAGCACATGCTTAGAGCCTCTAGAATCCATGATTTTCACATCTAGCTATAAGCTACGTCGATGTGTGGTTGCAATAGGTCAAAGCCAACCCTTTTTTACAGCTAGAGTCCTATCTTCTAATCAAGAAGGTAATGTACCCAAGGTCCTATCTTCCAACCATGGAGAAGGTAATGAACCCAAAGTCCTATCTTCTGATCAAGTAGGTAATGAACTTTTTGCTACACTTAGAGAATCTTTTAATCTTCCTATAAATTTAGGTTTAGACCTAGCCTTACAAGACCCTGTTCTTCTTCAACATTTTTATATGGGTCTTGATAACATAGCCTTTGGAGGAGGTTTCCTTTCTTTATCCATTAGTGAAGTGAGGTTTGTTCTTATTATTAGTGGACACACTCCTTGCACTAGCCTTCATGATAACATCCTAGAGGTAGAGAAGGAATCATCTCCCAAACTAGAAGAGGAAGTTCCCATAGCCACTTTGCAAACATTCCAATCCCATGATTTGGCTATCCATCCCAAACCAAAAGTACTCCAAAATTCTTTAAGGAAAGAAGTAATTCTATCCTTAGAAATTCTTTTTGATGGCGATTTTGGGAGAAGCATAAACTTCCTGCTTCATAAGAGATCTTTTAGTACATGCATTATAAATTTTCTTAAGAGATCTCTTAGAAAGCGTCTCAAATCCAATTCCTTTGAAGGACGCTTAGAAAGACTCAAGGATGGCATATCAAGTGATGCCATGGAAGGAGAGCGTAGCCATCTAGAAACCACCTTTGTCTTCTCTCCTTTTGTGCCCACATCAAATATAGAATACGAACCCATCTTTAAACCCATCCTTGACCCCTATGACTCATTCTATGCTCTTTCTCCCAAACCTCCCGACGATCCTAGAAATCCGTGTACATATCCCATGCATAGGAATCATCGAGAACATATAGAGGATCTTGAAGAGCAACATCCATGGCTAGAGAGCATTAAAAACCTATGTGCTATTGCCATTGAATGGATGGATAAGGCCTTAGATGAGATCATTTCGAGAGACGATCCAAGGGGAATTTTGGACATTTATGTCGAGTCACCCTTGGAAGTGGAAGATGATGGAGGCTTCAATGAGCAAAGTAGTTACTTCTTAAACACCCCATCAAGACCTTGCTCATATGAAAAATCTCCTGATTCACTTAGTCTCTCCAACATTACCGCACATGAGATCTTCAACCCCCTCATGCTCCCTATTCCTACAGATTTTGAGAGGGTGGTTGTAGACACATATACTTATCATAAATATTGCAGATCTCGTTGTGTCGAATCTTGAGATAGTACACAAAGATTGGTGTTGGAGGGGAAACCACTTCACCAATTCACATCTTGAAGGTTTCCCAAGGACAAGCTTAGTGTCCTAAAACAAGCACTATTCGATCATGACATAAGTGTTCACCTTTCCACTGCGCTGCCCTGTTAAATGAGCATAGAGTTATAATTGTGAAAATATTCCTTCGGGTATTCGTGTCACTAACCTTTCCAGGTTCGAAGCAAAAAGATCGAAGGAATAACACATGCAAGGTATGCCCAACCAATCATTATGCAACATTGATTTACATTCATCCAATCTTGATTTCTGCTGAATTCAAGCTTGGGGGACATAACTCCATAAATAGATTCCTTGCCATGTTGCCACACTATCGTGGTTGTCCTACCTTTAAGGCATGCTTAATTTGCTAAACAACAATCATGCTCTTTCATCACTGTTTGAGTAAATCTCTATACTGCTTTCATACCACCTTTGTTTGCTATAGTATATGTAGGTTTTGAGGTATTTTCATACACCTTTTAAATTAGGCATGGTGCTTAGTTTAAACTGTTTTCCTGAATTGAGTTAGATAAGGTATCTAGTTTAATTCTTGAACCAAAAGGTGTCTTGATCCTACTTCAAAAGGCTTTTAAATTAAGCGTGGTGCTTAGGTTAAAATGCCTTCCTAAATCAAATTAGACGTGGTGTCTAGGTTGATCTTTGAGCCGATAGTATGCTATAGTAGATGTTGGAATATTTTGTTGGACTAACCCCTGCAGAAAAAAACTTCCAAATCCAAATTGGGAAAGTCCAGAGATGAACTCACATTGGAGATGAAGCAAGGCATATGATGAACTCCAACAATTTCGCACAGAGGACATAGATCATTCATCGTCCAAGAAAGAATTGGAAGAAATTTATGGCGTTCCTATTCATGATGAACCTGCCAAATCACCACTTTAGTGATGAAACAAAGAAGGATACAAGAGTGCCACAAGAAGGATTTACATCAATAGCACTCACCCAAAAGAAGTGGATGAACAAGGCGGCAAGCTATGAGCAACCTTGAAGACATCATTGAGCCCAAAACTTGAGCTAGGACACCAATGAGGAGCATGGCGCAACTCACCTTAATTTGACCAATCAAAGACTTGCTCTCGTTGTTCTTGAAGACACCATCTTGCACATCGCCAGCAAGGACAAGCATGTCATGATAGCATGCATCCTTGTGTCAACCAATCACCATAAAGGGTTGACTACCGACCAAGCCTTGGAAGACCATGAACAACTACATTTGCAAGATGATGTCCCTAGGTCATTTGGAGATGAAGCCTGCATACAAATATTAATGAAGTCCCTTCCTTGATCATCAAGGCAGATGGCGTATCATTAACCGCAACTCTTCGCCATGCTGCTAGAAGACAAAGATCATCAAGGAAGAACTCAAGTCTACATCTCCAATAAACATCAATTCGTCAACCAAGGCTCAACAAGATTCAAGAATGATTGATGAAGGAACATCATGAAACTGTCTGCATCCTCATATCTTGGATTGGATAGTCCAAAGGAGAGATCTTTGCTCACAGGACTTAGAATCAAGAGCCCTCTCCGACAGACTTAAAAACAGAGGACATACAATGTCTAAGAACATGGAGTTATTACAACACACTTCGAGGGATGATTTAACACACACACTTGGCTTCCAGTGACGAGCAACAACAAGCTTGGGGGAGGAAGACCGCCGACTCCTCTAATGATGATCCAACAATGCTCTTCCTCTTCTCAAGCCCCCTTCGCTCTGGCACGCTGGTTTGCAATCCCTCCATTCGCAATTACTTCCTCTCTATAAGTTTGAGTGTTTTCTATAGATGTCATACACACAAATCAAACTTAAGACAAAGTAAAATCAATTCTTAAGAGAAGAAGTAATGGTGAGTAAATGTTTCAACCCAACTTTTCTGTAGCATAGAGTATGACCTTTAGCTCTATGACAACTCTATCCTTGTTATTATATTCCTTCGGGTATGTGTTGTCCACTAATCCTCTGCAGAGAAGAAACAATAAGTGGAGCACAAGGTCAAGGGAGAGGCCCACTAGAAGCATCAACTCTTCATCACAGGGTGCTCCAATGATAAAGTTCTAAACCTGCAACATACTCACTGAAAACAAGATGCTGCCAGCTTCACAATTAAAGCTTGACTTCAGACCACTGGACAAGGAAAGAACATAGGTGACACCTTCCTCAAGAGTTACCAACTCACAAGGTGTAGTTCTCAAGGTCTCTACCTTTGAGATCAAATGATGCACCGAAAGAGTGAACATGACAAGAAGTCCTATTCGAAGACTTAAAACACTGAACGCTCGCCAAGGAGGTAACTTGGTAGTTATCCATATTTCCCATTTCAAAGCATTGCATAAGTATTTCCTTTAGCATATTTACTTTTTACATAATCAATCCTTGTTGCATATTTACTTTACCGCATCTACATTAGAAAAAAATAATTTTGTCTTGTATTGCATTTAGAAAATGCTAAGCCCCATGTGAATAATTTTGTGGTGCGACAGCCCACAAAAATATCCACCGTGGTGGCATAAAAATAAGGTTTCATCTTAGTTGTATTTTTCTCGTTTGCATATTATAAAATATATAAATTGCAAAAATATTGAGATCCCGCTAAAAAGATTTTTGTGTTAAGAAGGTTCTAGACATTCAAGGCTTAGAGGGTTATCACTAACACTTAATCAGTTCCACGAGCTTTGCTGTCTATTTGAGCTTCACAGAATTTAAAGGATCAAGAAGAACTAAACAGGCAAAAGGACGTCCTGTCCCCTGTTGGAGTGATGTCTTCAACAGTAGTAGTGCTGTCTCTACCGCCATCATCCCTAACACTCCAGGAGGAGCAGTACGCCTTCACTACCAGTCAGCAACACCAACAGACTACGTGAACATCCAGCTTGGGGGAGAGCACCCCCTTGTATCCAGCTAAGTATCACTAACTTATCTATCTATCTATCTATTTGTTAAGTTTGCTAAATAAAATATAGGAGAGTATGTGAAAAGTCTGTCTGCTAAAATGAACCCTATAGAATAAGCTCTTATATGGAAATGATGAATAGTTGCTCTGTCGTAATTCCTCTCAAGTACCTAGTTTTCAACCGTGCACTCTCTCGAGTTTTGGATACAACTATTTAGATTTGAGATTTACTCTGAACCTGAAACTTGTGGGTAGCAAATGCTTGATCTAAGTCTAGGTAGTTGACGGATATGATATGGGAAAGTTTTGAGCTGCTGTCCATCTTGTTCCTAGAGATACTAGAGTTCTGGAGAATTTATTTGAAAATATTAAATTCCTGCATTATGAGTTCCTTTATGATGAGAGTTCAAAATTCCTACCACAGCCATATATTCATGCTTGCTAGATTAGAAAAACCCATCTATTTATATAGATCATATTGTAGGCTTGAGTGTAGTCTTTATAGGCATTGAGTGTGGTTATGCTTGTGGACCCATAAGGAACCAATCATGCGGTTAAAGTCAATACTATGTGCTCTCCATCCATTGATCTATGCTACTTCGTCCTCGAAGCATGCACCCATTTTATAAATACTACATTCATTCTCGTGCTACTTCGTCCCTAGAAGTACCACCTACATATAGATCCACATCCACCACATATTGTGCTATCTCTACCCTAGAGATACGCACCTATGCTGCTCCTACCTTGGGAGTACGCATTCCCCCACATATTGTGCTGTCTCTACCCTGGAGATACGCGCTTATGCTGCTCCTACCCTGGGAGTACGCATCCATCCATCCATCCACAAAATAGATACGCCATTCATTTCACTTCATCCAGAAAAGGTTCTACTCCTATCCTGGGAGTGAACATCTAGAAATAATCATCGCCGTTCCATTTGCCTACATAAAAGCTCCAGTCATTATCATTTCAAGTTATACACTCCCCGTTGCTAAAGTTTCGTTTTCAGAGGATTGGTTGCTCTAAAAAAAAGAAAAAAAGAAAGAAAGAAAGAAAGAAAGAAAGAAAGAGTAGAGTAGCCAAGTCCTTCCTTTCAAGAAGTTCAAGGTTTCCGAATAAAGGGAGTCATGTTATCCCCAAAGGAGCAAGTGTAGAAGTAGATGTTCGCCAAGTGATCACCCCTCATAATCATTTCCTTATCATCATCATCTTATCATTCATCTCATTTCCTCCTTCACATGCACATATGACTTTATTATTATTTTAGTTCCTATTGGATCCATGGTTTAACTGTGCAATATATGCAAGTGAGTTTGAGTGTCTTCCCATAAGCTCCACATAAGCCTATTAGAAAGTAGGGTGAGAGAGAGAAGGCACTTTCCACTATGCCTTAGTTCCACAAATACCACATATTCTGAGAAAAGAGAGAAGACATATGCTACACACATGCCTTGAAGAGGATCCAGAAATACCACAAATGAGAGACTTGAAAGGGTCATACATGGAATCTCTGAGTTTTATTTGAAAATCTTGCAAAAACTCCGGAATAATAGTTGATCAAAGAGCGAGAGACATAGCGCTTGACTTGACCGTTCTGTCTTTCAACTGCTCAAGACCCAAGTGACGGCTACAAGCCCCATGGTGAAAGGTAATATGAGTAAGTTTTGAGTCAGAATAGTTCACTCTAATCCGGAGGAGAGTTCTTGTTTGAACGCATGTGTAATTTTGATGCGTGAAAGCATTGTAGCAACTCCTGATCCACACTGAGTTTATCTTTGCTCAGAGACAAGCAAAGGGTAAGCTTGGGGGAGTTGTTGACGGTAGATAACTCCTATTTTTAACCGTCAACTAGACATGAAAAAGGACCTAAATATAATTACCATCTAGATATAGGGCTTACACTAATGGAATTCCACGAGTTTTGGTGAATGTCTCGTTTCTTCGGGGTGTCGGCGAAAATACCCAAGGAAGGCCCACATGTCGGGTTTACATAGAGATAATCGGGAACCGACCAAAATTCTCGTAACTGGAAGGTTCGAGAAGGCACTGGACCAAACGGGAGGCCGAACAGCCTCGGTGGAGGGGCGGCCGCCCCGTGACCTCAGCCAATCAGCGTCAGCCTCGCGGATCCCTGTTCCACCGCCTTTGAGGATGAATAATAATCGTCCATTTAGGTCGGTTTGATCCAAGGGCTGTAGTGCATCCTAGAGGGCTATATAAACAGGGGCCCCCGGCCCCGGAGGAGGCATCCCTTGAAACCCTAATTCATTATTTCCGAGAGGATCGGGTGAGGGGGTCCCTTGAATGGATCTCCTCCCTAGAGCCTAGCATTCAAGATAGATAGAGAGAGTATAGGGTGGAGGTAGAGTTGGAGGAAGCCCGGCATGTCGGTGTCTCCTCTCCGGTTGTACCTGCGGGATCAAGTCTCCTAACCCGAGGCTTGGTTCTAGGATCATTCGCAATTCAACTTCGATACTAGTAAGTTCTTGTTATTATTGCTCTTTGGTTTACGAGTTTACTTTATTCGCTTCCGGTTGGGAATAGAGTAATCGTTCGTAGCGTAAGCGTGGTGCTTGGGCTAGGTTCACTCGTAGATGCTCCCTATCTGGCCAAAACCGTGGTAGTAGCGGGGGAGATGACAGTCCCTTTGTTACCTTTGTAGCCCACTTCCCGTCAGTAGGTAAGGTAGGTCCAAAAGTGCTAGGTTAAGCATCCTCTGTGGTGTCTTTTCTTAGGTGCTCCCATAGAGTAGTAGTTGCAAAGCTTGCCATAGGTTGGAAGGAGACTGTGGTAGTAATCCTCTCTATATCGCTCATTACCTTGTTTGTAGCTCAGGGGTTAAGTATAGACTTGGGTTAGTCAGATGCACGTTTTCTCCTAGCGGATAAATAAATAACGATACTCTGGAATATCTCCCGGGTGAAGTGCTCACTGATATCCGTGCGCTTGTGGATTATTTCTCTTTGATTCTTTCGTGTGCGTATCCAGTATCAACACATAGCAGAGCAAACAAGAAGAAGATTAAAGGAAGAAGACATCTAACAGATCAGAAATGAAGAAGGAGGAGACGAGGAGTAGCAGATCTGGCAAAGTTCATTACCTGGCACTGGCAGTCGGCGGCGACGGAGAAGCTTGAGCTTGAGCTGATCCGAGCAGCAGCGGATCAGCAGACCTGAAGAAGAAGAAGAGTGTTAGACAGAGTCACAGAGATAGAGAAGAAGAAGTGAAGAACAGAGGAGCTTACCTGCTTCGTCGGAGCTCCATCGCTGCCGCTGTCGCTGCCACTGCCGCTGCCGGAGGCCGAGACGAAGGGTTGGGGACGGCGTCGATCCGCTGTCGCCCTCCCCCTCGCCCCTGCTGGACTCCCTTCGGCTTCGCCACGGCTGACGCGCGACGGAGACGACGGCGACGTCGGCGAGGGTGAGGCGACTCGAGTCGCCCTCAGTGGCGGCCGGTGGATGGGGACGGGATTTGGGAATGAGAAGATTAGGGTTGGGGACGGCGGAGAGAGGCCGGCCGGCTTATATAGCAGCCTTTCCCAACCCTAATTCTTGGACGGCTGAGATGCAACTCTCCTCTAATCCAACGGCTCTAATGAAAAGCTCGTGCCGCTAGCGGGCCAGGCCCAAAATCGTGCCGGGACGTGTGCTGGCCCATGGGCTGAATTGGCAGCCCAGGCACGGGCACGGTGACGGGCCGTGCCAGGCACGGGCACGGGCTGTGCGTGCCTGGGCCGTGCCTGGGCCGTGCTTCTCAGTGCCGTGCCTGGGCCGGCCCACCGTGCTCGGCCCAGCTGGAAAACTTTAGGGCAAACTATTAATAATGAAATAAGAGCTTTCGGCGGCAGTTTATCATCTTGCAAAATACCGCAGGTACGCTCCATTTCACTGATGGCATCAGCCACGGCGCTGCCTTGCCATTCAAGCAGTCTCAGACTGTTAGTATGTTTTTTTATAGTAGCAGTATCTTCTTCTTCTCTCTCTCTTGTGTGTGAAGCATACTAGTGGAATGGCACGCACTTGCGCGCCCAGCACAAACAGTTATATGAAGGATAAATACAATGTATGACATATCGAACACATAGCAGAGGGTTGTGGCACAATATTTTCTGATTGTCAATGTCGACAAAACATATGGATCAGCAAGTATATACAACCTTATGTACCTTACAGAGTATCAGTAACAAAGCCGGAAGGATGTACACATATATCATATATATTGTTGATTCACAAAGGCAGGATATATTGATGGATATAGAATGTTTATATCACATAATATGGTACAATACCATATGGTAAGTGAGTTTCTTTAGGTCTATACTTTGTACAGGTACATATATTACATGTGCTGGTCATCTATAAAAGCTACAATCTCGCATAGCAGGGCTCTTAATTGTACAGAACTATGGATTCAATGGAATACTTGTATAAATTCATAAAAAAATGGAACACTTATAGTGCATAAATCAGGAAGGTAAGATGCTCTTCAGGCATATTTTACATATGAAAATGATAATTCAAGTAGGGTTGTCTCTAAACATCCTTTGACTCCTGTAGATGGTAAGCTGTTGTGTTGCATATTAACCTCTCAGAAATAGGCAAACCTGAAGACCCACTAAATCTGAGTTGATCTTGTCCACCTCCCTGGATTGAACTGAACGAAAAGGACATATCATTTTTTTAGTGTAAAAAAGATAGATCGTAATAGCATAGTTTACCAATTGTATTAGCATAGTGATTCCTAGCTTCTATAGGCAGGCCAAAAAAACTCAAACTCATCCACTAAATAAATAACCAGGAAGGCGAGGTTTACAAATTTCTGTACCATACCAGATTGAGTGCACGAAAAATAATTTCAGAATTGCTGACAGTGGTAGACAAACAGTAAAGATTGCCTACCTCAACACATTCATTCGTGATCTTAATAATAGAGTAAGATAGGAAGAACTATAGCTAATGAACATAGATGTTTGATTTATTAATAGAGTAAGAATTCAGGGTTTCCTGTGCACTCTACATGAAGCCTGGTACTGCTAAGTTTGTAACACAAAGCCTTTAAAAGTCAACATGTGAACAATTATCTAACAGTACGATAGGAAGAACTGATAATCAATGAGACCCACTTAAGCAGTATCAGAGGGGCGATGAGGCAATAACTTCGAGCCTAGATAAAAATGTATTTTTTTCCTCTGAAAACCTAGCAGGAAACAACAAAACTCAGTGCGCAAGCAATTTTTGAGGGTCACCGAATCATAATGCAGAACTAAATTAGCTGTTGCTTTCCATAGTCATAGTTATTTTTCAGTCGAGGGAAAAAATAATAACCAATTAGCTATCATCATCTTGAAATTAGAATAGGTTGTACCTAGAAAAGAAGGCTACTCAGCAGATCTGTGCACATAGTTCCTGGATCATGCTGCCATTTTAGGGGGTCATGACATAATTGAAGACATTTTTATTTGTCACCTTTTTCGTTGATCCTTGGTGGCGTCGAAAACTCCACGAGGTCCGAATCTGTGTAAAATAGCTACAAAGAAAACACAATTGATTCAGTTAAACATATCCAGGTGTGCATGAGCACGACCTTGTGTGAAAGAATTCAGTACTATTAGCCTTGAGGAAAGGGTAACTATCTCTACAGACCCTGGTATAGGTGCCTACTGATGAAGTAGGCTTATTACTTGTTACTTGCCTATATTAGTTTGTTAAGAGGACCAATAGATAGATCCAACACCAGAACATACTCATGGACACCATAGCTGAAGTGTTATAATTTCCTGTAAAGAGATTGCTATCACTAATATATGCAGCAAAAACTTCAGAGAGCTAATTTGTTGAGCTGATCGAGAAGTAAAAACATTATGAAGTTTTGAACCTATGAAATTGCTGCACGTTCATTCTTTTTCTTTGACCTTTTTCTTTGTTATGCAATCAAAAATTTAATATCTAAACACCAGTTAGGGGCGCAGTAGTGTTTATGGTATCTTATTAACATGTACAACAGTAAAAAAAAGAAATCATAAGGTCTGAAAGAAATTCAGGAGCAGCTTGAATTAGAAGGAAAGATCTGTCTTTTTTGGATACAACCCAGACTTACGAACAAAGGATCTGTAAATTGGCATTGGTGAAGAATATATGACAGTTAGGAAACACGAAGGTATATATGGCTTCACATTTGACCATTATAGTCATTAACATAGAGTTCAATTCAGAGTCCAGCTATAACAAAGCATAGAAGAACAATTAGCATCATAGCCTGAGATTACTGGGAGCAGTATACTTTAGCATGAATAAAGAATGACTTATTTATGTCAATCTGAAGTATAAGCTGCGCTGTGTGACTTCGTACACCAAATTGATAGTAGCAACTGAAGATCTACAACTAAAAAGATAATTCTAAAATTGTTGGATTATTAAGTACATGTAGCATGAACATCAACCGCCTAAAAAGACAATGAAGGTGTGTGGCAACCCACATGTTGTTTAGCACAAGAGAAATAGGAGGAAGGTATGTATATTGATTGACACAGATAGTTACCAGAGCTGCAGCTCAAAGTGGCTCATAACTAAGTTATTCAAACTAAAAGAGCATCTCCCATCAATCTGCAGCAAAACAGAGAACAGGGAGCACACAATCAAAAACTGTCCCCATAAGAAATAGCATTGTAAATCCATATAATAAAGTGTAAGACAACCATATATCCAAACATTATGAAGTTCTGAACCTATGAAATTGCTGCACGTTCATTCTTTTTCTTTGACCTTTTCTTTGTTATGCAATCAAAAATGTAATATGTAAACACTGGTTAGGGGTGCAGTAATATTTATGGTATCTTATTAACATGTACAACAGTAAAAAAAAGGAAATCATAAGGGCTGAAAGAAATTCAGGAGAAGCTTACATTGGTAATAACAAAATTGTAAAGAATACAAGCAATCAGTGGATTAGATAACAATCTATTAGCATTTGATCTGTTAACTATATGTCCAGAAAATAAAGAGAAGTGATTTAAGGTGAACCTAATAAGATGGGAAACTAAGTATTTACCTCAGCCCAGCAATGGCCATATGTATCTATACAAATCAAATGCGGTTCAGCAGCAAGACAGTAAGCACCGGCCACATCTCACATGGTCATTCGATGAACACAAGGCACTATAATTCCTCTCTGCTAGCCGCTTTCCAAGGAGAGCACCCCATGGCTGGTAACTAAATATAAGACACATAAGTAACAAGGAAGCGACCATATGTCAACTATGCAATGTATTGTGGTCTGTGAGGAAATTGTCACTTACCCAATGTGTCAGGCTGCGCCATTTATAAACGCCAAATCTGGACTGGAATCATTGTTATCTCTGGATCTGTACAAATCCAGGCTGCATATTACCTAAGTTACAAACGATCCAGCATGTTGTATATATCACATGACTTTCTTCAATCTTTGCTTACCTATTTCTTAGCTGGTCTGCATTGACTACGCTTTGGAAAACCAGACCTGAAAAGAACAAAGATGTGGTATAAATATTAGTTAGTGGAATATGTTGTTCCAGGCTTTTTCAGTACTATCTATGAACGACACAAGGAAAAATGTTCATCAGGAGAAGTTTAGAAAGCAATCCTTTATAAGTTATCTCACTGAAATAAATACACAAAACATGATATATTCCTCTTGAATATAAATTTGTTTGATATATTTCTCTGAAATCTTAAGGTGGTTGTACGAACTCAATGCATATAACTTAGCTACAAAATTTTACTGGATGGGACATTCCAAACTTGTGACAGAGTATGTTTCTGGAAGAGCTATCGAAATGCTAAAATTGAGTGACACTTATCCACAAAAATCCCTAAAAACTAATCCTTGTGGGGAAAAATTAAACGTCAGAGACAATGTGATTATACCTCTCGTGAATCAAGGACAAAAATCCAAGAAAAATATCCCCCTTTACAAATCCAGCTACAGCAAACCCTAATGGAAGAGAAACCCTGGAACATGGAAGAGGAAAAAAATGTCACCTGCTTCTTGCTGCGGCACGGATCGGTGGAAAATGGAGACAGAGGGAGACGGAGAGAGAGGGGAGGGGGCCAGCCCCGCTGGCGCCGTGGCGCAGCTCCGCCGCCGCCCGAGCCACGCCCGTGCTCGCCGCGCCACCCGCCCGCCCGCTCCGCCCCGCCGCCCTGCACCTCCGCCGCTCCATGGCAGATTGCGACGGAGGGAGAGGGGGAGAGGAGGCCGCCGGCGCTGCGCGCCGCGCCGCCCCCCCCGCCCCCCCGCGCCGCCCCGCGCCGGCGGCGCCCGCACGACGCGCGCCGGCCCGCCCCCTCGCCGCCGCGCCGAGGCCGAGAGGAAGAGGAGGCGCGGGCGGAGCGACGGAGGCGAGAGCGAGGTCGGGCGTGGGAGAGAAGGAGAGACCGTGGTTTTTTCTCTTTTTTTTTCTTTTTTTTTTGCGTGAGGCTCAACTTATACGGAGGGAGGCGGCGGGGGGTTATGTGCAAAAGTTGCAGGCGGGCGGGTAACTGTAAAAACGACGTTTACTAGAATTTTGTCTTCTTCGGGCGAAAGATTTTACTTTTACGGGGGTAAAAGTGGGGAAAAAACAACCTCTGTTACTGTAGGCTAGGGACCTGGCCGGAACACTACGCGATTTCAGAGAAAATGAAGGGTTTTTTCGCAAAATAAATTAGAGCGACGTGGATAGGCTAGCTGAATTTGGAGTGACGTGGCCAGCCTCCCCCTTCAGCAAACATCATAGTATGGATGGGTTTAAGTAGCAGTACAATGACTGTCAAGCATTTGGTGATGCCACTTGCCATATCTCTACTACATATAATCTCTATCTCTACTACATATAATGCAACAAAAAAACATTCCTAAAGCCACACAACAAACTACTCCCCACAGTCATTATCTCTCATAATATCTCCTAAGTACATCCAAACAAATGTACCCAAAACCCAACCAAACTTTTAAATGCTTACTCACCCAAATCAAATGGACCAGATTGCTCGGATCAAGCCTCCTCACTCATCACTCATTCCCCTCCCGCCGTCGCGCGCAGCCGCTCACACCCCACGCGCGCACGGCGCGGCCCGCGAGCTCCCGCATTCATTATCCCTTTCCCTCGCCGCCCGCTCCCGCATTCACTCTCCCTTCCCCTCGACACGACTCCCACGCTCCCGCCAGCCAGCCGCGTCGCCAAGGAGGAGCGTCGGCCAGGGACGCGTGCTGCGACTCGTCGGCTGCCGCAAGGCCGGCCTGCTGCTGCTGCTCGCCGTCGCGGCCGCCGCCGTCGTCAACGCTGGGACGCGGGTCGCCAGTGCTTCGCACCGGCAGGGACGCGCGCTGGAGTGCCGCACACGTGCTGAGGCCGGCGTCCCCGACGTGCTGCTGCTCGCAGCCCTCCAGGCGAGCTTGCCGCCGGCCAAGGACGCCAGGCGAGGGCGAGCGCGCCAGCCAGCCAAGGACGCCAGGTCGCTCGCACCAGTGCCCGCCTGGTGACCCCTCATATCCCACTTGCGAGCTCGGCGAGATCTAAAGCAGCGGCGCGAGGGTAGGATTAGCGGCAGCGGAGATGGGAAATGGGGCTCCGTAGGGGCCTCAGGCTTCTCTGTGTCAAAGGTTCGTGTGCTCATCTCTGTTTTCTTTTCAGTGGGTTCTGGAAGTGAAGGAAGTTTCGTGGAGATGACGAATCCATGGAGATTCAGTGGCCATCGCCCTGCCCTTGTTCTGTTCACTCGGTGCCTCCTGCTTTCTGCGTTGTTGTGGTTATTCAAGTTGTTGTCCACTGGTGAGTTCTCCTACTGGATGCTTCTGTTGGTGCGTGCTTCTGCTACTAGCTGTGTTGATGAGTTAGTTGTTGATGTCGTCATGTGCTATTGACTGCCGAGCTACTGCAGGTGCATCTTCTCTGTGTGCACGCTTTCTATGCTGAGGACTTTCGACCTAAGATCCAGCAGGTCGTGGATTGGTAAGTTTTTGCTGCCTATTTTCTTCTGTTTGCACAAATGGATAATTTAAGGTCTGGTTTGTAGTGTTTGCAGATTTCAGCTCATGTTAAAGCGAATGAGAAATCAGAAATAGCATTAATTTTCCTTGAGTGAAATTGATAAAATTGTTGGTCTTCCCTTTGTTAAATTGATATAGCCTTGTGTATGTTGCCAAATGCATTTATTTATCCTGAATTTCTAATGTCAAGGTTGCCCCTACTGTTTTTGCTATTGATTGATTCTAGCAAAGCTTATAAATGAAAGGTCAGCAAGGATTCAGAAGATGAGGTGTCCATCAGAGTGAAAGAAGTTGATAGAGTCCCTCCACTTTCGGTCAGTAATGCATTTTCTCTTCAAATGTCATTCTGCTAATGCAATTTTCGTCTCTTGAGAATAATGTGCCATCAGTACTACATTTGTTTCCTATATTTGATGATGGATTAGCAATCTGGAATGGGTCAATCTAATTTTGTTCTTTTTTGACAGGTTTAGATTCCTTCTCGGCAGGTGTTCGATTACAGACCAGACAAAGGTGATAGCAATGTTTCACATTTTCTTTTTGTATGGAGACATGAATCTTAGCATTGATAAATTGCTCTACACATGGCATTAGTCTGCCCTGTAGCGTAGACAATATGACATCGATTTAGCATTTAACAATTATTTTTTAATAGACAAGTTAGTATTTTTTTTTTTAAATTACAATGCATCTGGAAATGCTTTTCCTATCCAAATAGACAAGTTAGTGTTCGATTACAATGTATTTTTTCATGGTTTGCAAGATAACATTACATATGTGATACTGTCAAGTTAGTTACTTTCTTGCCTCTATTTGTTTGTTCAGGTTACCAGCTATAGCTTTGATTATGATGGGCACCACTTCTCATGCAGATTCTCAAGATCATGTGCTGATGTGCATCAACAAACATGTAAGTTCCCTCCTCAGGCCATGATAGTGTTGCTGAATTGTTACCTTGCTGCTTGTTTGAAGTTTTCACCAATGCCCAATGCAAAGGGCTATATTTTGTAACACTGGAGATGCTAGACTTGGGAAAGATATTTGTTATCCTTTTTACTCTCTCTACCATGCATCTGTCACTAGCTTGGTGGTTGTTGACATGATCATGCACCATAGGATTGCCTATTTTTGACCTGTCACTAGCTTGGTGGTTGTTTAACTGGACCTGCCTATGTATATGAATATTAAGGCACCACTGCTTGCTGATAAATTGATGATTTGAGAGTTATCAGTTATTAGATGGAAAGGAACTGTTCAAGTTCTTGTCACTGATATTTTGATGGGAAAATATCAAGGAGGCACTAATGCTTCGCTTGCACAATGACAATTCTATGTTCTTTTTGGGGAAAAAATCATTTTATTAGTCCATGTCTCCTTTTAGCTCTCTTGAACATATTACTGTTAGAAATATATACTGCTAATGAGAATTTTTAACGTGGCACCTGGTGTTTTCTTAACCATTTATATGATGAAATATTCATTTTTAAATAAGTACTGAGGTAATTTTCTCATCAGGTGCAGCAAGAAACTGGCTATTGTGAGAACTGAATTCAATGATACACAGGACAAGTTGAAGGATATGCTCAAGTTCTGTTATTTTCCATAATAGATGTATAAAGCTACCATGCATGGTAAATATTTTTTATGCTATCCTCTGAATATGAACTGAACACAATGTTCATAGTATAAGTGGTCTTAGGATCTACATTTGCAATTGCAAGCAAATAATGAGTAAGTTTGTTTTTCACCTAATTTACCTGTCTGACTTTCAGTAGATCTGCTCTTTTAGGATCAGGCCTCAAATGGCTAATAGTAGCTCTGCTCAAGTAGCCTAATTGTAGTTCGTTTGCAGGAGGACCACACTCCAAAACGAGTTGTTGAGATCATTGAGATGCTGAGAAGAGGCGAAACACCCGGTGTGAGAGACACTTGTATTGTATTTTGAGCTGATGTTTTCGTTTGAGCTAATGTTCAGTGGCAAGCACTTTTTATTGTAGCAGTCGGTGAAGGACCTAAACCTATGACAACCGAAACAATTGACCACCGTACTATGTAATTTATTGTGTTGTATTAGGTTTTGTTATTGGCCATTTAATGATGAGATCATAGTACTTGATATATCTTGAATTTAATGATGAGCCTAGCAGCTTGATTACCTGATGGTTTGTTTTGTAACAAGGAGCATTTTTCTTACAATAATTTTTTAATAAGAATTAATTATGAAAGTATCTTTTCTTGATAGAGATCAAGAGGGGATGGTTGATGCTTGTTGTTTGTAAGTGCATCCTTTTAACTGAAACCGTGGCAACGCACGGGCACTATACTAGTGTACTTTAGTGCCTTCAGGAGCAATAGTAGACATGTCTTTAAAATAACTTTTCTTCACGAGGAATAATAATATAAGACATAAATGCATATCAAGATTTAAACCTACAATCTTTGAGCAATAATTTGAGTATTTGACTAACATTTTTTTTCAACTGGCTGTTTGCTCGCCATCCCACATAATAGCAGAATTAAGACTACCACAATCATCAGAGCAGTTGCTTGGTTGAGCATCTCTACTTCTCTATCTTTACTTCTCTATCTCTACTACATATAATACACCAAAAAAACATCACTAAAGCCACACAATAAACTATCCCCCACAGTCATTATCTCTCTTGATCTTTCTTAAGTACACCCAAAAAAGTTACACGCAGATCCCACCAAAGTTTAAAATGAATGGATGAGATCTATTTTTACCTCTTCTTTCTCTTACTCACCCAAATCCAACGGACCATGTTGCTTGGATCAAACCTCATCACTCATCCATGGTTCCACTCCGTCGCACGCACACCCCCGGCACGGCGCAACACGGCGCGACACGCGAGGCGGACGCGCTCGGTCCCGCACACACTCCTCTCTCGATGCCCGCTCTCCTGCATTCAACGCGCCGGCAAGGAGGAGCATCGCCCAGGGCTGCAGACGCGCGCCGCCAGGGACGCGGCTAGGGTTTCGGCCGGCGGCGGCCGCGTCTAGCGCAGGCTTCCCCGCCTCCTTTCCGCTGCGATATCGGCGACGCCAGGGCCTCGACCCACGGCAGCCGCATCACGCGCGCTCGTGTTCGTGCGCGAGAGGAGACGCCCGCCGGCCGTTCGTTGTTGCGGCGGGGGCCCGAGCCGCCGCAGCCGGTGGTTACTCTCGCCGCCGGCTGTTTCGTTCGCCCTCGCGACAGACAGAGCAGCTGCGAACCACGCGGGGCTGGTCGGAAGGCTGCCAGGTGCACTTGCGAACCACGCGGGGCTGGTCGACGCCGACACCGTCCAGATCCGCGCGGCCGAGATCATCGGCGCCGGCGCCCGCGGAGGACGCGAGGGCGGGTGCAGGAGCGTTGGCGGGGTGTCGTCCACGCCCCCGAAGCTGTCAAGGTACAGAGCTCCGGTGCCTCTCCATCACCATCAGTTTTCCATCATGTCGTGTTTCGATCTCCTCTCGATCCGCGGTCGCGGGGACGTCGCAAAGCACGCGATTCCGATCCTGGTGAGCACCTCTCCCCTTCTGGCCTCTCCCTGCTCACACCCACACCCACCTCTAGCGCCTCCTGTGACCGGTCGCCCGGGCAGATTGGACGCAATTACGCGGCACACATGAACACTACTCCTCTGGCGTCGTTTTCCCTACCAAAATCTAATCACTCTTCCGGTATGCATGCTGCAGTTGCAGGGCAGTGGGCGGGGCACCGACACCTCTACCTCTGTCATCTCTTCCTTTTGCCTCTGAGGTGGAGTGGCTAAATCAAAACATATGGCAGCGGCACTGCAGCGCCCAATCCCAATTCTGAACTTCAAACGCTAATCTGGCGACTAAATAAACAAACGAAATTGTAACAGGCCAAAGCAATTCAAGGCCTGTGATGTATCCATTTATAGTGAGACGGTACTTATTTGTCTTGGTAAACAATTCTTTTTTACTGAATTTACCTAGAGGATGTACAGGCAAGCTTATTCATTTGGCTCAGCACTAGCTTGATATTCTGATAGTGCTTGAAACAACAATGGAACAGTTGTGAGCACTGCCTGTCAAGTAATTTTCTTCTGAACTGATAATTTGCTTCGCGTTCCATATTAATTGAAACAATCTTGTTATAACTGTAGGATTGGCAGTTGAGTTCACGTCTTAACGAGGGTAGGTGCAATACAGACTGTGTTAAGTGGTATTATTTCAGCATTTGCCTGACCTTGGTGTCTGCTGCATACATTGTTTCCAGTAGGCATGGAGACACATTGTTTAGATATATGTTGATGTTACAGCACCTCCAGCCTTACCGAGCTCAAGGAGCTCCTCATCAGGCGACAAATGCTAGAGCACAAGCATCTCACCGTCGACTTCTCCCCGGCGAGGACCTTCTTGCTGTACGGGGATGGATCGGCCACTGATGGACACTCCCACAGCAGCGAGATGGCGTCCTAGAAGCTGCCTTCCCCCATCGAGAAGAACAAGATTGGCATGAACGCCGGAGCAGGTGAAACAACTTATCATTCAAGGTAAACTATTATCTGAAAAATTCCCTTGTCTTTGATGACTGAATTTTCTTTTCCTTCTTTTTTTCTGTGATGTGCAGAACATCTCTCAGCTAGCATCCATGAACTACGACCTGATGACAAATCACAATTTGGATCCTTTGCAGCCCTTGAAATAAACCATGATATTAAAGCAGTAAAGGTAGGTAATAATGTTCCATTTCTGAATGGCGTAAGCTACTGGACTGGACATTGGTAGAACCTAGCTACACTGTTCTAATTACTCAAGGAGATGGTGAAATATTATCCTCTATAGTTATAGAGGAGTATGTATTCATTAACATTATTTCCTCACAATTCTAATTACTTACTGCTATAGGACTATCCGACTATAAGTCAAGATTCTGCCTTACAGAGAAAACACTGGTTCCTGTACAACTCTGAATTTGCTGCAGCAGTACCAGCTCCATAATACTATTGTATTAGGCTACAATAGTTCCATTTGACTACATATGCAAAATTCAAACGTGCTTTGTTGACAGCTTGCACGTGCATCTTCTGAAAACGGAGTAGACATTGCTTTGAGAATTAACAAATCTGACATTGAACTCTTTTGATCCCCTACTTAATTGAAAGACAGAGCTCCTGCCCTGCATTAAAAAAACAAATCTGACATTGCTTGATCTAATAAAGGTGATTATGCTCTAATGAATAATTTTTCTAATTATATAGTTGTTTAAAGGCGTTAAAAAAATCAAATTATGGATGTTTTATAGTATTCTGTTCTACAGCTATATTTCTGTTATTATATCTTCTGGCCCCGATATACTTAATTTTTGCTGAGATGTTGTTTGATGGCTTAGTTTTTTTTCTTTTCTATCGAGGATCCAGATTTGGGATTACTCATTATTAGAATTTTGACGATTGTCCCCTGGCTGGTACCAGGGTATGTGACTTGCAGGTTAAAGAGAAGGAGACCGTGTATATGTTTAGTTCAGCAGGATTTTGTCTGGTATGTTACTGTTCCATTAAATCCTTGTTCCTTATGTGTGGGTTAATTTAGCAAAACACAGTATTAGATTTGGCACCATCTTCCATTTTATATTACTTACACAAAAGGCCTCTTTTCTTATAGCCTGTAGATTGATACAACAAATTATCCCTTTTCAGGGTAACTTTGATCTTGTGGGTAACAACATAGAGCATATGCTTTTCATCCGAGATGTGATGAAGTTTGGTCCATGCTTTCAAGCCAGACCCAAAGACAAATTTGCAAGAGAATCAAAAACAATAGTTGATTTCTTCTTTCACCACTCAAGGAGTCTACATGTGTTTTCCTAGCCTTGTAAAACTGGTAGTTTGTCTTATGCAGCTCTCTAGAATGTATGAGCTATGTATGATAATTTGTAAGGCTGGATTTTTTTTCTCAGAGGTGACTCCATGCTGGTGTTGCCCTTGGAGACAGCTGAATGCAACTTTGCAGGCATTGCTTTCATGTTGAGGAATACCTAAGGTAGAACTTGTACCTAATCAAAGTTGGTCTGATGCAGTTCATTTGTTGAGTTGATCTCTCAATTCTGCCATGTTTGAGTTGTTCTCAGAAAGTTTACGCCAGATGTGCCGGCTGGAATAACTTATCTGCCAAGATAAGTGCTTGTGGTTCTGTTCTTTGTTTTTTTTTTTCCGTTGAGTAAAACTCCTCAAGTTTTGGATTCCCAAACATTTTGCTTTAGTTGCTGATTCAATAGTTTGCCTATCTCTTTTTGCTCCCCTCTATGGGAAAAGATATTAGGGATTTGCTCCACTCCATGTGAAAAGATAAAAAACTGTAATCTTTCAGAGTTGAATGATATAGTTTTAAGTGCATTTCTTAAATGAATCCGTGGCAACGCACAGGCACTATACTAGTTAAGTTTAGGTTCGTCACAACTATTTCAATTGGCTGGAGCAGTGAATCTCGTACAATTTCTACGCCTCACCTTCAACGCCATTACAATATGGCGTAACAACATGTGGTTGGAAAGCAAACATCCCCTAAGAGCCTATTTGGAACTTTAGATTTACAAGAATTATATAGAAAATTCACAAGAATCAAATCGAAAACACACAAAAAAATAGGTTATTCCGTAATGTTAAAAAAAAAGGACTAACAATAGCAAATGTTTAAGTAAAATTTGTATAAGTGCACTCCCTTCGTCGAAGAATGTCGTTTTACTTTCTGATAAATTCAATATTTTAACATTGACCAATTATATATAAAAAAATATACTATTCTTTATAATGAATAATTAGTAAACTTAGATGGCCACTGAGTATTTTTATATCATTCTTTCTAGGAGGGAGATTCTAAGAGAAAATTATATCTATATATATTATATATCATTATTGAAAGATCTGAGGTTTAGCATCAAAACATGTAGCTTTAGCAAAACAGCATCAAACCGTTACCTATTTCTACCATACAATCTGTTAAACTCTATTGTTAAATTGAAATTTCAAAAAAAAAAACTCTGTTAAATTGAGAGAAGAAAAAAAAATGAAGTTGTGAATACCAAACCCACACACAGACCCAGGCATCCAGCCAACTCGCGCACCCCAGCCCACCACACGACTGTGGTGCCCGGCGGCCGGCGGCAGATCTCCGGGCGGCGCGTCTTCCCGACCGGGACTGAAGCTCCTCAGGCCTTCCATCCATGGTGCACGCCTCCTCCACCCCTTTCTCTTTATCTCTTGTTTCTATCTCCTCGAGCTATCGTTTCTTGAGTATGAACCCTAGTGTCCACCTCGAGCTATTATATTGCTGTCCCTTAATCTATGGTAGGAATAGATAATAGGGTGATTTTTATGCTATTTTTTAAAAGCTGGATCTTTCATTGCTATATTTCTGAAATTTGGATCTTTTAACGGTACAGATCCAAGCCAAACCAAAGGAATTTCACTGAGTGACTGACGCCGCAAGACGCCCCAATGGAGGAGGAGGTTCTACCGCCGCCGCCGCCAATGCTGCGTGCTCCACCGGCGCTGCCAGACGAGCTCGTGGAGGAGATCCTCCTCCGCTCCCCGCCGGACGACCCGGCGCGCCTCGTCCGCGCCGCGCTCGTGTGCAAGCTCTGGGCCCGCCTCGTCTCGGCCCGCGACTTCCACCGCCGCTTCCGTGACTTCCACCTCCGGCGCCGGGGTGCCCCGATGCTGGGCTTCCTCCACAACGAGGACGGCCCCGATGGGATCCCCTCCGCTCGCTTCTTCCGCACCTCCGCGTCCTGCCCGCCCCTCGAAGCCCAGCGCGGCTAGATCGCGCTTGATGCGCGCGGCGGCCGCGTCCTCCTCCACCGCGCTGAAAAGCACACCGGTGGCATGCTCGCCAATGACGTCCTGTTCGACTGCGGCGACGTGCGCCTCACCGTCTGGGACCCGCTCTCCGGCGGCCACCTGGAGCTGCCCGTCCCCATCCTGCCGCCGCGGCGGCGCCGACGCACCTGGAACACGCCGCGCTGCTCTGCTTCGACCAACACTTCCGCGTCGTCCTGGTGGGCAGGGGGCGCGAGGCGACCTTCGTTTGCGTCTACTCCTCGGAAGGGCCTGCAGCGTGGAGCGAGCCGGCCTACTACACAGCACAACACCTGGACCCTGGTATTGCTGGTGGTGGCCTTGTCGACGCGGACTGCGGTGCCCTCATCGGGAACGCGCTGTACTTCTTGTTCAAGACGAGGACCAGGATCCTCAAGTACGACCTGGCCACGGCCGACATGTCTGTCATTCGACTGCCTCCGGGGTCCCAGTCGAGCACCGTGCTCACGACCATGGAGGATGGAGGCCTGGGATTCGCAAGAGTGGAGGGTGACAAACTCTGCCTCTGGTCAATGGAGCCTAGGCCAAACGGTGGTGTCCTCGCAATGGAGTGGACACAATGCAGAGTAATTGACCTCAGGAGCCTGCTCCCCGTCATAGATTTGCTTGGATTTGCGGATGGCCTTGGCATAATTTTTGTGGGGACGATTGACGGCTTATTCTCCGTTGATCAAAGGTCTGGCAAGATCGACAAACTTGTAGATGGCCCTGAGTTCTACAGTGGTATTGTCCCCTACGTGAGCTTCTACACTCCAGGTACGTGGAGCTTCTACACTTGCCAGAATGACTAGGATTTAGTTAGTGGCAGTACATGTATGAACCATGGTGTGTGTGGCAAGAACAGTGAGTTTATCACAATCTCGTGTCAAACTGGGTCATCTGATATACAATACATGTAGCTGATCGATGGATATGGGGCCCTGATAATTGGTATTGTTTTGTCCAAGGTTGGAACTCATATCTAGCAGATAAAGACCAAGAAAAGTCATTGCTTACATGAGAGTTTACCCTCCGGATAGATATTACTGTCATGTCCATCATTTAACCTTATGTATACTTTTCTTTGTTGTGATTTAGAAGTTTTAAACATCAAATGAAGAATGTGGATGATATATGCTGAATAAAGAAGTGTTTCTAGACAAGTGCTGTTTGGTGAACCATTAGCAGGAACTTGTGGGCCCTTGTGGTTTTGATAAATAAGCAAATGTTTGATTCCATTTTTCAATCTGCTGATGCTGTTTTAATATCTTTTTTCGTGTGTTTCTGCAGCACTTGGAACGACATCTACAGATGAGGGACCAAGTGTGAATGCATAAGTGCTTAGTCTCTCCTAAATCAAGAATGAAGCGTGCAATTGTAGTGGGATTTGTGGTAGGATCTCTGTTGTAGATCCATGAATTTGCTGCTGGTTTTGTTAGGCTGTCCTCCATGGTTTGATCATTGTGTTGTTGACGAATTATTAGTCAGTAGAATTAATCATGGTTCTTCGTTCATCTGCACGTCTCTAGTATTTGTTAATGATTCAAGGGGGTGGATCAGTTGTGTTGTTTCCAGTAGCATTACTTATTAGTGCTCTAAGCGCACCAATGCATTAAATCTAGCAAACATATATGCACTATTATGGAATGGCAAGTGACAGCTGTGTTGCAGAAACCCTTGGAATGTGTCAACTTCTTCTCCAATTTAGAGCTCGTGTCTCCGTCTAGTTTGTGAGCTGGGACGGCCTCTGCAATCAAGGGATCAAGTGCGAGTGCATGAGAAGTGCAAGGCCTCTCCTAAACTGATAAGGAAATGGCCAGAGGCAACAATAAGTGCTGTCTGTGGTTTACGCCTACATCACTCAGTCTTGAGAATGTGAGTATGCTGCCATTTTGGTCTCCTGGCCTCCATGCTTCCTTGATCAATGTGTGAGAAATTGTATGCTTCCTTGACCATTGTGTGAGAAATTGTTAGACTAGTCTCTCATAGCTGTTAGGATTGTAGCCCAAAATACCAACAGCATCCTACTCTCTGTTTGGGAATGAACACAATTCCTTTTGTCTGAAGGAGCGGCGCTCGGGGAAATGAATTCCATGCGTAGTCCCCAGGCCATGCGTCACCAATTTGGCAGTTTCTTAGCCGACAACACAGAAATGGCACCAAAATTTAGCGAAGGTAAATAATGAAATAAGAGCTTTCAGCGGGAGTTGCTCACTTATCCTCCACATTTCTTCGGTGGAGCGAAGACCTCTGCGGATATTCACTAAAACTCTTCAACAAAATCCGTGGAAAACCACCATTATCATTTTGTTAACTGGCTCAACCAAGCACCAATTCTGGCTTTCTTAGCTAGCAAGTAACAACGAAGGTAGTATCAGTCCGTTCTATACATCATACCATCAATTGGAATCAGGCACGGCACTGCCTTTGTTTGCCATTTAAGGAGTCGGAGACAATCCCAAGAAACAAGAGAACCTATGGGTAAGCATTGAACTGAACCTTTGTTTGCCATTTAAGCAGTCGCAGACGAGAACCTATGGTAAAAACTGAAATGTATTGAACTGAACCTTTCTATTACAAACAGTTACATGATTTGTCTGTGTTTCCTCTTGCGAGGGCAATTACATGACTAGAACATTCTAGCTTATAAATACTCTCCTCCAGTATGAGGAGCTCAAGTAATGTTTAATTAGATTCAATCACGGTGGGCTCAGATCCTTTTTATTGTCCACTTGAATCTCAGACCTCCAGCAAACGAGCTTTCTCGTTTAGAATTGTCCCAGACCCTTCCCATAGCTCCCACAGCTCATTACGTAACCATGACAAGTACATGACAGGCCCCAATGTTGACGGCACCTGAAAGTCATAAACTCTGTCAGAATGAAGAGCACCGATGCTATAAGCAATACACCACAGATTGAAACTGTACTCCATGACTCAATGCTATAAGATACACATGACCAAGTCAGAGAAGCGTAATTTAGCAGAACGAAAAGCGGCAATGATGTCCAAAACCTGACTGTATAACCTGACAACACTTACCAGGTACAGTAAGGCTGGTTGGGGAGACTGAGACAAGATCCCAGCAGCTAGTGCAGCTACCAAGCCAATACCATACCCTGTTAAAGCATACCACACATAATTCCGCCGTCTTGGGGGAGACACATCTGATGGAACATTCACATCCTTGAACTTCCGGTTATCAAAAAAGAGTACCAGAGCTAGAAGCATCCCTGGAATGGCCTGCATGAAGAAACAAGAATCTAGGTGATTAAATTCAAATCATCAGGGTACAAACGGATTTTACTCAAAAGCAAGAGCAATGTTGCTAAGTTACAGGCTAGGCAGAAAAAGACTCAAATCATCATGATGTAGTCATGTTGTTTTAGAAAAATTCCTATGAGGTGAATACACAAATTATCAATAACCAGCAGCAGGTGCACTCCATATTGTAAACACAGGAGTACAGAAAATGTAGCTCTCATCAGTGTCATTGGATAGTTTAGGCTTGAAAACTTGCCAGATCAGGCATGCTTTTGCTATTTATAACATGACAGCTATTTCTTGGTCTGTTTCACCACTGAACTGAGAACTTTGAAGAAACACAAGCAACATTAAGGAAGAAGCAGACTTTTCCCAATTAAAGATGCATGTTCCCTTTTCTCTAGGTCATTGGATTGACCCAAAACTCATCAAAATGAACTTATATGATTTCACAGCAAGAAAAAAAAAATGCAAATGGACTAATTGTTTTCCACTTCTTGAGGCTGTCACATTTTGGCTAAGGTTAGTTGTGGCATAGGCATTGACCAAACAAGCCCTTGGCAGGGACCCAGAGCTACAAAGTGGGTACCCGCTTGCATCCTGACCAATTAGATATATATTTGTGCAGTAGTTAAGTGCATTCCTAAATGAAAACTTAATTGTTATTGTGCTGTACGGCGTGGGCCTCACCGACGCGGACCTCCGCAAGCCGCAGGTCGGGGTGTCCTCGGTGTGGTACGAGGGCAACACGTGCAACATGCACCTGCTCCGCCTCGCCGAGGCCGCCCGCGACGGCGTCCGCGACGCCGGCATGGTGGGGTTCCGGTTCAACACGGTGGGGGTCAGCGACGCCATCTCCATGGGCACCCGCGGCATGCACAGGCGGAGCTTCCTTGTGGCCAAACAGGGCTTTGGCCCCCCCCCTATTTGTGGCATAATTTCTAAAGAAAACTCTTTTAATAGAGCAATTTACATGTATATGCATAGGACAACGTCAATCCCTCAGCGCATAAAACATAATAGTAGTAGCAAGCTAGCTAGCTAGAGTTCATGCAGCTCTGTTTTTTATAACTTTTATATTGTACCAGCAAACAACCATTTGAGTATGGATCATGGATCACAAATATGCAAATTTATGCCATTTAGTTTGGAATTGGCCCCCCCTTGATCTGTCACCACGCTCCGCCAGGCATGTGCTACAGCCTCCAGTCCCGCGACCTTATTGCGGATAGCATCGAGACCGTCATGGGCGCCCAGCACTACGACGCCAATATATCCATACCCGGCTGCGACAAGAACGTGAGTTCCTGGTTTCTGCTGCTGTCTCTGCTGCTGTTTGTTTGCAGATGTGGTGGATGGATTGGGTGTTCTGAAATGGGGAGTGTTCGTGCACCAGTTAGTTCAGTGGGGCTGTGGGAGTGGAGTCAAAGGTTGCAACTCGCATAATCTGCGCATCAAAGCCCTGAATTGTTACATGAGACTCAAACGCACCTAAATTGTTCATCCATGTCTCGAACTTGTGTTTATTTCCTGCTGGACATTGTGTTGGTTCAGAGTTGGTGGTCCAATTTTAGCTCAGTTCCAGAAAGGGGAATAAAAATTAGCAGCAAGGACTGGAACTTTTCTTCTATCCTCCATGGCCATTTCATTGGTCTTCTTCTGGATGCCACAAAATTGAATTATGTGCTGAAAAGCAACGAGCTTTCCTATGCCTCTGTTAAAAAAGTGCATCTTAGCTTGTTTGAATGGCTGCTGAGGTGATTGGACCGATTTGTTCAGTCTGAACTTAGGAACTAGTAGGAGAGAGTTAAGATTTCTAGCAGTGTTCTATCCTGTCCTAGAATAATCATGCACATTTAGATTTTAGTTGCAGCTGGATTTAGGCCCTGTTTGGTTCCAAGGGACTAGAGACTAGGGACTAATTTTTAGTCCCAATTAGTCCCTAAATTACCAAACATAGGGACTAAAAGAGGGACTAATAGTCCTTAGTCCACTAGTCTCTCTTGAGGGGCTAATTGGGACTAGTGGTCCATGGGTAGTCCCTAGTCCCTAGTCCCATGAACCAAACAGGGCCTTAGCAGTTCTCTGTTTGCAGATGCCAGGTACAATAATGGCAATGGGACGGCTTAATCGACCTAGTATCATGATATATGGTGGAACTATTAAGGTAATGTCCCCCTGGCCTCTTGCTGTATTAGTACTAATTCTGAAATGTGCTGTTCTTCAACAGAATGTTTGGCTAGCTTGAATAAAAAAAAAGACATTTGTGAAATGTGATGGAACAAACTGCTTTCCTGCTGGACATCGCATTAGTGAAGTGTACAATGAGACTGAATAACTGATTGATACGGTGGAGTTGTTTATGCTAGAAATTCAGGTTAACATGGTTGGCAATTGCCAGCATGTGTTTTAGAGTCCTTAACCAGTGATAAAATCTGTTTAATATGCATGGCTTTTTGAGCTGCTTCGTATCGACAATTTTCTGATGCATTTTTTTTTTTGATGCAGCCTGGCCACTTTCAGGGCAATTCCTATGATATAGTTTCTGCTTTCCAGGTATGTTTATCACCTTTGGTCTGTTCAGCAACTCTACTTCTTTGATAGAATAGAAGTACTTATTTGGCAATGTACTTTGTACAGCGGCTTGTTTGCATTTTGATGTTTTATTTATGCAGTGCTATGGAGAATACGTTAGTGGGTCAATCACTGATGAGCAAAGAAAGAATGTGCTCCGCAATTCATGTCCAGGGGCAGGTGCCTGTGGTGGTATGTACACAGCAAACACTATGGCATCTGCTATTGAGACATTGGGCATGAGCCTTCCATACAGGTGCGAATTATATCTTGGATTTTTTTCTTATCTGTCGTAAAGCAGTAAATATGGTTTTATTTACATAAATATGCTTGGAGGATGTGTTTTGACTTCCTTTTATCAATATTGCTGTTTTTTGTGTACCAAAGTTCTTCGACACCTGCTGAGGACCCGCTAAAGCTAGAAGAATGCCGTCTCGCTGGGAAGTATCTTTTAGAATTGCTAAAGATGGATTTGAAGCCTAAGGACATTATCACTGAGAAGTCACTGAGAAATGCAATGGTTATAGTTATGGCACTTGGTGGTTCGACTAATGCTGTTCTGCATTTGATTGCCATTGCTCGGTGAGTTATCATCTTCTTGCATGTGCTTTCTACTTAGGTTGACAAAAGCTCACTGGTTGTCTTGTTTCAGGTCTGTAGGTCTGCATTTGACTCTTGATGATTTCCAGAAGGTCAGTGACCAAGTTCCTTTCCTTGCAGACCTCAAGCCCAGTGGCAAATATGTCATGGAGGATTTGCATAAGGTAAACGATTAATGGTACTAAGATTCACTTGTTTTTGCATACTCAATCCAGCTTAACTTTCCAGTTTACCTTTTCAATCCACTATCGCTCTGCTATGTTGTATTTTCAATGTACTTACACATTGTGATTTCTTCACATAATTTCTATGGAAAGTTAAGACTTAAGGCAATAAAATGAGAATATATATAAATATGAATTAATCAGTGCAATGTGTTTGAGAATAAGCCACATGTTACAGATCGGTGGTACACCTGCAGTCATTCATTATCTTCTGGAGCAAGGTCTTCTTGATGGTGATTGCATGACTGGTGGGTATAGTCAATACTCTAATTGCTATTGTGTTATTTAAACACTCTATATTTTAGTCAATAACATGGTATTTCCTTTTCCCATTTCAGTCACAGGGAAAACTCTAGCCGAGAATGCCAAAATCTTCCCTCCTCTGTCTGAAGGGCAGGTAATGCTCATTTGTGAGTTCTTTAACCTTGTCAGCTAACACCTTGAATTGTGAAATTTATATTTGTTTCTGACACACAGCAAATAATTCGACCACTTGACAATCCTATCAAATCAACTGGCCATATCCAAATACTTTATGGCAATCTTGCACCGGAAGGTTCTGTAGCAAAAATCACTGGCAAAGAGGGACTGTTCTTCTCAGGTGATTTGTTGCTTCTATCTCCTATCCTTGGAAACCTCTGTACTATGTGTGAAATTTAACTGTTATTTGGTAAATTTCAGGGCCTGCATTAGTTTTTGAGGGCGAAGAATCCATGATTAAAGCTATCTCAGAAAACCCAGCGAATTTCAAGGTAATATATGCCATGCAAGTAATTTATGCTTGTGGTAGTGGTACTGTCCCTATTGCTTGCCATTGCTTCCCTTTTGGAGAGCATGATTGCCTTTTCTTCTCTCTGCTAGTGGAATATATCGTTTCAGAGCAAGTTTTTGCATTCATATGACAAATTATTTTATTGGCCTGATGGTTACAACAGGGAAAGGTAGTAGTGATCCGAGGAGAAGGACCAAAAGGCGGGCCAGGGATGCCCGAAATGTTGACTCCAACAAGCGCAATAATGGGTGCTGGCCTTGGAAAGGTGCCACTTAGCTCATAGCTTAGCATTTTTCAGCAATTATACTATATATTTTATTTGGTCTTAGATGTAGTGTACTAAAACAGTTTTTGCCATCTCTCACCTCTTTAGCACTGCACATTCATGAATGATGTTGAAGTAGTTGGTAATGTGACAAATAATTTATATGCATCAACTTCCTCATCTCAGATGATGCACAATTCTCTGCTCTCCAGAAATTGTTGAAATTTCAAAGCAACAAGATCTCTTTGCACACATTAAATACAATACAAGGGATCAGATTTTGTTTGCCCATGTTCTTTATATTTGCATTATCTGGTGCTACCTAAGTTTTGGTACCTTGCATGTGTGCCTAGCAGTAGCAACTATCCTGCTTTCATCAGATTAGTTATTCTTCAGTACAGTTGATGCGAAAACCTCTTAACCAGTTCCCAATCTCCATTACAGGAGTGCGCCCTGCTGACAGATGGTAGATTTTCTGGTGGGTCACATGGATTTGTTGTCGGCCACATATGCCCTGAAGCACAGGTACTGCTTTGTGGCACTCAAGCAGTGGCGACAATTTAATCTAAGCTGCTTAGTTTTGTACCAGTATAGTTTCTTTTCAGTAGCAGTTTTAGATTATTTTTCTCACTGCAGTGCATGGTAGTAAAAATATGCCGCAGAAGGTTTGTTTTATTCACAAAGGAGCTATTTTTCAGGAAGGTGGCCCAATTGGTCTTGTCCAGAGTGGTGATGTAATCACCATTGATGTAAGTAAGAGGGTAATCGACGTTGACCTTACCGAACAGCAGCTCGAAGAAAGACGGAGGAAATGGACCCCACCGCCATACAAGTCCACCCGCGGAGCTCTTTGGAAGGTACTACAGCTTGAACATTGTCAGCCATGTTGGCATTAGAGTAATCCTTGGCTCCGTGCTGAATGTCTCTTTTCCATATATTCTTTGCAGTACATCAAGCTTGTGGCTCCAGCGTCGAGAGGATGCGTCATTGATGAGTAGGATGTGTTACATTCTGTTAGGTTGTGCACATGATGTGTTGTCGATCAAAAGCTGTTGCCAGGAACAATTACCCTGTTAGAGAGATTCATTGTAGTGCGGATTGCATGTGGCAGGTGTAACAATAAAATGCCGGTTTCTAAGAGCTTAGCAATGCTGCAGAAACGGCTGAATAATAATCGAGTGTAATTGGCCTGTTTAAGCTTGTGAGCAATCACATCTTTTTCAGTCTCTCCCTTGTTGTGTCTGTCTCATTGTTTGTAGAATTGTACTACCTTGTTCACAGAGATGATCATGTGGATCGTTCTTTGGTCCTCTGCTGGCGACCACTTGAGCATCTTGTGTGCTTAAACCTCTGCTGAGACTGTGAAATTTCCATTCATATCTTGCCCTTGGGAGCAGCTAAAATATTCTTTTATAACTGGAGTAGAAGTGCAATAGAGGTGGTTAACTAGTTCTATACAAGCCAACAACTCGGCACTTCTCATGTCTAGTTGTGCCTTAATGGCTTTGATTGATAGTTTCTGCCACCTGCATTACTTGAGGAAAATGGTCTTCAATGTTCTCAATCAATCGTTCAAATATAAAATCTACTCACAATGGATGATGAATATAAAAAGGCAAAAATATTTTTTTGAGCAGAATATATAAAAAATTCTTTGGGCCGCATTTTTCGGACACTTGGAGTTGCACGGATGGACTGGCCCACGATTGGATTGGATCACTAGACCCTACTCCTCCTCCACCCTCCGGCCAGACTCCACAGCGCCGCCGCGTTGTCTGCCTGCCCGATGCTCCTCTCCCTCGGTTTCTCCTCGCCTCCCAGTCCCAACCCACCGCGCCGCTGCCTTCGTGATTCGCTGCTCGTCGTCGTCGAGCCGCGGCGTTAACTGGCCAGCAGCCAGCTGGTAGCGATGGCAACCGAGCCACCGCCGCCGGCGTCGAAGAAGGAGAAGGCAACCGAGCCACCACCGACATCAGAGAAGAAGAAGGCGCCTCTCCCCAAGGTGGTCACGCTCAATAAGGCCCTCAAGCTGGTGAGCTCCTCGTCGCCGCCTACTCGGCTCCTCAGTTCCTTCTCCTGTTCCTTCCTTCTGAAGCGTGGTTCTTCCTTGACCTTGCAACGCTTTCGTCTATTCTCTTCTACCAGCGTTAGGTTTTGTAGAAGCTGCCGCTAATTCGTTAGACGCAATCTCCAATTGCTATGGAAAATGAAATTCAACCTCACCTGTTTGTGCTTAGATGCGAATTAGTGTTCAAGCTGCAGCCCTGCTGTTTCAGTCAATTTACAGAAGCAGATATCTGACCCATGCCATACATCATTCTCAGGCGCAGACATGGGTGGACAAAATGAGTGCATCGGAGCCGGATGAACCCAACGATAAGGATTTCGAGGGCCGGCCAGCAAGGTATATGATCCATTGATTTTTCCTTTTATAAACCTGGGTAACTGGTATGTGACCGCGAAAATTCTTTAGGCTGGGTCTTGGTGCTAAAGCGGCACCTGGTGTGAAGCGTGCGGCTCCCACTGACCCAGTTGAGAGGAGGTTGCTTGGGAAGGTGAATGCGCAGAAGAGAAGGGCCTTGGAGGATGAGGATAGAAATGCTAAGGAGGCAAATGAGGCTAGTGACGATGATGAGCCTGAAAGCAGGACCAGTGCCTTCAACAAGAAGAAGCCACTACCTTCAGTTACTTCTACACCTTCAGGGAAGAAGGCAAAGTGACAAGCTGTATGCATAGACTGTCTGAGTGGCTTGTTCTGTTCTGGTTGCGTTTCTTACTAACTCCCAGACTGGTGCTATTTTCATGGGCATAGTATGCCTTCTCATAGTCCAGTGTGTGTTCCTGAATGTAAAGGGATAGCTGTGCTTGACATTGTTAATGCCCATTTCCAATTCAGAAATTCACATACTCTCTGTTCAAAGATCAATACTCTCTGATAATTATTTGATTATTTTTCCTTCGATTCAATGCCATGCCCGCTCAAAGCTTTTAGTGTTTCGTCTACTATGTTGGTTCATATGTTGCATTGTTCTTTAATAAAATTTCATGTAATTGTTTCTCAAGAATGGCAATGTAAAGGTGCAAAGTACAATATAATAAACCTTTGCTGTCCTGACTGTTTTAAAGGAGCAATGCTTTAAAAGTTTACTTGCATCATGTTATATCATAATGTCTCTACTAGATGAAGTGTGGTAAATGAGTTTATTCTTCTTTTCTGGAATGCAAAATATCTCTTCTGTGTTTCTTTATTTAGTTCCAGGGAATCCTATTCCTATACATTAAAAAAAAATTATGGTGGGTCTGTACCATCTTGATGCTGCAGTGTCACAGCTACTGTTGAGGGAATGAAAGAGACTCAACAGGAGTATATGCAGAAAATGTCACTTCTACCAATGTAAGGTTTTTTTATGCTTGTGTTGTGACCAGTGAGCATATGGGTGAATGAGTGAGTGAGTTCGGGTCTATGTATGACTCTTATATTAATATAATGATACGCAACTCTCCTTTGAAAAAAAAAACAAAAAGAAGGACAAAAAAAAAACAGTGAGCATATGGGTGAATGAGAAACCCACGTTGCTACATTGCACAGGCAAAACCCAGATTGTAATCAATGTTACATCAGCGCTCAAATATTATTTTCTTATCTTTGTGCATTTCATAAGGTAAGTAACATGCCCATTTATTTTCACTATTTCGGTTCTCTCTATAGTTGATTGTTCTCTGAAATGGTATTATGGTACCATGTGAAAGAGCTGGAAGTTGGATGATTTGTCTTCATGCCGTAGCTAGAACAGGTAGATCTGATGTCAATACCAGTTGAACTTAGCATGGAAGAAGTTAGTACATAACAGTATAACACCTTAGGTATGTGCAATTGTGTGAACATAAAAATCATTTTTTTGCAAAATGAGTGAGGAAGAAAGCGCAACATATGGAGCCAGTGAGGCATGAATCTATTCTAGGGAATGTGTGGGAAGAGAAATTAGATTCTTGTTTGCAAAATTGCTTCTGTGCTTGGTAGCAATCTACCGTTCTGATCAACAAACCATGTCCTAGCTCGAGAGGATGATGATATAACTCGCAGTCGCTGCCATGGCAAGCAGGTGAATCTTAATCTTCTGCAAGTACTTCCTATCTCCTGTCTTCCATGTGTATCTTCTTGTTCTATTTGTGTCATCAACTCTTCTATCCTTTGTTGCAGCCCAGCAGATCTTCTGTCAGCAAGCATGAGGCATGCATCTGCAGCAGCTTGTGCTGCCATTGCACTGGCTGCTAATTTCTCTTTTAGTTGTACCTTGCTATTTGCAGCCTCCAAGTCTGTTTTTATCCTTCACAGTTCTTCTTTGAGCAAGGTAATCTGAAATGGTATCATATTATAACATTATACATCAATAATGTACCTTTGACATTTTGCACTGTTAAGGTACCATCAATCCATTATAGATGTTTTACCCCTGCTGGTATGAGGATGAGTGGATGATTGAGAACTCAGAGGAAATCAAACTTGTGCATTTTCTATGTCAGTAAACGGTGACACTGTTTTGTCACAAGCATAGTCTGCCTTGTGTATGTGTTGGGGACCCCCAGTCCGGGTTCTTTCTAAACTCAGCTCGTTGTATTTTTGTTCTTTTATCTTAATGAAATGACACACAACTTTCCTGTGTAGTTTCAGAAAAAAAAAACGGAAACATGTTTTTACTAAGGCAGCTCATAAAGCATGTCATTTGTCAGCATGCGAAATACGCCTCATGAAACTAATCTCTGATGGATTACCTCCTGGTTGAGTTCTTCGATGGCATATTTTCCAGCTTCTACCTCCAGTCGACATGCCTCCCTCCATCTTGTGGCCTCCTGTCCTACTGCTTTTGTCTCTAAAGTGAGGTCTTCCACCTTAGGCAAAAATAGAGTTCAGGTCCTTAGCAAATAACAAGCTGTACAAAATAGATTATTTATCCTTACCCTGTGAACCAGGAAGCTTTCTCTTTCTTCCAATTCTTTTATTTGTGATTCATATTTGTGCATCTTCTGAGCCCTCTCAGTAGCAAGAAGTTGGAAATGGTAACTGTCTGACCTATTCAAATAAATTTTATATTTGGCTAGCACAGATCAGTCCCTGGAAACATTTTTATTTGTTTGAGGAGTCCATCTTTAGTCATCAGCTTTCTTGGTTTACCTGGACTCGTCAAAGACCTTCCTTAGATCACTGATCTCGCAATGCAGGGTTTTCATTGTGTTTTCAACTATACTAGCCTGAAATGGAACCGGTTGAATATTTGGATTAGCTGATAAGGATTAGCTGATAAGTTTCTCAATGAGAAATGATTTCAGCTGATAACTTATAATGAGAATAAAAGGCTCATGCCATTTCTAGGGCATACATGGTCAGATCATATAATTATTTTTTGCCAGGTTAGTAATTTTTATTATAAAGAATAAAGACTTAAGGTGGTGGGAACAGTTACTAATTGGAGGGTTGTATTTGCAGAATAATTATTTCCTGAATCAAAACTACTGAATCTATTATAAAACTTTTATAACGGCAAATGAAGTACCACAGATAAGTGAAGGTTGAAGACTGAAACTAGGGAGGAGAATAACTATTTACCAGACTGATCTGCTCATGTTCATTTTCTGTTCTATTAGATGGTACAGTGGAACCTGAGGCGCTTGGCTCCTGGCTTGCTGGTTCAGCACTTATCACCTCCATGATGAAGCCAAAGCCTACCTTGTGCAATCCTTTCTCAGCAATCTGCAAGATGGAACTTCTTCCCTACTTCTTGACACCCTTCAGTATATGGATGTTGTTCTCCGCCGCCTCTTTCTCAGTTATAGCAACCTTCAACATGTTGTGGATCTCCTCATTCTCCTTCATCAAACTTGATACTTTGCTCTCCAGCATCCTACTTATATCCTTTCTTTGCATCTCTATGCGCCCTGAGAGGTTGGATTCGATCTCCGTGGCTAGCTGATGAATGTTCTTGGCCTCCAACGCCAGAAATTTCAGGCCATCATTGGGATCCAAATAATAGCGCTCACAAATTCTGTCAGCTTTGCCATCAGAAACCCTGTCGAAGATATTCTCCAGGATTCCATGGACTGAGTGGAGCGACCCGATAATCTGCTGCAAGGCAACCTCATGATGGATCCAGTCCAGTGAATGCAGATGTTGGTATTTGGGGAGAGGGGGGAGGGGGGCATAGTATGTAGCATCTAACAGTCAACAAAAAATACTGAAGAGTAGGTGCTAATCCATACAACCCATGAAGAGTAGTTAGCTTATCTTTTAGGCTGTTTTTCATTATTTTTCTTTGATACGGGCTTTTTTCCATTCTTTGATAGCACATAGATACAATGCTGTCACTCCTTGATTGATTGACTATTGTTACATCATTTTTTTACTTCTGGCCAGACTGCTACCAGTATGGATCATGGGGTGATGATGAGATGGCAGCATAGAAACGGATGCCAAATCTAATGATGGTATTTTTTATGTGGAGAGAAAAATATAGACTCGGTCGGTTGAGACAAAGGGAGAAGCTAGCGGTATTTTTGTCTCTTCCAACACAATATGACAAAGTTGACCTATTTTAATTTCTGACTAATAAAGAAATCTAATCTAAAAGAATAGACGATCGTATCATAGAAGGAACAAAATTCGGAATCAAAATGAAAAACGTGCTAAAGCACGATAAAAAATCGAAATCAAAGGTCATATATAGAATTATAAACTTTTTAATTAGGGCTATATATGGAAGAAACAAGTGAGTTTCACAGGACCATACAGTACAGGTAATTCTATCTATGAATTTTTTTCATAGCCACGTGCATGTCTACTAGAGTACTAGAAGTAAAGTAAAAGATGAAAAAAAATACAATAGCAAGAGCACTTCAACAATATTTTATTTTATTACTGAATCAGCTATCCATTTTGCCGCGTAGCATGGCTCCTCCTGCTGTCCTGCACGCTATGCAACATGGTATAGAAGTTCCCGAACCCAGTGTTCTGAAACATCGATGTGTGCTGACATGCCCAGATGCACACTCTGGATACTGCAGCGCGCAAAACTTTCGGTTGCGAACTGTACTGAGATATATATATAATTGTAGCTGTTGAGGGTAACCAGCTAGCTTTCACAGTGGTTCGTTTGCCCTTTTCTTAACCTTCATCATGAGCCCGTTCTTCATCTGCAGAATAGTCGAGAACTCTGGCTCAACAGCATGTCCTTCCAACAGCTCCATATCAAAGTTCCACAGGACGTTGGCGGCGGCTGTCTTCACGTGCATAATCCCGATGTCCTTGCCAAGGCACATCCTAGGCCCTGAGCTGAAAGTTAAGAATTTATGAGAAGGAACGTACTGCAGTTTGCTTCCATCATCCGAGAGCCACCTCTCCGGCCTGTACTCCTGGCAATCACTGCCCCACACGGGCTCCATTCTTGCCATGGCGTACAAGGAGATGAGGATGGTGGCCCCAGCGCCCACCTCGTCGCCGCTTGGCAGTGTATCGTCGCGCAGCACAGTCTTGAGCACGAGTGGGACCGGAGGGTAAAGCCTCAGGGTCTCAAGCACCACAGCCTGCAAGTAAACTAGTTCTTTCGTCTCCTCCGGCTCAAAGGTCACCGTGGCATTTGGTTCTTTACATGCGGCGGCGGCAGCGGCTTTACGCGATGCGATGGGTACTAGCTCCTTGCGGATCCTGGACAAGACTGAGGGATTCCTAGAGATGTTGTAGAATAGCCACGACAACGCCGCACCGACGGTGTCCCGTCCGGCGACAAGATAGCTGATGAGTGACGCCTGGACCACTTCGTCGTCGTCGCGATAGTTGGGGTCGTTGATGTAGGATGACAGGATGTCCAAGGAAGCAGCAGCAGCTTCATCCACGTCTTCCTGGCCAACTGAACGACGGTTCTTTCTTGTCTCCATCATCTTCACGACGAATCCACGTAGTACTGCCTGCGCCGCGGCGAGCCTCTTCTCTGGACCAATGTTTAGCCGTCTCATCAGCTTCCAGAGTAACGCCGGCATCGCGTCCCGGAACATGGGCACCTCCATGACGGTGTCCATGGCGTCTGTGACGTGAACAGGCGGCATGTCTAGGGAGAGGAGACCAGGGTCCAGGCCAAAGACTGGCTTGGCAGCCACATCGAACGCATACCTCGTGTTCAATTGCTGCATGTCGAACGGCGTCCCGGTGTTCGCCATGTGTGCCAAGAAGGGGAGCAGGCCTTTCTCGACCTTGTCGCGGCAGAAATTAGTTATGGAGGCAAGCATCCGTGGATTGCTTAGGATGCTCAGCTTGGCGCGATGACGGCGGCAGGACTCACCATCGACAGTGAAGAGACTTCCTTTCATGATGTCGAAGTTCTCTGCAAACTTCTCACCCTTGGGGTAGTTTGCTTGGTTTGAAGTGAAGATGTGTCGAACATTTTGTGGGTCGCTGGTTATGAAGTATTGCGCTCTCATTCCCACTGGTCCGTGCAACACCTTGTAGTTGCACGTAGAGGCAGCAAGGCCAGCGGTGAAAAAGTTGTGTAAGTTGTTGAGGTTGGCAACGAGGGCTGGGACAACGCCTACTATGGGCCAGTTTACTGGGAGAATCGGGCTATTTGATCTTTTATATTTGATATAAATGTACGATGATGAAACAAGGAGAGCAGCTATGGGGATGAGTAGTGCTGGAGACCAAAGAGCCATTGTTACGGACAAAGAATGTGTATATGGTTTGGCGATATACGAGGCCTGAGATGGCTAGCACCAATATATATAGAAGCGTACAACCCGGCGTAGAAACTGCCCTCCTGCTATCTACTACCTGCTAGCTGCCATTTAATTTTCCGATACGGTTGGGCCGCTGAGAGGGAGACGCGCACCGCTGAGAGGGAGACGCGCACCCGCGCACCGCTGAGAGGGAGACGCGCACCGCTGAGAGGGAGACGCGCGTGGAGGGGCGCAGGGCGCCTCTTCATTTGGCGGGCCATTTTACTGCCGTCCAGATCAGTTGGTTGGGATTGGGAGACGTTGGATTGAGAGAGAGAGAGAGAGAGAGAGAGAGAGAGAGAAGGACGGCGTGCGGCGTGGGGGTGTGTTGGAGCTGCTGGCCATTTCTTGCCTAATTTACTTAGGGATGGGGAGTGTCTGAGTCTGAGTGTGTGCCCGGGTATAAATACAGCTGCAGGAGATGAGCCGCAATCAAGTGCTAATAAATCTGCAATGCCAATGCGACAGAGGAGGATTCGTGCGACTCCTGCATCCAGCCTTTTATTAGCGTTCATGCCTCTTCATTTGGCGGAGATTTATTAGCGTCCATGCCTCTTCATTTGGCGGGCGGGCCATTTTACTGCCGTCCAGATCAGTTGGTTGGGGTTGGCAGACGTCGGATCGAGAGAGAGAGGCATCAACTTCACAAGATTCAAAAAAAAAAAAAAAAAAAAACTCGTATCTTCACTGTCGTACCAGGATCTTTGCGGCCGCTTGTGGAACGTGGATACTCCCTCCGTCCCAAAATAGATGTCCATTCTCGCCTTCAGTCAACGTTTTCAAATGCCGTGAATTATATATTAAAATATATAAATACTTATGCTAAGTAATTAGTATTATCGGAAAGATCTTTAACTCTAGTTTTTTAATAAAATTATTTAAAAATATAATTGTTGCACGTATTTTCTACAAATCTAGTCAAAGTTGAGAAAATTTGACCGCATGCTTCTCATAACGTCATTCGTTTTTAGGACGGAGGGAGTACTACACGAGATGGTCGACCCTGTCCTACCCGATGGGTCAACAGGGACGGGCCCTCTTGGCCCATTTTTATTTTGAGGCCGGCCTCCATGGCCCAATGGCCTTACCCCCATGGGCCGGGCCGATAACCCAGTGGGTCGACCCGGCCCGTTCCCATCTTAACCTTTGTTTAGATCCTAAACTTTGGACATCCAAAGTTGGAAAAAGTTCTTGTATGGTACTGTTGTATTTTTGTTTTTTATTTGGTAATAATTGTCCAAATATTGATTAATTAGGCTTAAAATGTTTGTCTCGCAAAGTACAATAAAACTTTACAACTAGTTTTTTATTTCATCTACATTTAGTACCCATGCATGTGTCAGCATTTTGATATGATAGAGACTCTTCTTTTTTTATATAGTATATTGGTGTCAAATTCTATTTTTTGACCCCAACTTGGTCATCTAAACAAGGCCCTACTGTATCTAGATCTCTCCCTAAAAAAGGCCTATTTCAAACGAACCCCCCGGCAGCCAATCTCAGGAAATGTGCCACTGATGTAGTATGGGCGGATTGCTGGCTAAATGGACTATGGTTTTAACATGCGCAGGGAGAATATATAAGGAAAAAACATGGTGTCAAGGTAAAGCATTAGTATGGTTACATTGGTCTGAGTCTGCAATTAGCGGTGCACAATCCATTTCTAATCATATGGAAGAATGAAACCGTGACGGACACAAAATATTATATGCATGAAAGTAGGGTCTGACAACATTCTTTGATGTTGCACTATTTCCTATACAAATATATTTATAAGTACATAAGAGAACGAATTTGCAATTTCTCAAACCGGATATAAGCAAATTTGTGGTCTAATAATCTGCAGAGAGGCAATACGGTTGCCCCATGCCTCGAAAATCCATTGATCAGGTGTCATTTGTAGAAAACAAGGTGTCTTCCTGTGGGCTGAGTTCAACGCCTGCTATGTCAACACAAACAGTATGTCATTTGTAGAAAACAAGGTGTCTTCCTGTGGGCTGACTGCAGCGCCTGTTATGTCAACGCAAACATGGTTTAAGGACTATGTAGTTGCGACTATGTAGTTGCAGTTAGTTTTTTTTTCGAAAGGCCGGCAAAAACTTTGCCGGGATTTCTATTAGACGAAGAAAAGAAAAGGCAAGTGCCAGCCCAGTTTTTTGCCGGGATTTCTATTAGTTGCAGTTAGTGTATACCTGTGAACTGGAAAGGACATTCATGAGAGAAAAGGACATTCCTGAGAGGAAATTAGAAATTGACAGAAATTGCGAGCAGCGCAGCAGCTGATACAGGTTGCATCCAATGGATTTAATTGCTGGTGATCTCCAACCTCAAGTAAAAGTATGTTATTGATTTTGTTGCCAAAGATTTATCAGAAAAGGAGTGTAATGTGGAAGCTCCCAAAGAGTAGTATACTGAAGCAAGGCAATATGATAAACACATTGTGCGTGCTAGAGGAGCAGGTCCTTTCACTGCAGCACACACATAACTTTATTGGCAGGTAGGAAATATTTCTGACAAAAGAAAATCATATATGCTCCTATAAAAGAATATTGACGCAGGAAGAATGCTGAACTGATCCTGGCCATTGCTGACAAGAGTACAATATAAACTAATGCGCTTTTTATTTTGCAGGAAGCCACCAAGTATAATAAGAACTGCATAGGTTGATATAACTGTAAGTATTAACATATGAACCAATGAAACGATATCCATGTAAAATGTTGAAGTCTATACTACCTGAGCAGGTACAATAAACAATCAATTCAGATGTTTGAATCTATGCTCGTACTGACCCTTTACTATGATTACAGAATGTAGGCAGCCATGTTTTGGCACTCTATATTTCAAGCAACCTGTATAGACACTGGTTCAGAAACATAAGAGACCATGGTAAAGCCAAGAGTGAAACCTGAAATCAGTTTCAAGAAAGTATTTTCCTATGACCACTTCACTTTTGTCAGAATCTAAATATATAGCAGTAATCAAATATAGTATAGGTAAGCGAAACTACAAGGCCTCTTATGGTTCTATTCCCAAACCGGCATGAGAGCATAGGTTTAGGTACTATTTACTGTAATCAATCTTTTTTAAGGAAACAAAATTTTCCCCCTAAATATATTTGAACAGTGCCATTATTGTACACTGTCATGAATCACAAACTGAAGGGAACAAAGGTACTAGTCGTGTTGTGGGTACCATTTAAATCCTGAGGAAATAAACGACGAAATTATGTATTTACCATTTTTTTCTCATTCGTGACTAACAACAGCATCTTTGAACCTGAACAAATCAAAATTGTCACCAACAACAGTCTTCTAGCAGATCTATTTTTCATTACAGCAGTCACCAACAAGAGCCTTCTATCAGCTGATCCATTTTTAATAAGAACACTGATCACCATGCTAATAGGATCTAAGTAGGACGTTGATGCAATAGCAGTAGCTTGTGCTTATCGATCTCATGTCAATAGAAGCATGACCAGCTTCTTTACTGCACAGAGAACAAAGCGCGCAAGAACACACAATTATTTGCTTGACATATCATCCTGCTTATATTGTTTAGTTTAAATTCTTCTATTTACAAACATGACCATGAAAACCACTAAGATGGTCTTCAAAATCTGAAGCCAGAGATTCGTTCATTTTTCTAATTGTTGTTGTGTTTGCAAATTTGCTTGCCCATTTACTTATTTATGTAACTACTATGTGTCAATAGTACTAAAATAGATAGATGGCATAGCCAGTTGTCCCACGGTAAGAATGCATTGTTGCATCTAAGGAAGAAGCATCCAACTTACTCAAAACAATAGAAGATGCAACCTTTACTCCTAATCCAGGCGCAAGAGTTGGGTTTTGGATCTCTTCATTTTTGTACAGGGGCTGCTTCATCCTTTATTGCAATATTGAGAATTTTACCTCTTAGAGAAAATACCCTACATACAGTTGTCCAAAATTAGATGAGTGAATGGCAGGAATATGTCATCCAAGGCACTCACATGATTGCTTGAAAAAAATACCATCGACTCTATTCTCATAGTGTATAGTAATGAACTAATGACCTATGCACCAATAATAAAGTGCATATGCTCTAACCATTTGTCAAAAAGAAGCCCACCATCCTATAATTAAAAGAAGGCACAAAAGAGAAATAAAAGCATGGCATATTCAGATAAGTCTGGAAGTTGATTTGTTGAAAAGGAGGGCTACCTTCATTTCATTTGTCGGAGACACCATATCGGCACACTAGAGAAAGAAAGGAAACCCAAGGTCAAGGATGCACCCCAAAATGGCAATCCGTTAAACATGAGCATTTTTTTTTTGAGAGTTTAGGTATGTAAACCTGAAATAATTTCTCTCGTTAACAAAAGGAAAAAAAAATCTCAGGGATTGTGTAATAACCTGCACAAATCACAATTACCAGAGACGATGAAGTTGGCTTTGCGGAACCATGGAAGATAATCAGCATGGGGCTTGAGGCCTTTACTATCAGCCATCCATTGCTCTGCAAAATCAAACATTTTCGGAACAAAACTTTACAAATATGTCCATATTTATTTGTGGTGATTCGGAAAGCAGAGGGCATGTTAAGACTATGGCTGACAGTGTACTAGTATAATGCTCGTGCTAACGCAACGGTTTTACCTGCAGTAGGATGTTCGTTACATCGCTGAGCGCAGTCCGTCCTTCTCCCGGCGTCCCCATTTTGCTGTCAAGAGTTAGTAATCATATAATAGTCATATGCATCAGTATTATGATACTGAATTTCCTATATGGTTTGAATCTAGTTAGAAATCAAGAAGCATCTTCAGTTGTCTAATGAAACCAATGCATTGAAGCGACAACAAAATGGCAGGGTTAGTGCTATTTAAGGCATTTCAGCAATTATACTACAGGAAGCAAGCAATGGTGTCGAAACTAATATGATCATTGTCTGCCGTGAATGTTTTGAAATTCATTCTGCCGTGAGGAGAATGGACGGCTTGACGTAGGAGATCGCCGCCTGTGCCTCCTCCTCGCTCACGCCGGAGGTTTGACATGCGCCAGTGGCCTTGACGACTTGACATAGGAGACGGAAGACGTAGGAGACGCTCGGTGAATGTTTTGAAATTCATTCTGCCGTGAGGAACGGAGCAATAGCGGAAGGATGAAATTCAATCGGCCGTGATTTTTGGGGGCGTTTAGTTTTCGGTCGACGTGGGCGTGGGGTATCGGGGAGAATGAGGAGATGCGAGGATTTGATACATTCGATCTGAGCCCTTAATTCTGTAATGAGCAAGGAGAGAGAAGAATTAGAGTAGATCTCGACGGTTCGTTTAATTGGTGTTATTTTTCTGGGTATATTTTTTTGTGTGGTGAAAAGGAGACCTCCCAGCGGGGGGACATTTTCATGTGTGACCATAGAAAAGAAAAGATGGTGCATTAGTAGGGTAGATAGATGTGTGGCCATAGGAAAGAAAAGATGGTGCATTAGTAGGGTAGATAGATAGAAGAAGACACAATAGTCATGCAAATTGACACCACACTGATTGCTTTGTGATCTATGCCATACCAAAAGTAAGATATCAGAGTAATTAACGACATTTTCGTAGTCACTTAGTAGTCATTCATGAATCTGCAACCTCTAGGAACAGAAAGCACAGAAGAAAAACCTGAGTGCACATGATCATAGATGGTTACTCACCATAAGAATAACTGCTTGCATACTTGCTGCCTGAAGAGATTGGCAATCTGAGGTCCTGCACAATCCATGACAAAAGAAGATGTACCAATGAAGAGATTTCAAAAGATATATAGGTAAACAATGAGCTTAGGAGAAAACAAAAAAGGATCAATACCCCATTTATCCATGAAGTGTGCTCTGGTTGGCATCGTTGATTCGCGCATATCATCCAAATTTACCAAACCAATCAACTTGTTGTACCAGTGATTGCATTCAATATTTGTGCAATGCAGTAGGAAATATATTAAAAAAATCTCATGAACGTCGACAATTTGGATAAGCCAAAGAGACTTATTTTATGAGAAAATAAAATCAATGCACTATTGCTGTGAGTAATGGCCGCACTTTCGATGGGCCGACGAAATCTATGATTCATGGGGAAGAGTTCTTAGCGGCTATTTCTTCACATCAAATTGACAATCATCATAGGAGCCAAATTTTGATATCTTTGTTCCACAAGAACTAAAATTTTATATGTTCTGAAACTCATCCACATCTGAGGAAATTCTAATCTAACAATGACCATTAGGCTTCAACCAATCAGGTACACCTCCGGCATGGCACATTTAAACATTGCTACAGCCCCTTGCTACTAATATTATCTTGAGAAGAGCACGGATCTAAGAAGAGAGGACATGAGAGGATCATATGGAATCACTGTAGGAGGGCTACAGAAGGAGGAAGTCTAAGAGAAGGCGAGTGACAAGAAACTTACCTCATGGAATGGAGGTGCTCGAAGAGACAACGCTGCCAGCGCTGGGGAAGCCGCGCCGGCAGCCACCGGCGGGGCGACGTCATGCCACGCCGTGGCTGCCTACAGCCAGCGCCGCCCACAGCTAGTGTCGCCGCCATTGCCGTACAGACTGCTAGGGTTTCGTCAAGCAGAGAAGCACGAGCTCCATAGCTGGGAAAGACACTGAAGAGGACGCACAAAGGTTGGAGGAGAGGGGGCGCCGACCCCAGCCGCGCCGCTCACCGCCCGCAATCGCCGCCGGCGACCGACGCCGCCCGCAAGCCGCCGGCGCCTCACGCCCGCGCGCCACCTCTGGAGGCAAGGGAGGAGGAGGAGGTGGTGGTGGTGGAGGGCGGCCCGCCGCGGCACGCGCCGCTGTTTCGCGAGCGGACGGGAGAGATGCCGTCCTTTCTTTCTTTTCTTTTTTTTACTCTGAAGGGATGAGAAGCTGGAAACTGGGTATATATTGAGTTCGCCAGATTGTATGCGAAGCTGAAGCGGATACTGAGAAGCTGAAAAAAAGCGGGAAGAGCTAAGGAGATTCGTGAGAAGCTGCTCCTGGTATAGAAGCCGATTCATTAAATCATGACCGTCCATTTCGAAATTCAACGGTGGAAAACATCTAAGAGCAACTCCAACAGTTTGGCAAACATTACTTGGCAAATCTCTAGTTTTGCAAGTCTAAAACCCATTTGCCAAGTGAAGAAATAGCCCTTCTCCAACAGTTTGCTATTTTGGGCTTGACAAATTAAAAATTAGTGGTTCACATGTCTTACTTTTTTGTGTGGACACATGTAGCTGGGTGATTCCTCTTCCTCTCGCGTGAAGGAGATGAGGCATGCACCATTTGCCAAGTGCTTCCTTGCGCGCATATTTGCACCGGGAAGGTCTCTTTTTGTCAAGCTTGCCAATTTGCCAAGTGATTTTGCCAAGTTGTTGGAGGAGGTTTTTTTATGATTTTGGCAAAATCCTAATTTGTCAAGTGATTTTATCAAACTGTTGAGGTGGATACCGTTTCTCCATCAGAATCTAGCCAACCTATACTAGAGTAATTTGCGACTGGCCTGCCCCACCCACAGATTTCGACGGCGAGAGTAGGACCCCTCGGTTTCCGTTAGAGCAGGTACTATAACAAACGCCCGCTGGCCGGCGTTTCGCGAGTTATTTAATGCGGCAGCAGCGGATGCAGTACGGAGCTAGGCAGCACAACAGCGAATGGGGGCGAGACGTCCGCTTCAGGCCGGCGTTTTGCGAGTCGTCCGCTGCGTACTCTCTCTCCTGCCAGCACGGATCCCAGCCGGCTTCTCGTCGATCATAGTACATGCTCTTACCACTTCTGCTGCGGGGCCCACACAGCAGACGCCTCGTCGGACGGCACATAAAGACTAGCTCTGACAACCTTCCCTCATCGAGACCCTCCCTCCTCATCCATCCTCGCCCCACCGACGGGCGCCGGCCGGCGGTGCTCGCTCCCGCCGATCCCGACGGCTGCCGATCTCAGTACGATTGGATGGCCGCCGCCGCCGCCACCGCTTCGCGTACGGTTCCTCTAGGACCCGAAGCCGCCTCCGCGCTCTTGGACGGGGATCTCCGCCCCAGGTTCGTTCTCCGTCTCCCTCTTCCCCGCTTACTCACTGTTCGGTTGCTTATCTTTCTTTTTTTCCTCTGGTGATGAAATTCGATGCGCCGGTGCACGATTTAGTAGGCTATTCACTGATTCCTGCCGGTTAGATGCGAAAAGCTAGGTCCTTTCTCTTGTTGTTTGCCGCGGTAGGGTAGGATTCCCCCCTGCTAGCGCTAGACCAGAAACCGCTGTGTCGCCGTTGTTGTCCTGATTGCGTGTCGTGGCGAACCTAGATAGATTTCTTCGGATTTTCATGTGTTTGAGCCTTGTTTTTCTTTGGCATCGTGCAGGCCCGATGTGGCAATCTCATGGGATTCACAAGGTACACATCTCTATCTGCTTACCTACACGGCCTTGCTACACTTGCTTTGCTTGCTTACACATCTCTGTCTCTCTGTCTGCTGCTTACCTTCGGCCTTTCTACACTTTCTACACTTGCTTTGCTTGCTGCTCTGCTCCCCGGTGACCTGTATTGGTCCTGTACATAGAAGTAGATAAAATGTCAGGGTACTAATGCAATGCGGCAAGTTATATATTACACAAAGCTATATTTTCTGCTGTGCAGAACCTTCCTCATGGAAGGCCTTCCACTGCTCTCTTCTGTCCTTGTGAAAGTTTGGAAGCCTAGACACATTTCTATCTGCTTACCTGCGGCCTTTCTACATTTGCTTGCTGCTTACCAGTGACCTGTATGTGCATTGAGCGGTCTTGTAGAATAGAACCAAGTAGATAGAATGTTAATGCAATGTGGCAAGTTATAACATGAAATTGTACTGTCTGCTGTGTCGTTCGAAAATAGAACCTTCCTCATCGAAGGAGAATGAAATAACATTCCTTCCACTGCTCTCTTCTTTCCTTGTGAAAGTTTGGAAGCATAGATTCTCTCCAACATTTTTGGTGATATCATTCCCTATTGCTGGATGGTCACGGTTGTCCAAATTTTGTGTTATGTTGTGTGCATCCGGATAATGAATGCAATCATGGGCAGTCTTACACGTGTTACCCGAACACCAGTGCCCTAATCTTTTTTCGAGTCAGATACCCTGCACCAGTGTTGGATCCCAGTTTGTATTTGGCGTTTCCCTAAAATCCTGCCATATTGGACACCTGTTTCTGAACCGAACACATACACCCATATCATGTAACCGTTCCTGAACACGTGTAGCTCGTTACATTTACTATTAGGAGTCATAGTAGGTTAATTCTATAATTGCTTGCTTAATGTTGCCTTAGTTGCGTTGAAGGGCAGGCCTGGTGCAGTGGTGAGAGCTATCTCACTGAGTTACCAGGTCGTGGGTTCGAACCAGCCTCTCCGCAGATTTCGTGGGGATAAGGCTTGCCTTGGTTTTTCCCTTTCTCAGACCCCACTCTTGTGGTAGCCTCCGGCACTGGGTCTGTCCTTTTTTTAATGTTGTTTTAATTGCTTCAGTCTTCGGTACAGATATAACTTTTTAAGAGCGCAAATTTGTTGCCTATCTGAGCATGCAAAAGACAAATAGTTACGAAGATATTTCTTACTGTACTTGCCACCTAGGAGGACCTGCGCTTGAAAGTTCTATATATTTAGTGTCTGATATAAATTTTGGATAACATGCAGCATTACGCAGCCATGCAGAAAGGGTTGAGATAGAATCAGAAGTGTGTGTCATTGATCCTTCTCTGCTTCCAGTTCTAGAGGAATTATTGCAGGACATCTATGCATCATTGCAACCACAGCCATTGGACTATGAACACCGATATCAGATAATTGACACTTTCAAAAAAATCGTTGGAGGAATTTTTGGTAAGAGAGTTCTCCTGCATGTAAAAGAAAAAAATATCTGTATGGAATTATGGGGGTCAAGGATTCATATTCATGCAATGTGCTCTTGGAATCATTGTTAATTGTACCAAATGTTTATTTACATTTTATTATAGACATTTGTACAAACCCAAAACTTGCTTGGGACCAATAAATGGATTACATTCATGAATGGTTGCAGAACGCATATTATCATGCAAATCATAAGTGCATATGCAATCAGGGATGTTCTTGACTGATGAACCAACAATACCTCTTTAAAACGCATGAAATTTATGGATAACTATGCAACAGCAGAATATGGTTTCACCGTACACCTTATTTAAGGACATATTTATGCTTCAAATCAGAGGAGAACATATAAAGAAAATGCTGTCCCCTATATGATAGAGAATTAAGAAAAAAAATAGAAGTGCATTCGAAATTATGAACCTGGTTTAATTGATGGCCTGTTGTGTTTTTAGAATTTTTTTTGGAATTTTGTTACAATTGTTACATTCCATCTAAACACGCCTCTTCTCGGTGTTAGTTGATAGGGTGATCTTTAAAATTTTAGCTGCCACTTTTATTAGGAAGTATTTGCTTTCTGTTTGAAATACTTTTGAGCTGACAGTTGGTGTTACTTTTCAGGTAAAAATAATGGGTTTCCAACTGTGGAACCATTTGGATCTTTCACAATGGATCTATTTACTCCTAAAAGTGATCTGGATCTCTCTATCAACTTTAATACTGATACAAATGATCAGCATCCACGCAGGCACAAGATTTCTACTATTAGGAAGCTTGCAAATCTTCTATTTTCTCATCAGCGTAATTATTGTTCAAAGCACATCTCACATCCTATTATTTTTTTGCCCCTTCGAAGGTTTTATTATTCTTATCCGTTACTTGAATTACTTAGACAATAAGACTTGGAGCTAATAGAATCAAATAAGGGAATGAAACAGATCTAGCGACTTCATATATGAGCGAAGTAATCTTGAAGTGACCATAAAGGCTCCTCTTCTGAGAAAACAATAGCTTCAGCAATAGTGTTATAGTAATCAGGGAAACTGGATTTGAAGTTTCTGCTAGCTTGTGCCCGCATATGCGTGGAGTTGTAACACAAATATATGACACAATTAAATTGCTTTGAAATGTTTTTTTTCAAAATTTCTGATACAGTGCTGACACCATGTGCGTGTTACCACTGTTTTGTAGGAAAAGTTAAATGTGTAATTCATATGCTTCAACTCACCTTAGATAGGCTCCTGCACTGAGTTCAATGTTTGCTTCTGTAAAAAAAAAAAATCAATCCAGATAAGATAGGCTCCTGCACTGAGTTCAATGTTTGCTTCTGTAAAAAAAACATCAATCCAGATACAACCATGTAAAAACCAATGTGTCACTAATAGCCTAGAGAGGCTATTTGCACTAATTTTCCCTGTAATTTTTCATTATTGTTGTTAATTGTCAGTTGTGAAATTACTATAAGGACATTGTATTGGGATGGCGATCTCGGCTTGGAAGCAGCTTTGTATCATTTTATTATTTGGGCACTTGTATGATTGGATTCTTTCTTGATAAGGTTGTAGGGTAGGATTGATATGAGAGGGGTGTGTGAAGGGAAAAAGTTAGGAAAATTAGCCATCCTGGTTTTCATTCGAATTAATGTTGTTAATGCCGATGAAACTTTTATCCCTGTACATATTGTATGTGATGAGGCAATTAACAAGAAACTTTCTTGAGAGCTCTAGTTGCTTGTTACTAGGGGTCAAAGTTGTAGTTTTATGGAATGGCCAGCTGAAGTTGTAGTTTCTTATTACAGTAGTTGTAGTTTTGTGAAATTAATTCTATTTTATCTTCTAATTTCAGGTCAGGGTCGTTGTTATGGTGTTTCACCTATTGTGTCTGCTAGAGTTCCTGTACTGAAGGCTATTGATCAGGGAACTGGTGTAGAGTGTGATATTTCAGTAGAAAACAAAGATGGCATGTCAAGATCAGTCATATTTAAATTTATTTCATCAATTGACAAAAGATTCCGGATACTTTGTTATTTGGTATTGTGATTCTTTGTCTTGATATCTTGGTTTAGATTGAGATGCTAAGTAACATGAATCTCCTCATATACATCATATGACAACAGCTAGTGTTTTTTCTACAGATGAAGTTCTGGACTAAGGTACATGATGTTAACTGCCCCAGAGATCGAACAATGAGCTCTATGGCAATTATTTCTTTAGTTGCTTTCCATTTACAGGTAAATGACTCAGTTACTTTTGTTTGACCTCTGTCAACCTGCATGATCATGAGAAGATTGCAATGTTATCAAGTTGTCCGACTAATTGCGGTTAGTTGGACGTGCTATGGCGATCAGCTATGCACTATGATTAGTCATGATTAATCACGATTAGTCGGGCTGATCGGTGCCATGGCGACTAGGATTGATTAGACAATTTGATAACATTAGTAGATTGACCAGTAGTTTCACTGTTCATATTGAATTTTCATAATAGATTTGTAACCTTAATGTATACGATAGCTGTTGAAGAAACACTCTTTAATATTTGAACAAAGAAAAAAAATAAATGTGCTCATTAAATCTTATAATGTGGATTGCAGACCCGGCGTCCTCCAATATTACCTGCATTTTCTGCCATATTGAAAGGTACTCAAATCTGAGCATATGCCATTCTCTCTTGACTGCATTTTCTGGGATCATCATGCTAATCAGGCTATAGATAGTAATATGATAGTTTCCCTTGCAGATGGTACAGATTTTGCTAGTATTGAGAAGAATGTATTGCTATTCGAGGGTTTTGGGCACAGCAATAATGAGTCTATTGCTGAACTTTTTGTATCACTGATCAGTAAAGTGAGTTGTTTAAAGTTTGCCTTCTATTTATGTTTGTCACTTTGTCACATTTCAATATTTGATTTTATGTTTGGACCAATAGGAACACGTTGATGATTTTCTATTTATGCCTTTTTTAGTATAAATAATGCACACCCTTTTTTTTATTTGGGAGATTCTACACTTGATTGACAAAAGGATAATAACCTGTGGGAACATGAGGCCTGTTAAATTTAGATCGGATCAGATGAACAATCAATTTAATTAATAATTAACTATGGCCCATTAAGTATTATGTTATTTTTCTCGGAGGACAGAGTTATCACAACTGGTGACATAATTCACTCATCTCACCAGGCGTGATAACTCTCTCGTTCATCTAGGAAGCTGTGCTAGGTCAGTTGGTCGTGGATATGGACACCCAGGTTGCTGGTGCCTTCGTTATCTGCATCTTTAGTTTCGGTTGACAGATCTTCCCCAAACATACTAACAGAAACCCATGCTTTGATGGTCCAGTAAAAACTTTATCTTTGTAGTTTGATATTTTATGTGAAGCAGAATAACGTGTCTAACCTGGAGTCCATGCTATATAGCATAATTTCTCAGTTTCGTAGAAGCTACGCGGTCGCTAATTAACCTGTCTAGCCCGGAGTCCATGCTAAATTTGTTCAGTTTCGGATAATATAAAATAGGAAACGTAAAGAAGACCTTTTGGACACTATGCATACTACGGCATATATAAGTTCTGGAACAAATCAGAACTTGGATTACAGAAAAAACCCATCATACATCAACTGGGTGATGCAACATATTAACTCCTGTAAATAATTTTCACCATGCCACTATGAACCCGACTTCCATTGAGACGATTGATGCCAATCGCATGCAATGCTCTAGGATAAGGAGGGTCCTAGCCCCCTGGGGTGCCATATGATAACTGTCTTCTTAACTAATAAAATACCGCCCAGTTTGGTGGTTCCTCTTAAGTTGTTTTTTAAAAATAAATAATTCTAGCATGTGGCTAGTTACAGTTAAATTCTAGTTCTTCTATTTCCTTTTGGTATTGTGGCTGCATAAAACACTGCCTGTGAAAACTGTATTTTTTTTACAAACTTTACGCGTAATTGTGGCTCATTCTGTTCACTTATGTACATTCTTGGCCTTGTCTGGTGCAGCTAGTATCAGTGGAGGGTTTATGGGAGCAAGGGCTCTGTGCTAGAAATTTTGAAGGGTCATGGATATCGAAGACCTGGGCGAAGGGTGTTGGCAACTTGAATGTAAGTTCTCCTATGAATTTTGGTTTAACATTGTATTGGACTTCTTGGAAAACTTTGTTTATGTAGCAAAACAATTCGTGCAGGTTGAGGACTTCTTGGACCGATCTCAGAATTTTGCCAGATCGGTAGGGATGGAGGGGATGCAGAAAATCTGTGAATGTCTCAGGGATACTGTTTCTGATTTGAGCAAGTTTTCTAAGGGTAAAATTGCTGCGCTCGAGCTAAAGGCCCTGTTGTTTAAGCCTTTGAACCAGGTTAACCCAGTCTCTAATCCCCGTCCGAAAACTGTTAAGAGGAAGCGTGCTAATCCAAATAAGACAAGCATTAACCCTATTCAGAAAAATGCTAAGAAGAAGAAGAAGGCCCTTAAGCAGGATAAACTAGTCATATCTCCTGGACAGAAAGATGGTAAGAAGCCCCTTGATCAGGAGAAGTCAGTTAGTTCTCCCATTCAGAAAGATGCTAAGAAGACCAAACCCCTTGACCAGGATAAGCTAGTCGTTTCTTCTGGCCAGAAAGATGACAAGAAGAAGCCCCTTGTGCAGGATAAGACAGTGCAACAAAAGAAAGTGAAGGCTACTGTATCAAGTGGCCGTGCTGCTAATACTCATGTTTCTAGCTCAAGGCCTCGTCCTGTTTTTATCCCCCAAGCACATCGGCCCACCCAACCAATTATTGATCACTCTGTGCATATACATCAGCACCTGAACTCTTATGCTTTTGGTTATGGGTTGCCACCACCACATCTGCATCCAGCCTATCCTCATCCTCATCCTCATCAGGGATTGCTAGGTCAGCCACAGGGTAATTTCCTTCATTTCAATCCTGGTGTTCAGCTGCAGCATCATGGCCAGGCTTTCTTCGGTCCTCCAGCTGCCCACCATCCCATGGTGAATGGGTTTCACCCATACGGTATCAATGGTGCTCAACAAGTGCAGCGCATCGACAATAGGTTGGTGCAGAGGTCTCCATATGGTTTTGGCCCAGGTTTCTGGTGATGATGGTTGCAGCTATGGAAAGGTAGGTTGCTAACTCGTGGGAGGTGGAGGCAAAAGTTGTTGTTCCTTTAAAGGAAAAGGTTTTTGTGTACTTACCTTGTCTGTATCTGTTCTAAAGGGGAAAATGTAAGGTTTTAAAGGAAGCTGTAATGTCGTTTGATCTAGTTTAAGTTGATGCTACCATCTAAGCGTGCTATCTTTGTGCGAGCTTGTGTGAGATGTGAGAAAAGCCGGGTTGTCGAAAATCTGCTGGACAGTGAGAGTGTCCTACTGAATGGGGTAAGATAAGATAACAAGAAAGGCTGAAGTTTGTCCGTCCTGGATGGAGCGTTGGAGCTGGTGCAATGCAACATCCTGATTCCAGGTGCCAGCCAACCTTCCTGTGCGTGTACGGAGCAGGCAGACGGGTAAAGTCTGTTGGGTTCCGAAACAGAATCATGTGGGGGTAAAGTCTGTTATTGGGTTCTAAAACAGAATCATGTCCAACTCCAAGCAATGCCATAAGTGGAGGGTACTATGCTGCTGATTGGAACGAACACTGTGCTCTGATGTTTGCCTATGAGGAGTAAGCGACCAGCAGGCAGGCATGAGCCGTTGCTTGCGCCCACTGAAACTGTGGCTTGCTGTTGTATCAGCAAGGCAGGCAAAACACGACAATCTGTTGCCCTGCCGTACCGCCCATGGTAATTGCCAATCTGGGGGTGGCGGGTGACAACGACGAGGCGAAATGTTATGTTCATGGGCAACACTGAACCTGAAACAAGAATAGAAAGCCCGGCATCTACATGCCTCCGTTCATCACATGTAGACGAAGCATGATTTTGTCGATCGCTGGCCACATCACGCTTGCCGTGCTTCCTGCCCCTGCGTTGCTGATGCGATGGATTGTTTGATGTTGTGCAATGGTGTGCCCAGGAGGAGAATAATCCATCACTGCCATTCACCTAAAGAGAGCATTAGCAACGTTTGGATATATCCGGGAAAGGTTTTACCTGTGAATGTATGTGATTGTGTGCACAAGCTTCCGTGAAAAAGCGAGGTAAAATCTTGAGTATATGTTGTTGACTTTGGAGTAAATCTGAGGTGAATTCTTGAGTATATGTTAATACTTTGCATCTGTGAATGTATGTGATGAGTGCCGTGAATAAGCAGTTCTGAGGTGAAAAATCTTGAGTGTTGATGACTCTGCATGTTATCCTCATAGGGGAATAGAGAGCCTTGCTCAAACCAGTATGCTTATTGGCTGGCAGTAGTAACACGATACTGTATGTGTAATCACACGTCAAGTGATGTGACTAATCTTTTTTTTTTATATTAGGGTGATGTGACTAATCTGGTAGAGCTATAGATGTAGGTTTGGTTAGTGCGAACTAAGCATGCACTGCATCTGGACCCTGGAGCAAAATACACAGAGTCCGGACTCTGAAGAAAATGGCAACACCGTATGTTTCTGGTTGCAACTTGATGTCTGGACATTACAATCCTATAATAGCAGCTAAACATGCATGCGCCCCTGCTGTCATCCGCACAAAGAAACACCACGTTCTCCATCCAAAATATACCTTCATCTCGTAGTCAATCAATCTCAACTAGGTTTATAGAAAATAGAATCAATATTTGTATCTCTAAATATGTTTATTATGAAAATATATGATGGGATCAATCTAATGATGTTTATATGGCATCGCAAATATTATTGTTTGTTAATTATATTTGGTCAAACTTTTGATCGTTTGATTTCTTGAAATGTGAAATGAAGATTTTTTTTTTTTTTTTTTTTTTTTTTTTTTTTTTTTTTTTGGGAAACAGAGTGCATCGACATGATCGGCATATGCACATGCAATGCAGGTATTTTCAGCTGCTGGTAAAGCCCTATCAAACACTTCCTCTGTCTCTATTTATCTATATCTTATTCAGACAATCTCTCACGCTCGAAGGGAAAAGGTCAGTAACCAACACTTCATTTGTCTATTTATCTATCTCATTCAGACAGTCTCTCACGCTCAAAGGAAAAAGATCGTTAACAGACACACTTCAATGCAGATATTTGCAACATGATGCGTTTGGGCATTACAATCCTAATAGCTAAACATACATGCACCCATGCTGTCATCCTCACAAGCAAACACCACGTGCTCCGTCCTAAATAAATCTTCATCTTATATTTTACAATCAATCTCAACTTTAACTAAACTTTATAGGAAAAATAATATCAACATTTATATCTCCAAATATGTTCATTATGAAAATTCATGGTGTGATCAATAACACAAAATATTAATATTTTTAATAGAAATATCCTGCTCTTTGCCACATAAATTGGTTGCCAATGGTAACCACCCCCGGCGTGTAGCTACCCGACCACCACAAAGGTAGCTACCCACGGTGGACTTCATCTTATATTTTACAATCAATCTCAACTTTTAAACTTTATAGGAAAAATAATATCAACATTTATATCTCCAAATATGTTCATTATCAAAATTCATGGTGTGATCAATAACACAAAATATTATATTTTTAATAGAAATATCCTGCTATAGATTTGGACCATGGATGTTTTTTTAGTAATTACACATGAAATCAATCAAAAACCTTATACTTTTACTTTTTCACTCATCCCGGCACCTAGTAATTTTTGCTCACCGAGCGTTGCATCACTGACTTACTTTGTGATATGTTAAAAGGATAATTATATGGTTCATTAGATATTAGGATTTGAAGCTTGAACATCTAGCAATTTTATGCGTTCAAGAATGAGGAGGTGGTACGCATACGTGACCCGGCGCCCAGGTCCCCGCTCGGTACAACCCCTGCGCTCGCTATCGCTATAGATAAATCTGAGACAAAAAATTTGATACCGCGAAGCACGGTGTGTTTCTTTTGAGTCACTGACAAGCGGTCCAAACTGTCCACATGGAGAGCCACACGGTGCAAAAGAACTCCAGCCGGTAGCATGTGGTTCCAGTAGCAGCATGATGGTCCCCCTGGTCTTCACCGAAAAGTGAGCTGAGCAAGTCTATGAATGGATTGGAGTGCATGCCAGTGTTCTTTCTTTTAACTTTTGGGTAATGAATCTTGGAATCATAATATCTATTTAACCATATATTAGATTTGTAATTTGTCTTGTGATAATATTTCTTGTGATTTTATCTACAAAATAAAATCTCACATGACCATATTGAGAGAGGAAAAAACAATTCATATTCAATTAGTAGTAGTGTCACACATGAATAAAATGCCGAGATGCCTTTTGCATACGATTTATTTTGTCATGCGTACCCACTGCCCTTGCGACGTCTTGGGGTGAACTAAAACCAAAACAAATTTGTACAAAACCAATAATTCTGCCCTATCCTGGCGCATGCATGCCTTGGCTCGGAGCCTTGGGCTATTCGTTCAATCTTTTTTTGGCCATGGCGAAACTGTTGAATGCTTGGTAATCTGATAAAGTAATGTACTTTTAGTCCAAAGTTCTGTGTTGATGTTGGACAGGGGGCAAAAAGTTCGAGTTGGGCCGGGGGTAACAGAAAAGGCGGACCGGTGAAAAGGGGAGAGGAAGGGTGTGGTCATGCTGAGTGAGTATAGGGTCGAGATGGTGGACTAGAGGGGGTGAATAGTCCTTTCCAAAAATAATCGCGTAGACTAGACAATATAAATGCGGAAATTAAACTATGGATCTAGCCAAGACTACACCCCTCTATCTATAACTCTAGAATCACCTTATTTAAAAGATTCTAAACAAGAATATAAGGTGCTAGGCTAGAAAGTGCTCTCCTATAAAAATCTAGTTAGCAAGGTCACACAAACCTATGCGACTAGTGCTCAAGCAACCGGAGAGCTCCTACACATACTAGTGATGCAAAGCACAAAGCTCCTAATAACACCAGCAAAGCTACACAAGATAAAAAGAACTAGAGCAACTACACAAGCACAATATATAAATAAAAGTAAATGCAAAGCTTGTGTAAAAGATTGCAAACCACCCCGAAGTGTGGACACAAGATGACTCGGCGGTTTTTCACTAGGTTCACTTGGTTGCCCCCAAGCTACGTCCTGTTGTGTCGACCAACACCTTCGGTGGTTCCTCCGGCCTTTTCACCTAGATGGTTCTTCGGTGTGACCCTCAAGTCACTTGCCCCTCAAGGCACGCCCCGCAAGGCACCACAAGACACCACTCTCAAGTGAGCCCCTCAAGGCACCGAGCGAACCCACACACACAAGTGTGGTAACTCAATGACACGCGCAATCCAATAGAGTTGGAATTCGGCACTCCGCCGGGGAACCACAACAACCCCTCACAAATTCTCCTCCGGAGCACCGCACAATCTCCACGCGTGCTTCAACGGAGTCACAATCCACCAAACCGTCTAGGTGATGGCAATCACCAAGAGTAACAAGAAATCTTCAATTGCAATCACCACCTAGTGCCACAAATATGATTCCCGAAATGCATATACACTAGGTTTTAATCCCTCTCAAATTAGCCCTAGGCTTGAGATGAAACACAAAGGGGAGGAGGTGGATCTTCAACCTCTCAATCACACCCACATAGGGCACTCAATCTCTCATAGAAATTTTCCACAAATCATGGAGAGAAAGAGGGAGGAGCAAGAACCCTAGCTTATGTTCTCCAAGAACATTATAAGTAAGGTTCTAGTATCACATGATGAAACACACATATCTAGCTACCAACCTATGCATGCTAGTTATCATATTATCATTCAAGTTCTATAACTAGCAAGAACCACACAAGCATTGCATTTTGAATTTATAAACTTATGCAAATGCAAGCAAGCACATGAAAATGCACATCTCAAATGCAATCAATCTAGTTCATGAGATTGCTCCCCCTACTTATGTGCATCTCTTGTCCAAGAATTTTGATCCTCTTCTATTCTTCAATGTTGCACCCTCTTGGTCCATATCCATGTCCAAATCCCCACATTTCATATCTTTGCTCCAATTTCTCCCCCTTTGTCATCAATAACCATAAAGGATGCTTCTTTTGATACAAAGGGTACTAGGGGTAGATGGTTGAGACTTGAATATTCATTTTGATGGACACTACCAATTGTATTAGAATGACACCACTTGAAAATACCACATGTGAAAGCATGAAAACCACCTAGAAAGGCCACATGTAGGTCACTTGTAGGATTTTTGACCTTGATATCAATGAGTTGGGGCAACTCCCCCTATGTCAAATCATGGGTCATCCACTTTATAAATGCCATTTGTCGATGAGGGTAGCTTCTCTTGACTTCAATTGATCACTTAAAGTTGAGGATCATTTGTGGAACCACCAATTTACACTAGACACCACTTGAATGAATATTACTTGAAAGAATGTGATGATCTAGCAATCTCTTCGCCAATGTGAATACCACTTGTTGGATTTGTCAATTATAACCAATTCTTGAACTAGATTGTTTTCATGAGCTTCTTTCTCTTTGACTTGAACCAAAATTATTTGCCTAAGCTTCCAAGTCCGGTTTGAACCAATGACAAGCTTGCGTCACACCTCACTAGAAGGGTTATCTTGCCAATGTTGTACTTGTCACTTATAGCAATTCAAACTAGATCAAGTACTTGGGTTCACTAGCTCATGAACAAATTCACATTCAAACCACTAGATCATTCAACCATTCAAGCAATAGTGGTAGAATATGAATTATAAACTTTTCATTTGTCATGCATGATTCTAGTAAGCATGTACTATATGCACTAACCACATACTAGTAAGGGATGAGATGATCATGCACATCACAATGATACCTTTGCTATCTTGGAGTAGAGGATAGTCATTAGATTCCAATACATTTCTCCAATAGCAATATGAAGTCCAATTAATAGGTTGGTGAAGACCAATCATCATAGATAAAATTCATTCTTCACCATTCGAAATGGAGACCATATATTCATCAAGTGCACTATCTTGTTATGATTGACTTGCTTCGTCATTTCATCATTGCTTGCATGAGAGAATACCACTTGTATTACCACTTGATTTGACATGTATTGCTCTCTATTTGGGTGTTGCTTGCTTTCTTGATAAACCCTTTTGATTTCTTCAACTAAGCATATCTAATAATTCTTAGATCATCACTTCCATGTTAGCCTTCTAAGTATCTCCCACTTGATTTACCCACTCATGGGCGGCAAGCCCCTCTCTAGGAAGAAGTGATCTCTCTCCAAGAATTTTTGTTGACACTCATTTGAAATACCATTGTTTGATTGATCCAAATGTTGGACTTGATATGATAAATAACCATGAATTCTTCTTTAAGTCCTTTTCTTCCTAGCAAATGATTTTCAATAATCACTAGAATTTACACATCATCATCCTCTTGAGCTTGATCTTGATTTTCAGTTTGAGTACCAAATATGTGCCACAAGCACTCCACAATCAAATGACCATGTACCTATTATTTGTCATGCTTCTAGCTCAATTTAAAACCAAACATAGGTGCCTCAAACATTTATAAACAAGATTCCAACTTGAGGACCTTTCAATCAAAGTGACTTTTGTTCAATCCAAAAATTGCCACTTTTCTGGCAGATTCTGTACCTCTAGAAGAAAAATTCATATCTCTCAATTTACAGCTCCAAATGTCATGAAATTTGGTGGAGATGTGATTTACTAAGTCTAATATCAGCTATAAAAATTTGAGCTTCATTGGACTTGTAGATTGCTACCAGTTTTCACATCTCTTCACACTGCTGCATGCTGAAAACTGCTGCACTAAAGCTGACAAGATCTACTTCAAAGCCAAAGTATCCCTTGTCCAATGATCATGAAATTTATACAGCATATAGTACCGCATGTGTAGAGTATGCATACCAAATTTCAAACCATTCCGAATAGATTTGATCACTCAGATTCAGACTTTATCACAGCTATCTCAGATTTGCAGATTTGGACAGATTTCAACATTTGAGCTATACTTCATCAAATTGAATCAAACTTGATGTCAACTTGTTTGAATACTCTCACAAGACATATATCCATACATATCACATAATAAAGTCATCTTGTAAACATATCCATCCAAATCAACTCAAAGTTGACTACTAAGCAATTGTTCCCTTCGATCATCTCATAGCAAGCAACATAGCATATATATCCAATTCAAATCAACTTATATGCATCCAAATTAAATTGGTCCATTGAGAATATACCTTGGTAGCTCATGATCACCAATAGCAAACTTTCAACTCAAATGATTGCAAGCCTTCAAATATAGCCAATAATTCACCACAACTTGAATATTGCACTTGTATGTTATAACACATTTGGACTTCACTAACTTGTCATATCTTGGCATTGGGATAAGAATGTCAATAAACTTCTTGATTCAACAAATGATGGATAATATGAATTAGATTGAATCAAGCCTCCAATGCCGATGGTACCAACAAACATTCATCTACTTTTTGATGGTACCCAAACTAGTTTGGGTCCTCTCAAGTTAGGAGCAACATACTTAGACATAGCCTTAGTATGGATAGCGGGATGTTTTGCAATAGCAACCAATAAGGTACCATTACCATCATTTCTAAGCATGTTATTATCATCAATTGAAATAGGCTTAGAATTGTTACCTAGAGGACATAAATTATCCATGTGTCCTCTTTCCCGGCATGAGTAGCAAACTCTATTTGATTGAGCCTTTTCTTCTTTGCTCATGTGTTGCTTCTTATTGCCTTGCCTCTCTTGTGTTGCTTGAGTCACCTTCTCAAGCTTTCTAGGACACTTCAAGGCAAAGCGTCCATTTTGATCACACTTGAAGCACTTGATGTGAGCATGAACATTCTTTTCATATTGATTCTTGCTCACTATCTTGACATCTTGAATAAGAGTTAGATGCCTTGCTCTTGCTCTTCCACCTCTTCTTGTCATTTTCTTCATCACCCCATCATCAACACCATTTTCATGGTAGTTCTTTACTTGAACTTGGGGCTTTGCTTTTGGCTCAACTTGAGGCTTCTTGGTTGGGCAATATTTAGCAAGGTGTCCCATTTCATGACACCGATAGCACATAAAATGAGATAGCTTCTCATCCTTTAACCTTTTCATCTCTTTTTCAAACTTTTTCTTGCCCCACCTCTTTCCTTTGATGTTGGTGTTGTTGTAGGTGATGCCATTCATATTGCCAAATCTCTTATAGCTCTTCAAGATTTGAGAATGTGTGATCTTCGGCAACCCACCCAAACCAACTTTGCTTTTGTTGAAACCAAGGCCACTCTTGTCACCATAGCCTCTCTTGTTCTTCAATATGTGCTCAAAGGTGACTTGAGAGTTGTAACACCTCTCTAGCTTGTTGCTCAAATTCTTCACTTCACTTTTGAGCTCATTGTTCTCTTTCAAAATGTTAGTCTCACAAGACATAGAAGTAGAACAAGCATCTAAATGTGAAGAACATGGCATAGATAATAAATCACAAGAGGTGGATACATGCTTCTTCTCTACATCACAAGGGTTAGTAACATATGATTGATCATTTGACCCAAACGATGAGCTCTCACTAGTTTTAATTTCTTCATTGGAAAGCTTGTTAGTGAGAAAAGCATGATCTTGTAACAAGTTTTCATGAGCAACACTAAGTTTCTCATGAGCTAATTTTAGCACATCATGTGAACAAGTAGTAACATAAAGTAGATGCTTTTGTTGTTCACATGTTGTCTTTAGAAAAGAGTTTTCACTTTCTAATTTCATTGATTTTGCTTTCTCATTTTCTAAAAACATGGTCATGCTAGCTAGTCTACTAACAAGCTCATCATATGAATCAACATGATCAACCACATTAGCAATTTGTACCTTTGTGTCACCATGTGACATAGAGCATTGTGGTGATGTAGTGGATGTGCTTGTAGTAGCAATGTCAACCGAGCATACACCATCATTAACTTCATCAAGTGTGCTTGGGGTAGCATCATCAATTGCGACACTTGAGGCTTCATCATTATTCTTGTCAAGTGAATTTGTAGTAGAAAGATCATCATCACTTGACCATGAGTTGGAGCAATCCTCCACAACCTCCTTGTTGTGATCGTGCTCAACATTCTCATGCGTCACCATCATGGACACATCAATAATATCATCGGAGGCCGCTCCATACTTCTCATTGAGATATACCCAAATCTCGTGAGCGGACTCAAAATCCATGATCTTTTCAAATATGCTATCATTCATAGATCTATAGAAAATGTTAGTAGCTTGGCAATTGAGAGTGAAGCATTTCTTTTGTGCTTGAGTTTCTCTATCAATTGCACAAGAGAAGCCCACATCTACAATCCACCACATTTGAGGAGAAATAAATTTAAAATTGCATGTCATCCAATTTCTCCAACGTGCAAAGTGTGTGCCATCAAAAGTGTAGGGACACTCAACATCTAGCCCATAAGTCACCATCCTCTCGGGTCGGTGAAGACCACAAATGAGAGACCTAGCTCCGATGCCACGTGTAGGGTCGAGATGGCGAACTAGAGGGGGGTGAATAGTCCTTTCTAAAAATAATCGCGTAGACTAGACAATATAAATGCGGAATTAAAACTATGGATCTAGCCAAGACTACACCCCTCTATCTATAACTCTAGAATCACCTTATTTAAATGATTCTAAACAAGAATATAAGGTGCTAGGCTAGAAAGTGCTCTCCTATAAAAATCTAGTTAGCAAGGTCACACAAACCTATACGACTAGTGCTCAAGCAACCGGAGAGCTCCTACACATACTAGTGATGCAAAGCACAAAGCTCCTAATAACACCAGCAAAGCTACACAAGATAAAAAGAACTAGAGCAACTACACAAGCACAATATATAAATAAAAGTAAATGCAAAGCTTGTGTAAAAGATTGCAAACCACCCCGAAGTGTGGACACAAGATGACTCGGCGATTTTTCACCAGGTTCACTTGGTTGCCCCCAAGCTACGTCCTGTTGTGTCGACCAACACCTTCGGTGGTAACTCCGGTCTTTTCACCTAGATGGTTCTTCGGTGTGACCCTCAAGTCACTTGCCCCTCAAGGCACGCCCGCAAGGCACTGCAAGACACCACTCTCAAGTGAGCCCCTCAAGGAACCGAGCGAACCCACACACACAAGTGTGGTAACTCAATGACACGCGCAATCCAATAGAGTTGGAATTCGGCACTCCGCCGGGGAACCACAACAACCCCTCACAAATTCTCCTCCGGAGCACCGCACAATCTCCACGCGTGCTTCAACGGAGTCACAATCCACCAAACCGTCTAGGTGATGGCAATCACCAAGAGTAACAAGAAATCTTCAATTGCAATCACCACCTAGTGCCACAAATATGATTCCCGAAATGCATATACACTAGGTTTTAATCCCCTCTCAAATTTGCCCTAGGCTTGAGATGAAACACAAAGGGGAGGAGGTGGATCTTCAACCTCTCAATCACACCCACATAGGGCACTCAATCTCTCATAGAAATTTTCCACAAATCATGGAGAGAAAGAGGGAGGAGCAAGAACCCTAGCTCATGTTCTCCAAGAGTGAGAATGGGGGAGAGGAGCTCACTGTTCTGTTGGGGCTCAGAAGTGCTGCAAGAGAGGACCGACGGGCAGAGCCTTAACCAGCAGCCGCCCCTCGCCAACGGTCGGCATCCCACGCGCTCCCACCTCCCTCTGCTACTCGGCAACGGTAAGAACCGGAGGAACCAGAGCTTCCGCTCTCTGTCTGTTCTGTCTCGATGAAGCAACCAGCGGCGGCGGCTGTCTTCACGTGTCCTTCTTCATGGGCCAACAGCAGCAGCACAATGCCAGCAGCAGCTAAGAGCCCGGCAGCCCAATCAGCAGTAGCAGCCCACAGCAGAGGCGGTCCAGCAAGGCAATGCAACAGCAGCACAGCAACTAGCGGCCCAGCACAAGCAACACCAGAAGACGACGGACCGGTCTAGTTCCCTCTCACGCGCCACAGAAGGCATCAGGCCTGCCACACCCTTCTCTGATTCCGTTGATCAAATTTCCATTCTTATAAGCAAGCATGCAACCGTATAAAATAGATGGCCAGCACTCTTGCACTTGCACATGCATGCATGGCAGTAATCAGCGGCGAGCAGCTCCTCTGCCATCCACGAAATCAACCGCAGCTGCGTGTCCCTCGGCCAAAATAGCAGCATCTTCCAACCATAAGCAAGACATGCAAGCCTCTCAATTTTGCCGATCAATGCACAACTTGCCGAGCTGCATGCAAAGCTGGTTTCCACCGAGGACAGAAACACCTCATCTCATATTCTATTTTTAGCATTTTAAAAGGCTATATCACTCATGACAAAGCCAAGCTAAAAATAGCATCTTTCTATTCCCTCCGTAATTACTATCTCTCATGAAAGATGCTAAACCAAATAGCACTTGAGATAGCATGAATATTTACGGGATTTCTCACGCATCTCACCACGTCACTAAACCCAGAGTGATATGCAAAATGAGACTCAACTTAGTGGCACTAGATAACCAATGCAATTAAAAGACTTCCCCTCTTTATAGTACGGTTATTAAACCTAAATCCGGTCATAAACTTCTCTAATCAAATTAGACCGGTAAAATGAAATGCCCTACAAATATACCTTTGCCTTGCGCATTCCATTCCATCTTCGTCGATGTCGATGCAACATATGCACCAACCAATCGAGAATAATATGATCCACTCCATATCATCACGTGATCGTATTGGTCCATCGATCTTGACGTCACTTGCTCTTCACCGTTGCTTCGATCCATCGGCGCCAAGTCCTCGACTTGCGCTTCACTCTTGCAACCGGTCCGTCGAGCCAAGTCTTGTCTTGATCTTCTCCACTTTGATCAAATGACTCCATGTCATGTCACATATGCAATATGCTCCATCATCATATAACCACCAATGGACTAATCTCTTGTGTATCTCGACATAACCACATATTAGTCCATTCTAAGTTGTCACTCAATTACCAAAACCAAACAAGAACCTTTCAGTAAGTGCGGTTGTTGCTTTGATCGCTTTCATGTACAAATGGAGAAAGCTCATGTCATTCAAGGTAACTTTGTACTTTAGAGACCAAAACCTCATGCGCCGCGTATACCACACGATCACTAGTTCACACACAGGTGTCGTCCATCCAAGCGCATGGGTAGCTACCACACCCCCGTGGGTAGCTACCACCGGTGGTAGGAAAATCACACTCATATTTTTAACATATATATATGTGGTTAAAGTTTTGATTGTTTGATTTCTCGAAATGTGCGGTGATGGAGATTTGTTTTGGAACAGAGAGAGTATAGAGGTGCGTATGCACATGCATTGGAGATATTTTAACCGCTGGTAACGCCCTAACAAAGTCTTCATCTGTCTGTTTGTATCTACATAACTCATTCGGACAGTCAGTCACGCTCAAAGTCAAAAAAATGCCTTCTTCCTGGAGACTTACACTTATGTTTGGTTCTCGTCATTGCTCCTCTTCTAACTGGTTGGATATCTAACTATAGATATAGGCTATATGTACAAACAAAGTATTACTTACACTTCAAGGCCTGACTGTAAATGGGGTTTAAACCCGGTTGTATATATGAATTTTATACTACGTTTAACTGCTCCTCGGCGATGGCTGCTCAGTGGACGATGGACTTGTCTTTGTTATCGCCAGTGCAAGGACTGTCACAGCTCACGCCACCATGGGCAGGTCACCCTGTGACGGATACACCCACCCTAGTGAAGCTTCGTGGCGCCTTGCACGGTTCATTGAGGAGGTGTAGGTCAAGTGAATGCCACCATTAATCGCCAGCCCACTAAGGCAGAAGGTGGTAACCAGAAGGCAACCCCTGCCACAAAGGAACAGATGAATTGCTGCTCAGCTGCTGGCACACATTCTGACCTCTAAGCGGGCGAGGTCCTCCTCGTGCAGAGGGTGGTCTTTGCACCTTCGGTAGCTCCAATTTCATCTACGTCCAAGCAATCATACAACGATTTATTCGTAGGGAACTTGACATTGAGCGAAGTTGAAGCTCTAGACGAGCTGCTTCGGGCGACCAATGCTACTAGATGAAGTAGAGGCATAAGAGCATGAAGGGCCAAGTGATGCAACAACAATTGAATCATCAAGTGAATCACATGATGTGGACACACTTTTCTTTTCTATGATCACAACTTGTGATTGCTCTTTCTCTTGCTTCTCAACTAGAGAAGAATGAGCTTTTTCAAGCTTGGAGTGAGCAATCTCTAGCTTCTTATGGTCTATCTTTAGACTCTCATAAGAGGCCTTCAACTCCATAAGTTCTTGCTCAAGGTTTTGTTTATCCTTGCGCAAGCCCCTACATTCCTTTCTAGAGTCATTGAAAGCACCCTTGCAATCCTCAAGCATGATAAAGAGTTCTTCTTTTGTGGTCTCATCATCATCATCACTCTCATCATCACTATCGGGTGGAGGTTTTACCTTAGTGGCCTTGGCCATAAAGCAAGATGATGGAGCACCAAATAGAGAAAGCTTCTCTTGAATGGCAATGCTTGCCTGCCCCTTCTTCTTCTTCTTCTTGGAATCATCATCATCAACACTTGAGGAAGATGAATCACTCTCCCAAGTTGCCACATGAGATTCACCCTTCTTCTTGTGATGGGAGGAGTCTTTCTCCTCCTTCTTCTTCTCTTGCTTCTTCCTCTCCTTTCTCATGGCATCTTCATCATCACTTGCATAGGGACACTTGGCAATGGGATGATCCTTGCCATTGCACCGGAAGCACTTCATGGGACGGTCACTAGACTTGGATGAGCTTCTCTTGCTCTTGGACCGGTACCCCTTCTTCATGAGCTTCCCCATTCTCTTCATAAGGAGTGCCATTTGTTCACTCACTTCTTCTTCTTGTCCACTTGAGCTAGAGCATGGTTCGTCTTCACTTAAAGACTCTTCTTTCTTCTTCTTGCCCTTGCTCTTGGATGATGTGGCCTTGAATGCCACACTCTTCTTGTCATCATCCTTCTTCTCATTTTCCTTCTTCTTCTTCTTCACCACCTCTTCCTTCTCATGATCTTCTATAAACTCATCATCGGCCATGATCTCTTGAAGGACTTGGTTGGGTGTTGGCTTCTCCTTCATGGTTGTCTTCACCATGACGGTCTTCAACATGTCAAATCTCTTGGGAAGACACCTCATGAACTTGGTGGAGAATTAAGAATCCTTGATTTCTTCCCCAAGTCCTTTGAGCTCATTGACAATGACTTGGAGTCTATGGAACATCTCCGGCATACTCTCATCCTCCTTCATTGAGAAGCTTGCAAACTTCTCTTGCAACATGTAGGCTCTTGCGGTCTTGACACTTTCGGTGCCCTCATAAGCTTCTTCTAGCTTCTTACAAATGTCATGAGCCACCTCAAGGTTCTTGATGAGCTCAAAAGCTTTATCATCAAGTGCCTCATGGAAAGCACTCACGGCAACATCATTGGCTTGTTGCTTCTTCTCTTCGGCCGGTGTTGGCACCGCACCCTCAATAAGCTCAAACTTGGTTTCCACCACTTTCTACACCTCAAGGTTGATAGACTTGAGATGACTCTTCATCTTAAGCTTCCATTTGGCATAGTCATCGCCATGAAATGATGGTGCCTTCTTAGTGTTGTTGATATGCATAACCAATGCCATTGCTTCACCGTAGGATGTTATTCCAACTCAAACAAACGGTGCCCGGCTCTGATACCATGTGAAAGGTCACAATGGTTAGAGGGGGTGAATAGCCTAATAAAGTTTCTAGCAAGAATACTAGACAACCCAATTAGATAGCAAGGCGGCAAATGTGCAAAGCGAATGCTTCGACTACTCTATGCAAGCCTTCCTAACCAAGCAAGGCTACTCAATCCGATTGCACACACAACAATGGTGATCAAGCTACACAATGTCGGCTCACCAATACCAACCAAGCAATCCTACCCACGGGATTTACTCTACACAATGAGTGGTTCCCGACCGACCACAACAAGCAATTCTACCCACGAGATTTAAGTTACTCAATGAGTGGTTCCCGACCGACCACAACAAGCAATTCTACTTTGCGGTAAGTAAAGAGGTGAAGGCAGTTTATACCGCCACGAAGAGTAGAAGATGGCCAATCACCGATGTAGAAGCCAATCACCTAGGAAGCTCACAATGATTTTTTACCGAGGTTCACTTGCTTCCCGGCAAGCTAGTCCTCGTTGTGGCGATACACTTGCTTGGTGAGTTGCCCGCTCAATTGGCGCGGTGCCAAAGACCCCAATGGGGAGCCGCAATCTCCACACAAGACAAGGATCCACAAGCCATGAGCAATCCACTAGAGTATCCTTTCACAAACTCCCGCGGAGAAGGATCAAGAACCCCTCACAAGAACCTGGTTTGGCCTCGAACAATCACCAAGTCGAGCTCAACCACCACCCGCTGCTCCAAACCGTCTACGGTGACGGGAATCAACGAAGAGTAACAAGAATCCACAGCTCACTCGATGAACAAGTGCCTCTAGATGCAACTCTCAATGCAATGCACTTGAATCCTCACTCAAATCTCACAAGAGATGCTCAAGAATCAAAGAGATGAGTGGGAGAGGGAGTCTCTTGCTCAAGAATGCTCAGGAATGAAAGAAATGGCCAAGAGAGCCTCCCCAAACTGACCACCCTTCTATTTATAGCCTCCACCACAAATAGAGCCGTTGGTGTTCTCGGGCAGGCCAAATACACGCGCCGGACGCGTCCGCTCTAGGCCGCCGGACGCGTCCAGCGCCTGCTTCGTCCGCGCGCGAGTAGCCGTTGGCTTTGAATCTTCACTGACGTCACCGCGTCCGGCGCCTCTTCACAACGTGCGTCCGACTTCCGCATCCGGACGCGTTGTTGGCATTTCTTAACGCAATCACTAGAATTGTTACATCCCAGTGGTCACGCCAAGAAATGCCAAGGTGTGATAGTCGTGTTCTAAATATATTATCCGCAAGCGCATGGATCTATCATTGTAGCATTTCACCCGGAAGTATGTCAGGGTGTCGTTATTATATTTTCCCAAAGAAAGGCATGGTGTAAAATAGCTCTAGCACATGTATATGGTACTTCACATCATCGAAATAAGCCTTAGTGCTTTGCAGGGGTAAGATAAACGGTAATTTGAGGATAGTGGACACACACTTGGTCTTCACTCAAGGATAAAGGGAAAATAAGGAATAAAAGAAACGGAAAGAATAAAGAATAAATCTACTGGAGCTAGTTGGTCGTATATTGCTAAGCGTAGATTAGCTAAGTCACATGTTATACAGAGTTAGAGACAAGTCAGAGCCTAAAGTAACAGGGAGACCCCCGCAAATGGGTGCACTGGCCCGATAGAGGCATTTACGAACTCCTACACGACATACGGACGTGGGGGATTACAAGGGACGGACAGGGCTGTCACCACCTGCCGCCTACCCCTCAACCGTGGCATGCCGTCATATTCGAAGGCCTTCTCATATCCGGACACCACCCCCGCATACTAGAGAACTACCTATGCTCCCCAGGACTCCCACCCTATGGATGGACGAGCTAGAACATAGGCAAACCCGAAAGAACATCGAACCGTTACTCCATCCTCCTCAGAGACTCTAATCCTATAGAACATATGAATGATGAAGAACCGGGATGAACAAGCTATGAACTGATCATATGAACTAGGCTCTAGTTCATATGCATCAACATGAACATGATCAAGACTATGCTCTAGTTCATACACTAAGCAATATATAAAGTACAAGAACTTGAACAAGGAAGAACACTCCATAGATAATTACCAAGATCTATCTCTTCTTCCTAGGAGACAAGCTCTCCTTGGTAGCTTTCCTAGCTCCAACACTACTAGCTCTAAGCTAAGGAACAAGTGGAGGTGAGGGAGAGAAAGACCAAATGAATGTGTGTCTTCTAAAACCAATTCTTCTCCCCTTTTATATGTTGGTGGAGGTCGGTTTGAGCCTGAAATGGAAGGAACACCGCGCACCGACCTCCCTTGGCACTTAATGTACCGCCTCCAGCCGGCCGGCCCCACCTGGCAGTTGGGGTGGCGCGAGCGCACCCCTGGCACGGCCGCGCCAGTGTGCCGCCGCCCCCTGACCGCCTTCGGGTGGTCGGTTGTGGAGTGGGCCTGGGCCGTGCTGGTTTGGTGTTTTGGCCCATTCTGGTCCCAAGGTGGCCCTTCTCCACTTTGGGGTGGTTTGGCGCTTTCCAGAAAGCACCTTTTTGATACTTAATCCCTGCACTTTTATATGATTCCTGCAATGACAGTATATTTCCTAGTGCACGTGGATTTGGTTTAGTTGCACATGTATATGCATATAGGAATATATAATTCACCCTTTTTGATGTCTAATTGGCGGTATAAAATCGTCGATAAGGACCGCCAACAAGATCCCCCAAGCTTACCCTTTGCTCGTCCCGAGCAAAGCTCAGCCTTAGGTTATTGATCAGGAGTTGCTACTATGCCGATCATGAGCCAAATGTGCCAAGCGTATAAGCAAGATTTCTACCGAAATTTGAACAAATCGGCATGACTGCGCACCCTGTTATTATCTCAAGACAAAATGGGGCTTTCCAGCTTTCTCGAGTCCTAGGAAATTGCAAGATAGAACAGTTTCACAAGCATTGCTTATCATCTACCCAAGATCAACCACGTCTCCGGAGGTTTTGAAAGTTTTGTAAAAGAAACTTAAGTTCCTCGAATGATTCTCTCAATCACTCAAAAGTGTTTGTACCTCACCAAAGGCGGCTGAGATTGGAGTTTTGGGTAGGTATGAAAGGTGGCTATGCTTGATCACATAGAGTTGGTGAAGTCAATGAACGAACCTTCCGAAGATTAAGACCATACACTTTGATTGAGATTTGTGCAAGTGTGTGAGGGTGAATGATTCCTATCTAATGTTTTTGGTACTCCAGGCATCATGACTCCTTTTTATTGGTGGAAGGGAAATTTGAGAGAGTATGGGCTTGATTTGGAAAAACTAAGATCTTTCTTTTCTTTCTTTCTCTTTTTTTTTTGAACGGGAGACTAGCTGGGATTCCCGTTTGTCTACTTTGAAGCTTTATTGTTGCCCCTTGGCATTCATCATCATCATTTTTTTTGATCAAGAGATGCTAATGCCCAATACTCTCTTTCAGATACGATGAAGATTTTTGGCGGAAAGGAGTCATGATGAAAGAACGAGGAGTTGTTTTCGATGGATGATAGATGAGAGATGCGCGATTCTCAGTGTAAGGGTCGGCTTGCTTTATTTTGAAGAAGGTGCACAACTCTAGGGTCAAGAGTTGGCGTTTTTGGTGGATTGGATGAAAAGTTAGGTTGCGCAACTCGCAGTGTAGGGTCGGCAAATTTATTTGATGGGTGCAAGTGAATCTCAATCGTGAGTGTAAGACCATAATCTTGCAGAGGTTACAAACTTCTAGTGATCAAGCAGCATATGACAATTGGTTTTTGTAAGAGTATTGACAGCTACATCATATGGTTTTGGTAGGTATTTCAAAATCATTGAGGGACTTTTGTTTTTGATAATTTTGAAAATAAAACTCCGGAAGTCAGGTTTTCACTCAGGACAGAGTCATAGCGTTGCTCGTGGCACTATATCATACCCGGCAATAACTTAGACAGGATCTAGCCTATGCAACCCACTAAGCACAAGTTTTCAAGGATAAGATGTTTTAGCCAATAAACTCAAACTTTAAAGAAAGCCTAATTATAAACAAGGTACAAGCGAGTCACGAGACAGAGCAACTTTTCATCATTTCAACAAGGGTAGAATTAAATATTTCTATGGCGCATAGGTATATGAAATGATGAAGCATTTTTTTTATATATGAGTTAGTGTTAATGTGGTACATACCTCTTATTGGGGGTCCTCCCCCATGCTTGCTTGGAAACGGGGCCCCTTAAGAATTATTCTGAGGTAACAAATTATTTTATTTTATTCTGAGTCAGGACTTCCTTATGATTGAGGATCATCCTACAAGGTTAGCTCATAGCATACTACCAATATTCCTACTAGCAATCTGTCTCAATGATCGACAAGTCGACCAAGGTAAACTAGCAACCTAAGCACCATGCTCAAACTACGAGTTTATGGAACATGCTAAGCTTGAACATGTTCCAAAACATTAAAATAAGCGGGAATAGGGATAGCAAGATAGAACTTTATGTTGACAAACTAAGTAAACATAATAAATAAGTAAATAAATAAATAAAAAAGATAACTCACCGATTGTCCTGTCGGTCAGAGCTCACAGTTTATAGTCCGTGAAGCGAGACTTCTCTCCTGCTCAATTTGAGCTTGATGATGAGGCATACGTCTCAGTAGAAGTAGACGGGGATGCCTACTTGGGCCTCCACACCATTTTTGGTGGTGTGGTGACATTTGGTGAGGATGGTGGTTGATTGGTTTCTTTTGGAGGTGCTTGCATTTTCTCCACCTTCAACACCTTTGTCTCCTCTTTAGGGACCAATTTTGGTCCCCAGAGGTTTTGAGTGGAATTGGTTTTACTTTGGGTTCCACTCTTTCTTGGGCCAGAGCCTTGCCCTTGTCCTTCTTCTCATTGGGTTGCGCAGGAATGACCTTTGATTTTGTTTCTTTTGTAGAAGCCTTCTTTCTTCCTTTCTTAGGAGCTCTTTGCTCCTTCTTCTCTTTTGGCTCCTGTTCTTTCTTTTTCTTTTGTTTTTGTTCCTGGGTACCCTTTGCTTTCTGTGGCTCTGGCCTCTGTTCCCAAATAATGTTGGGAATTCGATTTGCACCATGAGGTCGGATTTCAACTTCAGTGACCTCCCTCGTGGTTGGCTCATACTTGATGCGAATCATGTCGCACTCCTCCGTCTTCCGTGGTCGGAAGTGGAACTTCTCCTCACTCCCATTGATGTTGAACCAAATTTCTCCAGCTCCAACATCAATCTGTGCTCCAGCGGTACTGAGGAATGGTCGTCCCAATATGAGTGGTGATTCTTTAGTGGCCTCCATGTCGAGTACCACGAAATCCACTGGGACGAATTATCCTCTAATTTTCACAGGAATATCTTCAGCTATTCCCACTGGGTAGCGTAAGGAGGAGTCAGCTAGTTGGAGTGTGATCGTTGTTGGTGACAGCCGTGTATAATTTAGCTTGTCAAACACCGTCTTGGGCATGACACTGACGCTGGCACCAAGATCACAGAGTGCGTGGTCAAACTGCTGTCCTCCAATGGAGCAAGTGATAGTGGGGCATCCTGGGTCCTTCTTTTTCTCTGGTAAGTCATTGAGGATTGCCGCACTACATTCTTCTGTGAGTTTGACCACAGCTGTGGATGGCAGTGGTCGCTTGCTGTTGATGATGTCTTTGATGTACTTGGCGTAGGAAGGTACATGTAAGACGTCCATGAGCGGAATGCTCACATGTACTTTCTCGACCATCTCAACAAACCGAGCGAACCGATCATTCACAGCTTGTTTTCTGGTTCTTGTGGCGAATGGCAGATGTGTCGTATGTGTCGTATCTGGGTAATCCAGGGTTGTCCCTGATTCTACCTCGCCTTGTGGTTCAGAAGATGAAGGTTCTTCTTGCTGCGGTGCTGCTTGTTTCCTGGCTGCTTGTTTGGGATATGGTGGATCACGAGTGGCCTTACCGCCTCTCGTGGTCACAGAATTAACATTTTCAAAAGCACTAGCGGCTTGATCCGATGTTTTACCAGTTGGATCAATGGGAACATCAGAAGCAATTTGAGCTAGGTGTCTTTCTATCATTTTGTTAAAGCTCAACTGATTCTTAATAGAAGAAATCAAACCTTCTATCTTTGTACTTATGCTCTCTAAGATTTTGTCATTGGCCAGCATCTTTTTGGTAAGGTTTTCGTTGATCTTAGCTTGGCCAAGGACTAAATCTTTGAAAGTAGGCTGATTCAAATTGTAATTTGTGGAGTAGTTCGAATTACCTTGATATTGTGGACGGGACTGATTGTTCCATCCATTATTACCTCCTTGCTATTGACGATACCCGTTGTTGATGTAAGAAGCTTCTTCACGGGTTTCGGGGCAATCGTTCCCCGAATGTCCATCATTGTCGCAGACCTCGCACGTTGTGCGAGATTCTATGGCTTTAACGGTGCCGGATGTATCTCCGGCGGCTCTTTCGTTAAACTTCTGCAAGAGTAGGTCTATTTTTGTGGCCAGCGCCTCAGTCTCCTTCACAGGGTGCGTGCCTTTTTGTTGCTTGGTTGGGGCCCTTTCTTCACCCCAAGCTTGATTTTCTACCATTTTGTTGATTAACGCCGTAGCGTTATCAACAGTGAGTGATAGAAATGCGCCTCCAGCTGCAGCATCTAGGTGCCCTTTTGACATGGGCATGAGCCCATTGTAAAAGTTTTGGAGCACCAGCCATTCCTCCATCCCATGATGAGGATAGTCCAGGATGAAGCTTTGGAGCCTCTCCCAAGCTTCAGGAATGGGTTCCATCTGCGTTTGCTGGAAATTGGCAATTCTTCCCCTCAGGGCATTTGTTTTGCCCATGGGGAAGAACTTTGCGAGGAATGCCATGGAGCATTTGCCCCATGTGCTCACAGCTTCTTTGCCTTTATAAAACCACTGCTTCGCCTTCCCCACAAGGGAGAAGGGAAACAGCCGGAGCCTGATGACGTTAGCTTCAATGTCCTTGATGACGACAGTGTCACAGAGCTCCAAGAAACGCTACAAGTGAGCATTAGCATCCTCGTTGGGGAGTCCACAAAATGGAATCCCCTGCACCATGGTGATCAGGCCAGTCCTGAGCTCAAAGTTCTTGTCCGCCACGTTGACAACGGGCCCAGTGGGCACGTTGGCAACAGTGGGGACGGAGAATTCGCGGAGAGTCTTCTGAGCGATTTGGATGGTTGCTGAAGGTGCGAAAATGACCGGTTCGACTGCCGACGGAGTAGCAGAAGAAGGAGTAGCTCTAGGCTTCTTCTTCCTTAGGAGTGCTTCCGGATTTGGATGGAAATTGTCTGGCAGGGAGAAACCGGACATACACTATCCTGTTTTCACCCACAACAGGAGAAAACATAAAAGTTAGCCTGCATAGACTCGGACTATTTCTAATGAAGTTATATCCATGCCATGCTAGATTATTTTAACTAATGCTTTCCCCGGCAATGGCACCAGAAATGCTTGTTGGCATTTCTTAACGCAATCACTAGAATTGTTACATCCCAGTGGTCACGCCAAGAAACGCCAAGGTGTGATAGTCGTGTTCTAAAGATATTATCCGCAAGCGCACGGATCTATCATTGTAGCATTTCACCCGGAAGTATGTCAGGGTATCGTTTCCCAAAGGAAGGCATGGTGTAAAATAGCTCTAGCACATGGATATTGTACTTCACATCATCGAAATAAGCCTTAGTGCTATGCAGGGGTAAGATAAACGGTAATTTGAGGATAGTGGACACACACTTGGTCTTCACTCAAGGATAAAGGGAAAATAAGGAATAAAAGAAATGGAAAGAATAAAGAATAAATCTACTTTTGGTTTGGTCGTATATTGCTAAGCGTAGATTAGCTAAGTCACATGTTATACGAGTTAGAGACAAGTCGAGCCTAAAGTAACGGGGAGACCCCCTTGCACTGTGCACCCGATAGATAGAGCATTTATGAACTCCTACACGACATACGGACGTGGGGGATTACAAGGGACGGACAGGGCTGTCACCACCTGCCGCCTACCCCTCAACCATGGCATGCTGTCATATTCGAAGGCCCTCTCGTATCCGGACAACACGCCCGCATACTAGAGAACTACCTATGCTCCCCCAGGACTCCCACCCTACGGATGGACGAGCTAGAACATAGGCAAACCTGAAAGAACATCGAATCGTTACTCCATCCTCCTCAGAGACTCTAATCCTATAGAACATATGAATGATGAAGAACCGGGATGAACATGCTATGAACTGATCATATGAACTTGGCTCTAGTTCATATGCATCAACATGAACATGATCAAGACTATGCTCTAGTTCATACACTAAGCAATATATAAAGTACAAGAATTTGAACAAGGAAGAACACTCCATAGATAATTACCAAAATGTATCTCTTCTTCCTAGGAGACAAGCTCTCCTTGGTAGCTTTCGTAGCTCCAACACTACTAGCTCTAAGCTAAGGAACAAGTGGATGTGAGGGAGAGAAAGACCAAATGAATGTGTGTCTTCTAAAACCAATTCTTCTCCCCTTTTATATGTTGGTGGAGGTCGGTTTGAGCCTGAAATGGAAGGAACACCGCACACCGACCTCCCTTGGCATTTAATGTACCGCCTCCAGCCGGCCGGCCCCACCTGGCAGTTGGGGTGGCGCGAGCGCGCCCCTGGCGCGGCCGCCAGGGTGCCTCCGCCCCAGACCGCCTTCGTGTGGTCGGTTGTGGAGTGGGCCTGGGCCGTGCTGGTTTGGTGTTTTGGCCCATTCTAGTCCCAAGGTGGCCCCTTCTCCACTTTGGGGTGGTTTGGCGCTTTCCAGAAAGCGCCTTTTTGATACTTAATCCCTGCACTTTTATATGATTCCTACAATGACAGTATATTTCCTAGTGCACGTGGATTTGGGTTAGTTGCACATGTATATGCATATAGGAATATATAATTCACCCTTTTTCATGTCTAATTGGTGGTATAAAATCGTCAATATGGACCGCCAACACGCGTCCGACGTCTGCGTGGCGCTGAGACCCTCTCTGGGTCGAGTCCGGCGCTCACCAGACATGCTCGGCCCGCGTCCAGCGCCCCACAGTACTCGGTCAGCTGCCCGCGAAGCACCAGAACGTGCCGGACGTGTCTGGCTCGCCAAGCCGGCGTCCGACGCCCGTGTTCGAGGGCCCCGACGGCCTGAGTACCTCTCTGGGTGGCGTCCGGCGCCCATCAGACGCGTCCGGCGCTACCCAGAGCTGCGTCCGCCGCTGCAGCCATGCTCTGCCTCTTCTGCGCCGCGTCCTGATCACCTTGGCCGCGTCCGACACTATCCCACTGATGCGTCCGACGCGTGCCAGGGTGATGACCTTGTCGTCTCTTCGCGCCGATTTTGCTCCATGTCCATCCTCTTGCCTTGATTACCAATTCCACCAAGTGTAGACCTCGTCTCAAGCACCGGAGTTAGTAGTACAAGCACGACCATGTCGGCAAGAGTTAGCCCTCTAGTTAGTCTCTCATGCATCATGCAAAGCCGCAACTAGAGGCACTTAGGACCGCGAATGAAACCGAGGAAACCCCTCTTGATAGTCCGTTATCGACCCTAAATGTGGTCACACTCGCTAAGTGTCTCGACCACTAAACCGGAAAGCCCTATCAAGTATACCTTCGCCTTGATCTCCATGGGCCTCCGTCGGAGCTTGATCACAACACATGTCCACCATGTTCATCACCGTGATCACCATGCTCCATCATCCACCGTCACGTTGCTATGTGTCTAACCACACTTAGAGCAAAGCATTAGCAACGTTTGAGTGTCATTAATTACCAAAACCAAACCGGAGCTTTCACCTGCGCGCCATGCTTCCTGGCACCCCGTGACCGAGTCGAGCATGCTAGCATGGCCAATCGGTCCCTCGAGCGGCACAGCCGTGGCGGCGGACTTGCCGGAGAGGAAGAAGAAGAGGCCCCGGGTGAGGCTCTCACCTTCCCCTGTGGCGTCGTCGGCGAGGCGGTGCAGCGCGCCCGCGAGCACAGGCCCAGACGGCCCGGCGGCGGCGACGCGGCGGCGTGCGCTCTTGAGCTTGGTGTGGCGGAGGTGAATCGAGGGCGGAGAACGAGAGGGAGGAGAGCGAGGTGAGGCGGACAAGGAGGACGAGAATGACGATGAGGACGGCGCGGGCGACTCGAGGCCGAGGGGTATACCCCCCCTCGAGGGCGGTGGGATGGCGCCGGTGTCGACACGCGGCCCTCCTACGCGTCGCCGGGAGAAGCCGGGGAGCTCCCCTGTTGGTCGGTGAGGCCGACAGGTGGGGCCCTCTTTTTTTTTTAATTAAAAATCGATTTAGACCCCTGTTTTCGAGCTCCTATACCTCCCAAACTAGGCCGAAATTGGAAAAACTCCCAACATAGAAAATGATCCTCTCAAGGAGTAGATCATTTCATATTTAGAAAGTTTTGTCAAATTCCTAACCTTTTTTGAAATAAAAATTTCCAAACAAAATCACTTATAAAATCAAATAAACAAGAAATCAGCCCCTATTCTGAACTTAAACCCCCTAAACATGTTACTTAGACTCATTTTCAAAGGCACTCGGCAAAGAGGTCTTTTGCTGAATGCTAGGCTTAGGCACTCGGCAAAGCAAGCCCGTATGCCTAGTGCCACAGACTGGCACTCGGCAAAGGCCCTCTTTGTCGAGTGCCACGTTAGGCACTCGACAAAGATTTGATATTCTTTAATCTCGACTTCAAACTTTTTATGTGGTTCTTATCTATTGTATTGAATCATATGTTCGAATTTGAAACTTTTTATATCCTTTTTCTATATTTTTTAATTAATTTTGTTTACTTGAATTTTTCTCAAAAAAGTAAATTTGAACTAAGGTGCATGAAATAATAAAATGTAGCCATTCAAAAAATTATATTAACGTTGGAGAGTGAATTTTGAGGCCGTATCCAGGAACTCACCCAAAATTTTGAACGCCTTGTTCACGAAACACGATCATCCAGTTGCGAAAGAAGTGTTTTTTAATTATATAAATACAAACAAAGTCCAAAAATCATGAAACTTCGCGAGGTGTCATCATATCATATACGAAGGCTGTAGTAAAAAATTGAGAATGTTTCGAGCAAGTTATGATGTCAGATGGCTAAAACTCAGACATCTCCACATGTAATCACTTGTGATCTTTATGTGGAGATGTGTGGGTTTTAGGCATCCGATGTCACAACTTGCTCGAAACATTCTCAATTTTTTATCAGAGGCTCTTCATGCGATAACATGACACCTCGACAAGTTTCGTGATTTTTGAACTTTATTTGCATTTTATATAATTAAAAAACACTTCACCGCAAATGGATGGTCATGTTTCGTGAACAAGGTGTTCAAAATTTTGGGCGAGTTCCTCGATACGGCCTTAATATGCACTCTACAAAATGAATATAATTTTTTGAGCGGCTATATTTCATTATTTTTATACACTGTAGTTCAAATTTGGATTACTCGAAAAAATTCAAGTAAATAAAATAAATGAATGAAATATAGAAAATATTATAAAAAGTCTCAAATTTGAATATATGCTTATAAACAATTACTAGGACTACGAAAAAAGTTTGAATTCAAAATTAAAAAAAATCAAATCTTTACCAAGTGTTGCGCCTGACACTCGGCAAAGAGGGTCTTTGTTGAGTGCCAAAAGATATTGAAAAAAGAACCTAAAAGGCCCAGCCAGCATTCACCCACACCTTCAAACCCTAACAAACCCCACCCCACCTCACCCGCCCCTACCTTATCCACACGCATAGCGCCGCCGCCATCGCCCCACCGCCCGCGCTAGGGCTGCCGCCCCACCCCCTGTTGGTATTTGTTAAGTGCAACTAAAATAAGAAGGATTCCGCAAGCGCACAGAACATACCATTGTAGCATTTTACCGGGAGTATCCAGGTATCGTTATTTATATTTTACCACGGGGAAGCAAGGGTTAAAGAATCGATAACTCACCATCATGCATCTACTAACTTAGTAAACCAACTAGACCAAAGCGGGGGTAAATGATATACGATAGGATATAAGAATAAAAGCACACTGAGAATTCTATATATATATATATATATATATATATATATATATATATATATATATATATATATATATATATATATATATATATATATATATATATATATATATATATATATATAAGTAGTTAACTAGAGTGAGAGAATAACGGGAGAGATCAAGGTTCTAAATACTTCTCTAATACTCTGGGTTCTATGATAACAGGGAATGGTTAGATATAGCGATCACACAATAGCACTTTGGAGCAACAGTACCTTTCCGACTCTCGAAGAAGACTGGGTAAAGAGTAGTCGGGGGAAGGCTGCCAAAAAAGCTCTATGAAACACCAACCCGATCGTGGTGGAATACAAAGGCCTGACAGAGCTGTCACCTCTGGGGCTACCACAACTATCCGTGGGATTGGGCGCAACCTCAGGTAACCTATAGTCTAGACACCATGCCTATTCTATCGATTACTAGTCTAGCTATGCGCAATAACTAGAGCACTCAATACGAGCAAAGATCCCATGCTAAGATGCAACAACTATACTAAGCAAACATATGAAAGGCATAAAGTAGATAGAGAAGAATAAATATATTAACGCATAAGTCTTGTAAAGAATAGATACAAAGGCATACCAAATCTCTGAAGACTTCTCCAGAACCGGAGCGCAGCTCCTCTCTCCCTAACTCTCATCTAGATCTAATCTACAACATTGGAATGTCTAGCTCTAATTCTCTAGAGAAGAGAAGTCATCCATTCAAGGGATGCCTCTACAACTCTGATCCTGCTGGGATATAATGAATTAGGGTTTAAGGGATGCCTCCTCCAGGGGCCAGGGGCCCTGCTTATATAGCCCCCTAGGATGCACCACAGCCATCGGATCAAACCGACCTAAACGGACGATAATTATTGCTCCTCAAGGTCGGTGGAGGCAGGATCCGCGAGCCTCCACCTGATTGGTGGAGGTGGGCAGTCGGCCGACCCAAGGAGGGAGTCGACCGACCCACCACTACGCCCGTTCGGGCTCCCGTTTGGTCCAGAGCCTTCTCGAACCTTCCAGATTACAGAATTTTCATCGGTTCCCGATTATCTCTATGTAAACCTGACATGTGGGCCTTCCTTGGGTATTTTCAGCTGACACCCTGCAGAAATAGACATTCACCAAAACTCGTGGAATTCTGTCAGTATAACCCCTATATCTAGTTGGTGAACATATTTTAGTCCTTTCTCATGTTTAGTTGACGGTAAAAATTGGCACTTAACGACCGTCAACAACTCCCCCAAGCTTTCCTTTTGCTCATCCCTGAGCAAAGATAAACTCAGTTATGGATCAGGAGTTGCTACAATGCTTTCACGCCTTAAAAGTACACATGCGTTCAAACAAGAATTCTCCTCCAGATTAGAGTGAACTATTCTGACTCAAAACTTACTCATATTACCTTTCACCATGGGGCTTGTAGCCGTCACTTGGGTCTTGAGCAGTTGAAAGACAGAACGGTCAAGTCAAGTGCTATGTTTCTCGCTCTTTGATCAACTATTATTCTGGAGTTTTTGCAAGATTTTCAAATAAAACTCAGAGTTCCTTGTATGAACCTTTCAGATCTCTCATTTGTGGTATTTCTGGATCCTCTCCAAGGCATGAGTAGTGTATGCCTTCTCTCTTCTCTCAGAATATGTGGTATTTATGGAATTAAGGCATAGTGGAAAGTGCCTTCTCTCTCACCCTACTTTCTAATAGGCTTATGTGGAGCTCATAGGTGGGGAGACACTCAAACTCACTTGCATATATTGCACAGTTAAACCATGGATCCAATAGGAACTAAAATAATAATAAAGTCATATGTGCATGTGAATGAGGAAATGGGATGGATGATAAGGAAATGATTATGAGGGGTGATCACTTGGTGAACATCTACTTCTACACTTGCTCCTTTGGGGATAACATGACTCCCTTTATTCGGAAACTTTGAAACTTCTTGAAAGGAAGGACTTGACTGCTCTCTCTTTTCTCTCGTTTTTTTTCTCTCTTTTTTTCTTTCTTTTTTTTTTTTTTTTTTACATAGCAACCAATCCTCTGAAAATAAAATTTTAGCAACGGGGAGTGTATAACTTGAAATAATAATGACTGGAGCTTTTATGTAGGCAAATAGAATGGCGATGATTATTTCTAGATGTTCACTCCCAGGATAAGAGTAAAACCTTTTTCTGAATGGAATGAAATGAGTGGCGTATGTATATGTGGATAGATGTATGGATGGATGCGTACTCCCAAAGTAGGAGCAGCATGAATGCGTGTCTCCAGGGTAGAGACAATCACATCATATGGTGGAATGCGTACTCCTAGGGTAGGAGCAGCATAGGTGCGTATCTCCAGGGTAGAGATAGCACAATATGTGGTGGATATGAATCTATATGTGGGTGATACCTCTAGGGACAGAAGTAGCACAGAATGAATGTAGTATTTATAAAATGGGCGCATGCTTCTTAGGACAGAAGTAGCATAGATCAATGGATGGAGAGCACATAGTATTGACTTTAACTGCATGACTGATTCCTTATGGGTCCATAGCATAACCACACTCAATGCCTAAAAATACTACACTCAAGCCTACAATATGATCTATATAAACAGATGGGTTTTTCCTAATCTAGTAAACATGAATTTATGGCTGTGGTAGGAATTTAAACTCTCATCATAAAGGAACTCATCATGCAGGAATTTAATATTTTCAAAGATAAATTCTCCAGAACTCTAGTGTCTCTAGGAACAAGATGGACAGCAGCTCAAAACCTTCCCGTATCATACCCGTCAACCACCTAGACTTAGATCAAGCATTCGCTACCCACAAGTTTCAGGTTCAGAGCAAATCTCAAATCTAAACAGTTGTGTCCAAATCTCGGGAGAGTGCAAGGTTGAAAACTAGGTACTTGAAAGGAATTACGGCAGAGCAACTATTCATCATCTCCATGTAGAGTTTATTCTAGGATCACTTTTAAGACAGACTACAAGAACTCTCCAAAAATAGAAAAGAAATCTTTCTGAGTTTCTATAGTTATGCATCTTTTTTAGTTGTTTTAACAAAACAAACTCTAACAAAGCATAGATAGATAAGTTGGAAACACTTAACTTGGTACATGGGGGATGCCCTCCCCCAAGCTAGATGTTGACATAGTCTGCTGTTGTTGCTGACAGGCGATGAAGACGTTCTAGTCCTCCAGGAGTGTCATAGATAGTTGCTGTTGGAGACAGCATTTGAATGTTGCGGACAACACTCCGACAGGAGACTGGACATCCTTCTGTCTGTTAGCTCTTCTCGATCCTTTATGTTCTGTGAAGCTCAAATAGACAACAAAGCTTGTGGAACTAATTAAGCATTAGTGATAAAAACCTCTAAGCCTTGGCTATCTAGAACTGTCTTAACTCAAATGTCTTCTAACGGATCACAAGAAATATTTTTATCTTTTTATAATAAAGGATGCAAACAGAGAAAATAGATATGCTGAAAAATTATTTTTATGCCACCACAATGAATGATTATTCACATGGGGCTTAGTAGTTTTTTTTTTTGAATGCAAAATGCGAAATCTTTATTTTCTTTTTCTAGTGCGAGATAGTAAAGCGAAGATACAATTAAGATGCATATAGGGAAAACAAATATGCTTAAAGGAAAATGCAATCTTTGTGAAAGGAAATGCTGATAAATACCAAGTTACCTCCTTGGCGAGGGTTCGATGATTTAAGTCCTCCGAACAGGGACTTCTTGTCATGTTCACTCCTTGATGCATTATTTGATCCCAAAGGTAGAGACCTTGAGAACTGCACCTCTTGAGATGGTAACTCTAGGAAAGGAGTCACCCATGTTCTTTCTTGTCCAGCGGTCTTTATCACTTTGGAGTACCTTGTGATGAAGAGTAGATGCTTCTAGTGGTCCTTTACTTCTTCTTGGAGTTTGCCTTGCTTGATTGACCTCTCTCCTTGAGCATCTTGTCTTCTAAAATTTCACTCCTTTTTTTCCTTCCTCTTTTTTTTTTTATGCCTAGACCTTGTGCTCCACTCATTGTTTCTTCTCAACGTGCCGGAGCGACGGGGCTTGAAAAGAGGAAGAGCATTGTTGGATCATTGTTTGAAGAGTCATCGGCCTTCCTCCCCCAAGCTTGACCTTGTTGGCACTCTTGTCTTCTTCTTTGTTCCATCATTGAAGTGGCAATTTCGCAGGTGATGCCGATCCACGAACAGGCACATAATAAGTTCTTTCCTACAAAATGTTAGTGGACATATACCCGAAGGATTGCAACAATTTCACACTATGGGCTATTATCCACTATCTAAATGATCATCATCTATGCTAATGGAAAGATGGATTTGAATTACTTTTAGCATAGACTTTATTTATAAAGTTTTCTACCACTTTTTTTATGGCACTTTAACATGGTTCAAGGCAAAGGTAACTTGCACAAAAAAAACAATGTGGATGATATTTGATACTTACAATTCTTCCTTGAACGATGGATGAGTTGTGTCTTTTGTGCGAAGTTGTTGGAATTCATCATTTGCCTTGCTTCATCTCCAATGAGTGTTCATCCCTTGACTTAGCCAAATTGGATTTGAGAGTTCTCTCGCAAGGGTTAGTCTAGCAAAATAACCAATATCTACTAAAGCACAATTTTAGTTCAATAACCAAACTAGACTCCATGTCTAATTAGATTAAGGAGGACTACTTAACCTAAGCACCACGCTTACATTAAAAGCCCATAGAAGTACTCAATTCTAGCACTTCCAAACCAAAGTATACTATAGCAAACAGAGGTAGCATGAAAAGCACTATAGTGATTTACTCAAGAGGAGATGAAAGAGCATGATCATGGTGAGGATTTTTTTTCTTTTTAGATGCAAAACGTATGGATGAATGCAAGAAACTAAACATGCAATGGATGAGCAAACATAAAAGAGTGGAGTGGATGCATGAATTCTTAAAAGTAAACATGTAGTGAGGTGCAAGAATTTTAAAAAAGATAACTACTCATAATTTTAAAGTCCATGAGCAAGACTATCTCACCATTCTTGATCATACTTACCATGACTCACATGATAAAATTTGTGAGCGGTGCAGCGTCTATGTTCGTCACTTGTGAAGTGATTTGAAATTCTTGTGACGACGACCTTTTCTACATTCTGTGAGGTGGCAGGGTACCAATGTTGATGAATGTTGAATGTTGGGGGACCCTGGGCTCTTCATTGTCTTGTGGAAACTTGTCGGAAGGTCGAAACGACATCTTTTGTCCCGTCTATTCCACAACTCAACAAACAAGGGGTAATCCTACTAAAGCAAGTGATACACTAAATTAGCAGACATCAAGATCACTATCAAAAACTTAACACCGATTGCTTCCCCGAGAACGGCGCCAAAAATGCTTGTTGGTATTTGTTAAGTGCAACTAAAATAAGAAGGATTCCGCAAGCGCCTGAGAACATACCATTGTAGCATTTTACCGGGAGTATCCGGGTATCGTTATTTATATTTTACCACGGGAAGCAAGGGTTAAAGAATCGATAACTCACCATCATGCATCTACTAACTTAGTAAACCAACTAGACCAAAGCAGGGGTAAATGATATATGATAGGATATAAGGATAAAAGCACACCTGAGAATTCTATATATATATAAGTAGTTAACTAGAGTGAGAGAATAACGGGAGAGATCAAGGTTCTAAATACTTCTCTAATACTCTGGGTTCTACGATAACAGGGAATGGTTAGATATAGCGATCACACAATAGCACTTTGGAGCAACGGTACCTTTCCGACTCTCGAAGAAGACTGGGTAAAGAGTAGTCGGGGGAAGGCTGCCAAAAAAGCTCTACGAAACACCAACCCGAACGTGGTGGAATACAAAGGCCTGACAGAGCTGTCACCTCTAGGGCTACCACAACTATCCGTGGGATTGGGCGCAACCTCAGGTAACCTATAGTCTAGACACCATGCCTATACTATCGATTACTACTCTAGCTATGCGCAATAACTAGAGCACTCAATACGAGCAAAGATCCAATGCTAAGATGCAACAACTATACTAAGCAAACATATGAAAGGCATAAAGTAGATAGAGAAGAATAAATATATTAAATCATAAGTCTTGTAAAGAATAGATACAAAGGCATACCAAATCTCTGAAGACTTCTCCAGAACCGGAGCGCAGCTCCTCTCTCCCTAACTCTCATCTAGATCTAATCTACTACATTGGAATGTCTAGCTCTAATTCTCTAGAGAAGAGAAGTCATCCATTCAAGGGACGCCTCTACAACTCTGATCCCGTTGGGAGATAATGAATTAGGGTTTAAGGGATGCCTCCTCCAGGGGCCAGGGGCCCTCCTTATATAGCCCCCTAGGATGCACCACAGCCATCGGATCAAACCGACCTAAACGGACGATAATTATTGCTCCTCAAGGTCGGTGGAGGCAGGATCCGCGAGCCTCCACCTGATTGGTGGAGGTGGGCAGTCGGCCGACCCAAGGAGGGAGTCGGCCAACCCACCACTGAGCCCGTTCGGGCTCCCGTTTGGTCCAGAGCCTTCTCGAACCTTCCAGATTACAGAATTTTCACCGGTTCCCGATTATCCCTATGTAAACCTGACATGTGGGCCTTCCTTGGGTATTTTCAGGTGACACCTGCGAAAATGGACATCCACCAAAACTCGTGGAATTACATCGGTATAACCCCTATATCTAGTTGGTGAACATATTTTAGTCCTTTCTCATGTTTAGTTGACGGTAAAAATTGGCACTTAACGACCGTCAACACCCCCCCAACCGGCCCCAGCACGCAACTGCCCGCGCTCGCTCGGCCCGCAACCACCCACGCTCGCCCCACCCACTACTAAATTTTGACCCTGTTGCACCAGCCAATTTTATGTTATAGGTCTAAAATAGATGCAGTAGTTTGGTGTCGCATCAATTTCTCGTTCGATGCCAGCCGATGCAATAGGTCTTGATGCAATAGCCTCTCGCATCGGTTACTAGTGGTTGATATGAGAAGCAGCTATTGCATCATCCATCCATTGTCTCTTGCATCAACATTGAGAGATGCAATAGCTTATTGCATCCAAATCTTGTTGATGCAATACACCTACTGCAATGACTATCGTTCGATGCAATACACTAGATTGCATCCATATTAGGTTCGATGCTATATAATCTATTGCATCACCATTTTGATTAGATGCAAGAGGTTCTATTGCATCACCAGTTTGGTTCGATGCAATACAAACTACTGCATCGACATAAGTTTGGATGCAATTCGAACTATTGCATCAACATTAGATTGGAAGGACAACCATTTATTGCATCGAATTGATTGCATAGAAATTCATAAAAGTGCATAATTCAATGGCTCATAAAGGCAATCATATTAATAACTTGGATCATAAGCATTTAATAGTTTGTACAATGTAAGGAAGTCAAATGCCTTTTGGTTTCCAAATAGGTAATTGCAAGGTTGAACTGTAACACAAACCACTAACTTATGCTACAAATAGGCAATCATAACTTATGCTATAAATAGGCAATCATAAACAAAAATATATGTCTCTTAGCACAAATCAACATGATCTGTCTTCTTACACAATATTTGATTCATTTGAGCTTGGCAAGACTCCCTCAAGGTGTTGATCTTCCTAATGGATACAGAAGCCGAACTATAACCAAATAAGGCATGAACTCCTGATTGCTCATGTTAAGTGAACAAACATACATGTATAAGTGAACAAAAAATACCGGTTACATCGAACACAAATCCGTTGCAATAGTACTTCCTATTTGCATCCATATTCTAAACCGGTGCAATACCACCTGCATATTGCATCAAAAATTCAATACTAATGCAACCAAACGTATCTAATGCAATAATTTCTACCTATTGCATCCCTTGTTCCAAATGATGCAATAGATCATACCTATTGCATCGACATGAATTATTATCGCATCTAACTCTTTTTCGATGCAATAGCGACCACATATTGCATCAGATTCCAAAAATAGATGCAATAGCAGTCATCTATTGCATCAAATTTTAGTTTGATGCAAGGGGACGTGATGCAATAGGGTCAAAATTTAGTAGTGACCTCCCACGCACGCATCCTCTCTCTGACACCCACCATGACCGGCGTGCATCCCCCCAACCGGCCCCAGCACGCCGCCGCCTGCATGCGCTCAGCCCGCAACCGCCCACGCTCGCCCCCGCCGCCCGCCGGCCGGCGGCCCCGCCCCCATGCACGCATCCTCTCTCGACACCCACCATGACCGGCGTTGGCGGCCACGCAGCAGTGCGGCACCGATCCACCGCCCGCACCAAACCGAGGAGGCCGGAGAGCCGAGCCGCCGCATCATCGACGGTGGCTATGCTTTGCTAGTCCTGGTGCCATGCTTCGCCTCTCCGTCCTCTCCATTCTCGGGGGTGCGACGGCTGGATCGACGCCGATGCATGATCAACACCGGCGGCGGTTCGAGTCGGAGCTCGGGCAAAGGTGCTGCGGGCGGGGAACGAGGGTGCTGCTATCACAAGCGCTCGCCGTTCCTCAACCCGGCGTGCTACCACGACTGGAAGCGCAACTCCACCTCATCGACGGTAAGCACCCGTGCCGTTGGCCCGACCTTCTATCCCTAGTATTGGCAAGATCCGTTGCTTTGCCATTTGATATATGCGATGTGTTTGTGTCTGTGCCTGTGCCTGTGGTTTGTGGTACTAAATTGGTGCTTCTTAAATATAAAATCATGACTAAAGCAGAAGTACTAGTTGATTCCTTATGTCTGAATAGTACTAGTTGATTCCTTAGAGCATCTCCAACAACTTGGTAAATCAACTCCCTATTTATCCAAACTTGCTATTCAGGGCTGCCGCGTGCGGACTTGACTTGTAATCATGAAATCGCGTCATGGCAGCGCTCCACTCCCACCTCTCCGCTTCGCCGGCCCCGACCGCCGCCTCCCTCTCCCGCTTTGTCCCGGGCCTCACCCCGCTCCGCCTCGCCCACCTCGTCGCCCTCCTCGGCGTCGCTGGGTGCGTCACTCGTCTCCCACACGGCCTCCTCACCGCACTCCTCCCCTCACCACCTCCACCGCTCACGCACGCCGTCCTCCTCCTCTCGCTCCCGCCGTGTCGGTGCAGCGAGCTCCTCGCCTCCGTGCTCCCCTCCGTCTCGCTCTCGCCGCGAGCATTCCCGGACCTCCTCCACCACGTGCTCCTCACCGCTCGCCTCGCTGCTCCTGCTCAGACGCCCGCGGGTGTCCCGGCGATGGACGTCCTCTTCTCCGCGTGCGCACGCGGCAAGCAGATCTCCCGGGCCACGCTCGCCTACCGCGCCATGCGTGCACACAGCCTGCTCCTGGCGGTCGAGTCCTGCAACATCTTCATCTCGGCCGCGCTCCGTCTACAGCACCCGGAGATCGCCGTGTCCTTCCGCGAGAGGAGGTTCACCGACGGGGAGGACGGCTGCGGCGGGCAGCTACATTCACGGCGGCACGCAACCCGCGCCGCGCGCTTCGGCCATGGAGCTCCGGTCGGCGGCGGGCGAGGCTCCGGTGCAGCAGATCGCCGCTGCAGGCGAGTGGAGAAGAAGAAATTGGGGAAGAGAAAGAAGGGGTGTGCATGGGGTCCACAGTCAGGGGATTTTTACCAAGTTGGAATAGGGAGTTGTTGGAGATGACTCTTTTTTTCACTTGCCAAATAATTTACCAAGTTGCTAAAACTATGCCTAATTGAATATTCCTCACTTGACAATTTTGGACATGAAATCTGAACTTTCAAGGAATTTAGTGATTCGAAAGCATGTGTTCCATGGCTGTTATCTTGGTTGACTTAGAAGCACTTTAGTATTTGATATGCTTGAAGTTTCTCACATCCTCATCCTGCATCATTTCATTGTTTCATCCTTAGTTTGCTGATCATTTCTTCTCCATAACTGAATGACATGTTCTCAAAAATTTATAGGCATGTGATGATTGCTTTACCGTACCAAGAATATGCCAGGCAATCAAGACTCCAGCTCTTTGGATATCTCTTTATGTACAAAAGATGACATCTATAATGTGTACGTTGGAAATTATAATTTTGTGTGACTAGCACATTTTTTCCTCCAATGTGCAGATGTGAGGCCTTGTGTTGCTTGCTTTAGTTTATTGCTCTGGTTTAACTCATTTTACCCGTGCATTGTGGGTTGCTAACTTGCTAACTCGCTATGCTTGTTAGTTTCTAATCTCTGAGGCTTCTAATTCTTCTATTCTATAGGGCAGTATTATGTATCAGGTGCCATGCTTTGGCTGCAAGTAAACTAGGACCCTTAATTTTTGTTGTGAAACTTCTCTAGGTTCCTCACAATACTGGCATGTGTTCGTGGATTTGCTTTCTTTTACTTTGGAATTGTCTACCATTGTTTTGCATATACAGCTTCTTATTGCAGTAGAGGATGTTCACAAGATGAAAGCTAGCTAGAGTATGCTGAAGTGGTGGGCAATATATATCACATCCTATTGATAAACCCTTCTTGCAAGTAATTTGATGGTTGTGCGTACTCTTTCTTTTTTTATTCATTTTCCTTGGCTGTATATTACCACTACCAAGATCTAGCATGTCCTGTAAAAGTTTCTTTGCAATGGGAATAGCTGAATGGACAATCAATTAATACATGCACCACTAGTGAAAGTATGATGTAGTTTAGTTCCACTGCAAGCTTGGATATAACATATTTAGTTGTGCTCTATTTTTGTCACTTGTGCATTAGTGGCCGCAATATGTGAATCTCATAGATGTAATTTTTGTTTCCACCTTTGATTGTTCTTGTGCCAAATGTAAATATACTCATTTCTTTCTAATGTAGAGGAGGGCAACTAGAGATGGATCCTATCATGTTTCAGCGAACTTGGACGACAGCAGTGGAGCAGAACTATCGTGGTAGTAACCACTATGCACAAACCTTTGATCTTTTCTTGTGGCTGTCTTTGCTGTGCTGCAACATAAATTTAGACTATTGAGGTCATCTAAAACGTAGAGTATCTTGATTGTGCCACAAACACTTTTCCATTAGGAAGCAGTAGCTCATGTTGCCTTTGATTTATGACTTAGGGAGATAGTAGCTCATGTGGTGTTCAAATTTGAATTTGAGTTCTATATTATATGTTTTTCTTTAATAGCAGCTTGTATCTCTCTATAGCAATCGGACTAGTTTGATGTTGAGTTACAGTCCATTTATAATGTACTTTTCAATACATGAATCAATGTACGTGATCAGTTTTGTGTATGTGAATCAATGTATGACCGAAGTTTTTTTCTTTTTTTTTAAAAAAACAAATTTCTTTGCCGAGTGCCTAGGTTGTGGCACTCGGCAAAGAATTTTTCAAAAAAAAAGTTGTCTAGGCGAGTGCCTGCCACGTCAGCACTCGGCAAAGGGTGCTTGTCGGGTTGACGGCGCCCGTTACCTTTGCCGAGTGCCTGCCACGTGGCACTCGGCAAAGCCACCTTTGATGACCAATTCTTTGCCGACTGGGCTTTGCCGAGTGCCGCACTCGGCAAAGCCTTTGTCGAGTGCAAAGGTGCCTTGCCGGCCGCACTCGGCAAAGGAGGCGAATCCAGTAGTGCCACGTGGATCCGCCATGTCAGCAAAAACCGGAATGGTTTTTGCAGATCGACCTAGATGATCGGTTTTGCAAGTTTAAGGGGCCCGATGTCTGATTTCCTAGTTTACGGACCCAAATGAGACAACGCTATGACAAGTTTATGGACTTACAGTGCATTTAACTCTTTCCGAAATAACAAGTTACCCATCTCAAACTACATCCTGGTGGTGTGCATGCAAATGGCAGGAGTACAGGAAATGGAGAAGTGAACCAATCTCAGCATGAGCTTTAAAAGATAGATAATGAGAAATTTAGAAAAGGTGTTGCATTACTCTAGTCTTTTGGTCGATGTTATATATTTTAGAGAATGGCTAATCATGGATTTTTTATTTTGCACAATGTCTTGGAGTTCCTCTTAGAGAAAGATGGAGCGAGTATTCATTATATAGTATTTAATTTTAGACTGCTACATAAATGGCACAATGCCTCAGGTATAGATGAAGTCCTTACAAATCTATAGGTACACCTAGTAATAAAAGGATAAAATTTCAGTTATTTTTTTGTCCATCCATTTTTTATCGCAACTGGGGTGTCCAAGGGTTGACGCATACAGAGAGAGGGCAGGGGCATACAGAGAGAGGGCAGGGGCGCTCTCCTTCCACTCAGTGCTTCTCCAATTCTCCCTCCTTCCTAATTATAAAGTGGTCCTCCAGCCCCATCACCGGATCTGCCCCAGGTATCCATATCCATTGGGTACTTATTGATACAGCCAGCCCACGCCTTGTCCACCTCTCCTGCTGGTCGGATGCACTCCCAAATAACGCTGTTGCACTTGAACCCAGCTCCAAACCCAACCATCCACGCCCTGTCGCCCTTGTGCATTCGACCCTTGGCCTCAATGTACGCTAGCTCATACCACACTGCACTGCTAGACGTGTTTCCGAACCTATGGAGCGTCATACGCGACGGCTCCATTTGCAGGTCTGACAAGCCAAGGCTGTGCTGAACCTTGTCAATCACTGGTTTTCCTCCAGTATGGATGCAGAAGTGCTCGAATGCTGTCCGTATGTCGGGCTGGTACTGCTTCACCTGTTAATATACGTAAACACTGTTATTGGGCTGGCACCGGGCCATTTGGGCCTTGCCCTTTTTCCGTGATAGGCAGCATATGATGCCCGCTGCTGTAAATGACATATTTATCGTAGCAGACACCTTAAAATATTCGCTGCACTAAATTACCGCAGAATATACGTCACGGTAAATAAAAACTGCTCGCAGCGGGCAACCTAAGTGTACGTCACGGGGGCCAAAAGTTTCACGCTGTGGTAAATCGTTTGTGGCGTAATGACGCATTCATGCTAATGCTCGCGTGACATCAGGAACAGCACGTATATAGGACTAATGCGGTTCCAACCGGTTTGGTGGTGACCCGTACGTCCGGTCCGGTGAGCACAGAAAGGGGAGTTGCCGGCTCGCAACGACAGTGGCAGCTGCTGGTCAAAAAGAAAGATACGTACTCTGTACTCCTAGATTAGGTCCACGTGCTGGCAAGGCAACAGCCAACGCAACTGTATTGTCGGCTCGTAACCAACTGGTCGTCCACGTGTTCCTCTCTGTATCTTGCACTAGTGACTTGAGGCGGTGCTACTTTCTCCACCATTTCTGGCCAACAAGGTCCACCGGTACGTGCCAACCCTTTAAAGAGAGACAACTTTTGGTGCTGCTCAACAGACTAAATTAATTAACACATTTTCTCAACTTTTGGTGCTGCTCAACAGACTAAATTAATTAACACATTTTCTCAACTCTACAGAGTGATATATGTAGCAACCTTGAAAACGGCTGTTTCCAAAACATCAGACAACCAATTCTGTCCTCCCTCTTGGCCAATATCACATTTCCCCAAACTTCAATTCGAATTTAGTGGAGCCAGCGGACGAACCACTTCTGTATGGACTATTATTGTATACTTAATGTGTGTTGGACCGTGGGATTCAATAATCCTAGGATGCATAGCTGCAGTTCAGGGTCTAGTCAATTTAAATTGGATGTGGACATTGTCGAGGTTGAAAAGTTAGATAACAACTTAGTTGACTAGTTTAAATTGGATATGGACGTTTTGGGGGTTGAAGAAGGTAAAGATATGAGCCAGAGAGAGAGAGAGAGAGAGAGAGAGAGAGAGAGAGGGAATTGTGTGTGTGCGGTTCACATAGCCACTTGCGGGTGGCTTCTGACCGTTGGCGGAAGTCGATCTGAGCTGAACAGGAAATTCTTGTTGAGAAGAGAGAATTGCTGACATTGAGGTCAAAAGGCGCTGGCGAGGGTGGACGAGGGAGGCGCCTCTCCCACACCAGAATATCTAGTTGAGCAAGATGAATTGACAATTGACCATAGGAAATATGTAGTGGGGTGTCTAGGAAATATATAATTGATCCATTGAGCACTTAAATCACCTGCAAGTAATATAATTTTGATCTCTCTTTAGAGTACGGCATCCTATAACTCAAGAGAAGTTCAAATAAAATAAAAATTAAATCAAAACTTCTGTGGAATTGAAACCTGATGCCACATCTTCCTTTGGAATAATAATTGAGGGGTCACATGATTCATTTGCACTTTTTCACATTGACGATTAACTGAAAATCTCAAGAAACATCATTAGCTCTTTATATGCATGGTCATCTATTCACCAAAACCCACAAATATGATTTGATGCACTTATAATAGGCCATAAGGGCATCCGCAATGGCTAGCTATTTGGCTAGCTATTATGATGTGGATAGAGAAAAAGAAAGAGAGAGTAGTCACTAGCGACGAACAAATAATATATCTATTCTTTCCAAAATAACAAGTTACCCATCTCAATCTACATCCTGGTGGTGTGCATGCAAATGGCAGGAGTACAGGAAATGGAGAAGTGAACCAATCTCAGCATGAGCTTTAAAACATAGATAATAAGAAATTTAGAAAGGGTGTTGCATTACTCTACTCTTCTTTTGGTCGATGTTATATATTTTAGAGAATGGCTAATCATGGATTTTTTATTTTACACAATGTCTTGGAGTTCCTCTTAGAGAAAGAGAGCGTGTATTATTATAGGACCTATAAATAGTAAACGCCTTCAATAAAAAAAAAGATGGAGCGAGTATTCATTATATAGTATTTAATTTAGACTGCTACATAAATAGCACAATGCCTCAGGTACAGATGAAGTCCTTACAAATCTATAGGTACACCTAATAATAAAAGGATAAAATTTCAGTCATTTTTTTATCCATCCATTTTTTATCGCAACTGGGGGCAGGGGCACTCTCCTTCCACTCAGTGCTTCTCCAATTCTCCCTCCTTCCTAATTATAAAGTGGTCCTCCAGCCCCATCACCGGATCTTCCCCTGGAGGTATCCATATCCATTGGGTACTTGTTGATACAGCCAGCCCACGCCTTGTCCACCTCTCCTGCTGGTCGGATGCACTCCCAAATAACGCTGTTGCACTTGAACCCAGCTCCAAACCCAACCATCCACGCCCTGTCGCCCTTGTGCATTCGACCCTTGGCCTCAATGTACGCTAGCTCATACCACACTGCACTGCTAGACGTGTTTCCGAACCTATGGAGCGTCATACGCGACGGCTCCATTTGCAGGTCTGACAAGCCAAGGCTGTGCTGAACCTTGTCAATCACTGGTTTTCCGCCAGTATGGATGCAGAAGTGCTCGAATGCTGTCCGTATGTCGGGCTGGTACTGCTTCACCTGGTTGCTGAAATACTTCCTTATGATGGAAGAGGAAGACAGTGCATAGAGCAGTTTTGCTGAAAGTGGGAGAACTAGATGGCCAATGGCGGTAAAGTTAGTCTTCAGTGCATTACCAGCGACAGTCAAGAGGTCTTTAGATATGCTTATGCCTACTATACCATCACCATCTTCTTTCTGAAAAATGGATTGGCATGAACTGTCATCAGCACCTGTCGTGGTCCGGACTATGTGCGCTAGCCGGAACCGTGCCATGTGCTTCGACGTGGACAGTAGCATTGCTGCGCCGCCCACACGGAAGACGAGGTTGGAAACTTGCATGCTACGGTCCTTCCCCTCGTAGAAGTTTTGTGTAATGATCTCTGCAGATACAACCAGGGCGTGAGCAGTAGTACCGTGTGCTGCTGCTCGAGCTCGAAGGAGGTCTTTTGCGAGACCCACCGAGATCAACCCAGCACTGCAACCCATCCCAGATAAGTTGGCACTGTGGATGTCACTCCGGAGCTTGTATCTGTTAATAATCATGTCACTTAGAGATGGAACAGGCGAATAGGTACTGCCGTTGACAACTAGAATATCAATGGCGCTGGGGCTGATGCCCGTTTTGGACAACAGGTCATCAATGACAGCAAAGATGACCATCTCTGCGTCGGCACGAGCTTCATGAACACTGGGAGAGACTGGAATGTTTAGAAGTGACTGTGGAAGGCACGACTCTTCGCCGATGCCGCTTCTAGTCTGCAGTAAGCGATCAAAGAACTGGATGGTGGAATCGTCAAAGAATGGGAAGTGTTTACAGTGCTCTATGTAAGTCGACATGGGGATTCTGCATGTTGAGCTGGGAAGATAGCAGGCATAGTCAATGAGGTATATGCTTCGGGGACGATTCTTTAGATATATGACGGCCACACCAGAAACAAGGAGACATGCCAACAGCAATTGGACAGGTTGGAGGCTTCCAAGTGTGCTGAGAAGGATGTGAAACTCAGGCTTTGAAATATTGAGGATGGTGTTGGCTGAAAGGGCGACCATGGTGATGATGATAACGGCAACGAAGTTGTTCATGGAGGCTTCCATGTTCAAGTCTGTATTTGTGGTAGTGAATATGGGAAGAAATCTGCAAGGCGATCGCAAGAGCAGATTTGGGTACCTTGGCTAAGCGGAGGAGATTTTAAAGGCAAGGTTGTTGCAAACTTCCTAGAACTTGACTCTAGTTATGTGGATTTTGAATTAGGCGGCCGGCCGAGGCCTGGAATTTTGTATTTATACAAAGTTAATGCTACGTGCCAACCCTTTAAATGTCAACCGGTACCTAGAACTGTTTGTTCCTAGAACTGTTTGTGCGTGCGCGACGCCCCGACGCGCGTGAAGAGGAAGAAGCCACGCCATGCGGAGCTCAAGAATGGAGGAGGCGGCAGCGGCTCGCATCGGCAGTAGCAGCTGCAGGTCACAAAGAAAGATACGTATTCCTAGATTTAGGTCCACGTGCTCCGGGCAAGGCAACGGCCAACGCAACTCTATTGTGCCGGCTCATAACAAACTGGTCGTCCACGTGTTAGCTTCTCCACCATTTCTGGCCAACAAGGTCCACCGGTACGTGCCAACCCTTTAAAGAGAGACAACTTTTGGTGCTGCTCAACAGACTAAATTAATTAACACATTTCCTCAACTTTAAAGAGTGATATATATGTAGTAGCAACCTTGAAAACGGCTGTTTCCCAACATAACAACCAATTCTGTCCTCCCTCTTGGCCAATATCACATTTCCCCAAACATCAATTCGAATTTAGTGAAGCCAGCCGACGAACCACTTCTGTATGAGTATTATTATTATTGTACATTTATGTGTGTTGGACCGTGGGATCGATTAGGATGCATAGTTGCAGTTCAGGGTCTAGTCAATTTTTTTCTTTACAATTTGAGGGAATGAAAAACATTTCCACATCCGTATCAATGTGCAGTGTGTACTACTTTGCTAAAAAACAATTAACGTGATGGCAATATACAAGTCCAACTGTGCAAGTTAATTAAACATCTCATCAACAAATTTGTTCATATTGACGGTGAGTGTGCAACGAGTAATAATTTGACAAGTTAGATAACAACTTATAGTTGACTAATTTAAATTAGATATGGACATTTTGGAGGTGGACAAGTTAGATAACAACTTAGTTGACTAATTTAAACTGGATTTGGACATTTTGTAGGTTGCAGAAAGTGAAAATGATTCAGAGAGAGAAGGAAGGGTGCGTGCGGCTCACATAGGCACTTGTGGGCGGCTTCTGACCATTGGTGGTAGTGGATCTGACTTGAACAGAAAATTCTTGTTGAGAAGAGAGAATTGCACACACTGAGGTCAAAAGGTGTTGGCAAGGGTGGCTGAGGGTGGTGCCTCTCTCACACCAGAATATCTGGTTGAGCAAGATGAATTGCTGACGGAGGGTTTACTATTGTAGGAAATTGTGAATTGATTACAGGAAATATGTAGTAGGGTGTCTAGGGAATATGTAGTTGATCCATTGAGCACTTATGACACCTGCAAGTATAATTTTGATCCCTTTATAGTACGGCATCATATAACTCAAGAGAAGTTCAAATTAAATTAAAGCAAAACTTCTCTAGAATTGAAACACGTGCCAAGTCTTTAAAGAGAGACAACCATAACAGTTCATTTTGGTGTTACTCAACAGACTGAATTAATTATATATATATATATGTTGGTCATAAACAGTACTTTTGATTACTTATTAGGCACGATAGATTTTTTTTTTTTTTTGGAAAATCTACCCCAAAAGTTCTGCCCATTATGTGGTTGAGGAATGACTCTGTTAAGAAACATATTTCGTACGTAATATTTGTCCATTGAGATATCTAGAGTATAATTGTGGTTGGATATTATTTCCTATCTCTACATGTGCATTACAGGCTTTAGAAAGAGTAGTTTCAATTTGTCAACATGTTATGTATCCGAGATACAGATGATGCATTTCACTTGGGTTTTTCTCTGGAAACAATACTCTCTTTTTTTTTGTGACTTGGAAACAACATACTCTCTTGGCTGTAGATAAATAACACAGACGAAAGAAGTTCCATATTTTCTCGAAACCTCAAGCCTTTCATCATTGGAGAAATTAAAAGATACAAGAGTCAATCAGTTAGTTGTCCGTTGCACCCACTTTTCATTATTACTCTTTCGTATATTATTGCTTCAGCATTATATTGTTGTTGCCATCGGGCCACAGCCTATATAAGAGAGATACAACCATACAATGGTAACACGCCATGCTTTATAGAGTGACAACCATCACAGTTAATTAGGCGATCAATAGATTGAATAATTCAATATGGGGCATCCATGTTATCGGCTGCTTCCAAACATCAAACAACCAATACCTCACTTGGTAAGCATTATACCGGTACGACCGTACTCCTCGGTCCTACCTCTTGGCTACTCACCTCTCCGCGGAAAGAGGGATGTGCTTGCTGGCCCTAACTTCTCTTCAATTCAGTCCAGCCTGTATACAAAACAGAGGTGCTCCGGGTAAGTTCGTCTCTCATCCCAGCAGGAATCCGCTATCATCGGGTTTCAGGACTCTATCTCGATTTTACTGGTAATATAACTCATGATGATATTTACTGTAATGTTGTACTAATGAATCGCTTAAAACGAGTTATCATAATCTCGTAAATTACTATATATAGTCTAGAACAATACTTCTATGTTACCATAAAGAAGTGTTTCTTTCAGGCTAAACTATCTAGGAAGACGATAGTAGCTAGTAAAAGTGTGCCACGGCTGCAGAATATTAGGGAAAGGCTAGATGTTTCTTGAATATAGAATATTTGATATACTAGTCTTACAATTTAGGGTGGGCAAATTTTTCGAAGTTGAGATGACTGTACGTGATTGTGAGCTTGACAAGTACGGAGTTGTCGCTAATGCTGTCTATGCCGATTACGTCGATAAAGGTTGGCTTTTGTTCCTATAAGTATTGAATTGAGCAAACTGTGCATTTGCAGTACCCCCTAGCTCGATTTATAGTATATGATTGTTCTTCACTCATATACTTGCTTGATCTTCATAAATTAGGGCGCGAACAGGTTGCGAGGAAACTTGGCATCAATTCAGATTCGATTGCAGAGAGGGGCATGGCATTGGCAACATTTGAGTTAAATCTCAAGTATTTTGCACCTATGAGGGTATGTATGCAATGGTACACATGCGATCAACTTGATCTTTCTGGCTAGTTAGGGAGTATTTGGTCGGTCCATCATGAATTTGCACACGTGTGAGTTAATTATGGTGGATTAAGTACATTCCTCATGCTACTAATTATTAGTATTTTAAAAGAGATGACAATTAATGAGGTCGATAAACCCACCCACCCACCCAAAAATCTAAGTAAAAAATCATAAAGAGACAGGATAATATGCCATCATGTTTATCAAACCAAACAACCCTTTGCCAATTTGATATTTGCGAAATGACCACAATTCAAGTGCATAATTTCTATAGGGTGGTACAAAGTTCGTTGTTAAGTCAAGGCCAGTCAAAATCAAGGGCGTGCGGCTGTTCACCGAGCACATCATCGAGACGCTGCCGGATCGTAAGGTGAGGGCATTTAACAATCTCTGGTTCACATTCATGACAAAACCTTGCATGATTTTCTTTAATCATTGATCTTGCTAATATAATAGGGATCAGTCGTCCTCCCTAGCATTCATTGTTTTTCATTGATTCATCATGCATGGATGGCAGGTCGTTTTAAAAGCGACGGCCACTATCATCTGCCTCAACGAAGACTACCGTCCTACTCGTGTGTTCCCAGAGCTATCAAACAGTCTACAGCATCTCATGTCCGATGATGCCAACCTCTCTTAAGCTTTGTACTACTGATATATTGAATCAGTTAGATAAGCTGCCTCGAGAACGTTTGGTTGAATCTAATAAATAAATTTACATGTTGTTCTAGTTGAGATCAAACTCTTGTGAATGTATATGTATGACGATTATGATTTCTGTGTCTTCCAACAAACCCATAAATGAAAGCAAAAACAGGAGCCCAAGTACAATAGGATATTAAGAAATATGGTATTTCCTTCAGAAACTCACACTGAATCTATTACTGATATTATATTTTTAATTGCTTTCAATGTATATGTGTATCTATATCTGTTTGCTACGAATTCAATATGATTTGACTTAATATATTCGTTCCACTTAGTCTTTGTTACATTGCTACCTTTTCTAATTTTAGCTAGAGGATCCTTACTAATGGAAAAAATAATTATAATATTAACTCCATCTCAAATTATAAAATGTTTTATCTTTTCTATGTTTTCACTACAAATCCCTGGAGTTGAAGTTCACAAACATTAATGGACAAGGAAAAGGAAGACTTCAATTTTGTTAAGCACAGTTTATTTTCTGTTGATGGTAAAAAAAAAAAGAAGGTGAAACTATGGAAACTTCTTTGGTGCGCTCTACTTGTTCAGATGTAGAAAGACACAACAATATCAACTTGATTTCAATTTTCAACTTTATACACATCAGGACAATAGTTACCTCTCCCTTCCCTAACCGTGCTCCAGAATTTGGATCAACCACCACTGATCCAATCACAATCAAGGAAAATCTAAACCTATTGGCCTCCTATGTTTAGGTGCACCAACAGAAGTGAAGGCCTTAGGAATGCACCCAACAGATATCATTTGAGAGTCCATAATTGAGAAAAATCCTGTCCTTAGCCTGAGGAGTCAACAACTTTTTGTCACCAGGATGACAAAAAGTTGCAACAAATCAAAATGGAGAAGCAGACAATTCATTTTTCAAATACTCAGTCAAGAATTGTTAAATAATTAGGCAATTTTTAGATTAAAACTAGAATATAAATCATGCCAAATTCATGAACTAAATTATGCATGTATAGAATACTAGCATGATAGATTAGCATATAGCATAACACGAACATGATAACTAGTGTAAACATATCTCGTACACCAGATAGATTGGACAGTATGTGGAACGGCTCAGATCTGCTCAGCACGCTGAGCGAACCAGACCTACCACCATCCCACTTAAAATTTCGTTCTCGCTTCGCTTAAAAGGATTAACCCAGAGATAGTAGGATGGAATCTAGAAGCCTTATCTGTTAGTTTTGTTTGCACCAAAATTTGGACTAGCAGAAGCACGAGCAAAGCTTTGGCGAAATCGTGAATTATTGAGGTCAACCTCATATTGGAGGCAGCCCGATTTGGGGAAATCGGCTAAATCAAGATGGATCGACAGAATGGAGTTGGCTAGTTTATAAAGTACGTGAATGACGTCAATTTTAATTCAGTCGTTCGGAGATGCACATCAAAGACACGGGATTCTACGACAAAAAGAGAGTAGGACCCAAGTTATCTTTTAGAAGTAATTATGTTTTAGTTTCCTTATTTTGCAAGTCGTGTCGAGAATAGGACTTGGTCAAGCCCGGTATAAATATGTAAGCCCCGGCACATTATAATCTCTCTCAACATTCAATACAACACAAACCTTTGGCCCTTGTGCCATCAAACCCTTAGTTTCTTAGGATCTCAGCGTATTTGCATCAGGCTTGGCTGGTTCGACCTCTCACTTGCTCTGTAAGTATCGTTAAGAAAACTTTTACTTATGCTAGATCGGGCCGGTTCGACCTCTTTTTGATGCATCTGTAGAGGTGACTACTGTTCATGCTAGATAGGGCCGGTTTGACCTCTTATGGACGCATTAGCAACGGTTGAGGGGTTTCGTGTTCACTCTAGATTTGGCCGGTTCGACCTCTTATCTAGTATTGCGCGTGCCAACAGTTTGTGTTAGCGCTTAACAGGGCCGGTTCGACCTCCTATCGTATGGGTTGACACATGGTAGTTATCGGCTTTGCTAGATTTGGCAAATCTAGTAGATTCATTAAGTTACCATTCCTAGTTATCGGCTCTACTTGGTTTGGCATCCTAGTAGATTCATTAAGTTACCAATGTTGTTAGATCTATTTGTTTATTTTGTTATAACACATCTTTGCCCGAAATAAGATTGGTAGATTTGGCTTACATCTTTTAGATCCGATTGTCATCAATGCTCATGCTATTTAGATCCATAATGTTAATGATCAATCTCATGCTTTCATTAGCCAGATTTTATCAATCTTATTCATAATGTGTGCGCGTTCTAGGGTGATTGTGATTTATTTATAAAGTTAGTTATGCACTTAGTTCGTTCTCATGTTGGAATCAGTTAAATTAGCCGATTCACCAGAGCACCATACATATCATTGTTTGTATGAGTTTGCTTAAATTTAGTTAATTTATCGAGCTTGCTTGGACGAGACTTGGCCCAACAATTTCTTAGTCAATGGGTTTTAAATTCACGGGTTTGGTAGATTCATTCATGCTAATGCACACGTGTAGGACTCTTTTTACATGTTTGTATCGAATAGATTGAATCGGCTAATGGCTTTGTGCTTCTCACGCTAGATTTGAATAGCCGATTCAACTTGTTCTTTACTCTTTTCAGCATAAATCGTGTCTGGATTCTATTCCATAATTGCTCATTTGTTCATGACATGATTAATTGCTTTATTTAATGCATGATTATTTAACAAGTCATTATTTTACATGCATAACGGATCTTGACTCTCTAGTCATTGTCCTAATCTGATCAGCTATTTAGCCATACACTCGGAACTAGTCATTGTCCTAATCTGATCGGCTATTTAACCATACACTCGGAACTGTCTGGAATCAAGCCGGCAGGTTTTATCCCAACTTTAGCAACCAAGTGGGGATTAAACTCTCCACAACATCTCATTAACACACATGGGCCACTACGGGCCGGGCCGGGTGTGACGTACACCCCCCTCAAAGAACTCGACGTGCCCCTCTTATCACACGTGACCATGCGCCTAGTGCCGGCACGTATGCCATGTCGTGCACTCCGCGAAGCCTACACATGCAATGAACCGCCATGTTCGCACCCTGGCCCTTACATGCCCTTGGCTGCGAAGGTCAGCCGCCATGTTCGCACCCTGGCCCTCACATGCCCTTGGCTGCGACGGTCATCTCTGATAACATTTGTAATGCCTCAGAGTCCAAACGGCTCAGATCCACTCTGCTCGCTGAGCAAACCACAGCTACCACAAATCCCACTTAAGCTTTCATCCTAGCTTCGCTTAAAAGGATTAACCCGAGGATGGTGGGATGGACTCTAAAAACCTTATGTGTTGGTCTATCCCACCTTTAGCAACCAAGGTGGGACTAAGCTCTCCACAACATCTCATTAACACACATACACATGGGCCACTACAGGCCAAACAGGTCAGGTGTGACAATACGAATGAGACGATTACAACATCTGAGTTATCGAGTAGTGCATCACAAGTGTTGAAGCCATATGGAGGCCCTACGAATGCATTCTCTCCTTCACGGACGATATTGTTGTGGCTGCCCCAGTTGTGGAAATGTTGAGAGAAACAGACCTCATCCTTGTTGGTGACCGGTTCAATCATGTTATCCTGGTATATAGGTAACAGTTCCTTCATCCAGTTGACAAAAGTGAGAGTTTCTCACCATGATCCTATACAAAGCCCTGTAGACTTCTCTGCGTGGACAGTTGTCTACATCAAGCAATGACTCGTAAGTCCACACAAGAGGTCAACCACTGCAATATTTAATTACCTCCTTGAACACATTTTCCCTATAGTCACCATCAAAGCCTAGGTTGTTGTTGGCGGTAATTATGCCTTGTTTTCTAGTAACATAATCGTTAACTAAAGACTCATTTCAGGGGAATAAAGAACCAAACAAGTAGTGATATAGGTACAAATAACTTGGTTCCACATGTACATGTGTTACTATTTGGTTGTAGGCACTAAAATAGGTACTTCACATGGTCCGGAAGCCTTTAGAGAAGAAGTGATGATAATCAGCCTTTAGAGAAGAAGTGATGATAATCAAGAAATACAAGTTGACAACATGAACATCACCCTCATGGAAGCAAGAGACAGTGTGCAAAAGCTGACACACTCCACCCACATGGAGGGGATTGGCTGATCCCTATCCTGTGGGCCCAACAGGTGCCAAGCTAGCACAATCCAGGAGAAACACCCCCAAGCTAGTCTCCACCCTGTGATCACAAGTACACTCGAAATCAACGGTTGAGGGTCAAAAGCACACTGGGCCCACAACTCAGTAACCGACGTGCTCAGAAATTAACCAGCACCAGAGATGGACTCTATGACAGGTGGGGACACACCCCAGTGGGCCCATAGGCCATAGAGGTGATCAGTCGATCCCCCTATAGTGAGCTCAGGAGCTCAACTTTGCTCCACCGACTCCTTGCATGCTTCCCACGTGATGATTAATCCCAGGCATCCATCCAAGTCGGTTTAAAGGTCGGTTTATCCAATGGTGGAGAGATAAGGAGCACATGGATCCATGACATGGCACTACATCTCCCCTATAAATACCCCCTAGTCCTTCCCTTTATGGTATGCATCTTAGGAAGAAAGACTACTTTAGTAGCTTTAGTGTGAGAATAGAGGGAAGGGAGTAAGGAGCCTCCAAGAAGGAGTCCCGGCCTGTCGGGAGTCTTTTCCAAGGTGCGCCTCAACGGATGCAACTCTTCTAGTAAGTTTTAAATCCGAGTCCTTCTAGTATTAATATTCTGGCTTAGTGGCGCATTGCTTTACTAGTTAGAGTGCTCGAAGCTTTAGCTAAGCTTAGAGTAGTAAGATTAGCGTAAATGTGGTGTCTAAACTACATCTTACCCTTGTGAGCTCCTTGTCGCAATGTGTAGACGCCAAGCGAAGAGTGACAGACTTGGCTTAGGATTTAGAGTTCTCACATGTGTTCTAGGCAAGTTTCCAAATAATATAATAGCAGGGTAGCCGCCTTAGTAGGGGTTCTGGCTCCTACTTTTTTAGACTATCGTCCCAGTAAGGAAATATACCTTAGTATACTTGGAATATCGTAGCCAGACTATTTCTACTAGGTACACCTCTCTACACCTAATTCTAAACCTTTTGATCATCACCTGACGATCTTGAGTCTAGTTGAATCACTTCACGTTCCCTGTGGAAAATACGATACCTGGAATACTCTCGGTGAAGGCTACATTGACTATCGTACGCTTGCGTTATATCCATTTATCACTTCTGATGTCAACAGTTGTGCACTCATGGGTTGTCAATTGTCATCAATGTCAATGTCTCCTGGGTTAGCATCGCTCAAAATGTACCTAAAATTTGATGTGGGACGCTCCAGTTATGTAAAATATGATGTGGGATACTAAACCCAACGTACCTAGAGCAAATATAGAAAATAGAGTGTTCCACACCCAATTTGACATAAGTGAAGTATCCCACACCAAAATTTTCTTATATATATAAAAAATATATGACACCGTGGCTACGAGTTTCTCTTTTAGACGGGGTACTCTAAACTTCTAAAAATTCATTAGAAAAAATAACTTTAATTCATGGTGATTCATTATAAAAGTGCACCCGATCTTACATACATTGTGTAGTGTATATACTTATTCTTGTGTGTTGCACGGGACAAAATAGATATAGCTTGTTGGCATAGTTAAGCTTGACTTGCGGCTTAGACTGAATCCAGCAGCGGACGCATATGGTGACCCAAACCCAAATTGTGTTGTACACAGTATTTTTAGGTGAGCAAAACACTGCTCCAACGAGATCCGTAGGAGCCTGGTCTAGTGAGAGCAGCGAGAATGGCGTCCAGGCTGTGCCACACACATTTTGGTCTTCTTCTGCACTCGCTGTTGGAGCAGGCAATGTTTTAGGTCCGTTACATTTCCTCTGTTCTCGAACGGCTCAGGTCGCTCGGCCTCTACCGCTTCCACTCCGGCGATTTCCCGCCCGAGTTCGGCGCTGCAGCGGCGGCGCCTGTAAAATTAGGTTAACGAGGATACCTCTCTAGGCCCTCGGTTACATGTTTATATAGGGAGGAAGAGCCCCTCCCGTGGCGTACAAGATACAGATTGATTACAACAAACTTAGGATCTAATCTATCCTATTGTTACAACATATCTGGTTAACAGATAGATAACCATATATACCGAAGGCTAACAATACATATCTTTAACACCCCTCCTCAATCTCAGCCACTCATAAGGTTGAGATTGTTTCTGAAGTCTCTTAGCTCCACATGAGGAAGAGCTTTATAAAACCATCAGCCACTTGATCGTTGGTACTGATGAACCGAATGTCTAACAATTTCTGTGCCACCCGTTCTCTCACAAAGTGAAAATCAATCTCTATATGCTTTGTCCTGGCATGAAACACTGGATTGGCTGATAGATATGTGGCACCAATGTTGTCACACCACAGCCTAGCCCTATGAGGATGAGGAATACCAAGTTCTCGTAGTAACTTTTGCATTAGCCAGCGACTTGTATTCAGCCTCTGGAACGAGATACAGTTGGCTGCTTCCTGGAACTCCAAGAGATCAAATTGTTTCCAAGATAAACCGCAAATCCACCGGTGGATCTTCGGTCATCAACACAGCCAGCCCAATCTGCATCAGAGAAGGCGCTGACCAACATGTTCTTTGAGTTGCCAATTCGAAGACCAAAGCCTAGCGTCCCTTGTACATAGCGAAGAATTCTTTTCACAGCACTCCAATGTGCCGTGGTTGGAGCATGCAAATATTGACACACTTTATTGACTGCAAAACACAAATCGGGCCGAGTGAGGGTTAGATATTGAAGAGCACCCACCATGCTCCTGTATTTGGTAGAATCATCTGGCCCAAGTGCACTTCCCTCAAAAGCACTGAGTTTTTCTGTCGTCGATAGTGGTGTGTCAATTGATTTGCACCTACTCATCCCTGATCTTGTCAAAATATCTGTGGCATATCTTTGCTGTGACAGAAGCAGGCCATCTCGGACTCTCTTCACCTCAATGCCCAGGAAATAATGGAGGTCACCGAGATCCTTTAAAGCAAACTCTTTTTGTAGATCATTGAGTAAAGCTTTTGTGGCCTCAGGAGAAGAACTGGCTACCACAATGTCATCGACATAGACAAGGACAAACAATATGTACCGACCATTGTTGTAGTAAAACAGGGAGGTATCTGCCTTGGATGGAGTAAATCCTAGCGACTGTAACTTGGCACATAAGCACGCGTACCATGCTCGAGGAGCTTGTTTAAGGCCATAAAGTGCTTTATCAAGCTTGCAAACAAACGGAGGACGATCCTTGTCCTCATATCCAGGTGGTTGTTGCATATATACTTCTTCATCCAGAAAACCATGCAAAAAAGCATTGTGGACATCAAGTTGTCGTAGAGACCACCCCTTAGTCATGGCAACCGAAAGCACCAAGCGAATAGTGGCTGCCTTGACTACCGGACTGAAAGTTTCTTCATAGTCTATCCCATACTGCTGCTTGAAGCCTTTAGCAACCAACCGAGCTTTGTATCGATGAATAGATCCATCAGCTTTCCTCTTAACTTTGTAAACCCACTTGCAACCAATGACATTCTTTCCCCGAGGCAATGGAACAAGATGCCAGGTCTTATTTTTGAGTAAAGCTTGATGCTCGGTGTTCATAGCTTGGACCCAAACCGAATGCTGAAAAGCTTCTTTGACGTGGCTGGTTCCTCGGGAACGGCAGTGGACACCATAGCCCATCGGACGGTGCCATCTGTGTATTGCTTAGGTTTGACAATGCCACGCTGGGCTCGAGTCATTGGTCGAGGAGCTTGAGCAGGAGCCACATCTGGATCCACTGGAAGAAGTACAGGAGGATCTGCAGGAGCTGCAACAGGCTCAACTGGCGCATGGGATCCAGTCGGAGCCACACCGGATCCGGGAACAGAATCCGCCTCGGGAATCGGCGCTGCAGGAGTGCCCCCGCCAGCCGGATCAGCTTGTGCAGCCACACGAGGGGGCGACGGAGCCACACGCAGATCTGTCACAGAAGATCCCGCATCAGTCGGGCCAGACGCGGTGTGGCCCTCGACAGGAGCAGACGGGACAGTTCCCGATCCCGAGGATGATGCTGGATCCGATCGCGCGGGGCCGGTGGCAGGGGGATCAGCTCCGGGGCGCGTGCTTTGTCTCCGTCCCCCCCGACACATGAAATGACTCGCGAGATCACCAGATGACCGTCCATCCGAAGGACTGGACGCATCATTTTCTTCCGAATCTTTTTCTGTAACCTGCACAGGATCACAAGAGCTTGTTCCATGGTTAGGGTGGTTAGTAGAACTCAAATGCTGATCATGAATAGTGGCATCCCCAAACGACATAGATGGATTGAGGAGAGCATCAGGGAGAACTTGGAGCTCGACGCGGAGGCGAGCGCCAGCATTTGGGTGTAGACTAGCAAATGGAAACACGGTTTCATCAAAAACAACATCGCGCGAGATATAAACTCGCCCTTCACTCGGATCAAGGCATTTGAATCCTTTGTGAGCATTGCTATAACCAATGAAGATGCATCTCTTGGAGCGAAATTGGAGCTTGCGTGTATTATAAGCACGAAGATTTGGCCACACGGCACAACCAAACGTGCGAAGGAATGAATAATCTGGATCCTTGCCATACAGCTGAAGAATGGGAGTATCATTGGCAATGACTTTCGAGGGGAGGTGATTGATCAAAAAGACTGCAGTTTGGAACGCTTCGTCCCAAAACTTGAGGGGCATGGATGCATGGGCAAGAAGAGTAATGCCCATCTTGACGATGTGTCTATGTTTGTGCTCAGTGGCGCCATTCTGCTGATGGGTGTGTGGGAAGGACACGTAGTGATTAATCCCAACACGTTGAAAAAAGGAGTTGAGGGACTGGTATTCTCCCCCCCAGTCCGTTTGCATGGAGCGGATTTTCTTGTCAAATTGGCGCTCAACTAAGCTTTGGAAATCACGAAAACATTGGAACACATCGGATTTTTGATGAAGCAAGTAGATCCAGGTATATTTAGAGTAGTCATCAATGAAGCTAACATAATAATTAAACCGACCGATAGATGTGGGTGCAGGCCCCCAAACATCTGAGAAAACAAGATCTAACACACTTGTGGATACACTTGATGACTTAGGAAAAGGTAATTGATGACTCTTGCCTTGTTGGCAAGCATCGCACACATGCTGCTGACTATGATCTTTAACAAACGAAAGTTTATGACGACTAATGACTTGTTGAACTACAGCCGATGAAGCATGTCCTAGCCGACTATGCCAGGTAGACGAGGAAGGCTTGGATGCTTGAAAGGCTTGTTTATTGGATGATGATGACCTACTCGAAGAGGACTTGATAGGGTAGAGACCTCCTTCAGCCTTGCCGGTAAGGAGGGTTTTCTTCGTCTCCAAATCCTTAACAAAGAATTGAGTAGGATGAAATTCAACAAGAGCATTATTGTCACGAGATAAACGATTTACTCATACTAAGCTTTTGCTAGCAGTAGGAACATGTAAGATATTGCGCAAATGAATCTTATGCGAAGGGGAGTGCACAAAACCATGACCAACATGTGAGATCTCCATACCTGACCCGTTTGCAGCATGAACGAACTCCCCACCTCGATACTTGTCGCAGAAGGAGAGCTTGTCAAGATCACTGGTGACGTGATCATTGGCGCCCGAATCCATGTACCAATTGGTGTCTACGCCATAAGATGACGTGACATTGGAGGCAGACTTCTGCTGAGGAGCACCACCCTGGAAACGTTCATCGTAACGTTTGTAGCAGCGAAAAGCGGGATGCCCTTCCTTGCCACAAACCTGACAGAATAGGCCCGCCTGAAAGTTGCTGCCACGGTTTGAGGAGTTGGTGCTGTTGTTGTTGTTGTTGTTGGAGTTGGTGGGGCGACCACCCTTCTGCTTGAAGCCGCCGCGGGCAAAGCCACCGCGACCGCCACGGCTAGGGCTGGAACCGCCCTTGCCACCTCGAGACGCCAGATTCGCAGAGTGCTGAGAGCCTCCATTGCGTGCCTCAAGGCACTGTTCATGCACGATCAGTTGAGCATAGAGCTCACCAGGAGAGATCGGTGTAACCCGATTGGCAACCGACGTGACGACAGAGTCGAAGCTGTCATCGAGACCGGTCAGGAGGTAGGAGACCATCTCATCATCATGGAGACGGCGACCAGCAGATGCCATCTCATCAGCAAGGGACTTCATCTTGGTGTAGTATTCAGCGATGGTGGATGACCCTTTTGAAGCCGTGGTTAGGGCCATCCGGGTGCTGATCAGGCGAGCCTGAGATTGAGAGGAGAAGAACTCTTCAATCTTGACCCAAGCAGTAGAAGCAGTCGTCGCGGATGAAACTTGAAGTTGCACCTCCCGTGAGAGGGAGACGAGCAGGTAGCTAAGGACTTGCTGATCCTTAGCCACCCTGGCAGTATAAGCCTTGTCGACGATGAGCTCTTCGGTATCATCGGCGGGATTCTTCTTGGGAAGATATTGGGTGGGTGGTTGGGCTGTTGGTTCAAGGAACTCAGCGACCTCAGCGCCGCAAAGGACAGATAGGACTTGAGCTTTCCATAGAACGAAGTTGCTACGGGTAAGCTTCTCGCTGACCGGCAGAAAGCCGAGGGTTAGGAGCGCGGCGGCGGCGGTGGAGGAAGAGGTGGCCATGAGAAAAAAATTTCGTGAGGAGATAGGCTCTTGATACCATGTAAAATTAGGTTAACGAGGATACCTCTCTAGGCCCTCGGTTGCATGTTTATATAGGGAGGAAGAGCCCCTCCCGTGGTGTACAAGATACAGATTGATTACAACAAACTTAGGATCTAATCTATCCTATTGTTACAACATATCTGGTTAACAGATAGATAACCATATATACCGAAGGCTAACAATACATATCTTTAACCGCGCCGAGTTACGTGCAGGAAGTGTCCGCTCCGGTGGAGGAGGAAGAGACGGCCGCGACGGCGGACTACGCCAAGAGCCAGTCTGATCCGGCGCCAGCTGCGGGGCGGGAGGATGAGAGGAGGCCGGCGCCGTCGAGGGTGAACAAGTCATCGGGCTCGGAGGTGAACAAGTCGCAGGTGACGCACTAGAGCGCCGAGGCTCGCCTAGTGCCGCGGCGAGTTGAGAACTGAGGTACGTCTCCAGCAGCCGCTCCGCGCTGTGGTCCCACTCGGCGCTCATCTCCTGCATGGACTTGCGAAAGTCCTCGTACGGGTCGGCGGACCACTTCACCACCGTGAACACGCCGTCCATCGCGGCGTACGCCGTGGAGCCACGCGGGAGCTCGAAGCTGTACCGGCACCTCTGCGACGCGCGCGCCCTGGTGTTCTTACGCACTACTACAGATTCGCACATCATAGCCCACCGTATCACCGCCGGAAATGGCGAAACCGGCAGTGATGACTCATCACAGCCGGTGCCAAGCTCGACGGAGCCTGACTCACGTCAGGCAGCGAAGGCACCGGCAGTGATGGGATATTACTGCCGGCTCGTGTCTAGCCCCGGCAGTGATGAGGATATTACTGCCGGCGCGTGTCTAGCCCCGGCAGTGATGTTTATTAGTGCCGGTGTATTAGGGGCGTGTTTGCTGAGAAACGAGAGGGTGGCTCGCGCTCTGGGGCTGCAGCAGCTCATGTTTGGTATCTGTGGCCCAACTTTGGAGTCCGTGCGCACGGAATCCAAAGCACGTTGAGCCAGGCTCCCGGGCGAAGCTTCCTCCCACCGTTTTTTGGCGGCCAGGCCGATGGAGCAAGCGCAGTGGCCGGATGGAGCGAGCGGGTCACCTTCCTCACGTCTCACCTCCCTCAATTCCGCTTCTCCTCCTTCATGGCGCCGCCCACCTCCACCGCCTCCATGGCTGATGCGGGAACGTGCGAGGACGCGGGGCCGGGCCGCGGGACTCACCGCGGCCGCCAAGACGGGTGGAGAAGGTGAGTTGGGCGGAGGCGGTCACATGCTTTGCCGAGGAGTCGTCGCGGCGCGCACGGTGAGGATTCCTCCGCACGGCTCCTTGCTCGCCGTCGACTCGCGCGCCTCCGTCTCCATCGCGAACGCCGACCGACAGGCTTGGCGTCGCGCACGGCGCGAGCTTGGCCTACATCATCCCACGAGCCGCGGACGACGGCGGCGTCCATGAACCGGAGGTTGTCGCCACTTGCTTCCTCCTTGGCCATGCGTGGTGTGCCGTGCTGCTGTCCTTGATGAGATGCAATTCCCGCGGTCATGCTTCTCCACTTCAAGCTTCAAGCTCCAAGCTCCAAGCTCCATAGGGTGGTGCTGGTTCATTGACGCATTGCAAATATTCGATGAAATGACAACATGCGAATGAAGGGGGTAATGTCACCCTGTTCTAAATGGAAGGTGATTGTTTCTCCTTGTAGCTTCTAACCAAACACAATCCCTGTCCAACCTGGCTCATTTGGTCCGTGAAACAAACAAGGGAAGCTGCACCATGTCAGCCAGGTCAAAGCTGGCCACAGCCAGGTCGGCCGGCCGAGCCGGCCAGAGCTCAGCTAGCAAACACGCCCTAGGTAACCCGGCAGAGATGTGTGGATCCGGACCCGAATTTTTTATTCATCATGGTTAACTCCGACTTCGCGTCCGCACTTCTCTCCCTCCCTTCTCAGAAATATCGCTCTACTTCTCCCGAACGCACCCCACACGCCCTTCTCGATTCTCCAACATACCCCACGCCAATCCAACTGCTTCCCCGATCTGCTGTTACCTGCCGACGGTGGATCCATGGCGATAGCGGCGGCGCACAGCGGTGGGCATCACTTCGCGTCGTCCGTGGCCGCCGCGGTGGTGCACGGCGCTGGGCAACACTTCGTGCACGGCATCAAGATGCAAGTCGAGGGTACATCCAAGCAGGTTCTCATTTCCGATTTAATTGCCTTGCATCTACGATCTACCTCCTCTAATAGATCGATTTGCTACCTTGTGCACTGCGGCGTGAAGATAAAGGCCACAGATCCACGGCGAGCGTGACCATCGAGCAGTGTCTTGGTGCGCGGATCCACCCGCTCGTCGCGAAGCCACTGGGCGCGGGCACGGCCGAGCGGAAGTAGCGCTGCTGACTTCTTCACGAATCATGGCCGAGCGGCAGTGGTATGCCTCCTTCAGTATTAGAACAAATACTTCGCTTGTTTTGAGGGGTTCGCCTGTTCTTATTTTTGTTGCTGCCTGCCTTGTCTCAAATGGATGTGCAGCGATGGTGGTCGGAGTCGGACCTGTCGCCGCCGCGCTGATGATCGTGGGCAACCTCGGCGTCATACTCATGCTCTTCCCGGCGCACGTCTGGTGGTCAATCTGCTTGCTCGTCGAGTAAGCCTTCCAGCAAGGCAGCAAGTAGTTCTTGTGTTCTTGGTTTATTAGTTAATCCATTGTTCCGTTTGGGATTATTTGCCATGATTGAATCTAAATCTCAGTCCGTGTGATGAAACGATCTGTTGAACAGATTTGTGATGTGTTGAATCTCTTCTTGTCTGTGATGTATGAATTTTGTGATGGTGTCCTCCCCCATGGATCCGTGCAGCTGGAGACATGCTCCAGATCCAGAATGAAGCTGGCACTATTCTTTTTTTTAAAAAAAAGCTTAACACTGCCGGTTTGGGATAGCAGCCGGCACTCTTGAGGTTAAGAACACTGCCGGTGTGGGATACGGTCCGGCAGTGTTGTATGATGATCACCGCTGGGGCGAAAAAACTGGTTGTGATGCACCCCCCACGTCACTGCCGCTTGCTCACTGCCGGTTCACTTTCCGACGGTGATAAGGGTTGTGAACCGGCTGTGATGTAGAAATCTGTAGTAGTGACGTGGTCCGACGTGGGCAGAGATTCAAGCTAGTATATATATTCCTTGAAAGAGAAGAAGCTAGCACTTCGAGGAAGTAACCGAGCAATCGAGCCAAGCGATCAAGCTGTTTGCTTTGCCGATCCGATAAAAGAAGAAAGCAAGCCTAGGAAGCTGGGCCAGGTTTTATTACTTCTCGGATAGCTAGGAGAAAGAAACTCGGATTGGGTGCCAGTTAGCATGATGATATGTTTCCTGTTGTAGAAGTCGGACGAGTCCGACGAGAAGAGGTTCCTTGAATCGTCGTCGTACTCGTCGGAGGAAGAGTTGCTTCCACCTCGCCACGGGCGGCAGCGGCGTCAGGTGCGCCATGAACGGCGACGACTGCTGGCACTTGCGGCCCTCCCACTCGCCGGTCTCGTGCGGCAGCCCGCCGACGTCCTTGGACCACCGCCGTGGCTCCGGGATCCGCTGCAGCTTGTTGTTCGTGTCCCCGCCTTTGCTGCTCTGGTGGCTGCCGTTCTTGCCGCCGGAGGTGTCGTCGGAGGCCAGGAGGCAGTGCAACTGCAGGCTGGAGGTGACGGCGAGCACCTCGCCACGCGCGGTCTTCACGCGGAGCGACTCTACGTCCAGTGCCTCGAGCCGGGACACGACGGGGTTAAACTGGAACGTCGAGCTGCTCGGGAGTGGCTGAGGTCACAGAAGGACCTATGTGTGAGAAACTGAAAATGAATAGTTCTTTTTTTTGAAAAAATAGTCATGACGTGGCATGTTTTGGACCTTGGGTGCGCGTCGGCGATAGATTAGGTACCTGAATAGTTGTTTTGAAAGTTTGAGTACTCAGATGGGAGAACACCAATACACGGTGCATTTTACTCAAAACTACACTTTGAAGATAGTACAGAAGGTAAAATGATTTTTTTCTAAAGTTCCATTGCCTCATGGCCCATCGAATGATTTGGCAGCCCAGAGCATCCCTCCAAGCATGAGAATTTTTTTTATTTTTAACCTTTTTTTAATAATATTTACCAAAATAACCGCGAAACTTTTTTATTTTTAATACTAACCTTTTTGGTGGCGCCTCCACCTAAGGCGTCACATTTTAATACTATGGCGCCACAGGGTGCTGACATGGCAGTCTGGGGCTGAACGTCGGGGCGACGTGGCACACCCTGTGGCGCCCCCACCTAAGGCACGGCGCCACAAAATTGTGATACATGCATGGTAAGTGCAACAAGAAAGTCTCTACTAATTATTATAGCATCAAATTGTTTCATGCAACAAGAAATCTCTACTAATTATAGCATCAAATTGTTTCATGCAACAAGAAAGTCTATTAATTATAACATCAATCTAATTTTTTCATGCAGCAAGAGTAGCCTCGGCTTCATAGCAAAAAAAAAAAAAAAAAAAAAAAAAAAAAAAAAAAACCAACCTTCGCTAGCTATTTACAGGGAAAGTAAACAAACACATTCCTCCAATACTTATTCACGGCATGTTTTATTTTTAGAAAAAAACAAACACACATTCATGAAGTAACTAGACATGGCATGTTTTATTTTTAAGGAAAAAATGAACGCATTCATGGAGTAGCATCATGAGCGGAAAAAATTCGTGCGACATAGTGCCATGCAAATTCGACGTAGAAGTCAAAAGGATATTAATAGCTAAGGATATTAAAAACGTCATCTCCAAGTGTTTGGCATTTTTGACTTGCCATTTTCCAAAATAGTGGACCCAACTATTTTTGTCCGGGATCTTCTTTCTTTTCGCGCGCTTCCCGCGGTTCTTTTCCTCTTCGCGCGCGGGAGGTTTCTTTGGTTCGTCGCCCCCAAGTCCAGGAAGTCGCTGCTGCCGGCCGTCGAGATCCGCTCGAGTCCGTCGCCGCCAAGTCCAGGAAATCGCTGCTGCTGGCCGTCGAGATCTGCTCGAGCCAATCGAGGCTCCATCGCGGCGTCGACTCTCCAGCTAGTCATCTTCGCGTCCGCCAGGTCGCCAGACCTCCGCACGACGCCAGGGTCGATCGCGGCCTGGTCTCCAGTCCTCTTCGCCAGTCCACGTACAGAGGTCTGCTGCAGCGGCCCCCATCTCGGAACTAGGTGCCCAGCCGATGGATTCCAGATTGCCAAACATCGATTCAAGTCGTCGTTCACTCCTATCAAAGGTTAATTTGTGTTTCGTAGATGAATATGTTGCGATAGATCATATTTATTTTGTTCGATGTTCTCGTTGTGCAATTGTTCTCGAGGCTGCGGCGAGGGAGGGCCTCCGAGATCACGTCACCGAAGACAGTTGGATGATGAGTCTTCAGACGATGACGATTTTTTCATGTTCACAGCTGCTCAAATTGTGCAAATGTTCTCAAAAAAAAAGGAAGACATGGTGGTTCGGTCCCTGGCCATATTGTCATCCATCGCGATAGAGAAGCCGGCCACCGGAGGATGTATCATGACTATTTGGCTGACAATCCGACGTATGGCTCAGTTTTATTCCGTCGAAGGTTATTGTTCTTCCCCCTCAGATTAATTCGTATTATCTGTCTAATTTTTATACGAGGTGTTGATCTTTTGTTTCTGTTATTCAGATTCAGGATGAGCAAGCCTCTTTTCGTACGCATCATGAATGCTGTTGAAGCACACGATGATTACTTTGTGCAAAAAAGGAATTGTGCAGGTGTTCTTGGATTGAGTTGCTTCCAAAAAGTCACAGCCGCTCTGCGTATGCTCACATATGGGGTCGCTGCTGATGCTACGGATGAGTATATTCGCATTGGTGAAAGCACTGCCCTTGAGAGCCTCCGTAGGTTCGTTGCTGCAGTTGTACGGATATTTGAGGCACAATACCTCAGGCATCCGAATGAGGCTGACATAGCACGCTTGTTGGTAGTTAATGAGAAAAGAGGTTTCCCTGGCATGTTGGGCTCCATCGATTGTATGCATTGGGCATGGAAGAATTGTCCAGTTGAATCACAGGGGCAGTTCAAGGGGCATGTCAACCAGGCTACTGTCATTTTAGAAGCTGTTGCGTCTCAAGATCTTTGGTGTTGGCATGCTTTTTTTGGGATGCCTGGTTCACATAATGATATCAATGTCCTTCACCGGTCTCCACTATTCGACAACCTGGCGGAAGGTAAAACTCCAAAGGTGAACTATACCATTAATGGTCATGACTATAACATGGGTTATTTACTTGCCGATGGTATATACCCCTCATGGGCTACTTTAGTCAAGACCATCTCTCGCTCCTATGGGGAACAAGCGAAAATATTTTGCCACAAAGACAAGAAGCAGCGAGGAAGGATGTCGAAAGGTTTTTGGGGTTTTGCGAGGCTAGGTTTCCCATTGTTCGACAACCAGGTCGCGTTTGGGACCAAGAGACGCTTGCATTGATTATGAGGGCTTGTGTGATCATGCACAATATGATTGTTGAAGAGACAGCTCAACCATCCTGAGCTTCCACTTTTCTTGATCCTTTAGAACATCATAACAATGCATGAGAGTGAAGGACTTGTTTTCCTCATCTATTCCCTTGAAAGCTGTTAATGCTTGACTAATCCGCACAAGTGAAATATTTGGTCACATATAAGGCAAATATTGCAAGACAAATAATAGAACGAACAAAGAAAACTAACCATGTCTTGGATAGTTGCTCCACTAGCATTCTTACGCACAATTTTGTCGTACACGCAGCAAAACTTGTGAACATCCGTCTGAATACTCTTCCACCTATGCATAACAGAAGTCTCTGTCCTAGCAATTGTAGATTTCTTGTTTTCATCAATGTATTCCTTAATTCTACCCCAAAATTTTGTGCCTTTTTGATTGGCCCCGTGAATGGGATCTTTGCTAGTATTCAACCAAGCTGAACATATAGTTTCGTCTTCATCTTGATCAATTTTTTTGACCTATGTGACAAAACCTTTTTAGCACTACGCGCGAGCATCAACTTCAGATGCCTGCACTTCCACAACTTCTTCATCATTTGCAACAGGAATATCATGACTGCCTTGCTGCGTGCCTGGCGTTAGCGGCATGATCAAGTCGTCCAAGCTAGCAACATTAAGATCAATTCCTGTTTGTTCACCGAAAACACCATCTGATTTGAGCTAGCCCGAATACAATGTTGTGTCATCCATTGTACAAATCTACAGGAGACAAACAAGAGCATAGCTATAAAATTAAATCCCATTTGACATAGATGGTACAATATCTTAGCCACCATCCTGTACACAAAACGAACAAGATCAAATTACAATGTACATATGGCCATGTATCTATCAATCGCCAAGGACATGTATCTATCAACCGGCAAATCAATGACCTCTACAATATGTACTTGAACCAGCCGGCCAAAACATCCCCCCAACCGGCCATCTTCTACTCCAAACCGCATAGAAAAGACTGGATCGTAGGGAGTACCTCAACCGTAGCTGCGTCGAAGATGGAATAGCACGGGAGTTCTGATCTCGTCGCTGCAATCGATCTCCTAGCCTCGCGTCGCTGCAACAAAAGGAGGAGGCGATGGATCTCCTAGCTGGCGTCGCGTCGCATGAAGGAAGGAGAGGAGGCGGCGATGGATCTCTCCTAGCTTGGCGTCGCGTGAAGGGTGGAGGCGGTGTGCGGGGGAAAGAAAAGAAGGGGCGTGAAGAAAGGAGGCGGCGCGCGCGGGGCAAGGAAGAGGTTGCGCGGAGAGGAGGAGTCCTCGCGGGAAACTACCGCACCGCGCGTGGACAGGGACTCCAGGATTCACAGGATATCAAAAATGCCAAGCCATTGAGCCTATGCAAAAATACCAAGTTTGGTCCATCAAATGCCAAGTTTGCCAAAATGCATAAGTCAAATGCCCAACTGTTGGAGAGCAATTTTTAAGGTTTTTGGCAAATTTCTAGAATGCATAACCCAAATGCCCAACTGTTGGAGATGCTCACACACAAAAAACGTACGTACTAGATAGCTAGCCCCAACGAAAGTAAAATATCACTCCTACTGTATTAATTAAGTTGGCAATGATAATTACTGTAAGTACACTGTTTCATTTGGTGATCAAGGCAGCGGCGAGTCTAATCTTGGGACATGTTGAAAAGAATTATGTCAAGCAAGCATTAGTTGGATTATCTTTGTGTAGATATTGCTAGTCAATACTTATACTAGGAACTTAGAACAAATTTTGATCGACTGACTTATATTTCCGATTGGATAGAGATAAGATGAACTAGTTGTGCCTACGAGCTGCCTAATAATTTTGAACTGCAAGAATGATTTTGCCCAAGACAAAGTACACATCATGACAAAATAAGGAAAGAAAGTACACAACATGGTAAAATAAGGAAAGAAAATGCTTACCCCCCCCCCCCCCACCCACCCACCCACACACTCTCTACTGGTGTGTTTAGTTAGGTGTCTAACCTTTGGCCTGGTTTTTGCTCAAAAAAAAAAAACCTTTGGCCTGGTTTATGACAAAATTTGATTGATGTTATAATTAGTAGACTTTCTTGTTGCATGAAACAATTTGATGCTATAATTAGTAGAGACTTTCTTGTTGCATTAAACAATTTGATGCTATAATTAGTAGAGACTTTGCACTCACCATGTATCACAAATCTTGTGGCGCTCCACCCAAGGCGCCACACCTTGCATGGAGCGCCACAGGGTGTGCCACGTCGCCCGACACCCAGCCCCGACAGCTATGTCGGCCTCTGTGGCGCCCCATGCAAGGCGCCATATTATTGAAATGTGGCGCCTTGGGTGGAGGCGCCACCAAAAAGGTTAGTTTTAAAAATGAAAAAGTTTTGCGGTCATTTTGGTAAATATTATTAAAAAAGGGTCCAAAATAAAAAAAAAGAAGCATAAGCCCTTCCGCCTTGCTGGGCCGGCCCAAAGCATCACCTCGTCTTGCTCGTCTTGTGTTTCCGCCGCCGCCCTTCCGCCGTCATGAGTTCGCCGGGAGAGATGGGTTTCGTCGGCGACACGGTGGAGTCGATCCGCTTGATTCAGGTCCGCCACGTGCTCTCGCAGATCATCAGCCTGGGTAGTTGACTCTCTCTCTCTCTCTCTCTCTCTCTCTCTCTCTCTCTCTCTCTCTCTCTGTGCTACCACTTCTCAGTATCACCATGGTTATGTTTCCGCGGGAGCCCTGCAGTGTAGTTCTTAGGTTCTAATTGGGTCGATTCCATTAGGGTTTTGGTGGGTAGCACCCATTCTATTCAGAATTTTGGGTGGATTTTGGCCTGGAAGATCGGGGGCGTGGGTTCTTCATCCGCTGCCCCCATCTTCAGAAGAGCAATTGCCTGACAGTTTGCAATGGGCTGAACTGGGATTCTTCCTCCTCCCTGCTTCGTTTAATTTTCTAATGTGAATTACTCATGCTCTCTGGTTGAATTGCCTATACCTACACCACTATTTGCTTGCAAAAGAATTTTGTATAAGAAATCTGTGATATTCAGGGGATGGGGAAAAGGTTACTTTCTGCTACCACATTATCTGGCTTTGTTAGTTACTGGATGGGATATGGCCTGCTGTGATTAGGTATCTTCACAGTTGCTTGCAAATATGCAGTTTTAGCTCTTAGATTTTCCTCTTTGCAGGTATGATTGTGACCTCGGCATTGATCATATGGAAGGGATTGATAGTTGCGGCGGGGAGCGAGTCTCCGGTGGTAGTGGTTCTTTCTGGTAGCATGGAGCCTGGATTTAAAAGGGTATCTCCTTAACAAATCGCACTGAGCTTAAGGTTGTGTGCTTTCATGATATTTACATGCTGGATGGTTTTTCACTGGATGCTTAGCTGCTAGCTCATAGGGTATACTGGCATTTGACTTTGTATGGCTCATGCATTTTTCTCCTTCCCATGACAAAGTACCTCTCTACAAATGGTTCATTGACCAGGATTAGTTGGCTTCAGTCTAAAATCTAAATTACAAAAAATACCAAGAGGGGACGTTCCATTTTCTTGTTACTAGTATATGAGTGTACATTTTCATTTTCACAAAAAGAATGATATGAATGTATCTGGTCCCTAGGGTCTGGTAGATTGCACATGGTGAATGACTGCATATAATTTGTCTTAAGATCTAAAATTCTGGTCTCAGTTGTTCCTATATTTCTACTCTTTAAGATGTTTGGCACTCTAGCTGCTGATATGTTATGGTATATATTTTCATTTAAAAAAAGTTATGGTACATATTATCTACTGCTTCAATTTGACTCCAAGGTTATTATAAAAAAAATGACTCCAAGGTTCATTATCTGTTTTCTTATGAAGTGCCAGCATCTTTTGCACCAGTACTCCAGAATGATTAATTATCTTCTTTACAGGGTGATATCCTGTTTTTGCACATTAGCAAAGATCCTATCCGCACAGGAGAAATAGTTGTTTTTAACATTGATGTAAGTCTTCTACTTAGTTGTGAATAAGCAGCTGAACCATGATTCATTCGTTTTCTCCACCCCTCATTGTAGTGTCTAATATGTGCCTATGCAATCCTTTGGAAACAATAAAATATCATTTGGTTGTTATCTTTGTAGGGCCGTGAAATTCCCATTGTTCACCGTGTAATTAAGGTAATGGATGTTGGTTCACAGTTTAAGTTACCCAATGATATTTACTCTGGATTTTGTCTACTTTTTTTTTTTTTTTTGCTTGTTCAGTTTGTTTACCCTTCTGCCCTTCTGTCTCTATAGGTCCATGAACGCCAGGACACCGCAGAAGTTGATATCCTCACAAAAGGTGCCATTTCTTTACTGACCAATGTTTTTTTTCTGTAATTGTACTACTCCGTGGTACTATAGCTAAGAAAATGGTAACAAACAATTGCCAACACATGATGTATTGTGCATGTCTACGCAATGTATTTTTGTTGATATAAGATGCCTTTCAGGTGACAATAATTTTGGGGATGATCGACTTTTGTATGCACACGGTCAGCTTTGGCTCCAGCAGCATCTGTTGTATAATCTGCTGCCGACTTCCTTGGTTAGTAGTAGTAGACAAATTAGATTTGTCCTGCTAGCTGTTAGCAGCAAGTAGTAGTAGGGAAATTTGGTTTTGCTAAATGGACAGCTGTGTAACAGCTGGGTTAGATGGGGTTTACAGCTGTGTAACAGCTAATAGACAACCAGCAGCTCGGTTTGCAAACCGACTTAGGTGCTGCTATATATATGTATGCATAGTAAATATGAAAGGCAGCTTCTTTGCCACAAATATTTAAAGGTTCAGGCCATTCGGCCACCGCTGATTGCTGTCTTGTGTGTGTGTGTGTGTGTGGGAAGAGCTCAGCTCTTCTTCAACCTTGGGACAGGGGTGAAGGAGAGGGAAGGTGAGCAGGTCCTGCTCACCTGGCTGCTGGTTCAGCGGCTAACAAGTGGTATCGGAGCCAGGTTGTCGTTTGCTGCGCTTAACCGCCGGCAATGGACACCGAGGCTGAGATAGCTGCGCAGAAGGCGAAGGAGAAGGCAGCTGCGGAGGTGGCGGCCAGCTCCAAGGCTCCCGTCGAGGTTCACCGGGTGCGCGAGTTCAGCGGGCCAAACACTTGGCCGATGCTGACCCGCACCAACTACGGCGAGTGGAGCGTCCACATGAAGTGGAAGCTCAAGGCGCGCCATTGGTGGAAGGCCGTCGAGGGAGGTGATGCCGGAGAAGATGCGGAGGTGGGTGTCATGGAGGCGCTCCTGGCGTCCACGCCAGCCGAGTACCATGAGGCGCTCGGCAGCAAGGACACGGCAAAGGAGGCCTGGGACATGCTGGCTTCGTTCCGGCTCGGCTCGGATCGAGCCAGGAAGGCCAAGGCGCAGCAGCTGCGGAGGGAGTTCGACGATCTTCGGTTCAAGTCCGGGGAGACGGTGGAGGACTTCGCGCTGCGCCTGCAGTCGCTGGCGGGTCAGCTGGCCACCTATGGCAAGCCGATCGACGATGAGGACGTCGTGGCCAAGCTGCTGCGCGTCGTGCCGGCCAAGTACGCCCAGCTTGCCTTGTCCATCGAGACGATGTTGGACCTCTCCACATTGTCGCTCGAGGATGTGATCCGGCGGCCGCGCGGTGGAGGACCACGCACCGCGAGAGAAGACCAAGCCGCGATTCTTGTTGACGGAAGAGGAGTGGACGGCGCGGATGAAGGAGAAGTGCGAGGTTCGGGGAAGGCTCCAGTCGCGATGGTGGAAACGGCGATGGTGGGAAGAAGGCTGGCAAGGCGCCGGCAGACAAGAAGAAAGGGAAGAAGAAGTTCCGCGACCCGAACGTCTGCCGCAAGTGCGGCGAGGTAGGGCACCGGGCGAGGAGTGCCCAAACAAGAAGCCGGAGAAGAAGGAGGTGCACTGGCTCGGGACGACGCCGACGACGACGATCATCCGCCGCTTATGGGTGAGTGCGCGTTGCGGGATGGCGAAGCGAGAGGAGGCGGTGGCGCTGCGTCACCGGTCGTTCACCTCGATGAATCGCGCGCGCGAGTCCACTTCGAGCGCCGTCGGGGACGAGCGGGAGCGCAGTGGTACCTTGACTCTGGTGCGAGCAACCACATGACCGGTTGCCGCGCCACCTTCTCCGACCTCGACGCGAGCAAGACCGGGACGGTCAAGTTCGGAGATGGCTCGCGGGTGAACATCCGCGGACAGGGCACCGTCGTCTTCCGGTGCCGGAACGGGGAGCAGTGGGCGCTGACGGACGTCTACTACATCCCGCAGCTGCGCGCGAGCATCGTCAGCTTGGGGCAGCTGGACGAGCGTGGTGCGGAGGTATTGATCCGCCACGGCGTGCTGCGGATCAAGGATTCAGAGCGGCGTCTTCTCGCCAAGGTAACGCGCTCCAAGAACCGCCTCTACCATCTTGATTTGAAGGTGGAGCACCCCGTGTGTCTGGCGGCGGCGTGCATGGAGGCGCCATGGCTGTGGCATGGCCGGTTCGGCTACCTGAGCTTCAATGCTTTGGGGCGCCTCAGCAAGATGGTGACCGGCTGCCGGAGATCAAGCACGCCGGCGAGCCGGCGTGCAGCGCACCGGCGGGAAGCGAGGAGGCTCCCGTTCCCCAAGGCGGCACGCTACCGTGCGGCGGATCTGCTCGACCTGGTCCATGGGGACCTTTGCGGGCCGATCACGCCAGCGACGCACGGTGGCCGGAGGTACTTCCTCCTGCTGGTGGATGACTGCAGCCGTTTCATGTGGTTGCAGCTCCTGAGCAACAAGAGCGACGCGGCGGACGCCATCAAGGCGTTCAAGACCCGGGCGGAGGCGGAGTCGGGGAAGCGGCTCCGGGTGCTCAGGACGGACCGCGGCGGCGAGTTCACGGCGGAGGAGTTCGCCGAGTACTACGCCGAGGAGGGGGTGAGGCGCCACCTCACCGCGCCTTACACGCCACAGCAGAACGGCGTGGTGGAGTGGCGCAACCAGACCATCGTAGGGATGGCGCACTCCATGATGAAGGCCAAGAAGATGCCAGCGGCGTTCTGGGGTGAGGCGGTCACCACCGCCGTGTTCATCCTGAACCGGTCGCTGACCAAGGCTTTGAAGGGGAAGACGCCGTACGAGGCATGGCATGGGCGCAAGCCTAATGTCTCGTACTTGAGGACCTTCGGCTGCATCGGCCATGTGAAGAACACCAAGCCCGGCCTTGGCAAGCTGGAGGACAGGAGCACGAGGGCCGTGTTCCTCGGCTATGAGGACGGATCGAAGGCCTATCGGCTGTACGATCCGGTGAGGAGCAAGGTGGTGGTGTCCAGGGATGTCATCTTCGATGAGGCGGCAGCCTGGGACTGGGCTGCGGAGGAGATGATGGCGGAGCAAGGTGGCGGGCTCGACGACACGTTCGTCGTGGAACGCCTTGAGGTGCACGGCCACGACGAGGCTGCGCAGGCTCCAGCGACCGGGGAAGCGGAAGAAGGGGAGCCGGCGGCCGGGGAAGCAGCGGAGCCTGCGGCGGCGGAGATGGTGGAGCCACCTAGTCCGCCTGGAGCAGGGCACCAGGGCTCGCCGGGGCAGGGGAAGGACACCTCCCCTGTTTTGCAGGAGCAGGGGACGCCAGGAGCGATGGTCGTGGAGTACGCCACTCCCCCGTCAAACATCTCGGAGTTCGTGGACGCCTTTCATGAGGGGGAGGAGGTCCGATTTCGCCGCATGGACAATGTGGTCAGGGATGCGGTGGTGCCGGGGCTGGCGACACGCATCTTGGACGACGACCACGCGCTGCTGCTAATGAGCGCGGAGGAGCTAGCCACGTTTGCCATTGCAGAGCACGACGCAGCGTGGCGGAAGGCGATGCTGGAGGAGATGAAGGCGATTGAGGAGAACGAGACCTAGGACTTGGTCGATCCACCGGCGGCCGCCAACCGATCGAGATTCAAGTGGGTCTTCAAGGTGAAGCGGGACGAAAGGGTGTAAGGTCCTAGATGGCTAGAGGGGCGAATAGCCTAAAAAATTTCTACAAACTCACTAAGCAAACTTCATTAGATAAACAAACGGCGGAAAGCAAGTTACGCTTAGCCTACTAGGTGTTGCAAGCCTCCTATCCAAACAATTCTAGTAGGTGATCACTAGCACACACAATGGCTACCGCTAGTGATCAAGAGTTCTACCCACGGATTTAATCTACACAAAGAGTGGTTCCCGACCGACCACATAAGCAATTCTACCCACGGATTTAGTCTACACAAGATGTGGTTCCCGACCGACCACGCAAGCAATTCTACTTTGCAAGAATGTAATCAAAAGAAATGCAAGAGAGGGTAGGAGCTTGTTATACCGACGTGTCGAGTCGCGGTTGCCAATCACCAAGGAGATGAACAATCAATCACAATGGCAACACACAATCGAAGACCAATCACCGGGAACAAAGATGAACACAATTGTTTTTGTTCACCCGGTGTTCACTTGGGCACCGCCACGCTACGTCACCGGTTGTGTCGACCAACACCTAGATGGTTCTTCGGTGTGACCCTCAAGTCACTAGCCCCTCAAGGCTCGCCCCGCAAGGCACCGCAAGACACCACTCTCAAGAGAGGTACTCAACGACACGCGCAATCCACTAGGATGCTCTTCGTGATCCCCACGAGGTGAGCTCAAACCTCTCACAAGCAACCGGAGGTGGCCAAGAACAATCACCTTCTCTTGCCAACGCCTCCAACAATCTCCAAGCCGGCTAGGAGCGGTACTCTCCAAGAGTAACAAGAAATCCACCGGCAAAACCACCCACAAGTGCCACTAGATGCCCTCAAGCAATGCAATGCACTAGGTGATTCACTCAATCTCTCTTAGGATGAACAACCAAGCAAGGGAGAAGAGTGGGAGAGAGTCTCTTAGCTCAAAGAATGCACAAGGGATGAGAAATGGCCAAGAGGGCTCCCCAAGGGCCGGCCACCTTCTATTTATAACCCCTCAAACAAATGTGACCGTTACCCCCTCGGGAGGCCGAGCAGTACGCGCCGGACGCGTCTGCCGCAAACCGCCGGACGCGTCCGGCGCTACCTCCCATGCGCGCCCACGTGCCGACCATTGGAGCTCCGTTCAATCTGCTGCCGCCACGTGTGCATCCGGCGCGTCCTCGCCGCGTCCGACGTGACCGGCCGAACTCGAGAGTTTCGGTCCGCGTCATCGTTCGCCGGACGCACTGCTTGCGGCGTCCGGCCCGCCCTTCCCGACCAGCGGCGCCATGCCAAGATTCAAGCACGCGCCGGACGCTGCCACCCCGTAACCTTCTTGCGTCCGACGCTGCGTCCGCGTCCGTCCGGCGCGGAGACACATGCCCGTGCTCAGCCACAATGCGCCGGGATGTCCGGCGCCGCTAAGCGCGTCCGGTGCCTTTCGCAGATCTTGCCTTTCACCGTGACGTTGATCCAAGTTCTCGGACATGCTATCCAACAAGTACACCAACTTGATCAACGAGATAGCATGATTTCAACCAAATTTTGCATCCGGCGCAATAGAAAATATGCATCCATTTTTCTCGAAAGCGCCGAATCCCGCCTCACAGGCTCGGTGGGAGGAAGAGAGGGACCCAAACCCATCTCTACCCTGCAAACCACAGCGCGCCCAAGCGCCACCTTTGTAAATGTGCCAACACCACCAAGTGTACATCTCCATGTGCTTGTGTGTTAGCTTTTCACAAACATTTTCCAAAGGTTAGGTTAGCTCACTAGGCCCTACATGCAATGCACTTCATGAATTCACCTAGTGGCACCCGTGCGTCGAATAGCCGATAAGATTTCCCCTCTTAATAGTGCGGCTATCGATCCTAAACCACTCACACCCTCTATGGTGTCTTGAGTGCAAACCAAAATGGCCCTATAGGTTATACCTTTGCCTTGAGCCCATTTTGTTCCTCCAAATGATATGAACACTTCACACCATCATGTGACCGTCTCGATCCATCGACCTCGACTTCACTTGCCCTTCACCGTGCATCGGTCCATCGGCGCCTAGTCTTGCCCGAGCTTCACCATCGCATGGTCCTTCACTCCCAAGCCTTGACTAGCCCTTCACCTTCAACACCGATCCATGGAGCCAAGCACCGTCTTGATCTTCATCTTTGATCACATGACACGTGTCATGCTTCATATTCAATATGCTCATCATGGGGACAACCTTTCTCTAAATCAACCACTTAGATAAACAAGGTTAGTTCTAGGTTTCATCAATTAGCCAAAACCAAACTAGGGACTTTCAATCTCCCTCTTTTTGGTAATTGATGACAACCTCAACAAAGATGATTTTAATAAAGATTTTGAACTTGTCATACTTGTCCAATCATTAAGCTCACAAGAGGAATTTGGACAACTATAGCAAGTTCGGTTTTGGTAGTATTGCTCCTCCTACATATGTGCATAGAGTTTGGATTTGAAGCTTTGCACATATGCATGGATAGAAGTGTGGGGAGAGTAATTCTACCAAAATGATACTAAGGTGTAAGAAATGGACCTTTGAAGCGTGATACCAATCGGAGTTGCAATTTACACCATCCTTAGCACCATGAAGTAACTAGACATCCATCAAAAAACTCAAGAACCCCGTGAGATCAACATTATAAGCAAAGTTCTTGAACCACTTGTAAAGCAAGGGGAGTCTAGCTACAACCTATGCATGCTAGTAGATCATTTTATCAATCAAGTTCTATACTAGCATTGCACCACACAAGCAAGGAGACACTAGTTGTATAAAACTTTAAAAAGGTGCCAAGAGCAAGTCATATGAGAATGCACAAACAAATGCATCAACTTTGTTCATGAGCTTGCTCCCCCTTCTTGTGTGCATCAAAATTTTATTTACCCCTTTATCATGTTCAATCATCTTTTTCTCTCCCCCTTTGTCAACAATTGCCCAAAAATGGGATCAAATTATGGAGAGAAAATGACTTTGATGGAGTAAACAAAACTTTAGTCAAATTTGGTTCAATCTAGACCACTTGCCAAAGATATTTAATTCGGTTTGAACCAAAGACAAGCTTCTTCACACCTCATGACAAGGGTTATCTTGCCTATGTTGAAATAAACACTAGTAGCAAATATTCTAGATTCAACACTAGGATTGCAAGCCCACAAACATGTCATATGTCACCACTAGATCAAGCAAAGCATAGAAGCAATAGTGGTAAGCATATATACATCAAACATATTTGATTTATCATGAATGCTCCAAATGCACCTTGTATGTCTACATGTGCTACCATAAGTATAATCCTAAGCATGAATGACATGTCACACAATGGTACCTTGCATTGTCGAAGGAGAGGCATGTCAAGTAGTGGTGGGGTGCATTCAACACATGTTTGAGAAGTCAAGAATGTTCAACTCATTCCTTAGCTTGCAAAACCTTCTTTCATCAAGTGGCTTGGTGAGGATATCGGCAAGTTGATCATCGGTGCCCACACTTTCAATGGAAATGTCACCCTTTTGTTGATGATCTCTTATGAAGTGATGCCTTATGTCAATGTGCTTTGTTCTTCCATGTTGAACCGGGTTTTGTGTCATCTTGATTGCACTTTCATTGTCACAAAACAATGGCACATTCTTGAAGTTGATGCCATAATCCTTCAAAGTTGACTTCATCCAAAGCAATTGTGCACAACAACTCCCCGCACTAACATATTTGGCTTCGGCGGTAAAGATTGCCACACTATTTTGTTTCTTTGAGGACCATGACACAAGTGATCTTCCAAGAAGTTGACATGTACCACTTGTGCTCTTTCTATTGATCTTGCAACCACCATAGTCGAAGTCTGAATATCCAATCAATTCAAACTTTGACCCCTTAGGATACCACAATCCAACATCTCTTGTTTGCTTCAAGTACCTCAATATTCTTTTTGCGGCCGTGAGATGACTCTCTCTAGGTGAGGCTTGATATCTAGCACACATGCAAACACTAAACATGACATCCGGCCTTGATGCGGTGACATAGAGTAGGCTTCCAATCAAAGACCGATATTCCTTTTGATTCACCATATTGCCATCAAAATCACTATCAAGATTCCCATTAGTGCCCATTGGAGTTGAGATTGGCTTTGCATCTTGCATCCCAAACTTCTTCAACATGTCCCTTATGTATTTCCCTTGACTCACAAATGTCCCATTCTTCAATTGCTTGACTTGAAGACCAAGGAAATAGCTAAGTTCACCAATCATGGACATCTCAAACTCTTTTGCCATCATTTCACCAAATTCTTCATAATATGCTTGATTGGTTGATCCAAAGATGATATCATCAACATAGATTTGCACAATGAAGAGATCATTACCAATCTTCTAGGTGCTTGCTTCAAGCCATACAAGGCTTTCTTCAACTTGTACACATGGTTGGGCTTCTTCTCATCTTCAAAACCGGGAGGTTCTTGAACATATACTAGCTCATTGATGATCCCATTGAGAAATGCACTCTTGACATCCATTTGATATAACTTGATGTTGTGGGCACATGTATAAGCCAATAGAATCCTTATTGCCTCCAATCTTGCCACGGGAGCATATGTTTCATCATAGTCAAGACCTTCAACTTGAGTATAGCCTTGTGCAACTAGCCTTGCTTTGTTTCTAATCACAACACCATCTTGATCTTGCTTGTTCTTGAAAACCCATTTGGTTCCAATGATATTGTGATCCTCCGGCCTCTCAACTAACTCCCACACATCATTTCTTATGAAGTTGTTGAGCTCGTCTTGCATTGCCATGATCCAATCGGCATCATCCAAGGCTTCCTCAACTTTCTTTGGCTCTTTGGTTGACACAAATGATGCATACTCACAAATCATTGCCACTCTTGATCTTGTTTGCACACCAAATATCACCAATAACACTATCAATTAGATGATCTCTTGCAACATGTTGTGGTTGTAGCACTTGCACTTGATTGCTTGAGCTTGGTTGATCACTTGACTTGTCTTCATTTGATGAACTAGCACCATGATCTTGCACTTGAGCATTGCTAGCTTGTCTCAATGGAGAGTTGAGCACTTCGTCTTTATCATCTTGCACATCAATCACTTGCTTTGCTCTTATGTCACCAATGTCCATGTTCTTCATAGCTTTAACCAATTGAGTTCCACCAACATCTTCTAGGTTCTCATCTTCATCTTGTGACCCATTGGTTTCATCAAATTGCACATCATGGACTTCCTCTAGAATGCCACTTGAGTTGTTCCAGACTCTATATGCCTTGCTTGTAGTTGAGTAACCGAGTAGGAACCCTTCATCACATCTCTTTTCAAACTTCCCCAATCTAGTGCCCTTTCTCAAGATGTAGCATTTGCAACCAAATACTCTAAAATAGCCAATGTTGGGCTTTCTTCCATGAAGTAACTCATATGGGGTCTTCTCTAGCAAAGTATGACAATAGAGCCTATTGATGTAGCAACATGCCGTGTTGATTGCTTCATCCCAAAATGATTGACTAACATTGTACTCACGAAGCATTGATCTAGCCGTATCAAGCAATGTTCTATTCTTCCTCTCAACTAGGCCATTTGATTGTGGAGTGTACTTGGCCGAGAATTGATGACCAATGCCATAGTGATCACATAATTCTTCCATTCTTGTATTCTTGAATTCACTCCCATTGTCACTTCTCACTTTCTTGATTCTCATGTCAAACTCATTGTGAACTCTAGTGAGGAAGGTCTTGAAGGTGTCATACACTTCACTCTTGTCACTAAGAAAGAATACCCATGTGAATCTTGTGAAGTCATCCACTATGACAAATCCATACTTGTTGCCACCAATACTTGTGTATGTAGTTGGGCCAAATAGATCCATGTGCAACAACTCAAATGCCTTGCATGTGCTCATTATACTCTTCTTTGGATGTGAGCTTCCAACTTGCTTCCCGGCTTGACATGCACTTTGCACAACTTGTCCTTCTCAAATACAACATCTTTCAAGCCTTCAACAAGATTGTGTTGTGTGAGCTTCTTCAATTGTTTCATGCCAACATGCCCAAGCCTTCTATGCCAAAGCCAACCCAAACTTGATTTTGATATCAAACATGTTGTCAAAGAAGCTTCACTAGTGTTGAAATCAATAAGATAGAGATTCTCATATCTAAAGCCTTTGAACACCAAGTTGGAGCCCTCAAGAGAAACTACCTCAACATCATTTGCCCCAAAATGCACTTGTAGCCTCGATCACAAATTTGTGCCACGGAGAGAAGATTGAAATCCAAGCTTTCAACTAGCATCACATTGGAGATACTCATGTCATTTGATATTGCAATCTTACCCAAACCAACAACCTTGCCTTTCTTGTTATTGCCAAAAGTAATTGACTCAATGCCACTATCATTCTTCTCAATTGAATCAAACATTCTTGATGTGCGGTCATGTGTTGAGAACACCCACTATCAATAATCCAATGCCTTCCTCCGACTTTATAATTCACCTACAAGCAAATCAATGAAGCTTAGGTACCCATTTTTGCTTGGGTCCTTGTAGGTTAGTGACTAAGCTCTTTGGTATCCAAATAGCCTTCTTCTTTGGGCCAACAATGGGTGTACCAACAAACTTAGCTTGCACACCTTTCACACCCTTGGTAAGCACATAACAAGAATCAAAAGATATAGCATTGTCAAGTTTCTTGTTTTGTTGCTTCTTGTTGCAATTTTGCTCTATGTGCCCAACTTGCTTGCATCTATAGCAAAACCGACCATTGCTCTTCACAAAGCTAGGCTTTGGAGTTGCAAAGGCCGACTTGCCCTTCTTGGGGTATAGCCCAATCCCTCTTTGTTAAGAGAGAACCTTTGGCTACCCAAGCACTTTAGCAAGCGGGCCTCACCACCATAGGCTTTGCCTAAGGCATGAGTGAGCTCATCCACCTCCTTCTTGAGGGTCTCATTCTCTATCATTAGTGTAGCATCACAAGTGAAGCCATCACTAGTAGTGGAGATAGAGTCGGTGGTGGTGGTGGATGATGTGCTACAAGAAGGGTTAGCATTTGTCATGATGATAGGTTGATAAAATGACTCATCAATGATGTCACAAGTAAGGCCTATATCACATGATGCAACCACCACTTTCTTTGCTTGTTGCTCAAGTAGAAGTGAGTGGGCCTTTTCAATCTTAGAATGAGCATCACCAAGTTTCTCATGGTCTTCCACTAGACACTCATGAGTGGTCATAAGCTCACCTAGGGCTTTCTCAAGTATTTCTACTTTCATTGAAAGCTTCTTGCACTCCTTTTCCTTGGCAATAGCTATATCTCTAGTTTCTTGCATCAAGTCATATAATTGATCCTTAGAAGGTTCATCATCATCATCAACATTATCAACATCGTGAGCATATTCTATCTCACTATCATCATCAATATCATCATATTGTACCTTGGTTTCTTTGGCCATGAAGCACGATGGTGATGAAGAAAATAATGAAGGCTTCTTGTTGATGGCTATGGAAGCCATAGCCTTGTTGCTTGTATCTTCATCTTCATCATCATTTTCACTCTCCCAAGTGACCACAAACGCACCGTTCTTGCCCTTCTTGAGTGTCATCTTGGCCTCATGCTTCTTCTTCTCAAATTTGCCCTTGTTGTAATTCTTCTTCTTCTCATATGGGCATTCGGCTTGTAGATGCTCGGTGCTATCACAATTGAAGCACTTTCTTGGTTGCTCTTGCTTCTTGACCTTATTTCTCTTGAAGCCTCTTCTCTTGATGAACATGTGTCCCATCTTCTTCACCACAAGAGCTAGTGCCTCATCATCAATCTCAAAGTCACCATCTTCCTCATTGGTTTCTTCTTCTTCAAAGATTGGTGCTTTGCCCTTAGAGGATGTGGCTTGGAATGCCACGGTCTTCTTCTTCTTCTCCTCTTCCACCTTCTCATCATCTTGATCAAATTTTTCATATGTCAAGACTTCACCAAGTAAATCATTTGGCTTCTTATTCTCAAGCCCATCTCTTTGTAGCATTAGCTTCAACATCTTGAAGCTCTTCGACAGCAAATCAAGAACTTGTGACAAAAGTCTTCATCTTTTGTCTTGTGCCCCAAACTCTTGAGATCATTCACAATCACTTGTAGACGATGAAACATTTCAATGATTGTTTCATCCTCCTTCTTGAAATTCTTGAACTCACTCTTGAGTCCATATAGCTTGGCACTCTTCACAACCTTGGTGCCCTCATAGGTCTCACCCAACCTAGTCCACACTTCACTTGCAAGCTCCAAATCCTTGATTCCCTCAAACACCTTTGTATCAATGCCATTGTATAGGGTGTTGAGAGCCATTCTATTGCATGTGATGTTGGCTTTGTCTTCATCGGTGAGATGATCATTATCAAGTATGGCATAATCATGCAATGTAACTTGCAACACTCTCTCTTGTATCGAACCAAGATACATGATCATCTTTCTCTTGCAATGGTCAAATGAGCTAACTCCATCAAACATAGGCGGTTTGCCCCCAACATGGTTGAACACAATTTGAGCCATCTTAACACCGTAGGATGTTAAGCCTTGCACTAAAACGGTGACCTCGGCTCCCGATACCACTTGTAAGGTCCTAGATGGCTAGAGGGGTGAATAGCCTAAAAAATTTCTACAAACTCACTAAGCAAACTTCGTTAGATAAACAAACGGTGGAAAGCAAGTTACGCTTAGCCTACTAGGTGTTGCAAGCCTCCTATCCAAACAATTCTAGTAGGTGATCACTAGCACACAATAGCTACCGCTAGTGATCAAGAGTTCTACCCACGGGATTTAATCTACACAAAGAGTGGTTCCCGACCGACCACATAAGCAATTCTACCCACGGGATTTAGTCTACACAAGATGTGGTTCACGACCGACCACGCAAGCAATTCTACTTTGCAAGAATGTAATCAAAAGAAATGCAAGAGGGTAGGAGCTTGTTATACCGACGTGTCCAGTCGAGGTTGCCAATCACCAAGGAGATGAACAATCAATCACAATGGCAACACACAATCGAAGACCAATCACCGGGAACAAAGATGAACACAATTGTTTTTGTTCACCCGGTGTTCACTTAGGCACCGCCAAGCTACATCACCGGTTGTGTCGAACAACACCTAGATCGGTGTGACCCTCAAGTCACTAGCCCTCAAGGCTCGCCCCGCAAGGCACCGCAAGACACCACTCTCAAGCGAGGTACTCAACGACACGCGCAATCCACTAGGATGCTCTTCGTGATCCCCACGAGGTGAGCTCAAACCTCTGGCAAGCAGAACGGAGGTGGCCAAGAACAATCACCTTCTCTTGCCAATGCCTCCAACAATCTCCAAGCCGGCTAGAGCGGTACTCTCCAAGAGTAACAAGAAATCCACCGGCGAAACCACCCACAAGTGCCACTAGATGCCCTCAAGCAATGCAATGCAAAGTAGGTGATTCACTCAATCTCTCTTAGGATGAACAACCAAGCAAGGGAGAAGAGTGGGAGAGAGTCTCTTAGCTCAAAGAATGCACAAGGGATGAGAAAAGGCCAAGAGGGCTCCCCCGAGGGGCGGCCACCTTCTATTTATAACCCCTCAAACAAAAGTGACCGTTACCCCTCGGGAGGCGACGCACGCGCGGGACGCGTCGCCGGCAAACCGCCGGACGCTGGGCCCGGCGCTACCTCCCATGCACGCCCACGAGCCCGGCCGTTGGAGCTCCGTTCACCTGGCCGCCGCCACGTGTGCGTCCGGCGCGCGTCCGGCGCCGCGTCCGATAGACCGGCCCCGGGCTCGAAGTTTACGGTCCGCGTCCGTCGTCCGCCGGGCCGGCCAGCGTCCGGCCGCCCCGACCGAGCAGCTGCGCCATGTTAAGATCCCGCACGCGCGGACGCTGCCCTGATATTGTTGCGTCCGACGCCCTCGTCCCCGCCGTCCGTCAGCGCGAGACACATGCCCGTGCTCAGCCACAATGCCGAACGCGTCCGGCGCCCGCCCAGGCGCGTCCTAAGTGCCTTGCACGCGATCCGCCTTCGCCGTGTACGTTGATCCAAGTTCTCGAGACATGCTATCCAACAAGTACACCCAACTTGATCACGGAGATAGCATGATTTCAACCAAATTTTGCATCCGGCGCAATAGAAAATATGCATCCATTTTTCTCGAAAGCGCCGAATCCCGCCTCACGAGGCTCGGTGGGAGGAAGAGAGGGACCCAAACCCATCTCTACCCCCTGCAAACCACGGCGCGCCCAAGCGCCACCTTTGTAAATGTGCCAACACCACCAAGTGTACATCTCCATGTGCTTGTGTGTTAGCTTTTCACAAACATTTTCCAAAGGTTAGGTTAGCTCACTAGGCCCTACATGCAATGCACTTCATGAATTCACCTAGTGGCACCCGTCGTCGAATAGCGAAAAGATTTCCCCCTCTTAATAGTGCGGCTATCGATCCTAAACCACTCACACCCTCATGGTGTCTTGAGTGCAAACCAAAATGGCCCTATAGGTTATACCTTTGCCTTGAGCCCATTTTGTTCCTCCAAATGATATGAACACTTCACACCATCATGTGACCGTCTCGATCCATCGACCTCGACTTCACTTGCCCTTCACCGTGCATCGGTCCATTTGCCTAGTCTTGCCCGAGCTTCACCATCGTGGTCCTTCACTCCCAAGCCTTGACTAGCCCTTCACCTTCAACACCGGTCCATGGAGCCAAGCACCGTCTTGATCTTCATCTTTGATCACATGACACGTGTCATGCTTCATATTCAATATGCTCATCATGGGGACAACCTTTCTCTAAATCAACCACTTAGATAAACAAGGTTAGTCCTAGGTTTCATCAATTAGCCAAAACCAAACTAGGGACTTTCAGCGGGGCACAGTGGTAAAGCACAAGGCGCGGCTCGTCGCCCGCGGGTTCGTGCAGCGTGAAGGGATCAACTTTGAGGAGGTCTTCGCGTCAGTGGCGCATGGGTCGGTGCGGCTCCTCCTCGCGCTTGCAGCGGCCAAGGACTGGCAGATCCATCACCTCGACGTCAAGTCCGCCTTCCTCAATGGTGACTTGGCGGAGACCGGTCTTCGTCCAGCGAGCCTGCCGGCTTCGTCAAGGGAGCGAGCACAAGGTGCTGCGGCTAAGGAAGGCGCTCTATGGGCTATGCCGGGCTCCACGGCGTGGAACGCCAAGCTCGGCGCCACCATGATGGAGCTTGGTTTCACACGTTGTGCCCGGAGCATGCCTTGTACACCCGCCGACGGGGAAGGGCATCTCATCGTCGGGGTGTGCGTGGACGACCTCATCGCCACCGGGGCACGCGCACGAGGACATCACCGGCTTCAAGGAGGAGATGGCCGCCGGAGTTCGAGATGAGTGACTTCGGGCGCGTCCTACTACCTCGGCATCGAGTGAAGCAAGGAAAGGACGCCATCAAGCTTGGGCGGCGGGCTTACGCCTTAAGCCGCTCGAGCGGGCGAGCATGGCGGCCGCAAGGCGGTGGCGACGCCGATAGAGGAGCACATCAAGCTCTCAAAGGAGACACGGCGGCGAAAGGTGGACGCGGCGCTCTCGGAGTATCGTCGCGAGGCGGCGCTCGGCTCACGCACACGCGACCGGACATCGCTTTCGCGGTGGGCTATGTGAGCCGATTCATGGAGGATCCAAGGGGAGGATCCTTTGGACGGTCAAACGACTTCTTCGCTACGTCCGGGGCACGACGGAGTTGGGGATCGTCTTCCCCAAGCACGGCGGGCTGCGGTTGACGGCGTTCAGCAAGGCACCGCCCAAGGCCAAGGATGGTGGCCCGGGCTCACGGCGTTCAGCGACGCGGACATGGCGGGCGATGTGGATGGGCGGCGGAGCACCTGGCGTGCTTGTCTTCCTCGGCGGAGCGCCGATTGCTGGCAGCGATCGGCGGCGTAAGATGGTGGCCTTGTCACGTGCGAGGGCGAGTATGTGGCTGCGGCTACATGGCTTGCCGGGTGGTGTGGCTGCGTCGGTTGTTGGGTGAACTCACCCGGCGTTGAGGTTCGCCCACGGTGCTCAAGGTGGACAACCGGCCGCCATTGCGGCGGCAAAGAATCCATTCCTCCACGACGGAGCAAGCACATCGACGTGAAGTTCCATTTCCTTCGGGATTGCGTCGACGGAGGACAGGCTTGTCATCGAGTTCGTCGAGACCGGGCGACAACTCGCCGACATCCTCACCAAGTCGCTCGGACGCACGAGGTTCATGGAGCTCGGGCTTGATTGGCATGGTGGAGCTTAAGAAGTAGCAGCAGGATTAGGGAAGAATTGTTGTATAATCTGCTGCCGACTTCCTTGGTTAGTAGTAGTAGACAAATTAGATTTGTCCTGCTAGCTGTTAGCAGCAAGTAGTAGTAGGCAAATTTGGTTTTGCTAAATGGACAGCTGTGTAACAGCTGGGTTAGATGGGTTTACAGCTGTAACAGCTAATAGACAACCAGCAGCTCGGTTTGCAAACCGACTTAGGTGCTGCTATATATATGTATGCATAGTAAATATGAAAGGCAGCTTCTTTGCCACAAATATTCAAAGGTTCAGGCCATTCGGCCACTTTGCTGATTACTGTCTGTGTGTGTGTGTGTGTGGGAAGAGCTCAGCTCTTCTTCAACCTTGGGACATGGGTGAAGGAGAGGGAAGGTGGCCGAGGTCACTGCTCACTGGCTGCTGTCGACACAAAGCATCACATTATGGGATGTGCTGTAGGGTGAGAAGACTCAAGTAGACGGAATCCACTTGTTTCCAGACCTTGTGAGGAATAATGACTGACCGTATGTTTTCAACTGTCAACAGTTTTCTTCCATATGTCGGCTGGGTTACAATTGTCATGACTAAGAAGCCATTTATTAAGGTATACTCATACTTACTCTTTCATGTATTTTCTCTGAAGAATAAAGAATTAAAAAGTGGTTATTATAGTCAACCTGCTTGAGAACATGTTTTTGTATATGTTGAGAGCACCTTACGTCCTTACCCATTCTTGGTACTAGTGTAGATTAGACAAGTAGATGAACTATTTGTTTTCTAGATAGTTCTTAAATTTAACAATAATATTTTAGCCCCATATTATTGAAAGGACTGCTTCAACAAAATGTCTCTTGCTGCAGTACCTGCTGATTGGTGCACTGGGCTTGCTGGTCATAACAACAAAAGAGTAAAGATGCCAACCTCCATCATATAACTTGCTCTTATGGTGCAAGCAGTGAGCTTATGGTGTTATAGTGGAGCCGTTCTGTTTCATGATGTATCAAACAGAATTTTCCTTAATATGTCAAGAGCATACCCACTAATCTAAATAGTCAGTCTCTCATGCAACATCCATCTTTTCATACTTCTGGTTGAAAAGATTGTGATATGCTAATTGCATTTGATCATGATAAATTATCCTCTTTCGTTTTTTTTTTTTTTTTTTTTTTTTTTTTTTTTTTTGGGGGGGGGGGGAGGGAGGAGATTATAGGTATGCCATCAAAGGGTCAGTCTCTCATGCTACTTTAAGTACCGAACTAAATGCCAGGTTATGAGAACATAAGTGTGACTAACTAGCATGTTTGTGGGCCTCTGTTTAAACTACCCTTTTAACAAATATCAGCATAAAATTCTTTGAACATTTTACAGTAACATGGCTTACAAATGACATTCACATATACTGATACGCATTAGGAATTATAGAATTACACTCTGACCTTGACATTTAACACACTGAAATAACTGAGCTGTCGCCATATGAGGACTTGTAGAAGTACACTTTAACCTTGGTATGGTGCTGTGCTTGACTGAAAGGCCCAATTCCAGTTGTGATCTAAAACCTGAACATCAGAAACACGCATCGGAATCAGAAGGTAAGGCTAGCTTCTCTTAGAGAGTGCAATGCAGATAGGTTGCCTTCTCATCATTTGTATGGTTCATCCAGTCTCCAACCTTCAACTACTATTCATTTGAAGCTGAAATACAGTTGGCGACTTCAGTGGAGTTGACATCGTTGCTCATTAGGCCATACCTTTTTGGATTTATTGACTTAGATGCTACATATGGTCTTGTAATGAATCCATCGTCATATGCACGAAAGTTCTTCTCTGATTTTGATTCATGAGTCAGATATTCAGATTGGTTGAACTTGCCTGTCTTCAAATTGTTAGAACTGCATGCGTTTTTCAGTTGTCAGTTGTCAAAGCGTGGAGCAAAAACTTTATGTCTTTATGAGACCTTGACATGATGAAGTCGATAGTTTTCTGTATTTGCCTCAAACTGAGCTTTGACTAGTCAAGAGTGTCACTTGCAAGGCGCTGGCTCATCTGCCGACTGCCGGTGCCAGAATCCTGCTTGATGTTGAGCTTCGTTTTGGAGCTCTGACTCGCGGTCTTTTTCCTGTTGGGACTCCGGGTCCCGGCTGCTCTGCAGGTACCGTTTCATGCCTCTAATCTCTGGCTGCCACACTTCGGGCGGCACTTCAGGGTCGCCATTTCGCTGTACTCGTACTTTTTTGCCGTACCAGGGTTACTTTTTCCATGTTCTGCCGTCTGCTCTGTCTGTGTCTGGTGACCACCGTTCTGTGAATTGTGATTTTCAGAGACCTTTGACCCATTTAATTTCCCATGGAACTTTTTGTTATCAAAGTGGTAGGTTGTTGCTAGTATTGTTAGGTGTTGTTTCAGCCCTTTGGGGTTGCACCCCTGGGGACGAAGCGGGAGATAGCGAAATGTAGAACTTAAAAATGAAACAAGCGTATGACATATTCCTTGTCTTTCGGCTAAAAGCGCGGGGCCGGAAGTCCTTTACATCGTCCCAGGAGAGTCTACTTATAAGGCTTCGTGTTGCATTTTGTACAGGAATGCGCAGCCGGCCGGCCTAATTTCTGAGGAAGCGGCCGACCGCAGGCGGAACAAGTAAATGGACCGAGGCCCACCTTTGTCGACAACCCGCAAACCAGGAGCGCGCTCCAGACCGTTTTGCCCGGCCGAATCGTCGGAGTCTTATGGCCGAATCTGGCGCCCTCGCTCTCGGGGTTTCAGCCGAAGCGCCCGACCGGATCGACGCCGATCCTTCTCCTATCGGGGTTTCACTTTGTGGCCCGCCCAGGATCTTGCCTTCCTTCCCGGGGCTTCCGCACGCCCAGCGCCGGCAGCCGGATCTTGTAGCCGATCCCCGCTATCGGGTTTCCGCTGGCCAGCGCACGCATGATCTGGCGCCTTTCGGCATGTCGGGGTTGCGCAGCCCGGCCTTCGGATCTTGGCCGTCCGCGCTATCGGGGTTTCCGCTGTGGGCAGGATGCGCGCCTTCCGCCTTCTCCGGGGCTTCCGCTGGCGCCGGCGCCCGGATCACGCCGTCCGCGCTATCGGGGTTTCGGCCTGGCGCGGACGCCGGATGCGCACCTTCCGCGCTATCGGGGCTTCCGCCTGGCGCTGTCGCCGGATGCGCCGTCCTCGCTATCGCCCGCGCTGCGCACATTAAACACATGAGGCGTGAGCGATTGGGGGAGAGGGTGGCGATTCCATCCTGCCCCCAACGGTAGCCCTCGGTCTTGCCCGAAAGGGCGGTCTGAACGGGCGCGCGATGATATCTCCGCAATGCCGAATGTGGCGCGCCGAATGTGCAAGCACCGCCAACATCAAATGCAAAACTTATTTGAAGAGTCCCTTGGAGATGCTCTTATAACATAGTCCAGGGCAACAAAATATATACCACGTACGCCTAGATAAAGGTAAGAGCGCATAGATAAAACAAAATATCATTTGATTTTAAGAGGATAAAAAATCATGTAAATAATATAGTCACGTAGCGGCATCTCAGACCCTGCCTCACATGGTGTCTGTGTGAGCAGCAGCTTTGACCGTGTATATGCAAAGATTTATTTGTCTTTTGTTCAGATTAAAAGTACTACACTTCATAATAGGTCATTAGCCCATGCACATACGTACAAAAGATAATTCTCTCCAATAGATGAAAAGGCAGACCATATCTGACCCCTTTTAAATAAAGGTGTGTGTGTTAAATATGTTCCAAATTCATTTGTTGTGCGAGACAGATCGATAGAGCTGAGAAATGGGCGAGAGGCCGAGTGAGTTGAGGGTGGCGGCAGTACGTGCCTAGGTTTATTTGTTGGGCTGTCCAATTCTGAAAATAAATTAGTGCTTCTGAAAACAAAACACTTGTCTCCTGAAACTATTTTTGTAGAACGGAGAGCTTTTATATCAATTTCAATAGTGTTTTGCAAAGTAGAAGCCAAGAAGAATTTTTTTTGAGAGAACTGGAGGGGCCAAAGGCCCCTACAGAAATATATTAATTAAAGAAAAGAAAACAGTTTACAACAGAGTTTGACAAGAAACACCAAATTCCATCAGGGAACAAAAAAAAAGAGAGAGAAAGAAAATAAAAAGAAGCACCACTAAGGAACAAGAGTTTGTATCCATGAATGGAAACTATTGTGAAGTCTTTCTTGTAGCTGAAAAGGGAGCATACTCATCTCCTTCTTAAAATCCTGCTTAACAGCTGTGATCGATGGCTGCATTCAGCTTCAAATATGAGTTTGTTTCTTGCTGTCCAGATTGCCCTTTTTATCTGGTCTATGGCCTCAGAAACCAATGAGTTATTGGGAGCTTCAACTTGGATGATTTGCCAGCATTGACTTGCAAAGGGGCACTGAAGGAACAAATGTTGACAAGTTTCCTCTGTGCTATTCAGGCAAAAGACACAGTCATACGGATCCAGAATCATTTTTCCTTCTTTTCAGAATGTTTCTGGTACTGAGTCTGTCATTCAAGTTCATTGCAGCATGCATCAATCCCTGTCTAGTTCATTGCAGAAACACAAAAGTAAAAGTGCTACAATGGAAGTATAAAATTGGAGAGCTGTCCTGATCTCAATGAATGAGAAATGGTGATTGGAGTACTTCAAAAAGTGACTATGAGATGTGGGATAGCAAAGGATGATCATGCAGGTTCTCCAAAGTGACGTGCAGGACCTGAAGAGTGCAAGTAAAAAAACTTGCTCGTCTCCAATCTTACGTTTTGCGGCACTTGAGGGCCATTTCAGCCTAATCGATCGGAATAGTCAGTCACACCTGCAGCGCTTGAGTATGCAGTGCAAAATAAAGCATCAACCTCTGAAAATAAATCCTAGGTACTCCTAATCCAATGTATATGCATGCACTCTTCTAGCCTTGGCACTGAGTGGATCTTATGGTGCAGCATTCAGGGACCTCTACTGTGCAACATCAACTGTACGATATTTCTCAGTCATGGTGGTCCATACCAAAAAAGTTTGGTAAGTTTTCCTCCTGCCTCCAATGTCCCAGTCTGGTTTGGCCATGTCAGTTATAGTGGACAAGTCTTTTGATTTCGTCTAGTAGGATTTTCCCTCCTGCCTCCAATGCCTATCCACACGAAACCCTTGTAGCTTTTCCAATTAGTTGCGCATATACACGCTATCTTTTTCACCTCATGCCATGTTGCGGATGGGGTATCACTAGAAATCTGGTGTCTTGCACATCCATATGACCGTTACAGACACAGAAAGTAGATGGAGGTGACTCGGACAATTTAATACCTGGTTGCTCATAATAAATCTAATAGTTTGTTGAGTTTGCTCCTAGGCTTGCAGCCGGATCGCAAAGATCTTTGATTTATAAAGATAGAACAATTAAGTAATTAATATAGCCAGTCAAAAACCTCAATGTCTCAGTAACTTATGTAATCGTCAATTAAAAGAAGACTAGGGTATCTCTCTGGCCCTACCTCACATGGCGGCTTTTTGGGTCTTGTATATATGCAAAGCTATATAAGAAAAGTTAGTGTATTCACCCAGTAATATTTTTCGGTTTGAGCTGCAAAAGTTTGTGCAGTGAGTGTACAACGTAGACACTAACAACAACGTACACACACTCCAGCCCTATAAATACATGTAGGAAACTCTACCCCTTATTAGCACCTCCGAAAGACTGAGGGCAAGTCATAATGCATGGCAGTAAATCCTGGAAAACCAGGATTGAACTCTGGTAGGTAACGTCCACTAGAACTTGACAGTGAAGAAGTAATGGTCCATCAGATTGCTAATCTGGAGTTGGGGCAAAATAACTTTGTCATGGGGTCTGAAGTGGACACTGCACTGGTTTTAAGCTCTGAAAACATGAGGACTGGTGCTGAGGAGATCGTGAGCCATAATGAAGTACAGTTACAGGATGATCAGAGTCATAAATAAGAGAAAGGGTATGATGCTTCCTGAAACTATTTCCCTTCCTCTCTCGAACTTCCTAACCCAAAGTGTGAAATGACGCAGCCCAAGACTCTCACGCGGAGGTTTCTACTCGGTTAGAATTGACAAAAGAGCCCTCAAAGCGGGCTAAAACCTGGGTTGTAGAGATTGATGAAAAACAGGGTGAGATCAAACCTTCAATTTCCACCTTACAAGGCTGGGGTATAAGCTGCGGTGTAGATCCTAGAGATCTCCTGAAGATGTTCTGTTGCAGTATCCTCAAGTTACCAATGATAATGATGATGATGAATAGTCAGCAAAAGAGGAGGGTGGAGAGTACTACCAAGAGTCCCAGAAGTTCCTATTATCGTGTCCTATTATCTGTCCTAGTGTTTCCAAATTCTCCCTTTTCAAGTCTAGTGCCAAACTGTCGTTTTTCTATCTGTGTCAGACCAACTGTAGTACATGCAATGGTCATAGGTGTCTTTCATATTACCCTGCAAACCATCTTTCAGTTTGTCCTTGTGTCCTTTTTCTTTTTACATCATGGGGATGGTGATACTGCGTACATCTTTTCACATAACTACTGGTGCCACTTTCAATTGCTACTGTGCCACTTTCAATTGGTGTTTTTGCTTATGCTAATCGTGCATTGCCTTTTTACTTCACTACTTGGTACTTATGTTGAAAGGAGACACTTGCTGAAACTGGCTATCCCTATCGATGCCAGTGCCCCGAAGCAAGATTGTTGTTTAATGAATAACAAGAATTGGAATATATTGTGCTGGAATATCAGAGGTATTAATGCTTCTCAAAATGGGATGCCATGAGAGACAAGGTTGAAGAAAGCTCTTGTGCAGATATCTGTCTTCAAGAGACCAAACGTGAACGCTTTGATATGTCTTACATTCGAAAGTTTGCTCCTCGGCGTTTTGATAACTTTGAGTTTATTCATTGGATGGTGCATCTGGAGGTATTCTAGTGGTATGGAATGGTTCGGTTTTCAATGGTACAGTAATCAACAGACAGCAATTTGGCCTAACAAGTTTTCAGTCAATGCAAAACAGTGAAAAGTGGAAATTGACAAATGTTTATGGCCCCTGTGATGAGCCTGATCACTCCAATTTTATTAACTGGTTCAAGAGCCATGATATCGATGATGATGAAAAATTGGTTGTTCCTTGGAGATTTCAACTTTTGCAGATCACTTGGCAATCGCAGCAAAGCAGGGGAATGTGTTAATGATACTTTTATCTTTAATGATGCAATTGGTCATTTGGACTTGTTGAGCTACCCTTAAAAGGGTCGATCATTCACCTGGAGCAACATGCAGAGCAATCCGTTATTAGAACAATTAGATTGGTTTTTCTCTTCGGTTAATTGGACAATTGAATATCCTAATACGGGAGTGCTCCCGATGGCAAAAATAACTTCCGACCATCTACCATGTCGGATCTCCATTGGCACCAAGATACCAAAGGTGAATATTTTTGTTTTGAGAACTATTGGGCAGAAAGAGCTGATTTCCTGGAGGTAGTCCATAACAGTTGGGTGTCCTGCGAGAGAGAGAAATGACAAGGCACAAAACATATCAGCAAAACTAAAAGCATCAAGAGACGGCCTAAAACCTGGAGTAGGAAGTTTTCCAATCTGAGACTGTTAATTTCAAACTGCAATAAAATAATGAGGTTACTGGATCAGATAGAAGATCATAGGGGTCTTTATAACCGGAGGCAAACCTGAGGGCTATTGTGAAGAACCAACTGAAAACTTGGCTCAAATACAAGACCATATTGGAAGAACAGAGATATAATGTAAATAGGTAAAATATGGGGATGAATGCCAAAGTTTTTTCATGGATGGCCACTATCTCTTTTCGAAGAAATTCTATATCCCAACTACAGAATGACCAAGGTGCAATAATTCATGATCATGAAGGAAAAGCTGGTCTGTTATGGTCATCCTTCAGGCACAGAATGGTCAGCACATCATCTCCAGTAATGGCTTTTGATCTATCTCAGTTAATTCAGCAAGTGGAGGGTCTAGACTGCCTAGCTGCTCCAATTCTAACACAAGAGATCGACCAAGTGGTGAGGAGGATGCCTAGTGACAAAGCCCCGGATGGAGATGGTTTTAAATGGTTCTTTCCTGAAGAAAAGTTGGCACATCATAAATGGATTTTTATGCACTTTGTATGGATTTCTATCATGGCCTAGCCAACCTAGATTGCATTAATAGCTCTTACATCACACTTGTGCAAAAAGACAGCCCAAAAAGCTGTCCCGATGATTTGAGCCGATATCCTTATTGAATATTTCACTGAAAATCCTCGAGAAAAATCTGGCCGATAGACTCCAACTTGTGGTGCTAAGGTTAGTTCATCGAATCAGTATGGCTTCATAAGATCGAGAACAATACAAGATTGCCTAGCATGGAGTTATGAATATATACACCGGTGTCACCAATCAAAGGGAGATCATTATTCTAAAATTAGACTTTGAAAAAGCTTTTGATATGGTGGAAACTATTATCCAAGTCATGACCCACACAGGGGTTGCCCGAAAGTGGATTCGAAGTGGATCAAAAGATATTTTGTCATCAGCAAAGAATAGCAGTCTTGTTAAATGGGACCTCACGGGAAATTCTTTAAATGCAAGCGTGGGGTTAGACGGGGTGACCCACTCTCTCCACTTTTATTAGTGTTAGCTGCTGCACTATTACAGATCATAGTCAATAGAGCTAATGGGTTGGGTTTACTATGCAAACCTCTACCTCAAGAGGGGAAGATTATCCTATTGTGCGGTATCTTTGACGACACATTAATGTTTTGCAAGCTGATGCAAGGCAGGCGAGGTGTTCCTCAAGTCAATCTTGTACAGTTTCGGTGATTCTACAGGCCTCAAAATTAATTACAGAAAGTCCAAGATGTATCCCATTAATGTCTCCCCCGAGGAAGATGACAATCTGGCTCATACTTTTGGCTGTGACATTGGCACCATGCCTTTCACATATCTGGGTTTGCCTTTCACATGTCGCGTGCTCCACGGCTCTCTTATAGTGGAAGACTGGAAATGATCAATTTTGCTATCACACCTATCACAACATATGCCATAGAGCACTATAAAACTGCCAAAAGGGTAATAGAAAACATTGACAAAGCAAGGAAGCAGTGTTTGTGGAGGAAATTCAGCAAAGAAAAAGGGAGGAAACTTGGTGGCATGGCCAACAGTTCTGCTCCCAAAGGAGAAAGGAGGACTAGGTATTATCAATCTAAGTTTACACAATGATGCTCTCTGATGAAACATCTCAATAAATTCTATAAACGAGCAGATGTGCCATGGGTTAGAATGATTTGGAATAAATATTATGTGAATAAGGTCCCCCATGCTTCTAGAGAAGTGGGTTCTTTTTGGTGGAGAGATGTGCTAAGGTTAAACCTATTATTTAGAGGCATTGCTAAATGTGAAATTGGAAATGGGAGTACTGTTTGCTTCTGGGATGATTTATGGACAGAAGATGTGTTCTCACATGCCTTCCCTCACCTGGCAACTTTTGTAAAAGAAGATGGTATGTCAGTTTTGGAAACAATTCAAAATGAAGATCTGGACTCAATTTTCATGCTCCCTTTATCGAGGAAGCATTCCAAGAATTGGATCAGTTGCAAAACAGGTTACAGGAACTAGATTAGGATCAACATGCCAATGACAGATGGGTTCCTATTTGGGAAGTCAATATACAACAAACAAATTTTATAAGTATGTCTTCAGCGCCATTGAAGCCCATCCAATGTACAAAATAATCTGGAAGTCTAGATGCCAAAAAGAGTAAGGTTTTTTGCTTGGCTGATCCTAGTCGGCAGATTGAACACTAAGGATATGCTGCAAAGAAGGCATCTTAATATAAATGGCAGCTCGGTCTGTGTAGCTTCAAGGGAAAAAACCATCGAACACCTGTTTTTCAATTGTCATTTTGCTCAAGAATGCTGGCAAAAGATTGGAATCCTTGGGACCTTTCCAAGGAGATTATGGATGAATTCCCTACCATACAGGACGTGCCACAATATACCTTGTTTTGTGGAGGTTACACTCATAGCTGCACAGGAACTATGGAAAATTAAGAAATGACAAGGTTTTCCAAAAGGCGTGACCTGTGGCTTCTCTCTGGTTTAACAATTTTAAAAGTCAATGTTTACTTCAATCTTGTAGATTTAGGATGACTTAAAGTCTTCCTTTTTGTTTGGCTAGATGCTTTTAGCTGATTCTTGTATGTAAGTACTTCTGAACTTTTTTTAATTTAATGAAAATGGTTGAACACTGTGGGGATCTCCCCACAGTTTTTTCGATCAAAAAACGTCCCACCGGACAATCCTACCAATGGACCACAAGCTCATTCGCGATGGAAACATGATCACAATGGGAAACACATATTCTACAATATTCAGCACACTACATGAATGTATTTTCATTGGTAAAAGTTAATAAAAAAGATCATGACCACAATTCTACCGATGAGGAGCTAATCTATACTTCTAATATAAACAAACCCCTCTAGTCTAATTATCTTGAACCTCCTTAAGCCACGTCGTCAACTAATTAAACCACCATCCATCACCGTTAATTTTGTTGGTCCACTCACGCTCATGCAAGTTGTGTCTCTTCGTGTCCAAGCTTTGCCTCTTGTGGTGCCCAATAAATTCGATGATGAGCATGCTAAATTGCGTCTCTTCATTTTCAGCTGCTCTTCCTCTCCCACAACCGATGATTGGAAGCCTAGCTTATATGTATAATTCTTGCCAAGAATAGAAGAAGTTGTGTCTCTTCAGTTTCCTTAATAAGAGCATCTCCCCTACAACTCCCCAATATCAACTTGGTATTCTATATTTTTTGGCAAAACATAAAATCTCATCTCCAACAAGTTGCTATATCAACTTGGTGAAATATCAACTTTGAAAAAAGGCCGTCCGCTTGCAGAAACATCCACGTGTATCACCCGGTGCCCACTCATACAGCGCCCAGCACCTACTCCGCCGTCGCCCGCGCTGCTCCGCCGTCGCCCGCGCCGTGCACCCCGCTGCTCCGCCACCAGCCGCCTAGGGACTAATCCTATGATAGATTTTTCTTTTCCAGCACTTTTCTCAAAAATGTACCGGACACAAAGTATTATAGATAGGCCCTTGGTTGATTTTGGAAAAATTTTGGGACTAAATTGCAAAGTGGTCATCGGGATTTACCAAGTGAGAATAAGGAGTTGTTAGAGAGAGGGAGCTTTTTTCACCCAGGAAATAAAATACATAGTTGCTATAACACAAGATATACCAAGTGAATTATTAGGAGTTGTTGGAGATACTCTAAGAGCATCTCCAAGAGACTTGGTAAAATAGATTGCTAAACATATGATTTAGTCAAACTCTAAAATAGAAAACTTTGTAAAAAAAGTAGTAAATTCCAACAGCCTTTCTACTATGGCAAAGCTAGATAGCTAGCTGCACATGTAAGTTATATTTACCATACGAGATTCTAGAAATAACAAACTTGCTATTTTATAAAACAAGATAGCATAGTTGTTAGAGTTCACTTTTGTTTTAAAAGTCTAAATATAACATAGCAAACAAGAATAGCATATCCCTTGGAGATGCTCTAAGGTTCATATACTCCCTTATCTTCATGAAACTCAACCGCATGCCACGGCATCAGGCCTCCAGAAATAGCTATGGTCGCAAAAAAAGGTAGAGTAGCTATCACTGTTGAGCCCTCCACGGTGCTTACATTCACAAATTATATATAAAAAATCAACATACTCAATTCCTAAGAATAATATGAAAACGATCACTGATTTTCTGCGGCAACGCTAAAGGGGAATACTCAATTCCATATAGTGCGTGCATATTTCTTTCATTTTTTATTTAACGACTGATCTGGGAATGGTAAAAACTACAGGACACACTACACTAGTGTCATGGATGGCTAGTTGTGCCTTGTGCCGATGGGTGTCCTCCACTGCTGTCCCCCGCTGATGCTAACTGCCATGTGGCTGCTGCATTGACTTAGTTTGTTCCCGCACGCGCAGCACCATGGGCGACGATGTTGCAACCATAGGAGACACATAAGCTTCTGCATCAACAGGAAAGGCAGGTGAGGGAAACACAGGAAGTAGAAGATATGGTCTATTTTCACAGATAAACAAAAACCTGAGGGGTTATACTTAAGGATATGTCCATTTGTGAGAAATTCGATGTGGCTGGCATGGACTAATGATGCATCCCTTAAGAAGGTTTATTGTAACATCCCAAAATTTGCATTTTTTTAAATAGAGCAAAAATATTTGAATTTGAATTTTGTGCTCATAAAACATAGGAAAAATAATATTCTTTTCATTGAATTAAAATTAAATCATACGAGTTAGCAACAACATTTGTGCATTCATGCTGGTGCATTTGATTTATTGTAATGTTTGGTTTTGGCTAAACATGAAAAGGATTTCAAAATCATTTGGAAACCCCATTTGAAAAGTTTGAAAAAAAAAGAAAAGGATTTATTCTCTCCCTTAACTCGGCTTCTGGCCCAAGAAGCATGATCGGCATGCTGCCTCCATCCATCCCGCTGGTCAGCTGCCTCCTGACCCGTGCTGAGTCGACGGCAAGGACTCTGCCGTAGGAGTCCGACTCTATTGAATTGGAGTTTGTAACTTTGTTGTTTAGTTGAGTAATCAAAGTCCTTTGACTGAAAGCGATGCAATCATTTGCAGAAGAAAAGTTGTTGCCGGTGTTCTTCAAAAAAAAAAGGGTGCTATGGAAGTATGTTATCACCCGAGCAAAGGAAATGTCATTGTCGATGACCTTAGCGAAGGTGTAGATATGCTAAAAAAATTCGCGACACTAAGATCGAGTTGTATTTGGAACTTGAAGTGATGTCACTAACACTAATTGGAATAAGAGAGATGACGAAAGAATAATTGGAAGTGACTAAAGAAAGGATTAGAGAATTGTGTTAGCATTTGAGAGCTTGGTCGGGGCATATAAAGTCAATAGTAATTTGAAACGGGAACCTACTTTGGAGCAAGAAAACGAAGAGTACGTCTTAGCTACACTAGAAGGTGAATATATGTGGCATGAGATTTGATAGTATGGATTAAAAGAACTATAGCAGAACATGTTGAGGGTTATGACATAGCAATTCAAGTCGGTAAGGACAATTAGCGTCAAGTTGGTTCTACGAGAAGAGCCAAGTGCATCTATGTAGCGAGTAAGCCAGCAGTCCTGTACAACAGTTTATTTAAAGGATACTAAAAAAGGAAAAGAGGGATGGCCTAACCGATGAAGTTAATCGAGAATTCATTTGGATTTGGAGTACCTATCAAAATATAGAAATCGAGTGAGCATGTTAATTGGACCAAAGTCAACAGCGTGCAAAGTAAAGTGGAATTTTATCGAGACGATAGAACTACACAAGGAAGTGAGAAAGATTCAATGGCAAAGCATCTCGATCTCTTTTATCAACATCTTCCGAATCTCGGGACGAGATTCATCTTAAAAGGGTAGAGTTGTAACATCCCAAAATTTGCATTTTGAAATAGAGCAAAAATATTTGAATTTGAATTTTGTGCTCATAAAAACATAGGAAAAATAATATTCTTTTCATTGAATTAAAATTAAATCATACTGAGTTAGCAACACTTGTGCATTCATGCTGGTGCATTTGATTTATTGTAATGTTTGGTTTTGGCTAAACATGAAAAGGATTTCAAAAATCATTTGGAAACCCCATTTGAAAAGTTTGAAAAAAGAAAAAGGATTTATTCTCTCCTTAACTCTCGGGCTTCTGGCCCAAGAAGCATGATCCCGGCATGCTGCCTCCATCCATCCCGCTGGTCAGCTGCCTCCCTGACCCGTGCTAGTCGACGGCAAGGACTCTGCCGTAGGAGTCCGACTCCACACCGTCTCTGCCCTGGCCCGGCGTGCACTTCACGCTATCCATCCCTTAAATAGCAGCCCCGCTTTGCGTCACACAGCCCTCACGAAACTCGAAGCGTCGCATCGCTCTCAACTTCGAGAAGTAGCCATGCAGCAAACCCTAGAGCCGCCATCTGAAAAACTCGCCGAAGAAGCTAACAACACCGAGCTTGTTTCGCCGCCTCCGGAGCCGCTACGCCTCGTGTCTTGCTACCCCACCAAACCATCACGCCATCATCGCCTTGCTCGAACCCCGTAGCTCAGCAAAACAGGAAACCCTAAGCACAAGCCGTCATCCCTCCCTGATCCGTTGCTATCATGAAGGATGAAGGTGAGCACACCATCGCGTTCCTCCATCGATCGTGCCTTCTCCATGTTCAGTTTTGCATATATATAATGATCAGATTTCTCTAGCACAGTCAGCCATCACCCAGCTCTGCATCTTATCGGCAACGAGAGCAGCGCTGCCTGTCCGTGATTCTCCATCTTCCAGCGACTGAAGTCATGCCTATTGTTCCTGCGTACGTGCTTCACAGCCCTGATCAACATGTCGTTAACCTTCGGTATTAGTTCTTCTACAAACAAATTTCTTCCCGTCTCCGTGCACTTATTCAATATATTGACCAATCATGACTTAGCCAATAAAGCCTACAACTATATATATTATATTTCCTCTTCCTTGTATCATCGTCATCACCATGATCCATCTATAGCTGGCAGCTTTGGGCACCGTTCATCTGCCGTCGAGATCGCAAATGCGTGACGCCTTCGCCGAGCTATGCCATTGGTTCATCGCAGCCGCATCATGCAGAAAGGTCCATCGCTAGCTGACGACGTCTACTGCTTCATCGCCGTTCCCAACCTGTTGCCGAGGTGTCCGCTTCACCGAGTTGCTGCTGCTGGACGCCTCTCCATCGTCAAGTTCTTTGTTCCGACGCGTCGTCGTCCCTCAGAGTTCCATGGCCCTGTTATTCGTTCTGGACGTGAGTTCACCACTTCCCATCCTTATGCTTTTAACACAGGCGTGTTAGTTTGCTTTCATCAGCGCCAGTACAACTCCATCGCCGGCTATGTCTTTCATCGTGCACCTTGCTTGCCTTCCTAGCTTTGCTAATGGGATAGCTTGCTTGCTTTTGCTGACATCAATCTTAGCGCTTGATGACTTCATCACATGTTTTGTGGCCGTTTTCCTTCACAAAACTAAATCTAGAAATACCATGAGAATACACATATAATATCAACAATCATCCAAAGCCATCCCACCGTCCCTAATCACAATTTAAAATTCTGTTTTGATTTATTTTACTTCGAAACTCAGTATTTATAGCTTTGCCACTGAATTCAAATGTTTATAAATTCTTCATTTTAACTCGGTTTTGACCCATTCAAAATGCGTTGGATTCATAATTTCGTAAGTTTTGCAGTAGTGCCACTGTTTAGTTCAGTTTGTACCTTTTAGATTTTGAGTTCATATTTAATGCATTATTAGTCTATAGGAAAATCTTTAAAAATTCATATCTTCGCCTTGAGTCCGTTTTCGGTGAACTTGACGTCCGTGTGATCGTAGTAATGCGTAGATTAGTTTCAAAAGCTTTTCAAAACTATTTTATATGTATTGGTGTACTGTTCTAATTTAGTCTTATTGTTTGCTTCGTGTAATGATTGCATAGATGCTTGTGTGGTGCTCTATATGATCGTGTCCAGTCGGTGAGCTTTCGTTGGTGATGCGGAGGTTGGAAGTCAAGAAGGAGATTGAGAAGCAATTCTATGAAGATTGGGATTTGAACAAGGATCTAAGTTTAAGGCAAGTATAGCTTGTGTTATCTTTTTATGACCATGATCTAGTAAGCTTGATTAATGAATGTGGTTAAACATAAAGGATGACTTTTTAGCAACTTGAAGGACTTTCTGTATGTGATCATATGGGACTTAACGTGCTGTGTGAGGGCTATATGGCTCGCTCTAGTTGTTCATAGGACCTTTTCTAGCGAGATAGAGGATCTCAAGTGAGTTGGGTATAGGCGGCTTCTCCATGGTGTGTATAGCTGGGTAGGTAGTGTGCCACTTTGGGAGGAGGGATTCCCTACATCCGATGACCACGGCCCTATATTGTTAGACGAACCTATGGGTGGCTTTATAGTGAGACCCTGCTCATTCACCTTGGTAGTGTTATGGGATTTGCAAACCCGAGCATATGGGAATCACGACTCACGGGGAAAGGGTACACCTTCGCGCGAGTTAAACCGATTTATCGTCCGTGCCCACGGATAGGGCGGCCCCGAGACATTGCGGTATAAAGTTATTAGTTATTGCTTAATGTTAACACCGATGCTTAATTGTTATTCTTTAATCATGTTTACCCGATCATGTGGTTATGAGACTATACTTGTTATACTTGCGGAGTTCGACATGGACTCACTCTTGCAATTCCCCCACACCTCGGGAGTGGAGTTTAGGTTTGTGATCAACCCGGTCGGTTTGGATCCGGTGAGTGGAGTCTAATCTAAAGATCGAGTGTATTCTCGTTGATTGCTACCTAAGGGTATATCTCTTTCTAATATTAAGTACGCTATTTCTTTTAAGCATTGTTTACGATACTGCCTTTACTTGTAGCTATCTCAGGAGATTTGTCTTCAAGTGACTCACATATAGTGTATATCTGGTTTTGTCCTTAAAATCGGGTACTACAAGTGGTATCACTCAATGCCGATCTGTGGACGAAGCCTAGTTAGAAACTGGTCGTTTTAGAGTTTTGAAATCACTAGAACAACCTTGTTCTATATACCTTGATATTTTCTTCTCCACTATGTCTCTAGCCTTGATATTCATCTCCTCCTTGATGCCTATTTGAAAGCCCTTGTTCTCATCCTTGTTGATTTCTTGCAATCTCTCAAACCTTTTTATTTTCTAAAAGATATGCTCATCTATGCTCCGTTATGAAAACTTTGTCTCCTCCTCTAAATTTTCTCTCTTCGATGGTTAATGTAACGAGAAGGCCGCTAGCACCAGCTTTGGAGGATCATGCTTCACTAGATGGAACTATTCTCTAACAAGACCACAGAATGGAGAAACTCATCCTGCCTTACAGAGCGAAATGAACAAAAAAAAAGAGATGGCTTTGACCATACAACTGCAACACAAGAAGCGGGAAGATAGCCAATTAGAGTTAGCAGAAGTAAGACAACAATATGAGGAAGCTCTTGATGAGGTAGATGAGTGGAGAAGTTGTGCTAGCCTACCCAAGATAAATGAAGTGGAAGACTTGTCCCGCTTAAACCCATGCAAGAGATGTTACCCCGGATGTTGCTGCAATCACTCCGTATTTCAAGAAGTAGGAATTAGTGTCCCCTATTGTAATAAACCATTTGTTGCGAAGTTAGTAGAGTCAGTCGGTCTCAATGTGTGGTTTGTGAATTTTAATTGCTTAGTTATTTTGTGCTTATGTTAATGGTTGATTTGGATTTTTGTAGTGAGTTCAATGATCTTGTGGTTGATCCACAATTTCATTTAGCTTATAGGCCTAAGGTATAAGGATTAATGAAATAGCTAGATGGGGTTTTCCACTTCCTCCTGTTTTCTGCATCCTGTCTCTTCCGAGCAATCTGTATTCTTTGGATTATATCTCTGTTCCTGGATGACCAAAAATCATGAGAAAATTCCGGTCATAAGTGGACTTCCATATCTTTATCTGAGCGCAAGAATCATCATAAAATCTATTCTGGTTTGGGAGTCACGAAAATCACAAGACGAAGAATTTGTGCTGTTAGAAATCTGGAGCAGTCTGAAAAGATCTGGTCACAACGTTTTTCTCTGCTTGAGCAATGGTCATGAATTTTTTGGGGAGAATCTAGACTTCTGTACCTTTCCAATGCCATCAGAATCACCCTCATATCGACTTTAATTTGGGAGCTATGAAATTCACAAGGCGGTGTATCTGTGCTGTCTGGAATCTAGAACAGTTTCTGTTTTGGAGTATTTTCGACCAACTTAACTACAGAATCTGAACACATGTTCTATAGGAAAGTTACTGAGGATTTCATAAGCTTTCCAACGGTGTAAAGTACGACTTTATAGGATCAACAGAGCTCGAGATATAACTGTTGCAATGTACTGCATTGGTGCTGCCAGATTTTCTGGACAGATTTTTTGTATGATTATGAAAGCTTATCTTAACTACAGAATATGGAAAAGTATTCTATATGAGAGTTATGGAGAATTTTATAAGCTTTACAACGGTGTGAAGTATGGCTTCATTGGATCAACAGAACTGGAGTTATGTCTATTTTTCTGCACTCTTTGTTTTCCTGCTCGCGAAGAAATTGCATGTGACAAGTTCCTTCCCATTTATATGAGCTTTCTTTGGGATCGCAGAAGGACATGATCCATCAACTTACTTGAATAAAAAGTTACCCTTGGTGCCCCTAGTAGATCTTTTCTTAAGGGGATAGCCACGAAGAAGAAGATGCAAGGTGAAAGTTTTATGTACTCAAGCACTTTACCTCGGAAGGAAGCAACCATCACCGTTATTGAGAGGTCTATCCATGAGCAAGTATTAGTTACTTGTTGGGTGATCTATAAGAAGCTGGATATAGAGTTGCAAGAGAAAAATTTCATTCACACTAGTTCGTCTCCATGGGGTGCTCTTTGTTACAAGAAGGATGATACACGGCGTATGTGTGATGATTATCGTTCCTTTATGAAGTGACTATCAAGAACAAGTACCCGTTGCCGATGATTGATGACTTGTTTTGATCCATTAAGAGGTGCTTTTGTGTTTTCTAAGATGGATCTACATTCTGGTTACCATCAGTTGAAGATTTAGAATGCAGAAATACTGAAGACAGTTTTCACCATGAGGTATGGGTTGCATGAGTACACGGTTATGTTCTTTGGTCTGACATCTGCACCTACCTATCCTGTGCACTTGATGGATAAGGTGATCATGGAGTGTCTTAATAAGTTTGTGGTGCTAACACCCTCGGTGTTCTCTAAGACTAAAGAAGAACACGATGAAACACTTAAGGTGAAGTCTTACAAAAGTGTGGAGAACATAAGATGGATGCTAAGCGAGAGCAAGTGTGAGTTTTGGTAAAAGAAGTTTCTTTTAAAGACAAGTTGTCCGTATTGGAGGTATAGCAAGGGTCCAGGGAAGGTGAAGAGTGTGTTGAATTAGAAGTCGCCTACTGATGTAGGTGAGATCCGCAGATTCGTTTGTTTGGCTAGTTACTATAGGAGGTTTAATAAACAATTGTCCGACTTTGCTAAGTTCATGAAAGCGATATGAGGGGAGAATGCCAAGTTCCCATGGTCTGAAAAGAGTGAAGCTAGTTTTAGAAATTAACTCTAGTGTTGGTGTCACCAGGTCAGAGTAAGAAGCTTTGTGATGCATCTTGTTAAGGTTGGAGGTGTGTTCTTATGCAAAGAAAGTAGTGTGGTTGCATAAGCCTCAAGACAAATTGATGATGACATAGGAATAATAAGATGTCGGACTCCTCTATGATTGAATTCCATGGAAGCATCAATGCTTATACCAACCTTGGTGTGAGAGTTTGTTTGGAGGAAGCTATCTTTCTGGTTATGGTACGTCTCTAGTGATGGATTACACGAAGAACTCAAGGGAAATGTGTTGAGTTGGATCCGGCCTATGTAAGCAAGAGTAACTCATAATATTCTTGGATGGTCAAATTCTATCGAAGGCATGATTTGGACTAATCAACTGATGAGATGTCGAGTTATCCATTGTGGAGCATAGAGGTTCTTACTTGGAAGTAAAGAGCGACATCAAAGTCGATCATAAGAAATTCAAAGGATTATTACTAAGTTGATATTGACCTAGTGCCATTATAATTGGAATGATATGGAGCTATAGTGGGCCATAACCCACAGGTCCCAAACAATGGTTTATGCCTTCGAGATTTGGAGGGACTGTCATATTTGGTTAAGTATTGAATTGGAGTTTGTAACTTTGTTGTTTAGTTGAGTAATCAAAGTCCTTTGACTGAAGGGATGCAATCATTTGCAGAAGAAAAGTTGTTGCCGGTGTTCTTCATAAAAAGGGTGCTATGGAAGTATGTTATCACCTGAGCAAAGGAAATGTCATTGTCGATGACCTTAGCAAGTCTGAGAGATATGCTAAAAATTCGAGCGACACTAAGATCGAGTTGTATTTGGAACTTGAAGTGATGTAACTAACACTACGATATTGGCTCATTTTGGAATAAGAGAGATGACGAAAGAATAATTGGAAGTGACTAAAGAAAGGATTAGAGAATTGTGTTAGCATTTGAGAGCTTGGTCGGGGCATATAAAGTCAATAGTAATTTGAAACGGGAACCTACTTTGGAGCAAGAAAACGAAGAGTACGTCTTAGCTACACTAGAAGGTGAATATATGTGGCATGAGATTTGATAGTATGGATTAAAAGAACTATAGCAGAACATGTTGAGGGTTATGACATAGCAATTCGAAGTCGGTAAGGACAATTAGCGTCAAGTTGGTTCTACGAGAAGAGCCAAGTGCATCTATGTAGCGAGTAAGCCAGCAGTCCTGTACAACAGTTTATTTAAAGGATACTAAAAAGGAAAAGAGGGATGGCCTAACCGATGAAGTTAATCGAGAATTCATTTGGATTTGGAGTACCTATCAAAATATAGAAATCGAGTGAGCATGTTAATTGGACCAAAGTCAACAGCGTGCAAAGTAAAGTGGAATTTTATCGAGACGATAGAACTACACAAGGAAGTGAGAAAGATTCAATGGCAAAGCATCTCGATCTCTTTTATCAACATCTTCCGAATCTCGGGACGAGATTCATCTTAAGGGGGTAGAGTTGTAACATCCCAAAATTTGCATTTTTGAAATAGAGCAAAAATATTTGAATTTGAATTTTGTGCTCATAAAAACATAGGAAAAATAATATTCTTTTCATTGAATTAAAATTAAATCATACGAGTTAGCAACACTTGTGCATTCATGCTGGTGCATTTGATTTATTGTAATGTTTGGTTTTGGCTAAACATGAAAAGGATTTCAAAATCATTTGGAAACCCCATTTGAAAAGTTTGAAAAAAAAGAAAAGGATTTATTCTCTCCCTTAACTCTCGGCTTCTGGCCCAAGAAGCATGATCGGCATGCTGCCTCCATCCATCCCGCTGGTCAGCTGCCTCCCTGACCCGTGCTAGTCGACGGCAAGGACTCTGCCGTAGGAGTCCGACTCCACAACGTCTTTGCCCTGGCCCGGCGTGCACTTCACGCTATCCATCCCTTAAATAGCAGCCCCGCTTGCGTCACACAGCCCTCACGAAACTCGAGCGTCGCATCGCTCTCAACTTCGAGAAGTAGCCATGCAGCAAACCCTAGAGCCGCCATCTGAAAACTCGCCGAGAAGAAGCTAACAACACCGAGCTTGTTTCGCCGCCTCCGGAGCCGCTGCCGCCTCGTGTCTTGCTACCCCACCAAACCATCACGCCATCATCGCCTTGCTCGAACCCCGTAGCTCAGCAAAACAGGAAACCCTAAGCACAAGCCGTCATCCCTCCCTGATCCGTTGCTATCATGAAGGATGAAGGTGAGCACACCATCGCGTTCCTCCATCGATCGTGCCTTCTCCATGTTCAGTTTTGCATATATATAATGATCAGATTTCTCTAGCACAGTCAGCCATCACCCAGCTCTGCATCTTATCGGCAACGAGAGCAGCGCTGCCTGTCCGTGATTCTCCATCTTCCAGCGACTGAAGTCATGCCTATTGTTCCTGCGTACGTGCTTCACCAGCCCTGATCAACATGTCGTTAACCTTCGGTATTAGTTCTTCTACAAACAAATTTCTTCCCGTCTCCGTGCACTTATTCAATATATTGACCAATCATGACTTAGCCAATAAAGCCTACAACTATATATATTATATTTCCTCTTCCTTGTATCATCGTCATCACCATGATCCATCTATAGCTGGCAGCTTTGGGCACCGTTCATCTACGCCGTCGAGATCGCAAATGCGTGACGCCTTCGCCGAGCTATGCCATTGGTTCATCGCAGCCGCATCATGCAGAAAGGTCCATCGCTAGCTGACGACGTCTACTGCTTCATCGCCGTTCCCAACCTGTTGCCGAGGTGTCCGCTTCACCGAGTTGCTGCTGCTGGACGCCTCTCCATCGTCAAGTTCTTTGTTCCGACGCGTCGTCGTCCCTCAGAGTTCCATGGCCCTGTTATTCGTTCTGGACGTGAGTTCACCACTTCCCATCCTTATGCTTTTAACACAGGCGTGTTAGTTTGCTTTCATCAGCGCCAGTACAACTCCATCGCCGGCTATGTCTTTCATCGTGCACCTTGCTTGCCTTCCTAGCTTTGCTAATGGGATAGCTAGCTTGCTTTTGCTGACATCAATCTTAGCGCTTGATGACTTCATCACATGTTTTGTGGCCGTTTTCCTTCACAAAACTAAATCTAGAAATACCATGAGAATACACATATAATATCAACAATCATCCAAAGCCATCCCACCGTCCCTAATCACAATTTAAAATTCTGTTTTGATTTATTTTACTTCGAAACTCAGTATTTATAGCTTTGCCACTGAATTCAAATGTTTATAAATTCTTCATTTTAACTCCGTTTTGACCCATTCAAAATGCGTTGGATTCATAATTTCGTAAGTTTTGCAGTAGTGCCACTGTTTAGTTCAGTTTGTACCTTTTAGATTTTGAGTTCATATTTAATGCATTATTAGTCTATAGGAAAATCTTTAAAAATTCATATCTTCGCCGCAGTAGCTCCGTTTTTCGGTGAACTTGACGTCTGTGTGATCGTAGTAATGCGTAGATTAGTTTCAAAAGCTTTTCAAAACTATTTTATATGTATTGGTGTACTGTTCTAATTTAGTCTTATTATTTGCTTCGTGTAATGATTGCATAGATGCTTGTGTGGTGCTCTATATGATCGTGTCCAGTCGGTGAGCTTTGCGTTGGTGATCTGGAGGTTGGAAGTCAAGAAGGAGATTGAGAAGCAATTCTATGAAGATTGGGATTTGAACAAGGATCTAAGTTTAAGGCAAGTATAGCTTGTGTTATCTTTTTATGACCATGATCTAGTAAGCTTGATTAATGAATGTGGTTAAACATAAAGGATGACTTTTTAGCAACTTGAAGGACTTTCCTGTATGTGATCATATGGGACTTAACGTGCCGCTGTGAGGGCTATATGGCTCGGCTCTAGTTGTTCATAGGACCTTTTCTAGCGAGATAGAGGATCTCGAGTTGGGTATAGGGCGGCTTCTCCATGGTGTGTATAGCCGGGTAGGTAGTGTGCCACTTTGGGAGGAGGGATTCCCTACATCCGATGACCCTGCGGCCCTATCTTGTTAGACGAACCTATGGGTGACTTTATAGTGAGACCCTGCTCATTCACCTTGGTAGTGTTATGGGATTTGCAAACCCGAGCATATGGGAATCACGACTCACAGGGAAAAGGTACACCTCTGCGCAGAGTTAAACCGATTTATCGTCCGTGCCCACGGATAGGGCGGCCCTGAGACATTGCAGTATAAAAGTTATTCGTTATTGCTTAATGTTAACACTGATGCTTAATTGTTATTCTTTAATCATGTTTACCTGATCATGTGGTTATGAGACTATACTTGTTATACTTGCGGAGTTCGACATGGAGCATATCTGTGAGATTTGTCTTCAGTGACTCACATATAGTGTATATCTGGTTTTGTCCTTAAAATCGGGTACTACATTTATGGACCCCAAAATATATATTTAAAGATTGTCGACCTATGTGACACATATTTAGAAATTCGAGCGCTGTTGGTGCATTTAACTCTAGATTCTTCATCATAATATCTTAAATTACCATTGACATGCAGATTTGTGCTGATTTTGTTTTTTTCATTACAGATAAGGTGGATAGTTTATGGAGTCTAATGTGTTCCTCAATTCTATTTTTTTGTGATGACATATATGGTCAAAAAATTTGAATAAATAATTTGGAAAATATTTTTCATTAATAAATAATTTGGAAATTATCTTCCACAACGCTTGAGATCGGTAATTGAGCAAAAAAATGTTAGGATGTTAATTTTAATTATGTTTAATAAAAAATAGGTGGTAAATTTAGATGCAAAATTATGGGTAACTTTGTATATTACTATTGATTGATTGAGGTCAGTATTTTAAAAATAATAATAAAACAAATTCTTTGGATATTGCTCTTCATATGAACATAGTTTTTGGAAGGACAAATGTTTTTCAAACGTGTGACAAAATCAATATGGAGGCTCATTTTATGCCTCAAATTTGTAATAGTAAGAAGATAATTATTTTTTACTGCTTAGATGACAAGAGAAGATATCTCGGTTCCTCTAGACGTATTCTACAACAACAATGTACATTACACGCTATATATAACATGTTTCGCACAGTACATCTAGCACTAAAAACCCATTCCAATATTGTGGAGAGAGTGAAGAGAGGAAATACTTGAGGGAACCTTCTGTAGTCACATTCATGACCAATCATTAGAAAAGTTGCCTCGCATAGGGCTTCGGTAGTTACGTCAACCGCCATTGCCACACAAGTATATATGTCTAGTAACTGGTGTTGAAGAATACTCATGCATGGAGTCATCCAGAACTCGACCAATGACGAGATATTGTACGGAGTCCACTCAAAGTTTTGGTTGCAACAGATTATTTCGCAAATGATTCAAAACTTAATGGCGGAATCGGAATATACATGCAGGAAATCAGGGACCTTGTCCATGGTGTTTAACCACTTAGCGACATGGTTCACAAAGTAGATGTGTCCTAGCAGTCTTGGCCACAAAGCCCTCTTAAAAATTGAGCTTAAGAGCTATGTATTCGAAGATCAAATATATATGAGTGTTGTTTACTACTTTCCAGTAAACACGTGGTAATAAATTTCTAGGATGCACTATATTATGGAATTGATGGTTGTTCGCTATTTATGTCGGGGACATGATATGTTATTTCCGTTGTGTAATATGGTGCATTCGAAAAAACTTGAAGACAATTTAAGGGATCTTTTAGTGACCCACATTTCCTGAATTAAACCCAATTAAGCAATTGCTCCTCAAATTATGGTTACCTTTTTAACAAGCATTGCCAAATTAAACCTAAGCATAGTAATTACATAGAATGCAGTATATATCAATATAAATTTTTGAAGTCAAATTCACAAATAAATTAGAAGTCACAGTGCTCTAGATTTCAGGTCAGAGGGAGTACCTTACCGGGAGAAGGTCCATTATTGCCATTGATCTTTGTAGCCAGTATTATTATGAAAAAATTTTGTAGCTTATAATGGTTGTCAAGCAATAATGTAACTATTCTACCCAATTTCCTATATATGTTGACACCTCCTATTTTGTTTTTTGTTCGATGTTTAATTGGTTATTATTGCAGTAAAACATCCAGTTAAAGAAAATATGTTGTATCCTTTTATTGATTTCATGACTACTGACAAAGAGGTCTTGTACCTATGCCTTGTGCTGTTTTCAATAGCAACAGACGACGAGCTAATACATGGTGTGATATATGCATAATAATCTAGATATTAATGTCCAGACATATCACAATGCACCAACCAGAATTTTCTCATCATTGTCATGCCCTATATAATAAACGATAGCAAACTAGCAAACAGACGCCCATTGCGCATCAAGATGAGACAATATGGTGACAATAGAACAGGAGTTACTTGTATTGCCAGTTGTGTATGATGGGAAGAGGAGGTACATGGGAAGCAGCTCTCAAAAGCTGTTATTGACAAAGTACATGTGTTCTTGCTATGGCGGAGCCACGCCACTTTGTTGGGGTCTACTGACCGCGATAAATTTTGCCAAAATCAATAGAAAATTACTACTTTGTGTTGTTTCTAATGCAATGACCCCAGTTGCTAATGTGGAAGACCCCGTCAATTGTTTTGGCTGGCTTCGTGGTGAAGTGCATAACATGCATGAACGACCACTCAGCTTAGGACTTCAAGATAACTCTTTCCATCTTGTAGCTTATTCCGTCATGCCTCGCATGCCTATCAAATAGGAGTAAAACATTTCCATCTATACATGAATATACCTGCGATGTTTCTCCTCTTATTAACTTTATCTGCGTGAGTATAATATGGCTTTGCACATCCAGATTGATGTTCGCCAGCCTCCTATATATATCATTTGATGGTGCCAGGATCCCATCACGCAGCTTTGATTCGTGGCTAACCTATGAGCACGAGAGATCCAATTTACCACAACCCTTGATTAGGGACTGATTGCAGTTGCTAAAGTTGTTAATTAGCATTGCACGGTGTGTCGCTTAAGGTTTCTGGAGGACGGTCAGTTGCTAAAACCGAATAGGGTGAAGGACGGTCAGTTGCTATAAATTTTTTCTTTTGCGTTTTATGGTCGGTCGCCATACATCAATAACAGCATCGGCAGGTCTGTCGCTATACAAATTTTCTATTGGCATGGGGTAATTTTTTCATTGACGTGCTGTATTTGGGCCTTTGCCGTGATAATTTTGGTCCAAAATAACCTAAAGCGTAAGCCACCCACAGACCCATGACACAGCCACTCCATCCATCCACGCACGTGATTCTCAAAAAAAAGAAAAAAAAAATCCACGCACGTCACGTGCCGCTTCCACTCCTCTCATTCCATCCACGAATGCACAGCCCGCCAGCCAGACGCCCCCGCCGGCTGCCTGCCCCTGCCGGCCTGATGGTATTTCCACAGTCGTGCTACATTACATAAAAGGTACAACATTTGTGAAGAATTAACTGGTGGTATTTTCAGAGTAGTGCTACATTTCCTATGCTCCATCTTGGATTCTTGATGGTGAGAAACTTATGAATTATTATTTGGGTGTCATGAGCCCTAGGTCGTCCACACTGCCAGAGCTTCACTTTTCCATGGCTAGCTGCATACGCTTCGGTATAGCACCCTTCTCCACCATTGGCATTGGCAGATTGATTTGGTAGGTCACCTTCGCATGCCTGTGGCTGTCTGATGACCACCAGTTAAGTTTTGGCATCAAGTGGTGAAACTTTAGGTAAAAAATTATGGACTACATTATATATTTTTATTAAGAGAATTTTACCATGCTTGGGGTGGCACTACGGTTTCCTCCGGTTAATCTTAAATTAGTCCGGTTCCTCTACCCCTTACTCATAATTAAGGGTAGTTTATAGTACATTTGCTATGCTAATGGACCGATTCTCTCAGCTCCATCAGCTCCGTATCCCAATTTCACCTGAGTAGGTCCAGGAACTGCTTCTCCTATCCCAAGTCCACGATCGAACTGCTCCGCCCTACGGTTCCGCCGCCGTGGCCTCGAAGCTCGCCGCTCGTCGATCCTCCTCCCCCCATCCACCTTGAATCTTCCCAACAATGGCTGGCATTTTCGGTGCTATTGGTTCTCTCCTTTCGTAATAGCCAGCTTGTGTCTGCTCGTGCCTGCCAGTTTGCTATTCTACGTCACAAACATAACTTAGTTGTTGTGGATCCCAATCTTAGTTCAACCTAATAAAGCATGAATAAAATGGATGGCACACTGAATAGAACCAAACTATGGAATTGCTCACACTGAATAGAAACTACGAGATTGCTCCTCGCCTGCTTCAGTAAAGCCGGGAAGGTGATGTTCAAGGACCCTAGCACCGGCCGCCGCTGTCTCCCTGCTCGTTGCAGATTGCCAAGCAGGGGCACGCATCAAGCTCCCTCCCTCATTCCTTCTCTGTCTGAGCCAACTTCTCCCTCTCCTCCCCATCACCCTGTGACCATGGAGTGCCGTCTGTCCGCTCGACCCCATCGCCGGAGCACCGCCGCACGGGGCCACCGAGCGCTAGTCGCAGGCTGCATACGACCGCGTCTGCGCCGCCGCCAGGGGACCTTGGACCGCCTCCAATCGAGCCAGTGGCGAGCGGCGTGCTGGTAGGTTGCAGGAGGCAGCAGCGCAGCATGCGCGCCGGCGAACGAGAGAGCTCATTCTCTCGGTCCGCGCGAAGCTCGACTGCTCGAGTGCCACGACGAACGTCGGGACACGGACAGGAGAACGACTCGGCTGGATTGAGGAATTAGGGGATGGGGGCTTCCACCTGAGAATCACACGCGCGAATAAAGGAGGGGCGCGGCCGATGGAGAAGAGATGGCGGCGACGCGGACAGCGTCGGCCGTGAAGGCGCGGCTGCCCAGGTGGCTGGAGAAGAATGTGGTAGACCATTGGGATAAGAATCTTGAGAATCAGCTCTGTCATTAATTCATTCAAGAAGCAACTTTTATTGGATTCATACGGGAATCATTCTTATGAGATCCTGCTCTTAGAACATGCAAATACGATTATACCCTTCAAAATCAGTTCCATACCCATAAGTTTTCAAGTTCCGGTCCGTAATTTAAGTTCCTCCCACCTGTTTTCACCTATTTTTATTTTTCGACAGTCACATATGAGAAAACGGATGGATCATATTATTTCTAAACGTGGTAAAATAACTCTTTTAGAGCAACTCCAACAGTTTGCTAAAACTTACTTGGCAAATCTATAGTTTTCCCATGTCTCAAAACCAAATGCCAAGTGAAAAAAGAAACATTCTCCAACAGTTTGCTATTTGAGCTTGGCAAAATAACTTGGCATGCTAGGATTTTTGCCAAAATCACAAAATTGAGCCTTCAATAAGTTGACAAAACTAGTTGGCAAACTGGGATACACGTGATGCCAAGCGATTGAGGACTTGGCATATTTGCCAAGTGACAGAGGAATTTTGCCATGCTCGCAAAAATGCCAACTAGTTTTGCCAACTCATTGGAGGCTATTTCTTTTTGGTTTTGGCAAAAATCTTAGGATGCCGAGTGCTTTTAGAGCATCTTCAAAGGTTTTGCATTTAGACTTTGCATTCACTAATTTCAAAAAGTGTTAAAAGTCCTATCAAATGGTTTTGCATTTAGACTTTGCAATTTCATTAACTTGCAAGTTAATGAAATTGCAAAGTCTAAATGCAAAACCATTTGATATATGCACTTCTCGCTTGGTAAATCGCAGTCCATGCATTTTCCTTATCCCCCGCGCGACTCTTGCGCCGCCTCCCTCCACCCGCGTCGCCTATTTTGGGTAATTGCCAAGTCAAAATGACAACAAATGACAAAAGCAAAAATGCAAAAGACAACAAATGCCAAAGAAAAAATGCAAAACCTTTAGAGATGCTCTCCCTGGCAACTTGCTCAAACTTGTTATCTTACTTTATTTGGCAAAATCACAAAAAACGAACTCCAACAGTTTCTCAAACGAACTTGCTATCCCTGGCAACTTGCTATCTGCCGGCCTCGCACTGCCATATTTGCAAAGTTGGAAACGACTTGCCATCGTGAAAATTCTCCTTCACCGACTCCTCTCCCGCGCGATCTCCTTCCCTCCCGCGCGCGCGAAGTCTCTTCCCGCGTTTCTTCCCTGGCGCGCGCGAGGAAAATGGCCTGGTCAACGTATATATCCAGTGAAGTCATTGCAGTTTCTTCCTTTGTCATCGCGATGCAGCCTCCGCCTCTCTTCGTCTCGACGCAAGTCGCACAGCCGCCCAATCCTTCTTCGTCGCGTTGCCAGGAGAGTCTTCCGCGTCCAGGTATGGTTGCCCCACCCTCCGTGATATGGATAGAGATTGATAGGTCCACCTCCTCGATCTGATAGATTCACCCGTTGATGCCAAACTAGGGTAGATTGATAGGTTGTAGGGTTGCTGCTTGTTCATCTAGGGTTGCTGCTTGTTCATCGAGGGTTGCTGCTTGTATAGGGTTGCCGCTTGTTCATTTCGTATGCTGATAGTCATTATGGTACAGTTCATCCAGCCTTCGATGATGGTCATGCCTAGCTAGTGTACTCTAATCGGCACAAGATCTAGTATGTTGTTTCAGGAAAGTAGTAGTAGATTATACAGATTGTCGTTTTCGAGTTTGTATGCTAGATTTGGTCCCTACCAGTACTTGATGCATCTTTTGATTATTGTAGTAGCCCCAAGAACTCAATAAATTCTGCATGTTGTTAAACTACGATGCAAGTTATCCATCATGGTTGATCTGATAGTCATGATACAATACCTGTTGATGGTCTATTCATAGCATCAAGCTGAATCGTTCTTTGTTTTTGTCATAAATTTGTGTAGACTGATGGAAGGAGATGAAAATTTCTTGTCGGGCATTCTTCTCAATGGAGAAGACTCTCATGTTGCTGGTTTGGATGAGATGCTCATTCCAAACACTCAAGACACTCATAATGAAGTGTCGTCAACAGGTATGTGGGCCTAATTTTTTTTATTTTACCAAGTTGGAATGACAAACTATTGGAGATGCATTATTTTTTCACTTGTCATAACATTTAGCAACTTGTTAAATCACAAGATTTGACAGGTTATTTTTTACCAAACTATTGGAGATGCTCTTAGCAAACTGTTGGAGAGGTGAGTATTTTTTCGAAAAGAATAGATTAAATGGGTATTACTGTCTCCTTAAAATAATAGAATACGATAAAGTTTTAACGCGAAGGAACCCCTCCGTTTCCATTGATCGCCCAACGGAAATACCGTTTTTGTAGAGTTTTTACAAAAGGCAAGCAACACTACCACTAGACAGATCCGGGTGCCTACCACCAGCTACCAACAACAGTTTTAATTCAAAATATATATATATGGTGAACTGGTCGGATGCGTATTTCATAATCCAAAACATATATCAATCACACCTGGCTCGAGTCGTCTCCCGCGGGGGCATCTCGAGGCCCCCCGCCGCCGCCCAAGCCTCTAGCCCCCCCCGCCCCGCCCCGCCGCACCAAGCCTCTTGCCGGCGGCGGTGCCCCACGGGGGCGCCCAACAAGGCCCCCTCCCGCACCCCCGCTTGCGGGCCCTCCTCCCCGACTGCCCCCTCTCTCCCCCCGGGGCATCCCTTCCGGCGCCGGCGGCCTCCGGCCGGCGGGCGGCGGATCTGGCGCCACCGTGGCTAGATCCGGCCATCCCGCGGCCGACTACTCCTCCCCGGTGCCTCCAGTTGACCGCGGCCCGCTGCCTAGGGTTGCGGCGCCTATGGTGGCTCCGCCGGCTGGCCAGGCCTCCCTAGGCGCGGCGGCGGCACCTGGCCCCTGGGGCGTAGCTGGGGGGGCGCCCCCCGGTCTCGTGGTTGAGGCGTGGCCTGCCTCCCCGTTCGGCCGGCCGGGGTCGAGCTAGGGTTGGGGCCGGCTGCGAGGCCGGCCGGCCCATCCCTGGCTCCCCTGCGCCATGGCTGCGGCGGATCTGGCCACCTCTTGGCCGGATCCCCCACCCCCCCTGCGGCTGCCCCTGTTGAGGATGGACGGCGGGGTGTGAGACGGCTTGGGGTCGCCGGCGGCGACCGGCCGGCCCATGCCCAACTCCCCCGTGCACTTGACGCCTGGGTGGCGGATCCGGCCTCCTGGCCGGGTCTGGCCCTGCTGCGGCAGCTGATCCCCGATGCGCCTGAGACCGCTGCATCCCCAGACCTTGAGGTGGGACCTCGGTCTGGGTTGAGGTGGCGGCGGGGCTTCCACCTTCATCTACGGCGCTTTGGGGCGCCTCCCCGGCCACCTCCCCTTGCCCCAACACCCATCTTCGGCGTGTTGAGGTGGCCGGGCCACTGCCACCGACTTGCTCAGTTGCCCCAGTCTTGAGGCGCGCGGCGCCTCGGCCGGGGCGGCTCCAGACGCTTGCCCCGCTCCTCCTCCACCTCCCCGCTTCCCGTACTCCCTGGCGGTGCCAGCGCTGGGTGGACTAGATTTCGGCGGGTTTGACCCGTCTCCAGCGGCCCCCTGCAGCCTCGGCTGGGGGGAGGGCGGCGCCTACATGGTCTGTCTCCGAGCCTCCTGCCTTGCTGCACCCCGCGCCCGCTGCACCCTCGGCCTCGAGGCATGGCCTCGGCCTGGGTCGCTGCGGTGGGGATACCACCAAACTCAACTCCAGCGTTAGCAAGACAGTTCTTGGTGACGGGAGGGCCCTCACGCGAGCCGTCACCTCTTCCCCTACCGGTCGCGGGGGCGGGGTTCGCCGGATCGCCACGGTCTACCGGCGTTGTGCCACCAGCCCCATCATGCTCAACTCTTATTCACTGGCGAACCTCTATGACCCGGCCACAAGGTCAGCGGACTTCGGTCGGGGGCGGGGGGTGCCTACCGATGATAGGGGCTGGGCGGCCGGGCGGGCCAACTCCTTCTTTGGGGCCCGCCCTCCCCACCGGGTGGTGGGTCGATGGCCGGGCTGCCCCGCGGCGCGCTGCCACCAGCTACTCAGCGACGACTACCGCGGCTTCTCTTCGGACGGCTGACCACTCAGATGGCGGCAATGGTGAAAACCAGTTCTCCTCGGGCTTGCCCGGGAGCGGCGACGGTGGCGTCCTCATCATTCCCTTCCTTCAGGCGTCGTCGGCCCTCCGTCCATCTGCGGCGACTAGCGGGCTCAGGAACGAAGGTTCCGGCGGGGCACCTCCGGAGTTGGCACCTGAGGACGTCATCCCCTTCTTGAAGGCTCCGATGACGCCGCCATGAGCTCCTTTCTCGTCTGCCGCCGTGGTGCTTCTTGTGTTTCATCGCTTCGGAAAGCTCGGTTGCTAGGGTCTGTCTTCGTGTGAACTTCGCTCCGCAGGTTGTGTGTTGGGCTGGGAGGTGGCCTTTTCTTTCTTTTGTTTCGTGTTGGTTTTGCCGGGGTGGCAGAGTTTGTTTCAAATCCTGTTTCCACCCCGGCTTCGTTATATTGCATTGCATTTTGCATTCTTCTATTTAATGAAAAAGAAGCGCAAGTTTTTTGCGTTTCGTGAAAGAAAAACGTATATGAATGTGTTCAAAGGCACACTAACATATTAAAGAAACGACAGAGTGTGTTTGTTAATTGCCATTTTGAGCGATCCGAACAACTGGATAATAGGGAGACTAATACTATTGCAATTAATATTTCCTTAAAACAAAGTTTGCAAACTGCTTCTAGTTGTGCTTAGGTTTCTAGGGCTTGGCATTTTGGTGGTTTAAACTCAAACAGTAATTGACCTGTGGTCTTTTGCTTCTAGTTAAAAGGCCGGAGCTACTGCCCATAAACTCTAAAGAAATACTCATCACAGCTCCATACAGCCCAATAACAATAAAAATGGAGAATTTGTTCAGCCCACGATGCCTAGAGGGACAATGATCATCACACTTCTCTAGATCCGCCTACTTCTGCGCTATCTCTCGCAGAGCTCTAACAGGAAGCTGCAGAATTGGTGATGTGTGAATTGTAGCCTAGGTTGATGACGAGGTGGTGTTTCGAGCTAGCCATGGCAAGGTATGATTAGTGTCATCCCTCACTTTTCAGAGCATTATGTTCTTGCTACATGTATCCCTGTTGTCTCTGATGCAATACGTCTTCCCCTTTTGCCTCCCATTCCCACAAATTCGGTTCTTGCCCTCCTTTGAACGTCCTACGTATCTACTCTGGTCCTCAGCTACACTATATATATAGCCTACTGCTTGCCCTGTGCTTGGGCATTGTGTTTATATCCGGTGACTTATACTTGGTATAGAATGCACTAAATAGGCGGTTATATTGTGATAGTGACACCGATACTTGTTTTCCCTTGTTATTACAATGTACTGCCGTTGGAAATTGGTAGGTGAAGGACATTTTATTAACTCACCCACCATTTAATGTTCGAACTAAGAACATTTGCTCATCAGAATCCAGTATGAACGAGGGATAGTTAACTAGAATGAAGTGCATTTGGTATCCATATAGATATACTAGTAAATATATAGTCCATCAAGGTGGCTACGGATATGTGTGTCATCTGAGGAGAGTAGCATATAGATATACTAGAAAATATATAGTTCTGCCATTTCGCATCTGCTCCAAGTCCTGAAAATGTTCCACTTATCTGAATGACTAATGATTTTTAATAAGGCTAACCGCCATTCAAAAAAGTTTTTAGCGAGATATTAAAAAACCTGCACATATAAAATTATTTCCATTCAACGTTCCAAAACATTCAACGTCATGCAAAACTTTGTATCTGCTCATCAAATTTTGTCTAGAGGATGGCCTGCTGCCCTGCTGGTCCTCACTTAGGAGCTGCTTCGAACAAAAATATAGATCTTTAATTTGGCCAAACATCTACCGGCAGCCCTTGGCAGCAGCAATGGTCATTTTCTATGGTGACAATAAATAACTGCGTTCCACAGATTTGGTCTTGAGTACTAAATCATGGGAATAGTCGGGAACTACTTTACTTTTTAGAACTCTTTTTTTTTTGTAGTTGTTGAAGATGCTCAGTGGCATTTGGTCGTTGAATGTTGACAGAAATATGGGGAGTTCTTATGGCTCCATTTCCACTGTCTTTCCACTGTCATGCTGCTCGAATGCATGGTCTGATTGTGCAGCCAGCAGATTATGATACAGGATTTTGGTGGATAAGGATTCCTAGTTATAAAATTTTACATTTTCTCCAACTTTATATATAACTAGCAAAGATGCACGTGGGACATGCACATATCCATATCATGATTTCTAATGCACTGCAATGACAAAATTAGACATATATCCTAGTATCTCAAAGATTAGCTCTTATTATATTGAACCATAATAAACATATTGGACCATAGTGAGATACAGAAGAATAAGACAATATTGATTATGTATAGTAGATAGTCCATGATGTACAATAAGACAATATTTTTCAAGCCAAGTCTACAAATCCTTCACTATTTTAAGCTTTTGATGAAATCGACAGGACTCCCTGTCTGCTCTTTTTGTATTTCTGAAAAAGAAGTAAAGGAACAGGTACAAAGCTAAACTGAAAAAAGGAAAAAAGAACGAAGAAGAAAAACAGCAGAGCTAACAGCTAAGGAGAACTTAGCAACTAGAGGGAGGAGGGAGCAGGAAGACAGAAAGAAAGAGGACGGGTACAGTTTACAGAGAGCAGAAAACCGAAACAGGTACAAGACCATCACGGCCCAAAAGAAAAATAAAGCTAGGAGAAGACTTGGTCCTTCCATTCTGAAAGTAAAGCTTTCTTTGACGATTTGGACTTGATGCAAACCAGGCCCAGCTCTTGCAGAAAGATTGTTTTCCATCTCGACAGACTTCTTTGCCCATTATCAAAGATGATACTGTTTCTTACTTTCCATATCCCCCAACAAGCTGTGATCAGCACTTCTCTGAATATACTGCTCCCAAAATCAGCTCTGCCTTTTAGAATCATGTCTAAAGGAGGCAGACTAAAATCCCAAAAAATGGAGATGGAATCCCAGCAATCTTTGCTGAAGTTGCACTCAAAGAACAGGTGAAAGCTGGTTTCTTCACAAATGTCATCACAAAGCACACAAGAGTAATCATCCAGAGTTCTATTTTTTCTCCTCAACATGTTTCTAGTACTTAGTTTGTCCCTCAACAGTAGCCAGAAGAAGAATTTCTGGTTTCCTAGATTGCTGGAACCCCAAAGCCACTTGAACAGAGGAGATGCAGGTGTGTCACCCAAGAAAATCTTGTAGGCTCTCTTACTACTGTACTTTTGGCCCCAAGAGTAAATCCAGTAGTCCTCAACCTGCTCATCCCAGGTTCTTTCATGAAGCAAGTTATTGAGTTCTTGTAGTTGAGCTGTGGCAACAGGTGGCAGAGGTAAAGGGCTGAAAATTCTATTCATTTCTGAGTTGAGGAAGAATCTAATCGAGCACTTTGGTTTTCTGCAGAAGGAGAACAACTGAGGGTATTTTTCTTTGAGTCTCTGATCAAACCAGATGTCAGACCAGAAAGAGCACGAGTTACCTTTATTAGGCTGGCAGGTTGCAAAGTCTAGAAATCTTCCAGAAAGTTTCAGGATGTCTTTCCACCAAAAGGATCCCACTGGGCTTCTTAGTTGTGGAGGAGTCTGAACATTTGAGTAGAGTTTGGACCAAGTCAGCTGTACCCAAGGAACTTCTGCATGTTTATAGAACTTATCAAGATGTTTCAGTAGCAGAGCATCATTCTGACTTTCAATATCTATGATCCCAAGGCCCCCCTGATCTTTTGATTTGCAGACATTCTCCCATGCCACTAGACAGGTACCTTTTCTATTGATGTCCCCTTTGCTCCAAAGACAATGTTTTCTGTATATATCTATTTGCTTGACCACTTGGGGTGGGAGTTTGATTGAGCACATATAGAAAGTAGGCAGGGCTGAGAAAACTGAGTTTACAAGAATCAATCTTCCATTGTATGAAAGCAATTTACTTATACCCCCTAGCCTTCTTTCAATCCTGGAAAGCATTGGTGAAAAGTCCTGCACAGATGGTCTGGTGGTTCCCAAGGGCAAGCCCAAATAAGTAAATGGCAATTGCCCTACAGTGCAGCCAAAAGTGTTTGCTAGATGGGAAGCTCTATCATTGCTCATGTTGATAGGGATCATCTGTGATTTGGCAAAATTTACATTTAATCCAGTTGAATCGAGTAGGGTCCGAGTAGGCACTTGAGGTTGAATAGGACTCTTGCATCCCCTGGTAGAATGATGAGAGTATCATCAGCATATTGCACTATTGGAAATTCTCCACCAAAGCTCTCACTGATTGGATGTTTTAGTGTGCCATCATGCCAAGCCTTATTTACAATAGTTTGTAACAAATCTGCTGCCAGTACAAATAAGAGAGGTGACAGAGGATCTCCCTGTCTCACCCCTCTTTTGCAAATGAAGCTTTTTCCTGGGTTGCCATTCAGGAGGACTGAGGAAGTGCCACTGCTTAGCAAATTTTTCATCCAGTTGATCCATTTTGGTGGGAAGCCTTTGTGTTTCATAACCGCAAGTATGAGTGGATGCTCAATCTTATCAAAGGCTTTTTCAAAATCTAGCTTTAGGATGACAATCTCTCTCTTGGATTGATGGCAGAAATGTAGGAATTGAAAAGACCATGCCAGGCAGTCCTGAATTGTTCTTCCTTTCAAAAAGCCATACTGGTTACTATGAACAAGCTGTAGGATGACTCCTTGTAGCCTTGTGGAGAGAATTTTGGTGATGCTTTTTAGGGAGTAGTTGAGTAGTGAAATTGGCCTATAGTCATTAACTCCCTTAGGACTATCTTTCTTTGGAATAAGAGCAATAAAAGAGGAATTGATGCTTGACAAATCCACATTATGCCTGCTGAAATCATTGAATAACCTGACAAAGTCATTTTTTAGGAGGGGCCAGCATTTTTTAATGAATAGCCCATTGAAGCCATCGGGCCCTGGAGCATGGTTATTTGGTAGGCTTCTAATGACCAAGTCCATTTCAGCTTCTGTGAAATCTTCAGCAAGGTGGTTTAGATCAAGAGGTACTAGCAGTTCATCTAGATTGTAACTAATTCCAGTAAATTCACTCACCCCCATTCTTTCTTTGTAGCTGGTCCACAGCAGATTTGCCTTTTGCTCATGGTCAGAGATGGAGTTACCATCACCATCTGCTAGTGAAACTATGAAGTTTTTGTTGTGTGCTATTGTAGCCATAGTGTGAAAGAAATGTGAGTTTTCATCTCCAAACATCACCCATCTAATAGTGTTTCTCTGTTTCCAGTATTTTTTCTTTGACTCCTGCAAGTTATTTAGGTGGTGCTTGACCAGAGATCTGAAGGCAGCCTCTAACCTAGAGAGAGGTCTCTGATCTTCAAGTCCATCAAGCAGCAAGAGCACCCAATTGCAGTTATATATCAGTTTACTGAGGTTGGATAATTTTTTCCCCACATTCTGAGACCATATCTGATTTGTTTGAACTTGCAGGAAACATGTTTTGCTGCATTGGCATAGTATGGAGAATTTTCCCGGTGAAGCTTAACGACATCCGAAACTCGGGTGATCAACCCAAAAATTTTCAAACCTGAAGATTTTGGACTTAGGGATGCTACTTTGAATATGCAAGACATAAGGGACATGATCAGAGATTGGTTTGGCCAAAGGCTGTACAAAGGTTCCTGGGAAAGTCATGGTCCAAGTAGTGGAGGTGAAGACCCAATCTAATTTGACCAAGAGAGGGTCATCTTGCATGTTGCTCCAGGTATAGTTCCTCCCACTAAAAGGGATCTCAATCAGGTCAAGGTCAGAGATAAGTTCATTAAACAAGTTCATTTCATTTGAATCTCCATCTGGCTTGTTTCTATTTTCAGGGCTTCTGATCAAGTTGAAATCTCCACCCAACACCCATTCATCAAAAGTAGAAGTGTCAAAGTTAACTAGCCAGGTGATGAAGGCTTGTTTCAAAGGAGGGCTTGAGGGACCATATATATTTGACACACGTAACTCTTTGTTGTCAAGTCTACATTTTAATTTCACATTGACAGAAAGGATGAGCACCGTAGAATGGTGCCATCGAAGAGGGAGCCATTCCAAACCGTCAGTAAGCCACCAGAGGCTCCAACCGAAGGGAAGAAAGCAAACTGATCCATACTTCTGGGGCAAAATTTTCTGATATAGAAGATGTCGAAGTTCTCCCTTTTTGTTTCTTGTAGACAAACAACCTGACAGGCACTTTCCTGTATTTTCTCTCTTAATGCATCCCATTTTATCTCTGCATTCAATCCTCTGATGTTCCAGAACAAAATCTTGGTTGATCGGTTGTGACTATCCATTAAACACATTGGAAGAATTGACAGGTTTGCATCTCCACCGAGCAAACCGAACAGAGAGAAGAAGGGCAAAATGCCAAAAGTAAGTCAAGTATGTACACAGTGAGTAACACAAACTAGCAACCGGTTCCATTGATAAGTGCAAACCAACACAACGACTTGAGTTTGAACACAGACCTGACCGACACAGACACTGATAAGACTGACAGGCCATAGTTTGAATCACAAAGCAACTGCTCCAAGCAGTGCTAGAACACAAGACAAAGACTAAAAACTTATTAATCCAGTACGCAGACTGGTAAAAGAAGCTGAAATCAAAACCAAAAACTTTCAGAGACATCTTGAACCAGCAGGATGTCTCTGCTCGATTCTCGTCGGGCTTCACTCATCGATGTCGTCGACTTCCAAGAAGAGCGCGCGGACACGGTCGTAGACGCATCGAAGGAAACCTTCGCCTATTCCCGTCGAACATCCTTGGTGAGGAAGGGAGCAGCTTTCGGAGCCACCGGGTGGGACAATGGCCGAGGAGCCGCTTCTATGATGTCTTCCTCTGCTATTCCAGCTTTGTTCTTCTTCTTGGCGGTCTTGACCTTCTTGGCAGCCTTGGTGCCTGCCTTTGATTTTCCTTTCCCAGTCACCTTGGAAGCTTCAGCTTGCTTATGCTTCATGGCGCTCTCTTCATTCTTGAAGCCAGCACGCCTCTCCGAGACCCTCTTGCTACGCCTGAGGAATTCTTCCTCCAGCTTGTCCAGAATCTTCACAGTCTTCTTCTTCTTTGAAGACTTGAAAACTTCTGGTGGCATGTCCAGCACCTCCACATCGAGTTGCTCTCATACCGCATAATCATCTCTGGATCTTCTTCTTCAGCTTGGGCTTCCATCTCATAGTCCATTGGGCCATGGATGACTGGTTCTGGGGTGTCTTCCTTTTCAGCCCAGTCTTCAAGCCTCAGCTTGTCCACGGCCTCATCTCCAAACTGTGGGTCATAAATTAGAACCAGGTGGACAATGAGATCAATGTCGGCCATATAAGAAGGGATAAAGTAATCATCTAATGATTTAAAGCACATAAGATTTCTTAGGAATGTACTGGAAAGAGAAGATGGAATCAGTTGAGGTACCTCTTTGCGCAGCAGTGAGGGGATCACAGAGATCATCGGATCAGAAGCAGAGGTACTGCCCACAACAACTGACTTGAGCCTTCCCATGTTGAGTGACTCCTTCCTGGCAAATTCTGGCCTGAAAGTGGCCCTAATGTCTCTGTTTGCAACATTGTCTGGGATGATTGGGCCCCTCTGAACCACATCCACCGGTGCCTGATCGTCTTGCAGATCAAAATTCAGCTGTCTTGCCGGGGGGGCCAACTGCTGAACCCAGCGTCCTGCAATGTCCTCATCCACATTCATGGCATTGATCTCATTCACAGCAGAAGGGTTAGCATCAGGTGCAGCGGCATTAGCATTGGGGTGGACATGTGCAGGTGGTGGTGGCATAGGATGAAGAGGATCAGTAGTCACATAGGCTTCTTCATCAGGCACATCAGAGACTTCACCATATTTAAGTACATAGCATGGCATGGACCAGGATCTACCTTTTTTTGGTAAACCAGCAATGACCTTGACTGACCCTGGGATCTTGCTACCGTCATGAAGGTAAACTTTGACAACAACCCTTGCTAGATTCTCAGGTTCTAACCATTGCACCATAATGCCGAAACCGGAAACAGCTTTAGCAATGCAGTAGAATTTTTCATGTCCTCGGGATAAGCAACTAGCATGACCCACGCTTCTCTATCCAAATCAAATGTTCTTGCATTATCCAATTCATCATGTTTCAGACACTAAGACGATACTGCTCATGATGAAAAACAGCCCCAAGAAGCGCTCTCTATCCAAAGGACCGAAGAAACGGACATACGCATCACCCGAGCACAAGGATAGATCCCATCAAGTGCGAACCTTATGTGTGTCGTGGAAGAAGGCCTTGAGGGTTCTCTTGACCTCCGCGAAGTTCGCCTTCTCCACCGGCGGATCGAGCTTGACGACCGCCAAATCCTCGTGGGTGTAGCAGCCCGAGATGAAGACTTCTTGGCGGAGCAGAGGGTTTGCCACCAGCGCAATGGTGAAGCCGGCAGGGACAAGGTGTGTTGGGTCGCAGGCCCAGTTCGCCATGGCCGCCGGATGCGACGGGGCTGCCGGTGATTTGGGCGGTGGTGGAGGAGTGGCACTGGAATTGGGGGAGACGGAGGACTCGAGAGAGTGGCCTATACCCGCATTTATAGTATCCATCCTCGCCGCTTCGGCTCCAGAACGGGAAATCACCCGAAAACTCCGTGCCGCTTGATTTCCGTTGAGACAGTAAGGGTAGGTGTGGCCATAATTGGCGCAGGATTTGCAGCGTATGGGCTGGTTGCAGCGCCTCCAGAGGTGATTTGGGCCCAGACAGTTGAAGCAGAGTTTTGGGCCGAAACGAACTGAGACAGGTGGGCCTGTACCGGGCTGATCCCCAGAACTTTTCCTGAATGTCCTGGGCTGCTCACCATCGCTCCAATTGAGCAGATTTGAATTCAAACTCACAGCTCCCGTTTCCTTGGATGGCGCTTTCCCTGAGTTACCACCCTGTGACGGTTTCTCCAATAAAGTGACTGGCCGTTGCAACATTGAAGGCGGCTTGTCAAAAAACTTTCCCGTTCGAATCCAGCGTAGAGCACGCCTTGTTCTTCGCTCTTTTGATCGGGCATCAGGCAGGTTTGTAACTTGAGCTTCAGCATTGGAATCAGATTTGCTCTCCGGAATGCAGTGATTGAAGGGGTCATTGTCAGGGGAGAAAAAGCTTTCATAGTAATTGCTAGGGTAGAGCAATCTTTTGAAAAGGCTGGACTTATTTGCCTGAACACGGCTAGCCTGAACACGGCGAGTAGCATCCGCATAGCTTACATCCGTAGTTCTTTTAGAATTCTTCTTAACTACTTTAGTCCATTCTGCTTCCTTTTCAAGGCACCAAATGGCATAATCTTTCCGCCAATTTGGTCCACCCCCTCCCCACAGATGAAAATGAGCAGTGAAAGCTTTGCAAGAGAAGCTAGATAATTTGTAAACCATAAAACCGACATCTTTGCAACTGACAGAGAATTTAAACATCCATTCTGACAAATGATTCACTTTGAAGTCGATAGCTAGGCCCCCAAGGCAAGATTGCAGAATTAAACCGACTGAATCATTGTTCAAGCGAATGGACGATCTGCTGAAACTGACCACAAGAACGAAATCTGACCTGGAGGAGGGGATCACAGGACTCACCGGACAACCAAAACGCTCAGACACCAGGGAACAGAACTTGGCTCCCGGACCAAAATCGAGGTCCGAGAGTCCCGCCATGAGGTACGGAGCTGGTCAGAGGAAGAGGGATCCAGCACGCAGAGGCTGCTTTGGTTTCACTATTTTAAGCTAGCGGGCTTCACTGGTATTGAAGAGATTTCCATTGATCGACACAGAATATAAGCACAAAGTTCTTGCAAGATTGTCTTACCCCTTAATTCCATGGTTAATTAAAGGAATAATCCTGACCAAGAGCTAACTGTTCCAAAATAGCCGATTATATATACATTCATATGTGTAGCCAAGCTGACCATGACTGGGTCGAGGAGCTAGGCTAGCTGCTGCATGCGCCTCATAATTCTCTGCCTTGGCACATACTCCCTCCGTCCCATTGAAGATGTCGTTGAAAATCCGTGCCCCTCTCACAAGCACGCTTCCCGGGCAACATTTCCAATGGGACGGAGGGCGTAGGTTACCACTCACCAATCACCATTGGTTGTCTCCCTTGCTCCATCAAGAGCCTAAGATTTGACACCGGCACGTGCGTGCAGAAAGTGGGTTCAGGTTGAAAGGACAAGGAAGAAGAATGCCCCATGGCGAAGTGAAATATGTTTTTCATTTTTATGATCTCCCTGTGCTCTCCTTGCTGCATATCTCATATGGCACCCTAGTTAACTATGTGAAAGTGAAACAAAATAATGGTGTACTTAATTACAGATAGGATGGAAAGAACATTACCACCATAGTTTAATCAAGCTCCAAACACTACTGGAAACTTGAAATTCCCTCATGGTGCACTACCGTCGGGGAAAATAAAAATATTTTCATGAAAATGTATGTATTGTCATAAAAAATAAAAATATCGCCATAAAATTTCTTATGATGCACTTGCCGTCGGGGAAAATAAAAATACCATCGGGCTGGCTCGACAGGGTAATTCCGGTGTTGCCCGACGTTGGTCGTGCAATTTCAAGTTTCCAGTAGTGAAATCCACTGCCAGTAAGTGCATTTCCTGCAAAGAGATCACAAAGATTTCGAAATTCATGGTACAGAAACTGTTTTAGTGTTCACTATTTTCATATATAGAGGCCAAGCTATTCATTATTTAGCATATTGTCCTATTTAATGGACATGAAACTGTTTGAGTGTTCACTATTTTCATAAATAGAGGTCAAGTTATTAATTATTTAGTATTATTGATAATATTAAAACATTAACAATTGATAAATTAGAATCAAGTATCCTGTCATATACATATTGTCCTATTTAATGGACATGTTGGCATTGATATACAGAGACAATTTTAATTCCAGGAGAACAGAAATCATAGATATTCCTTCTTTTGGTCAACAATTATTAAAAAAACTTATTGCTCATGTTTTAATACTTCACTGCTCCTTCCTTTTTTTGCATATATAAGTTACCACCAGTTGGTCAGTATTCAGACCTATCAAACTGCAGAAACAAGAGAAAAGACATTAGAATGAAAAGATGCAAAATTTATTAAACATCACATATCAGTTTAATATGTAGAATGACAAGGCATTTTGGCAATGCTCAATTGCTCAGCCAGTTTCAACTGCAGTAGCAAATATACACACTCGGGATTCCAGCTTTTTTAGGCCCGCATTTACTTTTCAATTCATGATTCTAACACATGGTGTCCAAAATATATTACCAAATTCAACTTACTGTAACTTGCACCTTTGCACATTGATGCATTATCCACTATACCACAGCCAATCTATAACGTTAGGCAAAGATCGCTATAAATGACTATTAGCATCCCACTATCGGTCGCTATGAATTTCTAACAGGCCATTGGTCACTATTTTTATTTGTATCGACTGAACATCGGTCACTACATATATTTGCCTATTTACGTCTAGCCATCGGTCGCTGTAAACGAATCCTAGAGTCCAACCATCGGTCGCTATACCCATTTTCATTCCTAGCGCGCTCAGCCCAGCCCATTACTGTGCACAACGTTTTGTCATGACCCACTAGTCAGTGTGTTAGCCAAAACCATATCTCATGGACTCTGAATCCATCCATCCATCCACACCCAGCAGCGCCATATCCACCCCAAAATCCCAAATCTCACGACTCCACTCCCAAGCCAGCGCTGCTCAGCATTGCTGTCCCTGTTGCGATGCCGCCGTTTGCGGCACTACAGCCGCCGCCCGTGGCGCTGTGGCCACCACCTGTGACGCTGCTCGCCCAGGCCGCCACAGCCGTCATCCCCACCCCCATTATCTATTTGTCTAGCTATCGATCTCTTTTTTTTTTCATGCTGAGGAAGTATGCAACTGTTTCCCAAATTGCAAGAAATATACACTTGTTTCTAACTAGGTTGCTCCACATCAAACTTGTTGGAGGATGGACTGAAAGATCTACGGACCTTCTACTAGATCTACATAATGATGCATTCCCTGGGAATCCACATCTATCTAGAAACTTTCATGAAGTTAAAAAAAATAGTGACAGTTATTTCTTCTTGTGACAGTTGAAGGTTAGTAGGTTTGATGATGCTAATTGGACCTTATACTCTGTTGTTATACACTCTGTATGTGCAGAAGGGGGGAAAGAAGAGCCCAGGACTTACAGGAGGGGGAGAGAAGAGCACTGGATTTGCAGAGAAGAGCTCTGGACTGCAGCAGGGGAGAGAAGAGCTAAGAACTGAGGTGGGCAGTCTTAATGTGATTTCTACCTTTTTCTTTACCTCATGTCTAATTCTATTATAGCACTATTCTGGAAATAAACAAACTAATTGCATTTTGCATCAGCAAGTAGTAATTTTGTTCATATAACTTCACAAATGCAGTAGCTAAAATGGGCATTTGTACAAATTGTGGTGTACTGTATTCAAATCATTTTTCTAGTCTAGTTTTCATCTAGCAGTTTTTTGTGATACACAAATATAGATACACATGTGGATTCATTTTCTTGCTATTTTTTTCCTATGCCTTCTAGATGTTACAGGTGGAGGGAGACATTGGAGGAAGCCAACATATGACATTTTGCTTTTGATAAGAGATGGAGGTGAGGCATTGATGCATTTTGTAGTGAATCTAGTTTAGATTGTGCAAGCAAACATATAACTATGACTGCCATTTCACCTAGCTAGGTTGTATGTGACAGACGATATAATTGTCATCAGAATCTTAGATGATTGAACTTGATGTATTTGCTAAATATTGGCTTAATGAAACTTGAGATATCGTTATCGAATGATGTGGTTGATGAGTGCTATGGGCAGCAATGGATGTATGTGGTTGATGAATAATGTGACATGTTACATATGTTTATTAGGTTTGAAATCTGGTTAGTACAAAATTATTATAATATATAATTGCGCTACTTCATAGACACTGATCATTGGTCGCTAGAAAGTTTTATACTCTCAAATTATCGGTCGCTAAAAAGTTATAGCGACTGATGATTGATCGCTATACCGGCTTATAGCGACCCTTTTTCTGACAGCATAGATTTGGTGATATAGTGATCCGTGACCATTTTTACCACATTTGTTGGATTACTCCTTCGATGATAAGAGCCGACTTCTCAGCAATATATTATTTTTACTGCTCAGTTCTGCCATGTTAGATGATAGGGCCATCTAGTCGCAACTGCAAAAAATAAGTTCCAGACAAGAATATTGAATGCAGTTAGGAACCTCCAAATCAAAACGCTCATCAAATCATCTAAATCACCAACCAGAAGGAGGCATCCATACAAATAATGGGCGGATCTTTTCTCGGTGAGACTTTGCACGCACAGGGAGGGACCTCGATCCACAGCGCATCAAAATCCAACGTGGCTGTGCGCGTAGGCGTCGCGGATCGATCGTTGTGAAGAGGGGGGCGTGGCTAGAGGCAGAAGCAGGCGTAGGTTGGTGGTAGATGGAACGGAGGCGACGGTTTTCCGCATGTCGTGTGTGGGCGGACAGGCCCGGCGGTGCGGCACGTGGCCCAGCGTCAATCCCGCCGGCTCGGCCGTGTGCGGCGCACGCGTTCGCGCATGGCGGTGTGGATCCCGGCGTCTCGACGCACGGGGTGGCTCCCTCTGATGCTCCGGTGATCCGCACGGAGGGCCAAGGGCTCTCATCTGTGAGCTTCTCTGCCTTCCTCTTTCAGATCCAGGGTTGCCCCCTCACCTCACCTCTCTCTCTCAGATCCGTGGCGACGGCAACCGGGCTCGGTGGTGGGGCAGCGCGGAGGGGCTTGGTAGGCCGGTTCCAGGGCACTCTACGGCGGGGCGGCGGATCTAGGGCGCCACGGCGGTAGGGCGAGCAGATCCAGGGCACCTGCAGCGTGGCAACGGCATGGGCTACCGGGCTCGGTGGGCTACCGGGCATGGTGGGCTCTTTTTTTTATTTTCTGAAATTGTTTACCATGACGGGCAACATAAAATGCCCACCACAGGTAATAGCATTAACCGCAGCGGGCACCTTATATTGCCCGCCGCTGCAGTAAATATATTGACTGCAGCGAACAAGCTAGCGGGCGCTAATGCCCGTTGCGGTTAATGATTTTTGCCCGCTGCCGTTGACAGGGCATGAGATATATCGATTTGTTCGAAAACCACAGGCATGTGTTCAATGTTAAGTTAGTTGAATTGTGGCAATGGCTAAATAACGCTTGCATGCATAATACCTAGTATCTCAAAGTTCGTAAACAACAGCGCCCTTTGTTTTCTCATTGGCAAAATTCAACAAAATGGTTCAAGCTCTAATTAAATTTTAGATCAACTGATCCGTCTGCCTTCATTGCATGGAACAAATTAAGACTAAGTTCTGGGACATGAAAGAAAAAATGAATGGGAATATAATTTAAGACGAGCAGTGCCATGCTGTCTAGAACGCTGCATGTCCTGCAGTTCCGACTGGCCCACTGTAGCCACCGGTTGTTCCAATCTTTAGCTGGTAGTACTGTCTCATGTTCACTGGAGTGAAGGAGCTGGCCTAATAATGTGGCCTAATGATGTGGACAGCGTGCACCATAGGGTTAACAATCTACATCGACGATCGGCATAGAAGGCTTGCTCAAGACCACATTTTGTGCCTTTTGGTCTAGTACCTCCTTCCCTCCTGCCTCGTGTTTCTATATACCAAACCCAATGAAACCTTTTTCCAGCTAATTGCTATATATCTCGTCGCGCCAAATTTGGTCTCATGACCCAAACATCTTCAATAATCATGGATAGCTTTACCTAACCATCTGTTGTAAAAAAATGCTGAAATACAAATAAAAAATAATATTCCAACAAAACTAATAATATACATGTAATCTGGAAACAGCAGAATTGATTTTAACCATAGCTTTCAGTTTTTTTGCATTGAAACACCCCTCACACTAAAGTTAGCCGAATATGGATTTAATCTGCGAGGCTTATACTAGAAAACATGTTTCATTTGCCCAGTTTCAGTGATTGTGCAGCAATCTTTTTTGAGGGAACAGGAGGGGTTTGCACCCCTACTGGATTTTATTATAAAAAATTCTCAACAAAATTACAACAGTTCCACAAAGGAGAACTAGGATACAAAAAAAGGTTTTGTGCGGCAATCTTGACCATTAGTTTCAAATAACTCAACCAAGCTTTCCAAATCAATGGAAGGAAAGGCCAATAATCATACCACAATGCTCCCTGACGCTTAGATGACCAACGCAAGGGAAGATAAATTCTCCTTATAGAGAGTGACCATCCATAGAAAAAGCTAGCTGAATCCATTTATCTAAATTTTTGTTGAGGGAATTCAGGGGGAATCAAAACGATTCCCACCTACTTTTCATTCACAGGTGCTCGGCAAGCCGAGCGGTGAAAGGGCTTAAACGCCAATCCTCCACACAAATTTCTGAGAGGTACAAGGGGGCGAGAGAGAATACAACAACATACAACATAACGACACCAAGAACAAACTAGCAGGGGAGAGAAACAATAAGACATCCCTAGGGTAAATCTAGACCCAGTCGAGAGCTGCTAGCCGGCCGCTGATTTGCGCCGCCACCGAGCAACATACTCGCCGTTTTCACCGGAGCCTTTGTGGCCCTCACCACTCCTCGTAGCTACGCCGCTCCGCTGCTGCCCTCCACCTGAGATGCGAGATGTGGAGTGGAACGAACAGTGGAATGGGGACTAAGAGTGGCGACCGGTACGTACGCCCAAGATCATCGGACACGGCGACATCCTTTATGTCGATGGTGAGACATACAGCACATCCGGGCTCCACCCGGCATAAAATTTTCTAAGCACCATCAAGGAGAGCGTCGACGGAGCAGAGGTGCCAGAGGAGGACAATCATCAAAACACCAGCACAGCCACAGCCACAACCAGTGCCAGCTTCACCCTGGGCAGAAACAACCAAGAGGAGAGAAACAAAGGGACGGAGGGGAGCCAAAGAGCCATGGCACGGCGGAGTGCAGGTGTGCATTGTGTCGATGCCTCCAGGGAGGAAATGACGCCCACGGACGCCATCATCGATGATCATAGCACCATGCTCGCAAGGGCTTTAACCCCGAGACCTGCAGACGGCGAACCGAGGGGGAAGAGCGGCAATCAGGACTAATGGGGCAAAGCAGCTTTGAGTGCTCCCGGTGACGCCTTCAGGAAGGGCATGGCGTCCACAGACACCACCGTCATCGTGAGAGCACTCAGGGCGATTTTCATCACCAGGATGCTGCATTGGCCGCTCGGTCTAATTCTCTGCACCGTTTTCTATATGCTGCAGCTTCTGGCTTCGGCGTGTATTCGGCCAAGCCAGAAGCCTGAACTTCTCTTCGGCTTTGCGTGTATTCCAGGAGTCTGAACTACATGTGCACCATGGAACAGGAGCTGTTGTTGCTTGTTCGTCTCTGCTACCCAAAACTCATACGCTGCTTGCCCTCCACGCCAAGTAAGTCTTGGCTAAACTACAGAAGCTAGAAAGTCCGGACAACACAAGCTTGCCTTGAACTATAATCAGAATTTTACATGATAAAATCCCATTGACGAACTGAACCTTCCTCACAAATGCACCATCCACCCGAGGGGCTCTGATAGCTGCTTCGTATGTGCCTCCTATTCCTATCAAATGTGAATGAGTATATTAATTAACAACACCATCCTCCTGAAGGCTCTAGAGCTCTAGCTGTCTCATGTTGGCTATTCTGCTTTTGTTTGCTTTTGCTAGTGCGTGATATATGCAGCTGTTGCATACAATTTACTCCCTCTGTCTCTAAAAGAGTGTCACTAGAAAACCGTGTTTCTCTCACAAACAAGCTTTCCGGGAGACACTTAAATAGGGACGGAGAGAGTAATGCTTAGGCCTTGTTTGGATTGGCCCAAATGTTAGAAAGTTAGAATTCTAACTCCTGTAGCACTTTCGTTTGTATTTGGTAAATTTTGTTCAATCGTGGACCAACTAGGCTCAAAAGATTCATCTCGTGATGTACAACTAAACTGTGTAATTAGTTATTTTTTTTACATACATTTAATGCTTTATGCATAGGTCCAAAAATTGATGTGATGGAGAGAGAGTGAAAAAACTTGGAACTTGGAATTTGAGGGGGTAAACCAAACGAGGCCTTAGTGATGGGTTGATATGGCAGGCGTGCCGGTTCTCTTTAATCATGGTGGTCCTTTGGTAGGTGCACTCCGATAATAAATATAGACTACCTACGTCACCTGTTGTAGCAGTAGCAGCCCATCCTGCAATGCAATCGAAAACACAAAAGAGATGCTCAAGAGATAATTAATAACTGCTTATGTCTTCGTATATGGAATTTACCCATTTTACCCCTGCTGCGAAAAAAATAGCGAACAAGTTACAATTAGCTCCATAGTCAGTAGGCTCTTTACACCATAAGTTTATTTTGTTCTTTTTTATATCTTGTCAAATTTATTCTCAGATTTCACACATAGTGTCTAAGCATTATGCTCAACTTTCAGTGCTGAAATTCAGATTCATTCACACAATCATTTATACAATCTTGTCAACCCAAGTGTTGGTTGCCCGGCCGTGACTGCTTCCTTATGCTTCCTATTCCCACGAAGCAATCACTAGTACATAATCATTTTTTTGTTGAAAACTTGCAATTTTTAGGACGGCTCATAATCAATAGGCATCGGTAAAAATACTCTGGGCCCATAACTGTGAACGACAAGTATAAACACATGATTTCTCTTGGCAGTAGACATATATAACTGCACTTGTACTAGCGTTCTACATAACCAAGCACCACTACAAATAATTTGGTTTCTTTTTTTATTTTTAGGCCATTTGTACTAGCGGTCTACATAATACCTAAGGTAGCTAGTGCCTAGTTACACCAAGCAGGTTAACTAGTCAAGAGGCCAATGATGGGTGGGGGTATCCTTGGGGTGCTCACTTCTCCTCAAAGCAATTCTATAAGCGTTGCATGGGTCATCAGCAAATTCATAGATCACTCAGATGGTTGTGGCACTCCTCTTGTCGAAACAAAAGAAAAGTGTTTTTCAGGCTGATTCGAATTGATCATTTGAGTACTCGAGACTTACTTCGACGGCGTGGCATGCACCTGGATGATGTCAATTGTGTTTGCTGTAATCTGGGCGTTCAGGAAGATTTGCTCCATTTGTTGTTTCATTGTCCCTTTGCTTCAGCTGACTGGTACAATCTGCAGGTGTTGATCCCAAGTTCTGATGTTGATTTTATGATTGTGGAGACTTTGAGAGATCAACTTCGTTTACCTTTCTTCATGGAGATAATTGTGACAATGTCTTGGTCCATTTGGATGATGCGCAATGACTTGATAATCAGGTTACAAGCTCGTTCTATTGCCAGGTGTAAAGAAGTTTTCAAGCGTGAGTTTGCTCTGGTTGTGCTTAGAGCAAAAGCTTCCCTGCACCCAAGCATTGATCAATGGCTACAAAACTTTGTATAATTTTGCAGATTTTTCTTTGTTTCCTTTTTTGTTTCTTGAGGTTTCTTTGTAAGACTTTGTAAGGCTTGTTTTAAAATCCAATAAATTTTAGTAGGGTCGATTTTTCCCTCCTATTCCATAAAAAAAAACACCAAGCAGGTTCATGCTAATCAAGGCCAGTGTACCCAATGATGTTGCTCCCCTTCTGGGAAGCAAAGAACCAAGCTTTGTCCTCCGCAAGCGCCAACAGTTCTCTACCCTGTTGATAAAGTCCAGTAGGGGATCACACCCCTCCTGTTTCCCTCAAAAAAAAAAAATGCATGCAACATCACGATCCTCGTGGACCTATTGGTAGTTTAAGCAAAATTGGAGTCTTCTGATGTTTTCCATGTGTCTCCTATTCCCATTGAACCAGAGATAACAACTTGAACAAATGAACTCCTAATTTACAGGTGTCACTTTGTGCATTGAACTGCTAATTTAAATGGCTTTACACACAATTCATAAATCAGGCACCTATACTAGACAATACCCCATGGCCATACATCCCAACTAAAAAATAACACGATGTTTCGCACAAAATAGGCTTGCAAGGGGGTCACCAGCGATCAAACTCGTCACAGCCTCAAGCAATATGCCTGGTTAATTACCATTGCGCCTAAGCTAAGAGTCGGTTCTTGTGTGCTCACCTCCACATCTAGTCGACCAGAACAGCTCCAGCCCATCGTCACCCCCACATCATCACACCATGCTTAATGAAACAGCTGGAGAGAATCACAAAACATTCACTAGTTGAAGTGAAGCAGAAACACAGGAGTGTCAATAACCAAGGAAGGCTAAACAAATATAAACATCTAAATTTGTAGAGTGCTTACACCTGAACCAATAAGATCAACATTCTTATTGATGCATCGCCTAGCTGGTACAATACCATCCTACTCTCAACCTGCTGTCACCTCAGAGACCCGCCGTCATGTTAAGGTTATCAAATATACACTTGGACCACAAGTTAGCACTAAGGTTCTCATTTTTCATTGGTATTAGACTATTAGAGTCTCGTCTCTGTTCTACCCTATACACTATCTCCTCCATCATATTTAGATATGGTGTCACCTTAACTTGGTCATCTTCCCCCCTCCGGTCCTAGTAGGTCATGTGCTAATTAGATACCCAACTAAGTCAGTAGTCTCCATGCTAGTAAGTAGTAACAATATATCTTGAGATTTTTTACAATAACTAGGTAAGTGCCCGTGCGTTGCGACAGAAATAATAATAAATTGTAAAAGATGTAGCAAAATCAAAATCGAGGCCATGGTAATTTGCACATATTTTGAACGATGACGACAATGAGAAAATCATGTGAATGATAATGGTACTGTTGGGGGAAATATTTTCTAGCTTAAGGAATATGGCCCAAATAATTTTCCAGCCCGCTATGAGAAGATAGCATGGGTTCGGCTACGGGTTCACATGAAGGAGGTCTCGAGCCCACGCGAAGCAGGCTCATCCAAGACATAGGTGGAATGATCCAGGCTCGATGGCTGTAGACACTCCCATTCTCTAAACCCTACGGGAACAAGGTTCATGCAAAAGAAGTGGGACCATGGCGACTACGAAAACGAGAAGAAGACATCGTCGCCAAGAAAGCGCAGTCCAAGAATACATGAAACCATGGCTCGTATCCCATGGTTTCTTCCCTAGAGCTATAAAAGGAAAGCCTTGAGGCTTACCAAGAAAGAGGGCTTGCTGAACACTACAAGCACAAACATTCTACTCTCAAAACACCACTCACACTTACCAGAGACCTGAGCTTTTCTTCAGGCTCCCTCCCAACCATTACCATTTGTAGACCCGTACTACAAGCCTAATACAAAGAGAAGGCAGCACACTAGACCCACGACTGGACGTTGGGACATTCTGCCTGAAACAATATAATCCTTTATGTTTGCATTAACTCTACCATTCGGAGTCTAAAACGTGCACAGATGAAGAATCATTTTCGACCGGTTTTCAAAACACCAACAGGTATATTCCTTTACCATATTTCCTCAAACTTAAACAAAATTCAATAAAAAGAAATTCCAATTACACAAGTATAATTAGCTACCGTTTGTTTTCATCAAAAACATCCCATAAGTTCAACTTAATAAATTGAAATGCACAAGGTTTATCTAAGACCAACATCTCTAATTGCACTACCCAATTCATAGTAGTGACAAATAATAGAGTATGTATCCAATTTTTAATTCGGTATACCAATCTAGTATGTAATACCAAGTAATGGTGAATGTATTGCACCTTCACACGATAGCATGTAGGCACGACGCCTAATCTCAAAAAAAAAATGTAGGCACGACGCCACACAGTTCGGTGTCTATCAACATGGTGTAATGATTTGTCAAAAAAAACATGGTGTAATGAGTAGCCTCCGTGACTTTAGAGATCATGTTGTCTCTGTTTATCGCATGTCCTCTTCAATCCTAAATAAGGCGTGTTATGTTTGACGTCTTAATTTGGAGGTGCAAGAGTGGATGGGGAGGCAGTTGTTGGCAGCATGCAAGGATAGAGGCAGCTGGTGTTTTGCGGTGGCCGGGAATGGAGCAGGGGCATGCAGTTTTGCGGAGGTGTTTAGTGTGGGGTGGGGTCATTAGTTTAGCGGAGACGATATCATTTGGCTTTTTTTTATTTGTATAAGATTGGAAAAAAATTCAACGGCTCACGTCGACCGATCCGACGGCTAGAAAGGCTGGAGGAAACGGGAGGAAATTGTAGAGAGAAACCGGGAAGAAATTCTGATGAGTATGACCGGTGGGCCATATGCGCCAAATTTTCTCCCATATGCACCAAATTTCTTTCCATTTCCTCCAAAACTCAGATAATTATGACAACAAATAAAGGGGTGGTAATTCTATTTCAGTATTTCTTTTTTCTAATCAAGGGTAATACGGTAATTTGATATTTGTCAACATAATAATTGTAGTAGTACAGGAAATGTGTTCACGCTAATTAAAAGAAGTATCTTCATGGATTGTTTTCGGACTTTTGCGACATACTTCAGCAATCTGCATACTTCAGCGAGACTTTATGCAAGCTACATAATTTGTGTCCAACAATTGCACTTGAGCAATGTGGGGTGACTGAACAACAATTGCACCTGGAGACACTCCTGCAATCATGATGGAGGAGCCTGTCAGCTCGTTAGCCCAAGCATAGAAAAACTTGGATAAGTAGGTTCCGCTAATCAAGATTAACTAGAAAAATTTGGTTTGTCAAGGAGTGCACCTCGGTCGCGGGCTGAGGAGAGGACGCCGGGAAGAGGATGCGAGCGGTGTTCTGGGGCGGACGGGCGCGGTGGTGGGTGTGCGGGTTGGAGTACGTAATGACGGACATACCCTTTACTTCTAAAATTAGAATTACGTTGAGGAAATGGAAGGAAATGAGAGGAAATTCCAAGTATGGTAAAACAGCTCATCTATCTTTCCTAGTCAAGTATCCTCACAATGCAACCCTGACAGAAGTCCCATGCTGAAGCATGACAAAGGATCAACAATCCACTAATGGTCCTATTCAATTACAGGTAAGAAATATTGCTGGACAAAACCACTGACACGAAGCCATGGCTTTCTGTCCTCTGCTAACGCAACATCATAGCTGCACCCCAGCCTTCTAAACATCATAACCGTCTCTTTATTAATGCTTGGACGGCTGCAATAAAACATCATAACCGCAGGAAATTCCTGTACATATTTACGAAATAAATAAAGAGGGATTACCAAATCACTGTCCAATTGCTTAAATACCAAAAAAATCCTAATCAATGTAGAACCAACACACAAATCCATCGTACATGTTTCTGGCTTGGTTGTAGCCCTGTAGGGCTTGGAGGTATGGGGAAGCTTATGGGCACATAATCCGCATAGACGAGTGCAAATGATGCTCATGCCCGCATACATCGATGAGCGACATGGCTGTGCTATGCCAGCAAATATAACTTGGTTCTCAAAAGGTCGGGGACAAATACGATACCCATAACTTGCGATAAAAAAAGATAAAGATCTTATGCTGCATGCTCGTGATTGTTGATCGAGCATGGCTAAGGCCCACGTTTGCGTGTTAAGCCTATTTCAGGCCAGTTTTCCTGTCCGATTACTAACCAGTAGTTATCCATATCGTTTTTACAACTATTTTTGGTGTGGGAAACATCACCGGACGTTACATCTATTATAATTTTTTTCAAGGTGGCATACTCATGAACCTAGCATACCAATGTGTACTATAGTCCCAAGTGAAAGCATATAATTATCACTATATGCACCTACCAAACGTCCTCCATCATTGGCGTTGCCTCTCTATCTATATATAAAGCTTATATTTTTTAGTTGTTGTCACATCCCACATATTAAACAACCTCCTGTTCCGATGTCAATGGATCAGAGGAGGGAGAAACAGATGCATGCATGTTACAGAGTGCTGAGTGAGGTACCATTGGGTATGAGAAGCATCGTGAAGACCCAGCTTCTTTGTTACAAAGTTTCCAAAGGTTTACAATGTGCACTGTGGCTTGCATCAGAAACCTTTAATGCAGTGGCTCGGTGTTCTCACTGTCAACTGTGGGATTCATATTTCATAACATGGCTCCACTGCACGGGTGGCATGAGAATTACCATTAAGTTTACTTTGGCCCCTCCCCTTTGTTCTTTCTTTTAGTTGGGCACTAGCTGCCTTGTAACTTGTAACTTGTAGCTTGTTAGGTTTCTCCCTCTCTCCCTCCCTTTGTAATCTCTTTGCACCCCCTGTTGTACCTTCTTTGCCTTTTATATAAAATACCAAAAATATAGGTAGGGGTCTCCCCTGCCGACTTTTGCTCAAAAAAAAGATAATAGGAGAAAAGAAAATGGCTGAACACTACTGCAGAGTAACAAAAAGGTGACTAGCGTTTCAGAGACGGCTATATAGACCCGTCATAAATGAATACAAATCAGACGGGTAACGAATCCAGCCGTCTCCTTTGATGGTATCCACAGTGTAAGTTTATCACAGATGAAAATAGTAGAGACACATGTTTCATACCATCCGTCTCAGATATATCTGAGACATGTGTTATAGGCACCCGTCAGTAAATATGAAATAGATTACAGATGGTGTGTTGTTGCCCGTCTCATATATAACATATATCAGAGACGGGTTATAAATTAGAGACGACCTATCTCTTTTTACTTGATTAATTGAGACGGCTGTTGTATCAACCGTCATTGCTAGCATTTTTTTAGGTGCTCGATCGATCGATCGATGAGGCGCAGCGGCGCATTAGGCCGAGCAAGAAATTGCGTGCGGCTGGGCCTCGGGACTGGCCGGCGGGGGAGGAGATCGAGCCCCCGCGCGCGCGCGCCCGTCCTGCCGCGCGTCGATCTTTGCTGGCTCGCGACATGGCGCGCGCGGTCGATGGGGGCCGGCCGGTGTTCATATAAGGCCGCGACTGGGATGCGCTCGCGGGCGTGGGTACCCTGCCCGGGCATGCTAATTAACCATGATACGCAGCTGTGTTGCAAACCCATCAGGCCCAGGCGATTTGAAGTTTGTGAATTGGCTTATTAACAGAACGAAACTCCTCATTTGTAAATTGGCTTCCCAAGTTCTCAAGAATATCACGTCTGAATCAAAGCAGAGGGCCAATTGTGAACCATTAAAATTCAAAAATTGCCATCCTTTCTTACATTATTCCAAGTAATGATCAGTTGATTCAGATTCTTTAAACAGATACAAAAGGAGTGCAGATAATGACATATGTATAACATTGTCATCAAACTGATAATGACATATGTATAACATTGTCATCAAACCATCTTACAGCGAGGCAATCATAATTTAAGGTAGTAAAGAATCTGGATTTAGACAAGTTTTCAGTCATTTGAGATATACAAATAGTCGCATTGCTCAACATGACTTAGCAGGAACCATTTTCCTCCTGATCATTGCCTCCTTGCAGTTCAATCCTTTTGGTCTTTTTTGCGGTCCTCCTCCTCATCAGCTTTTGCGTCAACCAAATCTTCATTGTTCATGTTACAATAGCATGGTCCTTGGAACCTCGATCACACCCCTCAATGTCTCATTTTTCATTTTCTGCAATTGTTTCAGAAGCCTTTTGAGTGGGGGTCCAAAGGCTATGTAACTGCAAAAACTTTTGGTGACATATACCAGAAGTATATGCAGAGAAGGAGCACCAGATGCCAGGAATTGCTTTTCCCAATCAACATTACTAACCGTAGACAGGAGTGCAGGATGTTCGGAGTATCTGCCTTCCAAAACTATGTTCTTGTTCATCTGGATTTGTATAGTTTATGGGTGGAGTTAATGACATTCCATTTTGTTGACGTTCTTGTGGTTTGTGTTTGGGAAAAATCTTGGTTTATGTTTGATCATCGATATGTCGACCAGTTCAACCCACTTATTTAGATTATATGGCATGTCCCATATGTATATTGTACTAAAAATAGTTAAATGTTTAATGCTTAGATATCAACATGAGCCAACTAATGCAGTTGCAGGCCCCGCACGTAAATCTATCATGGGCCCCACAAGTAAAATTTCTGCTAAACAATCACTTGCTGCAATAAATCATAGGCCCCGCATGTAATTTGCCAAAACAAACACGACTCTAAATTGCAAAAAATCACTTGTTCATAACTTGAGGAGAACGAAGCTATGAAAGCAAGGTGCTGACATGAGCTGGATATGTTGATTGGAACGCCCACTACTCTTCTTGACTTAAAAAATGGAAATCGACTCATTGTGGTGGATACTAGGGTCTACAAAAAAAGGGAAGTCTACTCATTTAAGCAATTAGATTCTAGTGAGTTATCAGAGTACCATAGCGAAACTCTGTGAATATACGTAATACTCGGGCAGAATAAGTAATACCAAAAAAATTGACTACAAGTTTCAAAAGAAGAGGTGACTGCAAGGACAATGTCTCATTGGGTTTCGAACAGATTAGACTTTACATCGTTTGATGAGGTACTGAAAAGTTTTTGTGAGTATGCTTGGCTCCACGCTGATTCATCACTAGACCGACAGACTTCATCTTAAACATACATGATTTTTATACGGAACGGGTCAAATTTGGACAATCTAAAAAAAATCAGCAGAGGTGTTCCCAGTCCCAGGGCTCCTCACAGTGGCCGCCTGCATGCAGTTTTTTTGCAAGCTCCGCGGTTCCCCAACAGCTATCAGAAGTCCATTGCTCAGGCTACTCCGCTTGATAAAGTGACAACGTGACCATCACGTAGCTGCAATCCTGGCAAGGTCCATGGACCCGTGACTTATCAGACATGGAAGTTGGCCAGAAGTGGTGGTACAAGGGCTCTTTCCTCGGCTGGGCACTAGTTCCCCTTTGCCTCCAATTCCTATGTCACATAGAAAGATTTGCCTACATCTCTATCTATTTACAAAATGCTTAACTCAGCCTGCAACACAGCATGAAAAAAGAAACACAATATGTAGGTACTATCAATAATGATGACTGGGTAGCTACAAACATTTTGGGCTTGCGGACCTAAATGGACAAACCGTTTTTTACATGTTCCCCCATAGACTTTCAAGTTCCCTCTCCAACTATATATATCATCTATGCTGGATCAACACCAGGCTATAAGCAGTTAGCTTTTAGCAACACTTATTGGATATGGGGTTTTGCCAAAAAAAAAAGGTATTTCTTGGGACCAGGAAGCTGTGATTGTCATGCGATTTTCACCCAAAATATATGCACATGCGTCCACCAGCATATCTACCAGACGCAAGTTTCTGCAAGCAGACAGCCATGCTACGCAGAGGTATAGGATGTTATCATTTTGTATTGACTTCTATGAATCTAGGATTTTACTCAGCTCAACAACATCCCAAATGAAAAAACATGTTATGTTTTAGATCTTGTCAAGCAATACAAATTTCCTATATGACATTCTCCTCCAAGGTCAATTCCAAAATTAAAAAAAATGAATTAAAAAATTGAATAACTTAAAACAAGTAATTGTGCCTTTAAATGACCTCAAATTAAAAGTTCATAAGCTACAAAGTTCATGTGAGAGTCTACAATTTACATATAAATTTTTCAGTTTAAATTAAAATTCTAATTGACCTAGAAATCTCACAATTCTAGGGTTGGTTTGTATGACGAATTCTGGTTACTTGTAGCAGTGTTGTTTATATGTCAACTCTCATGAAAAATGAATAACTTTTCTAAGCGCAATTTTTTGCTAAGCCTATTGCTGAGAAACTGTTTTCTATCGGTGATTGGATGCTAAAAGTCCTTGTAGATGGATATTTATAGCGGTGGCTTCTTATGTTTAACTGTATCTGAAAATGTTGCACGGCCCCTGAAAAATCTTTTCCATAGTACCGCTGGTTTATAAATTTCAGGGGAAATTAGCAGCAAAGACATCCAAAGTGGATGTCATTTGTTCGTGGACGGTACGTTTTTGTACGAGGAACTTTGTACTACCAGTGTCCGTCAATAAATGTAAACCGCTTTAGGCCTTGTTCGTCTGTGCAGGACTAAAAATAGGCCAGTTTTTATTCATGAGCTAGATCGAGTGAATCCTGGTGGTGCACTCAAACCTGGCCTATTTTCATTCTAGACCTATATTGGTCTATTTTCATTCCGAGTCTAGAAGAGGAAACAAAGGTCTACGATGGTCTGTTTTTATTCTGAGCCATTTTTGTTCTGACGCAAAATGAATGAACATTTTAGAACCTATCCGGATTGAAAATGGATCACATCAATCCACCCAGATCGGACACAGCAATGGACCAATACGCTGGAACCGAATGAAGCCTTAGGTGTCCAGGCGCCAAATGCCCCTAAATTTATCCCGCTAACTCAAACAGTATGCAAAACTAGTCAGGTGGGTGACCTTGGTGGGGTTGCGTGGCCACCATGATGGAGAACGTAGTTGGTCCTCTTGGGTCTATGACGACCCAGGAACTAATTGCTTGGATTGAAGTTATTCAAGCAGTTCTCTCAAGTGCACAATTCCAAACCATCATGCACAATTGGATTTTAATAAACAATTAATCAAGTTCATCACAAGCTGTTTGTGGATTGACACAGCCATGGTCCGTTTATGAATTACCCACCCGAGGATGTTCTACAATCTATAGCAAGTGGATATCATCATGTGGAGTCTCTATTCTAAAGCATATCAGATCAAGGGAATAAATATAGCAATTGGTGTCTTCTACAATGCCCTCCTCCTGATGATAGCAGGATCTTTCCGGATCCAGACAAATGAGTACAGATTGTGTGGAAGCGTCGACTCCCATCCGATGTGAGCTTGAACTGCATGCACGACCTTCCACGATGACCTGCGATTCCCTTGATCTGCTCTGTCTTAACAATGGCAGCAGTGATGGCTGGGACCACACAACCCTCCACCTCATTGAGAAATCTGCAGAAGCTGTCCATTTGATCCATGGGCGAAGCAACATCGATGGCATGGATGCTCGAGTTTTCAGATTTCCATCGATGTCTGTCGCCTCTTCAACAACAGTCATTTTTAATCTGGGCATGTCTAATTATTTCCACATACCTCCCCTTCCCAGTGGCTATTGTCATCAACTTCTCAGCACTACCCATGTGCTTTCAGGACTGCCATCCTTCTATGTGTGTATATTATGGAATGGCTTGGGGATGCCACAATCCATACATATGCTTTATATATCGAGCGGGAGGCCTCGTGCCATTTAAAGGTGATAATTTGCATTCACTTTGATCATATAATATACTGAGTCCCTTCCAAATTATAGTTCACTTTATTTAGAGAGTAAGATCTCATGCCTCGTATTTGGAAAAAAATATATTAATCTCTACAGCTCCAAATAAATTATTTATCAAAATATATTACATTTACATAAATAACATAATGAATCAAATTTCTTGTCCTAAAAGTTCTTAACTTTTTTGAAAAACTTGGTTCAGTTTAAGAAGATTTATTAAGGACACAAGTTCATCAACCCATGCTCTCGCACGGGTTAGAATCTTACGAGACAGTAACTTATAAAGGTAATTTACACCAAATATGTTTTTTGTTTGCTAATATTCTAAAATAATACTAGTTGCTCTTCATCCATGCTCATAGTTTTTGCTTTACCTAGCACTTTTGCATATCTACAATATACATCTACTTGAAACATTTGGTGAGCTATGATGGTTTTAGATGTAGTATATAGTTCAACAACATGGACCTAAATTTTAATTATTTTCCATATTAATTGCTTAGATACAATGGCTATTATTTACACCGGTGATTATAGTATATTGATTTGATGGAAACATGTTTTAGATTTTTGTAAAAGTTTTAGAATATATATTTTTCATTTGTCGCAAAATGTGACTAATAATTTCTAGGATTAGTCTTTTTCTAGGCTCTAGCCCCATATGTATTTTGTTGAAACATAGATAAATTGAAAGTATATAAATGTGCTATTATGAAAATTTTATTTTAACTTTCAACTTTTTATCTAGATGGTGTAATACTCTATACATATGTCTATTCAAAATTCTAATGCCTGTTGTATCGATGATTCAAAATTCTAATGTTTTATTTTACCAAAAGAATATTGTAGGTTCTAGGCTACACTTTTACTTCTTACAATGATATACATAGTTGTTTCGGCATGGATCATGCATGCCACTCAACATGTTGTTGTTTTATTAAGGAAATAATGCTTAAAATTAAGTTAATAAAATTTATATAATAAAATTTATATGCATGCCACTCAAAATGTTTAAATGTTTTCCAGAAAATAAAAATTATTACTTCGAGTATTCACATAACTTTAAGTGAACAGTGTCATTACTATATATATGGTTTGCTAAGCATGTTTTACCAGGCTCCATGAGCCCATAGATTCTAATGTAAGTTTTAACATATTGGATGTTTAAATGCTTTTCAATAGATAATTTAGTATTTACATTTAGTTTTTAGAGGTTTTCTATTAATCCACTGACATTATTATTAAAGGGATCAAATATAATTATACTTGATGGTCAATAACGATGACACCGTCAAAACTTATTTGCCTGAACTAATCCAATGACATTAAAATTAAATTGAAAAATGGACCTAACGGTGAATAAGGATCATACCATTTACTCATACAAATTTTATTGTAATTATGGGATCTGCGAAGATTGTCATATCTTTAGTGTGCAATGCCACTGGTGTCAGCGTTGCATGGACACCAGATGTTGCGGCACTGTGGCCTGCCGCCTGAGTTTCTACGCCGTCCGTCTACATAAATTGCTTGATGTAGATCACCCCATCGATCTCCTCTAGACATGACTGGAATTGATTGTGGTGGAATTGACGAACACCCTCTCACGTCCGTCTTTCGTTTGAGAACCAAACACGTACGAAATTGGGTTTGGCCCTTTGGTTTCAGATAATCCTCTCAACCAAACACACCTGTCTTTCATTTAATTGATCCCTCAAAGACAAAATCAATTCAAGCATACCCCTTCCCAAAATATTAAGAAATAAAAATCATGCTACATCATGGGGCTTAAGAGTCAAGAAGATCCACATCCCGTGCGAGCCTGCTACCAACAATTCAAATCGAATAAATAAACCAAGAACGTTGGTAACCATTCATATTGATGTAAATTACTCTTAACCTTTCATACAGAGGTAGAGAGTTGAAGTAGATCCAACACCATTGCTCCTTAAACATGCCCACTTATTTCAATAACAGCTCTAAAATGGAAAGGTTCCTCACCCGATTTTAGAAAATATCATGCTTAAAGGTCAAGGGCATGTCACCAGAATTATTTTTCAGATAATTTGGAAAATATTCTGAAAGTACTTGTAATCGCTTCTCATCGCTTTCTCAAATTACTAATTTTATTATTAAAGGGTATTTTAGACTTTGCGTAAATAACACTTGTCAAACCCCTCTCCCACCCATCGCCCCCACCACATCCGATCCCCCTCCCCGATCCCTGGAACGACGCCGCCGCCGCCGTAATCTCATAGCACTGCTGTCGCCCTCGCACAGCGCCGCCGCCGCCGCCGCCGCCCCTCGCCATAGCCGCCGCCGGCCAGCCCTCGTTTGCTGTGCGCCACCGCTGCCCCTCGCCGTGCGCCGCCGCCGCCCTCGCCCTCGAGTGCACGGTGTCGAGCTGCGCGTCCAGCATGTTGCCGTACACCAGCCCGGAGCCCCGGTCCATGACGCCGGTTGTTCACCCGGAACAGCGCGAAGTCGAGGCTACTACTACTGTCGTTGGTGAGCCCGTAGAACGGGTACGCATTCACCATGAACGGCGCGCCCGTACGTCGCGCGGAGGAACCTGAGCATCGGCCTCACGATGGCCGTGTCGTAGCCCTCGCGGAACCGCGCCGTCGACGGCTGCTCCGTTGTGGTGAGCACCCCGAGGGAGTGCGTGGTGGAGACCTTGATGCGACCGTGCAGCGACGCGTTGACTAGCGCGGTGTGCAGGTTCTGCATGGCTGGCACCAGCGCGAGGAGCAGCGTCCGGTTGGCCTCGGTGGTCACCTCGTCGCCGACCAGGAGCCGCGAGATTTTGGTGGCGCCCGCGTACGGCGCCACGTTGTTGCGGACCCAGTGCCGCGCGAAGGTCAGGTTCACGAGGCGCGGGACGACACCGTTGGGCACGGTCACGTCCACGGCGAGGTCGGTGCCGGCGAAGGCCTGCAGCAGCACCGGGTCGGCGTCGAACAGCCTGACGCGGTCTATGGTGTTTCGGGCCAGGTACCGCGCCACGTCGGCCGGCGCCGGGAGTGTCGTGACCCGCGTGCCGTAGTTGACGCCGATGCCGCCGGCATCCGCATCTGCGCGAGTTGAGACGGTGTCAAGGTGAAAGAGAGAGCACGACGAGTAGCATCATCAGAGTGCCATTATTTTTTTCCTGTGATGGCAGAAACCAAGAACAGAATTGGGAGGTTCTGGAGCAAGACGGTGCACCATTTCATCGTGGCTAGCTTGGCTGCTGCCACCTACTGGCTACTCTACTAGAGGTTTACTGTCACCAGTAGCACTCTACTACAGTATACTTGTGAGACGGCGAGAGAATGGCTTGCAGGTTGCAATTTTTAAAGAGGGGAAGAGCTGGGCAGAGAACCGGTGCCATGACCCCCATATCTAAGGCTGGACGAAAAACTCGAAACTCGCTAGCTCGTTCGACTCGCTCGTTAATGGCTCGGCTCGAACTCGGCTCGTTTTATAATGAGCTAGCTCGTTTTATAACGAGCCAGCTCGAGCTGGCTCGCGAGCTGCTCGTTAGCTCGTACGAGCCAGTCAATTCACAAGCCAACAAACTTAAATTATATATGGATGATGTGTATGACTATCATGTACTCATAATCATGGTCATAGTGGGCTGTCTGAATAAAAATTGAAGAACGGTGGATCAATCGATGGAATGGTGTTTACAAGTATATATTTTCCTTTATTAAATTTACAAGTACTTTAAGAAATTGTGTTTTTATGGTTTGGCTCGCGAGCTAAACGAGCTGCTCTTCTAGCTCGTTAGTATAACGAGCCGAGCCGAGCCAGAACGCTAACGAGCCGAGCTATAACGAGCTGAGCCGTAACGAGCCGAGCTAGCTCGATATCCACGCCTACCCATATCTGAGGCTATGCTGTTGCCGGAGCAATCCTCTGCAGCTTCAGTTTGACATGGATGCCTTTCTTTGGCCATGGGTTACAGCCTTACAGGTTCACAGCCACAGCCATGCCCGGCCATGAACTTGGTTCTTTTCGTAACCCTTTTACATTTTGGCAGGTGCAACTCTGAACTCTAGCAACGAATTGAAAAGCGAGCACGCCGTAGTAAAATGGTGTCAGAATATGGAATAATAAATACATATAGTTATGATCATCCACTAGTGTACGTTTTTGAACATTTGCATCTGTCACGTTTTGAACATTTTCTCCTAAGGGACGTTGGTACCCAACGAGACCCAGTGATAGCCTTAATTATTTTAACCAACGATAGTAATAGCCTTAATTATTTTAATTATTATACCCAAAACACAAAATATTGTATTTATAAAGTTACCTCAATACCCTTGATTACAAAAAAGAACTACCAAAACGCAAATAGTCATCCTTTATTTGGCATCGCCTCCCCCCTCAGTTTTGGAGGCGATGGGAAGCGATTTAGCGCATATGGTCCACCGTCATAGAAACAGTAATTGCCTCCCATCGCCTCCCTCCCATCGCCTCCCATCGCCTTTGGCCTTTCGACCGTCGGATCGATCGTTGTGAGCCGTCGAAATTCTCCACAAGTATTGTAAAAATCTCAAAAATATATAAATACAATCAATTATAATCAGAATAAAAGGAAACCAAATAGGAGATTATTCACTGCCTCTATGAACAAAAACATGATGTTGCCATGAGCATGGTGCTATGGCTGCAAACAATTATTTTCCCATCTGTTGGTCAGCGTTGTGCGTGGACATATTTCTCCGGCGGGTAAGCACTCACTAATAGGAGGAAGAAGCAAGTCAACTGTCAACTGGGCGTTACCCTACAGCAATTGGCCTCCGGCACTGGCGCCATAACGTCACCATCCCCATGTTCGCCCTGCATAGCGGACAATTGGGGTTGCCTTCAGAGACCCATTGACGTAGATGAGGTGAAAGATGTAGATGCAGATGCGCAACACCCAGACCTTGTCGTCGTCCTCAATCTGTGCCACCGAGAGCGGACAACTCGGCGGTGGAGTCTGGGAGGAACACGTGGCTCACCCGCAAAAGAAGGGGCATGCGGCAGCCTTTAGATCAATTGTATTTGACTTGCTAATGATAATTCGGTGGTTTTAGGTGATATAAACAATAGATTTTTTTCTTCTTATTTTTATCTACAGTTATAGCAGAGGTGGGTAATTTTTACTAAATTAGTTAGATCTGATATATTAATATAATAGTATACTCCTCACGGGTCTGCGTAAAATATCATTGCCAGAAAACAAATTGTCGCTAACGCTACGGTACTATCTTAGAGATACATATAAAAACAACCGATATTTTTTTTATAGTTTAACTTTTACACAATTGTACTTGAGTACGTATAAAATCAGACGAATAACAGTTTATTTAGAGAGGATAGGGTAATTTGTTTAGAGAATAAAATTCAGTTACAAATTTCTTGTCATTCCCCTGATCCTCTCAGCACACCTTCAGATATTTATACTACCCTATTACATGGTCTTTGAGAATAAAATTCACATTCCCCTGATCCCTCCTCGCGGGCCATCAACCATACTCCGTGCCTTTTCGTCGGACTTGCTATAGGAACCACCCTTGCCTTCCACACCAATAACCCAAATCTGTACCACCGAGAGCGGACAACTCGGCGGTGGAGTCTGGAGGAACACGAAGGAACACGTGGCTCACCCGCAAAAGAAGGGGCATGCGGCAGCCTTTAGATCAATTGTATTTGACTTGCTAATGATAATTCAGTGGTTTTAGGTGATATAAACAATAGATTTTTTTCTTCTTATTTCTATCTACAGTTATAGCAGAGGTGGGTAATTTTTCCTAAATTAATTCGATCTAATATATTAGCTAACTTACGGCCGGCCGTATTTTGGATTACCGCACGGCCCTTCCTTTTTAGGTAAAAAGTGGAAATACACTATTCCATTTTTGGCAATAACAGTAATTAACGTTTTTTTGAGTAATAGGATGCTGCCGGGACCAGAAACCGACAGACATTTATACACAACTATACGTTCGAAAAAAGGCAATTAAGATACAGACGTATGCTTGTAGGTGCTTACATATATATATAAAAAAGGCAATGTTTCCAGAAAAAAAATAACACATCTCAGAACACAAGACATTTGCATCTGAAATTTGAAAACTATACATCTATTCTATACTGGCCTGCATCTTGCTTCATTATACATGGCCTGCATTCCTGCGTATAAAAAAATATATAACATGTGTCAAAAATTGAATCCTGGTAGGAGATAAAAAGGATGCTTATGTTCCTGGAGCTTTATCGGTGACAACCAGGATGATGCTAGTAAATTTTGTAGTGGATTCAATTTTTTTAGACAATTTAAGTGATACTCATTAGGCAACAATATATTCCTAATTAGGCAAAATTTGTACTATGAAAAGACAAGTACAATACCTTTGTTCATTGCAACCACCTCCCCCCCCCCCCCCCCTCCTTCCTATTTTCAGAAATAGATGTCAAACAAAGCCAGGGCAGTTTGATGATCTTAAATAACTAGTTTTTGTGCAAAAGAAAACTAGTTCAATGGTTATATTTTTCATGTATGCTTAGATACGCATGAAGAAAAAAATGGTGATCAGCTTGCTCGGCTGTAATTATTTGTCTATGGCTGCAGTAGTATACTGTATAAATGTTGAACAAATATAGTGTCACTTTTACAGCAAAAAATAGCAGCAACCAGCTGCAAGAAAACTTCGTAGGCAATTTTTGAGAGTCATATATTAGGCAACAATATCTTCGCTAACAGGCAATTTTTGTATTCCGCACAAGCAAAGTATAGTGTTCAATTAGAAACAAATGCATTTTAGTCCTCACCTGCATCAGTCGCCACCCTCTACTTTGGGTCACTTGCATACCGAACTCAAAATCACCCAGCGGACACACAAAAAAACAAAGCCAAAAAATCAATTTGAGGATTTATAATAGTTGTCATAGAGTAATCTATAGCTCGGCATTACCCAATTGTAGCTAGAAGATTTTATCGTTTCCTTTGGCATATCAAAACTGTGACTAAAAAGGACAAATTTGGCATGAAATGTACTGCCTATTATCCTAGTACAATAGAGTGAGGAAATGCTAGCCAATATCAGCTCGATTATAACTAGGGTAATTGACAAGCATCAATTAAATACTATGCATGACAAGCATCAAGGCTCTCTGTAGATATTATATCATAACTAAGGGAAAATATGCCGCAGGTGGCACCGCAGAAATGAATATCTAAATTGCAAAAAGCATTAGGAAGTAATGAAGCTAGGCTCCAATTCAAGCTAGTCTAGTGAAAACTCAGTCAAATTGAATTGCAAAATACTAAATCAACTACTTCCGAACAGCTATCCTCAAATTATTCATTGGATGACACACCCACTAACTAAAAAAAAACAACTGGGTGCAAAAAGAGCAGGTTGAAAGATGCATGCTACTCTTTGCATATTTCCTTCCTACTCTTTGAATCTTTCTTTCCTACGGTATAGTCTAGTTCACTTTTGTAGCCAAAAATAGTAGCAGCCGGCTGCAAGGAAAAACTACATTCTCTTAGGCAATGCAAGTGTCATATATTAGGCAACAGTATCTTCTCAGAATAGGCAATTTTTGTATTCTCAAAAAGCAAGTACAGTGTTCAAACAACAACAAAGCATTTGTCCTCACCAAATCGCCACCCCCTAAATTGGGCACTTGCACACTGGAGTAGTTAGCGCACAGCACATAAGCCTGAACTAGCACTCAGAAGACCCAGCAAGGATGATCCTACTACACTTGGTCTAGGCAAAAACATGCGGCTGTGTCTATGACAGTAGGAATAAAACATTGCATTGGCGTCACCAATCATGCATGCCAAACCAATTCAAACCCAACTAAGCCCAACAATTACAGCCACACTCTCCTGATTGACTTCAATTCAACGTGAATGCAACCTAGACCTAGACAGCATATATTAGGTAATACATACGTGCAGCAAATCAACTAAAACATTCAGTCAGACATCCCTACATTCAGGCATTCAGACTTCAGAGTTCGAATCCAGGGCAAATAACAATTAATTAACAAGTGACAGCAAAATTACCAAATGATAGCAAGCATTCAGAGTAGAACATATGAGCTAACAATCTAGCATTCAGAGTAGGCATACATTCAGATTTAGATGAGAGATCAGACTCTCTAACATTCAGATCCAGATCAGGCATACATTCAGTTCAGAGGAAAAGAGGAGGCAGTGAGCAAAGTAGACAAAGTAGACAGGAGCAGCCGAGCAGGGGAGAGAAGACTGGCTTGCTTACCTGTAGCAGGGGAGGGCAGGGGAGGGGGGTGGCCGGTGCAGGCGGCCGGCCACCCAAAGGGGAGGGGAGCGGCCGTCCGGAGCAGCTGCAGCAGACCGACGGGGAGGGGAGCATCAGTTGGACCAGCGAATTGGCGGGAATGGCGCAACCGACACGCTAGGGTTTACGATGATTCGACATGGGGCGCAGCCTCCGCAAGTCGGGGACCCGACCATCGACGCCGGCTACACGGGGCGGCGGGCATCCGCGCGGGAGAGCCTCAGCCGGCCTGGGGGAGATTGACCCCGGCGGCGGCGAAGTGGCAGGTGGGTTTCTCTGTTTCGGGTTGAGAAGAAGAGGAGAGGAGTGCGTTACGCCGGTAGCGGAGATTGAAAAGATGCGGGTGTTGGTGGCCCGCCGTGCGATTGATTAAAAGACGGCCGGCCGAAGTGAAGTCTTTACCATTAATATAATAGTATACTCCTCACGGGTCTGCGTAAAACATCATTGCCAGAAAACAAATTGTCTATATTGGAGGAAATATTTAACGTGTTGTTGATTAATAATAAATTATCTAACAAACAAAAATCAATTAATATCAGGGTCACCAAGGTAACGTGATGGTTGGCCAATCGGCTTATTAACCGATTCTGTGCACGTCGATACTAAAATTCCAGATTTTGTGCACGTCAAGATTTGAGGCTCTTTATTTTATTATTAGGATTTTGTTAATTATCTGTCGACTGATTTTGTCGATCTTTGTCTGTCTAATTGTGGTACGTTGATTTTACTTCAAGATACGTGCTGGTTTTTGTTTTTTTTTCATGGGTTCCAATCGCATTGCTGAACGGTTTTGTACTAACGGTGTCTGCAACCTGGATATCCTAAACCCGTAAACCTGTTATTTTCGAAATCCGCGCCCATCTTATCTTTTCATCTCCTACCGGTTTTTTCCCCCAATCAACTCCATTCCCCTCACGCCGTCACGCGCGTCGTGCGCGCTCGGTGCCCAGGCGTCGCAGGCAAGCCCTGCTCGCCGGCCCTCGCCGCGCCTCTCGCCTAGCCTTCGTGCGCGCATCCTGCGTCGAGTCGTGGACGCGGCTCCCCCTCGCCGACCCTCCCGGCGAGACCCTTTTGTGCCTCCTGCGTCGAGCTGTGGATGCGGCGCCCCTAGCGAGCCTCGCCGTGCCTCCGGATGAGGTGAGCCGTCCCTCCATTTGAAACCCCGTCGATGCCTGTTGAGGATTTTGTCGTTGATTTGAGGATTTATTTTTTCCGTTTTGCATGGTGCCTTTTTGTTTGGTCGCCGATGTGCCGGCCGTGGCTGCTGGATGTCGCCGGCCGTGCCTGTGGATATGCACAAAAAAACAGGCAACCGAAACACCACCAGTAGGTTTCCGAATCCTATTGTGCTGAGCGTCTGCTGCTACAGCTACCGTGAGATTACTCTGTTATGTTATTATGCTTTGCTCGATCTGTCTTTTTAGTAGTGTGACAGAAAAGTAGATTTCAACAAGTAGAGCTCTAAAGGAACCAGATTCCGTCGAATGGGTTGTGCTTGTGTTGCTGCTCGTGAGCTCGAGCGGCTGTCGTGGGATTCATGTTGACTTCTCCCAAATGTGTACGGACGGTTTCTGCTGAGTTTTCATTGATCTTCTGTCGAAGGAAGGTGCTGGTTTTCTCTGATCTGCTGTCGAAGGAAGATGGTGTGCACTGTTATGGACTAGACTAAATACGATGCTAGCCTTTTGTGGTATGTTTTGGAACCTTGCAATGGAACTAGCTGTTGATTCGATATGTGCTAAATAGCAGCTGTGACGCTCGTTGCTTTTATTTGGACTCAATCTTCAAGTTCATTTCCAATGTTTTTTTTAAAAAAAATAAATGGTTGGCCCTGATGTGAGCGAGGCTGTTTTAGGCATATGTTTTTCACCCGGGTAGCTAGCTAATCGTTGAATTTTGAATGGAGTGATATAGAATTCAAAATCCATTTTTTTTTACTTCCACCTCATTTTTTTTGCTGGTAGGAGAGCTGTAAAGCCACCCAGAGATTGCATGTAGTAAGTAATTTGACATTTCTTCAGTCTCGAGAGGATTTATGAATTGTCAAATATTGGCAACCCCAAGTGTAGTAGCGGAGCTTGATCTCAAGGGGGGATGTATCAATGAATTAGCACCGGGGGGAGGGGGGTGTTACTAATGGTGCATGAATCAAATTAGACCATGGATTACTGTTTTTTGTTAAAAAAAAAATAAAAACCTAGGGGTGTCCATGGCCCAGGTTGGCCTGGCCTATCCTCTGTCTCTGGCTGCCAGCTTTGTTTTGATTCTGAAGGGTCCATTCTTACTAAGTTATCGAGTCCCTTTCAGATGTCTTCAATGGCTTGTTTGGCTGTTATCATAGCTGTCCTCTTATAACTAAAATGAGTTACAAAATTACTTGGTTCAAATGGCAAATACTTGTTTTACTTTGGGCAGGATAAGTAGGAATCCAATTTTTTGGTAACATATTAATATTTTGATTTTGACTATCAATGAACCCGTGGAAAGAAGAAGAGGTGCCTAGTATGGGAACATGAAAAACTGAAACCACATATACATTAATTGGATTTCTCTTGCATTAGGATATATATACAGATGGTATTTTTGATAATGTCTTGAGTAAAATATTACATGGCATGCACTAGGCGTGCTTCCTTTCTTTCTGGTTCCTGATAACTACTAGTTTAAATGAATTGAAGGAGGTAGCTTATAGGTGTGTAGTGTAACAGCAGTGGCCATGGCCGCCAGTGGAGGGCCTACAGTATATCAAGGATATTCAGTTGAGTCTTTTCTTTTTTTGGTTTGTGATGTGTGAGAGTGTCTATGTAGTGTCTATCTTTGGGGGGGGGGGTGTTGGTTAGCTGTGTTCTATGTGGGTGTCTTTGTTTGTGTGTGCTAGCTAGCTTTGGTGTGAGTGTTTGTGGTGTCTGATGTGTGGGTTTATTTCTCTCTCAATCTCTCTCTCTCTCTCTTTGTGTCTCTCTGTGTGTATCTTTTTTTATATTTTTAGTTTTCTCTACGTTGGTTTTGACTTGGAACCAGAGTTGTTTCAGTTAATTTGTGTTTTATATCTGACAGTTATTATGTGTCTTGCAGCTGGCTTTAGGTGTTTAGGCCTCCAGTTTTATTTGTGAGGCTTGAGTTTGTGTGTGTTTATTTGTGAGTGTTGACCGATTGTGGTTGTGGTTAGTTTTAGTTGTAGTTGTAGTTGTGGCTGATCCATTTTATCTTGTGTCGACAAGATGTTTTACCAAATTTTTGGTTCTAGTTGTTTCTGTAGTTAAATGTTCAATTTTGGTTATAGTTGTCTTCAAATTTTCTTTTTAGTTTTAGTTTGAGGTCTGGTTGATCCATTCTGAGTTTTGAGTTTTGAGTTTTGTTGGCTTTAGCTGTATTTGTTTAAGATGAGTAAAGTTTGTAATTTGGGGTTGCGATGGGCTGTGTATGTGATAGAGTTGATGGCCATATGTCGAGTTTTGGATATTGAGATGTATTATTTGCAGCTGTTTTTTTTATTTAGTTGCCAAGACTGATGTCCCTGAGATTGTTAAGTAAGTTGTTATCTATATATCTCCTATGTTCATAGTTGTATTGTAGTCTATGTAGTTGTTTTGAGTTTTAGTTATAATGTTGTTTGATGCTCTTGTTTTTGTAGCGCTACCCCATCTCATGATTTCAAGATTTGCATTGCCTAAGTTGGTTTTAGGTGAGTTCTTCTAAACTACATTTCATTTTGAAGTTGAAGTTGTTAGAATTTTTTGTAGATTTGTTATTTGCCAAATATATGAGAAAGTTTCAACTAGATTGTGGTTCTGGATAGGGAGGAACCGATTTGTGTTGTAGCTGTTTTATGTTCACAGAGAGCTAACAGTATGGTGACAGTAAATTTTATGTTCTGATGACGAGCATGTTCCATTGCAATTTTATGTCATAGCTTGATGGTGAGGGAGCTTATCGGACATTCAGACTCCCCCGGTGGGGCTGTTGTGGGTTTTCTGCTGTCTTCAAGGTCGATTACAAAACAAAATATTTTGATTTTTATGTGAATTGTTATGAGATGATAAATTAAGAAAATTGTATAGTATGCTTAACTAGTATCTTTTGACATAAATACATGTGCAATGATTTGAGGGAATTCAGGTAAACACAGAAAAACATGACACAGTTATGGTATGTTTTTGTAGGTTTGGAGCAAAGTGATGACCTGATCTGACAAAATAGATGGCAACACGAACAGAAGAAGTGTGTCACACATGGGCAGGGGGACTGATGGCTGTGTTGTGTTGTGCAACCCCAACCCCACCACCCCATTCCCCGTACCAATGTACATTCTGATCTTTTTTGTTTTGGCTGTGATAAGAACACATCTATGAGATGACAGAAGTGTCAACAAGATAGCATAAGAAGACAGAAGTGTACTTGATTTCGAGTAACACAGATTCAGGGGATGCTTCAGTTTAGCTGTTTACCTTTCTTTCTAACTCTGTTCCGCTTTTCTTCTCTTACGATGGGCATTTTGCTTTTCACGTACGGATGGTCTGCTAACGGGTTCTTGGTTTTATCTGTTTCTTTGCCCGTTAGAAAATCTAACAGATTTGTGGCCACCAAATCTGTCGGGGTTTTAGATGTTCTTTTTCTTGCTAGTAAAAGAACTCGACAGATTTGGATTTGAGAAATCTGTCGGCAGATAGATGAAGGGTCCCTTATTATTATCAGATAGCTCCGATCAATGGTTTGATGGCCGGATGTTTCTGGTTAATGTGAGAATTTCTAGCATTTATCTTTTTTTTTCTAGCGCGCCTGATGAGAATTAACGTAGAACCTCCGTTGGAGCCTCCAATTAGTAATAGTAAGATAGTCAAAGTGAACTAGAGTTTGGAATTTAGAATGGTAATTAGATTCCTCTCATTAGAAATGCCACTACAACTGGTCAAAACAGAACCATATGCATGTACTCTAACTAGTAATTAGTTTCTACATCTCCATCAATGTTGGGATGTGCTACTGTATGTACCTCTTGGGACAACACCCGTGTAGCCAAAGTTTCATAATGTGAACTACACAGGCGAGTGTATGCACTGCTGAGGACTTTCCGATTGGGCCAGAATAGTTTTTTCATTGTCGTATACAATACTACAAAAATGATTTTATGAAACACAGCATAATCAGTAACCGAGAGGTGGTCACCAAAACCATCTGCCTTGTAAATGCCGGCAACTAACAGGGGCAGTAATTCTATTTACTGAGACGATCATTTTATTTATGGAGGCGATTAAAATTGCGCACCTCCGTAAATCCTGCGGTGAGGGGTCGCCTCCCCTCTCCGCTATCGTGTTGCCCTCTCGACACGATCTCATCTTTTTTCTTGAGTGCGGGGCAAAAGACCTGCCACTTTACATTCTTGTGTTATTGTTATTTATGGATGGTAAACTGTTCACGTTCTTAACTGCTTCTTGCAAAAGAAGCTCTGCCTGAACGTTCAAGAAAAACATCTTAGACCCTCACAAACGTCGGCCAAAATACTAAAAGAAGAATAGCCTACTTAAGAAACCTGCATGCGACGACATGGAACGACATCATCGAGGTAGTGTAGTTCTATGTTTGGAACGCCACCATTGACACCCAGGGTAGACATCAAGAACCGCACGTTTGGCTGCTGATTTTATTTAAGTAGGACAAGAACCCCATGCGCTATGCATGGCAGATCGATCTTCATATTTATTCCTGCTCCGCGGTTCACCACTCTAGCCATCAGAAGGGCTACTCTCTACTGGATGAACTGGCAAGATGAGAGGATCTCCAAGAGATTATCTAATCTGTTTTCCAAAGCTAAATATAGCTATTGTTCAACGAAAAACATCTCCAACAGATTAGCTAACATTCTCTCTAAATTTAGCCGCTAGCCATCCCGTAATTTTCGCTAGCTAAATTTGGATTGCCAGGATCGCTCGCTATTGCAGTTTCTTGGTCTGACATGTTAAACAAATATACAGCCGATTTTAGAGAGTCTGCTGCAGCAAATAAAGATTTTGAGTAGCTAAATTGATTTGGAGAGCCATTTTTCTATCTTTTCAATAGCCAAATTTAACTAGTCTCTTGAAGATGCTTTGAGCCCATAACTTTAGTTTTGTTTGGCCCATCATCAGCCAAGGAAGGAAGGGAACACGGGCAGCACACAATCCGCATCCTCAGCTTGTGTCTCGTTCTCGTCCTGGTCCATCGCCCGCCGCCAGAGGTGTCGCATGTCGCTCCCCTCGCCGGCTCACCGCCATTGTTCTGCGCTCCGCTTGGTGCGGCTCTCGGCTGCACTGCGCCATTGCGGCCTCGTTCCTCGGCATCTCGACCGGTCACTGGCTGACGGCCGCTCGCTGCCGTCGGCGCTGAGCAACCGCGGCGGTGCCGTCCTAACCCCCACCAATGGCCTCCCCGATGCCCTAGACCTACTCTGCTGCAGCGTGCAGGAGCAGGCAAAACGCGAGAGGAACAGAGGAGCAGAGCCGAGCAGCTGCAGCTCTGGTTTGAATCTGGTTTCCTAGTGCCTTTCAAAAAAAAAATCTGGTTTCCTAGTTTCAATTTTCAAACCTTTGAAGTTTGCAAAGTTTTGATTCAAAAATTTGGCCCTAGTGGTGGCCAAATCCTGGGTCCGCCACTGCCTCCCAGAGGGAGAGTGCAGTAGGTCCAGGAGTACGAAGTCTCTGTTCTAACACATATCAGAGAAGAAAATAACCAAATGGTCCTTTGTGTCTCCTAAAGTGCACTGCGTTTCAGGACGTCTGGACCATTCAGCATCCAAGCACCCGAATCCAGATTGCAGAAGCCGCAGCTCCCACGTCATGTGAGCTCGAATTGCATGAAGATCCTCGATCTTCTCTCGGCTCATTGAATTCAGCAATCCTCTATGTTCTAATGAACTGATGCCCCCTATTCGCTAGTCAGCACCAGGAAATGGTCGTGATGTGTGGGCTGCCCTCCTGTGCGAACAAGATCTCCGGGGTTTGGATGTTGCATCGTACCATTTGGCAATGCTCCGGCAGTGACCTGGAAGCCTGAGGTTTCAGGGTTGTCCTCTGGGTCGTCCCTCCATCACCATTCATCACCTCTCCTGGGATAGTCATTTTTTCATGGGCATAACTAATTTCCGCATGCGTCCTCTTCCCAAATGATAATCATCTGTCAGCTCTAGGCTGTAGCTAACAACTTTCTCTCAGGATATATCCCATAAGTGTTGCCTTGGGTGTACCAGAATACAACAATCAGCTTTATATTCACAGTGAGGGGCCAATGGAGTAAAAGTGGATTTTAGTTGGTGCATATAGTGATATCTTGCATCATCTTCAGAGATATAATATATATACTTCACCCATTTCAAATTTCAGTTCAATTAATTAGTTTCCTCTATCTAACTATGGCGATGTTTTCAGAACTGATTCTTAGAACTCCAAACAATTTATTTATTGTTATATATTATTACACAAAGAATACGATGAAACAAATTCATGATCTAAAAGTTTATAATTTCTTTATAGCACTTCGTTAAAGTTTAAGAAGTTTGACTTACGGCATACAGAAATAAATTGCAATTTGGAATAGAGAGAGCACATTGGAATGCTGGTATGGAGAAGACAACGTTAAAAGAGAGCACATTGATATATATACTTCACCTCTGTTGTGTTTCCTTCTTTTATCTTAACTCTTATTAGAGCATCTCCAACAGTTGGCCATTTTTCGTTTGCTATTTGTTGGAGAATGCCAAGTCTCAAAACCATTTGGCAAAGGAAAAAAAAAGGTAATCTCCAATAGTTGGGCATTTTTGACTTGCCATTTTCCAAAATAGTGGACCCACCAAGACACAACCGGGATATTCTTTGTTTGGCACGCTTCCCGCGAGTCATCTCCGTTTCGCGCACGCGGGAGGTCGAGTCCGCGACGCTGCTCGCGAGATCCATCGCCGCCAAAGTCCGTCGCCGCCAAGTCTGTATTGCTGCTGGCCGTCGCGCTGCTGGCCAACGCGCTGGTGGGCATCGCGGTGCTGGCTCCATCGCGGCTGCTGGCTCCATCCATCGCGGCTCCATGGATCTTCACGTATCGTCGAGTTGAAGAAGGAGCGGAGGCGCGCGGCGATGCGAGACGGACAGGAGGCGGCGCGCGATCGTGCGAGACGGACAGGAGGTGGCGCGCGATCGATCTATCGTACTGGAGGCGGCCCGGGGGGGGAGAAAGAAGAGGCACGCGCGTGGGAACGCATAGTCGCGCACGGAAAGGAGATCCGGTCGCGCCAAACTTCCCCACCGCGGTGGACAACAAGTCCGGGATTCACGGGATTCTAAAATTGCCAAGCCATAGAGCCTATGCAAAAATGCCAAGTTTGGTCCATCAAATGCCAAGTTTGGCAAAATGCATAAGTCAAATGGCCAACTGTTGGAGAACAATTTTTAAGATTTTTGGCAAATTTCTAGAATACATAACCCAAATGGCCAACTGTTGGAGATGCTCTTAGAAGTAAGATTCTAAGTGTTCCCCGACACTCCCAGTTTCTTCTCTGTCCCACAAAACCACGCCTCACTACAGAAAATAAGAATACCTTTGATGGTGCGGTTAGCATCAAGAACATAGCAATTACAGTTGTGTACTCAATAATCGATTCGCTAGAAGTAACAATGGTATTCGTGATGGCTGGACTGCAAGCCAATTCGCAGTACTCCACAGATCCCTCCGTCTTGTTCTCGGCTAAAGGTGTCAGTTTGATCGGCTGCCAAAGCACCGACGATGGATGAGAAGCCCAAGATCTCTGTGTGGCCCTAGGAGTCGTCCTGCCATAGCAGTTCCTCGTTTCTACTGGAACTGTCATTTTTTATCTCGTTATGTCTTCTTTTCAAATGCCTCCCGTACCTAGTAGTCATCAACTTTTCAAGTCTCCCATTTCCTCTGAGATTTGTTCTCTTTCTGTGTTCTTATTATGTATTAGCTCTACTGTGCCAAAGTCTAAACATATGCTATATATGGTGCCACATAGTAGGAACATACCGTGTAATTTGCATTGAAGGTGGAATTTTAGTCCGTATATATACGTACAGTGATAAATTGAATTTATTTCAAAAATATAATATACTCCGTCCAATCCAAATTATTGTTCACTTTATTTAAGTTTATCACCGTTAAGCTTGACAAACTTTTGCCACATTTTTCAAAAACAATAATATTAATTTCCAAAGTTCCAATTAAATCACCAGGGAGTTACTAGCAGAGTAGATGGGATTGCATGGAAAAGCAAATTGCTTTTGAAAATCAAGATTTTCCTATGGCAAATCATTAATGACAAAGAAAAAATACTGTTTTCACATGGTGCTTATGTGGACCTATTGAAACTGTTGACCTTATTTTCTTCACTTGCCCCATGGCTGTTTTCACATGGAGCTTCATTAAAAAAATACTTCCAGCTTCATGCTTATCCTAATTCTGGGAGATTTTGCACAATTATGGCTTAGGGGAGCTTTGAATTTACCAGACAAGTTAGCCATATTCTTATTTGCAAGACTTGCTTGGGCTATGTGGAACTCGCGCAATAACCTGGTGATTTCCAAAAAACCTCCTAAAGTGGCCACTGATGTTCTCTTCAATGCAATATCACTGAAGGAGAAAGACCAAGGGCGATTTGAACACCTGACGAATATCGCGCTGGATGGACTAAAGACCTTCAAGGGCAACAATATTATGCTTTCTCACATTGTGGAGCTGTAGATGCTAGGGAGTGAATTCTGTAATCTTTGCTACTTTCATCTCAAACTGGTCTCCCCAATTTTTTGTAGGGGTTTTTGCTTTACTGCCCCTATTCTGGAGCTTAATTCCTCGTTTGCCTAGATTTTTTTTTAACTTTGCTCGTTTGCCCCTGTTTTTTGAAAACAAAACCTCCGTTTGCCCCTATTTTGAAGATCTGTTAGATGACGTCAGCAATTGGCCTCAAAAATAAAAAGAAAAAAGAAAAGAAAGGTACAAAAGACATCTTTGCCCCTTGTCTCTTTACCTCCCACCCGACTCTCTTTCTTCCCATCCAGACCGAGCCCGACACCTTCCCGTCCAGACCGAGCGATTCCCCGTCGTCTAGGGTTAGGGCCAGCGACATGTCTTGGGCACGCGGCCGGCGACGCAGCTTCGGCAGGCGGGCGACATGGCCTTGACGCGCGTCCTGGGCGCGCGACCTCGGCACGGGGCCTCGACGCGCAGCCTCGATCCGGCCTGGGCGCGGCCTGGGCGCCTTTGCTGGTGGGCGGGCGGCTTCCGTACCGCTGCCTACCGAAGAGAGACGGACGTCGTCGACCGGCAGCCGCGAACTCCTCCGCGTCCTTCCTCTTCACCCAACCTAATGCGGCTTGGTGAATGCCGCCGAGGCCCCATCATCCGTCGTCCGGAGCTCGCCACAGGATGCTTCGTCTTCGGAACCACGGGCACCACGCCGCATGGAAGCCTTCCTCTCTTTGGCGGCGCACATAGGCGTGCCTCCTCTACCCCGGCATCCCCGAACTGGCGTGGCTCCTACCCCACCGGCTTCCCCGTGGAGCAGCGGCCGCGGTGGGTGAAGAGCGCCCCCTCCGCGCAGGAGATGGTGGCCGGCACAGGGAGCATGAAGGCCGGGCGACGGGATGGGCTCTCGAGGACTCACTGTCTCTGTACCTTCCGTTTCTCTCTGATGAAGGAAGAGATAAGGACAGGCCCATTGCTGGCCGCTAGTGTTGGATGCGCAGACGCTCAGGCTATTTAGTCGCTAATAGGCAAACAACGATTTGCATAATTGGATCCCATTGGACGGCATCGGATGATGGGTGCACCGCTACACCCCACTGCTCTCAATATTTCCCATACAAAAATTACGCCGAATTTGAATGTATAGAAAATATATATTGTCATTTGTTCAAGACAAGTGCAAAGTAAATCTGCAAAAAAAAAAAAAAAAAAAAAAAAAGGGGGGGGGGGGGCAAACGAGCAATTAATGTTGAATTGTGTTCTCTATTGATTTGGCTTACCCTAGAAGGGTAGCTATATGGTGTAGCATACATGGGCCTCATGGGCCTAATACATATGTATACTCCAACACTCCCCCGCAGTCTGAACTACCGGCACAGCGGAGTTTCAAGACTGGACATCTAAAAGAAAGAGCACACACACATGCCCTCCACAGCCACAACTAGCCACTGGTGATGTTGAGGCTGGAGCGGAAGTCGGTGAAGGTCGACGACGGGAGGCCCTTGGTGAAGATGTCGGCGAACTGGGAGGTGGTCGGTACATGGAGGACCCGCACCTCGCCGATGGCCACGCGATCACGGACGAAGTGAAGGTCGATCTCCACATGCTTCGTGCGGCCCGATGCTTTGAACGGGGTTGGTGGAGAGATAGACCGTCTTGACGCTCGCGGTAGACGAGCGTGGCCCGGCGAAGGGGCTGTGGAGCTCGGCCGGGGAGCTGCCGGAGCCGGGAAGCCTCGGCCACACCGTTGGCGACGGCGCGGTACTCGGACTCGGCCTTTGGAGCGGGAGGCCACCGCGGCGCTTGGAGGACCGGGACACCGGGTTGCCTCCGAGGAAGATGGCATAGCCGGAGGTGGACCGTCGAGTGTCTAGACAGCCGGCCCGGTCGGCGTCGGTGTAGACAACCGGCTACGTAGAGGAAGACCGTCGGTGCGGGGAGCGAGGCCATGATCAGCGGTGCCTCGGAGGTACCTGAGGAGACGCTTGAGAGCAGTGAGATGAGGCTCCGGAGGATCATGCATATGAAGGCACAACTGCTGAACTGCATAGGTGATGTCAGGCCGAGTGAAGGTGAGGTACTGAAGAGCACCAGCAAGACTGCGGTATGCCGTAGGATCAGTCAATGGGGGGCCCTCTGCCTCGGACAGCTTGCTCTGAGTGTCAACTGGAGTGGTGCAGGACTTGCAATCTGTCATCCCAGCCCGCTCAAGTATGTCCGAGTGTACTTGACGCTGGTGAAGAAGAAGCCCAGCTGGATGAGGCTCAACAGTGACTCCAAGAAAGTGGTGAAGCACACCCAAATCCTTCATCGCAAACTCCTGCTGAAGAGAGGTGATGATCCGGCGAAGAAGTGACTCACTGGAGGCTGTCAGAACTATGTCATCCACATAGAGTAGCGAGATATGCGGTCTCGGCCCCATGGTGATAGGTGTACGGGGACGTGTCGACTTGGCCTCCACAAAACCAAGTGTCGGGAGGAAAGCAACAAACCCGTGGTTCCATGCCGGGGAGCACTTGCTTGAGGCCATAGAGAGACTTGTTGAGCCGGCGAGACCATCTCGGAGCCGGAGGAGTCCACAAACCCAGCTGGCCGACGCGATGGCTGTCTCGGTGAGAAGACCATGCGAGAAAAGCATTCTTCACATCCAGTGGTGCACGGGCCAAGAGCGGGTGAGAGCCGGTGAGAGCACGGTGCGGACGAGCTGAGCTTCACCACCGGACCGAAGGTCTCATCATAGTCAACCCCAAGGCGCTGAGTGAAACCCCGGAGTACCCACCGAGCCTTGTACCGCTCAAGTGTACCATCAGCCCGGCGCTTGTGGGTCCAGATCCACTTGCCGGTGACGACGTTGGCACCTCGCGGCCGGGGTACCAGATCCCAGGTCTGGTTGGCGAGGAGGGCCGCGTACTCCTCTTCCATCGCACGGCGCCAGTGAGGGTCCGCCAAGGCCTCGCGGACGGAAGAGGGTACCGGAGAGATCCCCGTCTCGCAGGCAGTGGCGGAGAGGGCCTGCGGACGGGACGCCTGCCTCGTCACCATAGGGTGAGTGTGACGAGGGTCCCGGTGAAGCAGCGGCGGGTGGTAGACCGGTGTGGTGACACGGGCACCCGTCGGTCGAGGCGGCGGCGATGGTGTCTGTTGACGGTCGTTAAGTGTCAATTTTTACCGTCAACTAAACATGAGAAAGGACTAAAATATGTTCACCAACTAGATATAGGGGTTACACTAATAGAATTCCACGAGTTTTTGTGAATGTCCGTTTTACGCGGGTGTCGGCTGAAAATACCCAAGGAAGGCCCACATGTCGGGTTTACATAGAGATAATTGGGAACCGGTGAAAATTCATGTCTGGAAGGTTCGAGAAGGCTGGGACCAAACGGGAGCCCGAACGGGCTCGGGGGTGAGTCGGCCGACTCCCCTTGAGTCGGCCGGCGGCTACCTCCACCAATCGGGTGGAGGCTCGCGGATCTGCCTCCACCGACCTTGAGGAGCAATAATTATCGTCCGTTTAGGTCGGTTTGATCCAAGGGCTGCGGTGCATCCTAGGGGGCTATATAAGCGGGGCCCCGGCCCCCCGGAGGAGGCATCCCATGAAACCCTAATTCATTATTTCCGAGAGGATCGGGTGAGAGGGGTCCCTTGAATGGATCTCCTCCCTAGAGCCTAGCATTCAAGATAGATAGAGAGAGTATAGGGTGGAGGTAGAGTTGGAGGAAGCCCGGCATGTCGGTGTCTCCTCTCCGGTTGTACTGCGGGATCAAGTCTCCTAACCCGAGGCTTGGTTCTAGGATCATTACGCAATTCAACTTCGATACTAGTAAGTTCTTGTTATTATTGCTCTTTGGTTTACGAGTTTACTTTATTCGCTTCCGGTTGGGAATAGAGTAATCGTTCATAGCGTAGGCGTGGTGCTTGGGCTAGGTTCACTCGTAGATGCTCCCTATCCGCCGGAACCGTGGTAGTATCGGGAGATGACGGTCCCTTTGTTACCTTTGTAATCCACTTCCCGTCGGTAGGTAAGGTAGGTCCAAAAGTGCTAGGTTAAGCATCCTCTGTGGTGTCTTTTCTTAGGTGCTCCCATAGAGTAGTAGTTGCAAAGCTTGCCATAGGTTGGAAGGAGACTGTGGTAGTAATCCTCTCTATATCGCTCATTACCTTGTCGTAGCTCGGGGTTAAGTATAGACTTGGGTTAGTCGGATGCACGTTTTCTCTAGCGGATAAATAAATAACGATACTCGGAATATCTCCCGGGTGAAGTGCTCACCGATATCCGTGCGCTTGCGGATTATTTCTCTTTGATTCTTTCGTGTGCGTATCTAGTATCAACAAGCATTTAAAGCGCCGTTGCCGGGAGAAAGACGGTCTCTTGAGATAACCTTAAGTCATGCTTAACCTTGTATTATACTTTTATCTTTTTGTATTTTTATTTTGCCTTTTCTTTTATATCCTTATGGATAACCCAAATTCCACGCCTATCCACCAATATCTTGCACCCATGAGCACATGCTTAGAGCCTCTAGAACCCATGATTTTCACATCTAGCTATGAGCTACACCAATCGTGGTTGCAATAGGTCAAAGCCAACCCTTTTCGACGCTAGAGTCCTATCTTCTAATCAAGAGGGTAATGAACCCAAAGTCCTATCCTCGATCAAGTAGGTAATGAACTTCTTGCTACACTTAGGGAATCTTTTAATCTTCCTATAAATTTAGGTTTAGACCTAGCCTTACAAGACCATGTTCTTCTTCAACGTACGTATATGGGTCTTGATAATACCACCTTTGGAGGAGTTTTCCTTTCTTTATCCATTAGTGAAGTAAGGTTTGTCCTTATTATTAGTGGACACACTCCTTGCTCTAGCCTTCATGATAACATCCTAGAGGTAGAGAAGGAATCATCCCCCAAACTAGAAGAGGAAGTTTCCATAGCCACTTTGCAAACATTTCAATCCCATGATTTGGCTATCCATCCCAAACCAGTAGTACTCCAAAGTCCCCTAAGGGAAGAAGTAATTCTACCCTTAGAGATTCTCTTTGATAATGATTTTGGGAGGAGTTTTAACTTCCCACTTCATAAGAGATTTTTTAGTGCATGCATTATAAATCTTCTCGGAAGAGATCTCTTAGAAAGCGTCTCAAATCCAATCCCTTTGAAGGACGCTTAGAAAGACTCAAGGATGGCATGCTAAGTGATGCCATAGAAGGAGAGCGAAGCCATCTAGGATCCACCTTTATCTTCTCCCCTTGTGTGCCCACATTAGATATAAAATACGAACCCATCTTTAAACCCATCCTTGACCCCTATGACTCATTCTATGCCCTTCCTCCTAAACCTCCTGATGATCCTAGAAGTTCATCTAGATATCCCATGCATAGGAATCATCAAGACCATATAGAGGACCACGAAGATCAACATCCATGGCTACTGAGCATTAAAAACCTATGTGCTATGGCCACTTTGAATGGATGGATAAGGCCTTAGATGAGATCATTTCGAGAGACAATCCAAGGGAAATTTTGGACATTTATGTCGAGTCACCCTTGGAAGTGGAAGATGATGGAGGCTTCAATGAGCAAAGTAGTTACTTCTTATACACCCCATCAAGACCTTGCTCATATGAAAAATCTCCTGATTCACTTAGTCTCCCCAACATTACCCCACACGAGATCTTCAACCACCTCATGCTCCCTATTCCTACAGATTTTGAGAGGATGGTTGTAGACATATATACTTATCATAAATATTGTAGATCTCATTGTGTTGAATCCACGAGATTAGTGCACATAGATTGGTGTTGGAGGGAAACCACTTCACCAATTCACATCTTGAAGGTTTCCCAAGGACAAGCTTAGTGTCCTAAAACAAGCACTATTCGAGATCATGGCATAACTGTTCACCTTTCTATTGTGTTGTCCTTCTTAAATGAGCATAAAGTTATAATTGTGAAAATATTACTTCGGGTATTTGTGTCACTAACCTTTCCGGGTTCGGAGCAAAAAGATCAAAGGAATAACACATGCAAGGTATGCCCAACCAATCACTATGCAACATTGATTTACATTCATCCAATCTTGATTTATAAAAGTCAAGCTTGGGGATATACTTCCATAAATAGATTCCTTACCATGTTGCTACTCTTGTCTTGGTTGTTCCTACCTTTAAGGCATGCTCGGTTGCTAAACATTAATCATGCTCTGTCATCCTTTGTTTGAGTAAATCTACGTAGTGCTCTCATGCTGCCTTTGTTTGCTATAATATGCTTTGGTTTGGAGGTGCTTCATATGAGTACTTCTAAAGGCTTTTAAATTAAGCGTGGTGCTTAGGTTAAATAGCCTTCCTTAATTAGATTAGACATGGAGTCTAGTTTGGTTATTGAACTAAAATTGTGTTGTAGTAGACATTGGTATATTTTGTTGGACTAACCCCTGCAGGAAAACTTCCAAATCCAAATTGGGAGAGTCCTGAGATGAACTCACATCAAAGATGAAGCAAGGCATATGATGAACTACAACAACTTCACATAGAAGAATAGCTCATTCATCGTCAAAGAAACAACAGTTGAAGGAATTTATGGCGTGCATATTCATGGTGAACCTACCAAAACACCGCTTCGGTGATGGAACAAAGGAGATAAGAGTGCTACAAGAAGGATCCACATCAATAGCACTCACCCAAAGGAAGTGGATGAACAAGGCGACAAACTATGAGCAACCTTGAAGACATCATAGTATTGAGCCCAAAACTCGAGCTAGGACACCAATGAGAAGCTGGGAGAAACTCACCTCATTTTGGTCAATCAAAGACCTGCTCTTATTATTCTTGAAGACACCATCTTGCACGTCGGCGGTAAGGACAAGCATGTCATGATAGCATGCATCCTTCGTCAACCAATCACCATCAAGGGTTGACTACCGACCAAGCCCAAGAAGACCATGAACAACTACATTTGCAAGATGATGTCCCTATGCCATTGGAGATGAAGCACATACAATTAATGATGTCCCTTCCTTGATCATCAAGACGGATGGCGTATCATTAACGCAACTCTTCGCCATGCTTTGCTAGAAGACAAAGACCATCAAGGAAGAACTCCGTCTACATCTCCAATGAACATCAATTAGTCGACCAAGGCTCGGCAAAAATCAAGAATGGTTGACAAAAGAAGATCATGCAATTGTCCGTCCTAGATTGGATAGTCCAAAAAAAGAAGAATGCAAAGGAGAGATCTTTGCTCAATGGACCTAGAATCAAGATCCCTCTCCAACGGACTTGAACGCAGAGGATGGACAATGTCTAAAGAACATATAGTTACAACACACTTCGAGGGATGATTCAACACATACACTTGGCTTCCAATGATGAGCAACAACAAGCTTGGGGAGGAAGGCCGCCGACACCTCTAATGATGATCCAACAATGCTCTTCCTCTTCTCAAGCCCCCGTCGCTCTGGCACGCTGGTTTGCAATCCCTCCATTCGCAATTACTTCCTCTCTATAAGTTTGAGTGTTTTCTATAGATTTCATACACAATCAAGCTTAAGACAAAATAAAATCAATCCTTAAGAGAAGAAGTAATATTGAGCAAATGTTCTATGCTAATTAAAATTTCCAACCCAATCTTTTACGTAGCATAGAATATGACCTTTAGCTTAATGACATCTCTACCCTTGTTATTATTTGTATATTCCTTCGGGTATGTGTTGTCCACTAATCCTCTACGAGAGAAGAAACAATAAGTAGAGCACAAGGTCAAGAGAGAGGCCCACTAGAAGCATCTACTCTTCATCCCGGGGTGCTCCAAGTGATAGTTACGAACCCGCAACATGCACACTAAACAAGATGCTTGCCAACATCACAATTAAAGGTTCACTTCGAGACCCTTTGGACAAGGAAAGAACATGGTGACACTTTCCTCAAGAATTACCAACTCAAGAGGTGCAGTTCTCAAGGTCTCTACCTTTGGGATCAAATGATGCACCAAAGGATTGAACATGACAAGAAGTCCTATTCAGAGGACTTAAAACACCGAACCCTTGCCAAGGAGGTAACTTGGTAGTTATCCATATTTCCCACTTCAGCATTGCATAAGTTTTTCCTTTGGCATATTTACTTTTTGCATAATCAGTTCTTGTTGCATATTTACTTTGCTGCATCTGCATTAGAAAAGAAAATAATTTTGTCTTGCATTACATCTAGAAAATGCTAAGCCCCATGTGAATAATTTTTTGGTGCGACGGCCCACAAAGATATCCACCGTGGTGGCATAAAAATAAGTTTTCATCTTAGTTGTATTTTTTCTGTCTACATACCATAAAATATAAAATTGCAAAAAATATTAAGATCCTCCTGAAAAGATTTTATGTTAAGAAGGTTCTAGACATCCAAGGCTTAAAGGGTTATCACTAATGCTTAATCAGTTCCACAAGCTTTGCTGTCTATTTGAGCCTCACAAAATTTAAAGGATCAAGAAGAGCTAACAGGCAGAAGGACGTCCTGTCCCTTGTCGAAGTGCTATCTTCAACAGTCGAAGTGTTGTCTCTACAGCCATTATCCCTGACACTCCACGAGGGGCAGTACGCCTTCACTGCCAGTCAGCAACACCAACAGACTACGTCAACATCCAGCTTGGGGGAGAGCACCCCCTTGTATCCAGCTAAGTATCACTAGCTTATCTATCTATCTATCTATCTATCTATCTATCTATCTATCTATCTATCTATCTATCTATCTATCTATCTATCTATCTATCTATCTATCTATCTATTTGTTAAGTTTGCAAAATAAAATAGAGGAGAGTATGTGAAAAGTCTGCCTGCTAAAATGAACCCTACAGAATAAGCTCTTATATGGAAATGATGAATAGTTGCTCTGCCGTAATTCCTTTCAAGTACCTAGTTTTCAACCTTGCACTCTCCCGAGTTTTGGACACAACTTGTTTAGATTTGAGATTTACTCGAACTGAAACTTGTGGGTAGCGAATGCTTGATCTAAGTCTAGGTAGTTGACGGATATGATATGGGAAAGTTTTGAGCTGCTGTCCATCTTGTTCCTAGAGATGCTAGAGTTACGGAGAGTTTATCTTTTAAAATCTTAAAATTTCTACATGATGAGTTCTGTATGACGAGAGTTAAAAATTCCTACCACACCATACATTCATGCTTGCTAGATTAGGAAAACCCATCTATTTATATAGATCATATTGTAGGCTTGAGTGTAGTCTTTATAGGCATTGAGTGTGGTTATCTTTGTGGACCCATAAGGAACCGAGTCATGCGGTTAAAGTCAATATTATGTGCTCTCCATCCATTGATCTATGCTACTTCGTCCTCGAAGCATGCACCCATTTTATAATTACTACATTCACTCGTGCTACTTCGTCCCTAGAAGTACCACCTACATATAGATCCACATCCACCACATATTGTGCTATCTCTACCACGGAGATACGCACCTATCTTTGCTCCTATCTTGGGAGTGCGCATTCCCCCACATATTGTCTTGTCTCTACCACGGAGATACGCGCTTATCTTTGCTCCTACCCGGGAGTACGCATCCATCCATCCATCCATAAAATACATACGCCACTCATTTCACTTCATCCGAAAAAAGATTCTACTCCTATCCCGGGAGTGAACATCTAGAAATAATCATCGCCGTTCCATTTGCCTACATAAAAGCTCCAGTCATTATCATTTCAAGTTATACACTCCCCGTTGCTAAAGTTTCGTTTTTAGAGGATTGGTTGCTCTAAAAAAAAGAGAGAAAAAAAGAAAAAGAAAAAAAAAAAGAAAAAAAAGAGAAAGAAAGAAAGAAAGAGTAGCCAAATCCTTCCTTTCAAGAAGTTTCAAGGTTTCCGAATAAAGGGAGTCATGTTATCCCCAAAGGAGCAAGTGTAGAAGTAGATGTTCACCAAGTGATCATCCTTCATAATCATTTCCTTATCATCATCATCTTATCACTCATCCCATTTCCTCATCCACATGCACATATGACTTTATTATTTTAGTTCCTATTGGATCCATGGTATAATTGTGCAATATATGCAAGTGAGTTTGAGTGTCTCCCCACCTATAAGCTCCACATAAGCCTATTAGAAAGTAGGGTGAGAGAGAGAAGGCACTTTCCACTATGCCTTAATTCCACAAATACCACATATTTTGAGAGAAGAGAGAAGGCATACACTACTCATGCCTTGGAGAGGATCCAGAAATACCACAAATGAGAGACTTGAAGGGGTCATACAAGGAAACTCTGAGTTTTATTTGAAAATCTTGCAAAAACTCCAGAATAATAGTTGATCAAAGAGCGAGAAACATAGCGCTCGACTTGACCGTTCTGTCTTTCAACTGCTCAAGACCCAAGTGACGGCTACAAGCCCCATGGTGAAAGATAATATGAGTAAGTTTTGAGTCGAATAGTTCACTCTAATTCGAGAGGAGAGTTCTTGTTTGAACGCATGTGTACTTTTGAGGCGTGAAAGCATTGTAGCAACTCCTGATCCATCACTGAGTTTATCTTCGCTCAGGGACGAGCAAAAGGTAAGCTTGGGGGAGTTGTTGACGGTCGTTAAGTGCCAATTTTTACCGTCAACTAAACATGGGAAAGGACTAAAATATGTTCACCAACTAGATATAGGGGTTACACTAATAGAATTCCACGAGTTTTTGTGAATGTCATTTTTACGGGGTGTCGGTGAAAATACCCAAGGAAGGCCCACATGTCGGGTTTACATAGAGATAATTGGGAACCGGTGAAAATTCATAATCTGGAAGGTTCGAGAAGGCTCGGACCAAACGGGAGCCCGAACGGGCTCGGGGGTGAGTCGGCCGACTCCCCTTGAGTCGGCCGGCGGCTACCTCCACCAATCGGTGGAGGCTCGCGGATCCGCCTCCACCGACCTTGAGGAGCAATAATTATCGTCCGTTTAGGTCGGTTTGATCCAAGGGCTGCGGTGCATCCTAGGGGGCTATATAAGCGGGGCCCCGGCCTGGAGGAGGCATCCCATGAAACCCTAATTCATTATTTCCGAGAGGATCGGGTGAGAGGGGTCCCTTGAATGGATCTCCTCCCTAGAGCCTAGCATTCAAGATAGATAGAGAGAGTATAGGGTGGAGGTAGAGTTGGAGGAAGCCCGGCATGTCGGTGTCTCCTCTCCGGTTGTACCTGCGGGATCAAGTCTCCTAACCCGAGGCTTGGTTCTAGGATCATTCTGCAATTCAACTTCTGATACTAGTAAGTTCTTGTTATTATTGCTCTTTGGTTTACGAGTTTACTTTATTCGCTTCCGGTTGGGAATAGAGTAATCGTTCATAGCGTAGGCGTGGTGCTTGGGCTAGGTTCACTCGTAGATGCTCCCTATCCGCCGGAACCGTGGTAGTATCGGGGGAGATGACAGTCCCTTTGTTACCTTTGTAATCCACTTCCCGTCGGTAGGTAAGGTAGGTCCAAAAGTGCTAGGTTAAGCATCCTCTGTGGTGTCTTTTCTTAGGTGCTCCCATAGAGTAGTAGTTGCAAAGCTTGCCATAGGTTGGAAGGAGACTGTGGTAGTAATCCTCTCTATATCGCTCATTACCTTGTACGTAGCTCGGGGTTAAGTATAGACTTGGGTTAGTCAGATGCACGTTTTCTCCTAGCGGATAAATAAATAACGATACTCTGGAATATCTCCCGGGTGAAGTGCTCACCGATATCCGTGCGCTTGCGGATTATTTCTCTTTGATTCTTTCGTGTGCGTATCTAGTATCAACACAGGTGACCCTGGCGAAGAAGGGGTCACCGGCGGAGGCGGCGGTGGTGGTGGCTCAGGTTGGGCACGACGGTGGTAGACATGCACCGGCTGGGCGAAGCGAGCCGGTGGCTCCTGAGGTGGCGCGCGTGGCGCCTAAGGCAGCTCCTGAGGCAGTGTCTCCAGCCCCCTACCCCCACTCGGCCCCTCCATGGTCGAGTAGGGAGCAGGGTCGGGAGAGACACTGGCCGCCGGTGAGCTGGGGCACGACTCCGGCGAGGAATACGGTGCTGGAGTACCTGCAGGAGACAACTGGAAAGGTGGCTCGACCACCGCGTCAGTGGGAAACACAGAGAAAATGTCAAGCTCCTGAGGAGTGGAAGTGGTAGGAGGAGGGGTGGAGAAGGGGTAAATCGACTCATCGAACACCACATGGCGAGAGATGAGAACCCGACGAGAGGTGAGATCATAGCACCGGTACCCCTTGTGGTCCGGGGAGTACCCAAGGAAGACACACAAGGTGGACCGAGGAGCCAGCTTGTGGGGAGCGGTGGCGGTGGTGTTCGGGTAGCACGCACACCCGAAGACCCTAAGGTGATCGTACCGAGGAGGGGTACTGAAAAGAGCGTGGTGTGGTGTAGGAGCTGGACAGGCAGCGGAAGGTAGGCGGTTGAGGAGGTAAGTGGTGGTGTGCAGGCACTCAGCCCAGAAGCGAGCAGTAAGGGAGGCATGGAGAAGAAGTGTGCGCATGGTGTCGTTGATGGTGCGAATCATGCGCTCAGCCTTGCCGTTCTGAGAGGAGGTGTACGGGCAAGACATGCACAACTGGACACCGTGAGAGAGGAAGAACGCACGGGAGGTGGAGTTATCAAACTCACGACCATTGTCACACTGGACGGCCTTGATGGTGAGGCCGAACTGTGTGGACACCCAAGCGAAGAAGTGGTGAATCGCAGGGAAAGCATCAGACTTCGCACGCAAGGGGAAGTCCACAAGTAATGAGAAAAATCATCAACCACCACAAGATAATATTTATAGCCAAAAATACTGAGCACAGGCGATGTCCACAAGTCGCAGTGTACAAGATCAAAACGGTGAGCCGCATGAGAAAAGGAACTGGAAAAAGGAAGACGAACATGACGGCCCAACTGGCACGCATGACACAACTGCTCATCATGAACTCAAGTACAACGAATGTCTAAGCTATGACTAAGCTGCATCAGGGCATCACGTCCAGGGTGTCCGAGACGCCGGTGCCAGGTAGAAGAAGTAGTGGTGGCGAGGGCGGTGACGAAGATGGCGAAGAGGTCGGAAAGCGGAGAGTGTAAAGGGGCCCCAAGCTGTCACATCGGAGCAGAGGACGCCGGGTAGCCAAATCCTTCACAGTAAGACCAAAAGAGTCAAACTCCACAGAACAAGAGTTGTCAGCTGTAAAACGACGAATAGAAAGAAGATTGTGGACCATCTGGGGTGCAACAAGAACATCAGGAAGGCGAAAAGAGCCATGGGCACCAGCGGCACCCACAGATGTGACAGGAAGACACGAGCCATTGGCGACCATGATAGACGAAGGGTGTGAGGAAGAAGGAGGAGAGGAGGACGAGAGTATACCGGAGTCCGGGGTGGTGTGGTAGGTGGCACCCGAGTCGGCGATCCACTCCGGGCCGACAGGAGGTGTCAAGCCCAGGGTGGAGAAGGAGCGCGCGCGAGCCTCCCGACTCCGGCCCGGCCGGCCGACGAGGCGCCGGAAGGTGTGCCCCACGGGGTCGCCGCCGGGTGGGTAGAACGTCGAAGGAGCTCCCGCGAACATGGCCGCCGGTGGACGAGGCTCGCCACCGGGGCTGGAAGGGCCACATGGCGATGCGCCCGGACCGGGGGTTGTTGTAGGAGGGCCGGGCGGGCTGGAGGACGCGGCGGGCGAGGCGCGCCACGGCCGGCCCCTCCACCGCCACCACCCCCGCCCTTGCCCTTGCCCTTGCCCTTGCCCTTGCCACCCCCGCCGTTGCCACCACCCCGCGGCACCCTCCCCGCTCGGCCCGGTGGGAAGAGGAGCCAACGGTGGGGTGTACGGAGCGAGCGGACGTGGCGGTGGAGTGGCGGCGGAGCGATCGAGGACGTCGAAGAACTGCGACGGTAGAGAGGCCCGGCGGAGGTGGATCCGCGCTGGCCCCCCTGAGTGAGCTCCTCCGTGATGAGATCGTCACGGACCTGGAGGTAGGTGGGAAACGGCCGCAGGTGGACGATCAGCGCGCGGAGGGAGGCGAAGCGCTCGCTGACCCCGTGGAGGAGGTTGAGGACGAGTGTGCGGTCCGCAACGGGGTAACCCAGTCACCGAGGGAGTCTGCCATGGCCTTCATCTGCCGGCAGTACTCCCCAACCGCGACGTCCCCCTGCTCGAAGGTGCGGAAGCGGAGGTCGAGCTGCAGGGCCGGGTCTCAGCGTTGCCCAGAAACTGCCCTTCGAGGGCCAGCCAGGCGTGCCGAGCGGAGGAAGTGTTGCGCGGGGAGGTCCCGCGGCTCGGAGTTGACCGTGCCGAGGATCCATGAGAGGACGATCTTTGTCGGCGGAGCCACGACGCGATCCCGTCCCCGGCCGGCGGCTCGGCGAGGATGTGGTCGTCCAAGGCGTAGTGGCGCAGGGTGAGGATGACCTGGTCCCGCCAGCGGGCGTAGGAGGTCGACGTGGGGTCAAGAACGACCCGGATGAGCTGGCCGATGTTCTGGACACCCCCCGCCTGGTAGTGGAGTTGCGCGACGAAGGGGTCGGCCGGGTCGTGCCGGGTCACCACGGTGGAGGTGGTGCGGTGGCCCGTCGAGCTGGAGGAGGGGTCCCCTGGCAAGGTGCCGGAGGCCTGAGCGGGGGCCCCTGGCAAGGTGCCGGAGGCCTGAGCGAGGAGCGCTCCGCCTCGGCAATCTGACGAGCCAAGGTGGCGGCGGCGTCCTGCTCACGCTGCCAGGCCCGGGCAGCAGCCTGGAGACGCTCCTGCCCCGCTGTAGCCGCTGCACGCGCGGAGACAAGCGCTGCAGCAAGGGCGGAGTCGGGCCGGGGAGTGTAGTGTGTCACCGACGGAGGTGCGGGGAAGGTGAAGCCTCCAGCTGAAGTTCCAGCAGGCTGTGCAGATGGGAGGGCGCCACTGCCCCCCTGCTGGAGGGATGGGTTGGAGGTGCCGCTGCCCCCCTGCTGGAAGGAGAGGGCGCTGCTGGGCGAAGGAGAGAGCCCCAGCCCCGCCAGAGCAGCAGCAGCAGCGACTGCCGCGTAGTGGGCCACAGCCGCCGGGTCCAAACCCGCCCTAGCAGCAGCAGCTACGGCGGTATCATAGGCAGCCCGGCCGCAGGGTCGGTGAAGGCAGGCGGACGAAGATTCTCCGGCGCTGGAGGAAGCTCCGGGTCCGGGTCTTCGGGATCGACGGGATCGACGGGATCCGCTCCTCCTCCGGTTCCGCCCGCACCCGACCCAGGCGCGCCGCCGTCGGCCGCCAGAGCCAGCGCGGGGCGTGAGGAAGAGGCCCCGGCGCCCGGCTGCTGCATCCCGAAGCCCGGCGGCGGAGGGTGGGCGCGCGGCCCGCCGGCGCGCGGATCGGCGATGGAGGCCGATCCGCCGGCGACTTGCGCCCAGGAAGCGGCGCTAGGGAGAGGGGGAAAGGAGAAGAAGTAGGATGGGGGAGGAGGGGGACTGCCATGGCCGGCCATGGTCGCCGGGCGGCGGCGGCCCGCCGGCGGCGATGGCGGCGCTCTGGCGGCTGCGGGAAGGAGAACGGGGACGGGATCGGGAGGGAGATACCCTAACCTAGCTGGATACCATGTTGAATTGTGTTCTCTATTGATTTGGCTTACCCTAGAAGGGTAGCTATATGGTGTAGCATACATGGGCCTCATGGGCCTAGCCTAATGGGCCTAATACATATGTATACTCCAACAATTAACACTAGTATTCATGCTAAGGGTATTTGGGTCTTTTTACCCTTGACTTAACGGTGTTATGTCCACTTCGCGGAATAGGGGCAAGCAGTGGCTTCATTTTCAAAAGATGGGCAAACATGCAAAACGCAAAAAACGAGGACAAATGAGTAATTGAGTCCCAGAATAGGAGCAACAGCACAAAAGATCCTTTTATGTACCGTTGGTTACGCTGAGCTTTCAATAAAAGCTGTGAACTTTCTCGTTTTTTTAAAAAAAGTTCCAATTAAATCATCTATTAAAACAGGAACAACTATATCAGTGGTCATAAGGGAAGAGTACAATAATTACCTTTCCTCAGCGGCAACTTCTTCATTCCTTGGATTCTACTGCTCTTCTACAAATATAACTTCCTTTCCCCAACCGATCAAAAGGCTACTAGCCTACTACATAGAAGCATGCGCATGCATAAGAGGCAGCATGCAAGGGCTACCATTGGGCAGGAGAGGCACCAGGAACTGCTATATGGCACGTACGGCGGGTTCACTGAACCCGTCTCGATCTATGCCGCGGTCTATGCAAAAAAAGTCCCTCGCGGCCCTAAACCTCATGGCGTCGCAAAACGACGATGTCTCATCACGCTCCTAGGCTCCTAGCGATGAAGAGACCGCGCCGTACAGGGTTGTCGACTCCCAGCGACAAGACACGGATCTGATTGCGGAACGCGGGAAAATCAGGCTGCGTGCCTTCTCGTTTACTCATCCTCTTCCCCGAGCAGATCCAAATGGCGAGTGCGGCGGTGCGACAAGGAAGACCGAGGCAGGACCGCACTGAGAACATCCACCATAGTTGGACGCAGCGAGACAACGTCAAGGTGGACAGATGAATAGACCGATGGAATCGGCCTCCACACCGCCCGTCCACGTGCTTCCTCTAGCATCGGCATGCCTGAGCCGCTAGTCACCTGGCCTGCCATCTGCCACTGTGTGGAACATCATCCAGCCCGCCGCCACGAAAGCCGATGCCGAACCATCCCTCGTGCCATCCTCTTAGTCCAGTTCTGACTGTTCACGTCGTCAGGACTCACGTCCAGATCCTCTTCATAATACTTAAATACTTCCATTCAAACGTGTATATCTCTGAACTCATTGTCATTCACTGTCTTGTTTGTATTCTTCAATCACTGAATGCTACCATTTCCAATTTGATTTAATTTGTGATTATGCAGGACGAGCAAGGCCCGCAGCCTAGGATCAGGCAGAAGCGCACTGTGGAGTTCAGGGACGGTTCTTTGATGATAAATTCAGAGTAAGAAGATACAAAGGTATAATTCTTATGTACCTGGTGAAACCATTCTTTCAAATTATCATGGCCAGTTCAGATAAATAGACAGCTGTGATTTTGCACTATGAGCTATGTAACTGTGGACTAATTTGTTACAGTTCAGATGTTGTTGCAGTTCTCAAATTAGAGATGCTGCAAGATTGTTCATTATACCAGTGATCTAGCTACTTGTAACCCTAGTATTTGTTAGTTTGCTTTGTAGTTCTCTGATCGTACTTGTTTCAGGTTTCCAGATAACTGAACTTAAAGCTTTACAGTTACCGAGATTCCAGATATGGAGAGAATATGGAGAGAATGCCAAGCTGCCAGCATATATATGTGCACTACATGTGTTGCCAATACGAAACTGACTGTTTAGGTATTAAAGAACACAAATTGCCAAGTCAACTAAAATAAAAGAAAGGAAGATTTGCCACACGAACATCATCTTATCTTACTATTGGAGGCTCCAACGAGACTCCACGTTAACTCTCACCAGATGCGCTAAGAAAAAAGATAAATGCTAGAAATTTCCACGTTAATCGAAACATCCGGCCATAAAATTAGAAGTCTAGAGAAACCACAACCATTGGATCTATTTTATTATCTAAGAAATTACCCATCTCTGCCATTTTATATAGATTAATATAAAAATAAATATATCTCCTAAGAAAAAAAAAAAGAAAATCTACCCAATGAACACCGATAACTATACCATGCTAACTTCCTTTTTTGCCATAACAAAAATTCTTCTCCATAAAAGATATCAGAGGCAATCTAATCTACTCTATCTACACCGACAAAATCATCCTTCGTGCCCTGCAAACATTGCCGTCGAGGGCAGTGTCATTGCCGCCGTAGCATGGCACGACGGGCTGGACGACATGCTCCGGCGTCATGGGCTGCTGTTCGTGTGCCCCAGCAAGTCACAGATTGCCAGCCCTTCGTGTAGTTTGACACCGTCATGTCCGTGTTCGTATGCGTGGGATGTTGGCTGGGATAAAGTGTTGTAAATCCGAGCAGAAAAGCGACCAGGAACGATGAAGAACAAGCGGAATAAACCAAAGGAGAAACACAAGATTTAACGTGGAAAAACCCCTTCAAAACAAAGGGGAAAAACCACGGGCGCCAGCCACGCAAACAATCCACTATAATCACGAGTAGCAGTACAATCGCCGATGCGGCGGCTTACAAGATGAACGGGAGTGTCTAATCTGAATGGGGATGGAATGGAGTGGAGTGGCGGCTGTGGAGGAAACACTAAGGGTTGTATGCCGCACCGTACCACGGGGGCTTCGCCCCCGCACCCCCAAGCCCAACAACTGGTGTGCACCGTGATGGGCCTCCACTTCGCTCCGTCAGAAATAGGCCTTTATCTTGGGGATGAATTAGAACCATATCCAACAGACTCCACTTTGCGACAAATTCATCTTGTAGCATGAATCAACACCTGCATCCTCAACATAGCAACAGGCAAAACACGACTGGCGCCAAATAGTCTCTTGGACTATTCCACTAAGCCAACTAAGCTTGAGCACAGCTCAAACTTAGAAACAGGAACAGGCTTAGTCATCATATCCGCAGGATTATCATGAGTATTGATCTTGCATACCTTCATCTTACCCTCATCAATCACATCACGAACAAAATGATACTTGATATCAATGTGCTTTGTTCTCTCATGGAACATCTGATCTTTGGTAAGGTAAATGGCACTCTGACTGTCACAAAATAGATTAATGCAAGAATCAACTCCACACAGCTCAGTGTACAAGCCTTTCAACCAAATCAACTCCTTGGACGCTTCACAAACAGCCATGTACTCTGCCTCAGTAGTAGACAATGCAACAACAGATTACAAACTAGCCTTCCAACTCACTGCACAACTGCCAACTGTGAACACATAACCAGTGAGAGATCTCCTCTTGTCCAGATCACCAGCATAATCTGAATCAACATAACCAATAAGCCCCTTGTTTGTTCTACCAAACTTCAAAGAGAAATCCATTGTGCCTCGAGATATCCCGAGAATCCACTTGAACTGCCCTCCAATGTTCTTTACCAGGATTAGACATATACCTGCTAACCAAACTCATAGCATATGACAAATCTGGCCGAGAGCAAACCATGGCATACATCAAAGACCCAACAGCATTAGAATAAGAAACTTTTGACATGTATTCAGACTCTTCATCTGTGCTAGGACACTGATCAGCTGACAATATAAAGTGTGGTGCAATGGGAGTTCTAACAGGCTTAGCATGCATGCATGTTGAAACGCTGAAGAACTTTCTTAATGTAATTTTGCTGACTAAGAAATAACAAACCAGATTCTCTGTCTCTAGCAATTTCCATGCCGAGTATTTTCCTAGCAGCACCAAGATCTTTCATGTCAAATTCACTACTCAACAATTTCTTCAATTTAGTGATTTCAACAGTACTCTTGGCAGCAATCAATATGTCATCAACATATAACAGCAGATATATAGGTGATCCATTAACATATTTGATGTAAACACAACTATCAAAGTTTGAACGCTTAAAGCCATGTGATAGCATAAATGAATCAAACCTCTTATTCCACGACGAGGGACTGCTTCAAACCATACAAGGATTTCTTCAGCTTGCAAACAAATTTCTCCTTGCCGTGGCACTATGAACCCTTACATTTGGTCCATGTAAATATCCTCCTCAAGAATACCATGTAAAAATGCAGTCTTCACATCTAACCGCTTGCTCAAGCTCAAGATCATGACAGGCAACAATCTTTGAAGAAAGTACGGATGGTGCTATGCTTCACAACGGAGAGAAAACATCATTATAGTCAATACCAGAAACTTGACTGTAGCCTTTCGCTACTAACCTTGCCTTATACTTTGGAGGCTCTCTTGGAGTTAAACCCTCTTTTCTCTTGAAGATCCACTTGCATTTGATGGTCTTCTTTTTCTTAGGCAAAGGAATAATCTCCCAAGTGCAGTTCTTCTCAAGTGACTGCATCTCATCATGCATAGCTGAAATCCACTTCTCACGGTCACCACAAGCAACAGCTTCTTTGTAAGTTTCAGGCTCATGAGCATTCTCCACCTGTTCAGCACAACTCAAAGCATAGTGAGTCAAATTACATTCCTCAATAAAACGCTTTGGAGTGCCACAATGTCTCTTGGACCTGTGCTGAGCAATAGGAATGTCCTCTTCTGGCTGCAAAACAGGAGGTGAGTTTTGTTGAACATCATCATGAGCATCATCGTGAGCATCATCGCCTGCAACAAAATCATCGTCATCATGATCAACTGGCTCCACCTGCACACCTGATTCATCCTCATCATGCTCCACCTGCACACTCATAAACTGCAGTTCTTTTTCAGAAGTTTCAGGAACATGATCAGAGGCCTTACTATCATAAAACATCACAGATTCATTGAAAACAACATTTCTGCTCATAAAAGTCTTTCCTGTTTCAGGATTCCACAGTTTGTAACCTTTAACTCCCGAACTATAACCAAGAAACAGACATTTAATGGCTCTAGGTTCCAATTTACCATTATCAACATGAGCATAAGCAGTGCAACCGAAAACTTTCAACTGTGAATAATCAGCAGGTGTACCAGACCATACCTCCATAGGAGTTTTCTTATCAAGTGGGATAGAAGGCGACCTGTTTATCAAATAGCATGCAGTGTTAGCTGCTTCAGCCCAAAAACGCTTGCTCATCCTTGCATTGGACAGCATGCAACGAGCCTTGGAGATGATGGTTCTGTTCATACGCTCAGCCACACCATTTTGCTGAGGAGTGTGTGGAATGGTATGATGCCTAACAATGCCTTCAGATCTGCAATAGTCATCAAAAGCAGTAGAACAGAACTCTCCACCATTATCAGTACGAAGCAATTTCACCTTTCTATCAGTTTGCCTTTCTATCATCACTTTCCAATTTTTAAATGCATCAAAGGTATCATCTTTAGATTTCAGAAAATAAGGCCAAACTCTCCTAGAGTAATCATCAATAATTGTAAGCATGTAACGAGCACCACCAAGAGAAGGTTTGCGGGAAGGACCCCACAAATCAGCATGTACATAATCAAGAGTACCTTTAGTGTTATGAACAGAGGTATTGAATTTCACCCTCTTGTGCTTCCCAAAACTACAATGCTCACAGAACTTCATGTCACTCGGAGTACAGCCCTTCAGCAAGTTTCTCTTCACCAATTCTGCCATCCCAAGTTTACTCATATGTCCCAAACGCATATGCCAAAGGCTAGTCTTACTAGGCTCAACATTACTGACAGTGGCAGCAGTGGAAACAAAACCACGTATAGTACTACCTCTCAGAACATATAAATTTGCAGAATTCAAATCACCCTTCAGGCAAATAAGAGAACCTTTTGATACCTTTAAAACCCCATTTGAACCGGAGTAATGAAAACCTTCTGCATCAAGTGTGCTGAGAGAGATAAGATTTCTGGACATCCCTGGTATATACCTTGTTGGCGGTCCTTATTGCATATCTAACCCCGCCAACTTAGGTTCATAGTTCACCAAAAACCACCTAGATAGGAGGTTTATACTAACAAAACTCCATAGTTTTGGTGAACACTTGTTTTGCAGGAGCATTCATGGAAAACATGTATTTTGGGCCAAAAACTAGAGAAAAGAGAATAAATATTTGAATTATAAAATTGGCCCAATGGCAAGACAAGAAGAAAAGAAGAGAAAGGCCAAACCGACGTACCAACGTGACGAAACACCACATGGGCCAACTCCGGGCCCAAGACCCGGCCCCGACCAAGGTCGGTCGGGGGAGGTGGCACCACGCGCGCTCACGCCGGGGGCGCTCGCGCCCTCCCCTCTGCCAGGTGGGGCAGGCCGGCTGGAGCTGGTACATTCAATGCTCCAGAGGGCGGTGCGGGGGTGTTTTGGTCATTTGGGCGTGCGGAACCGACCATCTTCACATATAAAAGCCCTTCTCTCTTTCATTTCACTCATCCAATTTTCATTCTTCACTCTTCATTCCCCCCTCTCCACTTCCACTACGCTAGAGGAAGAGTAGAGCCATTATACCTAGCTTCTAGCTAGAATAGAAGTAGGAGAGTGAGAGAGGTCAAGAGCGGAGTAACTCTTTTCGAGTGCTCCCGGAGGCTAGTCTTCCACGAGGTGGAGTGCCGGATTTGTCGGCTCCCTCCTCACTTGTACCTCGGCGACTTCTTACGCTTGAAGTAAGAGGTTCGTGTTTCTCTATTTGTATGCTCCTTCAAGCAAGTTATCTTTATCGTTGTTTGTTTGCGGGTTCGTCGACCGTCCTTGTGGCAGTAGTTCTAGTAGAGGACTCCTGATAGAGATGGATGTTCCTGGCCGACGCTAGAACTGTAACGTTGGCGTAGACGTGGTGTCTAAGCTAATTAGTTACCTTCGTTTGCCTCGTACTCCACGGTTGAGGTGGTAGGCGGCAGGTGGTGACAGCCCTGTCCGTCCTTTGTAATCCCCCATGTCCGAGTACGGCGTAGAGCTACAGGCCGGCATCACCTGCTGCCAGGTGCGATCCGATGCCCGAAGCAAGCATTTCAGCGGTAGAGTTATCTTTCTCTAAGGATTCGTCTTATAGAAAACCTCATTTTCCCAGTTACCTACTCTCTCCTCTGGGCAACTTAGCTAAACTTAAACCTGACCATACCGTTCTTCGTGAAGTTTACGATACCCGATCTATCACCGGGTGAAGTGCTACAACGGTCTTTCCGTGCGCTTGCGGAATTTATCGCTTTCGCTAAGAAATACCAACAAGCATTTAAAGCGCCGTTGCCGGGAACGGTTGTCAAGTTTATCTCCGAACCTAGTTGCCCGTGTACCTTGTTCTACCTTTGCTTCTATTTTATATTTCTTTCAACCCACAAAATGGAGCTACCAACCATTGCCAAACTATCAGCTCCTAAGGGCGAGCTTGTTAAAACGCCACAATCCGCGAAGCCAATCACAGCTTCTAGTTACGAGCTCCGTCCTGGCCTCATAGACATGGTTCAGAACCAAGTCTTTTTAGGCTTGGATTATGAAAATCCCTATCATCATCTAAGGGAGTTTGAGCAACTCTGTGAATGCCTAAAAATTTATGGCTTGTCACAAGAAACTTTGCGTTGGAAGTTGTTTCCTTTCTCACTCATTGAGAGGGCGAGACAATGGTACGACCAAACCGTAGGGTTGGTAAATGGAGATTGGGAAGAACTTCGTGATAGGTTTTGCGTTGCATTCTTCCCTATATCTCGAATCACTTCACTATGATCTGAGATTCTCAACTTCTGACAATTAGAAAATGAAACTACGGGAGCAGCTTGGGACCGATTTCTAACCCTGACCAGGTCAGGTCCTGACCTATCTATTCCAAGCCACGTGTTGTTACAACACTTTTGGCTAGGATTAAGCAGAGAGTCTGCCCTATTGCTCGATGCACTTGCCGGTGGATCTTTTATACATAAGACCACAGCGGAAGGAGAAGCTCTCCTAAATCGTATTCTAGAGAACACTCCCCCGCTAGAACCTATCCGGTTCGAGCCTGAGCCAGTTTTAGAGGAAGCCTCTTCGGCTATTGCCGAACCCATGATAGAGACTACCTCTCCTGAACAGGCCATAGAGGAAGTTTCCAGTCAAATGGAACTTCCTGTATTCGAGGACGAACTTTTCGAAGATTTCAGAAACACCTCGAAATACAAATGCCATAGGAGACCACCAATCTCTGTCACTCCTAGCGATCCTCTTGATGAATTATTTCTTAGAGAATCCGTTAAGGAGCTGACCGCTATCATGAGCTCAGAATGGGTAGCAGAAGGAGAGCTCTCACCTGAAAAAATTCAGATTCATGCCCCTTCCTCAACCCTTCGATGCAAAATCCAAGGAGATGTTCACGGTCGTTAAGTATCAATTTTATACCATCAACGCAGCAAGAGAAAGGACTAATATGAGTTCACTGTTGTTAGATATAGGGGTTACACGACGAGAATTCCACGAGTTTTGGTGATTGTCTATTTACGCGGGGGTTATCAGAAAGAGAACAAAAGGAGGCCCACATGTCATGATTACATAGAGATAAAGACCGAACGGGCAAAATTGTATAATCTAGAAGACTCCAGAAGGCAAACCCTGGAAGCTGGGACCCACCTGGTAGGTTGGCCAGTCGGCCGACCCAGGGGGGGAGTCGGCCGACTCCCCATCTCAACCAATCAGGTTGAGTCTCGCGGATCCTGCCTCCACCGCCTTTGAGGATGAATAATTATCGTCCATTTAGGTCGGGTTGATCCGAGGGCTGTGGTTCATCCTAGGGGGACTATATATTCAGAGCCCCTGGCCCCTGGGTGAAACCCTAATTCATTCAAGAGTTCATTCTCTCATCGGAATTCGGAAGCCCGAGCCACCATCTCAATTAGAGCTCCATAGTTTAGTAGCATAGCTACATAGGAATAGATCTAGAGGGAATCAAGCCTAGCTTGGAGTCCGGATCTGTCGGAGTTCTTAGTAATTCCCCTCTACATTCTTGTAATATTCATCATTGTTCGTGATACTATGAGTAGTACTTTATTCTATTCTATTATATCGAGACTTGACTTTGCTCTATTTGATTATGTTCTCAATTATATTGTTCTTAGTTTACTTTGATTATATGTTTAGCATAGTTGGACTAGAATTATGTTTATGCATAGGATCGTATAGCGCTTGCTCATTAGGCCGGTGGGTGAGTGATAGATATTGTGTGGGCATGGTGCCTATACCGTATTTATCTCCGATTGCACCCTATATTCCGGATCGTGAGGTAGATCACGGGAGTGACGGTCTGTTGAGTCCTTTGTAGCCCTTCTCCCGAGTATAGGTCTAGCAGAACAAACCTATTACATTGAAGTCATTGCTATGTCTCTTGTCTTTTACGGTAATATCACTATGCATAGATGTAACCTTTTCCCGCCATGATTGCTAGATGTTCTTGCACTAATCATTGTATGCTTTGACTTTATAGTTAGAATAACATAGGATTATACCCTAGATCGTCCTAGTCCATGCCAGTGTTATAAGCTTAGAGTGCTAAGTTGAGATGGCTTATTACTATTATTTTATGTGGCTAATTGCCCTCATTTATCTTATGTCATTTATCATTCATTCCTATATTTATGTGACACTTACCCTGTATGAGATGATCTATACAGACAAGGCTAAGCTCTCCATTATCGCATGTGCATTGCTCATCACTCATTATCCAGTGCCTTCCCTTCCCAGTGGTAAAATTATAAATAACGATACCTGGATTACTCCTGGTTAAAATGCTATATCGGTATTATCTCCGTGCGCTTGCGAGATCCCATATTTATTTCTAGTAGCGGTTGCATTATTTAGTACCGGCATTTTTGGCGCCATGTTGGGGATGACAACCTAACACCGAGTGGCGTTAGAAATGTCAACAAGCATTTTTGGCGCCGTTGCGGGGAAGGTTGAAAGCCAATGGATAATGAGCAGCATTGCACTACATAATGAGATTGAGCACTGTCACCATTCTCTACTCATACAGCCTTACCCTTGTATTTCGTTTATTTTAGATCTTATGTAGGGTAATGTATGAAAAAGACTACTCTTCCTGATAACTATATTGACGATCCAGAAGCTTTAATCAGGAAGGCCAGAAGCAAGTTGAAGAAGACCAGTCAATCATTATCATCATCAACTCAACTTGGAAGTTTGTCAGAAGCAGAAAGTCAACCTTTCGTGCGAGACTTGACACCAGCGTTTAAAGCCATGGCGAACAAGTCACTCCGCGAGTTCTCGGCTCCAACTACGGACAACATTCGTCTTGGACCAGCTGCGGACATCGAAGGAGCTTTTGAGCTCAAGCCGGCGCTAATCAACATGGTGCAAGCAAGCCGGTTACGTGGGAAGGCCCACGAAGATGCTAGTGCTCATCTCCAACACTTTCGGAGATTTGTAGCACATTCACTATCAAGGATGTCCCCGAGAGATGCTATACTACTTCGCCTCTTCCCATTCTCACTCTTGGGGAGAGCGAAGCGGTGGTTCTACGCAAATAAGGAGAAGAATACTACGTGGGCACTATGTTCCACCAATTTCTTGGCGAAGTTCTTCCCCATGGGCAAGACAAATGCTCTTCGTGGGAAGATATCAAGCTTTCAAAGAACACCATGATGAGACTGTCCCGAAGCTTGGGAGCGCTTTCAAGATTACATCCTCGAGTGTCCTCATCATGGCATGGAGAATTGGCCGCTTATGCGAGACATTCTACCATGGGCTTAGCAACAAGCACACGTGAGACGATGGATGCTGCTGCAGGAGGTGCATTCTTATCACTCACTATTCCTCAAGCCACAGCTCTTGTGGAGAAGATGGCATCCAACCATGGGTGGAGTGAAGAAAGAACGCAGACCCGCAAGAGAGGTGGAGGAATGCACCAGCTAAAGGAGGTAGACATGCTGTCTGCCAAAATGGATCTGCTAATGAAGAGGCTCGATGAGAGAGCCCCAGAGAAGAAAGAAGTCATGCATATACATGATGCTCGCATGACATGTGAAGAGTGTGGAGAAACCGGGCACACAGGGTGCTAACCGCCCGTAGCTGAAGGAGGACGTGAACTACCTCAATAACAACAACAATTACTATCGTCCTCGGTAGAATCAAGGTTGGAATCAGCAGCAGAGGCCTAACTACTCGGGCAATTATTCAGCAACTATCAAGGTAACAACTCCTCCTACAATAATTACAACCAGCCGCCTTTGAGAGAGTTAGTGCTTTGAATCAAGACAAGATGATGGACAATCTGTCCAAGAAGCGACATCAAATGACAAGGTCCTATAGACACTCGGCAACGACAGAATGGATGGCTTTTCCAATGCCATCAAGAGTCAACTCGCTTCAACAAGACACTTGAGTCGCGGGTACAACAGCTTGTTAACCTTGCTCCCTCCACTCGGCCAAGGTAAACGGCGGGACAACCCGAAGAGCTCGAAACGCAAATCTTGTTGTTATATTCAATGTAGAAGATAGCCGGAGTGATCCATCGAAGGGGTCATGGATTGACTCAACTCTGCCAATCAAGAAGGGCGATCCAGGGAGACCAGTCATTCCAATCTCCATTGGAAGTACCAACTTTAATGAAGCAATCTGTGACTTTGGTGCAAGCATCAACATCATGCCAAGAGTGATATATGAGAAGCTATTCAGATGCCCTTTAACATACACAACCATGTGCTTGCAGCTTGCAGATCAGTCACTCCATATTTCTTTGGGAGTACTTGAAGATATATGTGTACGAGTGGGCAACTCGTATGTTCCTGCAGACTTCGTGGTAGTGGATACAGGCAGTGATGAAAGGTCCCCTATCATTCTAGGACGACCATTCATGAACACTGCCGGAGCTATCATATACACCAACACTGCCAAGATCATCTTCAACATCAAGGGAAAGAGAGAAACCTTCTTCTTCAAGAATAGAGTGTTGCAGTTCTCAGCACATCCTCATCAGCAGAACAGTGAGAAGATGAAGAATCCAGCTAAGAAGAACAAGAATAAGAAGACCAAGAAGACAGAGACAGTGAGGATGGTCACTGCAGTCCATAAGGAGCATGACCACTTACTCAGATCCCCACGTCTGATCAAGAAGGATGACCCAGGTGTCCCAACCATTCAATGCTCCATCAACGAAGCTCTTTCAATAAAGGCATGCGTGACACCGGATCGGGCATCAACATTATGGCCAAGGTAACTTATGAGTATCTATATGGCACTATGCCTTTGGAGCCTACCTATGCACAGCTACAGATGGCAGATCAGACATTCCGCTTCATCGAAGGAGAAGTGAAGGATGTCCTCATCCAGATAGATGAATATTATGTCCCTACAGACTTCCTAGTCATTGACATGGGAGATGACTATGATCCTCCAATCATCCTAGGAAGACCATTCCTGAACACCACCAGAGCTATTATCTATATTGGGATAGGAGAGATCCATTTCCACTTTCCTACTGAGAAGGTACGCCGCTACTTCAACAATAATTATATAATCACTGAGGAGCCCAAGAAGAACAGAGCAAGGAGAAGGCAGCGTACCCATCGCCAGAACGAGAAGAACATCATTACAGATGGATGGGCTGACTATGAGGGAGAAGTGTTAAGATATGAAGATCGGTACCCAGAAGAAGAAGAGGTACTACCAACAGAAGAGAAACAAGTGGTCCAAGAAACTTCTTCCTCAAGGTCATCCTCTCCAACAAAGAAGGTGTGGAAGGTAAAAGCAAAATCAGAAACAATTTCAACACAAGAGGCGACATCATCCGAGGCGCCGGCCAATGCACCCCTTAAAAAATGAGCGAACATGACAAGTCCTGTTCGGAGGACTTAAAACCACCGAACGCCGCGCCAAGAGGTAACTTGGTATTTATCGGCATTACTTTTTTAGCATTATATTTTTACCTTAGCATATTTATTTCCCTACTTGCATCTTAGTTGCATCTTTATTCTTTTATCTCTCGCATTTGAAAAGAAAATAAAGATGTTGTGCATTTGCATCCGTAAAATCGTCAAGCCCCATGTGGATAGTCATTTACTGTGGTGGCACAAAAATAATTTCTCGGCATATTTACTTTCCCCGTCTCGCAATCCTTAAATAATAAAAAGATAAAAATATTTCTTGTGATCCCGTTAGAATGAGTTTTAAGTTAGGAAAGTTCTAGACAACCAAGGCCTAGAGGTTTTATCACTAACGCTTAATCAGTTCCACAAGCTTTGTTGTCTATTTGAGCTTCACAGAACATCAAGGATCATGAAGAGCTAACAAGCAGAAGGACATCCAGTCCCCTGTCGGAGTGCTGCCCGCTACAATTGAATGCTGTCTCCAACAGCAACTATCTACAACACTCCTGGAGGGCTAGAACGTCTTCAGTGCCTGTCAGCAACATCAGCAGACTATGTCAACATCCAGCTTGGGGGAGAGCATCCCCCGTGTACCAAGCTAAGTGTTTCCAACTTATCTGTTTATGCCTTGTTAAAGTATGCTTTGTTAAAACAACTAAAAAAGATGCATAACCATAGAAACCCAGAAAGATTTCCTTATTTATCTTTTCTACTTTTGGAGAGCTCTTGCAATCTGTCTTTAAAAGTGATCCCTAGAATAAACTCTACATGGAGATGATGAATAGTTGCTCTGCTGTAATTCCTTTCAAGTACCTAGTTTTCAACCTTGCACTCTCCCGAGTTTTGGACACAACTTGTTTAGATTTGAGATTTGCTCGAACTGAAACTTGTGGGTAGCGAACACTTGATCTAAGTCTAGGTGGTTGACGGGTATGATATGGGAAGGTTTTGAGCTTCTGTCCATCTTGTTCCAAGAGATACTAGAGTTACGGAGAATTTATCTCGTGAAAATATTAAATTCCTGCATGATGAGTTCCTTTATGATGAGAGTTCAAATTCCTACCACACCATATATTCATGCTTACTAGATTAGGAAAACCCATCTGTTTATATAGATCATATTATAGGTTTGAGTGTAGACTTTATAGGCATTGAGTGTGATTATGCTGTGGACCCATAAGGAATTAGTCACGCAGACAAAGTCAATACTATGTGCTCTCCATCCATTGATCTATGCTACTTCTGTCCTCAGAAGCGTGCACCCATTTTATAAATGTTACATTCATTCTGTGCTACTTCTGTTTCTCGAAGTACCACCCACATATAGATCCATATTCTCCACTTACTGTGCTGTCTCTACCCTGGAGATACGCACTTATGCTGCTCCTACACTGGGAGTACGCATCCATCCATCCATCCATCCACATATACATACGCTATTCATTTCACATCATCCAGAAAAGGTTTTACTCCTATCCTGGGAGTGAATATCTAGAATAATCATCGCCGTTCCATTTGCCTACATAAAAAGCTCCAGTCATTATCATTTCAAGTTATATACTCCCTGTGCTAAAGTTTCGTTTTCAGAGGATTGGTTGCTCTAAAAAAAAAGAAAAAGAAAGAGTAGCCAAGTCCTTCCATTCAGGAAGTTTCAAGGTTTCCGAATAAAGGGAGTCATGTTATCCCCGAAGGAGCAAGTGTAGAAGTAGATGTTCACCAGTTGAGTACCCCTCATAATCATTTTCTTATCATCATCATCCTATCATCATCTTATCATCCATTCCATTTCCTCATTCACATGCACATATGACTTTATTATTATTTTAATTCCTATTGGATCCATGTCTTAACTGTGCAATATATGCAAGTGAGTTTGAGTGTCTCCCCACCTATGAGCTCCACATAAGCCTATTAGAAAGTAGGGTGAGAGAGAGAAGGCACTTTTCACTATGTCTTAGTTCCACAAATACCACATATTTTGAGAGAAGAGAGAAGGCATACACTACTCATGCCCTGGAGAGGATCCAGAAATACCACAAATAAGAGACCTGAAAGGTTCATACAAGGAACTCTGAGTTTTATTTCAAACTTTGCAAAAACTCCGGGATAATAGTTGATCAAAGAGCGAGAAACATGGTGCTTGACTTGACCGTTCTATCTTTCAACTACTCAAGACACAAGTGATGGTTACAAGCCCCATGGTGAAAGGTAATATGAGTGAGTTTTGAGTCAGGATAGTTCACTCTAATCCGGAGGAGAGTTCTTGTTTGAACGCATGTGTACTTGTGAGGAGTGAAAGTATTGCCGAAACTCCCGATCCATCATCGAGTCTATCTTTGCTCGGGGGACGAGCAAAAGGTAAGCTTGGGAGAGTTTGTTGACGGTCGTTAAGTATCAATTTTATACCATCAACGCAGCAAGAGAAAGGACTAATATGAGTTCACCTGTTAGATATAGGGGTTACACGAAATTCCACGAGTTTTGGTGATTGTCTATTTACGCGGGGGTTATCGGAAGAGAACCAAAGGAGGCCCACATGTCATGATTACATAGAGATAAAGACCGAACGGGTAAAATTGTATAATCTAGAAGACTCCGAGAAGGCAAACCCCGGAAGCCGGACCCACTGGCAGGTTGGCTGTCGGCCGACCCGGGGGGAGTCGGCCGACTCCCCATCTCAACCAATCGGGTTGAGTCTCACGACATCTTGCCTCCACCGCCTTTGAGGATGAATAATTATCGTCCATTTAGGTCGGTTTGATCCGAGGGCCGTGGTTCATCCTAGGGGCTATATATTGAGCCCCGGCCCCCGGGTGAAACCCTAATTCATTCAAGAGTTCATTCTCTCATCGAATTCGGAGAAGCCGAGCCACCATCTCAATTAGAGCTCCATAGTTTAGTAGCATAGCTACATAGGAATAGATCTAGAGGGAATCAAGCCTAGCTTGGAGTCCGGATCTATCGGAGTTCTTGGTAATTCCCCTCTACATTCTTGTAATATTCATCATTGTTCGTGATACTATGAGTAGTACTTTATTCTATTCTATTATATCGAGACTTGACTTTGCTCTATTTGATTATGTTCTCAATTATATTGTTCTTAGTTTACTTTGATTATATGTTTAGCATAGTTGGACTAGAATTATGTTTATGCATAGGATCGTATAGCGCTTGCTCATTAGGCCAATCGGTGAGTGATAGATATTGTGTGGGCATGGTGCCTATACCATATTTATCTGCGATTGCACCCTATATTCCGGATCGTGAGGTAGATCGCGGGAGTGACAGTCCTGTTGAGTCCTTTGTAGCCCTTCTCCCGAGTATAGGTCTAGCAGAACAAACCTATTACATTGAAGTCATTGCTATGTCTCTTGTCTTTTCTGGTAATATCATTATGCATAGATGTAACCTTTTCCCGCCATGATTGCTAGATGTTCTTGCACTAATCATTGTATGCTTTGACTTTATAGTTAGAATAACATAGGATTATACCCTAGATCGTCCTAGTCCATGCTAGTGTTATAAGCTTAGAGTGCTAAGTTGAGATGGCTTATTACTATTATTTTATGTGGCTAATTGCTCTCATTTATCTTATGTCATTTATCATTCATTCCTATATTTTATGTGACACTTACCCCGTATGAGATGATCGATACGAGACAAGGCTAAGCTCTCCATTATCGCATGTGCATTGCTCATCACTCATTATCCAGTGCCTTCCCTTCCCGGTGGTAAAATTATAAATAACGATACCTGGATTACTCCTGGTTAAAATGCTACATCGGTATTATCGTAAACGCTTGCGGATCCCATATTTATTTCTAGTAGCAGTTGCATTATTTAGTACCAGCATTTTTGGCGCCATGTTGGGGATGACAACCTAACACTGAGTGGCATTAGAAATGTCAACAGGAGATTGGGTGGATGTTCTCTATAATCCCACTGTTGGAACAAACATCATGTCAAAATCCTACGCATTCATGTGTTTGGGAGAAAAACCACATACTCCAACAGTTAAATCCTTTAGGGTTGGACCACGATCTGCTCTTAGCTGACTAGGGATTTTACACAACATAACTCTCCATCATCAAGAAGTCGAAATGGCCCTGGACTTTCATGTCTTTGACATCCAGGATTTCAACATTCTAATCGGTAATCCCCTAGAAACACTAGTTACAAGTTCATCAAAAACAGGGGAATTGGGAGTCAAACTAGGGAGAGAGCGTTTCTCTATTCAAGTCACGCGGGCTAAAAACTCAGTGGCTGAACTTCCCCCTAGTAGACTGTTGACGGTCGTTAAGTATCAATTTTATACCGTCAACGCAGCAAGAGAAAGGACTAATATGAGTTCACCTATTAGATATAGGGGTTACACTGACAGAATTCCACGAGTTTTGGTGATTGTCTATTTCTGCAGGGGGTTATCAGAAAGAGAACCAAAGGAGACCCACATGTCATGATTACATAGAGATAAAGACCGAACGGGTGAAAAAGTATAATCTAGAAGACTCTAGAAGGCGACCCCTGAAGGCTGGGCCCCACCTAGCAGCCTCCAGGGTCGGCCGCCCAAGGGGGCGGAGTCGGCCGACTCCCCACCTCGACCAATCACGTCGAGTCTCGCGGATCCTGCCTCCACCGCCTTTGAGGATGAATAATTATCGTCCATTTAGGTCGGTTTGATCCGAGGGCTGTGGTTTATCCTAGGGGGCTATATATTCGAGCCCCGGCCCCCGGGTAAAACCCTAATTCATTCTCTCTTCATTCATCGAGAGGATTCGGAGAAGCCGAGCCACTATCTCAATTAGAGCTCCATAGTTTAGTAGCATAGCTACATAGGAATAGATCTAGAGGGAATCAAGCCTAGCTTGGAGTCCGGATCTGTCGGAGTTCTTGGTAATTCCCTCTACATTCTTGTAATATTCATCATTGTTCGTGATACTATGAGTAGTACTTTATTCTATTCTATTATATCAGACTTGACTTTGCTCTATTTGATTATGTTCTCAATTATATTGTTCTTAGTCTACTTTGATTATATGTTTAGCATAGTTGGACTAGAATTATGTTTATGCATAGGATCGTATAGCGCTTGCTCATTAGATCGATGGGTGAGTGGTAAATATTGTGTAGGCATGGTGCCTAGACCGTATTTATCTGTGATTGCACCCTATATTCCGGATCGTGAGGTAGATCGCGGGAGTGACAGTCCTGTTGAGTCCTTTGTAGCCCTTCTCCCGAGTATAGGTCTAGCAGAACAAACCTATTACATTGAAGTCATTGCTATGTCTCTTGTCTTCTCTGGTAATATCACTATGCATAGATGTAACATTTTCCCGCCATGATTGCTAGATGTTCTTGCACTAATCATTGTATGCTTTGACCTTATAGTTAGAATAACATAGGATTACACCCTAGATCATCCTAGTCCATGCTAGTGTTATAAGCTTAGAGTGCTAAGTTGAGATGGCTTATTACTATTATTTTATGTGGCTAAATGCTCTCATTTATCTTATGTCATTTATCATTCATTCCTATATTTTATGTGACACTTACCCTGTATGAGATGATCGATACTTGTAGGTTGAGCTCTCCATTATTGCATGTGCATTGCTCATCACTCATTATCCAGTGCATTCCCTTCCCAGTGGTAAAATTATAAATAACGATACCTGGATTACTCCCGGTTAAAATGCTACGATGATATATTCTGTGCGCTTGCGGAACCCTCTTTATTTCAGTTGCACTTAATAGACATCAACAAGCATTTTTGGCGCCGTTGCCGGGGAAGGTTGAAAGCCAATGGATAATGAGCAGCACTGCACTAGATAATGTGATTGAGTTGTCTTTGTCATACTAATCCTTCTCTACAGGATTACCCTTGTTTTTGTCTACTTGTGTTTCTTATGCAGGGTAATCAAGACAATTCTTCCCGATAATTATATTGACAATCCGGAAAGCTTTATTCGGGAAGACCGAAAGCAAGTTGAAGAAGACCAATCAATCATCATCATCAACTCAACCGGAAGTTTGCTTTGGAGCGAAAGTCGACCTTTCGTTCAAGACTTGACACCGGCGTTTGAAGCCATGGCGAACAAGTCACTCCGCGAGTTCTCGGCTCCCACTACGGACAAGATTCGTCTTGGACCACTGCGGACATCGAAGGAGCTTTTGAGCTCAAGCCTGCCGATCAACATGGTGCAAGCAAGCCGGTTATGTGGGAAGGCCCATGAAGATTCTAGTGCTCATCTCCAACACTTCCGGAGATTTGTAGCACATTCACTATCAAGGATGTCCCCCGAGAGACGCTATACTACTTCGCCTCTTCCCATTCTCACTCTTGGGGAGAGCGAAGCAGTGGTTCTACGCCAATAAGGAGAAGAATACTACGTGGGCACTATGTTCCACCAATTTCTTGGCGAAGTTCTTCCCCATGGGCAAGACAAATGCTCTTCGTGGGAAGATATCAAGCTTTCAGCAACATCATGATGAGACTATCCCAGAAGCTTGGGAGCGCTTTCAAGATTACATCGTCGAGTGTCCTCATCATGGCATGGAGAATTGGCTACTTATGCAGACATTCTACCATGGGCTCAGCAACAGCACACATGAGACGATGGATGCTGCTGCTGGAGGTGCATTCTTATCACTCACTATTCCTCAGGCCACAGCTCTTGTGGAGAAGAAGGCATCCAACCAAGGTTGGAGTGAAGAAAGAACTCAGACCCGCAAGAGAGGAGGAGGAATGCACCAGCTAAACGAGGTAGACATGCTATCTACCAAAATGGATCTGCTAATGAAGAGGCTCGATGAGAGAGCCACAGAGAAGAAAGAAGTCATGCTTATACATGATGCTCGCATGACATGTGAAGATTGTGGAGAGACTGGGCACACAGGTGCTAACGCGCCCGTAGCCGAAGGAGGACGTGAACTACCTCAACAACAACAACAACAACAACAATTACTATCGTCCTCAGCAGAATCAAGGTTGGAATCGGCAGAGAGGCCTAACTACTCGAGCAACTATCAAGGTAACGGCTCCTCCTACAATAATTACAACCCGCCGCTGAGAGAGTTAGTGCCGAATCAAGGCAAGATGATGGACAATCTGTCCAAGAAGCCGGCATCAAATGACAAGGTCCTAGAGACACTCGGCAACAGAATGGATGGCTTTTCCAATGCCATCAAGAGTCGCTCGCTTCAACAAAATACTTGAGTCGCAGGTACAACAGCTTGTCAACCTTGCTCCCACTGCAGGCCAAGGTAAATTGGCAGGACAACCCGAAGAGCTCGAAACTGCAAATCTTGTTGATATATTCAATGTAGAAGACAGCCGGAGTGATCCATTGAAGGGGTCATGGATTGACTCAACTCTACCAATCAAGAAAGGCGATCCAGGGAGACCAGTTATTCCGATCTCCATTGGAAGTGCCAACTTCAATGAAGTAGTCTGTGACTTCGGTGCAAGCATCAACATCATGCCAAGAGTGATATACGAGAAGCTATTCAGATGCCCCTTAGCATACACAACCATGTGCTTGCAGCTTGCAGATCAGTCACTCCGTGTTCCTTTGGGAGTACTAGAAGATATATGTGTACGAGTAGGCAACTCGTATGTCCCTGCAGACTTCATGGTAGTGGATACAGGCAATGATGAAAGGTCCCCTATCATTCTGGGACGAACATTCTTGAACACCGCTGGAGCCATCATGTATGCCAACACTACCAAGATCATCTTCAATATCAAGGGCAAGAGAGAGACCTTCTTCTTCAAAAACAGTGCTGCAGTTCCCAAGACACCCTCATCAACGAAGGTGAGAAGAAGAAGAATCCGGCTAAGAAGAGCAAGAACAAAGATAAGAAGACCAAGAAGACGGAGACGATGAAGGATGGTCACTGGTCCACAAGGAGCATGACCACTTACTCAAATCCCCACGTCGATCAAGAAGGATGACCCGGTGTCCCAACCATTCAATGCTCCATCAACGAAGCTCTTTCAATAAAGCTGTCGTGACACCGGATCGGGCGTCAACATTATGGCCAAGGTAACCTATGAGTATCTATATGGCACTATGCCTTTGGAGCCCACCTATGCACAGCTTGTAACACCCAGAAATTTGCATGATTTTGAAATAATTAAATTGATTTATTTTATGCATTTATGTGAGCATTAAACATAGGTCAAATAATATTTTATAAAAATAAAAGTGATCATAGGTCAAGAAGCATGTGTGAGCATTCATGCTTTGGTGCATAATTTTTGTGTGAGGTTTGGTTTTCAAGTTTGAATCAAAACAGATTTGAAAAAAGCTATTCAAAACTCCTTTGAAAAAGTTTAAGATAAAAGAAAAAGGAAAATTTCTTCTTCATCCATTCTAGCCCGAGCGGGCTCGCTTCTTCATCTCGGCGGTGGCCTCTTTTTCCCGTCTCGGCCCACTCCTTCTTTTCCTCTGGCCCGTGGCCATTTCCTCCCTCCGCTTGGGCCTCTGGCCATTTCTGTTCCTGGGCCGTAGTGCACAAAGCCGGCCCAAGCAAACAGCAGCAGCCAGCGCCGCCTCCTCCTTTCTCCCTGCCACCGACACCCGGGACCCACAGGTCAGCGGCGTCTCCCACCTCCTGCTCGTGCCCGAGCCGGACTCGAAGGCCGACTGCCTTCGCGATTTCCACGCCGAGTCTCGCCCCGCTTCGCGTGTCGCCCACGCCAACTCCCCCTATAAATCCTTTGCCCCGCACCGCCTCGCGCCTACCCAAAACCCTAGCGCAAGCTTCGCCCACGCTCAAGCCGCCGCCGCAATTTCCGCCGCCGTCCTCGAGTTGGGTTTCGCCGAACCGACGCCCTAAACTCGTAATCGGCTAGACGCCGGGTTTCTTCATCTCATCGCGAGCTCGCAGAGCCTTTGTTTGCTCGATTCCGTTCCCTGTACTGATCGCGGTGCTCTGCCGAACTTTGCAGGTCAAAGCTCGCCGCCAAACTCCGCCGTCCGCTGTCCAGCCGCCTCCTCGGCCTCCATCTTCAACTTTGGTGAGGAGCCCTTGCTCTCCTCTTTAGTTTGGGAGTTTCCCCGAGGAAAACCGTGGCCTCTAGGGCCGGGTTCATCTCCGCCGGCGAGCTTAGCTCACCGCCGGCCATGGCAGCCGCCGGCCCGGTCATCTTCTCCGGCGAGACCGCCTCCCCTCTCAAGCCGATCTAATCTGAGCCATCCAGTCCAGATCCAACGGCCACAGATGGCCGATACCTCTTCGCCCGTCGGTTTTGCAGAAAAGTCCCTCGGCTCTGTAGATTTCAATTAAGAGTCCTTAGCGCTTTGCGCTATCTACGTTTTCCTCTCTGGAAAGCGTATTCCGGTCTGTTTAGAGTCAAAATACGCTTTCGGATATTTACAGATTTGCCATTCAGATTCAATTGCTCATATCTTTTCCATTATAGCTCCGATTTAGATGATCTTTATGTCCATGTGATCGTAGCGACGCATAGAATATTTACATGAACTCTTTTTAATCTTTTTATTCTGTTTGTTGTATTGTTCTAATAGAATTATATGTTTGCTTCATGTATGTATGATCGGATGCTTGATTGTTGCTGCTTGTTGGTCGTGGTTGCGTTCAGACGGTGAGGGTTTCGTTGAAGGCCCGGATTTCTTCCAAGACCAGCAGGGACCTCAAGAGCTTTTGGATCAAGGCTAGTATAGTAGGACCATCCTTGTGTCCTATTCATTAATCCACTAAATTGCATATGCATGTGTCTTGCTATCCTACTAGTTTTACCTAGTGATTGATTACCATTGCCTTGACGACTTGGGATATGCATGATGGGTAGTGATGCTAGTGTTTTTACCATGATCTTGTAACATGATTAATTAATTATGCAACCTTCTTAAGATGACTTATTTGTATGTGATCATATGGGACTTAACGTGCCACTGTGGGAGCTATATGGCGCTGGCTCTAGTTGTGCCTAGGACCTTTTCTAGCGAGTTAGAGGATTTGCGAGTTGGGTGTAGGGCGGCTTCTCCATGGTATGTATAGCCGGGTAGGTATTGTGCTACTTTGGGAGGAGGGATTCCCTACATCCGATGACCCTGCAGCCCTATCTTGTTAGACGAACCTATGCATAACTTTATAGTGAACCCTGCCGGTTTTCCTTTATAGAGAACTAAGAGGCTGATCCCCTCGGGCGAAAGGGCAAATCACGACTCACAGGGAAAGGGTACACCTCTGCGCAGAGTTAAATCGATTATCGTCCGTGCCCACGGTTAGGGCGGCCTTGAGACATTGCATTATAAGTGATCACCCCATTTAACTACGTTTTATGCTATAATGATGTTTAAGTTACCTTTATCATGTTTACTTGATCATGTGGTTTGGGAACACTACCTTGATGCTAATTGCTAAAATATGACATTACACTAAAAGCTAATGCAGTTAACCAGTGTCAGCCTTTTTGAGCTTCATATACCCCCTGCTATGCTTGCTAAGTACGTTGTACTTACACTTGTTTTACTTCATTACTTGGAAAATCCCGGATGGGTAACAGATGAGGATTGGATTGAGAGCTATCGCCATGATTACTAGCTTGAGTCAACCGGATCGACGTGTCCCCGTGTTGAAGCTTCCGCTATTGAGAGTCTACCATCGTTTGAGAGTTTATTAGAATTGAGAGTCTACAATTAGTTTAAGAGTTTAATAAAGTCGAGTGACAATTCTTCGTTATTATCTATTTATGTAAGACTATATGATATTTATTCATTTGTGATGTAATAAACTTTGAGATGGTACAATTTATTCGATTTGTCAACTTATGTGGATGACTTCGGGGATTCACATAAGGCTTGGATTCGCCTCATTCTTGTCCTTAAAAATGGGCGTGACAGATTGGTACCACTCCTTGTTGACCGTAGGACGCAAGCCTAGTTAGAATGGTCGTTTTAACTCTCTTGTTTCACTTAATTCTTGCTTTCCATCTCAATCTTGTTAATTTATAAATTTTTATGCTTTTCTATCTTATCTATTGTGAAAAACTTGTTTCTAATCTAAATCCCTCTAATTCTCGTAGATGACTCGTGACCTCAAGACTGCTCGCATCTCCACTGGAGGGTACTACCCACCTCGCGCGGAATCTGAGGATGGTGCAGTGTCAGATTGGGATAGTGAATATGAGAGAGATGTCCATCCAGCACCGGTGCAGGCGCCAGCTCAATTGCCATCTCCTACCCCTGCGCTCGAAGAAGAAGAAGAAGAAGATCCCGAAGAAATAGAGCCAGTAGAAGAGGATGAAGAGGAAACGGTGCCTGTGATCGACATCAGTAGTGATGAAGAGGTGGCCCAAGAAGAAGATGTGCATGTTGGTGTGCAGCATGGGTCGCCTTCACATGGAAGCTCACCTTCGCATGGAGGTTCGCCGTCTCATGGGAGTTCGCACCCTCAAGGAAACTCTGGTGGAGAAGGAGGTCCAAATCCACCAATGGGATGGATTATGAAAGATCACTTCCCCGATCCTACTACCATCTACTCCAAGTTTCACTACCGCTTGGTGAGGTTGCTCGTGAAGCATTATTCTGATTGGGAAGCTGGTCTGCTGTACGTTTGTACAGAGTACCGTCATCCTTTGCAAGCAACTCATTGGAGGGCGATGGTGGTTGTCACTTCAAAGACAGCAGTAGGGAAAGCAGTTGAGATGGAATTCTTTCATCCTACACAATGCGCCACCATGAGAGAGAGCATTGATGAAGCCGCCTTCGGAGCTTGGGTGTATCTCCGGGGTTATCGCCCGGAAGCCAGGGAGGATGAAGTCGATCGCTACTTACCTGTTGGGAATCAACACGAAGAAGGTTGGACTATGGAGAATGCTGGGGGTTTAGTGGAACCCGCTGCTCGACAGGTGGGCGATCTAGCTATCGACTTGATGCACATGTGTGATCAACTTCGTGAAAAGCTGCATGACACTGAGGAGGCGCTCAAGAAGATGATGACAGAGGAGGATGATAAAAGGGAAGCTAGGGGAGAAGCAAGACTTTATGACAAGTTTGAAGCCCCATCTCGTCCATAGGACTAGGATCATCCCATTATTCTTGTCGCTAGTTTTGTTTACTCTAGTCGTTAAAGAGTCTTTTGTGTTAAGTGAACATTGGTGTGATCGTTGTTTTGTTTTTATGAATTTTGAGTGAGTTGGAATCTTTGTAATGAGTGCTGGAAAGTTATGGGCTTGTCCATAATGTTCCTTTGTTAAACATATTAGTGTTTGGGGTCTTTTATAAAGATATTTTGGGTCTATCTCGATTCTGTCCTCTGCTGAAAGTTCTGAGCAGTCTGCAATGTTTCTGTTATATCTCGAAATTGGCTACTGCAAATCTGGTGAAAATTTTATAGCAATAACTAGACTTCTGTAGCTTTCCAATGGTGTAAAAATCACGTTAATATCTATCATGAGTTGTGAGATTCATTGGTCACAATTTGAGGTTTCTGCGCAGTCTGGAAGTCAGAAACAGTTTCTGTTGCGACCTCTTTTTGGCGATTTTAATTACCGAATCTGTAAAAATGTTCTGAATAAAAGTCATAGCTAACTTCATAAGCTTTCTAACCATATAAAGTTTGCCTGAATTGGATATCTGGAACGTCAGTTATGGTTGTTTTTCTGAACTGTTGTTACTGCATCTCGCCCAGAAAATTTCAGAATCAATATCTTATGGCAGAATTGTGGTAATGATGGTTTCTATATGAATTGGAATGCAGATGCCGCCAAGGAGAGCCGCCAACCCGCCACCAATGACTCAGGAGGAGATGATGGCTATGCATGGACAGTTGCTGCAGACCATGACCGCCTACTTCCAGAATCAGCAAGCAGGAGGAGGGCAAGTGCAATTCAACCATCCTCCTAGGGACAAGCGCAAAGAGTTCATGTATGGGCATCCACCATTCTTTTCTCATCCTATCCAACCTCTGGATGTGGATGATTGGGTGCGTGCTGTGGAGAAGCAACTGGAGTTAGCTCAGTGCAATGACCAGGAGAAGGTGCTCTTCGCATCTGGATAGCTGCAGGGAGGAGCACAAACATGGTGGGATTCCTACAGAGCTTCTCATCCCCACAATGCTCCTGCTATCACTTGGGATGAATTTGTCAGAGACTTCAAGGTGCACCACATTCCAGATGGGCTAATTGAAGAGAAGCAAGAGGAGTTCAGGAACCTCAGGATGGGCAAATATTAAATTCCTACATGATGAGTTCCTTTATGATGAGAGTTCAAATTCCTACCACAGCCATATATTCATGCTTACTAGATTAGGAAAACCCATCTGTTTATATAGATCATATTGTAGGCTTGAGTGTAGTCTTTATAGGCATTGAGTGTGGTTATGCTGTGGACCCATAAGGAATCAGTCATGCAGTTAAAGTCAATACTATGTGCTCTCCATCCATTGATCTATGCTACTTCCCCTCGAAGCATGCACCCATTTTATAACTTTTTACATTCATTTTGTGCTACTTCTGTCCCTAGAAGTACCACCCACATATAGATCCATATCCACCACATATCGTGCTATCTCTACCCTGGAGATACGCACTTATGCTGCTCCTACCCTAGGAGTACGCATTCTCCACTTACTGTGCTGTCTCTACCCTGGAGACACGCACCTATGCTGCTCCTACCCTGGGAGTACGCATCCATCCATACATCCATCCATCCACATATACATACACCACTTATTTCACTTCATCCAGAAAAGGTTCTACTCCTATCCTGGGAGTGAACATCTAGAATAATCATCGCCGTTCCATTTGCCTACATAAAAGCTCCAAATCATTATCATTTCAAGTTATACACTCCCCGTTGCTAAAGTGTTGTTTTCGTGAGGATTGGTTGCTCTAAAAAAAAGAATAAAAAAAGAAAGAAAAAAAGAAAAGAAAGAAAGAGTAGCCAAGTCCTTCCTTTCGAGAAGTTTCAAGAAGTTTCAAAGTTTTCAAATAAAGGGAGTCATGTTATCCCCAAAGGAGCAAGTGTGGAAGTAGATGTTCACCAGTTGAGTACCCCTCATAATCATTTTCTTATCATCATCATCCTATCATCATCTTATCATCCATTCCACTTCCTCAATCACATGCACATATGACTTTATTATTTTAGTTCCTATTGGATCCATGTCTTAACTATGCAATATATGCAAGTGAGTTTGAGTGTCTCCCCACCTATGAGCTCCACATAAGCCTATTAGAAAGTAAGGTGAGAGAGAGAAGGCACTTTTCACTATGCCTTAGTTCCACAAATACCACATATTTTAAGAGAATAGAGAAGGCATACACTACTCATGCCTTGGAGAGGATCCAAATACCACAAATGAGAGACCCGAAAGGTTCATACAAGGAACTCGAGTTTTATTTCAAAACTTTGCAAAAACTCCGGGATAATAGTTGATCAAAGAGCGAGAAACATGGCGCTTGACTTGACCATTCTATCTTTCAACTACTCAAGACCCAAGTGACGGTTACAAGCCCCATGGTGAAAGGTAATATGAGTGAGTTTTGAGTCAGAATAGTTCACTCTAATCCGGAGGAGAGTTCTTGTTTGAACGCATGTGTACTTTGAGGAGTGAAGGCATTGTAGCAACTCCCGATCCATCACGAGTCTATCTTTGCTCGTGGACGAGCAAAAGGTAAGCTTGGGGAGTTTGTTGATGGTCCTTAAGTATCAATTTTATACCGTCAACGCAGCAAGAGAAAGGACTAATATGAGTTCACCTATTAGATATAGGGGTTACACCGACGAATTCCACGAGTTTTGGTGATTGTCTATTTCTCGCGGGGGTTATCGTAAAGAGAACCAAAGGAGGCCCACATGTCATGATTACATAGAGATAAAGACCGAACGGGTGAAAAAGTATAATCTAGAAGACTCCAGAAGGCGACCCCTAAAGGCTGGGCCCCACCTGGCAGCCTCCAGGGTCGGCCGCCAGGGTCCCCACCTCGACCAATCACGTCGAGTCTCGCGGATTCTATCTCCACCGCCTTTGAGGATGAATAATTATCGTCCATTTAGGTCGGTTTGATCCGAGGGCTGTGGTTCATCCTAGGGGGCTATATATTCAGAGCCCCTGGCCCTGGGTGAAACCCTAATTCATTCTCTCTTCATTCATCTGAGAGGATTCAGAGAAGCCAGAGCTACCAACTCAATTAGAGCTCCATAGTTTAGTAGCATAGCTACATAGGAATAGATCTAGAGGGAATCAAGCCTAGCTTGGAGTCCGGATCTGTCGGAGTTCTTGGTAATTCCCCTCTACATTCTTGTAATATTCATCATTGTTCGTGATACTATGAGTAGTACTTTATTATATTCTATTATATCGACTTGACTTTGCTCTATTTGATTATGTTCTCAATTATATTGTTCTTAGTCTACTTTGATTATATGTTTAGCATAGTGGACTAGAATTATATTTATGCATAGGATCGTATAGCGCTTGCTCATTAGATCGATGGGTGAGTGGTAAATATTGTGTAGGCGTGGTGCCTAGACCGTATTTATCTCGCGATTGCACCCTATATTCCGGATCGTGAGGTAGATCGCGGGAGTGACATCCCGTTGAGTCCTTTGTAGCCCTTCTCCCGAGTATAGGTCTAGCGTAACAACCTATTACATTGAAGTCATTGCTATGTCTCTTGTCTTCTCTCGGTAATATCACTATGCATAGATGTAACATTTTCCCACCATGATTGCTAGATGTTCTTGCACTAATCATTGTATGCTTTGACCTTATAGTTAGAATAACATAGGATTACACCCTAGATCATCCTAGTCCATGCTAGTGTTATAAGCTTAGAGTGCTAAGTTGAGATGGCTTATTACTATTATGTTATGTGGCTAAATGCTCTCATTTATCTTATGTCATTTATCATTCATTCCTATATTTTATGTGACACTTACCATGTATGAGATGATCGATACAGACAAGGTTGAGCTCTCCATTATTGCATGTGCATTGCTCATCACTCGTTATCCAGTGCATTCCCTTCCCAGTGGTAAAATTATAAATAACGATACCTGGATTACTCCCGATTAAAATGCTACGATGATATATTCTGTGCGCTTGCGGAACCCTCTTTATTTCAGTTGCACTTAGTAGACATCAACATAGACCCATAGAGGTCATGTCGGTAATTCCTTTCGAAACCCCATAGATGTCTTTAGAAAGCGATGCTCCTCACTTTATAGAAGAGGAAGATGAACTGGGAGAAACCATAGAGTTACCCAAAGAGGAGAAACCAACATGACCTCCCATTGAGCTTAAACCCTTGCCTGCGGGGATGCGCTATGCTTTCCTACATGGCGATTCACAAACTCCTGACATCATAAGCGATAAGCTTAGCGACAAGGAGACGGCCGAGCTCATCGCTGTATTAGAAAATCATAGAACGGTTTTCGGGTATTCCTTAGATGATCTTAAGGGAATAAGCCCAACCTTATGCACACATCGCATTCCAATTGATCCCTCGAGTACCCCAACTCGTGAACCTCAGCGAAGGCTGAATAATGCGATGCGCGAAGTCGTGAAAAAGGTGGTTTTGAAACTTTTTCACACCGGGATCATCTATCCCGTACCACATAGTGACTGGGTTAGCCCCGTCCAGGTGGTTCCCAAGAAAGGAGGTATGACGGTAGTCAAAAATGATAAAAATGAGCTTATCCCACAAAGAACTGTCACGGGGTGGAGAATGTGTATCGATTACCGGAAACTCAACACGGCAACAAAGAAAGATCACTTTCCGCTCCCCTTCGTTGATGAAATGTTGGAACGGTTAGCGAAACATTCTTTCTTCTGTTTCCTAGATGGGTATTCGGGTTATCATCAAATACCTATCCACCCCGATGATCAAAGCAAGATGACATTTTACTTGTCCATATGGAACATATGCCTATAGGAGGATGTCGTTTGGGTTGTGTAATGCACCCGCATCCTTCCAACGGTGTATGATGTCTATCTTTTTAGACATGATTGAAGAAATTATGGAAGTCTTCATGGACGACTTCTCAGTCTATGGAAAAACTTTCAATCATTGTCTTGAAAATTTAGATAGAGTCTTGCAAAGGTGCCAGGACAAGGATTTGGTACTCAATTGGGAAAAGTGCCATTTCATGGTCCGTGAGGGCATTGTCCTAGGCCACCTAGTGTCGGAACGAGGGATAGAGGTAGACAAGGCTAAGATAGAAGTTATCGAGCAGCTACCTCCCCCTGTGAACGTAAAGGGAATCTGCAGCTTTTTAGGCCACGCAGGGTTCTATAGGAGATTTATCAAGGACTTTTCTCAAATCTCTAGACCCCTCACAAGCCTACTAGCCAAGGATGTACCTTTCGAATTCATAGATGAGTGTTTACACGCATTCAATACCCTTAAGAATGCACTCATCTCGGCTCCGATCATCCAACCTCCTGATTGGACACCACCATTTGAGATCATGTGTGATGCTAGTGACTATGCAATTGGTGCGGTCCTTGGCCAAACCAAAGATAAGAAGCATCATGCGATTGCTTACGCTAGCAAAACGCTAACAGGAGCTCAGCTCAATTATGCTACCACAGAGAAGGAGCTCCTAGCAGTCGTTTATGCTATCGATAAGTTCCGTTCTTACTTAGTGGGAGCAAAAGTCATAGTCTACACAGACCATGCAGCTTTGAAATATTTGCTCACTAAGAAAGACGCAAAGCCTCGTCTGATTCGCTGGATTCTTCTACTCCAGGAGTTTGATCTAGAAATAAAAGATAAAAAGGGGTAGAAAATACCGTAGCGGATCATTTGTCGCGTATGCAGGTCACTAACATGCAGGAACTACCTATAAATGACTTCCTACGCGACGACATGCTACTAAAGGTGACAGACAACAACCCTTGGTACGCGAACATCGTCAACTATATGGTTGCCGGATATATACGGCCAGGGGAGAACAGGAAAAAGCTACAAGTTGAAAGCAGACGTCACCTTTGGGATGACCCATACCTGTATCGGGTATGTTCGGATGGTCTGTTGAGGAGATGCGTACCAGCAACAGAAGGCCTACAAATCATCGAGAAATGTCACTCTGCACCGTACGGAGGTCATTATGGAGCATTCCGCACTCAAGCAAAAATCTGGCAATGCGGATTCTTTTGGCAAACAATGTACGAGGACACCAAAGAATTTATTCGGAGGTGTCGCAAGTGTCAATTCCAAGGAGGCATCACGGCTCGCAATGCAATGCCACTACACTACAACCTTCAAATAGAAATATTTGATGTGTGGGGCATTGACTATATGGGACCATTCCAGAAATCCCAAGATTGCGAGTACATCCTAGTGGCTATTGACTACGTATCCAAGTGGGTAGAAGCCATGCCTTGCAGAGCGGCTGACGCCAAGCACGCCAAGAAAATGTTTCATGAAGTGATCTTTCCTCGCTTTGGGACACCACGCATGGTGATAAGCGATGGAGGATCCCACTTCATTGACAAGACATTCAGAGCATTCCTAAAAGAGCTTGGAGCCAAGCACAACATAGCTACCCCATATCATCCTCAAATCAGTGGTCAAGCAGAGACCTCTAACAAACAGATCAAGAACATCCTGCAGACGACGGTCAATGATATGGGGAAAAGCTGGAAAAGTAAGCTTCCTGATGCACTCTGGGCATACAGGACCACTTACAAAACCCCTATCGGCATGTCACCATTCCAGCTCGTGTATGGGAAAAGTTGCCACTTACCCGTAGAACTCGAACATCGAGCTTATTGGGCTATCAAGAGCTGGAATATGGATCTTAATTAGCCGCGAAATCGACAAGCAAAGAGATTTCTGAACCGGAAGAATGGCGGGAGAAGGCTTATCACAAAGTGCCAAGCTCTACAAAGAACGAACTAAGAGATGGCACGATCACCGAATCAAGTTCAAAACCTTCAAGCAAGGCGAGAAGGTCTTGCTCTTCAACTCAAAGGTGAAACTATTCGGTGAAGGGAAGTTGCGGAGTAAATGGAAAGGACCGTACACCGTCATCGACATGTCGACTCATGGGGCAATCACAATTCAAGACGATGACGGTAACATCTTCAAAGTTAACGGTCAGCATCTCAAACCTTTCCTTGAGCCTTCCCGCAATTTAAATTTCGGTGAAGAAATAGATCGAATAGATTTAATTATGCCTAGTTTTTGAGTGTCCTCACTTGTTTGATTAGGCTAGTTAGTCTACTCTTTCTTATCAAAAATATTTTCAAAAATATTTTTCTTTATCATAGAAATACTCCAAAGATTTATCCTTGGGTTTCCCACCTTTTTACAAGTGCTGGATATTTCAAATAAAATTTTTTACAAAATATTCCTTGAAAATCCCTTCAAAAAACTAGAGTGAACCGTGAGCCTCGAATACCCAACGGATCGAAACACCACATTTTGGAAACAAATAGACCATTGGGGGCTGACAGGACGAAACAGGGGGTCGAGCCGTGCCGTGACTGGCGTGCTCGCGCCAGGGAGTGAGCCGTTGCTCCCCAAATTTCGTCCCCTGATCCTCAGCCTTTCTCTGATGCTCACCATATGGAGTTTGATCCTGCTGCATTCGCGAGAACAGAGATGTCACCTCCACCTATAAATTGAGCCATCTCCTCCTCTCCTCTCTTCACACAAACTCAAGCCATTCATCTCTTTCTCTCTTGCTCATACCAACAACCAGCAAGTTCATCTCCTCTCTAAGCTCCAAAGAAATGGCCAGCCATGCCCTTGCTCTCTATGAGGTTTCCCGCACACCATACAACCTTGATGGAGCACCATCATTCTCGCAAGAAGATCTAGAGCAAGAGGAGGCCTTGTTCATGGCGCCATTAGCCACAAGGCTACCATGGAGCGAAGGGTCCAGCAAGGGCGATAGTATCAAGTCGTCGGCAAGATCAAGGCCGCCGATGACCGGCGCCAAGATCAAGCCGGCACCACCAAGGAGGCCAACCACCGGCATGCTTCGCCTCAAGGCGAACGTTGGCGGCACGGGGAAACGTCCCATGACGTCTTCCTCGGACACCACTTCTTACCACACGCCATCAAGCAGCCCTTCCCTCATTCTTGTAGGGAAGGACAAGCCAAGTGGTGGGCGTGGGAAGGGCGTGATGCCCAATCCCGCTAAAACTCCTAGAACCAAACCCGTAGGAACTTCTTCCAGCGCCTCTAAGCGCAACGCTAAGAAGACTCCTACTTTGGTCAACGATAAGGGTGATGAAACCTCTCCTAGGTTTCCCACCCTAACTTTTCTTAGTAGAAGGGTGGAAGAGCTCTACAAGATCATAGATAAACTAGAAGCGGAGCTTGCGGATAGGGAGCTCGCCCATAGAGACTTGGTAGAGAAAGTTAGGAAGTTTCGCCTTGCTTTCTCCACCAAGTTAGAGAGGGTGGCGTGCGCAGCGAACGCCGCCCATGCTCATTAGAGACCCCTTCTAGAGCCTTTCGCTCCACCCAAATAAGTAGGCGCGCGCACTTAGTTTTAAATTTCAGCTTGTCGCATTTCCCTTCCAATTTAACTTTGTAATCGTGCGCCTATGTGTAATTTTCAGTTTTATAATTGAATAAATATATATATTTTCTATCTTGTACACACTTGTTTTTGTCCTATGTGTTGCACAAAAAATCAAAAGACAGTACAAAAACAAGTGTGGGGAGGCTACCCCAACCTCTCAAAGCGATGCGCAAAAATTCACACCTTGAAATCATCGGTTTGCGCATTTTCTCACTCTCCACAAGTACTTTTATTCTTCCTAGAAATAATTGGTTTATTAACTAAAAATTGGCTGCTCTACCTTTGTGTTCGCGATCGATTGCGACTCGCATACTTTTTATTCCTCGCCAAAATTCTATCTTTCTCGTGAGCAACTAAATTTTAGGGACCCCTTGAATATCTAAGTTATTGTGGGATGAGAGATAGTAGGATGATATGAGACTTGTTTATCTCTTGCGTAGACTTGGGTTTTTCTTTGTGAAAATTTAAAAACTTATAGCATGATCCACAAGAGATGGTTGAACTCCTACCGAGCCAAATATTAGTGCTATATTTACAAAAATCTTGCCACATAGCTGTTTTACCTTGCACCAAAAGTTGTGTCCCACTCTTATCGGATCGTTGCGAGAGAAGTTTCATATCCCCAAGATCGAATATCACACACACCCACCAAATAAAATTGCCGACTTTTGCCCTGAAAGTTGCGCACATCATTCTCTCATCCATCCACCATAAAAATGCTGACTCTTACACTGAGAGTTACGCAGTCATCATCAGCACAAATAAAACTCCCTCCACCATACTCATGGTTCTCTCTCTCCAAATATCTTTTACCGCACCCGAATATGGGCTTCATTAGAATCATGTCATACCCAATTTTAAGGACAAAACCAGATATGCACCATATGTGAGTAATAGGCATCAAATCTCACATATAGCTACAAATAAGGGGTAGTATCAAATCATAATGCTTAAAATATCGTACTTAGTAAAGAAGAGAACCTCAGCTAGCAAGCAATGGATAGACAACTCTGGTCTTCGGGTATTGAGTCCACTCCACTGGATCCAAACTAACTGGTTGATCACAAGCCTAACTCCACTCCTGAGGTGTGGGGGGAATTGCAAGAGTGAGTCCATGTCGAACTCCGCAAGTATAACAAGTATAATCTCATAACCACATGATCGGAGTAAACATAATTAAAGAATAATAATTAAACAACATTCTCAAATTAAGGGGTGATCACTTATTCCATAAGAATCCCTTGGCCGCCCTAACCGTGGGCACGGACGATAATCGATTTAACTCTCGCGCGAGGTGTACCCTTTACCGGGAGTCGTGATTCCCATTTGCTCGGTTAATTACTCCCATAACACTTCCAAGGTGCAAGAGCAGGGTTTCACTATAAAGCCACCCAAAAGTTCGTCTAACAAGCAAGGGTCACCTTGTCGTCGGATATAGGGAATCCCTCCTCCCAAAGTGGCACACAACCTACCCGGCTATACACACCATGGAGGAGCCGCCCTATACCCAATTCAGCCCTCCCTCTCACAAGCTAGAAAAGGTCTCTTGAATGCACTAGAGCTAGAGCCATATAGCCCCCACAGTGGCACATTAAGTCCCGGATGATCACTTACAGGTAAGTCATCTTTTATGTTTAATCATATATTTATTAATCAAGCTTACTAGATCATGGTCACTAAAAGATAATCCAAACTATACTTGCCTTAAATTTAGATCCTTTCTTCAAATCCCAAATCTTCATAGAGCTGCTTCTTGATCTCCACTTCTTCTTGAGCACCAACTTCCAGATCATCAACGCAAAGCTCACTGACTGGACACGATTATAGAGCACCACACAAGCATCCGAGCAATCATATACGAAGCAAACAATATGACTATATTAGAACAGTACACCAATCATAAATAAATAGAAAGAAAAGTTTATAAAATAACTCTAATCGTTTCTACGATCACATAGACGTCAAGTTCACCGAAAACGGAGCTAAAACGGCGACAATATGAATTTTTCAAGTTTTTCCTATGGACTAACAATGCATTAAACATGAACTTGAAATCTAACAGCGACAAACTGAACTAACAGTAGCACTAATGCGTAATTTATGAAATTATGAATCCAACACATTTTTAATGAACCAAAACGGAGTTAAAACAGAGATTTTATAAGCAAAACAAAAATAAAGGCAAATCTGTAATTTGTTGAAGACGTATTTTGAAAGGAATTACGCTTTCCATGGTTGAAAACGTAAACTGTTAATGCGCAAAAGGGCTGGTATTTCATGGTATTCCTAGAATTATTTGTCTAAAGGAAAACGGCCATAAATACGGGATGATGTCATGCTTGTGTCATTGCGATGTCAGGAAAGCAAACAAGCTAGCTAGCCATGCATGGCGCTCGGTGCACAGATGATTCTGCCATGGCCGACGATGAAACTTTTCTGGAGTTTGCACACGGCTTTCGGTTTGACACAGAAACTACACGTACCGGAAGAAAGAGTAGAAGTAGAAGATGTTCGATACTCTTACATGAATCGACCGACGACGGGCAGTGAACGGCAGTGAACAGTGAACGTAGATGGCATGGAGATCAGAGGGACAACACGGAGAGCTTCCTGTTCCTATAAAACGAATGGAAAAGATTGAATATTCTTTAATCTTGAACAAAAGCAATTAGACAGGAGTGTGCTGCACGTATATTTGGTATATATATGCAGACTGAACTCACCTAGGTTTAGATGAGATGGCTGAAAGTACTAGAGCGATGAACGTGAACGGAAAGTTGCTGTCAGTGGATGAAGATGTCGACCTCATCGGGATGGCCTGCAGCTTGACGATGCATGAAGTTGCGGCACTGCACTTGCTTCGACAGGTCCGTGACGACGTGGCAGCAGAAGGCAACAGCGGCGGCCGGCCGGGCGGCAGTGAACTACCACGAAGTGAAGCTCGGTAGCCTGCTAGGATCGATCGACGGAGAAACATCAGGAGACTGCGGTGGCTTCGGCATACTGCTCGACGAGATGCAAAGAGATCTGTACAATCTCGGCGAGATCCAAAACGTGGCAATGGAGCAAAGCTAGGGTACTCGGCGACTTGCTTACCGCAAAGAAGCGACAGCGGAGAAAACGGATTGGAAAGCGAGAGCTGCGGCGCGAGCTTTGCTGTAGCTAGGGCTTGAGCGAAGACGATTGCTTGCGCGAGGCTTTAGGAAGGGCAGGACGGCGTAAAGCTCGGAGCTAGTGGTGCGTTGTGAATGCCGGCAAGCAGCAGACGGGCGTAAGCTGCCGCTTCTCGGTGACTTGCATACGATGGATATGGAGCTGCGAAACTCGAACTCGAGTTCGAAGGCGGCGGCTAGGGTTTGCGGCATGCATGGAGGCGACGCGATGTGCATCGGGGCTTCTATTTATGGGGCAGGGGTAGGCTGCGTGGACAGCGCGCCGAGGCACGGGGACACGGCGCCGGGACGGACTTCAACTCGAAACGAGTCCATCAGCAACACGAACAAAGAAAGAAGTCAACGCCGAACTGATGAAGAAGTGGACCTGCAACTCCACTTGGGCCAAAAGGCCGAGCAAGGGAAAGAGAGGAAATTGAGGGAGCTAGGCCTTCGGGCTAGAAATCAAAAGTGAGGAAAAGATTTAGACCTTTCTATTTAATTTCCAAACCATTTTCAAAGGCATTTTCAAATAAATTTTGAATTCCTTTTTCACCTTCGGTCAAACCACACATAACAAAACAAAATGCACCAGCATGTATATGCTCAACCATGTTTCTAAACCCTATGATAAATTTTAATTTAATGCAAAATATTCTTTTACCTATGTTCTCATGAGCACAAAGTTCAAATTAAATCATTTTTACTCTATTTTCAAAAATGCAAATTTTAGGGTGTTACAACTCTACCCCCCTTAAAATGAATCTTGTCCCGAGATTCGGATGATGGTGATCGAAGAGATTTGAATATTCCGCCCCCTTCTTCACTGCCTTGAGGAGTACCAAATTACTAACAAATGATTCCACTTTGCTATGCATACCTTTTAACCCTACTCCAATAAAATGCATACTGATTCCAAGACTTTGACGAACACTCCAAAAGGCCCCCTTATAACTCCAAACCAATTGTCAGTTATCTTCCAATGGTTAGGCCACTCCTCTCTTCCTTTTTAGTAACCATGAATGAACTGTTATAGGGAGGTACTAACTTATTCCTCACACAAAATCTCTTTTTGCTTCTCATAAGGACCATCTTACTATCAATTGTATGACAAGCTCTCGTCCCCACAGATTCCACATTATATCCTAACATGTTCTGTTTTTTTAATCCATACTTTCATCTCTCCTATTTCCAACTCAATCTGCAACTGATGTTTTTTTTAGGTCAAGTTCCTCAAACCTCAACCATAATTCTCAATCCAAGGTGTCATCCAAAACTTCTCAGCATAACTCCCTTTGCTAAGAGCAATGATAATGACAACTCCTTAATTCTTTCTTCTTCCAATTAACCATTGTGATTCTCCTTGTTCAAAGATTAGCTTTGTTAACTAGCAACTATATAGTACTAGTGACATCACTTGATTTCTGCACTCAACTTGATCTTGGTGTCACTCGAGCTTTTATAGCACCCATTATATGCTCAGAACACTGATAACAACTTTTTCCTCTCCAAATGATTGCATCCTCCAAATCACCAAGGCATAAACTATGTTTGGGACCTGTGGGTTATGGCCCACTATAACTCCATATCATTCCAATTATAATGTCATTGGGTCAATATCAACTCAATAATGATCCTTTGAAATTCTTATGATCGACCTTGATGTCGCTCTTTACTCCCAAGTAAGAACCTCTATGCTCCACAATGGATAACTTGACATCTCATTAGTTGATTAGTCCAAATCACACCTTCGATAGAATCTGACCATCCAAGAATATTCTGAGTTACTCTTGCTTACATAGGCCGGTTCCAACTCAACACATTTTCCTTCAGTTCTTCGTACAATCCATCATTAGAGACATACCATAACCAAAAAGATAACTTTCTCCAAACAAAACTCACACACCAAAATTGGTGTAAGCATTGAAGCTTCCATAGAATTCGATCATAGAGAAGTCCGACATCTCAATATTCCTATGCCATCATCACCAACTTGCCTTGAGGCTTATGCAACCACACTACCTCCTCGTATAATAACACACCTCCAACCTTAACAAGATGCATCACAAAGCTTCTTACTCTGACCTGTTGACACCAACACTAGAGTTGTAATTGATTTCTTCTTTAACTCTTCAAAACTAGCTTGACTCTTATCAAACCATACGAACTTGGCACTCTTCTCTAGTAGAGCCATTATAGGTTTAGCAGGTTTGGAGAATCCTTCTATGAACCTCCTATAGTAACCAGCCAGACAAAGGAAACTGCACATCCCACTCACATCTATGAGCGACTTCACACTTTTCACCTTTTCTAGATCCACTGCTGTACCTCCAATATAGACAACATGACCCAGAAAAGAAACTTTCTTTAACCAAACTCAAACTGGTTCCGCTTAGCATACAACTTATGTTCTCTAAGCTTCTATAAGACTAGCCTTAAGTGTTCAGCATGTTCTTCTTTAGTCTTACAGAACACCAGGGTGTTAGCACCACAAAATTATTCAGACACTCCATGATCACCTTATTCATCATGAGATAGGTAGGTGCATATGTCGGACCAAAGGTGCATATGTTGGACCAAATGACATAACCCTTACTAGTGCAACCCATACCTCGTAGTGAAAACTGTCTTCAGAATATCTGCATTCTGAATCTTCGTCTAATGGTAACCAGTACGTAGATCAAACTTAGAAAACACATAGTAACCTCTCAACTTATTAGACAAATCATCAATCCTCAGCAGCGGGCACTTGTTCTTGATGATAACTTCATAAAGAAAACGATAATCAACACACATACGCTGAGTATCACCCTTCTTGTAATCTAAGATCACCGGAGCACCCTATGGAGACGAACTAGGACATATAAAACCTTTCTCCAGCAAGTCCTTCAACTGTTTCTTAAGTTCTTCTAACAAGTTACTAATGCCTGCTTAGGGATAGACCTCTCAACAATAGGGACAACTGCTATTCAGGTCATGTGCGTTGAATGCATAAAACCTTCATCTTGCAACTCCTTCGTGACTACCCCCCTTAAGATATGACCAAATAGGGGAACCGATGGATATCTTACATCTTCTAAGTGAGCTAGGTTACCATAAAGACCTTTGATATTCAAGAGATGCTCGTATGCATAGGCAGAAATAAATAATCTTAAATCTCTCACGAGCAGCAATTCAGCAGCGCAGAAAAATAACTGTAACTCCATTTCTGTTAATCCAATAAAGTTGTGTCTTATACTGCTGGAAAACTTATCAAATTGCCCACAACTTTCTTATTGATCACCTCGGCATATTCTGATATTAAAATAATCTTTCGCAGTCATACTTGAAATCTGTCCGGAAAATATAACAGCACCATTGCAGTACCTTGCAACAGTTATATCTCGAGCTCTGTTGATCCTATAAAGTTGTACTTTACACCGTTGGAAAGCCTATGTAATCCTCTCTAACTTTCCTATAGAACACGTTTCCAGATTCCATAGTTAAGTGGGTCGAAAATACTCCACAATAGAAACTGTTCTGGATTCCAGACAGCATAGATACACCGCCTTGTGAATTCCATAGCTCCCAAACTAAAGTTGATATGAGGGTGATTCTGGCGGCGTTGGAAAGGTATAGAAGCCTAGATTCTCCCAGAGAAAATTCATGACCATTGCTCAAACAGAGAAAACGTTGTGACCAGATCTTTACAGACTGCTCGAGATTTCTGACAGCACAAATTCTTCGTCTTGTGATTTTCGTAACTCCCAAACCAGAACAGTTTTGATGGTGATTCTTGCGCCCAGAGAAAGATCTTGAAGTCTACTTTTGTCCAGAATTTTCTCATGATTTTTGGTCATCCAAAGTTTGAGATATAAGCCGAGGAAGACAGATTGCTCCGGAGGGACAGGATGCAGAAAAATAAGAGGAAACCAAAACCCAACTATCTATACATTAATCCTTATGCCTTAAGCCTATAAGCTAAATGAAATTATGGGCAAAACCACAAGATCGTTGCACTCATTACATAGATCCAAAACAAACATAAACATAAGAACAAAGCAACAAGCACTTAAAGTTCACAAACCACAAATTGAGACCGACTGACTCTACCAACTTCGCAACTAGCGGTTTATTATAATAGGGGACACTAATTCCTACTTCTTGAACACGGTGTGACTGCAATGACATCTGGGGTGACATCTCTAGTGTGGGGTTGAGCGGGGCATGTCTACCACTTCATTTATCTTGGGTAATCCAACACTCTACCACTTCATTTATCTTGGGTAATCCAACACAACTTCTCCACTCATCTATCTCATCAAGAGCTTCCTCATAGTGTTGCCTTACTTCTGCCAGCTCTAGTTGACTATCTTCCAGCTTTTGATGTAGGATTTGTATGGTCAAGGCCATATCCTTTGTTTGCTCATTCCAATCTATGCAGGGGTCAACCATAACACTTTGCAACATTCCAGTGTGGTCGAGGAAAATACTTTTGCATATCATCCTTCATCTCTTCATAGTGTTTTCCGCGATATGCCAATAGAGCTTGATGAGTAGCATCAGATATTCCAGCATGCATATCGAGACAATCAACGAGAGAAGAGGGAATGGATTCCACCACCCCTGATCTAGTAAATTGATTCCTTACGGTGATGTGTGCTTCTGCTCCAATGGTCCTTATACTTAGGATGAGTCCACTTTATGCATCTATACTCAATCTTAGCTTGTTGACCAAGGTAGTGATTTTGTAGCAAACACTTTAATCGTGGATGGAAGAAAGCCTCTCTACTAAAGACCATGTTGATGTTCTCCTTACGCCAACAAGTATGAGCCTTTGGTAGAACACGATGAGCTTCTCCATTACGTGGTTGTTAGAGCATAGTTCCATCTAGTGAAGCATGGTTCTACAAAGCTGAAATGAGCGGCCTTTTCATTACGAACCATCTAAAGGGACAAGACTTGAATGAGACAAGGTTTTCATAATGGAGTAGAGACAAAAGTGAGCTTATCTTTTAGAAAATATCAAGATTAGAGAGCAAGGAATCAACAAGGAGCAAAGAATCAACAAGGATGAGAACAAAAGCTTTCAAACAAGCATCAAGGAGAAGATGAATATCAAGGTAGAGACATAGTGGAGAAGAAATTGTCAAGGTATGTAGAACAAAGTTGTTCTAATGATATCAAATCCTAGAGACGACCATTTTCTAACTAGGCTTGCGTCCCTACGATCGAGATTGAGCCGATACCACTTGTCATACCCGATTTTAAGGACAAAACCAGATATGCACCATATGTGAGTAAAGGCGTCAAATCTCACATATAGCTACAAATAAGGGGTAGTATCAAATCATAATGCTTAAAATATCGTACTTAGTAAAGAACAGAACCTCGGCTAGCAAGCAACGGATAGACAACTCTGGTCTTCGGGTATTGAGTCCACTCCACTGGATCCAAACTGACTGGTTGATCACAAGCCTAACTCCACTCCTGAGGTGTGGGGGGAATTGCAAGAGTGAGTCCATGTCGAACTCCGCAAGTATAACAAGTATAATCTCATAACCACATGATCAGGTAAACATAATTAAAGAATAATAATTAAACAACATTCTCAAATTAAGGGGGTGATCACTTATTCCATAAGAATCCCTTGGCCGCCCTAACCGTGGGCACGGACGATAATCGATTTAACTCTGCGCAGAGGTGTACCCTTTACCTGTGAGTCGTGATTCCCATTTGCTCGGGTTAATTACTCCCATAACACTTCCAAGGTGCAAGAGCAGGGTTTCACTATAAAGCCACCCAAAAGTTCGTCTAACAAGCAAGGGTCGCCTTGTCATCGGATATAGGGAATCCCTCCTCCCAAAGTGGCACACAACCTACCCGGCTATACACACCATGGAGGAGCCGTCCTATACCCAATTCAGCCCTCCCTCTCACAAGCTAGAAAAGGTCTCTTGAATGCACTAGAGCCAGAGCCATATAGCCCCCACAGTGGCACGTTAAGTCCCGGATGATCGCTTACAGGTAAGTCATCTTTTATGTTTAATCATATATTTATTAATCAGGCTTACTAGATCATGGTCACTAAAAGATAATCCAACCTATACTTGCCTTAAATTTAATCCTTTCTTCAAATCCCAAATCTTCATAGAGCTGCTTCTTGATCTCCACTTCTTCTTGAGCACCAACTTTCAGATCATCAACGCAAAGCTCACTGACTGGACACGATTATAGAGCACCACACAAGCATCCGAGCAATCATACACGAAGCAAACAATATGACTATATTAGAATAGTACACCAATCATAAATAAATAGAAAGAAAAGTTTATAAAATAACTCTAATCGTTTCTACGATCACATAGACGTTAAGTTCACCGAAAACGGAGCTATAACGGCGACGATATGAATTTTTAAGTTTTTCCTATGGACTAACAATGCATTAAACATGAACTTGAAATCTAACAGTGACAAACTGAACTAACAGTAGCACTAATGCGTAATTTACGAAATTATGAATCCAACGCATTTTTAATGAACCAAAACGGAGGTAAAACAGAGATTTTATAAGCAAAACAAAAATAAAGGCAAATCTGTAATTTGTTGAAGATGTATTTTGAAAGGAATTACGCTTTCCATGGTTGAAAACGTAAACTGTTAATGCGCAAAAGGGCTGGTATTTCATGGTATTCCTAGAATTATTTGTCTAAAGGAAAACGGCCATAAATACGGGATGATGTCATGCTTGTGTCATTGCGATGTCAGGAAAGCAAACAAGCTAGCTAGCCATGCATGGCGCTCGGTGCACAGATGATTCTGCCATGGCCGACGATGAAACTTTTCTGGAGTTTGCACACGGCTTTCGGTTTGACACAGAAACTACACGTACCGGAAGAAAGAGTAGAAGTAGAAGATGTTCGATACTCTTACATGAATCGACCGACGACGGGCAGTGAACGGCAGTGAACAGTGAACGTAGATGGCATGGAGATCAGAGGGACAACACGGAGAGCTTCCTGTTCCCATAAAACGAATGGAAAAGATTGAATATTCTTTAATCTTGAACAAAAGCAATTAGACAGGAGTGTGCTGCACGTATATTTGGTATATATATGCAGACTGAACTCACCTAGGTTTAGATGAGATGGCTGAAAGTACTAGAGCGATGAACGTGAATGGAAAGTTGCTGTCAGTGGATGAAGATGTCGACCTCATCGGGATGGCCTGCAGCTTGACGATGCATGAAGTTGCGGCACTGTACTTGCTTCGACAGGTCCGTGACGACGTGGCAGCAGAAGGCAACAGCGGCGGCTTGTAATGGACCTGCTAGGGATTTGGTAGTATTTCTGGAGAATTGGGGGAAATGTAGACTTTATTGATGCACTTTGCAGGTTCAATCAATCAATACATGAGCGGGCAAGCCGCTAGAACACGAATTGATTCTACTGAAACTAGAGTTCTATGATAGTTCTATTACAATTCAGTCATGTCTCTCCCGGTCGACGCTCTGGCCTTTATACCTGTTGCCGATGACGTCGATCGGCTGCCGCGCGCCTGATGAAGTCGGTTCCTGTGGCCGCCTTGTCAGTAGTGGGATCCACCTGTCAGTCGTGACATTCTCCCCTCCTTAACAACTAGCATGTCCTCATGCTAAGCAGATGTTCACCAAACTGTATCTTCATGTCAGATGAGAATTCCCAAGTAGACATGTGTTCAGGCAAGGTTGCCCATTTGATCAGCATTTGATCCACCATCTGTGACCCTTGTCTGATCAGCCTAGTTTTCAGTATCTTTTCAGGCTGAAGAATGACATCGGGATCAGTAGCTACTGATGTCAGATCCCCAGAAACATTATCATCTTTAGGAATGTGCTTCTTCAATTGTGACACATGCAAAACTGGATGAATTCTGCTCCCTGGTGGAAGATCCAGTTTGTATGCTACTGCCCCAATTTTCTGCAGCACCTTAAAAGGCCCATAGTACCTGAAGGACAGCTTCTTGTTACTCCTTTGAGCCACTGATGATTGTACATAAGGTTGCAGCTTAGTGTACACCAGATCACCCACTTCAAATACTCTTTCTGATCTATGCTTATCTGCTTGAGACTTCATCCTCTGTTGAGCTCTGAGCAGATGTTGCTGAATCAACCTGGACAGCAATTCTCTGTCCTTCAACCACTCTTCCAGATCTGGTACTGAACAGGACTGCAAGTTCACAATACCCAATTGCCTTGGAGTTTTACCATACAGTACTTCAAATGGGCTTCTACCCAATGCTGAATGAAATGTGGTGTTATACCAGAATTCAGCAATAGACAGCCACTTACTCCACTGTCTAGGACATGAGTGCACCATACACCTCAGAAAACCTTCCAAACATTGGTTTAACCTCTCTGTCTGCCCATCTGTTTGAGGGTGGTAGGAAGAACTCATGAGCAGTTTAGTGTCAGATTTCTGAAATAGCTCCTTCCACAGAGCACTTGTAAACACAGCATCTCTATCAGATATAATAGCTTTTGGGAGACCATGTAGTTTATATATGTGGTCCATGAACAGCTTGGCAATACTGAGAGCAGTATATGGATGATGCGGAGGAATAAAATGCCCATATTTTGAAAACTTATCAATTATCACCAATATGGCATTATACCTATCGAGTTGTGGGAGCCCTTCCACAAAATCCATGCTGATAACATCCCATGATTGTTCTGGTACTGGTAAGGGTTGTAGCAGCCCTGGCAGCTTGCTGTGCTCCACTTTGGCTTGCTGACATATGGAGCATTGTTGCACAAAATCATGAACATCCTGCTTGAGATTAGGCCAAGCAAACAATGATTTTATCCTGCCATATGTAGCAGCTATTCCAGAATGCCCACCAATTCCACTATTGTGCAAGGCTTCCATGATGTGTTTTTTAGCCAATGCATTATGTCCAACCCACACTCTTCCTCTGAATCTAATGATGCCATTATGCAGTTCAAAGCCTTTGTTGTTTTTGCCTTCCAGGCTAAGCTGTGTCCACAGATCCTTATCCTCAGCATTGTCCCCATAGCTTTCTTGCAGTTTCTGTAACCAAGATGGAACACATTCTGAGACAGGCAAAACTTCAGAGATACTTTCATTCCTTGACAATGCATCAGCTGCAGAGTTATGTATGCCTTGTTTGAATTGAATTGCATAATCCAAATCCATCAGCTTGACTAATGCTTTATGTTGAATTCTGGATTGCACTCTGTGCTCAGTTAGATGCAGGAGACTCTTATGATCAGTTGTGATCAGAAATTTCTGATGTTGCAGATATGGTCTCCACTTGTCTATGGCCATGAGAATTGCTAAACACTCCTTCTCATAAACTGATAATGTTTGATTCCTGGGACACAGGTGTTTGCTAAGATATGCAATAGGATGACCTTTCTGCATCAACACAGCTCCAATCCCAAAATCAGAGGCATCAGTTTCTATGGTAAATGGATCCTTGAAATTGGGTACAGCAAGAACAGGAGCTTTAACCAATTGTTGCTTCAGAGTTTGAAATGCTGTTTCAGCAAGTGGTGTCCAGATGAACTGCACTCCTTTCTTCAACAACTCAGTTAATGGTTTGGCAATGACTCCATAGTGAGCAATGAACTTCCTGTAATAGCCTGTGAGTCCTAGAAAACCTCTGAGTTGTTTCAGATTTGCTGGTGTTTTCCATTGAAGTACTGCCTCAATTTTGCTGGGTTCAGTTGACACCCCTGCTGCAGATACTATATGACCCAGATACTCCACAGAAGGTTGTGCAAAGTAACATTTGGATCTCTTGATGTAAAACTGATTTTGCTGCAGTATGTCAAACACCTTCCTCAATAGCTTGGCATGTTCTTCCGGTCAAAGACTTGTACACAAGTATGTCATCCATAAACACAAGCACCCCTTTCCTCAGAAGCTCTGCAAATATCAGGTTCATCAAGCTCTGAAAAGTAGCTGGTGCATTAGTTAAGCCAAAAGGCATGACTAGGAACTCATAAAGTCCATGATGAGTCTTGAATGCTGTTTTATGCTCATCTCCTTCAGCCATTCTAATTTGGTGGTAGCCAGCAGCAAAATCCAGCTTGGTAAACACCTTTGCTCCACTGAGTTCATCCAACAGCTCATCAACAACAGGCATTGGATGCTTGTTCTTGATGGTAATGGCATTGAGTTGTCTATAATCCACACAAAAACGCCAGCTCCCATCCTTCTTTTTCACCAACAGTACTGGAGAGGCAAAAGCACTTGTACTGTATCTAATGATTCCATTATCCAACATTTGCTGTACTTGAGACTCAATCTCATTCTTCTGCATGGGAGAGTAATGATAAGGCCTCACTTTCACTGGTTGTGTCCCTGCCATCAGTGTAATTTGATGATCAGCCATCCTTTGAGGAGGTAACTGAGAGGGAACTTGGAATAGATTCTCATATTCCTGCAACAGCTCTTGCACCACCTGTGGAACTGGTTCCTGTTGGGCACTGTCAAGACTGCACACATACTGAAGCTGATCTGATATCTCCACCTCTTCAGTATGGCCTTCCAGGTGCAAGCAACATGATACTGCTCCTTGCTTCATCAACCCCTGTAGTTGTCTGACAGAGACTTTAGCACAGGATGTTGTATTGTCTTGTACCCCTTGCAGCTTGACCAACTTATTCTGCAAAGTAATCCTCATTTCTTTGGTCTTGTAGTCGACCCAAACAGGACTGATTGATTCTAGCCAGTCTTCTCCCACAATCATATCATAACATTTCAGGTTAAGAACCTTCGCCTCAGATTCAAAAGTATGACCCTGAATCCACCACTTCAATTTGGGAATGGATCTATTACATATTAGTTGACCCCCATCTGCAGCCCTGAAAGTGGATGCTGCACAAGGTTCAGTGTTGAGTTGCAGGGTCTTGACCAAGCTATCACTGATGAATGTCCCAATACTGCCTGAATCTACTAGGACAAGTACATGCTGCTTGCCAATGTGAGCCAATAGCTTCAGAGTTTGTCTCCTCTGAGTTTTTTGATTCTGAGGTGGCTGCACTGATTGAATCACCTCATCAGCACTCTGATCCTCACTCTGACTGTCCTCATCCTCCTCTTGTTCCTGGATTTGCAAAGCCTCAAACAACTCCTGCAGCACATGTATTGGAACTTGATCTGGACAAGTGTGATTCATTCCCCATTTTCCTCCACATTTGAAGCACAACCCAAGTTTTCTTCTAGTTTGTTTCAGGGTCTGCAGCTTTTCATCATTTTCAGATCTTGGAGTCTTCAGTTTCAGTTTGTCAGAATCAGCAGCTTGAGCCTGATCATGACCTCTGTACACTCCTCTGTAATAGCCTTTAAATCTGGACTGGTTGAACTCCTCCTCTTGAATCAGGGCCAAAGCACTGGCCGTATCAACATCTCTTGGCCTGTGCAACCGAATAGCTCTCCGGATTTCCTCTTTGAGACCTGCCACAAAGCGTGTGACAAAGAATACCTCATCATAGCTCGGATTATACAGCAAGATGCTATGAGCCAACTTCTCAAATTGCAGCTGGTAGTCCTGTACCGAGCCTGTCTGCTTCAATGTCTCCAATTGATTCAACTGCAACTGGTACTGATTCCTGTCAAACTTGTTGAAGACTAACTCACACAACTGATCCCAGTCAGTAATTCTGCCCCTGCGCTCCATGGTCTGAAGCCATGTCGCTGCACTGCCTTCAAAATTGAGGATAGCAAACCTTGTCTTCATCATCGGATGCGTCCCGTACACCTCGAAATACAAGACACAACGATCCCGCCACAATCGAGGGTTATCACCAGTGAATTTAGGGAAATCCATTTTAGGCGAGGGATGGAAATGATGAGCATGCGTGGGTTCAATTTCATGGTGAGCAGCTTGGACTGGAATGGGGATTTGTTGCGTACCCGTGACCGGGAGCGGCGAAGGGTATATGAACCCCGCGCCCACATCCCGGTGGTGTGAACTCTCGCCGTGCCCATGGGGCGATTGAGACGCCGAGGTCGACGGTGATACGTTGAGGTCGAACGCGCCCGTCGCCCTGGCCATCTGGATCTGCAGGGGCGCGCCGCCCTGCGTTGACGGGGGAACCACCTGCGGTTGCGGTTGCGGTTGCGGCGGCGGCCCTTGAGGTTGTTGTTGGTGAAGCGGCGGCGGCTGGGTCGTCGGCTGCTGCTGGTTCGTCGGCGGCGGCGGCCGGGTGTCGAATTGACCCATGCGGTCCGTCACCTCCTTCGACTGCCGCATCACCGCGCCGATAGTAGTCTCCGCCACCTTCCGCCATGTCTGGAGGTCATCGAGCTTGTCGAGGGCGGTCTTCAGGTTGTCCTGGATCCCGGCGAACTGCGTCTTCAACTCCGCCACGCCGTCGAGCCGCGTGGTCATCGCCTCCATCATCTTCTTCAGCTCATCCATCGAAGACGCCATGGCTTGCTGGTGCTTCGAGGGCTTGGATGGCGCCAGGATTCAGGGATTTGGGGAAAAAAAATTCCCCCAAATTGCAAAGGCTCTGAATACCAATTGTAATGGACCTGCTAGGGATTTGGTAGTATTTCTGGAGAATTGGGGGAAATGTAGACTTTATTGATGCACTTTGCAGGTTCAATCAATCAATACATGAGCGGGCAAGCCGCTAGAACACGAATGATTCTACTGAAACTAGAGTTCTATGATAGTTCTATTACAATTCAGTCATGTCTCTCCCGGTCGACGCTCTGGCCTTTATACCTGTTGCCGATGACGTCGGTCGGCTGCCGCGCGCCTGATGAAGTCGGTTCCTGTGGCCGCCTTGTCAGTAGTGGGATCCACCTGTCAGTCGTGACACGGCTGGCCGGGCGGCAGTGAACTACCACGAAGTGAAGCTCGGTAGCCTGCTAGACGGCGAAACATCAGGAGACTGCGGTGGCTTCGGCATACTGCTCGACGAGATGCAAAGAGAAGCTGCTGCAGCGCTATGACTTGGCTAGTTTTGATAGCAGGGACGGTCTGTACAATCTCGGCGAGATCCAAAACGTGGCAATGGAGCAGAGCTAGGGTACTCGGCGACTTGCTTACCGCAAAGAAGCGACAGTGGAGAAAACGGATTGGAAAGCGAGAGCTGCGGCGCGAGCTTTGCTGTAGCTAGGGCTTGAGCGAAGACGATTGCTTGCGCGAGGCTTTAGGAAGGGCAGGACGGCGTAAAGCTCGGAGCTAGTGGTGCGTTGTGAATGCCGGCAAGCAGCAGACGGGCGTAAGCTGCCGCTTCTCGGTGACTTGCATACGATGGAGATGGAGCTGCGAAACTCGAACTCGAGTTCGAAGGCGGCGGCTAGGGTTTGTGGCATGCATGGAGGCGACGCGATGTGCATCGGGGCTGCTATTTATGGGGCAGGGGTAGGCTGCGTGGACAGCACGCCGAGGCACGGGGACACGGCGCCGGGACGGACTTCAACTCGAAATGAGTCCATCAGCAACACGAACAAAGAAAGAAGTCAACGCCGAACTGATGAAGAAGTGGACCTGCAACTCCACTTGGGCCAAAAGGCCGAGCAAGGGAAAGAGAGGAAATTGAGGGAGCTAGGCCTTCGGGCTAGAAATCAAAAGTGAGGAAAGGATTTAGACCTTTCTATTTAATTTCCAAACCATTTTCAAAGGCATTTTCAAATAAATTTTGAATTCCTTTTTCACCTTCGGTCAAACCACACATAACAAAACAAAATGCACCAGCATGTATATGCTCAACCATGTTTCTAAACCCTATGATAAATTTTAATTTAATGAAAAATATTCTTTTACCTATGTTCTCATGAGCACAAAGTTCAAATTAAATCATTTTTACTCTATTTTCAAAAATGCAAATTTTAGGGTGTTATGTCCTTCCCTCCGTTGATCCACCTTTTTGACATAACAAACCACTCGCAAGGAAAGAATGCACCTCATCCATACCTATGAACTCCAGATATCAGCCATTAGAGGTAGGATGAGTAGCAAGGCAACAAAGGCCTACTGGTGAGGATAAAACACCCACAAAAAGAGTGACTCGAGAGCATCACTTGAGGAATTCATCGCTATCTTTTCTTACTAAAAATTGAAAACCCCAAGTCTTGAAAGCAGGGAGACGCGAGTTGACTTGAAATCCAGGCTGTTCCATCCCTCAATAAGTTCAAAGATTACTTGGTAGACACTGTGAATGCTCACAGATAACCAGTGAGGCTTGGAATAATCTGTATGCAGGTTAATATCTCAGGAAAACAAAGCCACCTTAGTGTCTTTTGCTTCACTCGAGGATGAGCAAAGCGCTAAGTGTGGGGGAGCTTGTTGGCGGTCCTTATTGCATATCTAACCCCGCCAACTTAGGTTCATAGTTCACCAAAAACCACCTAGATAGGAGGTTTATACTAACAAAACTCCATAGTTTTGGTGAACACTTGTTTTGCGGAGCATTCATGGAAAACATGTATTTTGGGCCAAAAGCTAGAGAAAAGAGAATAAATATTTGAATTATAAAATTGGCCCAAAGGCAAGACAAGAAGAAAAGAAGAGAAAGGCCAAACCGACGTACCAACGTGACGAAACACCACATGGGCCAACTCCGGGCCCAAGACCCAGCCCCTGACCAAGGTCCGTCGGGGAGGCGGCACCACAGGCACGCTCGCGCCAAGGGCACGCTCGCGCCCTCCCTCTCGCTGGGGGCGGGCCGGGCCGGAGGCGGTACATTCAATGCTCCGGAGGGCGGTGCGGGGGTGTTTTGGTCATTTGGGCGTGCGAACCGACCATCTTCACATATAAAAGCCCTTCTCTCTTTCATTTCACACATCCAATTTTCATTCTTCATTCTTCATTCCTCCCTCTCCACTTCCACAAGCCTACACTAGAGGAAGACTAGAGCCATTATACCTAGCTTCTAGCTAGAATAGAAGTAGGAGAGTGAGAGAGGTCAAGAGCAGAGTAACTCTTTTCGAGTGCTCCCGGAGGCTAGTCTTCCACGAGGTGGAGTGCCGGATTTGTCGGCTCCCTCCTCACTTGTACCTCGGCGACTTCTTACGCTTGAAGTAAGAGGTTCGTGTTTATCTATTCGTACGCTCCTTCTAGCAAGTTATCTTTATCGTTGTTTGTTTGCAGGTTCGTCGACCGTCCTTGTGGCGGTAGTTCTAGTAGAGGACTCCTGATAGAGACGGATGTGCGAGTCATGCCATCATGTGCCTTGATCTAAATAGAGCCGATCCCCACAATTTCACACGGGTTATCATCTCCCATCCGCACAACATTCCCACTCTGCACAGGTTTATATGAACTAAACCAATCCTTGTTAGTGCAAATATGAAATGAACATGCTGAATTAAGAATCCATTCACCATGACTAGAAACACAGCCAGCAAACACAACCAGACAATCACCAGAATCTGATTTTTCAGCACCAGAAACAACAGAAGCATTACCATCAGGAATACCTTTCCTTTTCTCCTTGGCTTTCAACTTCAGGCAATCCTCAATCATATGGTTAGTCTTCTTGCAATATTTGCAGAACATCTTTGTCCTGGATTTTGAACGACCCCTGCCATTTTGACTCTTGCCACGAAAATTGCTGTCATTGGAGGATCTTTGCTCTGGTCTGCCCCTCACTTGCAATGCTTCGCCCTTTGAGGACGACTGTCCGTCATTATCCACCATAGTTTTCATCTTCTCCCTTGACAGGAGAGCTTCATAAACTTCAGCAACGGTTAGTTCATCACGGCTAACCAATATAGTGTCACGGAAATTAGCATATGAACTGGGCAAAGAACATAATCGTAAAAGACCTAAGTCCTCATCATCATACTTCACCTCCATCGACACAAGGTCGGCAACAATCTCCTTGAACACAGATATATGACTCATAACAGAATCACCCTCCTTCATCTTGAGGGTGAACAGCCTCATCTTCATATGCATCTTACTGGTCAGATCCTTGGACATACAGATCGATTCCAGTTTGGCCCAGAGAGCTATAGCAGTCTTTTCCTGCAAAACCTCTTGCAAAATGTCAATATGCAAATGAAGCTGAATAAGAGACATGGCCTTACGATCCCGGCGCTTGTCCTCAGTAGTCCAATCCTTTTGCGCCTTACCAAAGGACTCCAGGGCCTCGTCATAGTCATCCTTCTGTGACAGCCGCATCTTGACTTGCCACAGTGAGAAGCGCGTCTTGTGATCCAGCAATGGTAGATTGAACTTCATTGAGGTCGACATCGGATCCAAATCTGCAACCAACGAGCTGATACCACTTGATGTAAATCCGAGCAGAAAAGCGACCAAGAACGATGAAGAACAAGCGGAATAAACCAAAGGAGAAACACAAGATTTAACGTGGAAAACCCCTTCAAAGCAAAGGGGAAAAACCACGGGCGCCAGCCACGGAAACAATCTCACTATAATCACGAGTAGCAGTACAATCGCCGATGCGGCGGCTTACAAGATGAACGGGAGTGTCTAATCTGAATGGGGATGGAATGGAGTGGAGTGGCGGCTGTGGAGGAAACCCTAAGGGTTGTATGCCGTACCGTACCGCGGGGGCTTCGCCCCCGCACCCCTAAGCCCAACAACTGGTGTGCACCGTGATGGGCCTCCGCTTCGCTCTGTCAGAAATAGGCCTTTATCTTGGGGATGAATTAGGAGCATATCCAACAAACTCCACCTTGCGACAAATTCATCTTGTAGCATGAATCAACACTGCATCCTCAACATAGCAACAGGCAAAACACGACTGGCGCCACTAAGCCAACTAAGCTTGAGCACAGCTCAAACTTAGAAACAGGAACAGGCTTAGTCATCATATCAGCAGGATTATCATGAGTATTGATCTTGCATACCTTCATCTTACCCTCATCAATCACATCACGAACAAAATGATACTTGATATCAATGTGCTTTCTTCTCTCATGGAACATCTGATCTTTGGTAAGGTAAATGGCACTCTGACTGTCACGCTTCGCTTCGCTCCGTCAGAAATAGGCCTTTATCTTGGGGATGAATTAGGAGCATATCCAACATAAAGCACGCCTCTCGTGTCATGCTGGTGACGTTGCCGGTGGAGTGTTCAATCTTCTACATGGCAAGTATCAGTGGCATCCTCAGCGGGTTGGGATGTACCCCGTACTCGGAGTCCTCGACATCGCCGGGATTGTCAAGGCCGCTGTGCCGTGGTCTCGCACCATGGCGTTTGCATCAACTGGATCTCTATACGTGGTACCCATGTCTATGGTGATGGATGAGTTCTTGGCAATGCCGCCAACAAGGCACAGGTGGCAGCCATCATGAGGGAGCTTAGGTAGCTCAAGGGCACCATCTGTACCATCTGTGAGGCGGTGGACATTGCCAGGGCCGATGTGTTCCTGGCCTCTGACAACGCCAAGACGCCAAGTGCACATCTTTCTCTACCAAGCCACACAGGTTGTGATTCAGGTGTTGCAGATTTCATTCTACTCTATTGCTTTGTACTATGGAAATTCAAATGCTTTATGTGAAGGTTGCATCATTATGCATCGCATCGATCTGACGTTAACCTCGAAGATGGGCAAGATGGCAACAATGGGCAATCGTGCAAACTACAAGGTCAGTTTGACTAAGAAAAATCATCCAGGCTATAGAAATTCTATTGGTGACCTTCCTATTTATGATAATAATTATGGTTTTTTGTGAATTATAAATAACATGTTATGGTCCTGTATTATGCTTATTTTCCTATTACAGGCTGTTCGATGCAGACTTGATTTAAGTAGTAAGATCAAAGCTTGGACCAAGGATATATAATGGTTGATTTGCAATGAGTGTGCAAGGTCCCAGTCATCAAGGTAATGCATCCATGTATCTCTACTAAAACAATATAACTAAAGTATTCAATTTTTAACTTTCTGTGGGAAAGCCTTAACCTCTATTGAAAAAGATTTAAGCCATCCCATTTAATCGAACTATTCTCTCTAAATAGAAAAAATAGACAAATCATTTGCGTGATAAAAAACTTTTTGTGGGAAAAAGGAAAAAGTCGTACCTATGTGTTATTAGTAAGTAAATACAATCATCACTCAAAAAATTGAACAACCTAGAAAGAAAGTGTTTCACTAATCCATCACCTAAAAATAGTCCTAGAAAAAAAGAATGCATGCAGAACATCTCAACTAATAATTTCTCTATCCAACCACCTAAAGCTTTAATGTGTGTGCAAGAAAAATCACCATCCCCCAGTTCCTCCATCAACATATTATATTTACTTATTTAGTGACATGCTAAATCTTCCTTTATGTCTGTTAAATTTGGAGTGAAAATGACATATTGTCCACCATAAGTTACTTGAGATTGGAGAATGTTGGAGAAACAAAATATTTAACGGAGCATTTTTGTTAAGATGCACCCTATGGGGATTCAATTTAATTTAGAAGGGCTCTTGGATGTGAGAATATCCAATCGTCCTATTTTATTTGTGGCTTAAATTTAGAACAATTTGAATTAGTTAAACCACTTTATTAAATTTCATAAATTGTCATTGTTGTTTCTCTATGAAATTGTGATGGGATATTTTTTGACAAGGGACAATAGATGTTTTTTTAAAAAATATTAACAATTTGTTGCAAAATTAACATCTATTAAGGAAAAAATATCAAAACAAGTTAATTACTATAGCATGTACATGACCAATTCAAATATTTAGTCTTACAACAAGTCTAAGAGGCTCTTAATATTTTTCCTAATTTATAGGAGTGGAGATTTTAGTGACAAAATTTTGCCTCCAATAGCCTCTTTAATATTTTGGATCTCCAAATATAGACATTTTTCATTCTAGATTTCTTGCTAGCCAAATATGGAGAAAGAGGATGACTTTGTAGAGCGCACACAAGTTTTACACAAGTTGGATACAAAACAAGTTTTATCCAAAATCTTCAAATATTGATTTAAAAGTAAATTTTAGAACGATTCTTGAAGATGCTCTTATATTGTAGTCCAAGTTACAAAAATTTGGATGCTCGCTTTCTTGGGTGTTTTATATCCACATGAAGTGTGAGCACGCATCTACTGCTACAATAACAAATACAGTTAATGATGTTTGACAGCTTTTGGACGTTCAGGCTTGAGCAAGTTCATCGAAATGTGAGTCAGCAGTTTCGATGTAATTTCCATTTAGAGTTATATGTCTTGATTTGTATGGTTTCTAGAATGCTAATAATTGCATGTCTTTCGAAGATATAATGAATCTAATGACATAGTTTTTGTGGGCACTCTATTGGAACAAATGTAACATGTGTGTATTTATCTCTTTCTCCTGATGGAAAAATGTACAAAACCTATTCAGGTTTTAATGATTGAGGGCTTATTTTGTATAGTTACCATATGTTGCCACAACATTCTAAATAGTCTATACCAAAATTTTAGTGCAAATTTTATTCGTTCATGATCTATTAAGTAAGGATCTATTGTTCTTATAGAAAAAAATAGATTTACATATCATTAGCCTATGCAAGTGCACAAGTTTGTGTTAGAAAATAAAAGTACAATTTAATATTAGTTAAATGTATTGAGTAGTAGTAACTGATACTCATATCTTCTTAGATTATGTCCGGTGCATGAGCACGGGTTGATAGACTAGTTGTATATAACTAATGAAATATACCAAAAAGAGAAGCCTCCAAAACTAGTAGATGACTAAAAATGAGACCAGAGGAACTCCTTCCTAGATTTTTTTTTATGCAGGGCTATGCTAGCATGTCATCATTGGGTCATTGGGGTAAAGATATGCGTTGCACATTGCTTGGTTCCATTTTCCCAAGCAGGATCTGCCGATCTGGTGAGGAAGATCCTACAACAACCCACTACCAGTAGAAGTATATGCCAGTGTCTTGCGAACTCTGTTCTAAATCAATGCCATTCAAATGTTTGTTACTGCCAGGCAGTCTTTTTAACATCCTGCTCGATCCTTGGTGCCACTAGCCTTATGTAATACCTGCTGGTAGTTTGGTATCTGCTCAATATATGTAGGCAATAGTTATGTATGTTGTGCCTTTATCTAAAAAAAAAAAATGTATGTTGTGCCATTGACAGATGCTTTTTTAACATATCAGGTGCAAACCACAATCTTGATGAAAACCTATACTTTCCCAGAAAACAGCAATTGCACTAGACACACCAACTGTTTCGGTGCAACCATTCCACACAACTCCATGTTGCACTTCCCTTTTGCCTCATATTCCTAATACATAATAGCATCTTTTTACTAACGGCTCTTTTCAAGATCCTGCTGGATCCTCGGTGCCACTAGCCTTATGTAATAGCTGCACGTAAGAGCATCTCCAAGGGTTAGGCATTTATAGTTTGGCATTTGAGGCAATTTGTAGCTCCCAAATGAAAATGACAAGGCAAAAAAATTGTGATCTCCAAGGGTTAGGCAAATCCACTTGGCATTTGAGGGAATTTTTGGGCCCACCATTTTATTTCCCCCGAAATCTATTCTTTGGCGCGTGTTTTGCATTCGCGGGAAACAGTTCATGGCCCTGTAGCAGCAGGTACAAATTGGCTGCAAGCAGGATAGTAGCGCCAGCAACAAGTGCATGGTCCTGCAGCATGGTCACCGGATCATTAGCAATGATCAGATAATGATCATGTCTGCTTGATGTGCCGGCCAACATCAAATGCACAGCAGCAGCAGGCACAACAACAGCACGTCGCTTTGAAGAGGACAGTCCCATCGATCGAGAGGAAGGGCGGCGTGCGGTTGGTGTCCTTCGCGCCAGATGAAGACCGGCGCGCTCGATGAAGAGTCGCGTTGTCATGCGGAAGGAGTCCTCGCGGGAAAGGAACCGGCCTCGTCGCGCACGAGAGAAGAATCGCGGACGGGATGGAAAAAATCGCAGGAGGGGGGGTGCGAGAGAAACGCGGAGGGTCAAATGCCAAGCTGGATTGCCTTGGCATATATGCCAACTCTTGAGCTCTATTTGCCAAGTTAAGGAAAATGCAAAGGTGAAATGCAAAACCATTGGAGGGGAGTTTTTAGGATATTTTGGCAAATTAGTAAATACCAAGGCTAATTGTCTAACCCTTGGAGATGCTCTAAGTTGCTAACTGCTTACATTTATACTATATAGGCAGTAGTTATGTATTGTTGTGCCATTGACAGATGCCTCATTATTCCAGTGACGAGTCCACTTCTTGTCCACACAACAACAGTATCAATATCTTGACATCTTGTATTCATGGAAGATCAGCTCGTCAGCACTGTGAATGCATCTAACAAACACAGATTTTCTATAAAGCTCGCTACTGGTAGTTTATAGCATAACAAGAGATTAGTATTCAAGGATACTAGTATACCCTGCGCATTGCCGCAGGATTTTCTAAAAAATAAATCTGGTATTAGCATAGATATTTTGCACATGCATCCACATATATTCGAATTTGACTTACAAGCTACTTTATTTTATTGTATTAGATCTGGTAAAAAATTTGTGACTTACATGCTTCTGATATTTGTTTACATTATAGAGGAGTTGGTGACAAAACAAATACTATACCACAACCTACGGACGGTCGCTATAAGTATGTATAGCGACCTACGGATGGTCACTATAAACATATAGCGACCAACTTGGCCGGTCCCCATAAGTGGCGTCGCTATAAGTTTTAGCGTCCAACAATACTTATAGCGACCGACCGTTGGAGAGTAGATATAAGAGTTATAGATATAATTAAACTGGTCGTAGTGAAAAAGCAAAGGTTGTGCACACGAACTGGCTAGTATTGGAGTGAGTTGGGACCCGGGTCAGTACCACTTTTGGACTGACCCCCTCCCGGAGTCTGTATCTTGTTTAAGTGCTCGCGATTGGGCTGAGCATCAGTCTATTAATCCAAGGCCATAGAGCCAAGGGCAGTTTCAAAAAAAAAGTTTTTTAATTAGATCGAGTATTATGGAAGTAGTAATTAAAATGGAGAAGGGGGCGCAATTAATATAATTGTTAACAAAATGAATATGGTAATGCTCCTGGTTGGACGTTCGACACGCGTCGTTCGCGTCGAACGACAGTTTCGGACCGTATTTGGGCCGAGCGGGCGGCAGCGGCCCGCGTGGACACCCCCCCCCCCCCCCACACACACACAAATCCAGCTGCCCCCTCGTCATTTCCCCTCTTCTCCCTCCACTCTCTCACTTGCTCTCTCGCTCCCCGCCTTCAGCATCGCCGCCGTCGCCACGCGGACACCGACACCATCGTTGCGTGCCATCACCTCTGCCCCGCGAGGTCCTCCTCACATGCTCACACCCTCCTTCCTCCTCACCCACGCCACTAGGCCTCCTCGCCCTTCCCCACGCCACTAGGTTTTACTCCATCGCGTCCGGCCACGGCGGTGGGGACAGATCCGGCGGCGGCGGACGTGGATTCATCAAATCCGATGGAGGCGGTCACGGATCCACCATCTTCACCTCCTTCTCCCTAATAGTGCGGCCAAGGCAGACGTCATCCATGGTGCACGGTGACACTCGCCAGCACGCCCTCGTGCCTCTCCGGTAGCGAGCCCCCAGGCTCCACATCCCCGCGCCCACCTCTCTCCCCGTCCCCGGTGGCGGGGGGTGGCTCCGGCGAGGTGGGTGGAGAAGGATATGGATCCAAGTCGTCCCATCCTCTTGATCCACGGTCCCCTTAATATGTTGCCCCGTCCCCCCTTCTCCTACCCCGCTCCAGATCTAAGGTTTCAGTGACTGGTTCGCCGGTGGCTCATTGCTTTGTCTTTGAATGTCTCAGGCACAGATGATGAGTTGTTTCCTCTAATGTGCAATCCTCCCCCTCCTCATCTCCTCTACTCTGTTTTTGTGCAGTAGCAGGCGTGATGATGATGAGTTGTTTCTCTGATGTGCAATCCTTCTTCCCCCTCTTCCTCCCCTCTACTATGTGTTTCGAAACACCACCCCGTTTGGTGCAGCAACAGTCGTGATGATGTTCCAGTCACAAATGATATGTTTTTTCCTCTGATGTGCAATTCTTCTCCTCCATCCTCCTTTTTCTTTTACTCTATTTTTGTTTCTTTCGATATCTCTCTGTGCTTCATTTGAGCCAATAGGCATGGTGCAGCTGTTGTTGTTTGTTTGTTTCAGTACCTGCCTCAGTGTTTTTTGAAGTAATCTATTTTTTTTTTGTTTTTGCAAAAGGATTTTAATCGATGTTTCAGCAAGCCTTTTTTGGGTTGTTTGTTTTAGTTTCTCAGTTTGTTTCAATTTCATTTTGCTCTCTGTTTATAGTTTTTTAAACTTTTGTTTCTTTTTTCTTTTTGTGCTCAGTGCCATTGCTGGCCATGTGGTGGCAGCGGCTGACCATCGAAGCAGGTCCATGTGTGCGGTGGCGGGGTGACGTGTCTGTGTGCTGTGGGGTGTCGTGGCCGGGGGGGGGGGGGGGGCTGCCTTTGAGTGCCCATGTGCATGTCTGTCCCGCACAGTGTGTGTGCGCGGCATCTGGGAAGATGGGTTGGGCCGCTCGAATGTCCGTTCTACAGTTAGAACGTTCGAGCGGCAGCACGACCCGTGATGTTTTTGTTGTTGAACAATACCTCGTTGAAGTCCCAGCCCACAGGACTATGGCCGGTCCTTAGCCCATCGGGCTACATTAAAAATATTTTCTCTTGTTTTTATTACACTCTAAGCAATAAATATATTTGAGTGAAATGCACCACGGGTCTCTAGACTTACACCCCTGTGTCAAAAGGTTGATGGACTACCAAACCGTGCATCTGACCCCTCATACTTGCATACCTGTTCAGCAAAGGCCCAAATGTCAAAACTAGTCTAGTTTTGCTTGTCATTTTTCAAAAACAACCCTCCCCAATCTCTTCATCTTACCCATGAGCCCCTCATTCTTGCAGGTGCTTTATTATTGCACATCACTTAACCATATTATATGTGCTTTATTATTTTTAACCAGCTGATTTTTGACACAATCTAATGCTATTTCTTTTACCTTTTATACATATACGAGGCACATGTCAGGTTCCTGCTGAACCAGCCTTTCCGAGACGGGTCCGATTTTGTCTGCTGCAATTGCTAATTTCAGCCTTTCGGAATGAAAGTTACCTGCGAGCTTGAGCACTTTGAGGCTCAAAAGTTGCTCAATCCCAGTAAGAGACTGTGGCTGTGATCTAGTGGAAATCCAGACTAGCTTCTTGAGTTGGAGTGGCTTTATCACCAAAATTGATTGTAGTCACGTCTGAGCACTCAATGACAAGGAATTTGAGACCTTTGAATTCATCTTTGCTAAAGGTGAGTGTTCTCAAGAGTGTCTTATGCAAGGTAACCTTGGTTAGTTCCATGAGCTTTACAACCCATGCAGGGAATCCACTTACCAGGCCACTGATTTCTATAGTCTGAAGGTACTTTGGTGGGCCGACTAATTTCTCTTCCATGTCCGTATCTGTATTCTCATTGTCAGCTATAATCTAGATTGACAGAGCGTGCAGGCTTCTACTCAGCTTTCCAATTGCATGGTACAAATGCCTGAAGACTGGTTTCTGAGGCCTCTGCAGAACCACACCCAACTTCCTCAGTCGGAGTAGACTCGCTATGTCAACCAACTCATGCATCACCGCTGCCAGAAACTGCTACATGGGAGAGGACCTGCAACTCTGTCATAGTTCTAATGCGCCTAGGCATCTGTACAGTGAAAAATGTTTCTTCCGGTTGGATGCCACTAGCTTGGCTTGTGCAGTGAGTGTTGTGACCAGCAATTAAGTGTTTTAGCTTTGGAAGCATGATGGAATTTCTGGTGAAAGCTTGTACCTTTGTCTGTCGAATGCCCCCCCCCAACAGCCAGTATGTCTGTCGAATGTGTCTATCTGCTTGGGTATGGCAACGAGGGGAACCAGAAACATACGAGCTATCCATCCACAAACATGTAAATGAGTTTAATTTTGCAGGTTACTCACATAATTCACAAAAATTAAGCCTATTTACATGTTCACAAACAACTCAACTTTATTGCCATGGCAATGAGGGGAACCAGAACCAGCATTAGCCCCTAGCTCCTCAGCCTTCTGTGTGAGAATCTTTTTCGTTTTTTCAATCTCCTCCTTGACAGGCTGACAGCCAATGCAGAGGCAATAGAGCTTTATTTGAACCGACATTAATTAAGACAAGTTAGAATTAATAACATTGTCTATGCATTACTATATTTGAACGGGAGCTCTGAGGAAGGAGGGGCTCATGGGTGAGATGAAGAGATTGGGGAGGGTTGTTTTTGAAAAATGGCAGGCAAAACCAGACTGGTTTTGGTATTTGGGCCTGTAGTGAACAGGTATGCAAGTTTGAGGGGTCAGATGCCTGGTTTAGTAGTCCATGGACGAATTTGACATAACGGTGTAATTCCAGGCGCCTGTGGTGAATTTCACTCAATATATTTTTAAAATCTGAAAATTATTTTCTTATGCAGTGCTCTAGTGCTTTAACCACATCTAAAAATCTGTTTTCTGTAAATGACTCTGGAAACCAATTTTAACCGCATTTAAAAATCATTTTTGTAATAGTGTCATAATGTTGGCTTGCGGATCGCCTGGCTATGAATCAGCCAAGCAACAAGACAGCCATGATCAGACTTGGCGCATAGTCATGGAGAGGCAACATAACACACAGGGACAGGATAGAGTCTTAAGTTCTGGGGACGACGTCCTAATAGGGCAGCATCTGATAATCGATGAGCAATAGTGGAGGCCACCATAGCATGCACCTCACTAAATGTTATTTTTCAAAAGGCAGGCATTTGCCTTGAGTCTCTTGGTGTGCCCACCTCCGTTAATTGGAAAGGCTCTCTCCTAAAGTCATTTTTGGTACTGTTGGCCACCGTGAGGAATCACAGCGTGTGACAGAGTCGTTTTACCAATTAAATTCACTAGTCCATCAACCCATGCTACCCTTTCAGGTACCGCCTGACGACATTGCAATGGATGTGGCGTGGAGGGGCCTACTATAGCAATGATAGGCCGAACCCGGGTGTGGACGTGTACCAAGGGTCGTCTGCCTATTGGAACGTGCATGTTGCATCCGCTGAGGACGTGATGCCTCACGAAATCCATAATATTTGTGTACATTTCTGGATATTGAAACTACCTCAGAATCTGGATCATTATGTATTTGAGAACTGTATTTGAAATGGCTACAGAGCACGATCATGTTGGCATTATGTCAGCGCAGGAACAACCAGCCATCATGTTTGTGATCCACTTCCACGATCTTCAAAGACAGCACTCCAGATCCGTGACCATCCCTCCCGTCTAATTATGAACCCAGAACCACTCGTTCTACTACCACGGGACTGTCGAACATGATGAGTGAAACAACACTCTTCCTCTCAGCCATAGCTCGGATTTATGACACTCCTGCAGCAGAATGTTCACCGCACTCCCAAGGTCGTCGTTGAAGTTTCACATGAGCCAGCAAGCTGATGTGTTCGACTCGTTATTGCTAATTTCCATATGCCTCCAATTTCCACGAGAACTTATCAGTGTTTGTCTTATTATATTGGGTTCCTGCTAGTTTGCTACTGATGCCAGTACGTGCCTCACAGCAAGGGAAGTTATATAGAGGGCACATCAATTATGGTGCCTAATTGCTCTAAGTTAGATGTCGTGTATTGCTTTTATTGCTGAATAAAAGTACAGTTCATGGGGTACTCAACCTCTCTTTATGACCGCCACCAATCAAGTTATTGCAGTCCTCTTTAACTAGAATCTGGACACAAATTTTTCTTATCAAAATATATAGTATTATAGTGACCCGAATATTTGTGTATATTTTTAGAAATTCAAAATGAAAACTTTTTAAATTTTCATTCAAACAACCTCAGATGTTGGCCCATGATCTGTGTGAGAACTGTATTTCTAGAGACGATCTAATGCATTATAGTAAGTCATTTATTTTAGTTCATATAAAGTCCTCATATTTAGGATTTCATGACTTCCTTTGAAAGTTCGAAAATTAAACTGATGATGCCATGCTGTATATGAGAACTGTGATTCATGAGATGATGCTCAATGGTAAACTGTCTGTCTACATGTCTGTCTATATAAAGCTTATCTTGTTTTTCAAATTGTGGCACACCCAACACCATAAACACAGTAAGGGGAAACATGAGAGGAAATTGTTTGAATTGATCTCCTCTAATGTGGGCCCAACGGACCACACCAAACTTGATCTGCTCCCTGATAAGGGGAGCCCAACGCAACTAGAGATTGGCGGGCCCCTGTCATACTGCGCCTATATAAGGGAAGGTGGGGGCCACGGGCATAGATGACGAGGTTCACTGCCACAGCTGCCGGCCACCCACCTGTCTGACCCCCCTAGACCGATCTAGAGGGTCGCACAACCAGTGGACAGGAAGCTCTCCGCCGCCACTGCCTCTCCGACTCCGCCATGGCTGACGGTAACTCTAGCCCCAACTATCTCTCTCTCTCTTGCTCTACTAGATTATGTATTAGGCTAAACAATTCATTCACAATCTACTTGTATTAGTGTTATCCCGGTTAATCACACTTTTGGAGATCCTAATTAAGATGTACTAAGTCTATCAGAAATGGCTAGAGATGACAAGTTCGATGACATTGTCTAGTGGGAAGAGGAGGCATGTGGGAAGCAGACATGAGTAGCGAGGATCGTCACTTTTGTCAAATGAGGTGGGATTGATAAGCCAGCAGGGGCCAAGCAACCATAACTTGCAATGCAACTCGCGTATATAGAAAGGCCTTGAGCAGTCACGCTTCAGTTCCCTGCATTTGACTGAAGCAAGGAGGTTAGATATTGAACAATTAGAGATGACCTGATTCAATCCGCTACAAAAAAGTTGGTGAATTATTTTTTTCATGGATAATATTGAACCATTGGGCATCAACAGCACCAACCTGAATGTATTTACAGATTGTCATTGTAGTCTATCATGCATGATTCCATGCTTTTTTTGGTTGTCTCTTGATTGCCAAAGCACACTGATATATAAATCTCCAACTCCTTAAAGGCATTGTCCTTGCAGGTTGAGTGGATCATTTCATAAACCTTGCTGGTTTTCTTATTTCGAAAACACCATGATATTTCATTTTTGCAATTCTGCATGACTCCGATCCATCAATGACTATCTGGCCACCACAAATTCAATCATCTCTAACGAACTCATCAACACTTGAGCTGGCAACCGAAAACCATATCTCGATCTAGGTCTCCGCCCCCACGCGGGCGGAACCCTAACCCCGCGCCGCCGCCCCCTCCCTCACCTCCTTCTCCGCTGCGCCGCCGCCGGAGCAGGCAGCCGGCAAGGCCAGCGCTGCCTGCCATGATGGCGGCGGCGGGGCCACATTTCTGGTGGAGTGGCGGTGCCGGAAATCGCGTTTCGGAGGGACGTCTCGCCGGCGCTGCGTGGGGCACGGCGAGGCCGTCACTCGCGGCCGTGGTGGCGCCGGCTAGGAGCCCGGGCCGGAGGAGGCGGCGAGGATGGAAGTTCTCCAATCGGGGCGGCGTCCGGATGTGCGGCGGCGGTGGTGAGCGACGTGGTCGCCGATCCACCGTCGTCCGCGACCGCGGCGACGTCAGCCAGGAGACCGGGGCGCACGGTGGACCGATGGTGGCGGGTTTCGTCGTCCCCTCCGTTGCTCCTCCGTTGGAGGCGGCGGCGCGCTGAGGGCCAGGAGCACGGGGGCGCAGGCGGCGAGGATGGATGGGTTCTCTGGTCAGGTCAGAGTCTGGACTTGCGGCGGCGGCGGTGAGCGATGAGGTCGCCGATCCACCGCCGTCCGCGACCGCGGCGGCGGCGGCCAGGAGATCGGGCAGGCGCAAGATGGATCGATGGTGGCGGGCTTCGTTCTTGGCGGTGGTGCGCTGACGGAGGCTGGCCGGAGTTTTGTCTGGTCGGCTTGCTGTTCCATGGAACTTAGCAGGTGGCTTCAAGGAGGTCCTTCCTCGGCCGTGGTGGGTGGTGGCGCCGGTGTTGATCTGCTCCATGAGCGGTGACCCGTGTAGATCGGCTGCCCACTGGCTCTTCGTTGTACCTGCTGCGCGGTGGTGGCAACTGGCCTATGCAGTTACGACGGTGGCCAAATCAAGACAGAGGCGACGGCGGGGCAACTCGTCGGCGGCGCCATTTGGATCATTGGCATAACGGTATGGCTTTTGGTGGGCGTTGGTATGCTACCATGTTTCGACGACGGTGACGCCTGCGGGTGCCATATTCCTCGTTGGAGGCGTTGTCTTATTTCAGGATGATCTCTTCGGGTGAAAACCATACACCAGTGCCACTGGTGGGCGATGATGGCGTCTTGGGATGTTATTTCCTTGTTGAAGGCTTCGTTTTGGAAGATCTCTTGGTTCGTCGGCTTTGGTGCCGGCATCATGGTGGTTCCTTTGCGCATCTACCAAGTACTTCGTGCCGTTGCCAAGATCGCGAGCTCCTTATTGGAGATGTATTCTTTCCGTCAGTTTATTTCTTTTTTTTAGCTGTACCAGTGTTGTCTGATGACTTTGGTCTTACCTGATACACTGGATACTTTTTTGTAATAATTGGCCTGATTCTACCTTTTGGTAGATGAAGCCGGGCATGAAATATATCCTTTATCTAAAAAAAAAAAACTTGAGCTGGCAACCGGTACCATGGCACCAGTAAATTGCGAAGCATCACACACCAGGCCGTCGTCAGTCCTCCAGTATGGTCATAAACATCACTACTGATTCCTTTGTGGCAACAATTATTTCCTGCAGAACCTTAATTTATTTGGGGCACCTTTAGGGATGTGGTATGGTGCCATGTTCCATGTCTCAGGAAGACCATTACTGCCCAAGGACATGGAAATGTCAAGGAGCAACTCAATCCAAGTTGCATCTCGCAATGTCACAATCTCCTTCACAACATGCTGAGTGACTGGGGACAGGTAACATATATCTCGACACAGTGGACTACTTGGCGCCGTGTCACCGCTGTCATTAATGCCTTAGCTGTGGCTTCTTACTGGCTATCTTTGTTTGTAATAAGCAAAGGCCTCCACGAAGCCAGCAGCTTTGGTCTCATTCCTCATTCCAAAGCATCTGGACTGACTCTGACACGAAGACACAAAAACCTTTTACACCTACGCTGATGTTCCGCTTTTTGTTTAGATAAGCTAATACGAGTCTATGGCTCACCATTGAACTAGTAGACCATGCTTCTCGACCACCCTAGTCGTCTTCAATAATCATGAATATCTTTACCCAACCATGTGTTTTAAAAAAATGCCGTAATGTGAGGAAACAACTAATATTCCAAATAAAGTAATATACGTCTAATCTTTTTTGACCGAAGTCAGCAAGGGAAACCCTGGCCTATTTTTTTAATTTTTTTGATAATGCAGACTGTTTAAATTCGCTCCCATGGGGAGTCGAACCTAGGTCTGCTGGGTGCTACTCAGGTGCTCTAACCACTAGGCTAGAGACCCTTTCACATATACGTCTAATCTAGAGACAGCAGAATTGATATTATTCGCCGCTTAATTTCAGATTTTTCATTGAAACACCTCGCACAAAAGTTAAACAGTACACGGCTTTAATATACAAGGCTTATACTAGACCACATGTTTTGTTTGCCCAGTTTCAGTGATTATCCAGCAACCTTGACCATTAGTTGTTTGAAATAACTCAACTAAGCTTCTCAAACCAATGGAAGGAAAGGCCAATACTCATAGCAGAATGCTCCCAGACACTTAGATGACCAGCGCATGGTAAGTTGAATTCATCTTATTGGGAAAGGCCAGCCATAGAACAAGATGCCACAATCCAAAAATCTACAGTGATCAAGAACTAAGTCCACACAGTACCGTTTGTTACTCATCTGGAAATCCAGGAGTATCAATGACCTGTGCAATGGCGGACTTAGTCACGGCCGTTGGGCTGCGGAAACACCATGCAACTGGAGCTGTTGCTGCTTGTTCATCTCTTATACTCAAAAAACTGAGGCTAAATTACAGAAGCAACAAGCCCAAGACAACAAGCATGTTTTAGACCATAGTCACGAACTGGAGCTGTTTACTGAAGAGCACCATGCGTCGCAGTGGATCTGATAGCTGCTTCCCATGTGCCTCCTCTTCCTATCATATGTGAATGAGTATACTAATTAATGACACTGTGTCATGTTGGCCATTGTGCTTCTATATGATAGATAGTGTAAGTTATATGCGGATGTGCCACACATTGGTAACTGATGGGTTAATATATAGACTGGATGCCATTTCTAGTGAATGCACGTGACCGCATTGAGAAAGAGTAGTAACAGATCAGTCTTTTGGATCATTGCTTTTCGATTTCTAGTGAATGTCAGGTATAAATATGTGTGTGTGGAGAGATGTTTCTGTGTACCACTGGCATTGGTTGGTTTCTTTATTACCGTATTGTACTTTGGATCTATGTTCATTTATTGATGTCGCCTTTGCATTGGCACATGCACAGTATACTAGTAGATGTGAAATTGAACACCAATGGCCAGAATGATGCAATGATAGATGAAGCTCTAGCTATTTAATTGCAATGTCCTAGCTACCTGTGTTGACGAATTTGTGCAAACCAGCCAGTTATGCAATTTCGAGTACACCGTGTCCTATCATTTACAGCATTCTTGACGACTCTAATCCATCAATGATCAGCTATTGATAAGTTCACTCATCACTGACGAAACCATGAACACCTGAACACATGAGCAGTCAACTCAGTACCGTTGGCTACATCCTCCTCCATCTCAGTCGGCGGTCCATCTTCAGCGGTCATCAATTGTGGACACAGGCTGAATGCATGTGAAGTAAGCATAGGCTAAAGAACGCCCAGACGACGACAAGCTTGACTTTAACCAAAATAAGAATTTTCTACACTAAAATTCTAGTCATGAAGAACAGCTGAATAGTCTTGAGCAATGTATTTCGGCCATAGAGAATTGGTGTCTGCAGCTTCTTCCCGTGTGCCTCCTCTTCCTATCAGATGTGAGCTTGACTGAGTATATTAATTGACGACACCATCCTCCCTGAAGAGCTATATAGCTGTAACGGTCTCGTCTTGGACATTATGCTGGCGTTTGATAACTAGTACGGGATATGTGGTGATGGCCCATCCATTGTTAATGGAAGGTTTAATATAGAGGGTGTGCCACTTCTCTTTACTGACGGTGGTGTTTTGGTAGTTGCAACATTACTGAACCTGCAGTAGAGCCCAGTTTTATTAATGAAGGCGTTTTTTTTTTCTAAATGGTGCTTCCCACCATGAAGCGAAAGCTATTTTCTTTAGAAAAAGTTACAATTCTAGTCTCTAAGACCGCACACTAACAACTTCTAACATACTTTAAGTTAGTCTTGATGCCCGGGTTATCGACGAGGAAAAAGACAACTACTAGTACTACAAAATATGTCATCAAGTCCGCCTTGTCAGAGACCATAAGAAAGAAAATGAACGATGATTACAAAAATGTCCAACAACAGTATGCAGGCAAGCATTTTCACAATTGATGTTAACTGTGGATCCCAATATTGTCTCTCCATGTATATGACTACTGCTGTCTTGATCCCGTCCTCAAGCACAATGCTTGTTGTTGTGCCGAGAAACACACACACACACACACACACATCTCAGAGAGCTACACTGAGGACTGAAGAATGAAGCGGGAAGCAGGATTGGATGCTACACTACCTACATTACCTGTTGTAGCTACACTGAGGACTGAAGAATGAAGCCGGCAGCAGGATTGGATGCTACACTGAGGAATGAAGGTGGGTGAAGAATGAAGAACGCGCATGTTGATTCCTTGTGGCCTCCTATTCCTACATTAACAAACCAAAACTTTTTTTTCGGCCATTCCATAGCTTATCATTGTCATGCTAAGCTCCTCTGCTAGTTTTTGTTCTGTGTACCTAAAAAAACATTATATATACTGGGTACATCACGAACTGCTGCTGTAATCCTTTGTTGATCAATTTTATTGGGTGGTTGGCTATTCCAACCGCGCTGAGAAATGTTTCCTTGTAAATTACATCTATTGTTAGGACGGTTACCTCTCCAACCATTTATTGGAGTGGCTAGAATTACGTCCACATTAAAATTGTTATTTCAAAAAATGGTTTCTGCTGGCAGTACTTTAATATAATTAATATTTACCAAGTATGTTGGTATATACTTGGTGGTACGCCACAGAGATGCGTTCAATGTTAGTTCGGTGAACTGTAGCAATGTTAGTTCAGCTTGTATCTCATAGTGCGTAAACTACAACGCCCTATGTTTTCTCATTGGCAAAATTCAACGAAATGTTTCAAGCTCTGATTAATGGATTAAATTTGACATCAACTGATCATGTTTTGAAACTTGAAATAAAAAAATGAATGGAAAAATATCCATATACAGAGTTCCAAGGTTTTCATGACTTCAGCAATTTAGGAATAGTCGTCGGCCAGGCATATGCTCACACGTGTCAAGTTGGTCTACCTGAGCTAGTGTCCTGCTGTCTAGAACGTTGCATGTCCCAACCATCTTAATTAATCATGGATAGCTTTACCCAACCATATGTGAAAAACATGCAGAAATACAAATAATAATAACATTCCAACAAAACTAATAATATACATGTAATATGGAAACAGCAGAATCGATTTTAATCATAGCTTTCAGTTTCTTTCCATAGAAACACCTAACACAAAAGTAAGCAGAATATGGCTTTAATCTGCAAGGCTTATACTCATCCACATGTTTCGTTTACCCAGTTTCATGGATTGTCCGGCAACCTTGACCATTTGTTTCAAATAACTCAACCAAGGTTTCCACATCAATGGAAGGAAAGGCCAATAATGACATTACAACGCTCCTAGATGCTTAGATGACCAACGTTTCTGTTAAATTCTACTTATATATAAACTAGTATAATGCCCGTGCGTCTAACGCATTACGGTTTTTTGTAGGGATGCTATAAAAAACAACCAATATGTTTATTTAGATTTTAATGTTTACACAATTGTAGTTGAGTCTATACAACTTGGGAAACAGTATTGCATATAAGAAGATAAATTTACATTCTCTCTAACTCCTTAATCAAAAGTATAATTCCCGTGTTAACGCCATGGCTTTATCTTTAAAACACTTTTGCATAAGAAGGCATAGTAAAAAATTTCTCATATTAACCATGTATAAGTTACATTGTACCTAAGTCCTTAATCATGGTGTGCCATGACATCCACCTCATGCCACGCCAAGGTCGTCGCCAAACCACACCAACCTCCCTTGAAGGATCCACGCCCGCTGCCTATGTGCAAGGTCGCGCAACGGACCACCTTCGTCGAGCTCGTCCTCATCACACCACCCTCAAGCCCAATGTCGCCGCGTCCTGCTCTGGCTCGCCGTCAATGTGCTATGGCGAAATACAAAACAAGCTAAAAAATGTTAGAAAAAAAAATAAAGCAAACAATCCTCAATGGAATGCAAAATCACACTGACCATTATTTGCATATAGTCAACTTCAGCACATAACTCATTAACAGCTCATTTTGCATGAAAGAAAGGGCATATTGCTCATTAGCACAAAGTCAAAATCAATTACTGAAATCATATCGATCCCCTTACCCCATAAGTTTGGATTGATGTATGCAGCCTGCATGCACTTCTAGCCTTCTGACAATTTACAGAAACAATTCACTCGCAAGTAGAGCTAGCATTGATTTATGGACACAATAACACAGAAGTACAAAACACATGCATATTGTAATATAAGACCGACAAGGGGGCAAGAGAAAAAATTAGCTGTTGTCATGCTTTCTTTCAAGACCCAATCTTTAGATGTACAACAAACTGCTGAGATATGTATGTTTCACTCAGATGTGTGAAATATTCATATTCATTAGATTAAAGAGCAGCAAAAAAAGTCTGATCTGTTATAATGTCATCACATTAAAATTGTCCATAATATTCATTAGTTGTCCATCATATTCAATAGTTGTTGTCAGGGTTTGCTATGGAATCATTCCTGGAGGCTTTTTTGAGCAATGGAATTGCATTTGGTCATGAACACCCTGATCTTTTATAATATCATCACATTAAAATTGTCCATAATATTAGCAAACTTTGGATATGCATTATCTTATATAATGTATATTAAAGGTTCAAAACTTTTGTTTGGAAAAGTCTGTACCAATTCAGCATAATGGTTTGATCAAGAATTTGAAAGCGTACAGACATACAAGTGATGACAACAGGTCAGTCGATTCCATGTGAGCCAAGATGTTGGAAAGAAAGGGACGGTTAGAGGCAGACCTGCTAGGCAAGAGCGTGGGGGTTGGAGTCCTACCTAATTGCGATGCGATGACGCCTGAATTGATCGGTGGTGCTAGTCCTCCAAAGGCGTACATGCCGTAAAGGATCCAACAGTGGCAACCTTGATTAGCAATGAACCTAATCACGAGCACATACGCCGATAATTGAAGAGTTATAGCTGCACCAGCTGGTGTCTGCCCAAGGGAGCTTGTCAATATAAGATTCTGGATATAGGCCCGTCATACCAATCAAGCAAATTGCTGGACCCGTAAAATCAGCACTAAGAACCAATATTTACTCTCTGAACATGGCAGAGGAAATGACATAGCTGGTGAAGGGCATGATGTCAAAAATGCTCGCTCCCAAACCTCGATATTTTACATGACTTGATACCGCATTAAGCATGTGTGAATGTTCATTACGTAACTCATTTCTAATAATGATAACTCAATAGACTCACAATGAAACCAGATCAATCTTCTTTCTCTTGACTCAGATTTTCAATAATCACAACAACATGAGGGAGTTTATTACTATTGCTAGTTTACTATATTGAAAAAAATAAACGGCCGTGGCAGGGAGTCTATGTGGAGCGAGGTGCTCATGCCCTCGTGGAGGTGAGGCAGAGAAGCGTGGTCTTGAGCATATTGTAAATTAGATGGCTGGGGTGAGACAATTTTATTATGCCTTTTAATATAAGTGTTTCCCGAATTATATACATAGTTGTACAATTGTGTGAAACTTGAACTATGAAAAAAATATCATCATTTTGTTGTTTCCATGTACACCTCTGAAATAAAGCCGTAGCGTTAGCACGGGTCCTAAGTTTTAGGCTAAATGAAATGACAAAAACAAAATAAAAATGAAAAAGAATAAGTCTAATAGATCATCTTTTTTTCTCCATTTCCGACAAATTGCATTCTTCTCCTCAGCATGGAATTGAAGTTCCAAGAAAAAAAATATTAACACACAACAAAAAAGAATTAAGCCCTCCCTATCCTTGCTTTGAAGGTGGTGTTAAAATCATATTATTAAGCAATATTAACTGCACAGTCAGATGCTAGCTCATCAATACCATTTTTCTTTTCTATTCTATACTCCAAAAGAGCAAAACAGTTGTACTACGTAAAATAAACAAGAGCAGATTATGTAGAGAATTATAAAATTATGAATAAAAATAAGATTAAATCTACTACCAAACTTGATCAAACAAGGCACTATTCAGAACAATACGCCAATATCAAAGGATTCATAAACCAAATGAATTAACAAGATCTCATTGGATGACATCTTGGGGACAGGAGAAGAGTAATAAGTAGGCTCCAAATTCAGGACAACATCTCCTATAACTATTGTTTTCTATCGTTCAAATTCAGCACAACATCTCCTATAACTAACCTCCTCTAAGATCACCAAAGTAACTACAACTCTATTTTTAGCATTCACTAATTTGAACAGTTGTCCTAACCAAGCAATCTCAAACTTAAACGCTATCCGATTGTCTTGAACTGAATGCCAAATTTTGCCATTTATGAACATAGTTGTCCAACTATTAAAAAAATTGATCCTTTATATTGAATGCCACAAGACTGCTAACAGACAATCATGCATTCCACTTTCAGTAGAGATCGCTCTACCTTGCGGCATAATTTACAAACCTAAAATAGATTACAAGTGCTAATTGATCATAGAATTGCTACTTTTAGACATCGCCAATTGATCGCTTTCGTAAATGCAGAGACCATAAGATTTTGATTATCAAGAAAAAAGGGTAGGCAACTGCATGTCATACCTGATCCAACCATACTGTTTCATTTGCATGTGATTTGGCCCCTCACTTTACATGCTGGTCATGCCACTTGCTCAACCTTACATGCTGGTCATGCCGCTTGCTCATGGTGTCAACTTTCGCTGGAGCTACAGCCTAAAAGAAAACAGAAGAAATATATATGAGTCGATAGTATTAGAACATGCACATGTGGAAAGAAACCGATGTATATATTCAGGCGTCCCATTTTTGTTTTATTCAGGCCATAAATAGAAGAAGAAACAAAACAATGCCAAAGGAGGAAGGACGGAGAGGAGGAAGATGACCGGGAGAAAAGAACAGGAGAGCAGTGGTTTGCAGAGGGGAGAAGTACATGGGATCTTGCCTTGGCACATGAAGGGAGGAAGAGTTCACGACAGCCGGGTGGGGAGGAACTGCACCTCGACGTCAGAGATGATGTCCGGCAGGAGAACGAACAGATCAATGCGCAGCAGCATCCGAAGCCACATCCTTCTACTCTAATCCCCCGAATTGCCAAATCAACACAGGAATCAATCAAACGATACGGGGAATGAGTCGGGGAGGAAACTCACCGCTGCCGTTCTTCGGTTCCTAAGCGGGAACCGCGCCTCCCTGCCCCGTCTGCTTATTGGACGCCATGGCCGCCGCCGTGCGCGAGGAGCCAATCCGCAGCCCCGGCGCAAGGAAGGAAGAAAAAAAATCCGTAAAGAAGCACTCCATGAGAAGGGGAGGAGGGGATCGAACCATGGCGGCACGCTATCGGCGATCGATCCCAATGGACACCTCACCGCCTGTGCTACCTCCTTGCTCGCGCGGCGCGCGTGATCGCTGGCGGCCTGCCGCGGGGCATCACTGCTGCCTCTGGCACGGCGGGATACGATCCGGTCGAGCCCCTCGGCGTCCACGGCGGGATACGTGGGCGTGCGTGGGCGGCGGACGTACGTGTGCGGAGAGGGCCGCGGAGATCCTGGCGGACGTAGATGTGGGGAGAGGGAGGCGGACTTCGTGGCGGCTGACTCGGAAAATTCAAAATTCCAATCAACACTGATTTTCTTCCTGTTTCCACGCGCGGGGTGAGGGTGTGGTTAGTCTAACTCTGCCATGTGGGGTAGGTTTAAGGGACAGGCTTCTTACGCCTTTACAAGATTTCAATTATAGTATAGATAGCTAGCACAATCCATTTATCTACAATGACCAAGAACAAAGTCAACTCTGTACCGTTTCTATATGCTGTAGCTTCGGGCTTAGGCATGTATTCCAGGAGTCTGAGGTGGATCTTCAGACAATGTTTTTTAAGGGGATTTTCAGACGTCTGCAGTCAGCAGACAAAACTGCCAAGCCAGGGGTCTGAACTTTTCTAGAACAGGGCTTCACGTGTATTCCAGGAGTCTGAACTACATGTGCATCATGGAACAGCTGTTCTCGCTTGTTTGTCTCTGCTACTCAAAATTTATACACTGCTAGTCCTCCACGCCATGTAATCAGAAAGTACAGATGCTAGAAAGTACAGACCACAAGCTTGCCTTGGACAATAATCAGAATTTTACACGATGAAATCCCATTGACAAACTGAACCTCTCCTCACAAGAGCACTATCCACCCGATGGGCTCTGATAACTGCTTCGCATGTGCCTACTCTTCCTATCAGACATGAAGGAGTATATTAATCACCAACACCATCCTCTTGAAGGGCTCTATGGCTCTAGCTGTTTCACGTTGGCCATTCTGCTTTTGTTTGATAGCTAGTGCGGGATATATGCAGATGTCCCATACACTGGTTACTGATGAGTTAATATAGAAGGCGTGCCTCTTCTCTTTAATCATGGTGGTGCTTTGGTAGCAGGTGCACTCTGATAATAAATATACACTACCTACATTGCCTGTTGTAGCACCTCATCCTGCCTTGCCATCGAAAATTGAAGGGTTGGGGACCAAACCTAGTGATGTCTACTCCCTCCATCCCAATTTAAAATACGTTTTAGCATGTACATTGGTACATGCAAGATTCTCAGTACATGGCCATAAACTCATCTAGGTGCATGCATGCAACTTTGAATAGGGACACATGAAAGGATAGCTAGAACGACATCTAAATTGGGACAGAAGGAGTATGGTGAAAAACGAAAAGAGATATAATTTGTAACTGCTTATGTCTTCTTATATTGAACTTAGAGCATTTTCAAGGGTTTTGTATTTTTGCTTTGGCATTTGTAGTCATTTGCCAACTCTCAAAACAAAATGCAAAGGAATAAAAGAGGACATTTCCAACCGTTTTGCAATTTTGACTTGGCAATTACCCAAAATAGGCAGCGTGGGTGGAGGGATGTGGTGCGAGAGTCGCGCGGGGACGTCGGAGGCAGCGCATGCGACGCATGCGACAAATGCCAAGCGCGAGGAGATGACTTCTTGTACTTCCAATTCCCACAAAACAATCACCACTACATAGTCAAATTTTGTATCTGACTAGAATTATCCATAGGTGTCGGTAGAAAAAAAAAGATCTACAACTTTGCATCTGACTACTATTTCATTAGAAACCATTTCCAGTCTCAAAAATTATGTTACAGGATTAATGGTTTTCAAATTCATATTTTAAAGAAATTCTCAAATGTCCTCGGATGAATACATGTTCAAAAACAAAGTTGCTGATCAATAACTTTGTGGATGAAGTGTTTTTCATTTGAATCCGTTTGGGATTTCAATGGGTTCTGATCTAAGTATGTAAGCATATGAACGTGCATGGTGCATGTGAATTAGGCTGTAATGTCTCAAAAAAAAGGAAATATAGAAAATGAAAGAAGAAAATAAAAATTAAAAAAACGAGCGTAAGTAGCCGTAAGTTTTCTTCTTTTTATTCTCTCCCGATCTGAGGAATAGCCTTCCCAAACCCACGACACTTCTTCTCCAATAGCCGCCACGGCCCTCCTCTCTCTGGTTACGAAGGAAGAAAAGAGAAGGTAAGTGTTGGTATGGACTCTTGCCTCCCTATCCTCGCCGGGATCCGGAGGGGAAGGCGAAGGTCTCACCGTACAGAGTGAGAGACAAGTTTGATCCAAGAGAGAGCAAGTGCTGGTGGGCCCAGCTAGGGAATTTACATTAATTGGTACTAAAAAGTAACAGTGTCCTCCTCCTTACACAAGCCATGCCCTTGGTATTTATAGGCCATACCAAGGGCATGGGCTTTTTACATTAGGGTTCTCACCCTTGTTACACTGCATGTGGACCCCAACAGGGCTATTTTGGTACAAGACTGAATTGGGAGCCCTATCCTTTGTCCTATCCCAGGACGCCACGTGTCGAACCACCGCGGGATCCACGTGTTGGCCCCCCGTGCCGCCTCGTGGTGACTTCTTGCGCAGCAGTTCGGAGGTTGCTTATGATTCTTGACACCGAACGCACTGGAGCGCCACTCCGAAGGTCTTGCCAAGATGCTGCGTACCTGTGGGATATAAGGAAGGAAGGAAAGAGTCTGCGAAGGTTGATCATACCTTCGCTAGCTCGTTAGGATGAAGGCGAAGACCTTCGCCGCTCGCTTGGGGTGACGCCGAGGACCTTCGCCGAGGGTAAGGCCGGTCCGGCGAAGGTAGTCTTGAACTAGACGACTTGTCCGGGTGTCTTGCCTTTGTTTAGGCCGCGGAGCTATGTGGGGGGTCCTAGCGGAGGTTGCTCCCCACAACAGTAAGAGAAGGAAAGACAAGGAGAGGGGCTAGGGTTTCTGCCGCTATCATCGCCATCGTCGCCGTTGGTGCCGCCGTGGTGACCGTTCTCCCTCATGCAGAAAAACCGGTGAGGATCCATCTCAGACCTTTGGGTTTTCCATCAATCTCTTGTTTCTCTTGCTGTTCATAATAGCTTTGTGATGTCCGACATAGATCGAAATGTGGAGACCTCCATAGCGGCAAGAATCATTGCATTGAGACGATGGGAAGGTGAAGGGAAGGGAAGGATGGAGTATTTTTTGGTGTTTCCAGCATCGTGCTCACTGTGGATTGACCTAGGTGAGATTTCATATCCTAATCCTCTTATTTGGAGCAAGTTCCATGGATCGATTCATCGTTTTAGGCGGGGCTTAGTTGGAGTAATTCCCTAAATTGATCTTGCTCGTGTTTTGACACCCATCAGATTCTGCAGTTTCTATTCGTTGCTGTTTTAGGACATCTTAGTGCCCTCAATAAAAGTTGCGCCTGTAGACAAAGTTATAGAGAACTTCGATATGTTTCTTTGAACACCAGAATCACCCTCATAGCCTTTCTAGTCTAGGAGATATGACCTATTGAATTAGGAATTAGGTAGTTTTTCAGTGACGAGAATCTAGACAGTTTTAGATCTATGCCGTTTTGGACTATTTAGATGAATTAGGTTGATTTTGTCATCTAAAAGAACGTTTTACGATTTTTCTTTATCATTCCAGATTGGTAAATTTCGTATTCATTGATTTAGTATATCTTCAGTTATGAATTTTTGAGTACTGATGTTCAGTTTTGGACGCCAGAAATATTCAGTTATGTTGCGTTGTTAATTAGGAAATCTTCGAGACCTTTGATGGAAAACTTTATAATACATGAATTGTATATAATGGAGTTTCAAATGATTTGGTAAATTTTGAGAATTTTTGGAATTGTAATCTAAACTCTACAAAAAAGAGAAGAGTTGGTGCTGCTGTCTTGATCGGTAGCACAAACGGTAGAGGCTTGAACGTCGGGTTTTGGACGGAGTAGTGAGTTTTTATTGTCATACTTGCTTGTGTGTTGGTTCATGTACTGAATATTGCTTTGATTAGGTGGTAGCACTTTGGAACGTCGCTAGTACTTTGATCTTCTACAGTATTGAGGCAAGTGAATATAGCGGTGGTTTGCTACCGTTTTGACTTGTTATTTTTATCACCTACATCTCATTACTTATAAGAATGTCTTATCACTAATATATAAACATGAACTTGATTTATTCAGTCTTTATCACTTGTGGTATTATTTAAGTATTCATGGTGATGTTATTATCACATATTGGTATTTGTGGCTAGTCCACAACTCTGAAGTTGAAGTATCATGGTGGTGTATGTTAATTTTATTGAAGCATGCCAAGTGCATTGCATCATACATTGGCATTGGAAGTAATATCTTGACCTATGGTCATGACTGTACCGGTACGCATCATGGGATGCTGCTCCACACCTTGTTGGTTGTGCAGGTAGGAGACATTTGTATTGCATTCATATGCATTCACAAGAGGTATATAATTGAAGGGATTTTGGAAGTATTTGTTGAAGGTCTTATGTCTATATTATTATGAAGTATATTAAAGGTGTTATGTCTATATTTTTATGAAGTATATTGAAGGTATTATATCTATATTATTGTGGTGTTATGCCTTTGTTATTATGAAAATTTATAATCTGGCTATGTTCAAAATCGAGTAAATTGCACCGTAGGTACCTAAACTATTAGGTGTTTCTCATATAAGTACTCCAACTAAAAAACGTAACATCTAGGTACTCAAACTATATGTTATGGTAGCCAACGGTACAAATCTGGTCACTTAGGCACCAGCATCCATCGTGGACACGCCACAGTGGACAATGGACGTGGGCCTGTTGGCATTTTTTTTTTCATAACACCCCTCGGCCGCTGTTCATCGCGTTGGGCGCAAGCGAGCGTGCACCACTAGCTCCACCGCCGCTCCTCGCGTCGCATGCAGGCTAGCACGTGCGCCGAGTTCGCCATCGCTGCTGCCATGCCGGACCGCTTGCTGCTACTACAACGCGCTGGCCCACCACCACCGTGTGCTGCTACTGCTGCGTGCTCGCTCGTGCCCACCACCGCCGCTCCTGGCTCCCGTGCAGGCGAGCGCGGACCGAGTTCAAGGTGCAGCCGCAAAGTGCTGCGGGGCAGCCACGAGCCGCAGTCCATGCCTCACCCGACGTAGTTGAACCTAATGGCCATGAAATATCGATACGGTGCGGCGAGACAGCGAATGCCTTCAACACTCAAATTCGTTAGCTAAGGCTCCCGCTTCAATTCCTTGGACGCTTGAGTAGCTAAAGAAGTTAGCTAAGCACCGAAGTGACATAAAGCTCTAGCTGACCTCTTCCCGTATGCCCAGTGTGAGTGGTGGCCGCCATTGATGGCCTGCACGGAGCTTCCGCCACCGCCTATGTCTTACCCCTCTCCGCACCTATTAGTCCCGCCCTCGGCATCGCGACTGCACACCACAGTCGCCGTGCCCCTCCCTGTGACCCCTCCTTAGCCATAGCACCCGAGTCGCTATTGATGTCGCCGTAATGAGCTCACTGCGAAGTTCTCGATCTCCCTCTGTAAACCACCTCCACCCTCACCGCTTCCTCCCTCGAACTCGCAGATGCATACGGCAATTGCCGCGCTACTCCTTGGCTCCAGTCCGTGGACAATCGGCGATTTTCCCAAGCTCGACAGAGGCGGCTGCACCTTCACCGTCGTCGGCCTCCTCTGGACCGCTACCGCCATCGAGGTAACCACCAGGAAGCTCGCCTAGCTCCCCTCTTCCTCTTCCTGCCGTTCGCCGGAGGTCCTCGCTCACCGGAGCGCCATCCCGGCTGAGCTCTAGCAAGGCGCCGCCACTGCCCCTGCCCTCTGGAAACAAAGGGCAGGCAACGTTGGACTGGGGAGGGGGTTATCACAAAAGTGCCCATGGGCCCGCATAAATTGTCCATGGTGGCATGTCCACGTTGGATGCTGGTGCCTGTGTGGCCAGGTTTGTATCATTGGTTACCAAAACGTATAGTTCGAGTACCTAGATGTTACGTTTTTTTAGTTGGAGTACCCATGTGGGAAACACTCAATAGTTTAGATACCTACGGTGCAATTTACTCTTAAAAATCAGAAGTTATTCATTGATATTGATATTATATCCTCATGTTAAACTGATCTTTAATTCAACTTGTGGTTTAAATAACTTGTCAAAATAAGTTCGCTTGCTGAGATGTTTCATCTCACCCTTGCTTTACTCAATCCAGGTGTTTTATGCTTTCTTAGAAGGGAAGGGGATTAGCTGCACATCACACACTCTCATTTTAGAGAGTTGGAGTTTGAATATAAAATAATTTAGTTATATTCGTGAGACTTGGAATTAGATGTTTAAAGAGAGTTTGTTGCACTTTCTATTTGGAGTACAGTATAGTTTTTCTTTGGATAATATTTTTATTCTATTTCTGCATTGTTCTTATATACAAATGAGATGCCGCCAAAATCATTAATTGGTTAAGTGCGGTTGTTGTTGGTGTTGTTTAGTGACATCCCGAGGTGTGTAAACTTCGGGATGTTACATAGGTTTTGGTTATTCATCTCATCTTTGTTGAAAAATAGATAACGTGATGAAATAATCTCACAAAAAAGATAATCATGGGAGGCCAAAACACAACACGACATGGATTCCTTACATGTTAATATCGAATGTACCTAGTGCCTAGTATTCTTTTTTCACCAAGCAGGTTCATGCTAATCAATTAGGCCAGTATACCCAATGCATGTTGCTCCCATTCTGAGAAGCACTGAACAATGCTTTGCCCTCTTCTAGTGCAAACACTTCTCTGCCCCGATGACTGCATGCTCACCATCCTCGAGGATCTATTGGTAGTTCAAGCGAAATGGGTGCCATCAGATGTTTCCCATGTCTCTCCTACTCCCATTGAACCAGAGATAACAACTTGAGAAATTTCTAGTCAAATCTACATACCTATCTGATCACATCGCGCTAATTTGTCCTCAGTTTGCTAGCATTCAGCCAGCCACATTGAAAATGAAGGATTACTTATAGCATGCATGGCAATTGATGTATCCATTTTCGTAGACCATAAATCTCATACTAAATATTTGTACTCGCGTATTCTCTACGAAATAGAAGAGGTAGGGACTATATATGTAGATCTTGTTGTCATTCTTCTTACATACGAAATCAAAGAAAGATAGGACTCGGCAGACACCTCCAAATATTATCATGGTACGTTTCTTATGCGAACAATGTGTAGAATTATAGAGACAGTACTATAAATGGTAGTATCTCTAATGGTGCAATTACTGATATGAGATAGAAAGTACTGACATGAAAATTGAAACCCAATTTATTTTATGCTGCGCCGACATGTAATGACCGACCATCAGAAACAATTTCTGTGTCAGCGCAGAGCAAAATATTTTTGTTGATAGTGGGATTTGATATTTGTCGAATATGAATCTAATGATGTCAAAGTTGCATATATTAATAGACTAGTATATGCACGCAAGATTTCAACTAATGAATAAAAGCTATAAAGCAGTTAAATCTTTACTGGCTTCAGTTTTTGCATTGAACTGCTAATTTAAATGGCTTTACACAATTCATAAAATTAGGCACCTATGCAAGGCAATACCCCATGGCCATACATCCCAACTCAAAAATCACACGATTTTTTGCACAAAACAGGCACCCATGGGAGTCACCCGGGATCAAACTCATCACAGCCTCATCAAGCAATAATATGCCTTCGTTCCTTGCCGTTACACCTAAGAATCAGTTTGTTGCTAAGTGAGTGAAACAAATCTTTTGTACTGCATATTTGAGATTCTAAACAAATTCAATTGAACAATGTTTGAACCGAAAAGTTTTATCTCTTAGAACACTACTACAGTGCTAGTTTAGCCCATTTATCGATCCATGGTCATTTCAGAAATTCTTTAAATTGTATTAAGAAGACAAATGGGCAAGAGCCCAACCACTTTAACATTTTCCATGCTGTGAATCATAGGCGCCACATAAATCAGACAAATTATGTGGATACAATTATTTGTTCATGTTAGGAGTGAGCACCGAATTTGTAGGTAACGACCAGAACACCACCAGTATATCAGGATTGGATCCCTGTCCCACTCCCTACACTACTCGCAATTTCTGAAAATCCAAGAGCATCTAACAGCGCAAGGATGAACATCTGTTTGGGTACAGAGAGGAACGCAGGCCCATATTCCCGAGCTACCAAGAATACAATGATTAATGAATTTTCTTACCACACAACCGGATGCTGTTGTGGATCCCGTTGTGAACTGATGTTTTGGACTAATGGCTATTGCTTCCTTTATGCCTCCTAGTCCCATTTCCCACAGGACAATACGATATCAGTGTCCTAACTCTCAGTGTCCACTCATTTTTCACATCATCTCTCTTTGACTGGGTAGTGTTGGCTCTGCACACCAGAAGACAAGGTATATAGACACCACTACAATGACATTGCAATTGTCTGAATTATATAGACATCACCACAGCTTCATTTTGCATTTTGTATGGAAGTGTGGACGAGTGTACCCTTGCATGCCTGCGAGAATATTAATTCCTGGCGCATGGCTGCTCCGCATCATTTAATTCACGTTGCTGGGCTTCGTTATTTGCCTGCCACCTGCTCCACCTCATTGCTCACAAGGAGCATACACTAAACCAAACCGTGAGCTAGTCCCACAACATGAGTGAAGAAAAAGGCCTCACTACTCGAGTGATAAAAATAAAATGGCTGCCATCACAAAAACCTGCTGCTCGAGGGAACAAAGCAAAATTACGAATGTAAGCTAATTAGAAAAAGAGAGCCAGGTTCAGAAAAGAAAAAGAGCCTGTTACCCGACTACGACGATAAGTAGATAATGGGGTAGCTCCATACACGAGTTCGTCGCCGGCGGTCACCGATCCCCTGCGCCGCCGCCGCCAGCACCCACGGGGTGTGGTTTTTTTCGTGTTCAAGTCAGAGTCTCCTTCTTCGTCTCTCTAGGTTACATGAGGAACGGTCTCCCCCAATCATGGGCCACGTAAGGCCTGTTTCACTTGCGCCAGTCCGGCCCGCCGATCTGCTTGTTGGGCTGCCTAGTTCGGATGGAGACGCGCCGGCCCGTCAGCTGGTTCCCGCGCGATTCATCTTCAGGTTCTTCAGCTGGTCCGGGTTGAGCCACCTTGGTCGTCAAGCCGGTGACACTCCCCCCAGAACCAGCTTGTCCCCAAGCTGGTGCGCAGGGAAACTGCTGGCGTAGAGCAGCTTCATCTTCCTAGGTGGACAGAGATGAGGGCATGTCAGACCACTGAACATGCACTTGCGGCGAAGACGATGACCCAACACCATGATAGGAATCTGCAAATCATGTTCAGCATCAGGTAATTCACTTACTTGGACTTGAGGAGGTATAGCCTGCTTCTGTTGAGATGTGTGGAACACAGGATGGATTTGACAGGTAGAAGGTAACTCCAGATGATAAGCAGATTCACCAATCTTCTTCAGTACTTTGAAACGTCCAAAGTATTTGAATGGCAGCTTGTTAGAGGATCTTGGAGCCAGAGATGTTTGGACATAGGGCTGAGCTTTAAGATAAACCAAGTCTCCCACTTTGAACACCCTATCAGAACGATGCTTGTCAGCTTGTGTTTTCATCTTTGCCTGAGATCTGATCAAATGCTGTCTGACTAATTGTTGCATGAGATCTCTATCAGATAACCACTCTTCCGATCAACTGACGTAAGGTTATGATGTAAAGAGGAAATATAACATGTAGTGATCCCAACCTTCAACTCCTAATTCCATAAATAGGTACTATATTAAAGTACGATTCAGAGACTGCATCAAAGAAACAAGAAAACATGTTCCCATTAGCTCCCAGCTCACGTAATTTGCATCTGAAATATGTTGTAAGCAACAATCGATCAATCGTGAGCTTTCCAAGTTGCTATTGGGGATTTTTTTTTTAAGGCAAAAACTATGAGGGAGATCCCAACAGCACTTCATTTTGTATTTATATTTAAATGAAGAGTTACAAGAGGACTTACATTGTGGTTAACTAAAACCATCTAGCCAAAAGCAAAAGACCGATCTAAGATCTTCTTTAAAATGGAGGGATTGAAGTAAACATTGATTCTTAAAGTTCCTAAACCAGGTGCCAACATGAATAGCCCCATTATTGAACACTCTATCATTTCTGATCTTCCATATTTCCTATGCTGCTATGATCAATGCCTCCATGAAAAATGGCAGGTTCTGCTGCTGCTTTGCATGTGCTACCCTTGAATGCAGACTTAGATTATTGTTCCATTATATTCCCATTTTATCCCAACATCTTCTTGCAAAAGAGCACCCAAATAATAGATGATCCCAATCCTCGTCTATGTCTTCAGTGCATAGGACACAATGCACAGTCTCATCTTCATCACACAAAATTTTCTTTTCAGCATTACCTTGGTGTTTATCCTGAAAACTAGGATCGTCCAAGCAAGAAACTTCACTCTTGGCGTGCATTTAGACTTCCAGAGCCAAGTGAAGATGGGGTGGGCTGGTATGTTCTGGAATGCTAGCTTGCAAAGTCTCCTTGATGAGTACTTGTTGAAGCCTCATTGATATGTCCAAACATCCATGTTCTGTTCATCAAAAGTTTGAGTGGATAGAACAACAGTTAGCATTTCCAGCTCCTCGAATGCTTCTTGTGAGAGTGGAAGGAAGAATAGGCTATCAAGGTCTTCAACAAACATAACTATATTAACACTTATGTTTTCATCTTTAGCAAAGGAGAACAGGCTGGGAAAACGATGGGCAAGCACTCCATGTGACCATAAATCTCCCCAGAAAGTAATTGTCTTGCCGTCCCCAATATTGCATCGAGCTATACCTCTAAACAAAATGTTGAGTCTCTAGATGTCTTTCCACCAGAAAGAACCAACCTCTCTACTTGCATGTGATACTTTGCCTTCATAGTATCTGGACCAAACAAGCTTAACCCATGGGATGTCCATTTTATTATAAAACTTATGAAGGTGTTTCAGAAGCAATGCATCATTCTGAATATTTGGATAAAGAACACTCAAACCACCTATCTCCTTGGGCTTTGTGACCATTGGCCATGCTGCCCAGTTGCCACCCTCTCTTGATCTATCAGAACCTCTCCAGAGGCATTGCTTGCGTGCTTGGTCTATATTCTTAATCACCCCTTTTGGTAGCTTTAGAGTACACACGGTGTGGGTTGTTGTTGCCGTCAGAACAGATCTCACCATTTCCAATCTACCTGAATAGGATAGAAGAGATGAGCAGGCTGATAGTCTCCTCTCAATTTTGTCCATCAGAGGTGCATAGTCATCCACTCTTGGCTTTGTTGTACCCATAGGCAGCCTGAGATATGTAAACAAGAGTGATCCTATTTGGCAACCAAACGTGTTGGCAAGGATCTACATTTTTTCATCACTCACATTTATCGGCAACATTTGAGATATAGCATGGTTCACTTTGAGGCCTGTGGAATCTGTGAAACTTCTGAGCAAGGCCTTCAAGAAGAACAACTGGTTTGCATCTGCTTGCATAATGAGCAGGGTTTCGTCGACGTATTGTATGATTGGATAATCAACATTTTGCTGTGGGATCGGGGGTGTAGAAGCCCTTGTGATGCAGCTCTATTCACTAACACTTGCAGTAGCTCTGCAGCCAGGATAAAGATCAATGGAGAAAGCGGGTCACCTTGGCGAACCCTCGCTTGCATTTAAATTTTCTTCCCGGTATTCCATTTAGGAGCACTGCCGAGGTTCCTGAAGAAAGGATGCTATTGATCCATTTTACCCATCTCTCTCGGGAAACCCAAATGCCCGAGCATATGAAGGATTGCATTGTGTTCAACTATGTATTCGAAGCACCATGCCAAGCAGTCCTGGATCGTGCGGGTTTTGATGAAGCCATACTGGTTTTGGTGAACAAGCTGTAGGATCTTGGACTGGAGTTGGTCAGCTAGGAGTTTGGTGACTACATTGAGGCTGTAGTTGAGAAGTGATATTGGCCGAAAATCATTAACTATTACTGGGTTCTAGTTCTTTGGCACAAGAGTGATAAATGATTCATTGATGCTTTCTAGATCAACTTGGAAACTATAAAAATCTTCACATAGTTTATAAAAATCACTTCTAACAATGTGTCAGCATTTCTTTAAAAAGAGCCCATTAAAGCCATTAAGACCCGGAGATTTGTCTGATGGCATCCTCTTGATAATGTTGTCTATTTCAGACTCTGAGAAGGGTACAGTTAGCACACTCTGGTCTTGGTGTGAAGGGATCAGAGCAGCAAGATCAAATGCCATACTTGGACTATTTGAGACTCACATCCTACTCTTGAAAGAGTTCCAGATCATATCAGCTTTGCTTGCATGATCACTGATTGGGATTCCATCTCCATTGAGCAACTGAGGAATAGAATTTCTTCTATATGAAATAGATGCCATAGCATGAAAGAATTTAGTACATTCGTCCCCTAGCTTGATTCTGTTCACCGTGTACCTCTTTTTCCAATACAAATGCTTATAGTGCTGAAGCTTAGCAATCTGAGCCTTGATTATATGTCTCAAGTTTCTCTCAGTGCCGTACAAGGCATGTCTCTCCTCCAAGCCATCTAAGAAAAGGATGACAATATTGCAGTTACTTATAAGTAGGTTGAGATTTGACAGGTTGCTGCTCCAGATTTTGAGTGTATATCTGAGTTTTTTTAATTTACTCGCCAAGCTACTAGCTGAACTTTGAGTCTGGAAAGTAGAAACTGCCTTTGCATACATAATTTTTAGTAGTTCCTAGCAATCTACCTGTAGCTTTTCTCACTACTAATTTCTGACCCTTATGCCACGCATTTTTGTCGCAATGGCAAGATTTGGTTGCAATAAAGGGTGTTATCGCAACAATTTATACTTTCGGTTGCGGTAGGTGGAATTTTTGCCACGCAAATTATTTCGTGGCCCTAAGTGCAAAGTTCGTTGCAAAAAGTAAGTGCTACCGCAACCTTTGTAAACTGGTTGCAATAAGTCCTCTCTATTGCCATGATTTTATTTACGTTGCGAGCATTTTTATTGGCGTTGCAATACTAAGATGATATTGCAACTCTTTAGCTCATGGTTGCAAAAGCACATCTATATTACAACGAATATGATTCGTTGTATGTAATAGTGGTGTGCGTTGCAAAAGAGTTGTACATATAGCAACGAAAAAAATAAGTCATTGCAATAAGCATGGTTCAAGTCTTCAAGAGCATGACGCCTTTAGAAAAAAATAAAAAATAAGTGTGTAAAAAAAATAAAAAATAAGTGTGTAAGTAGGTTTCGAATATAAGACCTTTAAGTCCAAAGAAAAGCTATATCAACGCTACACCGTATTTGTTTTTGTTGTCATTAGCGATGCGTTGCAAAAAGGCGGTACATATAGCAATGAATACTAAATCGTTGCAATACCTAAAGGTTCTCGAGCACAATGGTTATATAATAAGTAAAAGAAAAATAATAAATAAATAAGTCACCACCAAGTTTCGAGCGTGAGATCTCCTACAACAGGTTAATGTAGGTGTTTACCACTACGTTCTTTTATATGTTGGTGCTAATAGTACTGACAGAAATTTTTAAAAAATAAAAAGAAACTTTTATAAAATAACATATGTAGAACACATTTAGATATTGAAACAGGATCCGATATGGTATATTTACTATGTATGAGTAATATGCTCAAGTGATGTTATAAAAAATCAAAATAAACAGCAGGTATTATATTTTTAATGTCACAAGTCGTCAAGTTCATACTATCTACCACCTGTGAGACCTGAGACTCCAATTGGCAAAATAGCAACCACATGACTAAGATCATTTTTTGATTTCTCTTCTATTCCACAGGACAAAAATACATCACTGAAAGTATGTTCCTACTACTAAGAACTGTGTAACAGTATGCTTCAGAACAGAGCCACATCAGCTTTTCAAAATGGTCTTGTGGTTCAAGCATAAAAGGAAAAATGGCACATTTCGATCACTTGTTATCTATGCCTGCATACCAAGAACACCATTCAGGATTCAACAACGTGACGTGGGAAAGCCATCATGAAAAAAAACACGAAAAGTGGACAAGGAAGGCATCCTTGACGCTGCTGGACTCAGATAGACTTGGCATGTCAACCGACACGTACATAGGTTGCCCGCGCAGCAAAGCATGATGTTGCGGCCGCGCTGCTACCGGCCACTATTATCTGTTGTTGCATGGTGACATTGCGCCCGAGCTTCAGAAGTATTTATGGGCAGGGCTCCTTATCTACAACACACATTGTGTTCAAAGTTTTAGCTCTTGGTTGAGATACTGAATCCCTAGACGCAAGTAACAAGAAATCAAATTAGTTTTCTTGGTGCCGACATGCTCCTCGACATTATTCCAGTCATCGTGTCCAAACCTGGGAAAACAAATTCATGACCATCAAGTCCATTTCTTCCTGAAAAGTGGCAGGAAAACATGATTTAGCAGAACACTCCTAGTTGTCTGTCTCACATGAGCAGCGCATTGACGAAGCAACCATGCTCCTCGGTGCTCCACCACTCCTGGTGCTTGGTGATGGCGACATTTGCACTTTATGAAGTCATGGAAGATTTAACCATTTAATAATTTCAGTCGTTATTCCTTGTTTAGTCTAGTTCATGTTATTCAAACTTCAAAAGTATACCATTGCACAACTCTTGGACAGCAGCTCCTTTCAGTTTGGTAGGAATCAGATTTTAATTCCTATTTATCTCTGACCCTACCAACAACCTAAGTGAACTAATAGCAAAATGTCTGCAACAAACAAGGACAACATAGCCTTTTGTCCCAAGCAAGTTAGGTAGGCTATTAAAAGTAGCATGATGTATAAAGCTGGCCATTTCCAAATGAAAAGCCTCTTGACTAAATGGTTGGCTAAAACATGTTTAAATCTGTCAAATTCAGATGACAGAGGATTATGGCAATGTACCTGTACTTCAGATCAAATTTGCTTTCAATGGCCTAATCATAGTTCGTGCTGATGACAAAGTAACACTCTAGTATACCCCAAAACTAAGTATGGATGAATTCCTTAGGGTGCTCCTGCAACAATACAGTCGGGAAAATCTCAGTTCAGTGCAATATTGCAGAGTATGGTTCTGTGATTAATCGGTTGCTATGTCGGTGTATATATATATAGAGAGAGAGAGAGAACCCATAAAGTTGTTCTTTCAATAAGTTGGAGGAAAATAAAGCATAAGTAGAAAATTGGAAGCCAGCAGAAAGCAAAAAAAAAAAAAAAAAAAAAAAAAAAAAAAAGGATCCCTGTCAACGTAGAAAAGATCTTCAAATTAAAGAAACATGAAAGCATAAGTTGAAATGGTCTACAAGTAAAATGACAATTCTTTCTTGGTAGATTAGTATGGCTTGTACTGCTCCAAATATGCCATCTTAAATAAAAAAACAAAGGGATGGGGAGTACTAGGTTAAGGCTCCATAAAATGATACACATCCAGAAACTTAATTTAAATATACAGGAGTAAATTCGCATAGCCACACCTCTAGACATTATGAGGTTGAAGATCTTTTTTTTCTTGAAGGCAATAAATGAACAGTTTCATAGATGTGAAACAAAAACAAGCAAAATGAATGTGTCAGTTTTGCTAGTATTCCAAGAAAATCAAAGGGTGTGTGACTGAACATGGTCAAGTTCTTCTAAACTATGTATATAACTATAAAATTACATTAACTCGAAGGTAAGGCTGGCTCAAAATTACCTTGACTATGAGCATTTCGACAGTGCATACACACTTGAACGAACTAACCAAGAAAGAATAAGAACTATGCTTACTTGTGAACAAAGCTCGCATCTACATGTTTCTCCAGAATATAAACAACTGTTCCATCAATAGTGCCACAATATGCAATCTTATTGATATAGTTACTTTATCAGAGTTCTTAATAGACATGTGATGCTAGCCAAGAGTGCTACTTCTACCTTTGAGGCCTTCATGTTTGCTTTTGTTGTGCATGAGCAATGATTATAGGACTGATACATTGTTTGATTACTAGAATGTGGAAGGCCTCCAGTAAATTGGTTTCCTAAAGCCGCAGACTGCTGGAAGTTGCACCTCAGGTAAACATAACCTGCCTCACTCCAATTCTTTGATAAGAGAAACCTGACAAAATTTCCAAAGGCATTTGACAAGGGTACTTGGAACTATAGGGAGTGAAGTAATATTTTGAAGGTTACTTTATTGATAGTTTGTGTTAAGTTGCTACAATTTAAGCCTTGAAGTTCACTGAAGCAAAAAAAAAAAAAATCATTGAAGGAGTGTAGCTCTTTCTTAAGATTCTCTTTATTTCAATTTAAAGTCTGCTGATATTCAACTCATATATCCCTTGAAGCTTCTGTATTAACATGAAATTGGAATTGATCTATGCATTATTGCCTCAAGCCCCTAGGATGCAATAATTATTTTTCTTGCTATTACGGTCATTCAGTAACCTAATGAGTTCAACAACCAGGAAACCATTATTTTGTACCCATTTGTAGAAGACTAATCAATTGTATATTTAGAGTATGATAAATGATTAATTTTAGCAAATCGTGTCACAAGGTTGTTAATGATACTTTGGTTTACCTCTAATAGATGGAATGTAGTCTGAAACCAAATACAGGTTGTTGTCTTCATGGAGAAGGATTCTGTTAAATAATAAATGTATAATCGATATGTTTATGTGAACATTGCTGACTACCTGCAGCCCAGATTAGTGTATACGTACAGAGCACGAGTACCAACCTAGTAATCATTAAAGATGGAAATTTTTTTGTCTTACAATATGCAAATTAACACATAATGTGGCCTATTATTAGATAATGAATAGTTGAACCCACTATTATTAGTTAATGAATAGTTTAACCCACAATAATAAGCTCTCCCTGCAGTTACCAGAAGCAAGCAAACAGCAGCTTGAAGGAATATTCAGCTATATCTCATCTAAAAAATAAACCTCTTTTTTGGAAACGGAAGTTTTATTAATTTCAAAAATGTTACATCAAAGTGATACAACATCTCAAAATCCTCCCGGCCTCTGTATGAAAGGCACACAACTGAAACAAAAAAAACTAAACAACAAAATCAGGACACCCTGATGACTATCAATCCGTAGACTAGACAGCCACCCATGTGCCCGGGATGTAGGCTTCGACCGGATGGACCACGTACGGAGTCAGTGGGTAGTTGAGTAAATAACCTGCAGGGCTGTAGAAACCCTGAAATGATGCTTCTCATCTTTTTAGCTTTCCTACATCGCTCAGGGCCATCACTCAGCGCTAGTTTTTTCTCGGGCCATGAAAACCAGCGCCCCCGTCCAGTAAGCAACTACGGGCCGGGCCATTGGGCCGGGCCATATTTGCTCAGGTATATTGCAGCCTTCATGCCCACATTAACAATCTCCAATCGCTTTCATGGGGGAGCTTAGAGGGGACTCCATGGTCGCCGCCACAATAGATCCGTCCCTGCCGTAACACAAAGTGCTACTTTTACAAAGATGGTTAAGAAAATATAATCTTAAGAAATGTATATAGTCTTTCGATCTTGTAGATGGTGTGTTAACAATGGTATTGCATCTAGTAGTATTTTAGCATTCAAGGAATCAACATGCAGCTAAAAGAATTAATATTTTTGTTATGCTTTTTCTTTTGCTTAATCAATGCCCCCATGAAGATGGCCAGAGGATCAAGACACCTTGTCTGACCAAATGTGTTTCCTTGTCTTCTGAGAAGATGATGTGGTTCATCCACTTGACATAGATGACATGTATAGCTAGAGAGACATTCTGTCAAATAGTTAGCATGCATGACTGCATATGAATATTTTTAGAAGAAAAGTTGGAGCCCACCTTGTTCTGGATGGTCTCACAATGCGGTCATTGGTTTCCACTGAAGTTTCACGTTCGAACTGAACATTCATCATGTAGAACCTGCATCAAGCAGTTGTGCATGACCCTGAACACATAGAGGTTGGTACATAGAGACGACTTCGCGGCATGGAATTGAACACGGTTCATTCACTGCGTGTAGGAAGAAGGCTGCAGCAGCCAAGGACATGTGCTGGGGATGGGAGGAAAACAGCGGAGGCACGGAAAGCTACCGGTGCCCATTCATTCATTCATTGGAAAGTGCAGCACAATTGGATGCTCTGGTATTATAGTGCTGGATTGCAGAATGAATGAGGAATGAAAAGAAAACTGATTTTCTTTTATTCCAGAATCTTTTTCAAAAGGGAATTCAAAACATATTGAATTTCATTTAAACTTTCAGAAATCCAGACAATTCAAAAAAGCAGATGCAGCAGCATGTATGCAAAAACATGTTGCTAGCCGTATGATGAGTTTTAGTTTCACAAAATATGATATTTTGCCTATGTTAAATGCTCACAATATTGAATAAATAAATCAATTTGTGTATTTTAAAATCATGCAAATGTTAAGGTGTTACACTTTGTCACAACTTGTGTTCAACATTCTTTCGAGGAATGTCTCTACTATGAGCGGTCTTTCTTTGTTTGTATGATTGTAACACACTCCTGTGATGAACCTTTGATCGCCATCTCTATCTAAATGCTCAACTGTGTATTTACATGTTAACCATACAAGTTTGGGCTGCGCCTACCCCAGTCACTATGTTTTTACGGCGCTGCTCATGAGATATGTGGTGCAAGATATGATCATCTAGAGAAGTGAATGCATTGCAAATTACACCTACCAGATTAACTCTGCTACTTGCTGGCTGCCTATATAATGTTTTCTCTTTAGCAAAATATAAAATAGCAGAGAAAATCGAAAAGAGGTGAGGAAACAGAGGGAAGTCAAAAAGTTGCAAGCGAACTGTCGGCCGAAATGCATCAGGAATAGGAGGGAACAGGAAAGAAGACAACCAGAAGATGGCGCTTCAATGCTCAAGATTATCCCCATCCTCTGCATTAGGTTGCTCTCTAGACACACAATGTCTGAGGTTGTCTGAACTCACTCCATAACCAAATTTTTTGGCTATGCTTGTACGGTTACCACTTAGGGCACTACTCGACTACTACTCTTTTTTATAAATTGTGCGGACCTCAAAGTAGCTATCTACCTTATTTGTTTTCTCAATTATTTTTCATATGGGCTCCCCATGAACCTACTCCGTCTAACAAGAGCCATGGCAAATTTCCCTGTTCACGTTGGTTTCGACAAATGGCTCGGTGCCTGTTCCTTTTGTTTCCGTGAAGCTCAGCAGTGTTGTGTTGTGTGCTCGCAATTGTGGCATCGCCACATCACGCTGCTGGGAGGCGACCACTGCCGCCAAACAGAGCTCACGTGATACAGTTGGTCTAGCCGCTAGGCGCAGCTTCAGTGCTTCACCTAGCTCAGTATTTGCTGGCAATACTGAGCTACAATGACGGCCAATACAAAAAGTTTCAAAGCTGGTCCATCAGTTCGAGAGGAGGCCGCCATGTTAACATCCGATCCTAGAGGCACAGACTGCAGGACCAATTTCTGTATCGATGCCATTACACTAGTCCAAGGAACCGGCGAGTAGTCACTGCTGCGACAGATGAGAGTGAGCAATGCCGGTGCCAGCTCTGAACGACCTATCCTTTCACAACATCCAGTACATTCTTCCCTCATGCCTCCAATGCCTATCAAATTGGAGGAAACCTTTACCAACTAGTGGGATATACCTGCTAACTCCCTACTCATACGCTAAATTGATGTATGTCAATACAATTATCGTAGATGGAGGTGTGTATCATCATTATTGATGTGCCATATGCGCCAGATAGTCGCCTATATATCATCGTCTTGTGGGAGCATCATATATACGACCATGGGAAAGTAGTTGGTGGTCACCTGACGAACAATTTATTGTTAAGCATGGTGTTAGCACACACTAGTTCTAGATAAATCGAATTCGGTTCTCAACCATTACAGCAAGGGTTTCGTCGCAGCGATAGATATAGAAGAGGAATTCGCCGCAGCGATAGCAGGAGGAGGAGGAAGATGGAAGACAAATTGAAGTTGCGTTACATAATTCTTCTCCCTAGCTCTCTCTGATCGACTGATCGGCATTATATGCTCATGCCATCCACTCTGGGCTGGCGACTCGCGGATTGGGCCGAGCCGCACGCCTGGGCCGTGGCGAGGCTCGTTCTTCATCTTCCTTCTGGGCTTGGTCCTGTACAGCCGGAGGCAGCAGTGCTGACACCTGGTTCCTCATATATCTAATATTAGTTTGCAGAGGTTATATAAACAAAACATTTTTTAATAACTCATTATTGGATGTCTTTAGTTTGCACATATACTGAACATAATTTTAGTTTGTATAGTCTAAATACTCCGCACAGGTCTTATATAGCAGGTGAGCATTCAAAGACTATAGTAGACAAAGTTGTTCCAGGCATCTGGCATAGTCAGAACCAAGCAAACAATCAAACTAGCTGTAGTGGATCCTCATGGAACTGGCAGAGACTGGGAATTCAAATGTACCAGTTGCATCGACTCTCTAGGTAAGATCTCAGGTAATCACAAGCTTGTTCTTGAAAATATTGACCATGCATGGTGCAACTACGTGCCATATATTCAGGCATGTACATCATCTAGTACATACTGTCCTAGCATTTCTTATACTCCATTACATTCAAAATACTTTAGAGTTAACAGTCTTTTTCATCAAGGTACATAGCACGACATGGTTTCTTACATATGATTCACACAAGCTTCTAGTTTTCATCTATAGCTTCCAAGAGATCTCTACAATGTGTTCAGTGACGCAGCAGACATCTACTCTGTTCTATAGAGGTAGTAGGTATCAGGCTGTGAATTATACACGTGTGATCTGCCACTTTTCAACTTGAAGGTGCGAAGGTCTGACGGAGTTCAACAACCTGTAGATACTAGATAGCACGGGCATTTTTATGTGCATCTGTTCGAGTCATATATATTGCTGAGTGCAGTTCAATATAAGTTATGCCATTTTTTATTTATGGAAACCAAATGGGATAAACTCACTGGTCCTGTCCAGCAGGTATCCGGCAGATTTTGACAGAGTCAATAGTGGTTTGTAAGAAAAACATAAGTTGAAATTTGCCGGCTTTTGTACCGGCTGAACATCTAAGACAACTTATCCCTGGATGAATAATTGAATGCCATTACCATGGTAGACAAATCAGATAGACTAGACCGCCAGAGTCTCAAGTTGGGAATGCTTTTGTATGATAAGGTTTTTCCTGCAAAAACGCGCCTTAGCACGTGTTTTTGTTTCATTAAGGTCAGGACTCTATTCTATAGAGCAAGTAGCATGGACACCCAATCGAACTGAGGCAGGAAGCACAACCCATTGATGATTACGAGCACACGGCATGGCCACGGATGGGCGTGCTACGCGTGGATGCACGGATTTGCGTGCAGCATGAGACAGCGGCCACGGGCGAGCTCAGTGTGCGGGCGAGAACTAGCCGAGCATTGTGCGGGCGATAACTAGCCGAGCAAAAGAGGTGTTCGGGTGACATATGCCGTCAGCTGCGATCATCATTTGCCAGGCTTGTTCTGGGCGCAACATCCAATTTGACTTTATCTAGTAACTTCTTCCCTGCTGCCTCCCATTTCTATCGAACCTTCACATGCTAAGTTGATGTACGTGTATACCTACGCCTTACACGTAGAAATTGATGTGCTCCAGCCTCTTATATATTTCCTGGGACATCATAACTACGATATGGAGAGTACATAAAAGGTGACTGGACAATTTAATATATCAAACCAAAGCTAGGTGAGTGACTATAAATAATAAAATAGCCCAACAGCCCACGAAACTAGAAAACACGGATTATATATATCAAGGAAAACTGATCAGTTGTTCCAAACTTTAAAAATTATAGTACCATAACAGGACCGCTACTATTAAAAGGGAGATCAGAATGATTTTTGGAAGCTGTTTTAGAGGATCCTCTGCCTAAGGATTCGTTGAGAAATCGGCCATTATTTAAAGAGGTGGCAAGGGAAACATCACTCAAAATGATTAATAGAAAAAACAACTGCCGTAAGTAACAATTTATTATTTGCACGTTACTAGTCATGTAATTATTTGCAGCCACGTGTTGATTAAGTGTTATTTACTGTCTATTATCGGAACATAATATAATAATGTATTATGGAAGAGATGTTTTCACCTATATAACAAGGAGTCCATGATAACGTATACCTGCATTAATTAATAGAAAAACACGTCCAAATACAAGTACATAGAATAAGGATGCGTAGGACTGCTTTATCAAAAAAAAAAAACAAGGAGTCCATGATGGAAGTGGAACATATGTGAAACCCCATTTTGAATATGGCAAATTGTCTGTATCAAATAACTTGCTTCGTAATAAGAGGGAGCATATAACAACTGTAATGCCTTCATAACTATTTTGCGAAGAATTAGGCCAATCCAGCCTCAGGAGGATGACGTCATGGGCCGTGGCTAGGGCGCCGCTCGCGCCGAGATGAGGAACGGGTGCCGCCTGGGCATCATCTCCGACTCACTGCGTCATTGTCTCATCAATAAAGTAGTTTCTTTAATTAGGGAATGTAAAAACAAGGAAAGAGAATATGAGGAGAAATTCTCTAGAATTGCTTACGGTCTAATAAGTTAGGACAATTAGGCTATACATACTCACTAGTTCTAATTTGATCAATTCAATAATAGAAGGTGCCCCCCGTGCTAGTCCCTTTATAGCTGGTTTCCAGAGGCCAGATTGGTCCCAACACCGCCACCATGTCGGACAATGTAGCTCTTCTTCTACTCAATTGATGCAAAACAGGTGCAAAAAAATTGAGACCTTGTGAAAACTAATAGAAGAGGTACCCATGGAGGACATGATTTATGGACAAAACTTTACATCATCAGAAGATTTGAAAAAGATCAGTCACAATCATCATGTAGATCTATGTGTTTCAATATTATCGAATATTCCACAAAAAAATATGATAGAGGAGAGTTAGATGCATTGGTGCAATCATAATTATGATTTATTATTCTGTGGATTGTATTATTGTAAAAATTGGGGTTTTCTAATGTAACATGCTATTAGTTCTCATCCAATAGATTTATCCAGCCTATTACATGTTTGTGTTCTGTAATAGAGATGGATCCTAGGGTTTGAGGCTGCCTTACAGTGCCTTCAGCTAGACAGCACATGAAGTTTTATGCCCTGTTTTTCTATGCAAGTCGCCATTTATTCCGTGTTGAGATGCCTTTAATTTGACATTATATATATAGACTATCTATGAATATTATCCAGCATGGTGCACTGGGACTAATTTAAGCTGCACACACATACCTATTGACCTAGACGGCTAGACCTACCTAACTTGATCAACATTGGTGCATGATCATTCGAGCACCCATCTACTTGCTACCATCCGTGGGTGTGAGCATGGGAAGCATTAACAACCGCATTAGGACTAGTCCTCAGGCACATGAAAGTCTCTTCTTCAAATTCCGTCAAAAGAGGTACTTGTTCAGAGCTGCAGTAGGCATCCTTGCTGATTAGATACAGCCCATGTGTAGTGTGTACTACAGTCAATGTGTTTCTGTTGCACGACGTTGCATCGTGGAGCCCTTCGTGGTCATCGTGGCGCCATCGTTTTGCTGCTGGACCAGGAAACATAAGCGTGGTCATCATGGCGCCATCGTGGGAATTTACCGCAGCGGGCAACATAAGCATCCATCACGGAGGCCCAAAACCCAACGCTGCCGTAATTCTTTTTTGACGTAGTGCTAGGGAGCAGGCAAAAGTTCTGTATCTTGATGATTCCTGGACACCCCCCCTCCCCCGACATATAGCGGTGAGCTAGAATTAATGACTTCTTTGGAACGAAAATAGAGTAGGAATGCCTCATGAGTGTAAATCCTTGTAACTCAATAGGAAACAAATCATAGTTGATTAGGGGTATCCCGCTTGTAACCATAGCTGTGACCTATATGAGGGGGAGTAGGCTGCCCCTTCATCGGCACGTCAATGCAGAAAAATTGTGTTGCCATGGTGCACTAGCAATCGACCTCTTGTAAGCTGGGTAGATCGAGTTCATACTCTTTCATCTGGCTAATGGCTATAGTGTTGAACCTCATCAGGACGAGGGTCGGACCAAAGCTATGGCTATAGTGTCACTGATGTATCCATTTAAGGGTCTAATGAAACCTAGCTACAACACTGACAAGGAATTCCTAGTCCAAGTTGGATGTGCTTTTGTTAGTGTGTTGCATCAACAATCGCAACATATTATTGAGCACATTACTCTTGAGATTTGTTTGCTTGACATCTTGACAAATTTTATCGATTTCAAGGAAGTTGGTGTAAGCTTGCAACATCTAATAAGTGCATAACGTACTCATCTTGACCAACTTTTGGAGGTCCCTTAAATTCCCCAACGGTGGACCATTTTTTGCATTTGTGGAGTGTGCTAGCAAGGATATATCTGGTACTCACAAAATGAAGGAGAACAGAGTGAAGAATGCATCTCATCTGTACATTTATTAATACCCTTGTGCATATTTTATTTGCAAAGCAGAGTATTGAAGCGAGACAAGAGGTATATCATAGCAGAGTATCCAAACACTTCTATTCTAATTCCAAATAAAAATGTTGTTTTAATAATGATGATATAATTTTTTTATTCAAGCAAGCATGTCATAAAATAAGTCTAGTGCATAAGCCATGTCTGTAGCAGCACATATCCACAAAAACTGGACTGGATTATTGGGCATCCGTATAAAACAAGACATTTTTCCAATGTGACATACCCGACACATGCAAACCGAAGTATACAATACCCAGATATAAATGCATATTTTTATTACTATATGCACCTAACAAATTTCCTCCGTCATTGGCATCACCTCTCTGTCTATATAAAAGTTAATTTTCAGTTGTGGCACACTAGGAACAAAATAAAACTGCTATATTACGGCGAAGCAAGGTAGGAGATGGCTAGAGTCGAGAAGTTGATGACTTTGTCCAGTGGGAAGGGGAGGCACGCAGGAAGCAGATATGAGCGGGCATTTCACTACATGAAGATAGAACACTGCCTGACGACTGTGAAGCACGGATTTTCCTAACGTGTAGCAGAATGTTGCACCTCATTAGAGCTTTGTCGTGAGCTAGTGTCTAGAATTTCTTCTGACATTTACTGAAAATTAGTGAAAACGCTTTTTTACCAGCCCGGTCCAGTGAAAGCTCATACCAGCCTGTAGAGAGTGGCCTGTTTTCATAACTTTTTTGGCCAGGCAGAGTCGGATGAGCCCTTCTTACACATGTTCCTGTCTGGCGAGTACGCTCCTAACTTTCTTAGGCAGGAGGACGGAGCGTTGTATGTGGTGGGCTGGTGGCGCAATGGGAGTAGGTTGGCAGCACGAGAGCGAGTCGTTGGACCATTTCAGCTTGGTCGATAGAAGTCAATTTCTATACAGTAAAAATGCAGAAAACTACACTAATACCTGAAGATTTATTCTTGTTCCGGGTTCTGGAAATATTCGATTGTTTTATAAATTATATCAGCAAAAAATCTCTTGCTGGAAAGCAAAGTACTTGTCCTACGGGGAAGCCTTATTCTGCTTAATTCTGTCTTATGCAGCTTACCAACCCAGAATTAAAGAGCCTTGATCAGTTCAGGTCAAGGTTCTTCTGGCAAAGGTTTATCTGATAAACATAGTATAGACTTGCCAGATGGAACATCTTGTGTCGTCCTAAGTACCAAGGGGATCTAGGTATTCTTAACTTGGAATTACAAAATAAGTGTCTACTAGCCAAATGGTTGTTTAACTTGCTCAACACAGTTGGCAGTCAATGTTAAGAAATAAATACCAAAGATCTAAATCACTTACTCAAGTGACAGCCAAACATACAGACTCTCATTTTTGGAAGACATGGTAGCTGCATACCTAATAGGAAAAACATTCTTTACATATTCCTGCTTATATATAATAGAGATGTCTGCTACTATATAATAGAGATGTAGTTTTATTTTAGATAAAGAATAGAGATGTAGTTATGGTACGCTACAACTTTCAACTTCCCTCTGGTACATGCAGACTAGCATATATACAAACTCGTGACATATTTACCTCACGCAAGTCCCCATACCCAGGACAAGCAGTCAATTGTGAAAAGCATATGATGTTATCATTTTGTATTCACTTCTATGAACACCATGTTCAATATTTCACATCTAAAAATTTCGGATGAAAAAACGTCCGCGCTAGAAAGATTAGTAACAAGTTGGCTCTAGGGATCCGGCTCCTGCTTCTCTCAAATAGTAGTAGGCTGAATGATTGGGCCAGCTGTCCCAATCCATCCATTTCTCTTAGACTACAGGAGACATGCCTAGCAACCAGATTGCACTTTTATTTAAAATCATGAAAAATTAATTAAAAACAGCACAGACTATCTGACCCCGCCGATTATATGCATGTACAGAATCGTAAATAAGTGCACACGCCAAACAGCAGGATGGTGATAGGAAGATCGTAGAAGCTAAAGATTGGTCTAATCGGTGGCAACACGGTGCCTGAAATGCGCAGGACATGTGCGTCGTGACTTTTCTTTTCTTTTCTTTTTTAGAAAAAAGAAGGGAACATGGTACCATCGTGGCCTGGTCCCATTCCACAGTCGGGCATATGTGAGCACATCTGTAAATATATCCAGTTGCTCATATCATCTCTACTTTATCTATATATTTTTTTTTAAGACGAAATTTGCTGCAGCACATCGCAGAAAAAGCATAATTTGCTAGAACACGCCACAAATGCGACTCTTTTCCGAGTACCATTATAAATTTGAGGTTCTTTATGCATGGACACTGTGTCGAATATTTTTAATCATTTATTAGGTTTGGAGGGAGCAGGTGAGAAAAATGTCTCTGTTGTCCTCATCCTAGCTTTGTGTGTGGCGCTGCGCGCTCCCCCGCACTTGCAGGAGCCCGCCAGCCGCAGCTCCCACAGTCCCACCTGGCCCGTGCCCGACCATGGCAAGGACAAGAAAGGCACTATGGCAACAAGCCACCACAGCACATGACTAGTACATGGAAGTAGCTCTCTCGCCAAGCAGCTCCAACGCATGTGTCGTGCACACCCGTACCTCGGCAGGTGGAAAGCTCAGATCCTGGAGGAAATGAGGAAATCCACGGTTGCAGGCTGCTTCGCTCTTGGGCATCGATCCACACCCTGCACCGTGACAACCTCTCCTAGATATGTGGATCAGCTGGTAGAAGCTCGTATTCGACTACGGGATGCCTCCACTAAGAACCGGCGCATTCTAGTATGGACACCGCCGCCATTGCCGACCCAAGGTCGAGCTCTGATCTACCAAATCCGGCCACCTCCTACCTACTTGTCTACTGTGTTGGCATCGCATTGGCACAAAGAGGCTACAGCCCCACCCCTCGACCTCGATCCGTGGCTGAGTTGTCAAGTTCTACCGAGCTCCGTCATCATGGTCCACCTCAACCAGCACCAATGCTTCCCAAGTCGTTTCCACCAAAGAGGAATCCACTGATGCTTTCTACGAGCTTTCCTCTGTGTTGTTCGCCCGTTGAGGAACGCCGCTGGCCACCGGAGCCATGGCGGAGATGCGCTCGTGGGCGTCGTCGGAGAAGAAAAGGCAGCAGGGGATGTGTTACCACGAAAGAAAGCGAACGGCTCAAGGTTGAAGACTAGGGCAGCAAAGTCATTTTCCTCACCTTATCTCTCCTCAAACCTAAGAAATCATTAAAAGACTCGACGCATTGTCCACGGGCAAAGAACGCATGATTTGTAATGGTACTAGGCAAAGAGTCCCGTTATTGGTGTATTGTGGCATGTTATTGTTTTTTCAGTGTCCCGCGACAATTTTTGCCTTTTTAAAATAATAGTTGTATATTTTTTTTATAGTAAAAGGGCAACAAGCCCCGGCCTTCCGATTAAAACCAAAATACTAAATCGCAATCAGAGTTTACACAGCATTGTTGAAAAACTCCTGCTTCACCACCTGGTAAAGCGTTCAGAAAGACAGACTGAAACGAAAAAGGAAAAACGCCAACACAGTAATAATAGCTATGTATTACTTTTTACAAAGTAATAGGAGAGATTCTGCAAGTAATACTCTGTCACAAAATATATATAGTTCACAGGAGTAAAGTGGCAAAAACTTCTTTAAAACATGCTAGTACAATGACAATGTCTTGTTGGCCTTTAAAAAGATCAGAATTAAAATATTTTGATGAACTACTGACAAGTTTTGTGATTACTGTGTTCCATTGTTCTTCATCAGTAGATTGATTGGCGTCCTCTAAAATATACGTTCATTTTGTTTAAGAGGCAGCCCAAATCTGCACGCTCTAAAATAAAATCATCAGCAGAGCCTTGAAGGTACCTGTAGCCACCTGGGTGCAGATCGATGTTGTCAAACTATGCCATCGCTTCGTTTGACCAGCAGCCGTCAGAAGACGTGCCCAGGGTACTCTGCTAGATGAACTGGCGACATGAGCACCAAATGCTGGTGATACTGTGCTAATAGGATCAATGACGGCATGATGCATGAACCCGTACAAACTATCCAACTTCGAGGTGGGCATCAAGATACGAACTGTGCGCCATTGCTTATTACCTACAACATGGAAGGCCATATATCCAGCCTGAACAAATCCGGTACTACAGTATTTCTCATAGCTAGGCACTAATTCCCTTTTGCCTCCAATTCCTATGGGCTATGTCATCTCGAAAGAGTTGACTAGCCACGCTCCATCTCTATTCCATGCACAATGCTAAACTTGGCCTGCAGCAATCGAGAGAAAAAAAGCACTATATATATAGGAAATAATACAATGATGTTTTCACTACCGAATCGGCCTATTTGCCGATGGCCGCAGGCTTTGCCGATGGCAAAGTTGCCAGCCATCGGCAAACAGCCTGGTTTGCGGATGGCAAAGTGAGGCCATCAGCCAAACCGGAGTTTGCCGACGGCTCGGCCATCGGCAAAGACCGGCCATTGGCAAAGCCGTTCTTTGCCGATGGCCGGGCCATCGGCAAACCCTAGCCATCGGCAAAGCCTTATTTTTGCCGACGGCGGGCCATCGGCAAAGCCCGGCCATCGGCAAAGTTGGCCCAGGGCCGACGCCGTCCGACGACGGCCGACACCGTGCGCTTTGCCGATGGCCAAGCCGTCCGGCCATCGGCAAAGGGCAGGCTTTGCCGACGGCCACGGCCATCGGCAAACCCAGGCCACGTGGCTGCCTCTGGAGCTGCCGGGCCCACAGGCTTTGCCGATGGGCGGCCATCGGCAAAGCCACTAAGTTTGATTTTTTTTTGATTTTTCCTTCTAGTTTTTTTCTGGTAACTTCCTACACCAAATACAACCCACCTGCAAAAATTGGGACCATTTTGAGTTTTTTGCTATATTTCGTGAATTATTTCTGTTTCTTTGCAATTTTCCGGCAACTCCAATTTTGAACTGCAGGTACATGAAATAATGAAACTTTTTGATCCGAAACATGGTATTCATGATGCTCGGAGTATGTTGAGGCCGTATCCAGCACCTCGCATGAAATTACGACCATTTTGCCATCGTAACGTGGGGAGTGACATGCACGGAAAGTGTTTTTAAATTATATAAAATCCAAACGAAGTCCGAAATTGATGAAACTTGACGAGTTGTGTAAAGTGGTTGTAGGATAAGAATGGAAATAAAGTTTGCTGTGACATTGTTAGAAAGCTTAAGATCCGGATGAATTTTCTAAAATAATTTCAACTAATAAAACTATCATGTTGAGTTTTGTCAAACTGTTGTGACCACCAGTGTAGATTATAGTCATATGCTCAAGATCAAGATTCACTTACACTAAATTTCTCGTATCTGTATTTCTTCTTTGATTAAAATTTATGATGCAAAAAAACAATGCAAAATTTCACAGCAAACTTCAAATTTGGAGTCGCTGGAAAATAGCAAAAAAAACAGAAATAATTAACGAAATATAGCAAAAAAACTCAAAATTGTCCCAAATTTTGCAGGTGGGTTGTATTTGGTGTAGGAAGCTACCAGAAAAAAACTGGAAGGAAAAATCAAAAAAAAAAATCAAACTTTGCCGACGGCCTGTGAATGCCATTGGCAAAGAGGCTTTGCCGATGGCCGGATCCAGGTGGCCGTCAGCAAAGGTAGTCATTTGCCGACAGCTTAGGCCATCGGCAAAGCAACTAGAAAAACAAAAAAAATAAAACAATTTGCCCAGCCAAACCTAAAGGCCCAGCGCCTATCCACTCACCCGCTCCACAGGCCGAGGCCCATTAGGCCCAATCCACAGGCCCGATTTTCCTCCTCATATATAATGCGGATTTAGGGTTTCACCCTCATCAGTCCATCCCTCTCTCAGCTGCCTCTCACTCTCCCATCTCACCTCCGAGTGCACACTCCACCACACTCCACTCCGAGGGCGGCGCGAGTCGGTGGCGGCGGCCCTCGGCGTGAGGCCATGGCGGCGGAGCTACGCCCGAGGCCGGCTCGGCGTCGCTCGGCGCGAGGCGGAGGTGCTCCGCGTGAGGCTGAGGCGGCGGCCTTCGGCTCGAGGCCATGGTGGCGGCGCGAGGGGTGAGGTGGAGGCGGTGGAGCCCCGCGCAAGGCTGGCGCGGCGGCGCGAGGGCACTTCTTCATGTCGCGGCCGGGACGGCTCGAGGCGCGCCACGCGAGGACCCTCTCTTCCATGACGAGGGCGGCCCCTTCCTCCTTCCGGCGTCCGGCAACCGGCGGCGCACCTCCTTTCAGCGTCCGGTGGCCTAGGCTCCACCACCACGTCGCGGATCGAGCGGATCCCGTCCCTCCCTCTCCGGATCCGGCTAGGTCTGGTGATGGGAGCTCCGGCGGTGGCGCGCGGATCAGGTGTGCCTTACTCTCCCTCTCTCTTCTCTGCTCACCCTCTCTTCTCTCCCTGACTGTGTCCTGGTGGATCAGGCAGCACGGAAGAACCGGCGGACCGCTGATCCGTCGAGGTGGAGGTCAGCCGCCATAGATCCAGAAGTTCAAGGCCAGTTGCATGCCGAGCGAGGTGGAGGCCAGCGCGAGCTGCATGACGGCGGATCCGGCGCGGTTCCGGCGCGGTGGCGCTGCAACCCTAGATGGGCTCGGCGGGCCTATCTAGGTTTTTTTGTCTTTTTTTTTAAAAAAATATAATTTCTTTGCCGATGGCTTGCCATCGGCAAAAAATTCAAAAAATAAAATAAAAAGTTTGCCGATGGCCGAGCCCACGTCGGCCATCGGCAAAGCCGCCGGGCCGCCCGACGGCGCGTCGGCTGACGTGGCGGGTTTGTCAATGGCCAACGTGGCCATCGACAAAGGTTTGCCGATGGCAAAGTCAGTGGCCATCGGCAAACCCGGCTTTGCCGATGAATTTTTTGCCGACGGGGGTTTGCCGATGGCCATGTCAGATTGCCATCGGTAAACCCTTTGCCGATGGCAAAACCGTCTTTGCCGATGGCGGCCGGCCATCGGCAAAGAGCTCGATTCCGGTAGTGTTTGGTAGCTGCATAAATTTACATTTGACAGCAAAAGACGGTTTGCAAACCTAATAGTAAAAAGGAGCTTATATAATAGAGATGTCTGTTACTGTGGTACAACTCTTCAAGTTCCCTCTATTGCCAGTACAAGCAACACTTATTGAAGCTGGGGATTTGCAAAAAAAAAAAAAAAAAAAAAAAAAAAAAAAGGTTTTTCTTGAGATTGAGCTGTTGTCAGTCATGTGATTTTTTGACACGAAATATATGCACTACTGAACCATACCAGGGAGTCGCCTGTGATAAGTATACGCTGTTACGATTGTGCATTGAGTTCTATCAATGGAGTTTATTTCCGCTCTAAAAATCCTTAATGAAACACATCTCTTCTCTACAATTATGTTTTAAATATATTGTTCAAAAATACAACATCTTCTATATGACGTGTTTTCCACCAAGGTCACTTCATAAATTTTATAAATTGAATTACAAAGATGAACAACTTGAAATGTGTATTTGTGACCCTAAACAATCTCAAATTAAAAGTTCGGAAGCTATAAAATTCATGTAAAACTCAACAATTTTTAATATAAAGTTGTCTTTACTTAAATTTTAGCTAAAATTTTATGAATTATTTGCGTGAGATCTATTTCCACGAAGGTTGATGTAGAAATCCCACATTTTCTAGCGGTGGTTTGTATAAGAAATTCTCCCAAATATATGATTACTAGTAGTGTTATTTCATATCAACCACTCCTGAAAATGAATAGATTTCCAAGACCAATTTTAGTAAGTCAACTCTACGAAAACGATTTCTATAGGTGATTGGAAGCTATAAGACATAGTAGGTTATTTATAGGGGTTATTTCTTATATCAACTGCTTCTAACAAAGTTGCATGGCCTTGAAAAATCATCGAGCAAAATACACCACAAGTACCTAAACTATTGTTGGTGTCTCAAATGGGTACTCCAACTCAAAAACCAATCACCTAGATACTTCAACTATTGTGGGGGTCTCAAATAGGTACTTCAGCATACATGGACATGCCACCAAGATGCCCATTTTGCCAAAAAAACCCCTCAGCCAAACCACCATTCACATTCACATGTTCTATTTGATATGTCAAGAGAACACACCAGCCGAACCATCCATCCAGGCACAGTTATATATAGACATATATTAACTAAGAAACCATTCATCACCATAGTTATGGTCATTACAGCCAAGATGTCATCAGCAAACTAGTCATCACCAAACTGGAAGTTGCTTCCATTACATATGCTAAGAAAACAGCAAGTTGCTGCAAATGATCTATACCTATATGAGATCACTGCACAAAAGGCAACCATAGTTGCTGCACAAAAGGTAACGTATAGCGGCTGCACAAAAGGCAACTATATTTCCTGCACAAAAGACTATCTAAGGTGTTATCTGGGCAATCCTACGGTCCAGATTGACCTCTCTTGGCCTTACCTATCTTCTTACTAGGGGCAGCACTCTTGTTCTTCACATTCTTGATCCTTGAGGTCCTTCCAGCCTTTGTGGCTGTTGTAAGTGGAGTATGCCGTGCTGGTGGGAGGTTGGAAATGATGTAGGTAGAGTCTGGCAATGGTTGAGCAGATGGAATGTGCCTCATGTTCTGTGAAGCCTGAATATAATTGGTTATATCAGTTTTGTAATATGCAAGTAATAAATGGTTGTTTCTAGAATTGAAATGAACATTAGTGGTACCTCATCTAGTAGTTGTGACAGCATGGGGTTCTCCACTTGGGACATTACTGGTACGTCAATTAGGTCACTCATCTCCTAAACCAATAATAAAGTTAGGTAGTTTTATTAGAACATGTAAATTGTATGGTTGTGGCTGTGCACATACCTGAGAATGACGCACCCCATATTGGTTGTTGCTCGGCTCGATTGTAGTAGCAGTTCTACTTGGCTTTTTTGTTTTTTAATAGCCGGTTGGCCTGCCTTCTTTGCTTCACACCTAGCTGAGTTATGACCAGTTTGTCCACAAAGTGGCTGAAGTGCATTATTACTCCATGTTTGGACAACCTTGGTCCATTAGGTCCTTGAACTTCATGTGCTGCCCTTCTTCTTGCCTTACGTGGTCGGCCTGGCTTCTTCTCATACTTAGGTGGCTGCACTTCTGGACCCCTAACATTCTCCCAGGAAGATTTTTTAGAACATGGAAATATGCTGCAGCCATATGCATTTTTGAATGCATTGATGGAGTAACAATTTGGGAGCACTGAATCTTCTGGGATTCTTTCATGCTTCAGGCAAGAAATGGCATGGCTGCATGGTATGCCCGCTCACCGCCACCTTCGGCATTCACAATTTTTACCCATAAGATCAACCACATACTGCCACTCCCGATCATGAACTTCAAAAATACCATTCCCACTTGGTATAGGATAGCATGTGTTGGAGAAATCAGCATGCCTAGCTAACTTTTTCCCGATCTTTGGACATATGGCCATTCCTACCCATTTCTCAGCCACTTCTTTACGCTTATTGTAATGCCTGACCATTAGTTGGGACTTGATCTTCTCGTATCATGGTCAAGATAGGCGTTCTCTAGCTTCTAAGATGTAATTGTTGAAAACTTCACAAGTGTTGTTTAACAGATATCACACTTCGGGTACTCACGAAAAAGGCTCTAACCCAAGTTTTTGGTGGCATCTTCTCTAACCATGCATAGGCATCCTTGTTGAGCACTTTCATTTTCTCCATTTCCTGGTTCCACCTTGTTACTGTACTTGCTCTAGCACATGCCCACAATTGATTCTTCAAGTTTTCCCCTTTGAAATGACCTTGGAAGTTTGAGTATAGATGCCTAACATAGAACCTATGCTCAGAGTCAGGGAAAACTTGCTGGACAGTAGGGATTAGTCCTTTTTGTTTATCTGTCATTATGGTCCAGGGAGTGGTGTTGTCTATGCCAAGATCCTGTTTTAGTGTCTCTAGGAACCACTTCCATGATGCTAGACACTCTACTTCTACCACTCGCCATGGCTACGGGAAAGATGCAATCATTTGGGTCTATGCCTATAGCTGTCAGTAGCTGTCCCCCAAATTTAGTCTTGATGTGGCAGCCATCTAGACATATCGCTGGCCTGCATCCACTAAGGAAACCCCTCTTGCAAGCATCAAAAGACACGTACAGTGAACTAAAGTAGCCATCAAGCAAGTTTAGAAAGAAGCTACTGCCTGGATTTGACTTCCTAAGTTCATGACCATAGTTCCAAAGATGATTGAATTGTTGCACTTCATCTCCATAAATGATGTTCCATGCCATCTTTCTTGCCCTACTCAGCTTCGCCCTACAAATGGTCAAGTTCAGCTCCAACTGAACTATTTTTCCAAAACTGGTCAGACTCGTCTTCTCATCAGCCCTAAACTTGTCCAAGTACCTATTAGCTAGCCATTTTGCGTGCACCTCTTAATTGCCCATTTTTTCGACATTTGTGATCACCAACATAAGTCTTGATCAAGAAACATTCAGTTCTAGTGTTACATGAAGCATACAAGTACCATGGACAACCATCATCACAATGCGCTTTGATTCTAGTCTTGTCATTCCATGGCATCTTTATCTCTACCCTATGTTTGATACTGTATTCTGCAATAGCATTTCTAAGAAGTACTGATGCAAACTTCATCCCAATTTTGAAAATAGGGTTCTGCAAGTCCTCTGGCATGAAGGTCTTCAAATTCCTTCCAACCTGGCCCTCTTCATCAGAATGTGGTAACTCCAACTCCAACTCATCAGATGACAGCTCATCCCATTCCCTATCTGTTGCTAGATTCTCCTTCCCATATGGAACACTTCTCTTGTTCCCTTTGCTGATTTTAATGCCCTTGGCTGCACCCTCATCAACCACCCCATCATCAACATTGTCATAGAATAGATCATCATCATCATCATTGACTTCATAGTCACTGTCTAAAAAGTCCCCATCTATACTGCCATCATTATCACTGTTGTTGTTGTTGCCCCCATCATCTCTTTCAGATGACACCTTCATGGGACTTAACACTAACACTTTGGGTACAGTACCATCTTCCCAGGCTTTATCAAGTGACTTGTAGATATCAAAGTACAACACAAAATTCTTGATCTTATATGCAAATTGCTTCATGAATTGTGTTTACGCCCGACTCTACAATTTCCGAGACCAATAGGCACAACCATCTCGAGGCAACAACCAAGTACACCTCCACATTTTCAAGTCCATAACCTAACATCATACTGATCTCATCAATTGCGAAAACCGCAAGTACTTCTCTTTGATATGGTCAGACCAATCAACCTTGCCATCAAGATAAATCTGATCTTTACCAAACCCAAAGAAAACCCCCCATGATGTATTTCCACAGAGAACTCATCATCATCATAAGGGCCTAAACATTCAGATAAAAAACCTAAAGTTTAGTGCTTTTCCTGATGACAATCCAATGTATACATCAAATCCATGTACTAACACACCAAGTTTGTAGCACTTACCATAAACAGGTGCCGGTTCCCCTTGCAGTCGACGACGACCGGCCATGGATCTGGTTGTGGTGGGCGAAGGTGAAGCGTGCGTCGTCCTCGGCCTGCTGGCGTAGCATGGCAAGCACGCCCCTCACGAGGCCGCTCTCGCCCCCATCCCTCACGAGCCAGCTCTTGCCCCCTCGCGTCGGTGGGCCAGCGAGCGGCGGCGGCCCCGCTGCGCCGCTAGGGCTTGCCCGCGCCGGCCATGTGGGGTCGCCGGTGCCGGGTCGCCGCCGCCTTCGTGGGGGAGATAGAGGGCCGCTGCTGGGGGAGGCGGGCGGCGGCGAGTATCGGAGGAGGGCGGGCAACGGCGAGAAAGCCGGGGAGGGGTGGCGCGGCGAGATTGGCGGGGAGGACGACCGACGGCGATTTCTCGGAGTCTGCTGCTCGGTTACGGAGGCTTTCAGCGCTATCCAGAAAGACCAAAATATGACGTCCCAAAATTGGTCGGGGTTATTTTGCAAAAAGTTTCGTGCCCCAAACGCTGCTACTGCCTGCGTGGCTTGTCCACGTATGACGTTTGTGCCTGCGTGGCCTCATATTGTACCAAGAGTGGCCAACAAACATAGATGCAGTACCTAGGTGACTGGTTTTTGAGTTGGAGTACCCATTTGAGACACCAACAATAGTTTAGGTACTTGTGGTGTACTTTGCTCAATTGACGGTACTGTTGGTTCGCTCATTTCATCAGGTAACCGAATGGCACCGATGGAAGACTGTCCGGTAACAAAATCATACTGAACAGAGGCATGGAGAAGCATATTCAAGATTCTCAATGAGAAGTGTGACTTCGATATATTTCAAGCCAGAAGCAGGATCTGGTAGAGGAAGCAGATTCAATAAGAAAATCAGTACATATAATTGCCAATAATACCTGGCAATTTGAAGGGCCGAAAAGGCGACCAGAGGACTATTTTCAAAGGACTGTTTTCTAAGCGTGCCCTCTCTAGAAATCAGTTAGTAAAGGCCACACGGTTAACTGGCCGACCTCTGCTAAAATATTTCGCGACCACAGTGCCTGGCTCGGGGATCCTTGTTCCGGATTTAATTTTTTTTTTTTGCCTTTTTCATTTTTGTAGTTATCTGAAAATCAATAGTAACCATGGGTATCTTAACGTGCCTGACTCAGTAGATGGCATTAACAGAGGTGTGGCACTAAGAGCGCGCACGCGCACACACACCTCTATTAACCACTGCAGTGCTTTGTAGTTTTTAACAAACAACTAGTGCTTTCTGCTATGTACTAATTATAGTTAGTGTAGCTTCCAAGAGATCCCCACATTTTGTTCAGTGATACAGCTGTCCATGGTTACTCTGTTTTACAGAGGTAGTAGGTATCAGGATACGAAATTATGTATGGTGTGATCTGCCACTTTTTAACGGAAAGCAACGAGGAAACAAATAGTTCAGAGGGACATTAATCTGCTTATGTCTGCTAGACTTCAACTATCTTTAGATACTAGATAGCAAGGGCATTTTTTGTGCATCTAATAGTTACTCTGTTGGTGTCAGATATATATTTCAGAGTGCAGTTCAATATAAATTACGCTCCTACCTTACATTATGTACTTTTTAATTTGTGGAAACTAAAAAGGATAGATTCAGCATCTAATAACATTGCCATGGTAGGTTACACCACCGGAGTCTCAAGTTGGGAATGCTTTTGTATGATCAGGTGATCTCTTTCCTTCGCACGTGTTTCTTTTCTTCTCTTTTGCGAATAGCACGTGTTCCATTAAGAGGATGGAAAGTACAAATACAATAATGGAAAGATGAACATGACCCTATCCTAGACATCAAGTAACAATCATAGGTTTTGGTAGATGGACATCCTAGTGAACTGAGCCCAGTACAACCCAATAACCAGCATCTGGGATAACCAGCATCTGGGATTCAGCAGAAATGTGGAATATGAGCACGCAGTATAGGCAAGCATCCACGCACTCATGACCAGCATTAGCGAGTAGCCACAGTCGAGAGCGGCGTGCAGGCGGGGACTACGCCTATCCACTGGAGGAGTTCGGCTGACAGATTCGATCATCATTCGCCAGACATCCCTTTTTTCACAGCATCCTGTAACTTCTTCCCTTCTGCATCCCATTTCTATCAAAACATTCTATGCTAAATTGATGCACCTGAGTACATATGCCCATAAACATTGAAATCGATGTGCACCACCTTCCTATATATCACTGTAACGGGATAACATAATTATGATGGAATGTAAAAGGTGACTTGACAATTTAATATGTCATGACAAAGCTTTGTGTGTGATTATAAATCAGAACATAAGCGCAAGATAAAATTGAAAACATGTACTATATTGTGGAAACCATATGAGTTGTTCTGAACTTTGGAATTTAGTGCACCGTAACGGGACCACTATTATAAAATGGGACGTCAAAGTGATTTTTGGAAGATGTTTTTTGACGATGGCTCTGGAGAAAGATAAGTTTTTGAGGATGCATATCAACAGGAGGCAGGAGATTTCTATTCAGTAGACATAATCATTTGCACTTGTTCTACAAGAGAAAGGAAGACTCTGAAGCAACTTCCTAGCAGAGTAGTGTATTTTTTTACGCTGGTTCCTATGACAGGGATCCATGCCAACCTCCACACTCATGCCCGTTCACTGCATCACCAACAGCCCTGTACGCAATACAGATCCATTTGACACTATTTCTGATTCTGCTCGACATGCGCGTCGAATCTGGAAGTAGTGTATGAGGCCATGCTAGAGTTCCAGAGTTCCCTGTATCGATCATATACATATGTTTCAGTCATGCGAGATACGGACGCAAGGGACCGAGGCGTGTAGTACAGTGCACACTAATGGATCCTGTGACCTAGAAGCGATAGGGTGTAGTCCTTGTACTCTAATTTCTGCTTAGTGCTGATTCCTGTTTTGACACAGAGAGAAGTTGTGGACCTCTGGTCAATACTGACGTGTCCGGAAAATAACGTATACCTATATGATTATATTCCCTTTTCTAAAAATAACGTATACTAAAAGTGCAGTAGAGGTTCTGACCTATATAAACCTTGTAGTTGTTATTTTTCATTCTAATTATGTTTTTCTACTTCTCACATGGTGTTCCTAAAATGATGCCTCCCACAACGAATCTGAAATTATAGAACTCTGTAAACCTTGAAACTAATAAAATTTAACAACTGAAAGCAAATGTTTAATTACCATTGAACTCTATAACTGATTGATGGTTGCATCTATCTATCTATACTTTAAAAGTGCGATAGAATTGAAAAATGTTCATTACCTACAGCCATCTTACCAACCTTAATTTTTCAACCTTGGATGTGGATCTGACATATCTAATTCACCGTTCACTGTGGGCCAGAACGTTTCATGACATCTTGACATAGAATACACGTGTTTCCGTGAAAAAACCATTTACACAGATTAGAAATTTTCTCACCCAAACTTTTCTTACCCGCCCGACTGTACCCACTGCTCCGAAACCGCTAAACGCCACGCACGGGTAAGGGGTAACCAATGGCCATGGGCCAAGGTGCGGTTACCATTCGTTTCGTTCCTCATCGCTTGGATGGGCGCCCAGCTTCTTTCAACCCAACAACCGAACGTTATGAGAGATCCCTCAGGGCACACCCTAACCGCGCATATCCAGGCCGCGCCAGCCGATCAGATTGCCCGTACCATCGAACTGGATCACCCGATTGGCGCCGGGCTTAGCCGACGAGTGCAGAAGGGCCTGCAGCCCCAACCCGATTGTCAAATTATTTAAATTGTATTTTTTATATCTATTTCTGCAATATAGTTTTGCCTACAGTTTACTTGTTGGACAGGGCATGATGTACAAAATACCATGGAAATGGTTTCACCAACACATAAACTGTCGGGAAAGGTACTAATTGTCGGTGTAGGTCTTAACTGTCGGCGAAGGGTTAACTGTCGGCGAAGGTTTTAACTGTCGGCATAGGTATACCATTTGCCTACACAAAAAGTGTCGGGAATTCTATTAACTGTCGGCAAAAGTTTCGCCGACTGCTTCTAACGCGATTGTTTCTAAACTGTCGGCAAAACCTTTTACGGGAGTTTATGTGTCGGCAAAGGGTACCTTTGTCGACAATAAAAAGTGTCGGCAAAGGTATGTTGTGTAATAGTGCCAACCCAGCCGCTGCTTGGCCTACTGCCATAAGTGCACGGGGGCGAACTCACCGTCACCGGGGAGATGGCGTGCTGCGTGCGCAGATGAGATGGTGTCGCATGGCCACTATCCCAGAATCGCTCCCAATTCCTTAACCAAGTTTAGATATATTTTTCAAACAGTGTCTACAAACAGTGGCACTATCTGCCTCTGGAAATAAATGATTTTGTTTACAAACAGTGGCAGAGTGTCATTTTTCAAAACCGTGTCACTGGTACAGAATTGATTAACCGCAATGAGGCCCAAACTGCCTCCATGGCGGGCACTTTTTTTGCTCGTTGCGGTAAATCGCATGAGGTAAATCGCATGATTTACCGCAACGGGCACTTTTTATTTACCGCAACGGGCCACACTATAAGGTCCGCCACGGAAAAGGCCACAGCCCAATGAGCCCAGGTGAGGCCCATCTGCCGGTCACGTATATATACGAGCAACTTAGGGTTTCTGGTAAACCCTCACACTCTGTCATCCTCACCCGCGCTGCAGCCGCTCTCCCACTCTCTCTCTCTCCCACCCTCACCATCTCGCAGCTGTCCCCAGTGCCTTCTCTTCTCCCTGTGCCGCTCCTGTTAGGAATATGCCCTATAGGTAATCATAGAGATGATGATATTGTGATTGTATCCGTGATATATTATATGTTTCTAAATATCCATTAAAGACAACTTGTATCGATTGTCAATTATGTGAATTGTTTTGTGAAACTCTTTTACTTGTATGGATATTCCAATGTTGTCCGTGATCGGAGTTCGTGTAACAATACACATGAATATTAGAGTTCGTGTAACAATACACATGAATATTAGATCAACACATTATTAGTTGATGACTATGTTTCAAAAGTCATAGACATAGAGATGTCAAACTAATAATGTGGGCACATGTACGACATGTATGCTGGACTGACCCAACGTGAGATGTTGTTATTATTATCTCTTTGCACATCGTGTACGTTATGTCCTTAGACCTGAGATTGTCGTATGTACTCAAGATGTGAAACGACTTACTTAGGGATTGTCAAACGCTACTCCGTAGTCATAAAAATAGTCTTCGGGTTTGTCGCGAAACATCTTTGTGAGACGTAGACAATCAAGATGGAATTTGCCCCTCTCTATGTGAGAGAGATTTCAACTGGACCACTCAAGTGATTGGATCGGCAAATGCTGGCTTGTGCTTGGGTTAAGTGTTAACCCACGAGTTGAACCAAAATATCAAGTGGCAAGGGAATAACATGTATATGGGTTGTGGTGGTTCGTCTGATATGATCTTTGCGTACGCATAGGAGTTGTCACGCGTTGCTAGAGGCCGCTGTCAATTATTGGGCGAGTAGGTGTACTCGGGCCATGTCTATGTGTGCGTGAACCCATAGGGTCACACGCTTAAGGGCCTGGAAGCCCAATTCGGGTTGGACCCGAGTTGGAGAAGGATTAGGGTTACTAATGGGCCTCCAACTCGGGAGCACATTAGGGACGCCTATATAAGCAGGGGTAGGGGCAAGGCTAGGTCAATCCATGCCTTTTGGTAGCCGCCGTTGCCCTCTCCATGCTCACGCCTTCACTCCTCGCGGACCAAGCAGTCCGGAGATGCATCACTTCTTCCCTGCATGTGTGTGATACCTCGGAGGTGCTGCATCTGGAGCATGAGGATGAACCACACGAGGACGATCCGCAAGTGGAGGACGGACGACCCTGCACCTACACGGCACTGCTGCGACGCGTTCGACTACATCGAGTCGCTTTCGCTACACCTGCACGTCTAGTGGTAATCCCGTAACCTGTAACTAGTAGTAGATCCTGGTTTATGAGGTAGAATTTTTTTTTTGGGGGGCTAGCGTAGCATCCTTATAACCCTTCAGATCCTCGCCCATGTCGTCTCTTCTCCCTCCGGCTCTTCCTCCCTCCGGCTCGACTGCCACGCCCAGGCACCGCGCAACTGCCTTGCTTGGGTCACCACGGCGCGGAAGGCGCGGATTCCCGGCGGCACAGGCCACCACGGGGCAGATCCCGGCGGCGCGGGCCACCACGACGCGTATCCCCGGCGGCGTTGGCCACCACGGGGCGGATCCACAGCGGCATGAGCCACCACGGCGCGGGGAAGGCGGCCGCACCCACGGCAAGGCTGGCCGCGGGCGGCGGTGCGAGGATGTCCGCGCGAAGCGACATGCGCTGTGTCGGAGGAGGTCAGCCCGTCTCCCTCTCTCGTCCACTCTTCTTCATCTCACCCTTGACTCTCTCTCTCTCTCTCACACTCTTCTAGCTAGATCGACGATGGGATCGAGCTCTGGAGCATGGATCGATGTCCTCCCAGCGTGGATCGAGCTCCTCTGGTGCGGGTCGAGTGGCCCCAACGCGGATCCGGCCACCATAGAGAGGAGGAGGTCAGCCACCATGACGAGCTCTACGACGGCGGATCTGGAGCAGGGGGTGAACTCCAGCTGGCGGCGGTGGCTCCACCATGGAGAGGATGAGGTCGAGCACCACGGCGAGCTCTAGCTGGCGGCGGTGGTGGCTGCCCACCATCTTCTCGGCAGGTCTAGGGTTTCGGATGGGAATCGGGCTCGTCGGTGGGCTCAAGATTGGGCTCACGGGTGGGCTCCTGATTTTTTTTTGTTTTTTTTGGTAATGATTAACCGCGGCGGGTATTCTAACGTGCCCGTCGCGGGAATTCGATAAACCGCAGGGGGCTGCTTTGCCCGATGCGCGGAGGCCACCATTTTCTGTGGCGTTTGCTCCGTGACGAACGGCGTTGTCCGCTGCGCAAAATCAAATATGCCTGCTGCGGTTGTTTGTTGTGTACTTGTGTGTGGAGATGGTAAATTTCACAGTGTCTACAAGTCATCTACAAAGTAGAGGCATTGAGCAAATTCACTTGTGTCTCTTAAAGCATATGTATGGTCTTCAGCAAGAGTATACAATCGTGTAGTCAGAATGATGTCCCTTCACATCTGGCTCCTTTCCTATGAATTACAGAGCAGCTGAACAGCTAGCAAAGACTAATGCTGGCTCCATGTATCATCAGCAAAAGCCACTCATCAGCTTAGTATCAATTAGAGCTCGGGATCGATCCTCAGCGGGTGGGATGAACTGCGACCTGGTGCTTCGGCCTGAATTTCCATTACGTTGATGCTGCGCTGAAAATTAAGGCCATTGTTCTCTGGAATGTTCTGCCATCGAGGCCCAACACGAAATGGAGGCATGGGATGGACGTGAGCAGCAGGATGGTCTACCTTCTGCAGTATGGCAAAACTGATTCAAGCCATCAGTTGATTCCTTTTTGCCTCCCATTCCCATGTTATCACCAAACTTTTCCTAGCCATTCCATTTGTTACAATACTATGTTCCGGCTAGCAAGTCTCTCCTTTGATATATGAGAAGAAAGAGGCATTTTGCACCCAAAATTTGTTGCCCCTGTAAATCTCTTTTTTATATAGAGCTAGGTCAGCTAGCTAGTCGTTGTGAGTGGGTTGATTGGTCGATATGCATGTACTACCTCCACGGACAGTGGCGAAGCTAGAGCAAATTAGGTGGTGGTTCAATTGCCTTGTGGGTGCATAGACATGTATAATAGGTGGTGCGTATATGGTGAAATTTTAGAAAAATCTATTGTTTTCATATATTTTGGGTGGTGCATTTGCACCCACAGGCATATACATACCTTCGCCACTGTGGATGTATACTATTATGTATAACTAGTTCACCAACCTGTGCTCTCGCATAATGTTTTGATCAAAATGTTTAAACTTTTCAAGACAACAATATACAAAATATAACTTAAATGAGCTATAAGCAGTGGCGGAGCCGGGGGGCTGGCAGGGGCCGTGGCCCCCCCTAACTTTGGCATCCGAGTGCTAATATGTATACATTCATGTGGCGTATACATATCAATAGGACACAAGAGCATATGTATGTATACGTGCTATATGTATGTACATAAGAATCTAGCAAGTTTCGTGTAAGTATATAAGCTGAAGGGAAGCTAGAAAGTAGTACGCGTCTATGTACGCACATTTACATGAAAATAGAAGAAGCTAACAAGATGCTAGCAAGTTTTAGCTGAAGGAAGAAGCTAGCAAGTTTCATGAAGTTAAAAGGTGCAGCCATATATGTGCAATGAACCAGTTGTAGAGTTCGTAGTTTATTAATTAATTACACAGTAAAAGTGTTGAGAGGCTATTAAAATATATGCTCGTTGTATAGATTTATCATTTTCACGGGACGTCATATTGTCCGGCCCCCTTTAAGCAAAATTTCTGGCTCCATCACTGGCTATAAGTTAATCTAGTTGTACGCTTGATAAGGTTATAAAAATAAATGTATATAATAATTTTAGTTTTATTTACAATAAGATAATTTAAGTTTTATCTAATGGATGATGAATTATTTATTGGTAACACTTTATATTAGCATTTACATGTAGATTTGAGAGACTTTTTTTCTAATGGTTGAGAGGTATATAATTTAGGAACAAATTATATAGATATATATTACTTTATATTATCTATCATATTGCATTCACAGATAATTTGAATGCAAATTGGAATGCAAACTTAGGCATTAAAACATTATCTTTCATAATGATAGAGATGCAAATTTTCTTAAAACTATTTTTGCATTAGTTGGAATAAATTTTATAATTGTGGGAGTTTGAATTTTTCCATATAGGCTTTACTGATAACTCCACCTCCATGGATCATGGTCCCCACATTTTTTTAGCAACATTAGAATGTAATTTGAGGTAATTAGACAACATTATGATTAAGATGCAAATACACCATTAACCCGATGGTCGGAGCTCCTCAGTAGCACCAACAGAATAGGTTTGAATCCTCGTAGAGACAAATTTCTAGGATAGGTTAAAAAATAAGTAGGGGCTCCTCTAACGATGGTTGAAAAACCATTATTATAAATTCAATAAAAATTATACTTGAAGCTCATCCAGGACTATATCATAACTTATTTGTTCAAAGTAATCAAATAACATTAAAATTAATAAAATGAAAATTATAGTTATAATGCTCATAAGTACCATATCATGTATGTTGTAGGAGACTAAGTAAATTTTAATTATGGGATCTAGCAAGTTGGTTGTACCTTTAGGTGCAGTCGGTGCCGTCACTGATGCAGATACCGTGGACGTCGTGGTACCTGTAGCTTCCATGTTCTTGCCTTCCCTCTTTCTTGACGTAGATCTCCTCGTTGTCCCATGACGCAGATCTCCTCGTTGTCCCATGAAACTGTCACACGCCCATCCTATGGTCCCCTCAATGTGGCTAGATCGAACATCTGTGGTCGGTGGTGCATGGTCGAAGGCCAGCTTCCTCCATGCATATGCTCAACTCAATTGTAGGATGGGTTTAATAGTTCATAATTTCTCTCAATGCCTGGCGTAGTGTCGGTTGGTCTAGTGTCAAAGTAGTTGGAGTTGATGCAGTATTGCCCCCATCTCATCTGTGTCCACCACCAATAGTCGATGTAGTGTTGCCTTCCTCATTGGTGTTCGCCGGTAGGTAGCAGTCTAGGTAGTGTCAACTTCTTCGTCGATAGTTGGTGGTGTTGGCCTCGATGGTGTTCGCCCAGTAGTGTCGCGTTGCCTTCTCTATGTGGCAACATCGTTGGCAATGGATTCAATACTTGTCTCGATGCAGCCCGGTGCAGTGATGCCGTTGATGTAGATGTGGGGCCATTCGTTCTTGACGGCATCATTGTCAACTCTGTGCATTAGGCAATATCAGCTAGCATAGATGGAGCTATGCAAGAATATATTAGAAAAATAGATTAGTTTCTCACCTATGGAGGATGACGTGTAGGCCTCGTTGTTCGTGGAATGCGCCGTTTTCGATCTCCAGTGGATGGCGTAGACCGTGCGATAATCCGCGGGAGCTTCAGACGTTGATAGATGAAGTAGGTGTTGGGAAGAAGCTGCTGAATGTGTTGTCCATGTTCGTCCAACTCGTGCAGAACCTGCCCGTGCTACAGCTGGTGATGGATAGCCGAGGCCTGGTGGTCCCCACGCTACCGACTTTGTGTATCTGTCCTGATCAAAGATGCGATGATCCAGAGCCCTTTTGTGCGTTAGCATCGGATGACGTGGTTTCCTCATGCTCCCGAGGTTGAGATCCTTGAAAAAAGTAGGAGCTCCCATGATGATGGTTTTAAAAAATTATAATTAACAAAGTAAAATTTTACCTAATAATACTCAATACTCAATAAGTATCATAGCATGGAGACAACGCTGATCAAAATAGATAGAAGCGTGTAGCTTTGTATGAGAGAACCTTTGGACTAATGCTATGCAAATAATTTGACATAAATGTACGCCACGCTGGAATCAGCTTCAAACATTCGTGATCACGTCGAACATTCATTCATGCTGACTCTCAACCTGTAAGTCCCCTCGTCATCAAAGTTAAATTTCATTATTCACATGGTGAAAGCATGGTTGTCGAACACAGAAACATTGTTAGATTGCGTATGGTGGCCAGGTCACCAGAAAACAATCAATGGGAAACCGCACGTTGAAACCTGCTCCATGCTAACACCGTGAAGACCCCCCACATCATTGAGCTGCAAGCAGTTCAAATTGGGAGTGGGCGTAGTGCTGAAGTAGTGCCGGACCTGCCGGTACACGATGGGGAATATCGAGCGCCTCAATTTTGAAGGAGTCGGCGCGGGCATCGGTGTAGATGTATGCGCCGGAGCTGTGTTGCCGGTCATACCTCGTAGCTTGCTCGGCCGGTGCCAGATGTCAGGCGGCGGGTGCGGCATGGAGCCGTCCGGAGGCGGCGCCCTATTTTTCCTCCAACGTTGGAGGATGATCCCTTCCGGCTCAATCTCGTACGATACGGAGAATCCTTTACGTAGATTTGGATTTTTTTTCTTTTTTGGTTAAAATAAAATAATAATGGCAAAGGTGGGTTAAGTTGATCTAACGGTTACGGATTGCCAAGTCTATAGATTTGATGGTTGGATGTTTCTGATTAATCTGAAAATTTCTAGCATTTATCTTTTTTCCTAGTGCGTCTGGTGAGAATTAATGTGGAGCCTCCGTTAGAGCCTCTACGTAATTGAATGAATGCTTCAACATGTTTTTTAGAGTAAAAGGGTCAAAACTGACCCCGCCATTTACCATTAGGATAAAGGACAAGGTATTCAAGCGTTTAGGCGCAGTTCAACTCCAAACATGACAAAGCCAAGAAACCAACAGAGCACAGCTCCGAAACAGCGGCTACAAAACTAATCCAAAAGATAGTACAAAGCCGATGACAGCAGAAGCTAAACTCGACTTCAACTTTCCCTCCACGTGCAACTCAAGTCTACAGGGACGGCCGCTTCAGCTAAGCTTGGATTGGACACCACCCTTGAAGCCCCACATCGCCTTGTCTTCACTTGTCGGAACGGGTTGAGGCTGTTCGACTTGCTTGCTTCTTCATCAACTCCATCGACTCCATCCTTGGACATCATCTCATCTGTTGTCTTCACTTGAAAGGTAACCATAGGCTCATCTTGGTTTGAGACTTGAGTTCTCCGATAACGTGATTCAGCACCTCCTTTCCACTGTCCGTACACGATTAGCGAATCCTGCAACATCCTTGCTGTTAAATGGTAGTGTATATCCATACTCTTCCAACCATCCCTCAAAACATAAAAAGTTTCTCGGTTTCCAAATACACCAAAGCACTGCAGCAGAGACCATGTTCACTACACTATTCTTTTTGTTAGAAAGCCGAAATTTTCCAATATTATCTAAAGAAATCCCCCAGATCCTTTTGAACAATAGAGGACACCATTTTCCACATCGAACGAGACACTGCACACTCAAAAAACAGATGGTGAACCGACTCAAGTTCATTACAAAACAAATAAGTTGGGTCCTCTACAGATCTTCTCTTCCCTAGATTGTCTCTTGTTAGTGTCTTATTTTTGGATAATAGCCGAGAGGAAGAAGTGAACTCGAGGAGGCACTTTCAGGGGACCAAACTGCTGGCACCACTACCGGTTTGATACCCCTAAAGTTAATAATATTATATAAAAATTGGGAAGAGTATTGCCCAGAAGAAGTGTATAAGTGTTCTTTGAATTATGTACATTGTCATAAACCATTGTGTGAAACATAGACTATGAAAAAAATATTGTTTGGCAATGTGCATTCATGAAATGAAGCCGTAGCAACGCACGGGCACTATACTAGATTAATGTCATTCAAATCATTCCCCAAATTATTATCCCCGTGTGGCTTGCTTAATTACATGGTGCTAACATTCCTTCCTTCCAGTGCACACAAGACTGTAGCTCCTGACAAACAAAGGTGAAGTGCACCAACGCCCCTTGCCATGCTGCTAGATCGGTTTCACTTCTCAATGGCTAGCTCCATAACCTCAGATCCAGCAGGCTTCGCCGCTACTAGCAAATTTATTTGGTAGGAGTCCTTCGCGTGCATGTGGCTGTCCATTCTGCACTAGACGCCACGACAAATGCATTGTCTACCCCACATAACCATCGTGGCACTTCATTAACCTACGCATCACAACTCCTTGTCCCTTTTGCCTCCGATTCCTAGTATGAATTTGTATAATAGCATCTTCTTCCAAGCCCTTTTGTCCCTCATGCTATCGTCGGGCACGAGCCCTGTGCTGTGGTCCTAACGGTCTGCTGGTCATATGTATTGTGCGAGAGATAGTGGAACTCGTATTTTATTCATTAAATACATGTCTAGTGCTGGAAGGGTATCCATTTTGTTGCCATGCATTCACTCTTCAAACCAACCATATCTTGAATGGAAGAGCACTACATACTATACTCCCATCGAGCTGTGTGCGGGTGGTCCTGTATATTGCACAGATGGGTAGGACCACATACTAAGTTAGAATCAAGCTGGCTAGTCATATATATTTGTAGCATGAGGGGAGATTAGTATAAAATGGTATAAAATACATAGTGCATAATGTGTGCGGAAGGTCTGCATCTTCTCCAAGAACTAAAAATGTGGCATATTCTGTCACTAGACTAGTCGAAACATCAATAAAGATAATGAAAAGGGGGCACATAGTGTTTTAGACATTCTGAGACCACAATTTTTATTCAGTTTATTGTAATCCAGTATGGAAAAAATTTTCTTATTCATTGGGGTTCATAAGCCAAATGCTACCTGAACAATCCTCTTAACAAAGTGTCACTACCACAAACTGGAGATTTCGTGAGGGGAGTAGTTTTTCATGAGAATGAAAAAAAAAACTCATGAAAATAACCATTTTCATGAGGGTGTTGTAAATCCCGCCACGAAAACTTATTTTCATGAGAGTGCTCCACAAACCATCATGAAAATCAGCTGTTTTCATGAGAGTATTTAGATACTGCCATGAAAAATGATTATCTCGTCACGAAATTGACTATTTTCATGAGAGTAGTCATTTTCATGAGAGTCAAACCACCACCACGAAAAATAGGTTGCTGGTTTTCAGTAGTAAAATAATTACATAAAATACTAGAAATTGAAGAACATGAACAAAAAATTTCTCCTTATAATCTGCAACGAAATTTTGTAACTTGTTTTTCTCCCTCATGCTAACTCCAAATGAGGTGATTCTTTTTCCTAAATGTTTCTAAAATCATGCTCTATCAAGTTTTTGTATTCTTACAACTATTATATTTGACACCTTTTCATGTGACTTTGTTCTATCAATTTAAAATTTGGATTTCAAAAAATAGCATCTTCAAACAACATTTTGATGTAGTAAATGATTTTAGCTCAAAATGTCATAAACATAAATGTTGTAGAACTAATCGAGATCTATAATCTTTATTTTGGTCATTTTTTCGTTTGACAAAGTGATAGTAATATAGTTCACAAATTTTACATGTCTCCCTTCTAGTTTCATAAACTATAAGAGAGATGTAATATTTGTTATCGTATTACTATCACTTTGTCGGATGAAAAATAACTATAATAAGAATTATAGATCTTGAAAAGTTATAAAAACTTATACTTGACACTCATTTGAAATTATTTTGTCATGGAAAACCAAACTTGAATTTTTTAAATTTTAAAATTCAATTATTTAAAATTTTCAAATATGGTCTGATTGAGAAATGATCAAAACAAGAATTATAGATCTCGGTGATTTCCAAAAATTTGTAGTTGAAGATATTTTTATTTGAATTCATTTATTGCTTAAGTTGTATTATTTTCATTCTAAAGATGAAATAAAAATGAAATTTGTATTTATATTCATCTATATAATATACACAGCGCATTAATATGCTTACCATCGGCCCAATCGGCCCATCTAAAACCTTAACTATATAAACCCTTCCACTCCCTCCCTCATCTCACTCTCCTTCCCTCAGCCGCAAAACTTCCCCCCCCCCCTCCTCTCTCTCTCGAGCGCAGCCTCTGACAGCGCACGATGGCACGGTATGTCCGGCGGTGGCCCGAGCCTTAGGGCTCGGATGGACGCGGGGCAATGGGCCTCCGGTGGCAGCACGACGGCGCTTGGTTCCTACGGCGGCGGCACGGCGGCACGGGCTGCCTCCTGCGGCGGCGCGGTTGCGCGGGGTGCCTCCTGCGGTGACGGGATCCTGGACCTCAGATCCACGCGAGGCACAATGCCTCAGTGCGGAGAGCTGGGGCTGAGGAGCAGCGGTGCAGCGTGCCCAGCTCTGGAGATGGTGCTCCCTCCGGCAGTGGCCCTCTCCACCAGATCCGGCGCTCAGCACTCCGTCGCGGCCTCCGGGAAAACGCTGCAGCCGCTGTACTCTTTTTCTTCGGCCCCTGCGACTATCACGTATGTCATCTCTTCCCTTCCCTTCCTCCTGTGCAAAACCAAGCTCCCAGTACGGCAGTGGGAAGGCAACTAGCAGAAGCCCGTTTGGAGATGAACTAGAGATTTAGCCACCAGTTCATTGCACAACCTAGTTTTCCCTCTCCGGATTTAGCCTTTGGCATGCATGTGTGTGTCTATGTTTTATAAGGCTTCAAATTGGAGAAAAAATATCATTACCAAATCATACAGTGATGACACTTACGCTTCACTTTGCAAGCTGTTATCTAAAAAAACGTTTAAACAATTGGAGTTGAATATTATATCATATAAATATTAGTAATTTAATCCCAATGATGATTTATTTAATAGAACAATATTAATACTATATAAACAACTATTTATGATGGTGTAGGTGAAACAACTATTTATGACATTGTAAGAACTAAGAGGATAGCTTAGGACCTAGAGTATCCTTTTAAAAATAAAAAAAAAAGAAAAATCTAAATAAGAGACACAATAAGTATTGGAATTTTAAATTAACACGTGGTCAGAAGTTGAAAGTTAAATTATAGTTTTTAATGATATCACATAAAGTGTCAAGAGTTTATATACTTTAAGTTTATGTTTAAACTAGACACATATCATGCTAAAAATACTAATACAAGAAATTATTACTCATGAAACCACTAAAAATAAAAAAGATATATCCTAAAATTCTTACAAAAACCTGAAACATTCAGATTGTTATACTATAATCACCGTTCACCGTTGTAGTTAGTTATTGTATATACGAAATTAGTAAGCTCAAAATTTTGGAAAAAGAATCAAAATTTAGAGATGTTCATCGGTCCTTTGTAAAGAAAAAAAACGACGAATATTGATGAAAAGTCGTATTATCAAAAGTGAATGGTTATATTATTTTACCACAATGATTTTTTAAAAATATAAACAGTATTTATTATTTAGTGTCTTCTAAGATTCTAACCCATGCGAGAGCACGGGTTGGTAAACTAGTTCAAATAATCTAGTTTCACTAACCTTTTGGCATCGCGATGACGCGATCGCGTCTCCATCTGTTTATCAGTTTTTCTGACAGCCTGCTCTGCAGTTTCGCTTGTGGTGACTGTTACTCACGCAGGACAGCTATGTCTATGCAAATGTCAATATTGATAGGCCTCTTTTGACTCGTCTCTAATAAAAAAAAAAAAAGTATTCGCTCAAAAAAATAAAAAAGTGTATCTACTCCCATGTTACAGTGGCATCGATCAAACAAGTAAGAGCCTTGATTGGTTTGTCTCATGCAACAATCTCACATGATCAGTTTGTCTCGCATGTCTCTACAAATCTCCAGACAGAGGTAGCTAGCAATCACTATCAGTCAAAGCTTCTGTCATGAGCATGGCCAGCCCCTTTAATGATGACTGATGCTGCAACAAGCTTTGCCCTGAAAATTTGTAAAGGGATTGAACTGAACAACCACGTTGGCACATCCCTTGGATACAAGCACAACTCATACTGTAGCCAGGATGTGTGCTCAAATTGGCAATCAAACTAGTGTGCATTTCCCGTTGGCCTCTCATCCCCAACACATCATGCATGCATGAACCTCTCCTTCTGACTAGTACTATTGATCCATCCATCCTCTTTCTTTTGGCCCCCAATAGTATGGTATTGTTGTTTTGGCACTTTGTTGAACTATACTAGAGGTGGAACTATATTTATATTGACATGGAGGTGATTATTATTTACTTTTTCTTATCACTTCTATATGCATTGGAAATTTCTGATAGGGGTTTCTCTGTTGCTATGCATTTATTCACCCAAATACCATATATCTTGCAACGAAGGATTGCTTATCTGCACAATGAATACCCTTATCTCATCTATAGTATTGGTCTATCATGTGTCTGCCAGCAGCAAGGATACACTGTCACAGTTAAGATCAAGCATTGCTATTTATCCCAACTCAGCAATGCGGGGGACCATCTGTGTGGATACAACCATAATTGACTTAGCACTTTATATTTAACGCAGAGAGTGTATCTACTTTTATGTTACAGTAGCATGGATCGAAGGGAACAAGAGATGACTCACAGTCACATACTGCTCACATGATCAGTTTGTGTCGCAATTCTCTACTAGTCTCCATACAGAGCGAGCTATCATTAACAGCGGACACAAGTGAGAAGTGCCAGGCAAAGCTGCCTTCATGGGCATGGCAACGTTTAACCAGGCTGCACGCTGCATACGTGTTGCCGCCAAAACGCTTTTGCTCTTGCATGTTCTCTTAGACTGGTTTAGCTTGCTCCGAAAGTCAAGGTTGAAACCGTGTCTGGCGGTACTAATCTTGATCTCGATGGTTATCACAAGCGATGCAAACTCAACCTTGGCATCGTGAAGACTTAAAGTACTATTTCTAGGTATGTCATCTTGGAGTATTGACTTGCATAGATGTATTGGCTTACGTATGCATATAGCGACTAGCTGCATTGTGAGAAGAAGTCAACAAAAGAATCACCATCCAATCCAAGTAATTAACACTATGCCAGAAAGCGCTATCAGTGACGCGACGATTTGTGACACAAAACCAAAACGCGTCACCAATAATCTATCCGTGACGCGGGTTCATGAGACGCGTCACCGATAAGTTGTTGTCCATGCCACAGGAACAAGACGCGTCACTAATAACGATGTATTCGTGACGCGTGTTAACAAGACGCGCCACGGATAAAACTGGTGACGCGTATTGACCAGGCGCGTCACAAATAGATGGTAGTATTGGTGACGTTGGTTAACAAAACGCGTCACGGATAACAAACGTGACGCGTTTTATTTGGACGCGTCACTAATAGGAAAGGATATCTGTGACGCGTGTCGACAACATGAGTCACGGATAATAAATGTGACGCGTGTTCTATAGACGCGTCACCGGAAGAAAAAGATAAGAAAAAGAAATATAAAAAAAAATCGACCGCGGTGGAAGTCGAACCCACGACCTTTTGATTTGAAGTCAGAGAGCTAAGCCACTACGCTATGCGGTCGCTATTGTTCAATACTATTGTTCAACGCTATATGACCAAGACATTCGAGCGGGAGGAAGAAGATAGAACGATTCCATCGCTAAGAGATTCGCCCGCCCATCGCTCCAGTTCCTCGCCCGCCCATCGCCCAAATCGCCCGCCCATCGCCCAAATCGCGCCATCGCCCAAATCCGCCGCTTCCATCGCCGCCGCTCACGCTGGACACCGCGCCGGGACGCGCTTAACTCGTCGCCGCCGGCGGCCTGCCGCCGCGGGTGGAGCGCCCACGCTGCACGGCGCACGGGTGGAGCTCCGGCCGGTGGAGTCCCCACACCACGGCACCTACAGCTCCATCTTTGTGTACCTGCACTCCGTCGAGAGCCGCCCACTCCATCTTTGTGCACCTACAGCTCCATCACCGGCCGCTCGTGCATTGGAGGCCATGTGCTTGTTGCAGGGAATCCAGGTGAGGTCCTCCCTATCGCCCCGTTCCCCATGCTGCTATATTGTGCTGCATCTATTGTTGCCATGTGCTTGTTGTGCTGCTGGAAATCCTCTGCCCAATGCTCTATTGTGCTGCCATGTGCTTGTTGCTCTGTACTGCCGTTGCGTGTAGTCTAGGTGTTTGATGAAATGTCAATGCCTACAGTCTTGCTGCTGTTCTTGATCCGTTGCTGTGCTTGTTAATTAATCAATGGTCTGAAATGTGCATCTCTCTGGAAGTTGGCGTGTACAAGTGGGTTCAGCAAGTGTTCTAGTTAGACTTGGAGTGGTGCGCGTTGATGCTTGTTGGAATAGTGGTTCTCGTCTTCTGTTTGAATTGGAATGGCAAAAATCACACTAATTCTCACCTGATAAAACTGTGTGAATGTGTGATTAGTCTTGCGCAACTGAGATTTTACATTGTTTGGCACATAGCACCCATACCAAAAGAATAACATTGGATATTCTGAACATGGTCTTATGTACCTGGTAGTAAGAATAACATTGAATATTCTTTATACTAATTTCTAGATGATCCCATAGAGGTAGAATACATCAATTTGGAAACTAACGTCATGTGGTAGAAATAATCACAGAACTTGACAATGCATTATTATGTTGTTTTTAGTTTGGCGCAATCAGACATGTTTTAGTCAATTTGCACAAGCATACCATCTAAAAATAGAAGTAATCATCCATGGTGAGAATTTGGAATTTTCGATAGACCTGAAAGGCTGATATCAACATCTGTTCTGGCCTTGATTCTACTAATGGGAGCCCATTCTGTCCTAAAAACAAGATGGTGTTAGTTTTGCTTGTGTGCCGGTCCATGCAGTTCTTCTGACTAATTTGTGTTTCTTTGCAATGGTCAAATAACCAATACTGCCAGATGGTACTTATTAGCAGCAAAATTTCTTGAGGTCGTGCCTATACTGAACCAATTACTGGAATGCTTGTGAGTTCAAATTAATAATAACCGATATGCTTGTTTTCTGCAGGGAGCGAAGCATTAGATACTCGACGAATAGCAAAGCCTGATTCCTGACAACTGTTTGTTCCAAGCTGCAAATGCTTTACTGCTTGAAATAATCAATGGAGGATAGGAGTGCTGAACACCAAGAAGGTATTTTCTGCGGATCTGACTGAACTCACATAGCCCAGCTAAGCACTATTTAAGTGCAACTTGTTTCTCATAGAGCTTCAGCTAGTCATCTGTTTCTTTGGAGTGCCACTTTGATGCAATAGTAAATTTACTATTTCCCATTTTCATACTTTTGTAGGTATGGAGGATCGGAGCCGGATGTCACTTCGCAACCGTGCATGTGCTCGCACTTAGATGGTCTGAAATTATTCATAAGAGCTGCAGAGGCGGATATGTTGAATCAGCACAAGACAACTATGTGGTGTCCATGCAAAGATTGTGAGAATAAGAGGCAGTTCTCGAATCCATTATCACTCCATGCCCACCCGATCCTCCGAGGATTCATGGATCACTACGATGTTGGAACAAGCATGGAGAAGAAGGAGTTAATGATCAAGACTTGCAAGGTGGTCGTATGGACCAAGGATTCTCTCGTGACCTACATCAGGAAGATGATGGAACTCATGCTGCCGGTCGGGACAATGAGGAAGGGCCCTTTTGCATCCCAGATCTAACCGATGAAAAGCTAGCGACATCGGTGCCAATTATGCCCGAAGTCACAGACCTTGAGGAGATGGTGCGTGATGCCATGGGCTTTGGTGAGTACACCGAGGCGGAGATGAAGAAGCTGAAAAGGCCGATGGTAGATATGAGAACTCCTCTCCATCGAGCTGCAAGGCGAAGTATACAAAGTTGTTTGCTACTCTCAAGCTTCTCCAGTTGAAGGCGACATATCATTGGACTGACGGGAGCTTCGATGCATTGCTACTTCAATTGGAGGACATATTGCCTGAGGGGAATGAATTACCCAAGACCACATATGAGGCCAAGCAGATTGTTTTCCCTATGGGATTGGAGGTTGAGAAAATCGATGCCTGTAAGAATGACTGCATACTGTACTATGGCAAAGAAAATGAAGAGCTGACCGAATGCCCCGAGTGTGGAGTCTCTCGATACAAATGAAGAAATGATGGGGGTGATGAGGACAAGAGGCATGGAGCTCCTCAGAAAGTGGTATGGTACTTCCCTATAATCCCCCGCCTGAAGCGTTTGTTTGCAACTGCTAAGGACGCGCAGCTGTTGAGTTGGCACAAGGAGGGACGCAAGATTGATGGTTATCTACGGCATCCAGCAGATGCTATTCAGTGGCGTTTCATCGACACCAAGTATGCATATTTTAAAAATGAGCCAAGGAACATTCGCTTTGCACTGAGCACAGATAGCATGAACCCGTTTGGTAACAGGAGTAGCTCGCGCAGTGTTTGGCCTGTGTTGTTATCGATCTACAACATACCACCGTGGCTGTGTAACAGGAGGAAATACATGATGATGCCGTGGCTGTGTGTTGCATGTAGGGCTTTTGCAAGACACACAAGCATGCTCATTGACAAACCAAAGCCATTGGAACACTTATTTAAATATGCGGTAAGTGCTTCCAAAATAACAGTCAATATTATTGTCCCTCTAGTGTATTAAGTAATGTGTTCAACTTCCATTTTCAAATGATTGACTATATATATTTGTCGCAGTGCCTTAAGCAAACTTCTACCAAGTCATCTGGCTGGTTGTCAGTGCACAACTTATTCTCAGTCAATGAGAAAGACAAACTTGGAATGTTGTGAGGTATATGTGGAGCTGGTCACCTCTCGACTTCTTATATCATGTTTTTACCTATGCAAAAGATAGTTTTCAGCTCTAGTAAGTGAATGTTTTAGAGCTTCTCTATTAGTGGCTGCATCTGTGAACTTGAGTAACTTTCTCTGTTAGTGGCTGCATCTGTGAACTCGAGTAACTATAGCATGTGTGAACTGCAGGAAGTTTTAGTTAAGTTTCAGTTAGTGGCAGAAACTGAATGTGGTAGAGCTTCACAGTTTTCAGTAGTGTTCAGTTATTTTTGTTCTCAAATGTGTTTCAGTTTCAATTCATGAACTTCACGGTTTCTGATTATATGTGTCATCGTTACACAGAATTTGAAGTCTTGACTTGAGCCCATCGACATGCTTGTGATTAGAGAACAGTTGGCCAATTTCTTAGTGGAAAAGGTCATCAAGAAGAATGGAGAATTCTATCACCAGTGATGTAAGCCTTCCACATATAACATATCTTAACTCTTTGGATTATTTGGATTTGGTTTGTCAATCCAATTTAATAGCAATTGAGAACTGCGTGTTCTTCTATAGAGAGAAATAACTTATTGAGAAGGTGATGATGATATGTGCGTTGCAAAAAGTAAATGAACTGAATTAATTAGGATGTGATTTTAAGAGCCACCTAGCTGTGAAATTGGACCATCATAATTTTATTAATTTTCTGGATCTTGTTCACGATAAGTTATTTTTGCTTCTTACCCCAATTTTTGCATCTTCATGAATATCGAGTTTGTAAGTTATGCATGATAACTTTTCCGACCGAGAACTAAGACACCATTTCTTGGTTCTATCTTTTGAGTTGGAGTTCGACATAAACATGGTCAATTGCTTCATGATTCTTTGGTGTTTTTCGATACTTCTCTATATCTCTATTGTATTTGTTTTGAGGACATTTTGCACTTTCAAGGCATTTCTATTTATTTAGAAGGTTCCCTCTGATGCTTTGTTACATTTCTTGAAAGCGCAGCTGTGGTATTTTCTTGAAAGCCTACTTCATTGCTATTCTTTTTTGTTCAAGGAATGAATTGTGGTTATATGTTCTCTTGGTTGTGTACACACATTAATGTATGATACAATGCTGAAAACTATTTTTTTACCCTTGGCATTGTTTCTGAAATTTCTTCAACTTGGTTTGACTTACCATCACTTCTTAACTAATGCATTGCCTATGTTTTTGTTGCAGTACCGCTGAAATCAGCTGGGGCCCTGTGGTAGAGGCAAGGTTTTGGCAATGGACCTGTGGTAGAAGCAAGGTTTTGGTAATGGACCCTATGGTAGAAGCAAGGTTTTGGCAATGGACCCTATGGTAGTGGCAGGGCCACAATTTTAATTCCAGTAATTTAGTTGTTTCATTCAGAATTCTGCTAGTAAAGTCTGCCATGTTCATGATGGAGAACTTGGCCATGTTTCATGTAATACTGAACATGAGTTACCTGCATTGTGCTTAATCTATCTTATGTCCTACCTTTGTGTTTGTTACTCGTTGTGTAATCAGGAATTTGGTAATGTCGAATGGTTAAAGGTTCCATAATGAAACTTGTATGTGCAACCTTGTGTAAGTGTTAACTATCAGGTGAAATGTTATATATATATATATATATATATATATATATATATATATATATATATATATATATATATATATATATATATATATATATATATATATATATATATATATATATATATATATATATATATATATATATATATATATATATATATATATATATATATATATATATATATATATATATATATATATATATATATATATATTTCTGTGAACAATGTGTGATTCTGATGAAATGGTGACGTCATTGTATCATTAGCACGCGTCACTAGTTATATTCTATCAGTGACACGCTTTCTCAATTCGTGTCACCCTTTGTGCCTTATCCGTGACGCGTGTTCCCGTTATCAGTGACGCGTGTTCTAAATCCGCGTCACATATAGGTATCTATTAGCGACGCGTGTTCCTGCTATCAGTGACACATGTTCTAAATCCGCGTCACATATAGGTATCTATTAGCGACGCGTGTTCTCCTGCTATCCGTGACGCGTGTTATAAACCCGCACACATTACATATTATTAGTGACGCATGTTCCTATCCGTGACGCGTGTTATAAACCCGTGTCACACATAGGTTTCTATTAGTGACGCGTGTTCCCGCTATCCCCGACGCTGTATATAAACCCGCGTCACACATTACATATTATTAGTGACGCGTGTTACCATTATCCGTGACTCGTGCTCTAAACCCGCGTCACACATAGGTTTCTATTAGTAACGCGTGTTCCCTCTATCCGTGACGCGTTTTTTAAACACGCGTCACAAACTTTCCTTTATCAGTGACGCGTAAATACGTGTCACTGATTGTGCCCTTATCTCAGACGCGAAAATAGTGACGCGTGCTTTACGCGTCACAGATGACCCTCTACATGCGTCACAGATAACGCTTTCTGGCATAGTGTCATGAGATGTGTACATCTACTCATTTATAGGATTTAGCCTAAACCATACGTTAATTTGCAAATCGGATATTTGTTATGCGAATGCCCACAGAAACAAATCGCTTTCCGGTAGGAATAAGGATATTGTTGCATTGTTGGATAAAAAGAAATGCCTTCAGGTTTGGCATAAGCACATTAGGTATCAATAGCATTATTATTGTCGACTGATTCATGAACTGTTTAGATGGCTTACTCAGTCAACAGAAATATGAAATGCTTCTGTTGTCATTATCAAACAAGGCCACTAGTCTATATAAAATCGACAGGATATCTTATCTGTATACATGTATATAGGGTGCTAGTGCCAGAGGTAACATGTTCTTGCTATGTAAACAGACTTACAGATTGATAGTGTATAATCTGATTTTTTGAAGTAGTTCTTCCTGTGTAACTAAAGTTTGTTTTTTTTTTGCAGGCGCAGCTGTCTGAAATTTAATATTCAAGTTGACAAGTTAACTTAGGTTGGCTTCTATGTGTGCCATAGATTTCAGCACATCGTCACTCCCCAGCGCCATCTCTTGAACAACTACGAGGTCCCACCATCTATCGTTGTGGTGAGTCTCCATGTCTGTTCAACTGCTTGTATACTCTATAATAGTGTATTTAGGTTTCAATTGAACTTCTTGTAGGGAGAACTATGGACTGAAAAGAAGATTGTTGGTGATCCTGGTTTGCCTGTTCAAAATCATCAACTTGTAGGGAGAATTAATAAGGACTGAAAAAAACACACTTGAAGTGGTGATTGGTAAAGCTGAACCTTGCTCCTATGATTTTTGTTTGCTTGAGTTTTCATGCTCACTTGGATTTTTTTGCCATTTTCTGTAGCAAGCTCAATAAACACAAGGCAATACAAGTTGACGGAAAACCTTGCTGTGGCGAAAAAGATCATTAGTGGAATGAAGATTCAGTACTCTTTAGAATAGGTGTTGGGACTTATGTTTGTTGGCTATGACTATGAGATAGTGTGGCATTTCAATGTAATGGTTGAATACTCTATAACAGATTTGGAGTGGAACTATTTCACTCTGAACTAAAATCAGCTGAATACCATAGCATGTATTGAAATTTGATTGTGTTTATGGATCGAGATTTTGCCTGCTGGTTCAATTACTCCCAGGAAAGCCATATTTCTTCATCGTTCGAACATGTATTTGTGGCGGGTCTCCCTCTCATGAATATTAGATTCTGTGATGGTTCAGACACATTTTCGTGGCGGGTGTCCCTCTCATGAATATTAGATTTTGTGATGGTTCAAACACATTTTCATGGCGGTGTTTCCCCTCTCACGAAAACACATTTTCATGGCGGTGTCTCCTCTCATGAATTCATTTCATGACGGTGACCCTCATGAAATCCCGTCATGAAAAGATCCCTCAGAACCTGACGACACTATTATTTTCGTGGAAGTGGCCCTCATGAAATCCCGCCACGAAAATAAATCGTGATAGTTAACCCTCATGAAAACTGTAATTTCCTGATCTCATTACTGTGAGAACTAATGTGTGACGTTGCTCGTCCACGAATCATTTTCATGAGGGTAAAACAACATTTCGTGACGGTATTTCCACTCTCACGAAATCTCAGTATTCTGGTAGTGTGTGCTATATGACACTCAAAACAAATTGTTAGACAGTTTCCTTGTCAACACTTCTTATCACCGCTCCAATTTGTTTTACAATACTTGTCATATTTTATTCTTCCATCTAAAAACTACACAGATGGAACATTAAGGTTTTAACGACATCCTTATCTACTGTCGGATCAGTCAAAACGTGCTCTGATAGTGCCAACACTTACTGCTGTTGCTGTCAAACTTGCAAGTTACCGTGGCGGCCTTAACCCCGCACTGGTGGAGCTTGACAAGGAACACAGAGGAGACGGACTCTGACCATTGGGACTTGGCTGGAGACGACCTAGCTCTCGGCCATGACGCCTAGCAGCCTTGGAAATAGGAGCACCTCCGCCTCTAGAAATTGATTACTAGAGGCGGATAGAAATAGAACTGCATCTACAAATGCATTTCTAGCAACATCTCGTCTAGGACACCGTACAGCTATGGAGGTAGCAGTAAATTGAGCCACCACAACACAATAGATAGCAGTGTTAAATGATAACGTTAAATTTTATAGTCGAGGTCCATGTGATAATCTTAGTACCACATATCTCATTAGAAATCTAATTTGTTTCCAACAACATTAAAGTACAATTTTCTTTCACAAACATGGACAGGTTCCTTCTCTGTGTGGTCACCAGCTGACATGCTCTGTCTAAGAGCATCTCCAAGAGATTATGTAAGACGTTTTTTAAAGCTAAATATGGCCAAGGAGAAAAAAAATCTCTCCAACAGATTGTGTAAATGGCTGTCCAAATATAGATCCTCTCCATTCTGCAAAACTCGCTAGCTAATATTGGAGAGCCAGCGTCACTAGCTATCGGGACATTCCCGCCACGCGCGTAAGGCGGACCCAGTAGAACTGGTAGGCGTACGTCAGCGGGTACATGATATGCATGATATGCACCCCTGTTTCTTCTCTGATGGGCAGCACGCACCAGCACGCGTGCACCCAGCGCCCGAGCAGCACTTGATTTTTTTCTTTGGTTTTAACAGACGAGCAGCTTGGGAGACGTCAAAATACTCATGTACCCTTCAAAATCAATTAAAACTAGGTTCCAGGTCGGCATTTAGATGGTTCCTGTCCACGACAAAAGTTTCTTTGACTTGGTTCCTCCTAACTCTGAACCACCGGATCCGATGAAATGAATGGCTCTCAATATTTCTTAGCGTAATAAAATTGCTCCTAAAACAATGAGTCCATGATGCAAGTGATGCAAGTGGCAACTATGTGAAACCCAATTTTGAGCTTGGCATATCTTGTGGATCAATTGGCGTGCTTTATGTTAGGGAGCAGCAAAATTGTAAAATTTGCAGGTAACCCCACAGCACCACTTCATTCTATCAGGTTCGGATCCCTGTACCATTCCATTTCTTCTCTCAATTTTCAACAATCCATTCGTGACCAAAAGCACACACATCACGGACACAATGATGAGCACCTGTTGAGGGACTGCGACGAAGCCTGACCTATATTCTCCTCCTATACCAGTTCGCATAAGATACTATGATAGGAGTGTCCTAACTGTTTTTTTGAAAGGAGTGTCCTAACTGTCGCAGTGTCCATTCATTTTCACTTTTGTAGTGCTGGCTCTGCACACTGCAAAACAAGTTATATAGACACCAATACAGTGACATTGCAAGTCCTATGAATTATATACATCCGAATTCAAATTACTATCATTAGGTTAATTAACTTTGAGCACCTAAATTGTAGATAACAACCACAACACCACTTCATGTCATAGGATTTATGTCCCTATCCCACTCCAAGCACTCCTGCACACCAGAAGACAAGTTGTATAGACACAACTAAAATGACATTGCAAGTTCTCTGAATTATATATCCTATTCTTTCGCATTGTGCAGATACAAAAATATTTAAGGCATATGTACCTTACCATGACAAACAATTATATGTCCTGAAGTGCAGTTATAAATAACATGGAGAAACAATTAGGTTTCCAACAAGCATAAAGGAATTCTGTAATCGCACCGTTGTGACCCATGTATGAATCAGGTCCAGACCCCCTACCTGAAGAGTCGTTCCTTTGAATCTATTCATGATGGTGCACCACACAATTAGCAGTACACGAACCACTCCATAGAAAAGGAATAAAACAAACTCTTCCTTCTCACTCCACAAGACAGTGACAAATCTGCTGGCAAGAATTGTACACAATTCACATCCATCCATTTCATGACACGATGGGTATTTGTGTAACACCCGAAAAATTACATGTTTATAAAATAGTGAAAAAGATTTAATTATGCATTTTTGGTGAGCATCGAATATAGGGAAATAATAATTTTATAAAATCTAAGGCTAGAAACATGTTGATGCATTCATGCTAGAGCATAATTTATTTTGTATTGTCTGGTTTTTACCAAAAGATTAAAATGATTCAAATTCAGTTGAAAACTCTATTCAAAAGCTTGTGAAATAAAAAAGAAAATGAATTTCTTTTCCTCTCCCTCTCTCCCTCTTGAGCCGTGAGGCTAAGAGCTGCCTTGCCTCCTGCTTGTCTCAATGTAGAGATCGGCGAGGTTGCTGAAAGAAGGAAGCGTCGGGCTACCTGGGTAAGGTTTCTGTGTGTTTCCACGAAAAAATGCTCTTGGGCTGGTTGCTGGGCCGTTGAATGGGCTAAAAATTTAAATCATGCCGAAAAATTTTGGCCGGTCTACACTTTTCTCGGGCTGGGTGCAATTGGATGAAACCCACCGAAATTCGGTTCTTTCGGGCCGAATCCCATAACCGTGGATGAGGGTGGAAGGAGAGGACCACATCACGAATCCGGCCGGCGATGGCAGCGGCTTTAGCGTTTCCCTCCAGCTACGAGCCTACGGCACCATGTCCCAGACGAAGCAACTGGCAAGTTTCCTTGTGCAAATTTAGGCGAGCACCACTGGCATTTGGCGGACCCCCCACCCATCTCCGCGTGCTCTTATGCAGCACAACTGGCGGCCACAGCTGCACCTGCTCGACGAAGTCCCTCAAAGGTTAATTCTTGTCTGCTTTGCTTGACTAGCATGTTGTGGATATAGTGTATGCATGATGCAATCTACTATAGGCTGAAAATTAGCTGGGTGGCTGTAAATTTAGAGTTGTTAGTAGCAGTTCTTGTAAAGATAGCAGGCTTGTTAAGAAAAAGATAGCAGGCTTGTTAAGAAAAAAGAGCTAGCATACTTGTCAGCCACTTAAACAATAACAGCTTGGCATATCTTATTTTGTCCTTTTTACCAACTACTAGATAACTGCATAGTGGTTGACCTCTGTGTTTCAGGGCAGGAAGGCGTGGGAGTGATTCTGGCTATATATGAACATGCCAAGGTTCTATGGTTGTGCTACTGCTAACTCTGTGCTGAACGACTAAAAGCAAATATATTGCTGACTTTGTGGCAATTTGGTCTAAAAACTTAGATGTTCCTGCCTAAATATCGCATGGTAAACTGAATTTTCCTGGGAACATATTAAACGGAATCAAACATATTGTGAATTTTTCTTAAAGCTTTAGTCTGAGACTCTGAGTTTGTCATGGCAAGCTGTACGACAAGTTAATTTTCAGTTGAGCAAATTACTAGGCTTTGAGCGAATTTTCAATTGAGTAAACTGGTATCTGCCCTATCTCTATCATATTGAGGAATCATTGCTGTGATGTCCTGCTTATGATGAGGCAAGGCTTTTGTTAGATTTTCATGTCAATTGGATTAGAGAACTATTAGTGCTTTAGAAAAGCACCCTAATTGATGGATGATTATTGGAATTAAATATTATTAGTGACAGCAGCATACGTTTTATCTGTTTGGATCCTTCTCATTGGCGCTACTGCTTTCTGTCACTCTTTGAACACTGGTCTGAACTCGTCATAATATAATTGCAGCTGCTCCACGTGTATTTGGTACCTTGGGAAGGCATTTGAACTTGCTCTTGGCAGCAGCTCTACATGTAGGTTTTTGATTCCCTAGCTATTGCTCTTTCTTGATGTGGCATAGTTATCTTTTTCTTTCACTAACTTACATAGGTATTTTCTGCAAATTCTTATACTGAAAATTGAAACACTTGTAGGGTCAGCAAGTATGTATATATAAAGCCTATACTCTGTTATTTTTAGTGTTTGAACTTGCAGCAGGAGAGAACATCTAGAACTCAGGTGGGAATGCGAACTCAGGTAAATCTAACTGTACTAATTTGAATGCAACTTGGTTTTGACTCTCCTTAAATTTTTTGGAAAGGAAAAAACATAGGAAATTTTCAAGCACCAGATAAATTGTGTACTGTGTTGTTCCGTTTTCCGGACAAAGGGAGGCCTTCGAGGTGTGCATGATGTTGGATAGTCAACAGGAAGCCAACACATATACAGTTTGATTTTGATAATTTTCAAATGTGGCATTTTGTAGTGAATCTTGCTAGATTGTGCAAGCAAACATCAGATTTATCTGTAATTTGACCTAGTTAGGTTAGATTTGTTTTCCGTTTCTATAAAGTTGTGCATTCATTGATCAGATGATATAACTTGATGTATTGCTAAATGGTGTCTTCAATGATTTGGTTGATGAAGTAATGTGACATGTTATGGATGTTGATTGGATTTGAAATTTGTTCATATGAAATAGAAATTAATATTTTATCGTATATAATTGTGCTGAACCATAGGGATCGATTATTGGTCTCTAGAAAGTTTTATACCCTCAAATCATCGGTCGTTAAAAGATTGTGACGGATCATCGGTCGCTGTAGATTTTGCGTCCATCTATCGGTCGATATAGACCCGGTCGGACGCTATAGACTTGTAGCGATGTCCCTTAAGATGACTTATACATCGGTCACTATAGCGTTATAGCGACCGATGATTTGATGCTATAGCGGCTTATAGCGACCCTTGTTCTAATGCTATATATTGACTGTGGTATAGTGCAACTCTATTCTGTTTATAATATGCAGCTTTGGGCGCCGTGGTGATCCTCTAGAACTCTGCAATCACTGGCACAGCTGCTATTAACCACAAGTCTCTGTGAACAACAGGCGTGAAATGACTTGGTCACGGCAGTTCTGCAGCGATGACTTGGTCACGGCACCATGACTTGGTCACCGCGTTGCGTTCTCTTCTCTGCTACTTGAACCATGCAGGCATGCACAGTGTGCACTCCACGGATAGAAGCCTAGGCAATTGAACAGAAGCAAGAACGCCTAGAGAACAATGCATTCATGAACTAAACCTAGCTGCCTCATGAAGAGCATAGCTATTCTGGTATGCTGATTTGGTATCTGCGGCTTCTGAGAGCTGCTTCCCATGTGCCTCCCCTTCCTATCTGCTTAAGAGCACTATAACCATCTCATCTTGCCCACTCAGCTTCTGCTTTGATAAGGCTAGTCTCAATGAAGTTTCATGAGAGTTTCATAGGCATTAAATATGCTGATGTGGCACTGTATTAATGAAGAGAGAGATGATAAGAGTTTCATGGGAGTAGAGAGAGTTTCATCCCCATGAAACTTCTTTGCACTGTTTCCAAAATATGGAGCACTGAAAACTGGGACATGAAACCCCCACTGAGACTAGCCTAACAAGGGTGGGATACGTGTGGCTGTGCCATACATTGGTAACTGAAGGGTTAATATAGAGGGCATGCCACTTCTGTTCAACTATGGTGGTGTTTTAGTAGGTGAACTCTTTCAATATGCATGGGGACGACAACGACATTGTATTGTTGTCTATACATGGTATAAAGACCAAAGGGATATAGTAACTGCTTATGTGTTCCTTATATGGCACTTAACCCATTTTTTTCGTTCGACAAAAATAGCGACCAAGCTATAATTAGCTCCATGGAGTTAGTAGGCTTTCTACACCATATTTTTTTATATGTCGTCAAATTTATTGTTATACAATTCGAACATAAAGGTCTAAGCGTTATGCTCAACTTTCAGTGCTAAAATTCGGATTTCCTGAAACAGTCATAAATACAATCTTGTCAACATTGGTTTTGGACTGCCAATGAATGCTTCCTTATGCTTCCTATTCCCATGAAACAATATAGTACATAGTCAATTTTTCTTGACACTTGCACTTTTTTAGGATGGCTCATAATTTATTGGTGTCAGTAGAAAAAAAAAACTATGGGCCCATGACTATTAACCACAAGTAGCTAGAAATATATGATTCTTCTATTGGCGGTAGACTTAGCATTTGTACTGTTAGCCACTACAAATGATTTGATTTTTTATTTTTCCAAATGATCTTGGTTGGAGAAATTTTTTGAAAGAAAGTTGTATTCCAAAAAATCTACAACTTTGCATCTGACTATTACATCATTTGTAATCATTTCAAGCTCAAAAATTGTGTTTTAAGATAATGATTTTCAAATTCATATTTTTAAAAATTTCTCAAATGCCATGAGATGAAAAACAAATGATGAAAAGCAATGTTGTAGATCTCGAATAGATCGAAAACATTGTAGTTGAAATGTTTTTCATTTGAATCCGTTTAGGATTTCAGTGGGCTCTGATATAAGTATATAAGCTTATGAACGTCATTGGTTCATGTGTATTAGGCTTGTGTTATTCATCACATCTTTGATTTAAACTGATAACCTGTTGAAATAATAAAATAAAAAAAGATAACCGGAGATGACCAACAGACAACACGACATGAATTCCTTACATGTTAATATCCAAGGTAGCTAATGTCTAGTATTCCTTTTTCACCAAGCAGGTTCATGCTAGTCAAGGCCAGTATACCCCATATGCATATTGCTCCCATTCTGACAAGTACAGAAACATGATTTGTCCATCCTAGTGGAGCTATTGGTAGTTAAAGCAAAATTGGTTTCATCAGATGCTTCCCATGTTTCTCCCATTCACATGGAACCAGCGATAACTTGAGTAATTTCAAATCAAATCTACTTATCCATCTGATGTCATCGTGCTCATTTTGCCTCAGTTTGCTAGCGTTCTGCCTGCCACGTTGAAACTGATTGTGTATAGATGGCATACCAGTTGATGTCTTAATGACGGTTGGTAGGTGGATGTAATAATATATCCATTCTCTTTTATCATAAATCCCATATTAAATATATCTACTTGTGCGACTGAGCACCTGGCAGATCTGAAGATTCTCGAAGTCCCTACTCCTATGAGCACCTTTGAAGGACTGAGTATCTGGCAGATTTGGAGATTCTCGAAGTCACCACTGGCGCCTCGTCGTCGACGGGAACGTCGCTTACCACTTAATGCATAACGCCGGTAAATCCTTGAAAAATCCCAGAAAAAGGTGCGAGCACCAAGATTTGAACCCTGGTGAGTAGCGTCCCACTGGACCGTCCTACCATTGGACTACAAGCCAATTCGCCAGTAGTTCATTACTACTTACTACACAACAACTGATCAGTTGTTTTGAGCGGCCCTTCCTCCCTACGCAGCAACCGAACAGCCATTCCCCTGCCACAAATCACTATACCATAGCCAATTTATAGCGTCCGACAACGGTCGCTAAAACTTAATAAGAACATCAAACTATCGGTCGCTATAACATAGAAACAGATTATCGGTCGCTATTTCTACTTCTACCGACAGAACATCGGTCACTATATAATTTTAGCTGTTTGCCTCAAATCATCGGTCGCTACAAATAAATCCTAGGTCCAACTATCGGTCGCTATTGTCCACTTTCATTTTGGATGGGCTGAGCCCATCTCACTCCAGCAGAGTAAAATTGGAAGGCCCATCAGTTATCAGCGTGTAACCTGAAAACCCTAAAAAAACCCACCGCATGAGGCAACCGCCGCACACGCATCTTCCCCCACCCCAGCATACATCTAGCCGCCGCGGCGGCTGCCGTCTCCACCGTTGTTCCTGCCGTCGCGGTGGCAGCCGTCTCCGCCGGCATGGCAGCCGTCAAGCCGTCGCGACCGTCCAGGGCGCCGTCCCACTGTTTGCTCGCCGGTCTCGCCAACCGTCGTCTGCACCCGCCCCGTTGTCGCAGCCGTCGTCCCCTCTAAGCGTCCCCGAGCAGGTATTGGTTCTCTTCCCTCCCATCCCCGTCCACTGCTCTCTTCCATCCTTATCCCCTCTCTGCATCGGTCCCCTTCCCAGGCTTCCTTGGACGATTGATGGGACGCCGCCGCACTTGACGGGGAGTCAGATTTGGTTCACACTACTGCAGAGTAACAAAAAGGTGACGGGCTACTTTGAGCAGAAACCGGATTAATATTTGAGACGGTTGATATCTACAGCCGTCTCTTTTAACTACTAGCAGAGACGGTTGGATACCCGTTACAAATAAGGCCTTATTAGAGACGCAAATTCTGAGACGCTTGCATAATGCGTCTCTAAGTAAACTAACCAGCCGTCGCAAATCTGCTGGTCTGTGGTAGTGTCAGCCAGGTACTGGGTGGGCTGGTCGGCGGCTGCATCCCACTGAGCAGCGAGCATTTGGGTGGTGGTGCTGGTGTCGTCGTTGTGGCCGCTGAGGACCTGGATCTGGGCTCTCTCTCTCTCTCTCTCTCTCTCTCTCTCTCTCTCTCTCTTGCTGCTTCTGCTTGGTGTCGGGGAAGCATCTTGTGCTTTGGGCCACAGTCAGAGTGACATGGGAAGAACGATGTTGCGTGCATTGGCCGCATTTGATTGCAGATATATTCTGTGTCAAAAAAATAGCATGGCCAGTGATTTTTGTGTGGCTTGAATGGAACTAGTGAGAACAACAGAAGTATGCAATTTATCCCCATGCATGGTCGACTTATTATTTCAAATGCATCGGGTAGTAGCTTAGTTACTAATTAGAACATGTTTAATTTTCACCTATTTGCTCCACGAAGAAAGCATGATGTCCTTAAAGAAATAAACACTTTTGGGTTTTGTTTCTTAACAATTGATCATACCAGGTAAAAGAAAAAGTCTGACTTCATCACATTGTAATTGCAGCTGCTCCACGTCTAGTTGGACACCTTGGGAAGGCATCTGAACATGCTCTTGGCTGCAGCTCTACTTGTTTGTACAGGTAGGCTTCTGTGTTCCCTAGCTGTTGCTCTCTTTCTTTCATGTTGTGAAAGTATGCAATGTCGTAAGTTCTTATCTTAATAACAGCTGCCGAAGCAAATGGTTTGCATCCAGTGACAGGCACTGTCATGTTCTTCACGAAATGGCCATATGAGTGTTTGTTTGTATTTCATACAATTTTAGAGCTCCCTCAACACATCCTGTCTCACGATTTGCGTACCTGCATAACATATTGTGAATTGTGATGCATATAGTAAGTAGTTTGAGTGTCTACATTATACTAAAAGCACTTCTTCTGTCACTGTTTGATGCATAATTCCTATAAATTTACATTCAGCAAGGATGCTATCTTGTTCATCTTAGTTGACATACTGTGAGTGAATTGAGTGTCTACTGTATACTAAAAGCACTTCTCATGTCACTGTTTGATGCATAGTTCCTGTACCTTATTTAGATTCAGCAAGGATGCTACCTTGTTCTTCTTAGTTGACACCATAACAGTGAGTGAATTGAGTGTCTATAATAAAGCACTTCTCCTGGAACTGTTTGATGCATAGTTCCTAAGCTGATTTACATTCAGCAAGGATGCTACCTTGTTCTTCTTAGTTGACATCATAAGAGTGAGTGAATATAGAGTACTCTTTGCCTGCAAAATAGACTGCTGCAATCTCTATAAGGGCAAAAAGCACAGGAATCTAGTTTGAAGCAGGAGATAATTAAAGAGTGTAGTCATCTTTATCTGTGTTTTTTACCTATATACAATTCCTATAATTAACTTGATGTGTGCAATATGTTGTTTCATGTTCAGGTGGGAGGGAGGCCTTAGAGGTGTACATGACATTGGATAGTCACCAGGAAGCCAACATATGAGCCCATCCATATAAAAAAAATGTCTTGTTCACCTCTAGGCTATTTTACTGAACTTGTAGTATTGTCTAGTGGCAGAGGCAAGGCTGACACAGTGGCCGGTGTGGTTGTTGTGCAAGAAAGGTGTGTGGTAGCAACTCTTGCAGCTGCAAGGTAGTTTCCTGACGCATGCCACCACCTTAATAGATAGCGTTGTTATGTTTGAATAAATGATAATTTTGAATAAACATTTCCTTTATTCTAACTGATATGATGAGCCAATTACAATAAATGCTGAAATTGTGAGCAAGGCTTGAGATAGCTGGTAACACAATCTTCATTTTTCATGATGTGTTAATGCAGTGTGCAATGTTTATCCTGTTGGATCCTTAGCTTAAAGCCAGAATGTTTATATTAGATTGAATCTGGATTTTCAGGCACATAGTTCTGGGAGGTCCAGCATCATGCCTGACAGTGTCAACAAGCTATTGGGAATCACTATACCACAACACTAGAAATGGCACCGGATGAACTGACACCAAAAGAGGCTATAGCGTCAGACGATCTGACCCTAAAGACATATAGCGTCAGGCCCCTGCTGTCGCAATAAGTCCTGACGCTAAAACTTTCTGCGTCAGACCAAACTTTTTGCGTCAGACAATCTGCTGCCATGAAATTTTTTAGCGTCAGACAATCCATTGACAATGTTTAGCGTCAGATACTCTACTGCCATACATATAGCATCAGATCATCCAACGATCAGTGTATTTATAGCGTCAGATTGTCCATCAGAATAATAAAAATATGAAAAAATAAATAAATACAATTAGCGCATTTCATACGATTCAAGCTGAAGATCCATCACATAAGGTTGTACACACATACATCACATGAATCTTCTCTTGCACACCATTTGAATGATCCAACAAAGTACCAAAAGATTACATAAATGCACATCCAAGCAAGCAAGGCTAGTAGTTTGTGTTTAAATACTAAGGTTTGGCCACAGATCATTTCTAGGAACTCAAAATCCAAAAGCGAAGGATACTAACACTAGAGCACATTCATCAGGTTATGTGGAGAACCATTCCATGAACTCAAGTCTTCTCAAGCCAACGACTTGTTCCTAGTAGTTCCTGAAAAATATAACATATAATTAGGCAAGTGGAGAAAAAAATGTAAAGATGTTGTACAATGCCAGCAGCAAGCATGAAACAATCTTAGTCATGACCTAAGCCATCTGGAAATAATTTATATACTGAAGCACACATTATTTTCTCCAATCAAAAGTTCCTAGCCGCCATTGCTAGCAGCCAAGCAAGAGCATGAAGACAGCCCTGTTGCTCTCCAGTCCTCTCTCAGTTTTGACCAATGGCACTCAAGCAAACAAAGATACTACTAATTAATTCAATTGGTGTGTGAATGTGACATGCACCATGCAACATCTGGACATGATAAATTATTTTAGAACACACTGCTTACTGATCTAACACACAGGATGACAATGGCATAGAGCTAAAGGTGCTAACTGGATGGTATTTCATAAACTAATTAAAGAATACAGTTTCACAAAGGAGTGACACTATGACAACAGATATAAATAATGTGATCAGAGGTAGGTCATAATAAATGGAAGTCCACACAAGTTATTCAGACATCGGTTACTGGTTTTGATTCATGTATATGTTTGGCAGAGCATAGAGCTGAGGCACATGGTGGTGTTTGAATGAAACATCTTGTGTGTGTTTTAGACTAACATGTAATTTTTCCTTAATAATAAGTCTGTAGTGTCAGCTACCTATATCCAAAAGAGAGACTAACACCTAAGTCATACATATTCAGGTTTTTTAAGACATAGCTACATTACCTTTTTGATATAAATTATACTTGCTGATGGATTTAGAAAGCATTTAGAAGGCAGGTTGAAACCTGCAAAGAAACATATGGCGTTAGCATCGACTTCGACTAACACTAATAAGAAATAAACATCCCAATTCTTTAAGTTTCATTACATAGCCTAATTAACGTGGACCTAATTAAACTAGTAATGAATTAGTAGTGAATCAACCTGTACTGAAACTTCAGCCTACCTTTCTTGACATGAATGGCATAAAATTATGAACAACATGGGCCCATTAGTATTTTTTTTCTTAAAAAGAAATAGAGAAACAACATCTATAAAAATCAATTCAGCTATAGAAGTATGGACCGTGTGAGTACAACTACCACAGAACTGAATATCTTTGACGGTGAAAAAACCCTCAAGGAAAACCCCAAAAACCGCAAGGAAACAACTGCTGGCAGCCAACACTCGAAGGAATGGCTATAAGTGAATGGCATGCTGGAAACAACCGCAAGGACCGTTGCTACCATAAAAAGAACCTTTTCCACATCATTACACAAGATATGCACTGACAAAAAAAAATACAATTCCTCACCAATGCACTGCATGCATTCTACTACTGGTGTACATGTTTGCTGCTGCTCACCTCGGATAAAAGCCAAGCTGCTGAGGTGCTGCTTTCCACCTTATGCTAAAGAACTAAAGCTGCTAGATGTTTGGAGAAGCCCCTTGAGCTTTATGACATGCCTGATGCCTCTCATCAGCATTAAGAGCTTAGGATCTAAACAAAATAAAATATTGTAAGAAACTTATAGAATAGCAGGTTATGAATGTTATACAAGATAGTATAACTCTGATAAGGTCATGCTAAAAGTTCGTGTTAGTATAATTCATGTAAATTATTGCGAGAATCTGAATCCAATGTCCCAATTTTGTTCTTATAACGATTAGGCAAATGCATTCATCATAAGCTCTATTTCTTTCACAAATGTGGCCAGCTCAATTCCAGAACAAAACAAATGGAGTATTCACAGAATCTAAGACCCATTAAGCAAATCAAGAATCTGAGACTAAATTTGTAAACAATCACTGAAGACTACATTTCCACCTTGTCTCATGGAAGCACAAGTACATACATAAGCACATACAGCTTGTTAGCAAGCGGCAAACATTGAATTGAAGTATTCACAGATACAAGGGAAAACGATGTTTGCTTCTCAAACATTATAATTTCAGAACTTGTTAAAAATTCCATGTCAATATATTGCTGATGTTCATGTCAAAAAATATATTGCTGATGTCGAGTACTCAAGTTTACTAGTAAGTTTTGACACATGCTGAGGTCAGATACTGAAATTGAACACAGTGTACTGATAGGTACTAAAATGACAAGCGCCAGTTTGTTATTTAACCATAGACATTTAAAAGGCCAAGATATGCTTAGACTTTGATATAGAAGCTGATCCAAGTTGCACTAAATATCACTGCAAGCATTTTCATCACCTGCTAATTCAGATTTTTCTTAAGACAGTTGTGTGGCTTGTTGATATACACTGTATTTCTTGATGGATGTAGAAAGCTGCAAAAACTTGGTGTTAGCATTTAGTTCCAATAACATAAATAAGAAATAAACACAACAATTTGTTTCCAAAGCACTAAGCACAAATGGGCAAAACAGCCGGAGCCCCTACAAACCGCAGAAACTACATTCATCAAACTAGAAAGGACGTGAACAAATATTGGTTGATTTGGACAGATCCGAGTCACATCTACGAATGTAGAGTCATCGTACCTGAACTCATCTGAACAGCATCCTCAGGCAAAGCTATCCACCTACTGCATCAAGAGGAGCTCCAACCAACTGGCATGCACCCCATCTACCTGTACACATCCAGTATCCTGCAATTGCAGCATAGCACCATGAAACCCCCAATCCTGTCCCCCAAGCAGAACAGCACAACGAGTCACCAGGCCCTCGCATCTCACATGACAAGGACAAGAGGGATGAGTGGCACCACGACGAGCAAGTCACTCACATAGTCGAAGAGCTGCATGACTGGAAACCGCCAGTCAAGTTACAGCGGTGAAGTCCTAGCAGCAGCAGCCGCCGCCGGCAGATCTTGTTGCGTGATTTTGGGGGGCGCCGCAGGTGAATCTCATCGCGCGAACAAGATCTTGTTGCGTGATGTGGGGGCGCCGCATGTGGATCTCGTCACGCGAACAAGATCTCCGTCAATTCATACATTGACTCAATTAGAAAAACATGATGAACTTCTTATGAAGAATCATTGCTCGTGCTAGCTCTAGATGTCTAGTGCTTTGCTTGCATCTAGTAGCTTCTTCCCACATGCCTCCCATGCCTAACAAGCAGGAGCAAAAGCCGTGTCTGGAATTCCTTAGTATATATCATGCCTTCCACGTCCAAATTGACAGCCTCCAATATATAGCATCACTAGGTAAATACCCGTGCGCTGCATCGGGAAAAAAATATTTTCTATTTTTTTTTTCCTCTCTGCTATCTGTGATCAACAATTCTTATTTCCTTGGCTTTAGTCTGTTCTATCCATAGTAAATCCTCTATCAACAAGAGGCTCAATCACGAAAACCAAATTTTAGTATAAGAACGTTGAACTGAACTCGAGTAATTATCTGTTGTGAAATAAGGCCAACAACGCTCTAATCTGAAGTTGCACAAAATCTACCAAAATAAGCATTTTAACCCAAAGCTTAGAGTCCACATGTCACATGCACTGCATGATATATTAAGTTAAGGAAAAAATAGATGGTACAAGCATCCTCTCAGCCTCATACTGGGACAAGAACACACCAGCTTCTATCTCGTCTCATACAAATGCTTCACATGGAGTGATGGCAGTATAGCTCACAAGGGCAAAGCTAGTAAGGGCGATATTGCCAACTGTGTCCTTCACCATCTATGCCACTATCTCCTTGGTTTGCACCCCTCCACAGCGGAGGCAAAGGTGGCATTCCACCAGGTCCTTGCCTGTCAACAGCAAAACATGCTGTTACAAAGTGCAGATGATATAGCAGAGATAATCTTACAGGGCATAGTCAAGGTGACCATCGTGAAGCACCATTGGCGTCATCCTCATTTTTGCCGGTGCTAGTCATCTGCCATATATCATTGGCTACCAACAAATATCATGTTAATAAAGAAAAATAATACGTTGCATTCAGAGATATGTGATTGTCATAAATGTTAGGTTGGATCAGCTGGTCAGGCACCACCAGTTCACCATAGGGAGGAAGAGGACACAGTTATGTTAATAAATGACCATCATGATCTAAAATAATAGACTCAAGTCACAACTGTATGTGCAAAGCTGAGAGGTGGCCAATTAATCAATATAGGCACCAATAGAAATTGAGGTGATTTTAAAGTGATTCAACTACACAAACAATTTCTGATTATTTTTGCCAAAAACAAATCCTAGTTGTGCACCTGCTACGATTCTAAATTTGACAAGGTACTGGATGGTAACAGGGAGGGAAGGCTACCATCAATTTCATATTTTTTTGCTTCCTTTGACTGCCTACAGCGCGCTTGATCTTTGAGCAAAATGAAAAGCCAAAACCCCCCTTATGCCCAGCATTTTAGGGCAAACTTAGATTGACTGCCCATGTAATCACTGGGGTTGTCATGCTGCAACAATAAACATGGTTTATAGCGATCACATATTTGGAACAAGCTCACACATTCGAGTGGGGAGAGTAAAAGAAATAAGATTATTTAGTATCTAGCTTGAAGCTATTTAAGTTGAAGGCAATCATCCCAGATACTCATGGTTCAAATTATCCCAAAATGACGCAGACAAAAGTAAGTTACCATATCATTCATGCTGCACCAGGCTAAGTGCAGTAGTAACTACACAACCAGCTGAAAGCATATGTCATGTGGTTTGAATCTAGGTGCAAATTACTCTGTAAAATTGTATGGACTCCACAAAATTGTTGTTTTGTTAAGTATTAAGAACTCTGATTATTCCTAAAAAAGCTTTGAGCGAGGAAAAGCATAAGGAAGCAGATAGCAAAGCTGAAGGATGTGCTGATTGAGGCACTTAGTGAGGACCGCAGTTTAGTAAAATAAACAGACTACTGCAGTTTAGTGAAATCAATCATATAGTTGGTATGGAAAAGGATTACTATAATCAAGTACTACTCGTAAGTCAGAACTACTCCAGTTGGGGCTGCACAAATGAGATAATGAAGTGATTGATTCGATTTCATTCAGCAAGATGGGGTAAAAGCATGGAGAAATCAAGGAAAATTGAAGCCGAAGAGAGAAATCACTTGCCTGTGTGCACCCAATTAATCACTACACAGCTTCACCAAGAAATCACTGCTGCAAAAAAGAATCGGGTCAAAGAAGCACAAGATCGGGGGAGAGGAGACGAAAATGTAGGTGAGGTCGGATATCTACGCCTCGCCCTCGTGCCCCGGGCGTCCCCATCCCCATCGTCAGTATCTCCTTCAATGCGCCCCTCGCCGCCGTCGTTGAGGCTGTCTGCAGCTGTGCCTTCTTTGACCTTGTGAACCACACCCGTGTTTACGTTCGTCCTCGCAGATGGGGCTTGGGCCAAGGCCAGGCAGCGGCCGGACAGATGGCCGGGATCAAGGCTGGAGCAGCTAGCGGCCGGACGGCCACCGCAGACAGGGCCGAGGACGGGGCAGGCGTCGGCGACCAGACACAGCCTCCGCAGATGGGCGAGGACTTCGCCGCTGCTCCGCGCAGACTCCGGCCAGCGCGTCGTCGGTGGCCAGGCGAGATGGGGAGCAGAGGGGGCGGGCGGTGGCCAAGCGTGAGACAAGGTTGGCGGCGACGAATGCTGAGGGCCGGAAGGGAGAGGTGGGCGATGGCCCACCTGTCGGCGCAAACATGAGTTACAGCGGTATATCTGTCTAGGGGCTTCACCACGCGCGGGTCGACGGGTCCTTTTGACCCTTTTTGTAGTAGAGATCTACGGGCAACATAATATATACTACAACGGCGAGCCTGTAGAGAAAATAAAAGATCCTTTGATTTTAAAAAGGACAAAACAGTTATGTAAATAATGTAGTCACATGGCGACTGAGTTAGCAACATCGTTGACCATGTATATGCTAATGTTTATTTGTCTTATTTTGTTCACATTAAAAAAAATATTACACAGCAGAGTAGGTCATTAGCACATACACATACACCAGATAATTGCAGGTGGGTTTTCAAGCAGTACCTAGAATGCATGACAAACATGTTAATTGTCTCCAACAGCTGAAATGGCGACACATATCAGACCGTATTTTTGAAAATAAAGCTGAGCGATGGCAAGCTTGTGCACCCAGCTGCAAGGTGGAACCAAAGAGTTGAACGCTGAAACTGAAGACTGAGTGGTTGGGCAAAGAAGATCATGCAAAAAAAAATTTGTAAAAAAAAAAGTTGGTAAATTCAAGCTGAAATCATTATAAATCATACTGTAACAAGCACAACGAAGGCCAGCGAATCCAGGAGCCGCCGCAGCTAGACGCGTCTTGCGGGCAAATGGGCTGCACGCGTGAGCTGGGAGATGGGCAAGCGCGTCTGCGTCGCCCCTACCACCAGATACGGATAATGCTATGTCAACCATGTAAATTAGGAAAATAGGGATAAATAAAATAGAAAGCAACGAATAGCGCCATATCGCCAGATTGCTTAGGGGCAAAGTCTTGTAAAGACTATAAACGTAAACCCCCATTTCCTCAATTGAATCAAGTAAGGATTGGGGTCAACCCAAACAGTAGCTCTTAGCCCTCGGCCCCCGGGCCCAAACCTTAGCCCTCGACGCCCCTGGCTCCTACACAGTCGTCGATGGCATACCTCGGCCTCCTCCGCTCATGTAGATCTATTTCTTCCCTCCACGTGTCATCGATAAGTTGGACCTCTTGTTGCAACACCAATTCCTCCGACATCATCTCCATCAACGGTTCCCAAGCAAGATCAGATCTCGAGGACGCTATCAACAACCCTGTTGTGACAACACAAAAGATTGGGATCGCCACCAATGAGCAGGACATCGACAACATCATTGACGACGCCCTCAACCACGCGCAGCAACTGAAGGGTTATGAGGGTGCTACGCTAGCCGGAAAACAAAACTTTTCTACCTCATATCCTAGGATCTACTGCTAGTTACAGGTTACGGGATTACCACTAGACGCGCAGATGCAGCGGAAGACGACTCGATGTAGTTGAACGCGTCGCAGCAGTGCCGTGCAGTTGCGTGGTCGTCCAACAACTCCTCCCACCACTTGCGGTTCGTCCTCGTGCTCCAGATGCAGTACCTCTGAGGTATCACACACGTACGAGGGAGAAGCGATGCGCCTCCAGACTGCTAGGTCCGCGAGGAGCGAAGGCGAGAGCATGGAGGGCGACGGCGGCTGCCAAAAGGTGTGGATTAGGTTTGGCCGCACCCCTCCCCTCTACTTATATAGGCGTCTCTCATGTGCTCCCGAGTTGGAGGCCCATTAGAAACCCTAAGCCTTGTTTAATTCGGGTCCAACCCGAATTAGGCTTCCAACCCCTTAAGCGTGCGACCCTATGGGTTCACGCACACAGATATAGGCCGAATACTCCTATTCGCCCAATAGCTAACAGCGGCCTCTAGCAAGGCGTGACAACTCCTATGTGCACGCAAATGATCATATCAGACGAACCATCACGACCACATACAAGTTATTCCCTTGCCACATGATATTTGGTTCAACTCGTGGGTTAACACTTAACCCAAGCACGACCATGCATTTGTTGATCCAATCACTTGAGTGATCCAGTGATATCACTCTCATTAGAGAGGGGCAAGTCCCATCTTGATTGTCTATGTCTCATAGCATGCTTCTCGACAAACCCGAAGATATCCTTTCTAACTACCCAGTAATGGAGTAGCGTTTGTCAGTCGCTAAGCAAGTCGATACACATCTCGAGCACATACAACAATCTCAGGCCGAAGGACATAACGTATATGATGTGTATAGAGACAATCTCATGTCGGGTCAGTGCAGCCTACTTGTCATACATGTGCCCACATTATTAGTTCGACATCTACATGTCCATGACTTGTGAAACATAGTCATCAACTAATAATGTGCTAGTCTAATATTCATGTGTGTCCTCACATGAACTCTGACCAGGGACAAATATAGAATAACCATACAAGTAAAAGAGTTCCACAAACAATTCACATAATTGCCAATCAATACAAGTTGTCTTTAATGGATATTCAATGGACACATTACATATCATTGATACAAGCAGAATATCATCATCTCTATGATTACCTCTAGGGCATATTCCCAACAGCAACAATGCTAGAGCACGCGGCCACATTGCCAGGCGTCCTCGCCGTCGTTACTAGAGCCTCTGACATCATATCAGCGCCACACGCCAACGTCGACGCCATTGACGACGCTGTTCAGGAGGAAAAATAGAAGGACAATAATGATCACCCACTGGTCATAATCGTCAAACCAACCCTCGACGTTATGTTAGCAATGCCACCTGCCAATGCCAACGTCTTCAGCAAGCTAGGAGCCAACGACAACGACAGCAGTAGGCTGCCGTGCAACATCACCGTCAATGTCCACCAGCTGTTCGATGGAAAGCCTATCCATCTAGGCCAACATGTTCCAGCTAGAACAAATCACCAAACATCAACAACAACAAAATTTGTAGATCTTGAGAAGTTATGAAATTTTTTAGTTAAATTTTTTTATTTGAGTTCATTTTGTCATACCGAGACTATGTGTGAATTTCAAAAATTAAAAATATAAATTTTTTAAATGACATCTGATGGAAATACACCTAAAATAAAGTTTGTAGATCACAAAAAGTTATGAAATAAAGTTTGTAGATCTAGAAAAGTTATGAAACTCTGTAGTTATCTTTTTTTCATTACAGTTCATCTTTACATGCTAAACCTACGTTTGAATTTGTCAAGTTTAAAATTCAAATTTCATAAACAATCTCGGATGGAAAAACTTTGCAGTTGACGTGATTTTGATTTGAACTTGTTTGGGGCTTTGAACAAACAATTTACACTTGGTTTAATATAATATGTGGGGAACTAAAACAACTTATGGACACATCGATGGTGTAGTGCAGTGATTAAGGTAGAAATTGCATGAGAGATTGGTTATGGTAGAAAAGTGGATAGCATGCATGAATGGCCATTAGATTTTCTGATGCCACTTATTTCGGTTTGGCTCGCTCATGATTGCTTTCGTCAAAAGCTCCCGCTCTATCATGCCTCACATGCCCATCAAACAAAAGGAAACACTTTCTAACATTACATGGACATACCTGCGATCTTTTTACACTTGCTAGGTAAATGTATGTGAGCATCATGTATGAGAACATATTGTATAATACAACGGAAGGTAGATCACCAAGGTCACTTGCCTCGAGATTCATGACAACTTGTTTTTTATTTGTTTCGTACTCTTGTACATGATGTATTTACACCTCTATACACCTAAACACTATATGACCTTAATCCCTAGATCCTAAAACCCTAAGAAACCCTAAACCGTAAACCTTGAAGCTTTAAACTCTAAATACAAGAAATGTATGACTAAAAAACAAGATTATCAAAGACAAATTCAATGGAGAGAGAAATATTAGCACACATCTCAAAACAGTTTTTAAGGGTAAGGATAGCCGGTGCCCAGCACCTACATGCAGCGATGCATTTTTGTTGATCCTAAAGCATCAAGTTAGCTTGCTGAGGTTACTCCTCTTACCTCGAGGTAGAACTTAGAAGCTCACAGAGAGTAATTTCTTCAATTTTATAAATGATAAACCTATATCTCCAGTAAACAACAGATTCATTAGGATGTTGTCAGCTACATGGCTGTACTAGAGCCATAATAAGATACACGAGTGAACATTTGTACTGTGATTTCATACAGACCGGACCTGGTCGTGACATTGTGTATGTTGTATATATTGGGTGTCTGAAAAATTCAGGCAGACCACAGTTTTGGTTGGTGGTTGACTAAATTTTATGTACTAGAAGAATTTCCCCCTCGTTGCTGCGGGTACGAACAAAGAAATACATTAAAATCTTATTCACTAAGAATTAGGAGATGTACATATTTACGTGCATTGCCGTGGGAATTAGCATTGATTATCTTAGTTCTAATATATTAATACAGAAGGTTTATAGGTTTCTGTTTTATTTCTTTTTATTAATTCCCAATGGGATGAGTGGGATCTGTTTTTTGCTAAATGAAATTTGCATACGGCCGGGTCTCTATTTGCACTTTTTTTACATAGATATAATCGGAGACCTGTTCAATTTATGAGAACGACTATGCACCGTAGCCCAGGGAACCAAGGGACGCAGCGGTGTGCTCCTGCATGCAAATATGAATGGTCTTTGGTAACTGAAATTGAAAGTGGGATTAGATGGGTAACTGAAAATTGCTGACGTGGCGCAAGAAGAATGCACAGAATTAGGCTAATAGGGTTTGTTTATATTAGAAGTATTAGAAGTATAGATTTTGGACCGAAGACTAATGATTTGTGAGATTACAATAAAATAAACTGAGCACGCGCCACAGTCCTCTCAACCATTTCATTCTTGTTACTCCGTGAATGGTTTTTCGTCCATGTAGAAAGAAAGTTTTGTATTTCAAATAGTTATCACAATTGTTGTGGTTCATACCCTGTGGGCAAAGCCTTATATTAAGTGACTTGTTACAATGGGTCTTCAACTCTCTTTCAAGGAATGCCTTTAAAACGATCAGGCTTTTGTACATTTCATTGTAACACACTCCTCCACGATCAGTGAACCTACGATTTTTTTTTGACGGCACAGTGAACCTACGATTGCCAACTGCAGCAATAATAACCGTAGTTTGGGCTAGGCCTGCCTTGTCAATATGTATTTACAACATTGTTCATGCATGAGACATATGCGGTGCAAGACTCAATCACCTAGAGAAGTGAATGCCTAGCAAATTACACCTACCAGATTTAATCCATTGCGTGCTGGCCTCCCATATAATGTTTTCTCTTTAGTAGAATAAAAAAAAAATCGCAAAGCGAATCGAGAAGAAGAAAAAGAGGGGACTCAAACAGGTGCAACGAAACGCCAGCCAAAATGATGCAGGAATACGAGGGAACGAGTGTTTGGTCAACAAGAAGATTGAACTTTGACACAGTAGCGTGTGAAGTCATCATTTAATCAAATGTTATTATTCCTTGCCATTCTGCTTAATCAATATATACCACGCAGAAGATTTTTTACATAGTCAAAATCGATTTTTGCTGTGGTGCCGTTTTTAAGGACGATATAAAACTACCGTTGAAAATGAACCTCCCCAAAAAAGAATTTTCAGGCTTTAAAACTCAATATGAAAACAATTTTCATATTTATATAAAAATGAAAAAATTGAAAAAAATGTTTTCCTTGCGTCCAACAGTCTGTTCGGATGCAGTTGTCAAGGAATAGATTTTGTTTGAGCCATAGGATTCGATTTTGATTTTTTAGCACACCGAAGGGGCATCTTAGAGGATTTTAACCTATAACGTGTTACCTCACACGTTTGAAATTTGTTTTTTAACAAAGATATGTGACCTTACATGCGTCCCTTACAAACACAACACAAATATGTCACATCCATGTATAGGATGCTGTGCCTCGACAAAATATTATAATTAATACTTTGGTTTATAAATTATCCTTAATAAAAAAATAATTCACATTAAGTTTTATTAATCTATTCGTATTGTGCATCTTTAACTAATGCGATCATTTGGATAAATGAAAAAATTTAGAACTTAAATAAATACCTGGGTCCCTAAAAATCTCAAGCATTTTTCGGACTTTGCATCACCCGGATTCGAACCCACGACCTCATGCTCGCGCAATTCCTCCCTTTACCACCGCACTACACCATCACATGTGTCTCTATATAGTTTTAGTTCCCCACATATCATTGTAACTAACCGATAGTAATTTGCTTATTTAAGGCCCTAAATGATATGAAATTAAAAAGTCATCAACTACAAACTTTCATATCTTTTCGAGATTTACACTTTCTGTTTAGAAAGTTTTTTCATCCGAGGTCATTTATAAAATTTGAATTTCAAATTTGAGAAACTAAAACGTAGATTTCGCATGACTAGATGAAGTCAAATAAAAAAGTTTTCAACTACAAAGTTTCATAACTTTTTGAGATGTACAAACTTCATGTAGAAAGTTTTTTCATCCGAGGTCATTTATAAAATTTAAATTTCAAATTTAAGAAACTAAAACGTAGGTTTCGCATGGCTAGATAAAGTCAAATAAAAAAGTTTTCAACTACAAAGTTTCATAACTTTTTGAGATGTACAAACTTCATATAGAAAACTTTTCCATCCGACATCGTTTAAAAAATTTGAATTTTAAATTTGAGAAACTAAACCGTAGGTTTTCATGACAAGATGAAGTCAAATCAAAAAGTTTTCAACTACAAAGTTTCATAACTTTTTGAGATGTACAAACTTCATATAGAAAGTTTTTACATCCGACATCGTTTACAAAATTTGAAATTTTTTAAACCACTTATACACATACAGACCACTGTAGGGGCGGCTCAATCACCAGCCGCCCTTACAGTGACCGCCCTTATAGTGACCGCCCTTACAGTGACCCTGACCACTGTAAGGGCGGCTGGTGATGAGCCGCCCTTACAGTGAAAAGGGGAAGCGCTCCCATAGTGCTTTTTTCACGTAGTGGCTGCAGGTTGTATTAACACCGTTACGCAACAGTTATGCATCTTTTCTACCTTTGCCCCATTCTCTAAACATTGCTGGAAATTATCGAACATTCAGTATGATGATCAAATGCCCATTTCATTAATCTTTCAAGAATAGGAGAACTTTTTTCAGGTCAGTTTGCTCTAGACATCTTCATCCTTTTTTGCAGAGGAATATGGATGTTCAGAAATGATGTCATCTTTCGAGACTTACCTCCAAGACTGCAAGCCATCAAGGGTTACTTTGCTGATGAAGTTGCTTTCTCCTTCACAGGATGAAAGCCAGTCTTCTACCTCTGTTAGAATCATGGATATAGAGTTGTATCTGTAATCTGCTCTATTTTCTTTATCTCCTTCAGAGTTCCCAAATTCGTAGTAGTGTGCTTTGCTTAATTTTGTTTTGTCTTCTGCCCTTTGTAACTTGATCTCTATATTTTCTTTTTATTAATCGTAATTTAAATAGTAGGAGCCTCCGGCTCCTCCAGAACTTTCAAAAAAAAAAAAACACCGTTGTTGAAAATATATCCACAGATTTGTGCATGAACGGACGGTGAAACCTGACCTAGTGTTCATTGCCAATTCAAGACATAAACCAGTGGTGAGAATACTACTTCCGATCACAAATCCTACCACACTCTCTTCGTTGCCTGCACTACCTCTCAGCCATCTTTCTACCTCAAGAGTGCACCCCACCTGGCACCCTCTCTCTCCCTCATCGGCAATCTCACACCCAGGTCTCTCTCTCCTTCAATGAAACAGAAGCCATTTGCCTAGGTCTTTTTTTTGAACATAGCTGGCATATATCAATAAGAAGACTAGAGAAGTACATGCGCAAGAAGCACAAACAGCTTAAACTAGACCAACCTAGAAGGAACTAGGTTGTTTTTTTATTAAGAAGAAAAATGGCCACCCAAATTTGCTCCCGACGGGATTTGAACCCGGGTGGCTAAGTGTATTGCCATATTTTATCACCTAGCCAAGTGAGCTATTGCTTCTCTCCCCATTTGCCTAGGTCTTACTTCAACGAGGGAGACAAATGCCCCCACGCAGAGCTTTGCAGTTAATTGGCCCATCTTGATCCGGGTCAGCCCTCTGTGGCATGATGGCACCCTTGTTTCAATCCAGCGGTTGTGAAGGTGAGGATCTGCTCCTACTTTTGCTGTCAAATTGCAGAACCGGCAGTGTTGGGGGCAGGGGTGGAATTGGCCACCCCGTCCCCTATGTTTATGTGCGCCTCTTGTGTTTGATGCATGCAGGCAGGGCCGAAAGCGCGGGCAGGCGTGCATTCGGCATCGACGCCAGGCGCCGGGACGGAATCGCCGATAGCGCGGGCAGGCGTGCATTCGGCGTAAACGCCAGGCGCCAGGACGGAATCGCCGATAGCGCGGGCTGGTGCGCATTCGGCGTAAACACCAGGCACCAGGATGGAATCCCCGATAGCGCGGCCAGGCGCGCATTCGGGGTCGACGCCAGGCGCCAGGACGGAATCGCCGATAGCTCGGCATCAGCGCAGGGCGCCAGGAAAGGAAAGGACAATAGCGCGGTCAAGCGCGCATTCGGTGTCAGCAACGGGCGCCGGGCTGGAAGCCCCGATGGTGCGGGCTGACGCGCATTCGGCCCGACTGAGGACGTATTCGGCTGCCTAGCAGGAAGATGGCCCGGATGAGCGCTGGTCAGTGATTGGCCGACAAGGGTGGGCCCCCAGGGCCGTTTACTTGTCTGCCCCTTGTCGGTCATTCCTGTACGTTGAAACTAGGGTTGCTAGGGGCATTTTTGTACAAAGCACGACACGACTTCCTATAAATGCACCCTTCAAGGGACGTTGTAAGGGACTTCTGGACTCCGTGCGTTTTAGCCGGAGCACAAGGAATATAAGGTTCGTGTAGTTCGTTTCATTTTGTAGTTCTGTGTTTCCAATATCATCTGTTTCAGTCCCTTAGGGGGTACGACCCTAGGGGGTAGAAACAACATTGGCGCCCACCGTGGTTGTCGCACGTACTTGTCATGCCACCTAAGGGAAAAGCTAGAAGTTCGGTTGTGAGAAAGCAAATGCCAACTATCGACGATACCATTCCGTCAGTAGCAACCGGCTCGGATCCGTTACTCCCCGAGGCCACCGCATCGGGGGCGGCGCCTCCGTCGCCGAATCCGACGCCTCAGCAGCCAGAATCGGCCGCCGAAGAAAATGCCATCAGAGCAGCAGACGGAGCGCCGGTCCCGTCTGGGGTGGAAGCCACAGTCGCTGAGGGGGCGGCGGATGACGCGGAGGCTGACCCAGAGCCAGAAGCCCCGAATGCGGTGGATGAAATGATGCTGCAGAATTCCAGGTTGTTAAGGTTGCTGGATGAGCATACAACCAGAATCGAGGAGCTAAAGGCATATCGTGATCAGTTGCAAGGAGACATCGAAGCAAGAAACAGGATATCAGCGACCCAGGTAGCGGTGGACCATGCAGCGAGAGAAGCAGAAAGGTTACAATGAGAAATTCTGGCACTCAGAGCAAGAGCCGAAACTGAGAGTGAGGTGAGATACCTAGGATCGGCCTCGTGGAAGGGAACCCCGGATATGGTCGACATGGCGTCCCCTTTGTCCCCTGAGCTGCAAAAATATGCATGGCCACCGGGGTATAAACCCAAAATCCCACACTTTAACGGTAAATCCAATCCCAGAAGGTTCATATCAAGCTACGAGGCTGCAATATATTCGGCAGGCGGCAATGAATCCTTGCTAGCCAAAACTTTGATTTTGGCAATGCAAGATGTGGCACATGACTGGTACATGTCCTTGCGTCCACTGTCCATCCGGTCATAGAGGCAGGCAAAGGAGGAGCTGCTGGCAACTTTTCAGGGACTTCAGGCCGACAAGAAAACCATTATGGATCCGCTTACCCCGTCGGCCCGATGATGAGCCAATGGCCAAGTACCCGGAACGCATCATTCGAGATGCGGGCACAGTCCCGAATGTGTCTCGATGATACGGTCATCGCATCGGCCATCGGGGCCTCAAAATTGGACCGTGCGCCGAGGTGCTAACCAGGAGGTACCCAAAACCGTAAAGCAATTGTTCGATGAAATGAGAAAGTTCGCCATCTCGGAAGAAGACTTGCAGAAGCACAAGGTGTCAAGAAACAGCCTCAAACAAAACACCCCGAAGCAGAATCAACAGAATCAACAGAATCAACAGAAGTGGGGACAGAATCAAAATTATGTCAATAACCTTCAGGAAGAATCATCCAACCCAGCACCCCCGAAGCAGAACGACAGCCAGTCTCACGAAAGCCGAGGCAGAGGCCAGCAAAATTGGGGAGGCCGGGGATATAGAGGTGGACAAGGTCGAGGGCACAATGGTGGCGCCCTGAAAACACCGTACTGCTGCGTATGTGGCGAAAACAAGGGCCATTTCACCAGAGATTGCAAATATACACAGCAGGCCAAAGAGCAGAAGGAAAGAGATGACGCTATGGGGAAATCCGAACCTGCAAAGCATGTGTTCCATACGGCACCGGCTCAACATTACCATTTCCCTCACCAGATGGCGGCCTTCCAGTCGGCGCAGCCGGTGAATCCGTACCTCGCCCCAAATGCGCAAGCACATTGGGGGGATCGCCAAATATGCATTACCAGCAATACCAGCAGCCGATGATCGCGCATCCGATGCCTGTATCAGCTGTTGCATCTTCCTCAGTGCCTACTGAGAATAGACAGCAGCAGCAACAAGTAGCAAAGCAGGAAACTTCCAAAGAATTGCAGATCGTACATACTGTAGCACACGCCAATGCGATGCCCTCCAATGGGCACATATACGCAATTATCGGAGGCTCCAATATAAGCACGACAGCAAGAGAACAAGAAGAGAGTACCAAAGGCGCGTGCTGACCGTGGCACAGGCAACCCCGACGAATCGGGCCGCGTGGAAACTTCAGCCCATCAGTTCACCGAAGAAGATAACCAAGTCCGGGACTTCCCGCATCATGACACTTTCGTTGCAACAGCCTTTGTCGCTGGGTATACTCTGCACAACATACTTATCGATAACGGAAGTTCGGCTAACATTCTGTTCACCAAAGCATACGACAGTATGAAACTCGATAGGCGCTCGCTTGATCAGGCGGGCAACGCCCTATTCGGTTTTGGTGGAAAGAAAATAGATGCACTTGGGAAGAAGACACTCAAGGTAGCATTTAGCGAGGGAGAGAAAGTGCGGGCGGAAGAAATATTGTTCGATGTGGTACAAATGGAATACCCATATACGGCAATCTTTGGAAGAGGAATCATTAACAAGTTTGGCATCATAATCAAGCAGAGCTACCTGTGCATGAAGCTTCCTTCCCCTTTCGGTGTAATCACGGTGCAAGGTGATCAAATCGCAGCCAGAAAAATAGATGGCAAACCTATATTGGGATACAGCATGGTGCACGAAGTAAAAAAGCCTGCAAGAAAAGCGGATGCTGATGAGGCCGCAGAGCGGAAAGAGCGGAGAGCAGAGCCGGACGAGGGCACGAGAAGAGTGCCTTTATCGGAGAATCGCCCGGATCAGTGTGTACATATCGGGGCAAGTCTGTCGGAACAGGACGCTTCGGAGCTGCTAGCATTTCTGACTGAGAACAAGGACGTATTCGCGTGGACCACAAAAGACCTCAGGGGGGTCGACAAGGAATTGGCACAGCATAATCTCAACGTTAGCAAAACGGCAAAGCCAAGGAAGCAAAAGTTGAGGAAGATGTCATCGAAAGGGCGACGCGCGGCCCTCGCCAGAGTGCAAAGGCTTTTGGACGCGAGACGTGATCGAGGCCTGCGATCCGGAATGGCTAGCCAATGTGGTCATGGTCAAAAAGAAGTGCGGCAAATGGCGCATGTGCGTGGATTTCACAGGTCTCAACAAACATTGCCCTAAAGACCCGTACCCACTGCCGTGAATCAACAAGCTCGTGGATATCGCATCGGGCTGCGAGCTGTTAAGCTTACTGGACTGTTTCTCGAGATACCATTAGATATGGCTGAATGAAGAAGAACAAGAGAAAACAAGTTTTATCACTCCCGGGGGGACCTTTTGCTACAAGCGCATGCCCGAGGGTCTGCGCAACGCTGGCCCTACTTTCTCCCGAATGACAGACGAGGTCTTCAGGGAGCAGAAAAAGAGGAAAAACCTTGTAGCATATGTGGACGATATAGTGGTAAAGAGCGATAAAAAAAGCACACACATTGAGGATCTCAAGGAAACTTTCGTTAACCTCCGAGCAAGCGGCCTGAAGCTAAACCCGGAAGATGCTGGGATGTCTGGTATCGGCCAGAGGTATAGAAGCCAACCCTGACAAGATTGCCGCTATTGTAAACATGAGACCGCCCGAGACAAAGAAGCAGGTGCAGAAGCTTACCGGCAGGATAGCCGCTTTAGGGAGATTCATATCCAGAAGCACGGAGCGGGGACTTCCATTTTTCCGTATCCTAAAAACTTCAGAAGGTTTCGGATGGGGTCCGGATCAGCAGCGAGCATTCGATGACCTAAAAGCTTATCTGTCAAAGGCCACAATGCTATCAAGCCTGTCGCCAGATGCGATCTTGTTACTATACATGGCAGCATCCCACGCCGCGGTGAGCACGGTCCTGGTGAAAGAAAAAGAGAACGAGGGAAAGTTACAGCAGTTCCCAATCTACTTCGTATCAGAGGCTTTGACATCAGCAAAGGCAAACTATTCTGAGCTGGAGAAAATTGCATACGCGGTAGTCATGGCATCGCGGAAGCTCAAGCATTATTTCCAGGCTCATCATATACGGGTCTTGTCTGCTCAACCGTAGACGCCCTATTCAGAAATGCAGAGGCTGTAGCGCAAATAGGCAAGTGGGCAGCTGAGCTGAATGAATATGTCATTGACTTCGAGCACAGATCGGCCATCAAATCGCAAGTGATAGCGGACTTTATCGCTGATTGGACCCCATGCGGGGACAACACTACTCTCAGCTTCGAGGAACCAGAATGGACAGTACACACGGATGGAGTGTGGTGCTCAGCTGGAGCGGGCATATCCGCGGTATTGACACCTCCAACCGGCCCAAAACTGCGATACGCTGCAAGGTTGCAGTATCGTACCACCAACAATACAGGTGAATACGAGGCAGTTCTGCTGGGCCTCAGGAAACTCCGAGCCCTAGGAATCCGCAGATGCGTCATCAAGTCTGATTCGCAAGTAATTATGGGGCATATCCGAAAGGAATACACAGCTAAGGAGCCGGCTTTGGCCAGGTATCTGGAAGCTGTACGACGAATGGAGAAATATTTCCTTGGTTTCACTTTGCAGTACATTCCGAGGGCAGACAACACAGAGGCAGATTCGCTGGCAAAAGCTGCAGCCCAGAACACTCCCTTGCCCGCATGATGTTTTCTACCAAGTCTTGACACCCGCAGCGGTGCAGCTGGAGGAGGAGCGACCGGCAGTAATTCACGCTATCGCGAGTGACGACTGGAGGGCGCCGATATGGGCATTCATTTCGGGACCTATGAGCCCGGGGACGAAAAAGCAACAAAGAAAGGATGGAGTCCAGAACAAAGCAATACTCCATAATTGGAGAGAATTTGTACAAGGAGGGAGTTGTGGCGCCACTGCTAAAGTGCATTAGCTGGAACGAGGGGGTCCAGCTTTTGCACGATATACATTCAGGAACTTGCGAGGCACACAGAGGTCCGCATGAAATCGCTCACAGAGCAATGAGGCAAGGCTTTTATTGGCCAACCGCTATCGAGGATGCCAAGCAATTGGTAAAATCGTGCCATGGCTGCCAGAACTTTGCAAAATATCAGAGGGCCCCAGCAAATCTAACCTCCCCGATATGTCCAACTTGGCTGCTACAGAGATGGGGCATCGACATAGTTGGGCCGCTTCCGCCGGCGCCCGAAAATCTGAAATTCACTGCGGTGGCACCGGAATACTTCACCAAATGGGTCGAAGCAAAGGCATTGGCGACAATATCGTCTGGCACTTTAGTTAACTTTGTGTGGCAGAGAATCATCTGCAGATTCGGGGTCCCATCCTACATAATAGTGGACAACGGAAAGCAATTTGACAGCACCAAGTTCAGGACTTTCTGTGAAGATCTGGGGATTAAACTGACATTCACTTCAGTAAATCACCCAGAATCAAATGGCGCAGTGGAACGTGTCAACGGCGACATTTTCACCTCCATATCAAAGACCCTCGAAAGCACCGAGAAGAAAGGCAGATGGGCTCTGGAGTTAACAGCTACGGTGCTGACACAAAATGTGGCGCACTGTGTCTCACACACAGCAAGCCGGAAAGCCTAGCTTCAATCGGGTGCCCGGGCGTCTGAATCCGGAAGCGTGCCAGTCGATTTGTCCTGAAAATCGACAAGGGATAAAATAGTAAGATCATAACTGGAACGTGCTGGGTGAGACCAGACAGTTCCATCTTTACGGTCCTGAAGCCACTTACGACGACATATAGCTATAGAAGCTATCTGCCAACAGATTGCATTTCATTCGGCTAAAGTAACATAATTGATGTAAACAGAACGAATTTGCCGAATACGGTAAAAGAAGACATGTTTGAACAAGATTAAATTATTAAAGCATATCAAACTATATCTCAGGTTTAAAGCATCATCAAGCACTATTAATTAAGGATAAGTAACTTATAAATATAAATCTACTAGACAACACATGCATAGGCTACTCCAACTAGTCTGCCGCACGTCTAGCCTTCATAAACCCGTCAAGCATAAACCCAAGCAAGCTAATCCACCGCATGATACCACTCGCTATGAATTTACACCACTCCTTACTATTAGATCAATCCACCGCATGATACAATCTAACAATAAAGAGCTAAAAGCATGTAATTATCTAACAGATCTATAAATACTCGCTACATGTATAAGCATAACCGTATCGGCAAGATTGCCGAATCGGGGTCCATGAAGAAGAAACAAACAAGTAACATGTAAAAAGAGCCTATCAGATTAAACCGATCTCTAGTCCACCGGATGACTAGCTCTAGAGTAACCCAAAGACCTGCATCTGTCGCACGGTACCCGGTCCTGTCAAGGCTTATCTACATATAACGTGAATGAACCCGCAACACGTGACAATCTAGATCGATCTAATTCGGCTATATGAGCTTGATCTGCTTGATATTGAATAAGCATGAAAGGAACGATCAACAAGCCAAAAAAGTATCAATCTAGATTGGGCAAAAGAGTGTTGCAAATAATTAAACATTAAATAAAGCATGCAACACGTGATAACTTAATGAATCTATTAGATCTTGCCAAATCTAAGAGAGCCGATAACTATTTTTACTCATGTCTTAATCCGCCGCACGATACAAGGCACAAGCAAAAACTTCCCATCATTAAGCTTAAATCCGCCGCACGATACTAAGCAAAACGGATGAGACTACTTGCATCACATCTAAATCCACCGCACGATACTAGACATGATAGCAAGGTTGCCGGGACTTACGGAGGTCGACGGATCGATTGGCCCTCTCGAAGAACTCGACGACACGACTAAAGGACTCGAAGGGTGGTGCATAGCCGGTTGTATTGATTTGGTTGTGAACCCTTATTACAATGGTCGAGGGTTTATATTTATACCCTGGACAGAACATGAGTTCTAAACACTTACGAACTATCTAAACAAAATTGGAAAGCCAAAACACGCTAACTCTATCCATAATCGGAGTCCTTGATTATCACGACTCCTTCCCTTTCTGGTCAGCTTCATTTTTCCTTTTTTCGCCTTCAAACGAAGCCGCTACCGACCGCTTGATCATTTGCCAAACATACGGAAATTAGCCGACCACATACGCATTTGCCGAATTGCTCTCTCTGCTCCCTGCGGGTCCACCTGTCATATTCCTGACCAAATTCTGGTGTTAACACATGCCCCCTCAATTTCGAGATAAAAGGATTTTATTTCGAAATTGACTCGCCGCTTTTCGACTAGGTCAAGACACGCCGACGCCCACAAACCCGCCGCTTGAGATCTGCGCTTGTTGCTTGTCTTCAATGGCGACGGAGACTTCAACTAGCTCAATCATGGCAACAGAACTCAAGAGGAGCTTTTAGAGGTAACCCTACCTGCTTTCATCCATTCGGCAATTTTCTTGAATCATTTTTCCAGATGTGTTCTTGATTCACTCGTTCTACTTTTATAAAGGAAATGAAGAACGAGAATCTGATCTCCAATCTTGCTTATCCTGGGTCTTTTTTCCTTGGTCCGATGGGAGACCCTAATCCGAGGGATTTCATTGAAAAGGAAACTTTGAGGATCCCATTCAAATCTAGGATTGCCCCCTCAAATAGATGGCCGAACACTTTCAAGACTTGGCCCCTTCCTTCAATCACGGGATGGCGTGATTGGTACCGTAGGATGCAATCCAGAACAGCGATTTCGGGAATCACAAGATATTCAAGACCTTGTTTGGAACTTTCTTTAGCCAAAATGCCTAGAAATGACTCCCTCCTTATAGCTGCTACTCATTTTTGGTCTCGATGCCATCAATGCATTTGTCTTTGGTCATGGTCCAATGTCAATCACTCTATCAGACATTTTCATGATGACCGGTTTGAATATCACCAAACCAACCTATCCCTTCAAATATAAAAGCACTAGCTCACAGAAGGCAGTAAAATCAGGAGGAGGTTGGGCCAAGTATGTTCAGACTTATGCTTCAACCGGTCCATGTCGATAAAGAGTATAGGGCTTTCATGAACATGTGGTTATGCAGATTTATCTTCCGTGGCAAGTCCAATGAGCCCACTCGAATCACATAGTGATGGCTGAAGAATTGGCCGCAGGCAAGCCGATTCCTTTGGGCAAATATCTGCGGGAGCATTCTACCACATGATGCATCGATCACCGTTCGAGATGAGGAATCGGGGTGAAATCTCCCGTGTCAATGGACCATGGTGGCTTCTTCGGATGTGGTTGCAACTATATATGCATCGATTGTCTCGTTGATCTTCACAACCCGAACTTTCCTTCAATCAACTACGCCGAAGGTGAAGATCCCGAGATACAAGTCTTGTCGACATATGGAGAGGCTGCATCTTCAATCATCATTGACTTGGACCCGGGCCATCTTTTCAAGATCTTCTACAAGGGATTTAACCACGTGATCTGGTTTCCCTACGAGAGAATGAAAATTTAACCCTCCCCGCAGATTTATCTATGAGCCGGGCTGCATAGATGATGATTCCAGGGACATTTTTAATTCCTTCATCAATCCCTATGCTCTGCCAGCAGAATTTCATCATGGCCGGCTGATAAGCTCAACTTATGAATTTTACAATCCAAACATGGTTGCCAGGCAGCTTGGACTTGGTCAATTGCCCCCAAGGCCATATTTTTCAAGCATCATCAGACCCAGGGAGTCATTGCCGAATATAACCGAGGCCAATAAAGTTTTCAATCTTGGATGCAAGCTTCCAATATATGAACCCAATCCTCTGGTGATAATTGAAGCTACTCATCCTTCATTCAACCTTTGGTGGCATGAATGGCATTCTCACATTTTCAGAGCACAAGTCCATCCTTTATGCCAAGTTTTAATGCCCTCATTCTCTTCTGATGATGAGGTACATGCTTATGGCTATCTTTTACCTCATGTCTCTCGCTCTATTTCTAAACATCTTTTCTGAACAGGACAATGCTCCTCCAAGTCCTCCAGAGGTTCAATATTGGCAACCTGGCCCTAATGCTGCTCTGGGGCATGATGCACCAAGTTTGACAGTGTTCAACAAGATACCTGCTGATGACACAGTGCTCCTGAAGGACCTTAAAAGAAAAACTCCTTCTTCCCCTATCAAGGACACTGCAATTCCCAAGAAAACAAGATCAAAGAAAGCTAAGCCACTCCTTCAGGTATGAATACTTTTGACCCCTTATTTTCATCTGCAAACGTATTTGCACTTATCACTTTCTTTCAATAGGTACAGGCCAACCCTCAAAGTCCTGACAGGGTAGTGATCTTGGAAAATTCTCCTGAAGCCTCTACTGGTCAAGCAAACACTAATGAGCCTACCAGTGGTATGCATCAGGCAGATGACCAAGCAGGTGAACAAGCAGCAGAAGAAACCTCTTCTCATCAGGCTGATGAACAAACAGACACGGCAAGCATCCCTCTTCATCAGTCAGGAGAAGCAACAGAAAAAATTCTTCCTCAAGACATACCGGATTTAACTCCTTCGGCAATTCAAGATATATCAACAAGCCATGACACCGCTATCCATGAAACAGCAACTATTGATCAGGCTTTTGCCGAAGAGGTATTACCTTTAATCCTTCTCAGTCATTCCCCACTTGAATTAAGTCATTCGGCTAAAAATAAATTTTTCCTTCTGTCATCAGGGTGCTGCTCTCCAACCGGCTAGCTTTTCTCTTATTGCCGAAGAGTTTGCCGATGATGATGAAGTCTCCTCCAGTCGGCAATTATCATCGAAAAGTCGAGGTTAAACCGAAGGCCATAATTTCATTTTTGGAGAGGGATATCGTTGACCTGACTCGAGAATCTGATAAAATAAGGGAAATAGCAGAGCCACTTGGCGAAGAGCTCCCTTCTGATCTCAAGGATGCTATAAACGCTTTGTCTCATCTTGATGACCATTTCGCCGTTGTCAAGACAGCACACAAGAACACATCTGACAAGGCTATCTTGGAGACTGACAAGGCAACCAGAGAACAGCAAGTTAAAGAGCTCTATTCTGAATTTAAATCAGCCAAACAGTCTTGGGACACCTTGGAGCCGGAGTTGCAGAGTATGAGAGATGAGAGGATTAGACTGGCAGCTCAGTTGGCCCAATTGGACGCCAACATTCAATCTCATGAAGCCAAACTTGCCACTCTGCCACCTCTTGACTCGGCCAAGACCAAGATAAGCTCCCTTGTCAAAGAGACCAAGCAAATCAAGGGCAGACTGCAGTAGATCCAAAACTCTGAAGTTGAAGATAAAAGAGCTCTTGATGAGGTTAATAGAATCAAGACTGATGCTCTGAATGTCATCAGCTCTTATCTGAATGTGTAAAACCTTCAACCTGTAGGATGAAATTTGTAAACATTATACTCTGAATGCATTGCACTTCGGCAAAAATTTATTTCCTTCTGATTTAATATTTTGTTTTTCTCTTTCTTCTCTGCTTCTGTTACCCTTCCATTATCATTCGGCTGTCCTTGAGTGTGATTATATTTATACTTGTGCGAATCAGCCGAACATAACGGCTGTAGGCTCCAAGTGTTTGCTTTAGCCGAATAGCCCTCATTAGCTATTTAGCCGACCGAGCGTATGGTAACTGAATCGCCAGTGGTGATGGGCTCGGCCCAACTCAATATCGGCCCATAGGTGCGAAAACCCTATCTTGTCGCTTGGCTTTCCCGCAGTCTCGCCACGGCTCCCATCGTTCATAAATAGGACCAGTCAGCTCCCACCATCATCACATCAAACACAAGCAGTTGCTACCATCTCCAATCTCTTCCACTTCCTCTCCGCCTTCAAGCTCAAAAAACCCCACCACCACCAATGGCGAGCGGCGGCGATCACAACAAGCGTCCTGCTCAGGACAAGGCGGAGGGAAGCAGCAATCGGCGCCGGCGGTGAGATCTCTAACCCCTTGAGTTGTGCTACTTGACAGTTTTTTACCCGATCTGATTCTCTGCCCCCTTGCGGTTGTTCATCTTCTCGATCTGTTTCAGGACCGTCGGGAACACCGGCGACTACGTCGCCAACTTCCAGAGGCGGGTCGCCCGGGTCGGCACTCACACTCCTCCCCCTGCTACCGCTCCTGCTCCTGCGGCAGATGCGGCGGAGGGAAGCAGTCGTGGTGGCCGCCGTCTGCAGTAAGAGATACCTCCCCTTCTTGTTTGCGGTTTCTTTTGTTTAGCCGATCTTGATTGCACTTTGTTTGTAGGACGGCGAGGATCAGCACCGGCCAATGGCGTTTCCTGGCGCCGGCCGCAGCGTTCGACGCATCTGCCCCCGCGCCGGCTCCCGCCTCGGCCTCATCGGGGTCGGCTTCTTCGTACCGTCCCATATGGGACAGGAACAACGAGGAGATCCCACCGTACAGCCGCTACGACGCCGCGGCATACCGCCGCGAGAGGGACGAGGCGATGGAGCTTCTTGGTGAAGAAACCAAGAAGTTTGGGATCGCCCAGCTGGAGTTGGAGGACAACTGCCGGCAGCTGAGCGAGGCCCTCACCAGTATTGGCTTCTTCAACAATTGCTTTCGACTCCCGTTCTTCCCGATTCATCTGCTCATTGATCTATCTTATTTTTCTTTGCAGACCTCACCGCGGAGCTGGACCGCTTGAAGGTGGCGGCGACGGCGGCGGCCAACCACGTGAACGCCCAGGGGGCGACCCTGGCGGATCGCCTCGAGGCGGTGCCTGGTCAGATCGACCAGGTTGCCCTTCACGGCGTGCGCCTCGGCACCGCGCTCGGCTTGGCGGGGATGTCGTCCTGGACCGGGGACGACTATGCTCCGATGCCGACCGGCTTCCGGGGCGGGCTTCCCCATGAGGTCGACGGCATCGAGGGTCTCCTGACGGCGTACGATGACCACGCCAACGCCATGGCCAACGCCACCAACCCGGAGTCCGTCCTCAACAAGCTCTTCACCGAGGAAGAGGAGTAGCTTGTATTAGGATTGGCGCGGGTTGTAAATAAAAATTTTAATGAAGAATGTTGGTCTCCTCCCTGTTCTTGCTTAACTGTGATGATATTCTTTTGCTGCATTTGCTTGAATTATCATCCCTTTACTTAGAACTCGAATGCAACATTCTTGCCGAATGAAATTTTTCCCAAACGCACAACGTTGTCTTAGCCGATTAGATCTCGGTCCTGTTCCATGACTTGATGGTTTGTAGCGTAGTACTTCAATTCACTTTATCTTCTCCCGATAAACCTACCAGCTAAGAGATAAAATCAAACTGTTCACTTATACTTTAAAATTGACTAAAGGCGATACAACTGTATTGGCTATTTTTGTTCTGAAGACGATACACACGATATCGGCTATTTTTGCACTAGAGGCGATACAATAATATCGGCTATTTCTCTTCAACTTCTTTCCTTTGCTCTGAAGGCGATTTTACTCAATCGGCTATGCCACATTCACGCCAGAGTCATAGTTAAGATCCAACTTCGATACTTGGATAAAACTTCTTAAGGTATCTGCCATTGATGGCTCTAGTAAGTTCTTCTCCAAATAATGTTTTCAATATATACGCATTACCAGGTGCACAACTGACAACCCGAAAAGGTCCTTCCCAATTCGGAGACCACTTGCCGAATGTTTTGTCTTTGGTACCAATCGGCAATATCGTCTTCCAAACCAAGTCTCCTTCTGCAAATTGTTTAACTTTAACTTTCTTGTTGTAATATTTGGCAACACGCATTTTATTCTTCTCAATGTTCTCCAAAGCTTTAAGATGAATCAAATGCAAATCTTCCAATTCATCCATCATTAAATCCTTATAATCTTTTTCGAGTCCTTTTGTAACTCAACTCTCCTTGATCCCGATCGCAACTCCCAAGGCATTATAGCATTATGTCCATAAACCAACTCATATGGAGATGCTTGTGTGGATCCATGGCAAGCCATTCGGTAAGCCCACAATGCTTCATTAAGGACCAAGTGCCACCTCCTTGGCTTCTCATCAATCTTCTTCTGGATAATTTTGATCATGATCTTATTCGACGCCTCTGCTTGGCCATTGGCTTGTGCATAATAAGGAGAAGAATTATACAACCTTATCCCCATGCTTTCGGCAAAATCACAAAACTCTGAAGAAGTGAACTGAGTCCCTTGATCGGTTGTAATGGTCTCGTGGGATCCCAAACCTATGAATTATATGCTCTTTGACAAAACTGATCATATTTTCGATGTGACTTTTTTCAAAGGGATAGCTTCAACCCACTTGTGAAATAATCTGTTGCCAGCAACACAAATTTGTGTCCTTTGCTAGATGGAAGATTGATCTGTCCAATTAAATCTATACCCCATCCTCTGAACGGCCAAGGTTTGATTATTGGATTCAGAGCAGATGCAGGTGCTCTTTGAACATTACCAAATATCTGACAATCTCGACACCCTTTGTAATATTCAAAGCAATCCTCCAACATAGTCGGCCAAAAATATCCTGTCCTTCTGATAATCCACTTCATTCGGTAAGCCGACTGATGTGCACCACAAGCTCCTTCATGAACTTCAAACATAATCTTCTTAGCCTCTTCTTGACTCAAGCACTTGAGCAACACTCCATCTATAGACTTGTGGTACAACTGATCATCAAGAAGTACGAATTTAAGGGCCTTATATCTGAGCCTTCGGGAAACTTTTTGAGATGGATCTTTCAGATAACTGATAATGTCACTTCTCCAGTCATCATTTATCTGATCAACATTGAAAGCACCTTCTTCTGCTGCATAGACTTCATGATTTTCTCGATATCCAGAGGCTGCTTGAGCTAATTTATTTGCTTCTCCATTGTGCTCTCTGGGTATATGATGCAAAGTAACTACTGAAAAGCTTTTCAGAAGTTCCCTACACTGTTCATGGTACCTTTGCAATACATCATTTTTGCATTCATACTGTCTTGTCAACTGATTGATCACCAATTCAGAGTCACCAAATACTTCAACAGCGACAGCTTTCACTTCTATCAACAGCCGAAGCCCTCTAAACAAAGCCTCATACTCTGCTTGATTGTTAGTGACAGGATATTCAATTGAAAAAGCAAACTCAAATGTATTTCCACGTGGGGACATCAAAAGAATACCAGCACCACCACCTTTGTCACATGATGATCCATCAAAAAATAATGCCCATGGGGCAATGTTAATCATATCAACAGATAAATCACGATGTTGAGTAATGAAATCGGCAATTGCTTGCCCTTTCACTGCTTTTGCCGACTCATATTTTAAATTGAACTCGACAAGTGCTAATACCCATTTGCCGATTCTTCCATTTAAAATCGGCATTGACAACATGTGTTTAATTACATCAAAACTAGATATCACTACACATTCGGCATTTAACAAATAGTGCCGAAATTTTGTGCATGAGTAATAAACACACAAGCGAGCTTTTCTATAGCCGAATACCGTGTTTCGATCTAGCGGTTTTCGGCTAAGGTAAGCTATTACCCTCTCTTTTCCATCAAACTCTTGCATAAGGGCCAATCCTATTGTTAGGCTATCGGCCGCCACATATAGCTTGAAAGGCTTCTCAAGTTGTGGAGGTACCAACACTGGTGGCGCCTTCATATATTGCTTGATCTCATCAAAAGCCTTTTGTCAGTATGTCACCCCTGCATAAATTTCTGATCTTTCTTGAGCTTCAACAATGGAGAGAAAGGCAACACTCTTTCGATAAATTGGATATGAATCTCCTCATGAAATTGATCTTGCCTAGCAATGACGCAACTCAGTAAGGTTAGTTGGGGGCATAACTTTGTCTATTGCTTCCATGCTCTTTTTCCCAACTTCTATCCCTCCTTTGTGGATTAAGAACCCCAAGAACTCACCAAAATGTAGAGACTCCAAAAGCACACTTATTTGGATTCATCTTTAAGCCATGTCTTCTCGTGCACTCCGAGTTTTTCTCAAATCGGCTAAATGTCCTTCATGGTCTCTCGGATTTGACTACCACATCATCAATATAAATTTCTACAATTTTGCCGATCAACTCGTGAAAGATATAGTTCATGGCTCTCTGATAAGTTGCACCAGCATTCTTCAATCCAAATGTCATCACTGTCCACTCAAACAATCCAATATGGCCAGGACATCTGAATGCAGTCTTTGCAATATCTTCAACTGCCATGAAAATCTGATTGTAGCCAGCATTGCCATCCGTAAAACTAATGATTTCATACCCTGCTGCTGCATCTACCAACAAATCGGCAACTGGCATTGGGTAACCATCCATGGGAGTAGCTTTGTTGAGATCTCTGAAATCTATACATACTCTCATCTTCCCATTCTTTTTGTAAACAGGTACTATGTTTGAAATCCACTCTGCATACCTGCATGGCCGAATAAAGTCAGCTTCAATCAATCTTTCAATTTCTTTCTTTACATCGGCCAATACCTCCTCCTTATAAATCTTTCGTGGAGGTTGTTTGAAGGGACGAAATCCAGGTTTTATAGGCAACTTATGCTCGACAATTGATCGATCCAATCCAGGCATCTCTGTATAATCCCAAGCAAAACAATCTTTGAACTCCTTCAGCAACTCTATTAATTTCAATTTATATTCTGGGTCTAGATTTGCACTGACATACATCGGCCTTGACTTTGTGCTATCTCCAACATCAATCCCTTCTAACTTGTCGGCCGACATGAAACCACGACCCAATTTGCCTTTGTTGCCATCGATTGGATTGCCCATTAAAAGTTCTTTGTCGAGCCATTTGCTTGGATCGGGCCGTTGATCTCTGTCGAACACATTGACAGGACCTTCTTTCCACTTCTTACCCGAAAGGCAGTCTTGTCCATCATACTCCCAATAAGCTGGCTCGGAAGTGGCAACACTCACTGAATTATCAGCTTGAACAACTTCCACATCATCTCCTATCCACTGAATAAGAATTTGATGCATAGTTGAGGGTACACAGCAATTAGCATGGATCCAATCTCTTCCCAGAAGCATGCTATATGCCCCCTTGCCATCAATGACAAAGAAAGTAGTGATCAAAGTCTTGGATCCAATCATCAGCTCCACATGTACTTGCTCCACGAGTATCGAAGCATTGCCGCAAAATCTCTAAGGATCATGTCGATCACGACAAATCTTCACTTGTCATACCAAGCTTTCGAAAGTAGCATAGGGCATAATGTAGGGTTATGAGGGTGCTACGCTAGCGAGAAAACAAAACTTTTTCTACCTCATCGCCCCGGGATCTACTACTAGTTACAGGTTACGGGATTACCACTTGACGCGCAGATGCAGCGGAAGACGACTCGATGTAGTCGAACGCGTCGCAGCAGTGCCGTGCAGTTGCGTGGTCGTCCAGCAACTCCTCCCACCACTTGCGGTTCGTGCGGTTCGTCCTCGTGCTCCAGATGTAGCACCTCCGAGGTATCACACACGTACGAGGTAGAAGCGATGCGCCTCCGGACTGCTAGGTCCGCGAGGAGCGAAGGCGAGAGCATGGAGGGGGACGGTGGCTGCCAAAGACGTGGATTGGTTGTGTGTATTTGGCCACGCCCCTCCCCTCTTCTTATATAGGTGTCTCTCATGTGCTTTCCGAATTGGAGACGCATTAGAAACCCTAAGCCTTGTCTAATTCGAGTCCAACTCGAATTAGGCTTCCGGCCTCTTAAGCGTGCGACCCTATGGGTTCACGCACACATAGACATGGGCCGAATACTCCTATTCGCCCAATAGCCGACAGCGGCCTCGGCAAGGCATGACAACTCCTATGCGTACGCAAATGATCATATCGACGAACCACTACGACCATATACAAGTTACTCCCTTGCCTCATGATATATGGTTCAACTCGTGGGTTAACACTTAACCCAAGCACGGCCATGCATTTGTTGATCCAATCACTTGAGTGATCCAAAGGTGATATCACTCTCATTAGAGAGGGGCAAGTCCCATCTTGATTGTCTATGTCTCGCAAAGATGCTTCTCGACAAACCCGAAGACATCCTTTATAACTACCCGGTGACGGAGTAGCGTTTGTCGGTCCCTAAGCAAGTCGATACACATCTCGAGTACATACAACAATCTCGTCGAAGGACATAACGTATATGATGTGTATAGAGACAATCTCATGTCGGGTCGATCCAGCCTACATGTCATACATGTGCCCACATTCTTAGTTCGACATCTCCATGTCCATGACTTGTGAAACATAGTCATCAACTAATAATGTGCCGATCTAATATTCATGTGTGTCCTCACATGAACTCCGACCGGGACGAATATAGAATAACCATACAAGTAAAAGAGTTCCACAAACAATTCACATAATTGCTAATCAATACAAGTTGTCTTTAATGGATATTCAATGGACACATTACATATCATGGATACAAGCGGAATATCATCATCTCTATGATTACCTCTAGGGCATATTCCCAACACATAATATTGATAGCAGCCCCTCCATCAACAAGCATCTTGGTTAGAGGTTTGCCATTGACATATCCCTTCAAGTATAATGGTTTCAGATGACAGTTTTTAACTGGCTTATCAAAGATTGCTTGCCGAGTCAACACAAGTTGAGCCATCAGGTCTCGGCATTCAGTTTCATCAAAATCTGAATATACTTCATCCTGAACTTCTTGATCTTTAGGACCTCTAAACTCCAATGGGATAAAGAACACCATGTTAGCATCAGCTGAAGGACCTTGTCCATCATCCTTTTTCTTAGGACGCCACACTGATTTCTTTTCGGCTAATTCCTGCTTCAGCTCTTGATTTCTCAAACGCTGAACTCTTCTCTTCTGGCTTTTCCGCAGACCAGGAGGGCACCATTGTCCTTTTTGCCACCTGTATGAGCTTTCCTCTGCATTATGAACATTGCTATGAGCCCATGCTTGATCTGCAAATCTTTTCCTCTGATGTCCATCAAAATTATTTATTTTTATGCGCCGATCGTCCTCAGGATTTCTTATTCCAAGTCTATCATGGACGGGACGGCGGTTGACTCGAGATTGCCTATACTCTGAATATTGATCACTGCATTCAGGGCAATTGTTCTTAGTAGGCAACTTCAAGCCTTCATTCCAACAGTGTCTGAAGAAAGAACAGTTCCAATGTGAATGCTCTTGCTCCCTCGCGTGCTCTCCTGTTCTCTTCGGTGCACTTCTGCTTCATATCTTCGACGCTTTGCCATGAATCTGCGCTTCTCTTCAATGTACTGCTGCTCCTCATCATATTCCATCTTCTTTTCCCTCTGCCACTTATTCAACAAGTGTTGTGTTGTAACTCTGCGCTTTGGCTCAGTGTGTATTCGGCAATTTCCTTTAGCTGCATCTGAAGTTTGACCCTTCTCTGTTCGGCTATTTCTGAACTGCACTTTTTGCACTTCTTCCTTGGTAACTTGCCGATCGGGGTCAACGGCACCATTCTCCTTGGCTCTTTCGGAGGTCGAACCTTCATCTTTCCCTTTTCCTTGGATTCACCGGCATCAACCATGCCTATAGAAAAAGAGACCATGTTCGAGGGAACGGGTTTTTGTCTACTTTCATCTTGCCATCAAATCTCAAGTGTCCATCTTGAATAGCTTTTACGAATCCTTACTCGAACACTCGGCAATCATTGATATGATGAGAATTTGTATCATGAAACCCACAAGTACTTCTTATCTTTAACCCCTTCAGGCGCAGCATAGGATGTCCTTCTCGGAAGAGCTTATCTCGCTTTGCGACATCAAAATCATAAGATCCCTTTTGCCGCTTTACCCATCGATGACTGACCAAAGTAGGCTCTTTTGTCCAGTTCAACTCTGCAGCCAGCTACTTCATCTTCATCTTCATATTCGATGCTTCTTCTAGAAATCCCGATACATGTCAACAGTTGCACTGCTCTTCTGAAAACGAACATCTCTTCTGAATCCTTGGGCTTGATTGCTCATTGCTGTCAACTTTTGCGCAAGCTGCCCAAGATCTTCAAACTCCATGCCAAATAGCTTGTCTCTGATATGTGGCAGCATGCCTGCAATGACCAATTGTGCGAGCTGGTCATCAGGGATAGTCAGAGAATAGCACATATTCTTCGCTTCTCTGAATCTACGAAGATACTCCATTGGTGTCTCAGTAGTCTTCATTCTCATAGCCCACAGATCAACCATCTTCTTCACATTGGTCCCTGTGTAAAAGTATGCATGGAACTTTTGCTCCAATTCTGCCCATGTTCTAATGGAATTGGCCGGCTGTGAAGCAAACCATGTGAAAGCCGGCCCTGTTAGAGACATAGGAAAATATCTGATTCTCCAAGCTTCATCACTAGCAGCTTCTCCAAGTTGCATCAAGTACCTGCTAATGTGTTCAATGGTACTAGTGTCATCTTGACCAGAGAATTTAGTCAAATCTGTCGGTGGCTTTACTCTTGGTGGAAGAGCTACTCTATTGTACCACTCTGGAAAGGGAGACTTGTATGCATATGTTTGATGTTTTGGTTTCAGGCCGAATTGATTCTGCATCATATCAGCCATTCTGCTTAGGAGGACGTCATTTGCATCTTGTGCCCCCTGCCTTCCAGAAGGTACTCCTGACGCACTCATATACCCTGGATTCGGCAAAGCACTAAGGGCACTGTAATCGGTAAACTCATGGTACCCATCTCCATAAATATTCTTCTGCAATCTGTTTGCCGCTGGGGAAATCTTGTAAGCAGATGCAGGTATATCTGTTGTTGCACCAAAAGCTACTTGGCCATGAGTTTGTTGCTCGGTAACAGGAGGCTTCTCTTTTTCATCATGAATAGCTCCATCCTTGCTTGTACCGATCATCTCTCCTGCCCCAGTTGGCTTCCCTGAAGATTGCTGAGTGTTGAAGTACACTGGTCCAGCAAGCTCTCCAAATCTTTCTTCAAAGCGCTTGTCAACTGCTGGACCAAAAGTATCAGCCATGATTTTGCGGAAGGTGCCCAGAAAAGCTGTATTGTGATTCAACATAGTGTCTCCCACAGCTTTGTAAATGGCTCCAACTACTCTCTGCATCTCTTCCTCGTCAGTTACATCAGACTGACCAGCGAGAAGAACTCGTGGCAGTGCTTGCTTAATCATCACTCTGCCACTCTTGTTCTTGGAAAAAGACATCAGACACTTCTGCTGAAACTGTTCTATTGCTTGTTCTACCATCTGGCGTTGCTCTGGGGGCAGCTCGTCCATGGTCACGTTCAGAACGTGACTGTTGTCAATTTTCGATCCCATCCTAGACTGAGAAGTGGTCCCACTGGGCGTGCCAAAAAGTGTGTTGACACAAAATGTGGCGCACTGTGTCTCACACACAGCAAGCCGGAAAGCCTAGCTTCAATCGGGTGCCCGGGCGTCTGAATCCGGAAGCGTGCCAGTCGATTTGACCTGAAAATCGACAAGGGATAAAACAGTAAGATCATAACTGGAACGTGTTGGGTGAGACCAGACAGTTCCATCTTTACAGCCCTGAAGCCACTTACGATGACATATAGCTATAGAAGCTATCTGCCAACAGATTGCATTTCATTCGGCTAAAGTAACATAATTGATGTAAACAGAACGAATTTGCCGAATACGGTAAAAGAAGACATGTTTGAACAAGATTAAATTATTAAAGCATATCAAACTATATCTCAGGTTTAAAGCATCATCAAGCACTAATAATTAAGGATAAGTAACTTATAAATATAAATCTACTAGACAACACATGCATAGGCTACTCCAACACTACTAACTTCTAACCCTTGCGCAACGATGAAAAATCGTTGCAATATGCCCAATTTGGTTGCAAAAGGTAGATGTTGCAACCAAATTGCATTCGTTGCCAGTGGTTGCAAAAAGTCTCGTTGCAATAAGTTATTGCAACCGTTGCTAGTTTGGCGTTGCAAGTGTTGGGGCTTCTTGCAACCATAATTGTCCGTTGCCAAGCATGGCAATAGCAACTTGTCGCAATGACGACTGTCGTGGCAATATAAGCACTTGCCACGAAAGAATTTTGTCGCATAAGGTTTTATTGCCACAACCTACATGCCATGGCAAGTAAATTATTTGCCACGTAATTTTATTCGTTGCAAGATATCATACATTATTGCCACGATCGTTTTGCTGTGGCAATAGTATCATTTGCCACACAATTTTGTTTGTTGCGAGAGATCAATTGTTATTGCCACCATCCCTATGTTGTGGCAATAACATCATTTGCCACGTAATTTTATTCATTGCAAGAGATCCTATGTTATTACCACGCATTGCATCTCGTTGCACAGTTTGTATCACAACGCTAGTAGTGTTTAATTTGTGATTTAATAAATCACCATTGCAAAAGTTATGAACCAAAACAAAAGGCGATTCCAATCACATGTATTAATTATATATAATCAACCATTGAAATAGTAGCTAAAATTATAAAAGAGTGTATGTTCACTCATGATTTCAAAACTATATAAAACTTGCAGCAATACAGGACTTCCTAACATCTACACAACACTTGAGGGCCACTTTTCCGAGCAGCGCAACATGCCTGTTGTGTCCTCAACTTGATTCTAAGCCTCCCACCCAAACTTTGTCGACCTACTGGACAAAAGAATAAATTAGGATATTAGAAAATATAACGTTTACTACTTCAGGCACAAAATGTAAAGATATTTTCATTTGAGGGGACAAAATGTAAAGATATGATAGAACATGGTTGTAATTAAGCAATAGTTTAATTAAGCAAAACTTGTTACCTATTAAAGGAGAGATGTCAATTTAATTAGGCAAAAGTAAAATCAGATAACTGAACCATAGATCATGTCAGGAACCAATCCATTAACCATAGATCAAGACAAGAGCCATAAATTCACTAAGTAACTGAAACATAGATCATGTCACATCTTAAAAAGATTCAGACTCATTCCACATAGAGTTCAGTCGAAAATTAACATTGAACCACCAACAATCATGCTCAAAGGCTAACATCATGACGTGATGGTGAATAAGAGATATATGTCATTGGTGCCACATTTGCACTATTTTCGTTGAAAAAATGTCTGCTACAGTAGTATAATTTTTAATCTACCGAGTAGGGTGGTGCTGCATTTTTTGTACGGTGACAACGCTTCCTAGCTGAGTCTAGAAACAATAATTTGTTTGATCTATGTTAGCAAGTTTTTATGAGTAAATTGCTCAAGATTACTTGGCACATAATGCAGTAATATCGTTACATGCTGTTATGCATCTTCCTTTTGTTTTGCATGTTTATCAGTCTCATCATCCTCTTGTATAATAGGTGCAATTTGTAAACTATCATTGTTTTGTGGGGTACTCTACGCATAAAAATTATACTGACCACATCTCTCTGGTTAAATTTGCTCTGTACATTACAAGATTGTCAGCTCAATCAATTCAATAGAACTAAACCAACCAAGCTTAATTATGTCTTATACAAAACAAATATAGCAAAACATACAGTATGCAGGGGCTGAGGTGATTTAGTTTGTTCAGTCAATGGTTCTGAACTTGAAAAAAAAAAAGTTCAAAAAATTCAGTTCTTGTTGTCACCTGTGGGAAACAGTTATTTTGGTTCCAATTGCAGAGTCATGAATGAAAGACACTACTTGTGATTCTTACTACAGAAAATCTGAATGCAAACAGTAGTGCTATCGTGGTTATTTTTTTTTTAAAAAAAAGTACAGCCTCTTCAAAACTAAGCTAGCTGCCATTACTTCCAATAGGTTGAATGCAATGGAGAAAACAAAGATAATGAAGCATTTGAACCCTACCTCTGCTTTGGAAGTCAAGATGTAGCAATGGTAGGTTCATCTCATAAGGAAAGATTTGCACCTTGCCTGTTGCCTCTGGTGGAAATTGAGATACACACTGGCAGGTTCATCTCATCAGCAGCTCCATGGATGCAAGGCCAGGAATCTGCACTGGAGGCAATGGCCCCTCCACAAGGTCGCCTCAACTTGAATCTGCACAACTCTGGAAGATTAGTGGAGAGCTCCTCAACATCCACTACTTTCTTCAGCCATATGACTTTGCAAAACAAAACAGTCTGTAACCCACTCATCGCCACATTAGGCATGCACAATCTACTCCAATTATTTTTAACATCCAACACAATATGCAAATTAAAGTGGTATAACAAGCTATATTAATTAAACACAGTACCCTAGATCCTTGGCTGGCGACTAGCTCTGCTCCACTACTACATCCTAGAATACAAATGTATGATCGGTCATGTAATCCAATTGACCGAAGAAAGCAATCAGTACATGCTTGTTTTTATTATCTTGCATCTAAAAGTAAAAGCAATATATGTTCACATATATTTAGAGTTAGATGGCACGTCATACAACTAGTAAAACTTGTTTCTCGTCATAAGGAGTCATCATTCATTCATTTTTGTATGTGTGACATACTGACGTTACTGCCCAAGGAATCTAAACAACACTAGGTAAGCCATACAATTACCACAATCTAAACTAGTTCATTGACGAGTAATTGGCAAAAAGAAAAGTGAACTTTTCCTATGCAAATTTACATAGGCAGATGCTTGCAGAACAGGTACCTCTGCCTCCTAGGCACGCTTAGTGCATTACAAATCAACCTAGTAATCACTAGCAAAGAACGCATGGCTACAGACATCGAAATAAATCTATCAGTTGTTTGCCGGCTACCAGCCAATCAGCCATAGGGCAGATGAGGAGAAAATCCGATCTACTAGTTGGGAATCACCGAGTCGAGACTGGCGCCTAGAAGGGGAAGGCACGACGGGATGTGGGTTAACCTGGTAGCTAGAGTGTGGCGGCCCTCCATGGCGGCCGCTGCCTGAGGAAGTAGCAGGACGGGCCCTCCGTGTCGGCCGTCGAGGTTTCTTCGTCGTCGATCTAGGCTGCCCGGTCGTGGATCCAGCGTACGAACACGGATCGACAACGGCCAACCATGGATCATGGCCGCCCGTCCTCGGATTGACGCTGCCTGATCACGGATCGACGTCGCCTCGCCGTAGATCAACGGTCGGGCGCCGGCCAGGACTGAGATCCCGCTGCGCCGGCTGTGACGCCTGAGATCTCGTAGTAGGAGGTCGGGTGCTACAGGTCGAAGGCGGAGGCAGCGCTGGGATGGGGAGAACGGCGCCGTACGGGTGGGGTCATCTCTTTCTTTGGCGGGGATTTGGGCGGGCTGATTCCTTTTTCAAAAAAAAAGTGCGCGCGAGGGTTACGCGGGAGGAGATTTTTCGGCTTTGTTTTGCGCCTCATCGTGACCAACCTTTTTTTTTCTATTTTCCAATTGAACCAACCGTTTTGCTAGGCGTTCGTTCCAACCTGGATTGTGATCCTGACGGATGGGTGCTCAAAGACTTCTTCGTCTCCGCGAGATTGAGCGTCTGCTGCAGTCCACCTCAACGCCGGTGGTTTCCTCCGGCTTCTGGTGATTCAGGTTTGGCGGCGTCGGCTGGTGTCGGCGATCTTCGTCGGCAGCGGATGCGGCCGGCTTCTTTTGTCGTAGAATATAGGTTGGACAGTTGTCCTACGTATCCTTATTCGGTGTACTTGTATTTGGATGTGTTTATTTCTATTAATTAATACAGGTATACATTATAAAAAAAATAATTCTAGCGAAGACCCTAGCGAAGACCAAAGTGGATTCAACTTTAGAAAGGGAAGTTTTTTATCATTAATATTGCAGTTGCTACTATCTACTTGATAATATCATAGCTTCAAATGTTATTATATTTAAGACCAATTATTAAATTATCCTTCACATGAAAAGAGAATACTAGCACATATATGAAAAAGCAATTTAAGATCACATGCGTATTGCATCGAAATGGTGAATTTTCATAAATAATACTACTACACTAATGTAATGAAAACAAAGTATCTTGGTACTAAGTAGAACTGTACAAGTGGAATAAAATTTATATTAAAAACATGAAGATATCTCCAAAACTAGCCAAGTATGATTTAACTCATGATATTTTGTGGTAATTCAACAAAATAATAGTAATACCAAAGTATGGTCAGAAAATTCTACAACTTGACATGGTAACATATTTTGGGATCATAAGCTTTCTAGGAACTTTTCAGCTTGTTTCGATTAAATGAGATTATATATTGTTCACAAATAGATACATCTCACAAAGAGTTAAATATATTATGTGAGAGATGTGTCCATTTATGAAGAATGTGTAGTATTGCTTTGTTAGAATTATTTTATTTTTTGGCATGATTATACACCTAAGACTTGTTGTCATGCAAGTTTGTATAAATTTAGAAACAAATATAATTATTGTTATATTTTATGGTAATTCCACAAAATAGCTATAATAATATCTGAATATGGTTAAAAAAATTCTACAAACTAACATGACATCATATTTTGGTCCCATAAGCTTTCTATAAAAAATTTAGTTGATTTTAGTTAAGTGATAGTATACATTGTTCATGAATAAATACATCTTTCATATTCATAGTTTGTATATATTATGTGCAAGATATATGCAAGTTTGTAGAATTTATAATCAAATATAGATATTATTATGATTATCTTTAATTTTGCAAATCCAAGCTAACATATTAAACAAATTATTTATTATTATGGGAAAGCAATCAGAAGCACCTTTGTAGTCAAGTGGTGGGCGTTGCTATTGTTAGTGGGTTGGTCTTAGTTTCAAATCCAATATAATAATTATTATTTTCTTATTCCCCTTTTTAGCATTTTTCAGTGGTATTACATTAGTTATTATTAACTTATAATACAAAGAGTTTACTATACAAGTCCAACTTGTGTCTCTTTTTTATAGTTATTATATTTTTTCATATTTTTACTAAGAAATGCTATGAGGCAGTTAGGCACGGATAATCCTGGGAGGGGCAGGGGCCATTATCCCGTATCCGACACATATCGTATGCGCCTATCTCTCGGATACGTATTCTACCCGTACTATGATTTTTGTTTGAACATCCTACTATGATTTTTGGATTACATATCTGAATACATGTGTCATTTTTTTACGGGAATTGAATACGGTTTTTTAGGGAAAGGGAAACTGAATACGTGTGTATCTTTTTTTAGGGGGAATTGAATACGTGTATCTGATATGTGTATATGAACTAAATGGACGCGGCCCAGCAGAAAAGCTAGCCTTACAGGCCCAACGAACTTAACCTAGCTGATGCCTTGCCTCTTGGCCTGGCGTCTGGCGGCCGGTGGCCGGCGACAGCGAAGCAATCGGTCGGCGTACCAGCGCTGCCTCCAGTTTCCCCCTTGCAGCGCTCTCCTCCTCTCTGCGCATCCGTCGACGATTGTTATTCCAATTGGCCGGCGCACCGTTCTCCGCGAACATTCAAACGGCAAACTATTCCTCGATTTTGGCCTCCTCTCCTCCGGCGATCTTATAATCTCCTTTCTGTGGTAGTGGCATCCAGTACACTACTATAGGATTTATGCAACTAAAGGCACAAACATGTTTGTAGTCGGGTGGTTAGCACCCTTGTTGGCAACATGGCTGGTATTCAGTTCGAAGCTTGCAATCACCATTTTTTTTATCTATTTTTACTGGTTTTTTGTTGTATAATAAATAGTTAATTAACTATACATAAACCAACGTAAAAGTGAACATATAATGGTGGTAAGTCCACACCTTCTTAGCTGAAGCACTTCAAGTTCAAATCCCTCATGTTCCTTTTTTGTTATATACTATAGTTTTTTCTCACAATAATTTTGCTAGGCATGCAAACTTTAATATTGCAACGATTCGATTTCCCATTGTTATATGTACGCCCAGTTGCAACGCAAGTGACTATTACACACAACGAAATTTATTCGTTGCAATATAGACGTTCTATCGCAACCATTAACTAAAGAGTTGCAATACCATCTTAGTATTGCAACACCAATAAAACTACTCGCAACCATTAACTAAAGAGTTGCAATACCATCTTAGTATTGCAACGCCAATAAAACTACTCGCAATGCAAATCAGATTGTGGCAACAATGATCACTTATTGCAACGGTTCAATGATTGGTTGCATTAACTCTTACTTTTCGCAACGATCATCATACTTAGGGACACCAAACAATTTGCGTGGCAAAAAAATCATCTTTGGCAACCAAAAGTGTAAATGGTTGCGACAACACTTCCTATGGCCACCAAATCTTGTCGTTGCGACAAAAAAGCGTGGAATAAGGGTCAAAATTTAGTAGTGCAACTAGTCTGCCGCACGTCTAGCCATCATAAACCCGTCAAGCATAAACCCAAGCAAGCTAATCCACCGCATGATACCACTCGCTATGAATTTACACCACTCCTTACTATTAGATCAATCCACCGCATGATACAATCTAACAATAAAGAGCTAAAAGGATGTAATTATCTAACAGATCTATAAATACTCGCTACATGTATAAGCATAACCGTATCGGCAAGATTGCCGAATTGGGGTCCATGAAGAAGGAACAAACAAGTAACATGTAAAAAGAGCCTATCAGATTAAACCGATCTCTAGTCCACCGGATGACTAGCTCTAGAGTAACCCAAAGACCTGCATCTGCCGCACGGTACCCGGTCCTGTCAAGGCTTATCTACATATAACGTGAATGAACCCGCAACACGTGACAATCTAGATCGATCTAATTCGGCTATATGAGCTTGATCTGCTTGATATTGAGTAAGCATGAAAGGAACGATCAACAAGCCGAAAAGTATCAATCTAGTTTGGGCAAAAGAGTGTTGCAAATAATTAAACATTAAATAAAGCATGCAACACATGATAACTTAATGAATCTATTAGATCTTGCCAAATCTAAGAGAGCCGATAACTATTTTTACTCATGTCTTAATCCGCCGCACGATACAAGGCACAAGCAAAAACTTCCCATCATTAAGCTTAAATCTGCCGCACGATACTAAGCAAAACGGATGAGACTACTTGCATCACATCTAAATCCGCCGCACGATACTAGACATGATAGCAAGGTTGCCGAGACTTACGGAGGTCGACGGATCGATTGGCCCTCTCGAAGAACTCGACGACACGACTAAAGGACTCGAAGGGTGGCGCGTAGCCGGTTGTATTGATTTGGTTGTGAACCCTTATTACAATGGTCAAGGGTTTATATTTATACCCCGGGACGTAACATGAGTTCTAAACACTTACGAACTATCTAAACAAAATTGGAAAGCCAAAACACGCTAACTCTATCCATAATCGGAGTCCTTGATTATCACGACTCCTTCCCTTTCTGGTCAGCTTCATTTTTCCTTTTTTCGCCTTCAAACGAAGCCGTTACCGACCGCTTGATCATTTGCCGAACATACGGAAATTAGCCGACCGCATACGCATTTGCCGAATTGCTCTCTCTGCTCCCTGCGGGTCCACCTGTCATATTCCTGACCAAATTCTGGTGTTAACATACGGCTTGGGGGCACAATATATCCAAGTCGCGCGCAACCGGTTTCACGCCTTTCAGACTCCTCTTCGGGGAAGAAGCAATTACTCCAGAAGAGGTTCGGCTGGGATCTTTCCGAACTGAAATCATGGCTACTACACCAGAACAGTGATACACTCAGCTCGAAGCGGTTGACTCTTTGAGGCAACAGGCAGCGGAAAACCTCGACAAGTACCATCAGGAAACAAAGGCTTGGAGAGATAAAAAAGTGCTTTGGCAAGTCATCAACCCCGGAGATATGGTGCTCATTCGGCAACCCGACAAGCAAGGCAAACTGTAGTCGCCGTGGTACGGGCCATACATCATCGCGAGAATGGTAAAAGCAGGGGTCTACACGCTGGTGAATGAGGATGGCGCTGAGTCCAGCCACACCTGGAATGCCGACAATTTACGCCGCTTTTACCCATGAAATTGCCCCACAGGGGTTGTAATTTTCTTCTTTAATTCATAAACATACATTGTACAATTCGGGGGCGCACTCTTTTTCCTCACAGGGGAAACCTTTTCGGAGGTGTGAGGTTTTTTAATGAGGCGTCCCTATGTATCCCTTTTCAATGCTTTTTAATTCACGTTTCCCCAAATTCGAGGATGCGTACCAGTTTCTCTAACCCGAAAAAGACAATGGCATATCTGCCACTGTCCCTATTCAGAGCAGTCTTTGTCAGGTTGCAAGCAACCAAAAGCCAAAAACGGCCAGTGAACTCAGCAAAACACTGGAGCGTCACAAACAAACAGCTAAAATGCGCGAAAGAAAACGCTGCAGGCGAACTCAACAAAAATGCTGAAGCGTCGCGAACAAAAGCCAAATGCGCGCAAAGAGCGCTTCTGGTGAAACGCGCTTCTGGGTAAAAACCCGAATGTAACAGTCGCGCAAGGCTACCAACAAGCAATTTGCATTCTTAAGTTAAACTTCTTATTCATCATATTCTGGCAGTATAACTACACTGGAAGTGCTTGAAGTATTTAATATCGCAATCAAGAGCAACACTCCCGCTATATCGAGCAATGCCTCGAGAATGTGCGTCGTTAAAGCCCCTCGGACTCCCGAAAGGAGCGCTATACTGCACCATGATCGGGTGTACACCACCCAAATACGGCATGCATAACCAACAAAAGGGCCAAGCGCTTACACCTAATGTGGTTAGTGAGGACCGGCAAGCGAGTGCCGCATTTGGTCTGACGATGCCAGCAATCCCGAAACCTCCCATTCCAGCACGTTATAAGCAATGTGAGCAGCCAATCAAACCAAAGTTAAAGTTGCTGTAGGCATGACAAAAACCGAGAGGCTTGACTAGATTATATAATCCAGCTGTTCGGCCTCTAACACGGGCAAAATATATGATCCACCAAACAAATGTACGACCGTATTGTTGCTTAAAAGGGTGTTTTACGGCGCTATGATCCAAGCAGCGCTATATATACACAACAACCCGCTGTCATGCAAAGCCATGTCAGTCAAAACAAGCCCCATCCCGTTTCAAAACCAAGGTTAATAGGAATGAGAGGAGTCAGGAAGGGAGTCAGTGCTAGTCCTCCCGTTTCAGTTGCGAGCGCCGAGCAAATAGGCGCAGCCAGGGTCAACTCGACTTCCTAAGCTAAAGCAGCAAGCACGCAATAGCAGAGATGCACAGAATCGCGCGCCTCTCTATCGCCAAGAATGACTGGAAGTTCCAGCTCCTGCACGACGACTAGCCCACATTCGGGAGTCTATCCCACAGCAAGTGTGGGGCAAACATAAGGCCCGGGATCTAGTCAACTGTCGCGGTTTAGTGCTCCACCTGCCTATAAACAAGAAAGGACACAAGCACGCCCATATGGGTGTTGGAAGCCGAATCTTACCACTTCGAGATAGGACTCAACCGGTTTCAGCCAGTAAGGCCATACAGAGTTCCATTCAGTGGCTGTGCAAAGTGCATGTGCACTTTGTAACAACCATGACAAACTCTAAATGAAAACAAACGCTGGAGGGCTTAACAAATAGTTTTCCCGAATACGCCCTCCATCGCTCAAATTCGGGGGGCGGCGCTCTAAGACTCCATGTAACGCTGGAGGGCTTAACAAAAGGTTCTTCCGAATGCGCCCTCCACCTCTCAAATTCGGGGGGGCGGCGCTCTAAGACTCCATGCAATCTTTGGAGGGCTTAACAAAAGGTTCGCCCGAATGCACCCTCCACCGCTCAAATTCGGGGGCGCGCTCTAAGACTCCACGTAACGCTGGAGGGCTTAACAAAAGGTTCTTCCGAATGCGCCCTCCATCGCTCAAATTCGGGGGGGGGGGCGCTCTAAGACTCCACGTAACGCCGGAGGGCTTAACAAAAGTTTCTTCCGAATGCGCCCTCCACCGCTCAAGGTCGGGGGCGGCGCTCTAAAATTGCAAGTAAACTCCGAGAAGAGTTTATTAAAAACTCCTTGGTCGAATACGCCTTTCTCCGGTCAATTTCGATGGGGTCACACAACACCACCACGGCAAAAACGACAACGCGAATAAGTAGAAAAACAACCGAATAGCTAAATAACGGTCGCATATGGCAACACGCCACAAATGGTAGTTAAATTGTTCTAGGGTTCCCCGAACCCTGGCCATGCAGGGCCACAAGCACGGCCACGCAGGGCCAAATATGTCAGACTTAAGTTCTTGAAAAAGAAAACAGAAGTTCCAGGGGGCATTCGGCATCGACGCCAGGCGCCGGGACGGAATCGCCGATAGCGCGGGCAGGCGCGCATTCGGCGTAAACACCAGGCACCAGGACGGAATCCCCGATAGCGCGGGCTGGCGCGCATTCGGCGTAAACACCAGGCACCAGGACGTAATCCCCGATAGCGCGGCCAGGCGCGCATTCGGGGTCGACGCCAGGCGCCAGGACGGAATCGCCGATAGCTCGGCATCAGCGCAGGGCGCCAGGAAAGGAAAGGACGATAGCGCGGTCAAGCACGCATTCGGTGTCAGCAACGGGCGCCGGCCGGAAGCCCCGATGGTGCGGGCGACGCGCATTCGGCCCGACCGGGACGCATTCGGGGCTGCCTAGCGGGAAGATGGCCCGGATGAGCGCTGGTCGGTGATTGGCCGACAAGGGTGGGCCCCCGGGGCCGTTTACTTGTCTGCCCCTTGTCGGTCATTCCTGTACGTTGAAACTAGGGTTGCTAGGGGCATTTTTGTACAAAGCACGACATGACTTCCTATAAATGCACCCTTCAAGGGACGTTGTAAGGGACTTCTGGACTCCGTGCGTTTTAGCCGGAACACAAGGAATATAAGGCTCGTGTAGTTCGTTTCATTTTGTAGTTCTGTGTTTCCAGTATCATCTGTTTCGGTCCCTTAGGGGGTACGACCCTAGGGGGTAGAAACAACATGCAGTGACAGAGGTTTCCAAGCTGCCAGTGATATTGTTTCTCTTGTAGTGTTGCCATGTGCTCCAATGTGGTTGTTCCCTTTTGCCTCATAATCCAAATGAGTCAATGGTATATATTGTATGCTACTTCTAATTATATAGAGTGGGAGGCTTTTTAGTGCTAGAATTAATGATTACATTGTGGGTGCCTATATTTGCTACACATTTACTCTCTACAACTCCAACACTCTTGTATTAGCTTCATAGACAATCATGTGAATATTTGAGCCCCAAAATAATTCGAATGAAAAAAGTGAACTGAAAAGTCGTAGATCACATCAAGTACTACAACTTTGGTTTGTGTAGTCTCTCTATTTGAGGTTGTTTAAAAAATTCGAACCTAATCTTTAGGAATTACCCCCAGGTTCGAATCCCGTCGGGAGCGAATCTGGGTGCCTATTTTCTTCTTAACGAAAAGCCCCCTAATTCCTCTTAGGTTGGGTTACGTTTTTTTTAATGTCAAACCTCCCGTTGCCTCACATTCCTACTACAACCAAGCTGATGATTTTTTACTATATCAATCAATCTACTAAATCAAAGGGCAGATCTTTCTGATTATTTATGTTTTCTTTTTTCTAGGATTTCTAGTGAGATTAAAAATATCCATTTCTGGTCTCTTCTAAAACCATTGTTTAAGATAAGAATGTTTTATTTCGCGTAAAAAAGAAAGATAAGAATGTTTTTCAGTGAGACTAAAAGATCGTCATCAGAGAATTTCTTATTAGTGTCCAAAATTATCCACCATGTGGCGCAAAACCATATATTGGCTCATCGATTTTCCTTAGGGGATTACCTTCTCTGCCCTCATTTCAGTGCGTCTTCCATTTGAAAAAAAAAAAAAGTAGATTTTAATTTGGCCAGCCATCAGATGCCCCAGACATATTGGCTCATCATAGATTTGCTCTTCAAGTGGAGATGGTACGTTGCATGCTTCTCCATGTTTAGTGGTTAACACTGACATTTCATCCAATAATTTTCCTTTCCATATGAATCACATTAGTTTTAGGCAGTATATATAAAAGGAAGGACAATTGGAAGAAATAACTAATGGCCTTTCCGTAGTCGTTCTACATTTCTTGCGCTGAATCATGGATTCTTGATGGTGAGAGACTTACATTTTTTTTTATTTGGGCGTTGCCGGCCCTAGGCCATCAACATTGCCAGAGCTTCACTTCTCCATGGCTAGCTCCATAATACATAATCCTTCCATGTAGCGCCATTCGTCACCACTGGCATATATATTGGCAGATTGATTTGGTAGGTCACAGTTAACTTGCCTATAGCTGTCTCATGAGCACTAGACGCCACATCCAGTTATGTTTTTTCCTGCATCATGCCACCAGATCATTTGTGTCAGCAATGCTCACTGTTCCTTTTGCTTCCTATTCCTAAACTTTTTCCAAACTCCTAGTTTGTATTCAGTGGAGTATTTAGACAACTGGAAACACTATATATAAGAGGTTGTCTGTTGTGCCAGTTCAAGTGGACTGCATTTTTAATCATTAATGGCAAGTGTAGTGCTATGCATTCATATCTTGCAAGGAAGAGCTCCTTTGTGAACTGACATGAATATGACCATCTAGAATCATGTTCGCCCCATGTGTGGCTCATGAGGAGAGGCTATGATCAGACGATATAAATAAATAGTGCACGCAGCTCTGCTTCTTCTCCTAGAGCTGGAAATGTATCCTGTTATTACTAGATGGAACATCAACAAAGGAAATGAAAAGGGGGCGCATAAAGTACTTTTCACATATTGACTGATGTTTTCAGATATCTATCGATCAATCCATGAGTATGTCTAGCAGATGCATATAGTTGTGCTATATTTCTCGTGCTGAATCGTGAGGCTAGACAACTCTTTAACCCATCTGATGGACCTATAATCGTGTCAACACTTGTATCCATGCTTACGTGCATTAGTTTAGTTTCAATTCAGTTTGAACATGTTTTGTAACAGCGTAGAATCCTAGGTGCTCGGCGATTGCACACGAGCGCTCTAGGACCGCTTCTTTAGGGCCACCTCCGCCATGGCCGGCACGCCGTGCATGTCGCACGGGCACCGCAAATGACGGCGCATCGTGCAGCGCCCAACCGTGGCGGGGGGAGGTGATCCAAGGCCTACAAGGCCAAGTTGAATGGATGAAAAAAAAGTTGCGCATCCGCAGTGAAACAAACTGTCCCTTCTCTCGTGTCTATTTTCTCTCTCGTCGCCGGTAGGGTTTTACGACAGGTCTGTGAGCCCACCAAGAGAGCCACCGAGGAAGAAGTTCGTCGTTCCCCGCAGAACACCACCACCAACTGCCATGGGCGACGCCCAGACCTCAAACAGCACCAGCGGCATCAGGGAGAGTTCATTCCTCTAGCCGATGCTGACCAACGACAACTACACCGAATGGGCGATGCAGATGCAGTGCAACTACGAGGCTTTGAAGATCTGGGGGGTGATCGACCCATGTACCAATCCCAAGCGGGCGCAAGATCGGCAGGCCATGAGTGCACTCCTGCGTTCTGTCCTGAAGGACATGTGGCAGTCATTGGGGAGGAAGACGATGGTGAAGGAGGCGTGGGAGGCGGTGAAGACGATGCAGGAAGTGAACGCACATAGGCTCTTGATGGAATTCGACAACATCGCCTTCAAAGAGGGTGAATCCATTGATGCATTCGGCATGTGCATCACCAACGCCGTCGGCAACCTAAAGACTCTCGGTGAGAACATTGATGATGTCCGCGTAGTGAAGAAATTTCTTCGCGTGGTGCCACCCCATTTCTCGCAGGTGGTTGTTTCTCTCGAGATGTTTGTCGATCTCAAAACCCTAACGGTGGAAGAGCTGATCAGGAGGCTGCGGGCTGCAGAAGAGCGGTTCGAGGACAAGACGGAGGTCGTCACCGACAAATTGGGGCGGTTGATGATGATCGAGGATGACTGGTTGGAGAAGCACAAGCATCGTTTTTTCCCGGGTTCCAAGCCTGGTGGGAGCGGCACGAGCGGTGCGGGCGGCGGTGCTCCAAAGTACAAGGTGGCGGCGTGATCTGATGGCAGTGCCTCGAAGCCGGTCATGTTGACCTCCGAGAGCACGCCACGACGCAAAGGTCATTGCCGTAACTGTGGCATCTATATATGGCCACGGGGAGCAGGACCGTAAAAGGCCCAAGAAGGAGAAGAAGAAGGATCGGGCCCGGCGGAGGCAACTCGGCTACCGGCGCGATCAACCCGGTGCACTCATGCTGGCAACATGTGACGTCGTGCACGGTGCCGGCACAAGGTGTGTGCATCGATAGAGAAGACAGTGCCGGTGGACGTACCTGAAGGAGTTTGGGTGCTTGACACCGGCGCCGAGTAATCACATGATAGGCTCACTCCAAACCCGACACAACTTGATACAAGTGTTCGGTTCGGTGAAGTTTGGTGATGGTTAAAGCTTCGGGATCAAAGGTATGGGCTCGTAGTGATGCAAGATCATTTTGATGGTCATAGAGTACTTACTAAAGTCTATTACATACCTGAATTGAGAAGTAATATTCTCAGTCTTGGTCAGTTGGAAGAAAAAGGTTTTAAGTATGAGGAAATGGGAGATCATGTGTTTATGATCAGGAGCAAAACTTGTTGATATATGTACCTAGAGTTGGAAATAGACTGTATTTAGCAAAATTTGGCTTAACACCACCAGTCTGTTTGCTTGCTCATTCTTATGACAAATCTTGGAACTGGCATGCCAGATTTGGTCACTTAAATTTCAGATCTCTAGGTAATCTCAGTGAGAAGTCTATGTAGAAGGATTGCCAAGCATTAGAAAGGTTGAAAGAGTCTGTGATGGGTGTGTTCTTGGGAAACAACACAGGAAACCATTTCCTCAAGTGTCAAGTTTCAGAGCTGAGAATGGCTTAGAGTTAGTTCATGCCGACTTGTGTGGGCAAATTACACCTAAGAGCATAGGGGGTGCTTCCTATTTTCTACTAGTGGTTGATGACCATAGTAGGTATATGTGGGTGGAAATGCTGAAGAATAAAGATCAAGCCTTGGAGTGTTTCAAGAAAATTACACTCGGGCGTAAAGTGAGTCGAGCGAGAAAACTGAAAGCCATTAGAACAAACGGAGAGGAGGAGAGTTTAACTCAAATATGTTTACTGTGTTCTGTGATGTTGGTGGGATCAAGCACTACACCACAGCCCCATATACACCACAGCAAAATGGGGTTGTGGAAAGGAGAAATCAATCTGTGGTTGAGATGGCCAGGTGCTTGCTGAAGACCGTGAATGTTCCCTCAGTATTTTGGGGAGAAGCAGTGAGGACTGCTGTCTATTTACTGAATAGGTCACCCACCAAGGCCCTAGACAGTAAAACTCCATATGAAGCTTGGCATGGAATGAAGCCTAAAGTGAGTCACTTGAAGATTTTTTGTTGTGTGGCTAATGTGAAACAAGTTGGTCCTGGGATTAGCAAATTGTCAGACAGATCAAGCAAAATGGTGTTCATTGGGTATGAATCTGGCACCAAAGGCTCTAGACTGTTTTATCCATCCACTAGCAGATTGGCGGTGAGCAGGGATGTAATATTTGAAGAGAATCACCCCTGGAATTGGGACAACACAACCAGCAACACAGACCAGCAAGAGACAGATAGTTTTGTTGTTCACCATGACCTGACTGACCAAAATCCGACAATAGACAATGCTGAAGAAATTGCTGCTGATGATGAAAATGCTGCAGGTGGTGAGTATTCAGCAGGACAGGGAAGTGGTATTGGTCCTCACTCTCCAAATACTCCAAGATCAAATGCTGCACCAACTATGATTTATGCAACTCCACCTAGCCAACACTCTGAAGATACATATGGTGGACCTCTCGGATTCAGAACCTTGAATGATCTGTTTGATTCCACAGATGAGCTGGAGGGGTTTGAATACAAATGGAGTGTGCATGCTTGCTACAGATGAACCAATTGGAGTAGAAGCTCTGGAAGAGCAGTGCTGGATTGATGCCATGAACAGTGAGCTAAAGTCCATTGATGAAAATAAAACTTGGTGCTATGCAAATCTGCCAAGTAGTCACAAGGCAATTGGATTAAGGGGTCTACAAAGTGAAAAGGGATCCACATGGCAATGTAGTCAAACGCAAAGCAAGGCTTGTTGCAAAGGGATATGCCCAAAAATATGGGGTGGATTATGAGGAGGTTTTTGCTCTTGTTGCTAGACTTGAGACTGTCAGACTCATGCTAGCTCTTGCTGCAAATGGCAAGTGGGAGGTTGATCACATGGATGTCAAATCTGCTTTTCTCAATGGTGAGCTACAGGAGGAGGTGTATGTTCAACAACCACCTGGTTTCTAGAATCCAAGGCAAGCAGGCAGGGTGCTGAAACTATCCAAGGCACTCTATGGCCTGAAACAGGCACCCAGGGCTTGGAATGCCAAGTTAGATAAGGAACTTGTGAAGTTGGGGTTTTGTGGAGGTGAAGAAGAACATGCAGTCTATAAGAGAGGTAGTGGAGATTCTTTGTTACTTCTTGGAGTGTATGTTGATGACCTTGTCATTTGTGGGCCAGACGGAATGAAAATTCAAGAGTTCAAGCAGCAAATGAGCAAAACTTTCAGCATGAGTGACTTGGGCCTTCTGAGCTATTATTTGGGAATGGAGGTGAAACAAAAACCTGGCCTGATAACCATCTGTCAGAGAGCATATGCAACAAAGATCATTGAACAATGTGGGATGACTGGCTGCAATTCTGTTGACACGCCAATGGAACAGAACTGCAAGCTACTGCGTGGGAAACCCAACATGGCAAAGGATGCAACCAAGTTCAGAAGCATTGTGGGAATCTTGAGATATCTTGTGAACACAAGACCCGACATTGCCTATTTAGTAGGGATGGTCAGCGGGTTCATGGAAACACCTACCTGTGAACATTGGGCAGCTCTAAAGAGAATTGTCGATATGTGGCAGGCATAACTGAGTTTGGCTGCACATATGCTTGTAGATCATCTGCAAATCCGAACCTTATGGGCTATTCGATAGTGATCATGGTGAAGACTTGGAGAAGAGAAAGAGCACTTCGTGTAATTTTCTTGCAGAATGGAAACTTGGTGACTTGGACATCTCAGAAATATAAGGTAGTGTCCTTTTCAAGTTGTGAAGCAGAATACATTGCAGCAGCATCAGCAGCATGTCAAGTTGTTTGGCTTGTCATACTCCTTGCAGATCTCACTGGGCAGAAGCTGCAGAGCTTCAGACTGTTGATGGACAACAAGTGTACCATTGAACTGAGCAAGAACCCAGTGTATCATGAAAGAACCAAGCACATCGATACTCGCTATCATTTCATTAGGGAGTGTGATGCAGATGGCATTGCAGAGGTGGATCATGTTCCTACTGACAGACAGTTTGCTGACATTCTGACCAAACCTCTCGGGAGGCTGAAGTTCGTCGAGATGAGGCGGCAGCTGGGAATCAGTGATGTGTGTCACGATTAGGGGGTGAATTGATGGACCTATAATCGTGTCAAGACTTGTATCCATGCTTAGGTGCATTAGTTTAGTTTCAATTCAGTTTGAACATGTTTTGTAACAACGCAGAATCCTAGGTGCTCGGTGATTGCACATGAGCGATCTAGGACCGCTTCTTTAGGGCCACCTCCGCAGTGGGCGGCACGCCGTGCATGTCGCACGGGCACCGCAAATGACGGCGCACCGTGCAGCGCCCAACCGTGGCGGGGGGAGGCGATCCAAGGCCTACAAGGCCAAGTTGAATGCATGAAAAAAAGCTGCGCATCTGCAGTGAAACAAACTGTCCCTTCTCTCGTGTGTATTTTCTCTCTCGTCGCCGGTACGGTTTTAGTCGCCGCGGTCACCACCTGCCGGTGCCGCGCCGTGCCGAGCTCCTCGCCGGAGATCGGTTCCAACACCATCTGCCAGTCACCTAGCGAAACAGGGGTTACTGCATCGTGGACTCTAATTTGCTATGTGATCAGGAGGAAGAAACTAATGACCATTTACTTGTCTCATGTGTTTTTGCTCGATAAACAGATGGTTACCGAGGGAGTACATGGCGCAAAGAAGCCACGCCAAACCATCATGAAGAGATGTAAATTCTACTGAAGAAGCAAATCAGTTTTAGAAAAACCAGAAAGGCCCCAACCAAAGGCATAAACTAGAAGGAATCAATGGAGAGGGGAAGAACATCAGAGAAATGGAAGATCAAAGTGGTCATGTTTTGTCTGTTGCAAGCTATAACACAATTACTGTCAATGATACGTCTCTATTTGGAGAAATTTTACAATGGTTGGGTGGCCTCAGGAAGCGTTTCAAGTGTCTATGATTACTGGGTCTACGCCGTGTTCTGCCCTGACGCCAGATCCAAGTTTGTCAGAAGGGTGGCAAGTCCAAGTCCGCCAACGCCAAGTCTTGGCCGAAGTGAGGACACGTCTGTGAGGGCTGCTAGTGACGACGCGTCTGTAAGGGCTGCTTGCCGCTGCCTGGCCGTCCGCTGCTTGTCCAGGCTGGCCGTGGCCTGTCCAGCTTTGCACACCGAGACAATTAAACCATCCAGAATGAGTCACGTCAAGGCATTAAACAACAGCTAGTGAGTGCTTGTAACTCACGATTACAAGAACAACCTTTTAGACCAATCAGAAACAAGGATTCAAATGGAAATACGAACAGCTGAACTTGCTTTGGTTAGGAACTGCCCAAAACACTGGCGCACTGCTCTGCTTGAGCACCTATGCACGTATGCACTGAAAAGATCATTTCTGCGCTGTGGATAAAGTTCAAGAATTCTGGCACGTATGCACTGTCGAGTAAGATATAAAATAAGAAGGTTTTTCAGCTAGGTTAAAAAAATGGCATCGAATAATTGAGTTTCAGAACCATTAGTGCGGAGATAAGAACCTGCTTCTCTCTCTCTCTCTCTCTCTCTATCTTTTTTTTTTTTTTTTTTTTTTTTTTTTTTTTTTTTGCGAATAAGAACCTGCTCCTCATGTGAGATGGCCTCTTGCATGGCTCTCCATGTTTAGTGGCTAGCACTCACATCTCATCCAATAATTTTGTTTCTGTTCGAATCACATTAGTTTTAGACAATACCTAAAAGGTAGAACATTCTAGAAATAAAAGACTGCAGTCCATTTTTTATTACCGAATTGCAGTCCCATTTGTGCCACGTTTCTTGTGATCAATCACGACGCTGACAAACTTTAATTTTTTTTTCTATCATTATACACCGGTGAGGCTTTCAACCTCGGGATGGGCACTCAACGTAGACGAGCTATCAGGTACTTTAGTGCTACACTGTTACATGTAACCATCTCTAATTGGGTTTCTATTTGATTTACAAGTTGAACCCAAAAAAACAGGATGAGGTGAAGGGCATTCCATTCCCCCAAACTAGAAGATCATCTTGGGGATGAAGCTTGCGTATGCAGTGGTTCATTCCCGAACACACAAGATGCACCTACCAGCCAGATTTGATTCACTAATCTATGGCAAGATCCATAAGCTTAGATCTAGCGTGCCTCGCAATGTTGGCCAATTGATCTAGCGTGCCTCAAATGCACGTGGCTGTCTCATCTGCACTATGCGCCTCCACTAATGCTTTGTCACACCCACGGAACCATCGTGGCACTTGATTGACCTGATCATCGCCACTCCTTGTCCCTTTCGCCTCCTATTCCTGATATACATATATAGTAGCATCTTTTCTTCCAAACTGTTTTGACCATCATCCTCCCATCGGCCACGAGCCCTGTGCTGTGGTCCTAGCTTGTATTCTGTTCAGTGTTTGCTGAGAAGGAAACACTATATATAGGCGGTCATGAGAAAAGAGATAGTGGAAACCATTTTTTATTCAGTAATAATATCAAGTCTAGTGCTGGAAGAGGCTTTGCTGCTATGCATTCACTCTTCAAACCAACCATATCTTGAAAGGAAGAGTACTGCAGATGGAAATTGGTAGGTAAAGTACATTTTGTTTACTCGCCAAGCATTTACTGTTCGAAATATGCATTTCAATATAACATTTGCTCATTAGCATCTTGTATGAACGAGGGGTAGTTTGACTGAGAATGAAGCGCATTCGGTGGTAGTCAGATAATAGAGTCCATCAAGCTCGATACAGATATGTGTACCATGAAAACAATATACATAAACAGTTCTGCCATTTTGCGCCTGCTCCTAGAGCTGAAAATCTTATGGCCTCCATCGTCTGAATGATCGATGGTTTTCAAAACAGCTAACCGCCATTCAGAAAAGAAAAATAGCAAGGGTAAAAAACTGGCATAACTCCAACCATTTCCAGTCAGCCTTCAAAAATATTCCACCTGGTTCAAAACTTTGTATCTGCTCATCAAATTTCCTCTAGAGACCGATCTCCTAGTTCTCCCTTAGGCGCTGTTTTGAAAAACAATGGAACTTTAATTTGGCCATCTAGCTACCATCAGCTCTTGACAGCAGCAGTGGTCATTTTCATCTATGTTGAACCATTTTTTACTTCCCACAAATTTTTAGCCACTTAGAAAAACTTTAGGCTTTTAACACTTATTTTTTATAATTATTGAAGATGCTCAATGGCATTTGGTCTGTCGTTTTAGGAAATGTGAGGAGTGCTTATGGCTCCATTACATTGCGTAGGGGGGTGTCAATCTTGTCATTAAGTTGCTAGTTCGATTCTGTGGTTCAAACACCATTCTGTCGACGCATGGTGTGATTATCAAACCAGCAGAGTATAATACAGAATTTGTGAGTATGTAATCCCAAAGTTATATAATTTTACTTTTTCCTCCTTTATTAGTATAATGCCTCTGCATCACTAAACTGACCCAAGCTTCTGACCATCCCAAAGCCATCCTCCATGGACTGAACTTTATGACATATTGAATCTGATCTGACTCTTTAGGTCTATCGGCTAGACCGATGTCACACCTTGATATGAACTTCGATCTTTTTCAAGACATCACGCATTTATCCTGCTACTAAGGACGTATCTGGAACTGCAATAATGTAAGGCGTTCTGAGTATCGATATCACTATCTTCATAGTAGAGATTGACCAATGGGAGGCGATATCATAAGAACAAGATCTTCATGTGGAGATAGTCTCTTCCGTGGCTCTGCATATTTTATCCACTACAGGAATCACCATCTTTGCTGAGTGGTAAAAGTCGGGCACTCGGCAAAGAGACACTTTGCCAAGTGCCAGACCCATGGCAAAGTGCCTCTTTGCCGAGTGCCTGACTCTCGGCAAAGTCATGCATTCCGCAAATAAGTTCTTTGCCGAGTGCCCGGAGCTCGGCAAACCTGGGAACTCGGCAAAGAGTGCCAGGGCTAAACGGCATCCATGGCCGTCAACTTTGCCGAGTGCCTGCCGTCAGGCACTCGGCAAAGAGCTGCCACGTGGCAGGCTCAAAGAACTTTGCCGAACCCTGTATTGATCGGTGCTACCACTGACATCTCATCCAGTTATTTTGTTTTCCTTTTGCATCAAACTAGCTTTAACCGATAAGTAAATGGTAGAACATTTGGGAAATAATTGACGGTAGTTCCATTGTTCTGCAACGTTTCTTGTGCTTGATCATGATGGCGAGTTTTTATTGCATCATTAAACACAGGCATGCCATATGATGTAGCAGGTTTCCTATGAATTAGAGGTTTAATAAATAAAAACATGATGTGCAGGATCTTATTCCGTTCACAACAGCATGGAGAAAATTAAAAACCATATATATCCCCACGGCTTGTGCTGATGTGGCACTAACTTTCCTCATATTTTGGAAGCTCCTACCCACACTTGTTAACATCATAGTCGGCCCTTTCCATGATATTGAGTTTTTATTCCCATCGCTCCATAAGATGTAATGTCGTTCGCCACAATATGCAAATTTATTAGGTCGACAGTCTTCCTACGCGTGTGGCTGCCACTTCTGCATAGGCACTAATCTATTAACTTCTGCCTCAAGAGCAATTATCGCACCCCATCACCATAGCCATCACCACCCCTCGTTCCTTTTACCTCCTATTCCTATTACATAATAGCATCTTCTTCGAAACTCCTTTGGACATCACAATCCCATCTGCCACGCGGCTCCCCTACTACCCTATGCTGCGGTCCTAGCTAGTATTCAGTGGAGAATTGGCACAATTGGAAACACTACATATAAGAGGTGGTGTATGTTTTTTTTTTTTTGACCGAAAGAGGTGGTGTATGTTGTGCCAGTGCAAGTGGAGCTCACTTTTTTAATCTTTAAATGCAAGTGTAGTGTTGGAAGGACAGCCAATTTATTGCTATGTATTCACCTTTCAAGCCAATTGTATCTTGCATGGAAGAGCTCATTTATGAACTACACTCCCATCGTTCTCAGTGATGCTAGAACCATGTTCACCCCATATATATGTTTCATGAGAGGAGACTATGATCACACGATACAAATAGATAGTGTGTGCAACGTGCTGCAGCTCTACTTCCACTCCGATAACACTGCGGACTTGTCCTTCGAGCTGGCAGTGTTGTGTTCAGAGGACACTGCCGGCCTGTGTTACAAGCAGGCAGTGTGCATGCTTCGTATCCGGCAGTGATGTGAACCGCACATCACTGCCGCTTGCTCACTGCCGGTTCAAAATCTGGCTCTGATGGGGCTTAAGCACCGGCAGTGATAAGCCCGACTGGTGTAGTGCTAGTAGTCAAATTTGTGATACTCAAACTATGTGCAGATTTTCTTATGCTCATTTACATAATGCAATTTTCTCATAAGAATGCAATATGGCACTCTGCTTAAAAATGAGAATGAACACATGATTATGCCTTCCCGTACATATGGACTGCTCTAGAGTTAGTGAACCATGGAGGACCTTCATTTTTGCATAATATATGACTGCTTGCAGATTGCTTTCTTGGAGCACTTGTAAGCAGTTGAGTAGGAAGTACTGAGATTTTTTAGCTGAATGAATGTGATCTATATTTGTCAAACTGTGTCATCTCATTCTCTAAATGTATGCAGCAAGTTATGAAACATGTATGCCAGAACCTTTGTTCCTTCTGCTTTGTTTAGTTTTACTGAAAAAATATTTTACTGTATATTTGGTGTCACTTCAAATATTATGTGCATGACATCTGATCAACAGAACATTTTAGTCCAGGAGCTTGGGCCTTATTAGTTACAGCAGTAAATAATTTTCACTTGAGCTTTTACTTGTACTTGAGAAGTGGAACATTTGTAAGATCTCTAGTGGTATAACGTTCCGCTGCAGGTTTTCCTCAATGGGGATTAAGAACCCTGTCGATTCAAGTCTTCAAAGATGGGTACCAGAAGATAGTTTAAATCTTTATATAGATAGCACTTATGGGCTCAACGAGCTGGATTGTTTGCTAGGCTAGTAGGAGATAACAGTGAGCCCGTTGTATTGATGGGAAATAGTTAGAGAAAATGTGTACAAAATATGTATATAATGTGGATGATTGGTCCCAATTATCATATATACTAGGAGGATTCTCCGTGCATTGCAGCGGCATGAAGGAGGAATCTCTACTATAATTGGATTCTTCTAAAACAGTGGGAAGCCTGAATCTCACCCCTGACCCCACAGCCAGGCTTCCCACCCTCCTCCACACCACACGTCATCTCACCCTCCGCACGCGCTGCTCGGATCGTGAACATGCCACGTGATTCAGGGTTCGATTCTTGTCTAGCTCCCCCACATCCATGTTTTTTATTTTTATTTTCTTCAAAGAAAAAAACGCTTGGGCTGCCTCCGTCGCCGCTGCTTGCCTCGTCTCGTGTCCCTCCTTCCCCAGCGCCGCGATTCCTCAGATTCCCATGCCACCAAGGCAGGCTGGGCGCTGGCCACCAAGCGAGGCCGTTGGCCCGATCCGCCCGTGGCCAGGATGACCGAGGCAACGACGCACGCAGCCGAGTGCGCCGCCGCCGTCTCGGCCCCTCCCACACTGCGTAGGATCTTCCCTCCACCTGCCATGGAGTTGCCGCTCGACCGGTTGAGCAGAGCGGAGATCCATCCATCCGGCCATCGGTCGTTGGTCTCATCGTCTTGGTGAGTACCCTCCAGCTGCCTTGTTTGCCTGGATAGATTTGAATACAAATATTTTCATTTATATGCATTTTGACTTGCCTTGGTGCGGGTTCCAGTTCCTATGAATTTGCTCTGACTGTAGCGGACAGAGGAGCTCTGGCAACCGTCGCCTCTGATGCAGCACCAACAGCAGCAGCATTCAAGGCGGAAGCCATCAGTAAGCTCCATGCCAAACAGTATTAAGAAGGGTCCTACCACCAAGTACGAGATGCTCCGTGAGATTGCTCTGGAGTTATTGTTTCATTAGTTCTTTATATCTACTTGTTGAGCTTAGAGCTGTGTTGCGTTCATTTGGGAATGCAGGAAAAGGTTCGTTAGATGCAGTGTACAAAGCAAGGTGTCTCAGAGCACCAGAGCTTGTGGCTGTCAAGATTATCTCATTAAAAGAAGAGGTTAGTTTCTAACTTTCTATTACAAAGTTCTGTGAATATTATGAAAGGCCAGCTGACACTTATTTCGTATTTGGCAACCATATTTCTTTTGTTGTGAGCATTTTGTTTGCATGGGCTTAATTGTGAGAGAACCTTAGTACTATGGTGGTGGAAGTGTTACCGACTTGATAGCCCTCATAGAGGAGCCTCTTGATGTATCCCAAACAGTCTATATATGTGGAGAAGCACTAGGGGTTCTAACATAGTTGCATCAGATTTGAAGTATTTGATTCCTTGTGGGGCAACTAAATGTCTTCGGATATTGAACTTTCACGTGCTTATTTTCTTCTCCAGGGCCTTACTTACCTGCACTCCATTTTTAAAGTTTATAGAGAGATTAAGGGTGGCAATATTCTTCTAACAGAGTAAGGAGAGGTGAAGTTGGGTAAGGGCATTTGATTTCTTCAAATACTGTAGTTTACGTTTCTTAGCACTAATATTTCTGCAGACTGGATTGTATATGTACTTGGATATAATTGTATAAAAGTTTTGTATTTAATTTTAATCTTGATCAAAATTGCTAAGTTGAATTTGAGAACTATCTTTCTTTTTTCTGCGCAGAAATGGAAATACGCTTGAGCTCTTCTGGTCCAGGAGCGAGGCGTGCTTCTCGAGGATGTCGAGCCCCTATAGTTCTGTTTGTGTTCTAATGTCAATAGGTTCTGCAATATTGCTACTAAATTTATTGGAAGAAAAATGGAAACACAAGCTAGCTGGGTCATAATGCTTGCCACATCCATAACATAGGCTGCATTAGACTATTTGGTTTCAGGTGGGCATGTCACCCAGCTCAGATTTGCTTTGATTCTGTGGCAACTAGGTGCTGCTGCCGCTGCCCTACACCAGATTGAGAGGACTTCGCTGGCGACGAGCAACCATCAGGTATGCACACCTTTCTCCTCCAATGGATGCTGCTGCTCGTGCTGCTTGCCTCTCTCATGCCGTTCTAAGTTCCTAGAGATGTTATCCGACACTAATTTTGTGCTCGCAAAAGTTTTAAGGCGGGTAGCGGAAGTTTAAGACACAAAATTGACAACTTCCTGAAAAATCACTTAGGAGGCTTCAAGATATTATGGCTTGATATGTGTTTCTTATTTCTTATAGTTTCAGTAGCATTAATGCAAACTTTTTCTATGTGACCAAATATGTTTCATGCTTTCACTCTCATTGTAATACTAGGGAAACTTCATTGTCTGCTAGCAACAATTAGAGGAAAAGCAGGAGCAATGGAAGAGAAGTTCAGGTGTGCTTTGAACTTTGTGTTGCTATAAATGACATTTGTCTTGGAATTTTGATTCTTTTATTGTTCATACACTGAAACTTGCAGTGTCAAATTTCTTCAGTCAGTTTCTTGTGATGATGGAGCACTACAAGTTATCTCGAAGATGCTATGGAGTGGCGCAAGTGATGACTACAAGCTGTGACCTGCCGGCAAGGTGCTTCCGAAGAGGGGAATGCAGGTGAGGCGTTGATGATGCTACAGAATTGGTTTTCAGTTTGCTGCTCTCTAGATTATTTTGGTTTAATTTAGCTGATTTGGTTCTTGCCACTTGCCGGGCAGCAAGGGATAAGGGTGTGCTGAATTGCAAGTATGACAATTGCATGACCCTAGACCTAGAGCCCATTTAAAAGAACTTGGCCAATGAGTATGGAGTTTTCCTTTGAAGAGAAGAGAGTAATAATGTGGTGTGTGAAAATACGAAAGCATGGTGCTTGCTGTGGAGAAGGTTACAAGTGAATTGCTTGCTGCCAGGTGAGAACTGACGGATTAGTCCTGCCTAGAGATGTTACTGAAACTTTGTTGGTAGCAACTGTACTAAATGTTTTTGCTCTTTCACTCTGTAGTATGAACTAGGGCTCTTTCACTCTGTAGTATGAACTAGGTATCTAGCATAAATAAATAGTCTATTGATCACACATACAAAAATACACTTGTCTGAACCAAGTGAATGTCTTCTTGATCGCGGCTGCCAGTGAGTTAATCCACGGGCTTTTTTCATTTTTTGACATCATGGCTTTGTCTTAACATAGTCTTCCGAAAGTTTTTGTGCTATGCATTCAGGCCATTGGATTTCACCTTTTTGCGGCATAAAACAGGTCTAAAAATGAAATGTTGTTTCAGTGGAAAACAATATATTGCTTTATATCCCGGGCTTTCCTTTGCTGAGTTTCTTGTGAGTGGATATGGTGATGCAACGGGCTCCTAGGCCTTCCTTTGCTGAGTTTCTTGTGAGTGGATATGATGATGCTAAGGGTACTACCGAAATAGGTAGCAATTAATTTTAGCTGATTAAATTGCCCGTGCATCTTATGAGTTTAGACATGCAAGGTCACATAGTACAAGTAGACTTTGATACATCCTTAGCTGATTAAATCAAGTTGTGTAATTTGGGTGACCTATGGGAAGAATAGGTGCTGGATGGTACACATGGTATATAGTTTATATTATTTACGAATGAGGAGCTCGACAATGATGATTTTAGATGACACTAAGTTTATTTATTTTTACTTGATCTTGTGTACAACATCTAGAAATTATATCTCGAGTTCATGCTATATTTGGCATGAATCTTATCCCGAGTTCCTGTATTAATATATCACGAATCTCATTTGGCATGAATCTTAATCTATCACTATTTAGTTCATTTTTTAAAAAAAATACTCTTCTTTTATTTAAACTGTAGCGTTAGCACGGGCACTGTACTAGTAAAAAGTTAAGTACACCTTGCATGTCAAGATAAATTACTAGTGACAAATAATAGTGGATTGCTAAGGCGGACGCATTACATAAAGTTTTGTTTATATATATAAGAAGTATAGATATATATAAGATGATGTCAATTAATTTTCTCCTGTCGACATCAATGAATTTTTTTGTAGACCCTTATTTCTCTGTCGCTTTACGCTTGTCGGGATTTTCCTGTCAGTTTACCGACAGACAAATTCATTTTCTATTTTTCCTGTCGGTTTTTAACCGATAGGATATTTTTAGTTTCCAGTAGTGATTTATAGACCGTACCAATGTAGATGGGCTATTTACATTACGTGCCTACCCGTACGTCATCACCAACGGGCCCATCCCAGGGTGAATCCATACTTTGCCACCAAACCCTAACTGCTCCATGTTGGGTCCCCGCCAGGCTGTCCGTTCTGACGTCAGGCGCTCCAGGTCCTGCAAAGAGGGTTCAGCGGGTCTCCTCATTTCGGCGAAGGTTTTATACCTGCCCGGCCTTGCCATGCTTTTGTCCTACATACAAGTTGAGTCGGAGGTGCTATGATGTCGCGAGGCGTGAATTCATCTGGCTCCTGAGCGAAGGTTTGCACATCGCTCAGCATCGCAGGTTCTGAGCGAAGGCACCCAGGAAACAGGTGAGGGCAACATTATTCATAGCAATGGCCATGGGGCTGTCTGAGTGCCATGGCGAGGGTACCTCTTTGCAGCATAGAACATTTGGGAAATAACTGACAGCAGTCCCATAGTTGTGCCTGTGGACACATGGTTTTTATCATAACCATTGTATGGACCTTTGTGTGATGAGTGATTGTCAACATGCCAACACAAGGCGTGTGTGTTCTTACTAACCGATGGCACGCGGTTTCATGTCAAACAATGGTGTCTCTTGGCTCATGTTGTTTCCAGGTGTCGAGCTCAGAGACGGTGATCGACGGTCGGTGAAGATCAAGTAGGGCGTGCGGTGCTGACGGACTGGGTGCGGTGAAGGGCGGACATGAGGCTTGGATCGACGGACCTGAGGACCGGGCGGCCAGCCGTGGTGGCTGACAGCTGGGACATCGACGAGTGCAAGTGCACACGGCGGCGGACGCGTACGGGCTACGCTACTCGCGGAGGGTTTGGTGGTTTCGCCTCAAAACCATCGATGGCAGGTTTCCCTGGTTTGCGCCTCAAAACTGGGGGCGGAGGTCCCGGTGCGGACGGACGACATGTGGCGGCATCGGGGAGATTGCTTGGAAGCAAGGCTACCGGTGAGAAGGCGCGGTGGCCATCGGATCAAGTGAAGCTTGAGTTAGACCCTTATGCCCCTGGCTAAGTGGTGTGGCTCTTCATGTATCCAATGGAAAAGAAGGAATGTAAAATAGACTTGCCCCCTCCATAAATAAGGGATGAGGGTTCTCCTTCCCCCTCACCTCTGCTATTTCCATTTTCCTTTAGGTTTTTTCTTCCTCTAGATGATGTGAGAGAGAGGTCTTCATATCTTTGATTTGTACTCAAACCAGCGTGTATGGCAAGCTGGGCGCCGAGTCTCAGTTGTTTCCTCTGTGAGTAAATCATCTGTGCCTGTGTCTCTGTGATGGATTTTGTGTTCTTCTAGAGTTGACTTTTGGGCCACTTTGTTCTTCGCATGATTTCTCCGTTTCTAGACCGATTTGAGCCTTTCTTCTTGTGTTGGATCGATCAATGACACAAGAGTGATGTTTCCACTTAAGGAATTGTGCTAGTTCCTCTTGAGATCAAAGATCCATGTGATTTGGTTTTTGGTTCCCCAAGAATGCTTTTTCTCACACCCTTCGTGATTTCTCCTTCCTCACTTTGAATTGGCCGATGATCTTTCGAAGATAGGTTCTCCTCTGCATAAGCAACAACATTTCTAAATTTGGTTGCAAGAGGTTTCGATTTGAGAAAGTTTGGAAAGAATCTTGGAGAAGGCGATTTTCGGGCGATTGAGTTTCTGGTGTCGCGGACAGTCCGGCCCTGACTCGCGGACTGTCCGGCCCTTGTGTTCATGAGGAGTCGTTTCTGTTTCCTAGATGACGTGTTCTTTTCACAACCGCGGACAGTCCGGCTCCTTCACGCGAATAGTCCGACGGCCGAAAGTCTGAGCCAGTGGCTTCCGTGAGCTTTTCTGTTGAAGTATAGCTCGGACAGTCCGGACATACCAGTCGGACAGTCCGACGTAATACTCCAGAAGAGTACCGAGCTCTCAGCTTTCTGTTCACTCTCTGAACTTTGACACACGGATAGTCCGGGCCACCCGCGCGGACAGTCCGCCGTTGTTCTACAGCCGTAGGACAGAATCTGTTCAGGAAGTTTGGTTTTTGCTCTTTGACCTGCGGACAGTCCAAGTCCACACCGCGGACAGTCCCAGTCATCTTCTCAGTGACTCTTTTTGTTCGACTCTGGTACGGAATTATAGGCGGACAGTCCGGCCCTCACATGCGGACAGTTCGAGGTTCATTCCCAGGCCTGTTTCCAGAGTTGTTCTGAGAGGTTTGTTTTTCCAGGTTTTGCCTGCGGACAGTCCGGCTGTGACACGCGGACAGTCCGCCTTTGTCTAGTCAGGACTTCTTCTCCGGTTTGCAGTTGCTTGAGCTCCGATTGTCTTTCTGCTTCTTCCACTACTATTGTAGTGATCCGCTATGTTCCTAGGGAACATCCACCCTCTCATTAGGGTCGTGATCACTACGATTTGAGCATCGCATTTTGGGGTTGATTGTTTGGGCCTAGGACATGAAAGTTTCGAAAGAAATTTTTGAGGCTCCCATTCACCCCCCCTTCTGGTCGCCGTTACCGGACCTTCGATTGGTATCGGAGCAGGTTAAGGATCATTTCACCTTAATCGGTCCGTGATCCCCGAAGATGACATTATGGAGAACCGTGGGCTTGGCAAGCCACCGCACTTCGATGGCAAGAACTATCCCTATTGGAAGATACGCATGTCGGCGCATCTCCAAGGGATTGATTCGCGTGTTTGGGAGATATGTGAGAATGTGGACTAGGTGGTACTTGCTGCCCGTGTTGACCAAGCACAGATCGACCAACACAAGGCGAACAACACCGCGTAACCGTTTTGTTCTCTCGCTCTTTCTATGGAGGAATTTGAGCGTGTTTCGATTGTACTCTCGCTCGAGAGATCTGGTCTAGACCGCGTAAATATCATGAGGGTACCGCCCATGTCAAGACCAGACTCTATGTGACACACAACAGAGAGTATGAGAACTTTGTTCAAACCGATGGTGAATCTATTGATTCTTTATTCACTCGCTTTCAAACCATCGTGAACAAGATGAGGGCAAATAACCCTCAGATGCCCTATGACGATCATCAGAGAGCGCTTAAGCTTCTATATGGTCTAGATTGGAGGGTTTGGGAAGTGAAGGTCTCGGTGATCATCGAATCGCCCAGCTATGAGACTCTTACTGTGGATGAGCTGTTCAGTAAGCTCAACTCCACCGAGATTGATCACCAGACGCAGGCGAGGATCAAAAATCCGTCTGCCCCTACCATGGCTTTGGTTTCAGGTACAGGAGGTTAAAGTTCTTTGACTAACCCCTCACAGCTGTCTGTTGCCTTGTCTTCTATAGTCTGAGCTACAGAGGAGCAGTTGGAGGCTCTTGGGGATGATGAGCTTGCCATGGTGATTAACCGGTTCTCACGGTTTCACAACAACCGTTTGAATCGCCGGCGTGGCATCACCAAGCAAGGATGCTTCAGGTGTGGAGATCCCAACCACTACATCGCCAGCTGCCCCAGCCCTGACAAGAGCTCCTACAACAAGAATGACCACGGCAAGCGCAAGGACAAGCATGAGTCTTCCACACCCAAGTACAAGTACAAGTACAATGGAAGATTCGACAAGGAGGCGGTCAAGAAGAAGTTACTGGAGAAGCAAGAGGCGAAGTAGTGAGCCTTCCTCACATCCCTCAGCGATCTCGATGACGACTCCGACAGCGGCTCACCCCCAAGTGATGATGAGGCCGAGCAGAAGGTCGAGAACAAATTCAATGGGCTGTGCTTCTTCGCTGACTCCAAGCTTGGAGGCTACTGCACCATGGAGCTCGATGAGTCTACCCCAAGCATTGAGAAGAACGATGACACCGAGCCTGAGGTAGAACAAAATCTCGAGTCCCTTGCTGCTGAGGTTGATAACTTGACTACCACTTTGCTTAGTCAAGATGCTTTGCTTAAGCGTGCTGCTCATGAGAGAAAAGAGTTCAAAGCTAAGTGGGAGCTTGCTGTCAAAGAGCTTGAGTTTGTTAGGGAGTCTGTGCCCATTTCTGATGAGTCTGAGTGTGATGCTTGTGCCATTCATATGGCAAATCTAGCTGATGTGCAATCCAAGCATATTGCTTTGGTAGATGAACTTGATGAGGTTAGAGCTAAGCCTATCATTTTGGGTCCTTGCAAGTCTTATGATAAGTTGAAGTCTCGAGCTAGGAGAGAAAATGACTAGGATTGCCATGCTAGAGAAAACTAGTCAAGTTTCTAGATGTGTTTGTTGTGAGGCTTTGGAGCTAGAATTGGACTCTTGTAGGCATGACAAGAAAAAGGGCCGAAGAAGAAATCACAAATCTTCAGTCCATGCTCAGTTGGTTGTCTAGCGGTGAGCCACAGCTTGGCATGATGATGAGTCAGTTCAAGAGGGGAACTGACACAACGGGTTTAGGCTTAGCTATAGGTGGGAAGGGTGAAAATGTTTTTGGTAAAGTTGGTGATCACAGTGGTTTGAGTGCATCTAAGAAATCCACCAAGCCTTACACTACTCCCAAGTTATCAAAATCACCCCACCACAGCCTAACAAGCCCAATGTGAAAGATGGTGTGTTTGAGGAACCTCCCAGAGCTTCACCTCCAAAACAAGTGTGGACTCCAAAACCAAACCACATAAGGAACCCACTTGACACACTTCCCGACATCTCTTTTAAACCCCTTCCAAAGAACAAGCAAACCCAAAGAGTGATCCATACCCATGAGAGAGTGAGTCAACCACCACCCAAGAGAGAGGTGTATCACTGTGATTATTGTCACCATGATGGTCACTTGTTTGAGTTCTACTTTCGGAGGAAGAGAGATGAGCGGCATGAGTATGAGCTTTTCCATAACTCTACTCATGGTGTGTTTGCTCCACGTCTCCAGAGGCACAGTGCTAGGCCAAGAGGTGCAACACCACAAGGACCTAGGCCTCAAGCTGTGAGACCACGAGGTGGTCGTGCCCGGCGGGGTTCAGGTTTTGCTTATGACCTTGGATCTTGTGACCGTGGCTTTCAGTCTTACAGGACAAGCGGACCACGTTTTTCTCATCGTGGTGATCGCTCTACTCAGATGGGACATGGCATGCATGATGCTTTTGCTAACACTTCTCATCGACGAATGAGCCAACACTGGTTTTCTCCTCAGTTTACTAACCCCAGTGTTGGGTCATTTGCTCATCCCATGTCTCGCTATTGATGCAGGATGAAGGGCTAGAGAACACGTGGCTAGTTGATTCTAATTGCTCTTGACACATGACCGGGAACTCAAAATGGTTCTCCAGCCTCACCCAAATGAAGTGTAGTGAATACATTACATTTGGGGATAATAGCAAGGGTAAAGTGCTTTCGCGTGGGTCCATCCGTCCGAATCAGAACTTTGTGCTTAAGGATGTGGCCTTGGTTTCAAACTTCACTTCAATCTCGCTTCGTTTCTCGCCTTCTTGATGACGGTTTTGAGGTTCGGTTTAAGCCAAGACTTTGTCGTGTTCTTGATGCTCAGGAGAACCTCGTTTGTAAGATTGTGCCTTTTGGGAAAGTATTTCGTGCTGATTTTTCTCGATCTTTTGGTCTTTGTCACTATTTGGTGGCTAGCTCCTCCTCAGAGCTCTGGAAGTGGCACTGTAGACTTGGTCACTTGAGTTTCGACTTGCTTGCAAGATTGAGCTCACTTGATCTAATTCGGGGTTTTCCCAAGCTCAAGTTTGAGAAGGATCTTGTTTGTCACCCGTGCCGTCACGGGAAGATGATTGCAGCTTCTCATTCTCCCGTGAACCAAGTGATGACCAAGGGACCCGGTGGGCTTTTACATATGGACACTGTAGGTCCAGCTCGAGTCCGGTCAGATGGTGGAAAGTGGTACGTGTTGGTCGTTGTGGATGACTTTTTCTCGCTATTCGTGGGTCTTTTTCATGGAGAGTAAAGATGAGGCTTTTACTCATGTTCATGACTTGATCTTGAGGTTGCAAAATGAGTTACCAAAGCATGCCATGCGAGCTATTCGCAGTGACAATGACACTGAATTTAAGAACACTCATTTGGAGACCTTTTGCTCATCCATAGGTCTTGAACATCAGTTTTCCTCGCCGTATGTCCCACAGCAAAATGGGATTGTTGAGCGTAAGAATCGGACCCTTGTTGAGATGGCCAGGACGATGCTTGATGAGCATAGGACTCCTAGGCGCTATTCGGCCGAAGCAATCAACACGGCTCGTTGTTGGCGGTCCTTATCACACGTTTTAGACCACCAATAAGATTATAAAATCCACCCAAACTTAGTAAATAGGGCTTTGCAATAACAACTTTCATGAGTTTCGGTGATTGTCGCTTGCAGGAAGACAACTCCAGAAATGCACACAAATGGGCCAAGAAACATAATAAAACCATGAATAAGAAGGTGGCCCATTTACCCGACAATCTGGGGTCTCAAACATGGGCCAAAAAGCCCAACATAAACCCAAGAGGTGGAAGACCAAAACCCGGTCCAACTCTATCTCGGGCTGGATGAGTGGGCCTCGGTGAACAGGCCATATCTCACACATACGGACTCCAATTCAGGCAAACGAATATGCGTTGGAAAGATATAGACGAGACCCATTCACTCACCAAATTTCAGCCCAAACAGCCCCGGATCCGGCGCGCTCGCGCCAGGGGCGCGGCCGCGCCCCGGTGGCTGCCAAACTGGACCCACTTTTGCAGGTCGGTGCATTAACTCGCTGGGAGGTCGGTTCTGGGGTGCGTCCAGGTGCATTGTACCTCAAACTGACATTGGAAGGTCGGTTTCCACCTTCCATATTGGGATGGCACATTTGCAAGTAGCCCCCTCCTCTCTAGATATAAAAAGGGCTCTTTTCTCTTCATTCACCATCAACCATTGAAGGGAGAAAGAGCACCAAAGCAAGAGCAACATTCCTAAGGGCTATGTCCTAGTAGCTATCTAGAGTTAGAGATGCAGATGTGAGGGTGAGAGCGGGCAAGCACCGGGCTTGTCGGAGCTTGTACCTCTACGAGCGACTACTTGGCTCCTTAGTGGGATCTTGGCTAAGTAAGTGTTCGTGTTACTTATAGCCTATTATGTCTTTTGTATAGTTGAGCTTGACCTTCTCTTGTTTGCGGGATCGATGTTCATCCTTGTGGCGATTGCTCTAGTAGAAGGGCCCTCTTAGTCAGGCAACCCTTGATCAACGCTAGAATAGTAGTTGTCAGTGTAGATGTGGTGTCTGGGCTGACGCTATCTTCGTTTGCCTATCCATCCCTCGTAATCCCCCACGTCCGTGTTCGGCGTAGAGCTGTAAGCCGGAGGGGCTTGGCAGACCAAGCCTAAGCTGGTGCCCGAAGTAAGCAAGTAGGGGTATGGCGAAGCTATCCTTGAGACCCAAAAGCTATAGGAAACCTTCTCTATCATCTTTCTATCTCTACCTTTGTGTTGTTCCTTGAACGAATTAGCTAGGAGAAATACCTCTGTTCCCTGTGGAAAATATGATACCCTAAATACTTCCGTGTGAAGGCTACAACGGTACTTCTGTATGCTTGCGGATTCTCTGCATACGTTAAGAAATATCAACAAGCTTTCTGGCACCGTTGCCCGGGAACGGTTGCTATTTTCTTTGAACCTAGTTCGCCCTCGTATCCTTTTATAAAAAGAAAAAAATATTTTTAAATTTCTTTTTATAAACCAAACACACTTTGTATCTGATCCTACTACCATGAAGCCCAAGACATTTCAAATCTTTTTGCTTCATGCTTCATAAAGGGGGAGTTCTTTGAGCCAAAATTCTTTTTTTTTAAAAACAAATTTCTCATCCGGCTGTGAACTCTACCTAGGATTCAGAACCCTGGTTCGGGCGTAGCCCTTCTCAGTCTTGATGATGAAAATCATTTTAGACATCTACATGATTTTGAGGAAATGTGTTCATGCCTAAACATTCCAGGCATAACACAAGAAATTCTTATGTGGAAATTGTTTTTGTTCTCTTCTAAACGGGGAGGCGAAGCAATAGAATACTAATGCCGTAGGGAGTTTGAATAGCGACTAGGGAGGACTTAGACAAGTTTTGTCTCGCATTCTCCCCTACATCCCATATCAACTCTCTGCCAAGGGCAATCCTCGATTTCAAGCAGAACGAGAAGAAATCCATAGGTGCAGCCTAGGCGAGGTTTACAATGTTAACACATGCCGGCCCGATATTGTCTTTACCTGATGACATGCATTTGCATATCTTTAGGGTATAGACATAGATGCTGCCCTATGCTTTGACATGACCATTGGAGGGTCGTTTCACGCAAAACCGTGATGGAATAGAGGAAAAACTTTGTTAGTATCCTAGAGAAGCATGCTTCTCCCGTCATAAAGCCTTAACCCCTCCATAAAAGGGCATGTCAAGCTTTGAGGAGCCCTTCTCAATCAAATCTTTGCCCTTGCTAGATTCAGTTGTTGAGCCCTCACCCGAACCACGAACACCAAAGGAAGGAATGTTTTATCCTTTGGAGTTCACTATAAAAATTCGAGGATTGTGGTAGAACCTCGAGCATTTCTTGGCACATAAATCAAGCATTTATTTATAAGGAAATCTCCTTTAACAAAGAAGAGTCATAAGAATGGTTGTCAAAAGTAAAACGTTCTTCCGAAGCAATTCGATTCTTTCACCTTCCTCGACCATATTTTGTTCATTAAATGAGACTCCCTTAGAAGCCCTACACAATAGTAGGGACTTTTATCATTTCCTTGCAGAAACCCTTTTTGGAAATATGCCGCCAGTCCCGACTGAAAAACTCTTCAAAAAAGTCCATCAAGACTCATCTGAGTGTTGTGGGATTGTGTTACGGTTGTGCCATTTGAAATGAATGAACCAAGGTTTACATAGACCTTCATTTTTATGCCATCCTCGATGTTCAAATTCTCATATGGCGCTCTTTGAAAATTTTGTGCAAAAAGAATTATCTCAAAAGTGCCCTAATGAGAAGTTGAGTATTTTGCTTCTGCTAGCCTTATCTCTTGCACCAGAGACCCATAGGCAAAGCAAAGCTACTTGTTCAAGCAGGCAAGGTTTGAGCTTCCTTTTCATCTTTGTGAAATGGAACGTCCACCTTCGCCCTTGCTCGAACAAAAGACATGTCCCTCTGGCCATGAGAACATTGCTCTTGATAATGGTCTAGAGTCAACGTTCGTCCTTCATGAAATATATTTTAAGGACGAAAAACTCCCATGCCATGGACATGCCTGAAGCAACAACGCTAGAGTGAATTCGCTAACGAGCATGCTAAGGTCTCTTTTGAGACTCTAGTTTCATGCTCGCTTTTGGGATCTCTAGAGGTTGTTCTGCTTCTGACCACGTGCTCCTATGAGAATCTCAACCACCTCTTAACACTTGTTTCAAAACTTTTAAGAGGATGGTTGTGGATGCTATCATAAGCACTTTCAAATCTCGTAGCGGCACGATGGAACCAACCTTGCAGCTTTAGCACTTTTGCTGAATATTTGGTGGCCAACACCACCTTTGAGAGCTGCAAGATAAAATTCTTGCAGTCCAACTTAAGACCAAAACTAAAGCACTACCGGGAGATACCCCGGATTATCTTTCTAAAAAAAAGCAAGGTCATGTTTTCAAGTAGTATGCACCCTCGGGTATTCCTGTTACTAACCATCTCAGATTGAGAAGAAAACAGGTCATACAACACTTGCAAATGAGGAGCAACATCGTTACAAGTCTTGATTCTCTTAGGTGATGGAACACACTCTCAAGGGGGTCCTGACGCTACACTTGACTTTTACACAAAAGTTCAAGTGTGGGGGAGGGAAGTGAGAAGCCCATGTTCCACACACACCAAGAGACATCAAAAAAAAGGGGAGAAAATAAGAAAGAGTGAAAACAAGAAAGAGTGAGAAAAATAAAAGCGACGAATAAGAAAAAAAATAAATTGGTGAATTCAAGTTGATGTCAGCCTCACCTTGCTAAAAAGAGAGAGAGAAAGCAAGGGTTCTCTCCTTCTCTGGACCTTTGCTACCATCAAGACCCATGGTCCATGCATACTAGCTATGTGTGACCTAGGGTTGGTGCACCTGAACTTAAAACCATGGCGCTGAAGTGACAAGCCCAAAATTTTCATCAGCATGCGCTACCGGTGAGTACGCTCAGATAAAGCAAAGGTAATGTTCAGCAACTTATCTGCTCATACTTGTCTCTATGTGATCAAATATTCACATGTTTCCTCGGCTATGTCATATGCTCTGGTTTGGGTGTGCTTGTATAAGGCCTTATGCAATACATCCATAGATCGTTTTAAATTAAGCGTGGTGCTTAGGTTAAAATGATCTTCTTTAATCAAGTTTTGACAAGGTATTGAAATTTGGTTAATGAACTCGAGTTGTTGTCATAGACTATGGAAGTAATTTGATGTGGAGATAATCCAAGGTCTATTTTTGTTTGCAAACTTGATCTTGACCTTGTTTGATTTATGAGTTGGTGAGCAAATAAAGAAAAAAGGGTTTAAAAAATAAACTTGAGTTTATTTGATCAATAAAATTCGGCTCCCCTGGATTTCCAACCCGTAGAGCCCTTGTTGTTTCTTTTCATTTTCTTGAATAAAACAAGTACAAGAATAAGTGTGGGGAACATCTCTCGAGCAATACTAACACACGCATTCGAGATCTTCCCAACACAATGCACAACATCAAATAGACAAGAGGACAAAAGAAAAAGGTTAAAAAGAAGAATGGTTGACCTTCTTGTTCAACCGAACTACTCTTTGATTCACTCCTTCATCTTCAACGATGGTTTGTGCAACTCTACCCTCACATCTCTAAAGTTTTGAAGTTTAAGATTTGTTAAAATTAAAAAGTCAAAACTTTTTCTCAGTGCTATCCTTTGATAAGATTTGCATACTCTTTATTCCTTGCTAATATGCCTATGCCTTATGAACAAGTTATCATAGGGACCCCATGTTACCTAAGTAATTGGAGTATGTCATATAGCTGAATGATTTGAACCTTGCTTTGTTTATGAAGAACTTGGGATTTATTTTACAAAAAACCAAAAATACAACAGCATGCTCCTCAATGATTATGAAATACCCACCAGAGCTATATGATTTATCTATAGTACAAACCCTTCAAATGCTGCTTGTTCGTACATTGAGTTTGGTCAGATTGTTATTACCGACGCGAGATTATGACCTTACACCCATGATTGAGATTCACTTGCACCCACCAAATAAATTGCCAGCTCTTACCATGAGAGTTGCTCACAGACATGCACCCCATTCTCCAAAAATGCCAACTCTTACACTGAGAGTTGCGCACTAGTCTATCAAATAAAATGCCGACTCTCACTGAGGGTTGCGCATTCCTTAGCTACCAAAAATCTACTCCACATATTCCATCATGATACTCTCTCCATTCAATAATTCTTCATAGAGAGTTATGGGCTATGATTATTCAAAAAAAAGAAGTCAAGGGGCACAAGTTAGATTAGGGTCTAAGAAATAAGACAAAGGGAAAGCAAAGATCCCCATTTTAAAAAAAAAAAGGTGACAAAAAAAAGAGAAGAAAAAAAAAAAAAAGCAAGAGAAAAGAAAGAAGAAAAAGAGAAAAAAGAAAAAAAGAAAAAAAAAGAGAGAAAGAAAAGAAATAAGTTTTTCGCTCATAGCACAACGCCCCGAGTCCAAACGGCTCGCATTCACTCGCACACCGAGCGAAACACACCCGCCGCACCATCCCACTTAAGCTTTCGTCCCGCTTCGCTTAAAAGGATTAACCCGGGGATGGTGGGATGGACTCTAGAAGCCTTATATGTTGGTCTATCCCACCTTTAACAACCAAGGTGGGACTAAACTCTCCACAATATCTCATTAACACACATGGGCCACTACGGGCCAAATGGGCCGGGTGTGACATACACCCCCCTCAAAGAACTCGACGTCCTCGTCGAGCCCAACATACCCACAGGCAAACGATGACCAGGAACGTTCCCCTCTTAGCACATGCGACCGTGCACCCAGTGCCGGCACATGTGCCATGCCGTGCACTCCGCAGAGCCTACACGCTCAATGAACCCCCATGTCCGCACACCTGGCCCGCACGCGCTCGTGGCCGCGAAGGTCGGCTCCGATACCATTTGTAACGCCCCAGAGTCCAAACGGCTCAGATTCACTCTGCACGCTGAGCGAAACACACCTGCCACACCATCCCACTTAAGCTTTCGTCCTCGCTTCGCTTAAAAGGATTAACCTGGGGATGGTAGGATGGATCCTAGAAGCCTTATATGTTGGTCTATCCCACCTTTAACAACCAAGGTGGGACTAAACTCTCCACAACATCTCATTAACACACATGGGCCACTACGGGCCAAATGGGCCGGGTGTGACATAGCCCATACTCTTCCTTCATCATCATCATCGTTCAAAAAAAAAGAAAGAGACAAGATGCATGGAATACCCAAAAACATCCAAAAGTAGGAACCATTTTTCCATCCCACACACTTGCACGTCTCAATCAAGGTGTATGGCTTAATCTCTGTATGGTTCGATCCTTGAACTTACAATATATGTGATATAAGTATGCCCACTTTACATACCTACCCAAAACTCCACTCTCAGCTTTTTAGTGGTAGGAAGAAGGCAAAAATCAAAATGCCTTTGGTGAGGTTATTATACACATTGAGCGATTGAGTGAATCATATGAGGAGCAAGGCTATCTTTTCTTTTTATAAAACCATTCAAAAAAAACCCAAGTGTCTGATATAATTGATGCAAGGGGATTTGAATGCATGTTGTTCCATTATTCAATTGCCCAAGATAATATGGTAGACAATTTAAAAGTTCACAAGTGCAGGTGAAGCTTGGAATAACTTGTATGCAGGTTATACATCAAAGAGATGAGCCTTCTCAGTCCTAAGCTTTACTCGAGGACGAGTAAAGAGTAAGTGTGGGAGATCTTGTTGGCGATGCTTATCGCACATTTTAGACCGCCAATAAGATTATAAAATCCACCCAAACTTAGCAAATAGGGCTTTGCACTAACAACTTCCATGAGTTTCGGTGATTGTCGCTTGCAGGAAGACAACTCCAAAAATGCACACAAATGGGCCAAGAAACATAAGAAAACCATGGATAAGAAGGTGGCCCATTTACCCGACAATCTTGGGTCTCAAACATGGGCCAAAAAGCCCAACATAAACCCAAGAGGTGGACGACCAAAACCCGGACCAACTCCATCCCGGGCTGGATGAGTGGGCCTCGGTAAACTGGCCATATCTCACACATACGGACTCTGATTCAGGCAAACAAATATGTGTTGGAAAGCTATCAATAAGGCCCATCCACTCACCAAATTTCAGCCCAAACGGCACTAGAGCTGGCACACTCGTGCCAGGGGCGCGGCCGCGCCCCGGTGGCTGCCAAACCAGACCCACTTTTGTAGGTCGGTGCATTAACTCACTGAGAGGTCGGTTCTGGGGTGCGTCCAGGTGCATTGTACCTCAAACTGACATTGGAAGGTCGGTTTCCACCTTCCATATTGGGATGGCACATTTGCAAATAGCCCCCTCCTCTCTAGATATAAAAGGGGCTCTTTTCTCTTCATTCACCATCAACCATTGAAGGGAGGAAGAGCACCAAAGCTATAGCAACATTCCTAAGGGCTATGCCCTAGTAGCTATCTAGAGTTAGAGAAGGAGATGTGAGGGCGAGAGTTGGGAAGCACCGGGCTTGTCGGTGTCTCCCCGAGCTTGTACCTCTACGAGCGACTACTTGGCTCCTTAGCGGGATCTTGGCTAAGTAAGTGTTCATGTTACTTATAGCCTATTATGTCTTTGGTATAGTTGAGCTTGACCTTCTCTTGTTTGCGGGATCGATGTTCATCCTTGTGGCGATTGCTCTAGTAGAAGGGCCCTCTTAGTCAGGCAACCCTTGATCAACGCTAGAGTAGTAGTTGTCAGTGTAGACGAGGTGTCTGCGCTGACGCTATCTTCGTTTGCCTCGTTCACGTACAGTTGAGGTGGTAGGCGGCAGGTGGTGACAGCCTTGTCCATCCCTCATAATCCCCCACGTCCGTGTTCGGCATAGAGCTGTAAGCCGGAGGGGCTTGGCAGACCAAGCCTAAGCTTATGCCCGAAGTAAGCAAGTAGGAGTATGGCGATGCTATCCTTGAGACCCAAAAGCTATAGGAAACCTTCTCTATCATCTTTCTATCTCTACCTTTGTGTTGTTCCTTGGACGAATTAACTAGGAGAAATACCTCTGTTCCCTATGGAAAATACGATACCCTGAATACTTCAGGGTGAAGGCTACAATGGTACTTCCGTACGCTTGCGGATTCTCTGCATACGTTAAGAAATACCAACACTTGTCATGTTTCAAATCGCATTTTCCTTCGAGCTTTTATGAAGAAGGCTTCTTATGAGTTGCGGTTTGGCCGTTTGCCAAATGTGAGCCATTTTTGGTGTTTGGCTGCAAGTGCTTTATCTTAAAGAAGGGAAACTTAGACAAATTTGAATCGAGATCTTCTGACGGGATTTTTCTTGGTTATGCGTCTCATTCGCATGCTTATCGAGTACTTAACCTTGAAACTAACCGTGTCATGGGGACTTGTGAAGTCACCTTCAATGAGACCACACCTTGTTCTTCTCCTGTCTTTGAAAGTGCAGGTGATGAGGAGATGAACAAGAGAATTTTCGTGGAGGAGGAGTAGGACGATGCCGATTGGGGTGATCCCAAGCCGACTCCACCGGCTGCCCCAGTTGACCCTACGACGACTACTTCGGTTGACAGCCCCACTGCTACATCCTCCACCACATGGGGGCCGTACGACCAGGCTCCTCAGCTTGTTCCAGCTGCACCTGAGGGATCTCCAGCTGCTGTTGAGGGGGAGGCGTCTTCATCAAGGGAAGCACCATGACACATTCAGCATCGCCATCCTCCCTCAACCATGATCGGTAACATAAATGAGCGGGTCACTCGCAACAGATCTTATGAGATTTCGCACTTTGCACATTCCCGCTTTTGTTGCAAATTTCGAACCCAAAGAAGTGGTTGAGGCATTAACTCGATCCAGTTGGGTAAATGCCATGCATGAGGAGCTTGAAAACTTTGAGAGAAACCAAGTGTGGGTTTTAGTTCCACCTCCACCTCAGTGTCATCCCATAGGAACCAAGTGGGTATTCAAAAACAAACAGAGTGAGGATGGGGTTGTGATGAGAAACAAGGCTAGGTTGGTTGCTCAGGGTACTATCAGAAAGAGGGGATAGATTATGAGGAAACCTTTGCACCTGTTGCCCGTTTAGAATCCATTAGGATTTTCCTAGCCTATGCAACTTCGAAAGGGTTCAAGCTGTATCAAATGGATGTAAAGACTGCTTTTCTAAATGGGTACATAGATAAGGAGGTGTATGTGAGGCAACCCCCAGGTTTTGAAAATCCCAAGCATCCCGACCATGTCTTTAAACTCCACAAAGCCCTATATGGCCTCAAACAAGCCCCAAGAGCGTGGTATGAGCGACTGAACTCCTTTCTTTTGGGCAAGGGTTTTACTATGGGGTCGGTTGACAAAATCTTGTTTCTACTCATGCATGGCAATGATACTCTCTTGGTACAGATTTATGTTGATGACATCATTTTTGGTGGTTCGTCACATGCTCTTGTTGCAAAGTTTTCAGATATGATGAGTAGGGAGTTCGAGATGAGCATGATGGGTGAGCTGACGTTCTTTCTCGGTTTGCAAATCAAGCAAACCCGAGAAGGGACATTTGTACATCAAGGAAAGTACACGAAGGATCTTCTAAAGCGCTTCGACATGGGTGATGCCAAGCCACTTCAAACTCCCATGTCGACCATGACTGCTCTGGACGCCGATCTAGAAGGAGAAGCCGTGGACCAGAAGGAGTACCGCACCATGATCGGGTCATTGTTGTACCTGACGATGACGAGGCCCGACATCCAGTTCGCCGTCTACCTTTGCGCACGTTTCCAGTCTTCACCGCGCACTTCGTATCGGCAAGCTGTCAAACGCATCTTGCGGTACCTACGCTTCACTCCCGAGCTTGGCCTATGGTACTCGACTTCTTCATCTCTTTCTCTTTCGGGTTATTCTGATGCTGATTATACGGGTGATCGAATTAAGAGGAAGTCCACTTCGGGAACTTGTGAGTTTTTGGGTTCGTCGTTGATCTCTTGGTCGTCTCGCAAACAGTCTTCCATTTCCCAATCCACGTGTGAGGCTGAGTATGTTGCTGCTGCTGCATGTTGTTCTCAGTTGCTTTGGGTGGTTGCTACCTTGAGAGACTATGGGTTGAACTTTAGGAAAGTGCCTCTTTTTAGTGACAGCACTAGTGCCATTAGCGTTGCTAAGAACCGAGTACTCCACTCAAAAACCAAGCACACTGAGATCCGATATCACTTCTTGAGAGAACACCAAGAGAAAGGAGACATAGACCTTCAGCCTGCGCGAACCCATGAACAGCTTGCGGATATCTTCACAAAGCCCCTCGATCAAACCCAGTTTGCCCACTTGAGAGCGGAGTTGGACATTTGTTATCCTTTTTAGAGTGGGGTAGTTGTATCTTGTTGTATAGTATGGTTTTGGCTTCCTTCTTTTGCTTTTAGCTTTCTTTTTGCACCTTTGTATCATAGTGCATTTCATCATGTATCATACTACCTTTGTTGAGCTTCATGACTATAGTAGTTTTGATTACATCTATGCTCTTGTTAGTATGTCTTGTTTGTATATAATTTTGCTTGCGGCTTAGGCTTCTTCTGATCACTTGTTACATGTTATGAGCTAAGCCTGTTTTCTAAATGTGAACCTGCTTAAATCTTGTTGCAACCCAAAAAATGTTCACCTTTGAGATGGCTAGCATGTGTAAGTTTTGTGAGAACCTTGTTGCTTTCATATGTAGGCTTGAGTTGCTATGTCTCATGTTTCTTGAGTCATTCACTTAGCTCGGATCTCTTGATAATTTTGTGCTAAAACTTGATGTCTAAGCTAAGAAATGATGAAAAGTTTTGAGTTGGATCTTTTCAAATCCCACGGCAATGTCACGAGATTGCTTCTCATTCATTCGAGTGAGATGAACTTGGGCATTGTAGTGCTAGTCCACAACCACTCGTGACGAGACAGCTTCCCACTTGCACTAAGGGATGAACTCGGTGTGGTTGAAAAACATGATAAAAACAACATTTTGGCGGACAGTTTTTGATCCTCTCGTATACACATGTCTAAATGAAACCTTGTTAACTATTGTTTTAACTCTGATCAATGTTGTAGTAACAAGTGTTGTTAAGTGTATCTTTGAGACATGATGTGTGACCGTTATATGGGGTAGTTCAATCTTGTATACATGTGTTAGCACTTATTTGATCTCCTGCTTATATGTGCTAGGTGCTATTCTTTTTGGTGAACACCTTTTATAAAATGCCCAACACCTGATCAAAATGCTTGTGTTTCATATTCCGTATCACTTGATCAGCTTGAGCATTGGCTTCGACTTGTGCTTGTTTCTATACACTTGCCATTCTTGCTAGAACATCTATGTACTCCGGATTGTTATACTCTTGAAGCTCTACATTTTGCATTTCTTTCATGGCATGATTTGAGGGGGAGATGCAGTCTCTTTTTTATCTAATCTTGATAAGTGCATGTGCCAACAAGGGGGAGAAACATCCACAAATCCAGAGAGTTCATTTGTGAGTATGCATTGTCAAGGGGGAGTTGCACTCCGGTTTGAGCTGTTTTTTGCTAGATGTGTTGAGCCGTTGCCCCTTCTTGAGGGTCTAGCCATTTTTCAGGTGCTATTTGCTTTGCTAGTGGTGTTGAGCCTTTTGCCTCTTCCTGAGGGCTAGTTTTGGTTTTCTTGGTCGCGTCGAGCTGTTGCCCATGTCTTTGGGGACCAAGTTGTGACTTTGCTTTGCTCATTGCAAATGATCCGTTTTCTGTTTGTCTTTGGCTCTTGGTCATTTGGATGGGTTGTCTCTGGTTTGTGTTGGTGTTGATAATGCACTCATCAAGGGGGAGATTGAGGACACATGGTTTTTACCATAACCATTGTGTGGACCTTTGTGTGATGAGTGATTGTCAACATGCCAACACAAGGCGTGTGTGTGTTCTTACTAACCGATGGCACACGTTTCGTGTCAAACAATGGTGTCTCTTGGCTCATGTTGTCTGCAGGTGTCGAGCTCGCAGACGGTGGTCGACGGTCGGTGAAGATCAAGTTGGGCGTGCCGTGCTGATGGACTGGGTGCGGTGAAGGGCGGACGTGAGGCTTGGATCGAGAGACCTCAGGACTGGGCGGCCAGCCGTGGTGGCTAAAAGCTAGGACATCGACGAGTGTAAGTGCACACGACGGGGGACGTGTACGGGCTACGCTACTCGTGGAGGGTTTGGTGGTTTCGCCTCAAAACCATCGATGGCGGGTTTCCCTGGTTTGCGCCTCAAAACTGGGGGCGGAGGTCCCGGTGCGGACCGATGACATGTGGCGGCATCGGGGAGATTGCTTGGAAGCAAGGCTACCCGTGAGAAGGCGCGGTGGCTGTCGGATCAAGTGAAGCTTGAGTTAGACCCTTATGCCCCTAGCTAAGTGGTGTGGCTCGTCATGTATCCAAGGGCAAAGAAGGAATGCAAAATAGACTTGCCCCCCTCCATAAATAAGGGATGAGGGTTCTCCTTCCCCCTCACCTCTGCTATTTCCATTTTCCCTTAGGTTTTTCCCTTCCTCTAGATGCTGTGAGAGAGAGGTCTGCAAATCTTTGATTTGTACTCAAAGCAGCGTGTATGGCAAGCTGAGCGCCGAGTCTCAGCTGTTTCCTCTGTGAGTAAATCATCTGTGCCTGTGTCTCTGTGATGGATTTTGTGTTCTTCCCAAGTTGACTTTTGGGCCACTTTGTTCTTCGCGTGATTTCTCCGTTTCTAGACCGATTTGAGCCTTTCTTCTTGCGTTGGATCGATCTATGACACAAGAGTGATGTTTCCACCGAAGGAATCGTGCTAGTTCCTCTTGAGATCAAAGATCCACACGATTTGGTTTTCGGTTCCCCAAGAACGCTTTTTCTCACCCCTTCCTCACTTCGAATTGGCCGATGATTTTTTGAAGATAGGTTCTCCTCTCGCATAAGCAACAACATTCCTAAATTTGGTTGCAAGCGGTTTCGATTTGAGAAAGTTTGAAAAGAATCTTGGAGAAGGCGATTTTCGGGCGATTCAGTTTCTGGGGTCGCGGACAGTCCGGCCCTGACTCGCGGACTGTCCGGCCCTTGTGTTCGTGAGGATTCGTTTCTGTTTCCTGGCTGACGTGTTCTTTTCGCAACCGCGGATAGTTCGGCTCCTTCACGCGGACAGTCTGACGGCCGAAAGTCTGAGCCAGTGGCTTCCGTGAGCTTTTTTGTTGAAGTACAGCTCGGACAGTCCGGACATACCAGTTGGACAGTCCGACGTCATACTCCAGAAGAGTACCGAGCTCTCAGCTTTCTGTTCACTCTCTGAACTTTGACCCGCGGACAGTCCGGGCCACCCGCGCGGATAGTCCGGCGTTGTTCTGCAGCCGTAGGATAGAATCTGTTCGGAAAGTTTGGTTTTTGCTCTTTGACCTGCAGACAGTCCGAGTCCACACCGCGGACAGTCCGGGTCATCTGCTGAGTGACTCTTTTTGTTCGACTCTGGTACGAAATTATAGGCGGACAGTCTGGCCCTCACGTGCGGACAGTCCGAGGTTCATTCCCAGGCCTGTTTCCAGAGTTGTTCCGAGAGGTTTGTTTTTCCAGATTTTGCATGCGGACAGTCCGATTGCGACACGCGGACAGTCCACTTTTGTCCAGTCAGAACTTCTTCTCCGGTTTGCAGTTGCTTGAGCTCCGATTGTCTTTCCGCTTCTTCCGCTACTATTGTAGTGATCCGCTGTGTTCCTAGGGAACATCCACCCTCTCATTAGGGTCGTGATCACTACGATTTGAGCATCGCATTTTGGGGTTGATTGTTTGGGCCTAGAACGTGAAAGTTTCGAAAGAAATTTTTGAGGCTCCCATTCACCCCCCTCTGGTCGCCATTACCGGTCCTTCAGTGCCACATTTCTTGTTCTCAATCATGACGGTAAGAGAACTTTCATGTTTTCTATTTGATCATTACACATCGGTCAGGATTTCAACCTTTCAGAAGGGCACTCAACGTGGATGAGCCTAGGAACTTTAGTGCTAATGTGCTATACTGCTACATGTAACCATCTCTAATTTGGTTTCTATATGATTTGCAAGTTGAACCCATAAAAACGAGATGAGGCGAAGGGCGTTCAATTCCGCCAAACTATTGTCCCCATATGAGTTGCTTATGCGGAGCTTTATTCCCATGCACACATGGCGGCTGAACCTCCTATGCGACACAGGCGAAGGGCACCATCTCTTCTGTCAACGCTGTCAGATAAGGTTCACTTCTGCATGGGCACCTCCACAACCATAGACCGACCGTGGCTTGCCGTGATTGTCAAATTGATTCGGTATAGCAGTCCATCGCATGCACGTGACTATTAAATATGCACTTGGCACCTGCTCTATTGCTTTGTCTGCCTCACGGAACCATCATGGCACTTCGTTGTCCTATCATCACTCCTTGTCCCTTTTGCCTCCTATTCCTAATATACACATATAATGGCATCTTCTTCCAAGCATTTTTGGACATCATGCCCCCATCGGCTATGAGCCCTGAGCTGTGGCCCTAGCCTGTATTCTGTTGATTTGTTTGATGAGCAGGAAACACTATATATAGGCAGCTAGCAGGAAACACTATATATAGGCGGCTATATATGTACGATGTGCCACAGATACTGGAGCTCGTTTTTCATACAGTATTAGTAAGTCTAGTTTGGGAAGGGGTTCCTTTTTGCTGCTATGCATTCACTCTTCAAAACTAACCATTTCTTGTATGGCAGAGCACTTCTAGGTACTAGACTCCCATCGAGCTCTATGAGTGAATGGAGCTCCTTTTTTATACATTTGTCAATCAAATATATTTCTTAAAATACTCATTTGCACTCAGTTATGGAACCCCAAACCACTGCACCTGAATGGCATTATATTCATTCGCCCTGAAAACTGCCTTCCATTGTTGTTCAGCTTCACGTAATGTCGAAACAAAAGCAGCCGACCCTGTAAAACAAAAGAAAAAAAAAAAACAGCGCAGCGTTAACTGAAGCCATCAGGCATGGACGGGCGGATGGCTTTCCTCAACTCATTCGGTCTTCCTGCTCGTATCCAGGACGCCGTTCGCTTCCATCTATAGATGCCACCATAGTCGCGTGCATTGCTGACGGCCAGAAGGTGCTCAACGCATTGGAGTTATGCATGGAGGCACGAAGCTGGGAAACGGTGGCGGCGGTAGTTGCGGTGCGTCGCTCCGCACATCTCGGCGTCCCCGGCATGGATCTGCGTCATCACGCCTTAGGTGAACGGCTACCGGAGCTTGGGGACGGGATCAGAGCTACAGTGCCGACAATGGGGAGGGCACAGGAAGCAAGCCGTCGTGGGGGTTGAGGCGATGCAGCACTGCCGAGCGGAGCAGAGCCCGACGCAGATGATGTGTGCGACGAAGATTCTTCTTCTCCTTCTGTAGGCAGGTGATCCTCGGCATAAGCTTTGCGATGGCCGAGGTGGAGGTGGGTGACTCGCCGGTCGCGATCGAACGCTGATTTGGGAGGAGGACGATGGACGCGGTGGGTGCTATCAAGCAGGCAGGGCATGGCAGTGGTATTTAAACTTGATTGCAGCAACAATCCTTCGTCTTCAGATTGCAGTGACCCGCGAGGACCTTTGGTTTTCATATATCGCGGCTATGACCTATTGGGTTTCTTTGCGTTCCTTTTCCTTCCGGTAGAAGGATCGTTGGTGCGCGTGTGCATGAATGAAACGGCGGCACATCGAACTGGGTGACTTGGGTGGCCTAGGGTGACGTGGCTCGCTGAGAACACAGGAAAATATGGTAGTGGGGGTCTCCTATTTAGGCATAGAGGATAGCAAGTGTAGTGCCGGAAGGGGTTCCATTTTGCTGTTATGCATTCACTCTTCAAAACCAAACATGCTCTCACAAAGCTTAGAAAACAATTTTGTATCAGTGTTAAATGATAATGCTAAATTTAATAGTCGAGATACCTGTTAAATGATAATGCTAAATTTAATAGTCGAGATACCTGTGATGATATCAGTACCACCTATCTCATTAGAAATCTATTTTTTGTTTGAATAAGATCAAAGTTCAATTTTCATTCTCTCAAATGTAGGTCAAGTTCCTTCTGTGTGGTGACCATATTGTTCGCTGACATGCCGTGTGCAACAGATGTACTCCACCTTTTACCCCTCACACTACCAAACCCCATTGCAGATAGAGAAGATGATTTTCACATCATAGTATGCTAGAAAAAATAAAATGTAGACCAGCGATGTGTATATACTTCTACATTTCTATGTTTTCGATAGACAGAATCATATACATCGAATCAAATAAAAAAAGGCATATATTGAAAGTAACAAATTAGCTAAGATTTAGGAGCATGCCAACATGAGCTACTCGATCTTCGCATGCCCATACAACATGCACCAATGCATAGCCGAAGCGTGGATAGAAGTTGGCATTTAAATGATACAAATGAGGAATTTGTTCAGCCCACACTGCCCAAAAGGACAAAGGTCTACGCAGATGCTTCTCCTTCGGCGCATCCTCTAACATAGCTCGAACTGGAAGATGCAGAACTGGCGGTGCCTACTAGGGCCTTGTTTAGTTCCCCCAAATTAGGGCTTGTCAATTTGGCATCTGCTACTGTAGCACACTGTAGCATTTCTTTTGTATTTGTAAAATATTGTCCAAATATTGACTAATTAGTCTTAAAAGATTCGTCTCGCAAAGTACAATTAAACTATGTAATTAGTTTTTAATTTCATCTAATTTTAGTACACCATGCATGTGCCGACATTTTGATGTGATGGGGAATCTTGTACTGTGTCAAATTGGCAACCACCAATTTGGTGGAACTAAACAAGGCCTAGGCTGACGATCATGTGGTGTGTCCATCCATTGCAAGGTATTGTGAGCTCCATCAGTCACCTTTTAGATCACTGTGTCCCTGCCACTTGTATCCTCGTTATCCGTGATGCAATAAGTCTTTCCCTTTTGCCGGCTTCTGGTTCCCAAAAAAAACATGGAATCTTAATTCTTATCATCATTTCAACATCCTACGTACATACTAGCTCCTCTAGTACACAATATAAATGGGCCACTAGACCATGCCCTGTGCTTACATCTGATGACTTGTATTTGGTATAGGAAGTACAATATAGGCGGATATATTGTGATAGTCACAGAGGTACTTGTTTTTTTCAGTGTTACAGCTTACACTCAGTACTGCAGTTGGAAACTGGTAGGTGAAGTACATTAAGCATTTCGATGGACGATTTACATATTAGCATCCTGTATCAATAAGCGGTGTTTACTGAGAATGAATTACATTAAATGGTAGCCATGTATTAGTGCACTCACAGTGCAGACTCTATCATAGAGTTTAAAACTATTTATCACCTTTATATTTTGGTATTTTACTGATGTATTGGTATATTTATTGAATACAGAGGGAGAAAACCAAGACTCAAGTTCACAATCTTCGAGGTAATAAATAGGTTTAGACTCTATGATTGAATCTTGCATTGTGAGTGCCCTTAGAGTCCATCAAGCTCGCTACGGATATGTGTGTCATGTGAAGAGAGTAGCATTGAATAAAGGTTATGTACAGATATACTACTAGTAAATATATAGTTCTGCTGATTGGCACCTTCTTCAAGACTGAAAATGTGCCACATGTCTGTGATGGCCTATGGCTTCTCAATGATTAATGATTTTAATCAGGCTAACCGCCATTAAGAAAAAAAGTTAGTACGATTAAAAAACCAGCTTAAGGCTCCATATCATTTCTATGGGGGTATCTATCACCTGTGTTTGCAGCTGGTTCCACTCTGTGTTTCCATTGCCATTCTGCTTGGGCGCATGGTGTGATTATCTAGCTACCACAGTATAATACAGAATTATTGTGAATATGGATTCCATGTTATAAATTTTTCATTTTCCCCTGCTTTATATATAAACAAAATTCTCCGCATCAGAAAAACTGTTCCACAAGCTCAAGACCATCCCATGACTGTCCTCCGTGGAGGCGTGGACCAATGTTTATGCTGCATTGAACTTGATCTAACTCTTTATGCCAGTCAAACGATTTGAGACATTGATGTGATCTCCTACTTCCCCAGACTTCAGGTGTTTATCCTCCTTAGGGCGTCTCTGAAAATGCAACATAAGGCATCTGAACAATGGGAAATGAGGGCACTCACAGTGCAGACTCTACCATAGAGTTCAAGACTATTTACTACTCTTCTATTTATTATATTTTACTGAAATAGTGGTATATTTATCGAAGAGTGAGGGAGAAAAATCAAGACTCCAAGTCTTATTTAGACTCCAATTCCATAATTTTTGAGATAATAAATAGACTTAGACTCTATAATAGTGTTTTGCATTGGGAGTGCCCTAATAACTAGCTATTCATGTGGAGATTGGATCGTTAAACACCAGCATGCCTTTCAACCCTTGGCGATGGGCACTCAATGTTGATAAGCTCAAGGTCTTCAGTACTACACTGCTACTTGCTAGTATCACTATCCGGTTCCGCAGGGCCTCATTCCAACCAGTAGAACAGCTGAACAACGACACGTGGAACTAACTTTCCTAGCACGATGGAAGCTCCTCCCTAGTTAAGGGCATCGTTGGCCCCATCCATACTCTTGAGCTTCTCTTGTCCATCACTCCATAAACTTAGATCCAATGCCATTCGCTGCAGTATGTTAATAGATTACACAGAATGCCCCGGTGTGCGCGTGGCTGCTCCTCCCTGCAAGGGTGCCAATCTGTTAACTTCTGTGTTCCATGAACAATCATTGCACCCTATCCCCGTAGCCATCACCCCCTTTCCCTTTTGCCTCCTACTAGTCCATCAACCCGTGCTCCCGCACGGTTAGAATCTTAGAGGACACCTAATAATAAAAAATCTATATTTTGTTATTGATTCTATGCATTTTTATGCATATCCATCTGTTTTTTGTTCTTTACATAGCACCAAAATTTTGTTACATTGTTTTTCCCAAAATTTTGAGCTTATTATTTGACACAACACCATCTTTTTAATTTGCAGTGGTTTCATGAGCAATAATTTATAGAATTAATCTTTTTTATAGAATGATATATTTCATTTCAAACATAAATTTAAATTAAATTATATTATATAAACTCTACATCCATCCCTTTATGTGATCTTATAAAAAATATATTTTAACTTTTAGATTTTGATCTATTTGGAGTAATATTTTATATGAATATTAACTTCAAATTCTAATGCTTATTGTATGGTTTATTCAAAATTTCCACTATTATTTGATTAGAAGAATATTATAGGCCCTATGCTACCCTCTTAATTGGTACAATGACATAAATAGTTGTTTGAGCATACACTATGGTAATGAAGATATTGCATTTATTACATTGTATTAGTATTATTTTTTTCATATGAAAAATGCTTTGTCAAATTGTTTAAAATTTTCTAGGAGAATGACTTTATTATCATGAGTATTAACATAACATAAAGTGAATTGTAAGTGTTTTTACTATGTGGTTTGCTAAGAATATTTTTCCATGCTTGATAAGATTGGAAGATAAATATTTATTTTAGTGGAACTTAGCTTTCTACATAATTTTAACCTAATATTGGAAGAAGTGTGTATTTGAAATAGCTTTGTGCATATATTGTACTTATGGATGTTAAATTATTTTTCATGATAGCTTATTGTTAACATTTACATGTAGAGTTTAGAGTTTTTTATATTTTTTATAACAATAGGCATGGAAAATTGTGGTACAAATTATATTGTTATACATTACATTATATTTCATAGTGTCAGGTACGGATAGTTTGAATGAAATTTAGGGTATGAACAATTATGTATCAAGACTAATTTTTTTGAATTGATTCGAGGGTATTTAAAATAAAATGAAAATTATACCTAGTGATCAATAAGGATCATATCATGGCATATTTTACATACTCTAGGGTCTGGACTTTTGCTTGGATTTTTCACAATTCTTTTCCTAGTCTAATCTCACCTAAAGATATACTAACCATATAAAAAACAGACCATATAGAAACGGTACATACAGGATACAAATTAAATTGTAATATATATTGCCACACCTTTCATTAGTCTGCAAGTCCGTCCTGTACGGTTGTACCACTGTTGATGTAGATGACATGGGCATGAATGTCGTGGCGCTTGCATCCTGTGTGTTCATGTGTTACCGATCTCTTTTCCTTTCTTGACATAGATGACCACTGTCGGGCAGCGTGTTGAGATGGCCTCCCGTCATTCTCTTCTAGATGTGGATGAAGTACATGGTGGCGGACTGGCGGTGTTGACGAACACCAACTCATGCACATCTTTCATCCCCATAATGTTGGCACACGCCTGTCCTTTCATACCCTTGATGCATGGCCACATGGCGGCTTCCTCGACGCATGCATGTACATGCTTGATAGAAATTGTCACCTAGTTTTGTAGTTGATAATTTTTCTGCATACATAGATTTCAGGCTATTTTTCTTACGGACCTTGGCATGCTCACATTAATCTGCCCGTCAGCGATTGGGAGCCCTGACTTGATGGGAGGGTGCTAGGGGAAAATATTTTGATGTCATATCTTGATGAATTTGCTCAAGCATGGCCGTATCTGCAGTAACATTTTCAATTACGCTTTAGATAGCCAGTTTTTCATTGTAGTAAGCATGCTCATAGACTCATACTCATTATAGAAAGTCAATTAAGCGAGCAACCCAAGGTTTATAACTGTGCCTGCAATAAATATGTGGCCAAATACAGACAGTTAGTCATATGTATATAGAATAGAAGTACTGGAATTGTTTTCAATTTTTAACCATTTTTTTAAAAAAAAATAGTGGCCCATGTCATACCATGTCCTTTCATAATTTTTTTGAAAGGACATGTCCTTTCATAATCTCAAAGACAAAATAACACAATAACTACTACTCTTGCAAAATGACTTTTCTAGGTACATGGCTTTTTCTATGAACCTAGATATACATTATCTACATAGATAGTACTAAAAAATTTTCAGGACATAAAATTTGGAATCAAGAAAATATATGCCTCTTGGAGATTAGGTGTATGGACAGTGTCACCGTAAATTTAGGGGAAGGAGAGGATTAGTTTACCACTAAATATAGGGTGTTAGATAGAGGAACGGTTAGAGATTAGGGTGTTTTTTTTATGACATTGAACTTCATTTTGAAGTTAGGTTGGACTATGTTTTGACTTTAAATTGGATAAGAAATTCTTGAAGATGACTTACGTGCATTTAAAAAAAATAGGTGGCCCATGTCATACCATGTCCTTTCATACTCTTGGGAGAGAAAATAACATAACAATAAATACTACTTAGCTCCATTGCAAAATGTAAGTCATTCTAGTTCTTTTAGGAACATAGCTTTTGCTATGCACCTAGATATACATTGTCTACGTATATAGTAATATAAAAGTTCAGAACGACTTAAAATATGCAACCAAAGGAGAATATGTCTTTTGGAGATTAGGTAAATTTAGTGTAGGAAAAGGATTAGTTTACCACTAAATATAGCTCCCCAATCAGCCGGCGTTCCGGCAGGAGGTGTATGTGACAGGGTGCTACTCCCTCCACAATGAAGACCTCGCCATCACAAAGTTCACGCCGCCGGTCAGCAAGTCCGACTTCGTCCATGTCAAGGCAGCCCTGGAATCCTTCCTCCTGTCTCATGAGGTATACTCTGCCAACATCCAGCCCTGTGCTCTTGGAGATGCCTATGTTAGATTCAATACTGCTCTAGAGAGAGAAAGGTTCCTAGGCCCTGTTTTTCAGTTTGAGCAAGATTATCAACTGTACTTTGTGAAGCATGATGAGGCAGAGAATGCTAGATCTTTTGACTTAGATCGGGAAGTTTGGGTTATGCTGTTGGGGTTTCCTGAGGATCTGCGTAGCATGAGTCTGATAGCCAAGGCGGTGTCAGGTTTTGGAATTTTGGTACATGTTCACCCGTCTAGTACTCTGGCCAGGATCATTGCTAAGGTTTACCTCAATGATGATGCAAAGATCCCAGATTCTGTCAAGGTGAATGTAGGGTTACCACCCGTCTTCAATAAATATACCGCCACATCAGCAAAACACAATAAATAGAAGGGTAATAAATAGTCTTGGACTCTGTGGTAGAGTCTACATTGTGAATACCCTTAATATCACACTAAACTATATATCTTATTAGATCACATATATCTTCTAGGACACTTATAGCGAATCTGATGTTGGTGTCACATCTTGCCTCAATTATCACCAATGCGTCGCATATGCTTGGATTGCTTGGTGCGTGTACTAGACTTGACGCGCGAATTATTGCTATGAAACGAACCGTAAGCCGCAAGGGATGGTCCTAACACGTGCTGTTGCTACAGATAAGAGATTAGAAACTAGCCTGCCATCATATTGATGCAATGATGCCCAACGGCTTTCCAGCAGATCTGGTAGGAGTATTTGACACGAGGGAACCTACTCTCTGTTGCTTCATCACCCTGCTGTGTCAGGTTTGACAAGCATGCTACTAATAGCTAGTACCACTGATGCATCTGCTTAACTAATTAAATGTGCTTAGCAGATGGAGATAGAGCACTGGACTAATCCATGCATGTTTTTCCTCTGTGTCCTTTCCTACCTGATTGCTGTACTGCACTGGCTGTCCGTGGATTGGCAGGCATGACATGACCTGAATGATTCATGCATGGTCCTGAATCTGAATGGATCCATGTGTGCGTGTTTGCTCGATCTGAATTGCTGTCTCAAGGTTACGATTTACAGTTTCTTTCCCCTTTTACACCTCATATGTAGCCTGGCCCATGTGAGGTGATGGGGGTTTGTAAGGTACGATAATATTTGCGACTGTGAAGCAAACGACATAGGTGAGAGTGATAGCATTTTCTGTACGAGTGTATTGGTACCAAGGCCTTTTTTAGATGCACCTAAAATCCAAGTTTTTTCACTCTCTTAATCACATCATTTTTTGGACGCATACATAAAGTATTAAATTTAGGTAAAAAATAACTAATTACACAGTTTAGTTATAAATAACGAGATAAATCTTTTGAGTCTAGCTAGTCTATGATTAGATACTGATTGTCAGATACAAATGAAACTATTACAGTAGCAGAGTTGAAAAAAATTTAGGATCTAGACAAAGCCCTAGTATTTGTGTAGAACTGAGACATCAAGAAAGAGGAGGTGGTGAAGGATGTGGTGTGTTGAATTGGATTCACCTTTACGTCGTTCAGCCCCTTGCTCAAATGATCCTGTCGCCGGCTCCGCAACGAAGGCCACGATACATACTACCGACAAATGAGGAGTGTCCAATGACCTCATGGTGACTAGCTAGACTGCAATCTGATTTGGATGCTACTGCGCGCATGGCGACGTACATACGAGCTCCACGTATTACACGTAGGCACGTAGAGCTAGCCAGGCAGCTGCCGCTTGGTTGCTTGCTTCAGACTTCAATGCTGGTGTACACGACTCCATGGAGGCGTGCGCATGCAGTGGCACATGCTCACCTTCCTTGGACTGCTTACTGTGTGTGTTCTTAGTCACCATCGTTCACTTGGCTTCTAGTTTGTTGATGTTTCTGTAGAGACGGAGTCTCGCTGGGCTGTGTAGACTGCAGGACGAACTGTTCATGCTCTGACTGAATCTTTCAATTCCAAGCAGTTGCTTCAATTCCATATTTGGAGGAGTCTTAAACTTCTTATCTTTTACCACCTAGGACACACCTCTCAGTCTTGATGGTTTTCTTTATTGCGTTTCATAGTTCATATCAATTATCTGGGATTTCAAATCTGTAGAATTACCTAACTGTGATATTCTAGACTAAATTACCAAGGACTCCCAGCCTCCAAAAAGTCAATCATGCAACCACATGAGAGCTACCACTGGTTTAGTCCTGAACCTCCCTTAGTCTTCTCCGTCTGCAATCATGTCAAACATAACCTTTCAGGACCAGATGTTTAAAATAACATGATAGATCTCCTCCAAGCTAGTCCTTTTTCTTCACAGCAAAGCGAGCAGGCATGGACCAGGACCACAAGTGACACATGGCTCAGTCACCTTTCCGAAACATGCAGGCACACATTGTCAGTTCCAGTTGATCTTTCTACAGTAGTAACCACCTTTCTTGTGTAATAAACCTTATTTAGGATCCAGTAGATTAGGAGCTCCAGTGTGCCAAGGCTTCTCGCCTTCGCCCGTCTTGTACCTGTACTGTTTCGGTCTTCGGACCACCACTCCCTCTTAATGAAATACGGGCATTAAGCCTGCTCGCGAAAAAAGAAACCACCTTTCTTGTAGGACAGAATGGTGGAGCAGACCTAGACTATGCTTGCAGGTTCTTCCTCTCCTGCAAAGTCATACATGCCTGGCCAGGTAAGCTGCACTGTGATGACTTTACATGTGCCATGTGATTTTTATAGTTACCCAATGTGTGGATACCATCATGAACAGCATCGCTCCATGCATAATGGTACCACAGCGTGCATGTCTACATATTGTAAACAATAGACATGGATCAACACACTTCATTAATTTTTTTTAAAATCAGCATGGAAAGAAGCAGCTCAACAAGCTGAATGTACTCACTTTCTCTTTTATCGTTTTCTCTTTATATGGGAACATCATATCAGACTAAAGCAATACAGTGGATTTTACAAACCAAATACGACCATTTTTCTGGAGGAAATAAAAAGAAGAGAACAAATTAAATATCAACCTGAACTGACATGGCTGCAACTAATGTAGTAGTAAAAATTAATTCCATCAGTATACCATGAGAGATACACACCGATAAATACATATACATATACATACATACACACTTAACAACAAGGCAACATGTCCTCATTGAATCGACATGCAAATGAAACACCCTCTTGATAATCTTGATGTCTCTCTATACGACTACTACGCATGCATACATTTTTCCTCAAAAAAGATATTCAATCACGCACGCACGCGTGAACGCAGTTAATAATCTTGCATTACATGTCGTACGCGTTCGTCAGTGCTTCGGAGGGCACTGGTAGCACCTGGTGAAGAGCCCGAAGGTATCAACCTGCCTGACAAAGTTAACCGTGCTAGCCCACCCGCCGAACCCAAACCCGACGACGAGCACCCAAACAACAACAAAGCAGTTGGCGGCGTACATCCCGGCCCAGCCGCCGACCCTGCGCGGCGGCCTCTCCACTGCGTTCTCCCTGGCCGCCGGCGCCGCGAAGGTGGCCATGTGCGCCAGCGCCGGGATGATGTACACGGTGAAGCTCACCAGCAGCGAGCCCACGGTGGAGTTGATGGGGCCGAAGAACGGGAAGATGATGGCCAGAAACCAGATGGGTATCACGATGGGCAGACGCGCGGCGGCGCGCAGCGCCATGCTGCCGGACTCATGCACGCCGATCAGCTTCTCCCACACGAAGTAGAGCGGCGTGCAGGCGAAACCGAACGTTATGAACTGCAGCAATGCATTTCGTTGTTTAACACGGGATCACATCATAGGCAGTTCTTCTTTCAAGTTTGTACTCGTGTGTGTTCTCTCTCGTTATTGTATACCTGGTGGATGAGCATGAGGATGACGGCGGCGTCACGGAAGCCGGAGCGTGGGAGGAGTGAGAAGGCGTTGGAGTGGTCCAGGAGCATGTCACCGAAGGCCCAGTAGACGGCGGAGGCGGACGGCAGGGTCAGCGTCAGCACGTAGAGCGTGGCCACCAGGTAGATGAGCTTGAACTTCTGCGGTTTCCACATCGCGTGCATGATCTCCCTGCAACCAGCAAAAAACAATTCAATGCCACCTTACGCACTGACACTCAAGAAGATCATCAGTCTGAAGTGACCAGTTAACTTCTGATCAGCACAGATTCGTGTGTGTTTATTCATACAGCATCAAGAGCAAATAATTCTATCAGTGTGGGTCAAGATAGTTAGACTGGCAGGCTTACACAGTGACAGCATGGCCTCCAAAAGTGTAAAGGATGTTGGTGGCCCCTGTGAAGTAGAGCACCATCTTGCTTGGGCCCGAGTGTGTCACACCTTCCACCTACAATGTCATTGGTTCAATGATGGATGATACATGACCATACATTTTGTAATCCATGCTTAAGCTGTTGGCAAAAGGCGAGCATCGATCCAATCGACCGCACATCAGCATATATACCTGACCATGAGCGATGGCGGCAATGGTGAGATACCAAGCGGTGTAGGTGGTCATGAGGAGGCCGAGGAAGGACCAGATCCGGTAGTTGTGGAAGGAGGGGATGAACACGGTGGTCGCGCAGCAGGCGCCAAAGATGTACGTCCACGTACGCTTGTCGTACTTGTCGTTGATGTAGTAGATGTTGCTGCTCGATCATCCACAGATCCATTAGTGGACACACAGTAGATATCACAGAGTAATTAGAAGACTACATACATGCACAGCAATGTAACATCGAACATTGCAATGACGAAATTTACTATCAAGCTTAGAACCATGACTTTATTTGATGGTCCTTAAGGATGGATGATTACCTTGCACATGCTATGAGCTGGATGACGGAGCCGAAGAGGAGGAAAGTGCAGTTGAAGAAGAGGCCGACATTCCTCCAGTGCTTCCCCAGTAGCCCATCAAGAACCTCAAACCACTGCTCTCCAGGCAATATATTAAGAGATGCATCAACTTCAACTTTACAATTTGTGTAGAATTTGGACAAAGTTTTGATGATGTTCATGGAAATCAAAATTTGGAACAAAGAAAATACAAGTAGCAAATAGTCATATATACATCATGATATATGTACCTGGATCACATGGTTCCTGAAATCGACCTTCTCACGCTCCTTCCTGGTGCGGTACTCAACATAGAGAACACTAATAAGGTAGGCGGTCCAGCTGCCCATGAGGCCATAGAAGAGCTGGAACACCACCCCGGACGCCATGCCGAGCTGCGAGAAGGAGTAGGGCAGCGTCAGCAGCACCTGTGCCACCTGGTTCGACGCGCAGCTGAACCACGCGTCGTACACCGACCCGCCGTGCCAGAACAGGCTCGACAGCGCCAGCTTCTTGCCGGACGCCGCCGCCGCCTCGCCGGTTTGCTCGTGGTCTCCGCCGACGACGCCGACGTCGCGCTCCATCTCCATGTAGTTCCCCGCCACGATCGTCTCCACCTTCTCCGACGCCATCTTGGAGAGGTCTCGTCTCTGCTAGCTGGGTCTCCTCGCACTCCTCGTCGTCTCGTTGCAATGATCTGATGGTACTGCTCCGGCGACAATACTATATAGCTAGCTAGGCTCGAGCAAGCTGGCGAATCATTAGAGACTGGAAAAGAAAATCATGGATGTGTCACTGACTCACTGTAGTGTGCTGTGAACTGTGATGGATGCTTTGCATTGCGTGGACGGGGCAGCGCACGAGCGGCCTGGCCCATGCGGCTGCTGATATGCAGCTTCTCGTCTTTCTTTCCGAATACTTGCTATGTATAAAGAACTATAGATAGATAGAAAAGACCTTGTGAGATACCACATATAGATAGTGATCGTTCATGGCTATCCGTGTAGTGTGTTTATATATAGAGCTAAGACATGGCTGTACACGTGTACAACTCTTAGTAGCCTTGCACACGTACTATACACGGGCGCTTAATTAATAGACTGTGTACTGTGCCTATTCAATATTTGTGCACAAGAAAAGAGGATGGCTAGATGGTAGGATGATGAGATGGCGATATGGGCAAATGGATCAAACAAAATGTGCAATCAAAGTTTCTAGCTAGACTTGGATTGTGATCTTTACTTTGGTAACCGGACGTTGTTGGAGCTTAGTGGCCCATGCAAAGTTGGCGCATGCGCATAACGGCATGCATATCCTCAAAAAATCGTATTGGATTATTATTAGTCGATGAGATCAGCTCACTGATAGTAAACGTGAAATAAGTACTAACCGCTTCAAAAAATAGGCTTCAAAAAATAATAACTCCCAATCAAAATATGTTTGACTAGATTTTTTACAAAAATATTAAAGCTATACACTACTGAGAGATTGATTACCGCCGGTTTGTGAGAACTGGTGGTGTTGCATTAACAATATTTTCACAATAACATACATACTTATATAGAGTTCTAAATATTGATAATTTTTTTCATAACCTCAGTTAACTCATGTTAGTTTGACTATGACCAAACCTAGAATTGCATCCTTCTAGGACAGAAATAGTATTTGACAAAAAAAAATTATATTTGAAGGAGTCTCATAATGTATTTGATCAAACAGAAGTATGTCCAGTAATGCAAAAAAAAAATTATGCGTTCAATTTTTTATAACTGAAGGATGTGCTATCCTAATATATTGTCCTCTTTTTTAAGGAGATTTTGTTCATGTACTTAAAATCTTTCTTCAGATCTTTGGCGTACGGGCATCACGTCAGAAGCCAATTGCACAACTAATTGGTTGTCACACGTGTCGCACAATAATGTGTAGCACCAGTGCCCCCCTGGAGCAATCATCCATTCTGATGAACTGAATGGAAAAAGAGAAATCAGTAGAGAAAGGGAGCAGGACAGCCTAAAAAATGTCACTAATTGTTTATTTGCCAGTGATCACGGTGGCGCAACAGGCATATATAAAATTTTATATGGCCTGTTTGGTACGGCTCCAACTCCACATAGAGGAGCTCCACTCCAGAAATACAGATGGAGCTAACTCTAGGCAGAGCTGGAGTTGTGTTTTAGGTGTGTTTGGCTAGAAAGGGAGTCTGAGCTCCAGATCGGTGTTCAATTGTGTAGACTGCCCATTTTACCCACTCAGTGGGGCCCACATGTCATCGGGGAGAGCATCTTCGCCTATGTGAAGCACGCCCACGACACCCACACCAGCGCCGTCCGCCGTGGAATCGGAGAGGGGCTCGCCGGCCTCGGGAGCGGGGAAGGAGGCCCACGTCCTCTCCACCGGCGGCGGAGGCCCATGTCTTCCCCATCTGTCGCGGCTCCCTCCACATCTCCACCGAATCTCGCGCCAGTGACGCGACTTCGGGCGAGCGCGGCTTCCTCCGTGGGCGGCGGCAGCGGGCGAGCACGCGAGCAGAGCTGCCTCGTCGGTGGAGCGCGCGGACGAGCTGCCTCATCGGGCAATGAGGAGGAGGATCTAGACCCGCGACGTTGAATCGACCCGGCGCGAGCTACCTCGACGACAGCGGCTGGCATCCATGGTCCTGGGACGGCGGAGCGGAGGGAGCAGCGGCGACGGGATTTGGCCCTCCCTCGCGCGCGAGAAGGGGTGGCGGTCGGGAAGAGGGCCGAGGGAGGGGGCGGCGCAGCGGGGTCTGCTCCTCGCCTGGGAGGGGACCGGCGCCCTGGACCTCGGACGGCGGAGGGACGGGAGCTGCCGCGACGGGAGTCGAACTCCCTCGCGCGTGTGAAGAGGTAGCGCAGTCGGGTGAGGCGGGGAGACGGAGGGGAGGGGCGTGCGGGTGGGAGGCCGGGAAAATAGAAAAAATAACGATCCACATGTGTAGCAGTGGCAATTGCGGGTAATTTCCCTCCAACTCCACGTCTTTGTCTATTTTGGCCGGTTTCGGAGTAGGGGAAGAGGTACTCCGAAAATTTGTACTACGACTCCAAAACTCCATGGAGTTGGGCTGCTCCAATATTTTGCAGGTTGTGGTGTTTGGCTAGCTCCATGTGACTGCGGGGTGAAGTTCGATTACGGAGCCATGCCAAAAAGGGGAAGAATACTTTGTTTTAAAACTTGTACGATCATATGTATCCTCTAGTCCGTGGGATATATAGTTTTGAAGGAACATTAAAAGCAAGATGAAGATTATGTAGAAGGCCGAGGCAATCTTTTACCTTTAATTTCTTATTTCTTTAATGAATACTGCTATAGTACTATCCATCACAAAGAACATTTGATTAATATGTGGAATCGCAAATTTTCCCTTTCATAACTCCATATGAAACGAACTGGAGGCGCGGTAAAGATTTATAAACTGAAATGCTCTATCTAGGACGTTCGACGCGTCGAACGCGTGGCGTCGGCCCAGTGGGCCGCGCGCCCGCTCACTGCGCGTGGCACACGCGCGCCCCCTCCCGAAACGGCCACCTTCCCACCTCGTCATTTCCTCCCACCGACGGCACCGTCATTTCCTCCTCCTGCCTCCTCGCTTTCTCCGCCGGTTCCACGCTCGCGCGCACCGCCGTCGCCGACGCCACCTCCAGCCGGCGCGCGCGCTCTTCCTCTCCTCTCTCGGCTGCTCCCCGTGTGTCGCCGCTTCTATTACCAGCACCATCTCCTCCTGCCTCCTTTTCTCCGGCGGTGGTGCCGAATCCAGCGAGGACGGCCATGGATCCGCGCGGATCCGGCGACGGCGACGACGGCGTCTCCCTCCTCTCCAACATGGCGGCGAGGTCATCCCGAGCGTCCCGCGCGCTCGCCTCCTCCTTCGTCCTCCCCACGGCGACGGCGGCCGCGGACCCTGGCGGCCTAGGGTTTCGACGAGCGAGGCGGCAGCCGGATCCAGCGCCAGCAACCCTGGATCCGCCAAATCCGGTGGCGGCGGCGGCGGATCTGCGGTTTCCGGCGGCCACCGCCGCGGATTTGGGTCGGGGGTGGTCTTCCTCTTCTAGGCGGGGGCGCGGCGAGCTAGGCTTTCGGTGATGCGGCCATAGCGGACGTCGTGCCCTAGCTTCCCGTCCCCGCGCCCTCTCCCCCTTCCGCGACGGCGAGGTAGGTGGGGGGGGATCTGGATCTGAGTCCTCCCTACCCGTCCTCCCTTTCTCTCGGTCCACGACCCCCTCCTCCTCGTCCCGTTCCCCTCCTCCCCCTAATCTCGGATCTAGTGTTTCTTTTGATGACCCACCGGTGTTTCAGAGCACATTTTTCAAATGTTTCGGGGGCACAGATGATGAGTTTGCCCCTCTGATGTTGCCTCTTCCCCCTTCTAATGTTTCGCCGTTGGTTCGCCGGTGGTTCATCGCTTTGTTTTTGAATGTTTCGAGCACGAGATGATGAGTGTGTCATCTCGATGTGCAATCCTTCTCCCACCTCCCCTCCCTACTCTTTATTTCGAAAGAGCACACCCGTTTGGTGCAGCAGTAGATGTGATGATGTTTCATGTGCAGATGATGAGCGTCCCCCTCTGATGTGCAATCCTTCTCCCCCCTCCCCTCTCCACTACTCTTTTGTGTTTCGAAAGACACACCGTTTGTGTTGCAACACAGGCGTGATGATGTTTCAGACATAGATGTTGTGGTGTTCTAGTTTTGTTTCAGATGTTTTTTCTCTTTGTCGTCCCTGTCCTGGTGTTCTCCCTTGCGCACCGGAGCTATGGCCAGGTAGGTTTCTTCTCTTTGTCGTCCTCTCCTTGCCCTCTCCTCCAACTCTTGTGAGCCCCTAGGGTTCTAGTGAGCAGGGCCTCCTTTTTTTTTTCCTCCTCCCAGATCTGACCGGTGTTCCAACAGTTTCCTTTGCCTTGTTTCAACATCGAGCCAGCCTTGGTTTCAACGGTTCGAGCAGGATGTTTCAAAATTTTCCCCTGAGTATGTTATTTTGTTTCGATTCCATTGTTCATGGTGTTTCAAGGGTTGGATTCTGTTTGTTTCAGATGTTTTTTTGTCTTTTTTTTTCTCGATTGTGTTTCAATTTTCATTTTTTTGTTTCAATCGATGTGTTCATGATGTTTCATTTACTTTCTCAGTTTTGTTTCAAATAGTTTGTTCATGTTGTTTCTGGTTGTCCCTATATTCTTCTTTCTGTTTATGTTTCAAAACATTTGTTCACGGTGTTTCTTTTTATTTTCTCAGGTTGTTTCAGATTATGCTTTTCTTTTTTTGTTTCATTTCTATGTTGTTTTTTGTTTCAACTTCCATTCATCTGGTGTTTCATTTTTTTTCTAATTTTTTCAGTTCATTTTTTATTTTTGCAGAGCATGCCGGCGCTGTGTGGGATGGCGACGGCGGACATGTCGGGCAGCGGCGGCGTCACGGTCTCACGGAGGAGCAGGGGGTGTCGCGCCCGCGGTGGGAGGGTGGGGGGCTCCGTGTGTGCGTGTCCGCGTGTGCGCGTACGCGTTTCGTGTGCGATGCGGGGGAGGCAAGTGGGCCGGGCCTGCTAGCGATGACCGTTCTATCGTAGAACGTTCGATCGCTAGCAGCTCCCATTTATAAAGGTAACAGATGTTTTTGAAAAAAAATTAACCATCCTTAATTGTTAGACAAAAAATTGAATTTTCAACAAAATAGATATGCATGAGTAAAAAATGAACGGGAGAGTCACTCCACATATTGGTTAACACTGTTTTATTTTTTTCTTTTGCATTCGAACTCCAATCATGCGCATAACTGGGCAACTGATAATAAGTTTAAATTGAAGCTTTCTAGCTACTAGTAACACATTGAATATTGAAAGATTATTTGAGATAGAAATTTTATCAAGAGGCTCAAAACCTGGTTTTTTCAACATGAAGTATATGAAAATACATATAAATAAATAAATCACCGTCGATCACATCGATGCTTTCATGCTCCTTTTCTCGGTAGGTAGCTTCCAGTTCGAGCTTCAATCTGTGGGATCCCACTTCTCATGATAGCCTTTAACTTGGAGATGCAAGCAAACTTAGCTGTCTGAATCTGTGATCAGTGACTAAATAAACAATTGGAGCCGTACCACGCGTCCCCTTTTTGGTGATGCACAAATAAAGGTACGTAGTAATCGCCTTCGTTCTTCTCTTTCCATCATGGCCGCGCGATGGCCTCTCTTTTTTCTCCCATGCATGGACCATGGGTTCATGCTGCATCTTTCTGCTCCCTTTTTCCTGAAGCGGGACCCTGCCGGCCTTCCCCATTCGCTCGCATTATATTTCTGCTGGACGCAGCGGTCCACGGTCCAGGGCTCCGACCCAGGTTCCAGATGATATCTTGCCGACCATCTGCCAGCCAATCCATGTATCTATCCCGGCCCATGGGATCGGATCGATGTTCATGGATCAACTGAAGATATGATGTATACAGAAGACAGCAAGTAAGCAGGGAGGTTCCTTTCGATTCTGTCATGATCATTACATGCCATTGCATGATGCATGCAGTGATGCTTGCTGGATGGACATCTCTGTTGCTGGGTGTGTTGCCTTTGGGCGTTGGCATGCAAGGCTGGCGATGGCACGCCGCATGGTCCTGCTTGCCGAAAGGGCTATTGCACTGCACCTTCGGGGAAGCAACGGTCGATCCCTGCATGAGTTAGAAAATTAAGAAGGCAATGGGTCTGTGATTGGCTGCACGGATGCACCATCATATCTATGATACTTGAAAGGGCTGGCACTGATGTTTAGCGATTGTTCAGCTAAGTGCAGTTCATCTGAGCAGTGCGCAGTAGTAATATATATTCGGTTTCATCTAGCTTATATGTGAGAGAACTCTATAACGTTGGCTTTCTTAAAAGTCGAGGCTATGCCTCTCTTAAAAAAATACCTGTTTTTTTTACCACGTCGTTGCGCGTATTTCATTAAGCAGGAGAAAAAGAAAACAAAGTTGTCCAGTTACAAACAAACTCCACGCAAATTGTAAAAAAAAAAACTATGTGTAGTTATTCCACAATTGATGACGAGATTGATGCTTTAATTGGAAGACGCATTAGTTACCCTATTAGGGCGTCGTCAATCATCTTCTACACTGGTACAAGAATGCCCAATTGAGATCTTTTTTCACTGTGGACGCTAGATCTACAAGAACACCTTTTTTCAGCATGGAGAGAATTTTATTAGCTAAGCATAGGCCAATTATAATTGCCTTGAAGAAAAGTCCCAGCGCAGGTAGGCACTTGTCCTAACCAAGCGACAGAATGTTTACAATGTCTAGCTAATTAAGCTAATGCATTTGCAACTTCATTACATTCTCTCTTTACTTGAGGGCTCTACCTGTCCAGCCGACTATCAATACTTCAGAGTTGCACTCATACTAGCTCCATCCAAAAAAAGACATAACTCGCGCTTTTGGAGGAGTCAATCCATTGAACTTTAACGGAAGTGTTATTACCTTTATGATACGAAATAGGTATCATCAGATTAATTATAAAATATATTTTATAGTAAATTTTTGCTGAAGATATAAATGTAAAAACTATTTTATTAAATATTTGGTCAAACTTAAACTAGTTTCACTAATACAAATCATGCCCGTAGTTGCATTCTTTGAAACTATAGGGCAGGATGGAGATGGATGGTGCAGCTGCCTGCCAGGAGGAAGGATCCCTCCATGCATTGGAAAAACAGGAAAATGTTAGTAACATTTGAATTACTAAATTCATTATTATGAAAACTTGTTCATGATAAATTTAATGGGACTATTATGTATTTAAAAAAATTTATATATAATTGGTTAAAGTTAATTATTTAACTTTTGGAAATGTAAGAATGCGTTCTTTTTGGATCAGAGGAGTTTATTAGAAGCAAGTGATGCCCTTTAAAAGTAGCTTGATGGGTCTACTCACTCCGTCCCACAAATAAATGCACATCTTTAACTTCTATAATTCTAGTTTGACCGTTTCCCTTATTCAAAAATTTTGATAAATATTATTTATTTTATTATCACTTAATTTGTTATTAGAGATATTTGTATAGTTATTTGTTTATTTTATTATTTGTATAAAAAATGTAAATAAGATCAATGATCAAAAAAGAATGGTAGAAGTCAAAAAATATACTTATTTGCAGGATTGAGGGAGTAGTTGATTTTCGAGGGAGAGATGAGAATAGAGTGCCTAGACAGGTACTAAAGAAGCTGAACTGGAGAAGGCTCAACCATATCAATCAAGGCCTTTGAAACGCCCACGTATCTTGTGAAAATGTGCAATACAAATAAGATGCATTTGAATCTCTTCGTCGTTACCCTGACTTAAGACGCAAGCGATAGATCGAGGTCAAAGAATGCACCAGTCTCTGGAGGAAGAAATGATGTGGCCAGTACCCCGTGGACTTCTTTGATTAAAATTTTCAGCCCACTGTTTTTTTTTTTTTTTTGAGATGCAGCCCATTGTAAGTCAGTGTATCGTCTTGCTCAGTAGGCCTCAACATCTTTGATCCGTGCGTTAAGGACCTTTGCTCAAATCCAGGCCCAGCCCTATTTGAGATCCTGATACTGGGCCTAACGCCTAATGGCTCTTGTTACCTGCTGCTGTTGGTCCAATCGAGCATGGCCCACTCTCCACAGCCTCGGAAAAAGCGCAAACTCATGATGGTGACCAAGCGAAAGACTCCTATCACCGTATCAAAAGAAACGATAGAGGCAATCATGCAAAATATCTCCAATACTTACAAACCTGTGCACGGGTGCCATGAGCTTTAGATACCTGCCTACCTATCGAGCTAATCGAGCATAGCAGTGAGTGATCGAGCATGCTCCATGATGAGACAATGCATGTTCATATGATCTTGATGTCTGATAAGAGGCAAGAAGACTAATAATCATGGAGTGCACGAGGAAACATGTATGCACTATGTTACAAACATGTACTTTTTCCATTCCAAACTACGAAACATTTTGGTTTTTCTTTATATGTTATTTTTATTATTTATGTATCTGTATGTGTTATCTATCTAAGTACATAGCAAAACTTATACTATAATAAAAAAATACAAAACATTCTATAATTTGAAATGGGCAATGCAAGTTTTGAAGTTGTAGGTGCTGACTTCCGACAATATTGTTCTATAAAGCTAAGACCCACTACCTAATTCTCTCTCATATCCTTGTGCCACATCATCCACTAATCTCCTCTCAACATGCTAGCTATCCACCTCATTAATCCACTATCGGATGCATTTGTAGTTAACTTGCAATTGTAACTATGATCTATATGTAAGCAAACCACATAATCCACTAACTCGCATTATCACACATCATCCACAAATATTAACTTATAATTCTTTATCCCTTTGTATAAATAGTCTTATTCTAAATCATTAGCAACTTTTAGGAGAACACGCGAGGTATGCTTTCTTGATTCTTAAGACTGTTTATGTGTTTGTAGTTCTCATTAATATAACTCACATTATTATATTTCTTTCATTCATCAAATGGTCATCAAAACTAATCTTCAATTCCCACGGTAATTCATAGGGAATCCACCTAGTTTGTTTTAATGCAGAATGGTTGTCATTGACTTTCTGGTCACTGGGTGCAGCTGGAGTTGTGTGCTTCAGCATGGGCATCTTTTTTTATGAATTGGACATCCATATTTACTCCCTCTGTCTCAAATTATAAGTCATTTTAAGAATCTTGAAAAGTCAAACCATCTAAAGCTTGACACAATTATAGAGAGAATTATAAAGATTTATGATATCAACTAAGTATACTATGAAAATATAATTAACAACTAGTCTAATGATTCTTAGGTGGCATCAGAAATGTTACTGTCTTATCGTATAAATTTTGGTCAAACTTGAGTTGCTTTAACTCTTCAAGATCCTTGCAATGACTTACAATTTGAGACGGAGGGAGTAGCTTTGGAGCCTCAATGGTGGCTCAACTCAAGTTCCTCTTAGCACTTTCCAAACACAATCCTCCACTTCAAACTAACACTCCCACCAACAAAGCACCCGTTAAAATGGAAAAAGGAAGCAAGTCAACTTAATTGTAATACTATTACATACTACTATGTGAACCCTTTTAGAGTCATCTTCCTTTTTGGTAAGTTGTTTTTATATTCTCTTAGAAGTTAATTTTTGGAGTGTATATATAGGGCTCGATAAATGCCTTCTATTTGTAGAGGTGGATGCCTCTAAAAATTCCTTTTCTAGAAATTATGAAATCATGCAGAATATCTCTACAAATTCATTTTTACTTATGACTGAAAATCCTAGGCACCTCTAGAAATGCCTCCATTTCTAATGGTGATTATAAAGTTTGATTTTCTCAAAAAAAAAAAGATTTTATAGAGGTGCTCGTCTCCAAAATAGGAGGTGTAGGAAACTAGCATTCATATATTTTGTGTGGATCAAAAGTTGTGTTTCAATTTGTGTTTTAAGAGTAATGATCTATGAAGTCATAATATAAATTTTGGTGGCCGAAAAGTTGAGTTTTAAGATTTATTATTTTTGAATTTTTATTTTTTTTAAATGAGCACAGATGGAGAAATGAACTAAATCAAAGTTGTAGTACTTGTAGAGATCTAAATTTTTTCAGCACATTTATTTCTGAATTTAGATCTGTTTAGTATCTCGAATGTACATTATTACAATATTCACTAAAATGAGTATATATAAAAGTAATGTATGAGGTTCCTACTTATAGATGACTTTGATGGTAAGTAGTGTTAACTCATACCGGGCAACGTGCCACGATAAGTTCCACTGGGATCGAGCAACCGGTCTGGGCGCAATCATGGGCTGTCAGCCACGGCGCAGACGCAACGGTAATGATTGCGCTAATCCAGGCCGGATCAACCACAAAGCTCTCTTAGCAGTCTGACGCACGGCATGCCCACTCTTCTTGAGTTCTTTCTCGATCTTAACAGGAGATACAGGAAACAGGAGAATATAGGATAGGGCGTTAGCCGTTTCGGTCTTCGGTTAATGATGAGGCGCACTGTACTCGCAGTCGCAGGGCTTTTGAGGCGTTTCCATCCCCAGGCTTTCAGTACGTACCAGGGCAGAGAGACACCCGTCCATCGATCGGTTGCGCACTCGTGGACTCAGCTGACCATGCATGCAACTGTGCACAAATTCACCTGGTTATTTTGAAATGCAGGGTGAGATTCAGATGCCAACAGGCAAGCCCTGTTTCCAAGGGTATTCCTCCCAAGAATCTCAGTGTGCTGGCTCCTCGCTTTGGCCAAGGACGCATCATGTGTTGAGCAACAAGAAGCCAGGCGCCCCGCTCCATCCACATATACAGGGCGCAAACCCTCGCTAGCTTAAGCCGCCGCAATTCGTACGACCCCTGGTACAATCACTGCCCTCTAAACTACTTTCGTACAAGTCACAACTCGGCGAACACAGGTATACACGATTCTCTGGGTCATGTCGGTTTGGGGCCAAGCAGAGTACGTGGAGGATACAAAAACATTACACCGCAGCTGCTTGGTCGCGTCAAGCATTGGGGGCATGATTGCAGGCTTCCCATGCCCATTCTTCTCGAGTTGTTCTTTCTGGATCGTAATAGCAACTGAAGACTGGAGGATAGGATATGACGCTAGGCGTTTGGGTCTTCCGCTAATGATGGTGCGCAGTGTACTCGCTGGTCTTTTGAGGCCATTGCGCATTTGCATGCAAGACTTTCATCACCACCGCCTGACCATCGATTTTTTTTTTCGCGACCGGGACTTCACCCGTATTTCATTAAGAGGAGAAAACAAGTTACACAAAGGTCAAGAGCTGTTGGCAAGATGCCATCAACGCTAGACCGGCACACTTAACCTATCTACTGGATCCTGGAGCTAGTTTATTACATAAATGGGGGACTGGGCGACAACAAACTAAGTAGCGCTGCAATGGGCGCGAACCCCGCCTGCACCCACTCGTCCCCCTCTGCGTAGATCGCCGCGAGAACGTCCTGTGCTGAAGACGACACATGCCTGAAGACTCTAGCGTTGCGCTCCTTCCATAGTCTCCACGAAACCAGGATCCGCCTGACCGTCGATCGATCCCTAAACCCTAAACCCTAAACCCTAAACCCTAAACCCTAATAAAAAAAAAAAAAAAAAAAAAAAAAACCCTAGCGTCCGGCCGTCCGGGGACTCGCTGACCATGTGTTCAGCTGTGCACAAAACGATGGTTGTTCGTTCCTGGTTTTGAAATGCAGGTTCACTCAGATGCAGGCAAGTTGTATTCCTGGATTTACTCCCGTGTATATCAGTGTGCTGCTATGTGGCTTTGCTCAAGGTTGTGTTCACGGTTGACCAACAAGAAGCCAAGCACCCTGCTCCATCCACATATGGCGCAAATCCTAGTTTAGGCAGGCCGTTCGTACACCCCTGGTACAACCAGTGCCGCTAAACAAACTCACGACTAGCTTGTACGTCCTCGATTCTCCGGACAAGCAGAGTGTGCAGCAGGATACAACGCACCACCCAATCAGGCAGCCACCCTAACGTAATTGTTGGGAAAAGGCATCTCAGCAGCGGAGACATGGCATGAGCCTACGGTCAACTAACCCCCATTTATCTTATTTGTTACGGTTGTCTTTGCTTGTTAATGCAGGTTGAGATCGGAGGTATTGTGACCGCCGGCGGAGACCATGCCGGCTGCGCTGAGAAGGTCTCCGGTCGCCATCCGGAGACAACGAGCCGGCATCCCGGCCTCGAGCCTCCGAGCGGAGGTAGCGAGCCGGAAGCGAGACCCCGGTCTCGGCCACCGGCGGAGGCACCGGTCGGAGCGCAAGCCTCCGATCCGGAGCGGAGGTATCCGGGCAGCGGCGGAGACGGCGGGACGGGAGCGGAGACATCCGGTGGCCCAAGAGGCGGCCCGCCAGCGGTCCGGGCGAGGAGGACATCACACGCCTAGGAGGCCCGGAAAGGTCCAGCGGCCCATCGGCACGGCGACGGACGATCTTGCCCCCGTCGTCCCCACATGCGAGTCTTAAAATTAGGGTTTCCCCGTCTCCCCTTTGGGGTTGTAATGTCTTTTTATATCGGGAGCTGGGACCGGCTATAAAAGGAGCCCCCAGTCCCTGTTGTAAAGAGAGAGGTGACTGGAGTGGAAGAGTTTCTGTTCTTCACACTCTGGCATTGTAATTGTAATTACTATTGAATACTGAACCTGCTGGAACTGTGTTCCAACAGTTGGCGCCCACCGTTGTGTCTGGCCGAGGATATCACTCACAGATGCCAACAAGAAAACAGATAGCGGCCGCCGCCGCTCGACGAAAACGTGCCGCCGCCGGGGCGGAGACACCCGCGGAGGCACCTGAACCACCGCGAAGGGGCGGACCGCGAAGGTCCGCCCGAAGCACGTATGCCTCGAGCGAGGCAACCGAAGATGAAAGCGAACGGTGATGACCAAGGCGAAGATGAACAGCCTCCGGCAAGCGGGACGACGACCGGCACCCGGAAAATGAGGTAAGTCGGCCGAGAGCCGAAATGCGCGCATGGAGCGGGGCTGAGACAGGCGAGAGCGAGCAAGCAGCTACGCACGGGGCAATACACACCTCCCGGCGGGCGAGAGGAGATTAGGCGGCAAATGGCAATATTGCAAGCGGAGATTCGAGCATGCAACCCATAACAATGCATCAAAACAATACTATGACAACCCCACAACTCGGCCAATACATGGCCGCAACACCCCCGAGATACCTCAGATCATGGTTTACCAGAGGACGTTCGACCCGAAATCACCACTGTCAGAAGGCTTACAGAAAGCACCATGGCCTCCGGGCTACAAGCCCATGGTCCTGCCTAGGTACAACGGAAAAACAGACCCACGGCAGTTCCTGATGAGTTTTGAGGCGGCAGTCGCCTCCGCGGGAGGAAATGACAGTGTCCTAGCCAAATCCTTCGTTATCGCCGCGAGAGGCGACGCTTACCGACATGGTACTCCATGCTTTGCAGCCTAGCACAATCTACTCATGGGAGAACTGAGGGATAAGATAATCGCCAATTTCAAAGGTTTCTCAAGTGAGTCATTGTCGTCGCCAGACTGTTCGGCAACAAACATGACAAGGGAGAGCCGTTAAGAGATTACTTCCGGAGATTCTTACACCTCGGGGCGAAGGCACCGGATGTGCCGGGCAATCGCGATAGAGGCAGCAATCAAAGGTCTCCGCATTGGACCCTTCGCAAGCCACTTAGCGAGAGAAAAGCCGGCTACCATGGAAAAGCTGCACGAAGAGTTCGAAAATACTTTGAGATCGAGACAATGACCTCCGGAAAAGACGGATGAAGGAGAAGGCGGAGCAAAAGGTACTCCGGCGGGAACAACAATAGAGACAACGGGTCCTATGACGGGCGGAATGCTCGGCAAAGGCAAGTCTTCAATGTGCAAAAAACAACCCGGCCTCGGCGTTCGGCGGACAAGGAGCCGAGAAACAAATGAAGATACAAAGGCTCGGAATAACCGAAATTTCAACAAGAGCAAGTCGAAGAACTGGAATAAGAACCGAAACCGAGAAGGCATTATTGCATCTTCCATGGGGAAGATAAGGGGCATAGCACCAAGGAATGCCCCGAAACCAAAGAAACAATGGATCGGATGAAGAACAAGCAACGCCGCCTCCACCCGTTCCGGAGCCAACCGAGACAAGTGAATCACACCTTCACTACACAACACCATCGCCAGTACAACCCAAGCTATCCAGGGTACACTAACGGTGTCTTCCCCCGACAGAACGTCGCACGCCACTATCCACCGTCCCTACCAACATGGCGGCACCGTGCGGTACCGGATGTCTCGATGCGGCAACCGAGCACCCGTCGGGCGGAGAGTGCGATCACTTATGTCAACACTAGACCACCACGAGATATCCATGGTAGAAACACCTCGGTCTTCGCATCAACGGCGGCGAGGCGTCGCGGCATTACCTCCACCTCCGCAACAAAGGCAATTCGAGGCACTACCCGGCACCTCCGCGGCGGGTCACACCGCCCCGAGTACCATGCCAAAGGCTGAACCTCCGATTGAGAATCAGATGAACCCCCACTCTGCTCTGCCCACAATAGGAATGATACTACCGATAGCCGGCGGTTCAGCGATGGAATTCGAGACAAAGAAGCGAGAAAAAGATCACCTCCGATTGGTGAATAATGTGGGCATGCGGGGAGCACACCGAACAACGGAATGGTCTAAGGCCCAAATCAGTTTTTCGAAGAGGACCTCCGATTGGAGAGCTACCCTCACACCGACGCGATGGTCATAAAAGCAAACGTGGCGGGATGGGAGATAAACGAATCTTGGTTGACTCCGGGAGTTCGCGAGATATCATCTTCGCAAGTGTCTTTGATCAAATGAAGCTCGGCGGTCTCAGTTTGCAACCACCGAGATACACCTCGATAGGATTTGAGGAAGGAAAATTCACGCCCTCGGGAAAATTTCCCTACCCGTGTCTTTTCAAGATGGGGACAACGCGAGAACGGGAATACATCACCTTTGATGTAGTAGACATATATTACCCATACAATGCAATCCTGGGAAGAGGATTCGCAAACAAGTTCAATGTGGCAATCCACATGGGTTACCTTTGCATGAAAATGCCAAGACCGCATGGAATAATCACGGTTCGAGGAAGCCGGAAGGAAGCCGGGGAACATAGAGAGAGCGATATACAAGGCCCACGAAACATAAACACGGTGGCATCGGATGAGCCACCGGATATGCCGGAGGAAAGACGGACATGAAGGACCAGGAGGACACAATAACGGTGCCCCTCGACGAGGCGGTGCCAAACAGAAGGTCACGATCGGAGCAAATCTATCGAAGAAGAACGGACGAGAATTAATTAGCCTATTGTCCAAAAAACGGATGTCTTTGCATGGTCGCGAAGACCTTAAGGGAATTGGGAGAGACATAATCGAGCACACCCTGGATTTAAACGAGAACGTAAAGCCAAGGAAACAAAGGCGAGGAAAATGTCGGAAGAACGAACCTTGGCCGCGAAGGCGAGGTGCGAGAGGTTATTGGATGCAAACGTCATACGAGAGGTCAAATACTCAGAATGGCTAGCAAATGTGGTGCTTGTTCCAAAGAAGAATGGCAAAATGAGAATGTGCATCGACTTCACTGACCTGAACAAGGCATGCAAAAAAGACCCATTCCCGCAACCCAGAATAGACGCTTCAGTTGATAAGGCCGCCGGATGCAAAAGATTCTCCCTCCCGGACTCAAGTTTTTCGGGATATCATCGTCGCTCGGGGAAAGAAGATGAGGAAAAGACAAGTTTCACCATACCAACTGGAACCTATTGCTTTGTGCGAATGCCTGAAGGGCTCAAGAACGCAGGATCAACCTTCGCAAGAATGGTACAAGCTGTACTACGGTCTCAGTTGCAGAGAAACATCATAGCCTACGTGGACGACATCGCTGTGGTAAGCAAAGAACCGGAGAATCATCTCGAAGATCTCAAGGAAACCTTTGCAAACCTTAGGGAGGCCGGATTGAAGCTAAACCTAGAAAAATGTGTCTTTGGAGTCAGCAAGGGAAAAATGTTGGGATACGTCGTCGGACCCGAAGGTCTCAGGGCCAACCCAGACAAAACAAAAGCCGTCCTGGCCATGCCCGAGCCATCAAACAAAAGAGAGGTCCAGCGACTCACAGGAAGAATCGCGGCCTTAAATAGGTTTATCTCCAAATCAGCTGAGCGCAGCCTCCCTTTCTTCAAGGCACTCAAGGCAAACGAAAAGTTTGAATGGGGACCAGAGCAATCAGAAGCTTTCAGGCAGCTCAAAAATACATGGCCGAGGACCTAATGGTGGCAGCCCCGAATAGCGACGAGCCACTCCTGTTGTACGTGTCGGCATCGCGGGGGCGATAAGTGCGGTACTCGTGCAAGAGAGACAGATAAATGGTAAGCGGGTGCAGCGGCCGATATACTATGTGTCCGAGGCATTGCAAGGAGCAAAGCCGAACTACACGAGAGATTGAAAAGATAGCGTATGCGTAATCACGGCATCAAGGAAGCTAAAGCACTACTTTCGGGACCACACTATTCGATACCGACAACGCAGCCACCGGCCGAGATATCTTGAACAACAAAGAAGCCTCGGGAAGAATTGGCAAGTGGGCTACTGAGAGCTGTCTCGGTTCGAGATCAAGTTTGTTGCAAGAACAGCAATCAAGTCGCAAGCACTAGCGGATTTTCTCTCAGAATGGGTGCCAACAAATACCTCCGAATCAAAATCGGAGGTATCCCACTGGACGCTTTACACAGATGGCGCCTGGGGAGTCCAGGGGCCCGGGGCCTCCGCAATTCTGTTTTCACCATCAGGAGTCAGGACAAAGTATGCAGCTAGACTGTGCTTCAAAGCAACAAACAATACAGCAGAATATGAAGGTGTCATATTGGGGTTGACAAAAGCAAAGGCACTCGGGGCTACTCACGTGCTAGTAAACACGGACTCACGCTTGGTAGCGAGTCAAGTGGAAAAAGAGTACACCGCGAGGGAACCCGAACTCGCAAGATACCTAGAGGTCATGAGAAGCCTTGAGAAGAGATTCAAAGGTTTCACCCTCGGGCACGTACCGAGAGGAGAAAACATGGAGGCCGATGAGCCGGCAAAGGCAGCAAGAAACAAGCTTGACATGCCGGCGAGGCTCCTTTTACCAAGAGCTACGCAACCAGCCACGGCAAGGTTAAACAGAGCATTTGCGGAGGTACTACTAATTCACTCCGAAGACCTGGAGGCAAGCAATCATGGATCAAATCGGTGGTAAACACGTGACATCGATGAAGCCAAGCGCGAAGACTCGGCTCGAGCAAGAAGCTACACCGTAATAGAGGGGCAGCTATTCAAAAAAGGCATAGTGCAACCACTACTCAAATGCCTAAGCAATGAAGAAGGCCAGGAACTCCTACGCAGCATTCACGCAGGGATTTGTGGATCCCACATAGGCCCAAGGGCATTATCCGCAAAGGCCATTCGCCAAGGTTTTTACTGGCCCACTCACATCAAAGATGCCCTACGCATAGTGAAGACGTGCAGCGCCTGCCAAAATTTCTCACCAAACCAAAGTAAGCCAGGGGGGGAATCACAGCTCATCCCACCAATATGGCCTATGCAGAGATGGGGTATGGACCTCGTTGGGCCGCTCCCACCAAGCCACTGTCAACCATCACTTTAGAAACAGTAAAAAAGTTTTTCTGGCAGAACATAGTGTGCAGATTCGGTGTCCCAAGAACCCTAACAGTAGACAATGGAAAGCAATTCGATTCTGACAAGTTCAAAGAGTACTGCAGAAGCATTGGCACAAAGCTGGCCTTTGCCTCAGTATACCACCCGGAGAGCAACGGGGCGGTTGAGAGGTCCAACGGGATCATATTCTCAAAGAATCTCAAAAACACCGCACGGCTGAAGAAAGGAAAGTGGGTTGAGGAGTTGCCTAAGGTCGTGTGGTCTCACAACACCAATATCTCACGGGCTACCGGCTTCACACCTTTCAAGTTGCTATATGGGGAGGAAGCTATGATGCCGGAAGAGTTAAGAAACCAAAGTCTCCGGGTCACAAAACAGCGCTAGCGAAAATGAAGAGTACAAAGAAAGAGATGATAGAGGCGAGAGAGACTAGAAGTCAGGACAACATAATCAAGTACCAAAACCAAACGAAGAAATGGAGGGATGCCAAAGTGGTAATCAAAGACATCAAAGAAGGAGACTGGGTCCTCCGCCGGAAACCAAATGCACCAAACGCAGGAAACCGCAACAAAGTGGGAAGGACCTTACCTAGCTCACCAAGCGGAAGGAAAGGATCGTTCTTCTTACGGGATGAAAATGGGAAAGTTTCAACCCACACTTGGAATGTGGACAACCTCGGAAATACTACATCTAAAATGTAAGGAACCTCCGTAAAACTATAAGCGGAGGCATCCGGTAGTTCATTTTCATGTTTCTTTTCTTTCCCTTCGAACCGGATTGCACTCTTTTCCTCACGCGGGGACTCCTTATCGGAGGTGAGGTTTTTAACGAGGCAACTCCGTTGTAATCAACCTCGCAATATATAAAGAGGGCCCCGAGAAACAGCAGAATGCAGCAAAGTCGAAAGCGGCTGGCAACGCAGCCGCAATATTCGACGGTGCTTTAAGCATCGGAAGAGGTCACTTCAAACTTCGCCTTGACCGGCGGACCTCAAAAAGATTTGTAAGCGACCTCCAAGAAGGTTGAAAACCCTTGGAAAAAGACCTGATCAGTCAGGCACTAAGGGGTGCAAAATGAGCGACCTCCAAAAAGGTTGAAAACCCTTGGAAAAAGACCTCGATCGGGCACTAAGGGGTACAAAAAGCCAAAAAAGGCATCACCAAAATCGGAAAAAGACCCAGCAAGCAGCTAGGGCACCGATATTAAAGCAAAGATCGCTTGATCAGCCAGCGGTTTCTCATGCCTCCGCAAGATCAGCGGAGGCATGCCAAACACGAAAACCGAAAATTGAAGAAATCGGAGCAATCTAATCATCATAAGCAAAAAAGGCAACCGGAAACAAAGAGAAGGTAACACGGCGGCTGAGCAAGCCACTCTAGTCCATTAATTTGCGTACAAATATGAAATTAAGGCTACAAGAATCACCAATGCCCTAGCCCCAACTAGTGTAGACTCTAGAGAAGGTATGCCACCTCTTACTATTACAATCAAAGCAAACGAGCCCGCAAAGAGCAAAGAGCGCTGCAATTCTCCATCTCCGAGAAGGGAGGAGCCTTAGTACCGGCGGACTTCGGCTCCCGGTACCCAAAACACAAACGCCAACCGACACGCCTCGCACTAGCCCGTCCCAATACACACCTCGAAGAATAGACCAAGCGAAGCACGGTTGTATTCGTAGCCGGATACCACTCCGCACCTCTCGGCGAAGAGCGACACACCATTGTGATATTGCTATTACGAATTCTTACTCAGTATCAGCTCAAGTGCATCTAACAGCAAGACCATGCTCTTACTAAATCAAAATCCTGGCGAACACTACCCCAAATGACCAAGCATCACCAAAAACCATAAGCCTTATATAGCCCTAGGGAGGAGAAAGGTAAATAAATTCCTTGATCTGCAATCTAATGCACTAAAGGAGCAAGATCTGCACCATAACCCATAGTAGCAACCAAGATCATTCAAACCACAGAGTACCATCAACAGCGATTGTTTTGGTCCTCGAGCAATCAAGAGAGCATATCACGAGAAATCAAACACAGGATCCACAGCATTTACTAAGAAGTGTACCAAAGAGGTCAGAGACATTTAAGCCAATCGGCCATGCCAAGGCCTATAAAAGGAAGGCGCTTCCAGCATCCACCCCCAGCATCACACAAAGCACGTATCAAGAGTAGGGGGGATGGAGGCTGATGTATATTTACAAGAGTTTCACAGTAGCAATAGAGAGACAGCGTAAGAATTCGTAAGCAGAGGGCCACATAGACCAAAATGCACACCACCCTTTTCTTAAGAGCATGCACCAATGAGCCTTGCCTTAGGGAAGAAAACGGGATAGGGGGGACACCGCGTAAGAATTCGTAACGTCCCCCCATCCCCGGTCAAAATCGCTCAACAAAAGCGTGGAATGTCACATGAAAGTGAGCCCAAGGACAGGTGGTACCTAGTCACAAGTTGAGAGTCCCCATTAGCAAGGGACCATGTCCAATTAGCTACAGTCGGAGAAAAGGCAGCACTAAGACCATAACCTCCATGCCTTAGCATGGAACCATGTAACCTAACAAGCTGACCATTCAAAATGATCAATAAAAGGTTCCCGACAGAAAGTCTCCGGAATCCAACTAGTAACCTCCGCGCGCATTCAAACGTAGTATGGACTAACGTTGCAGCGCGCGAAGACAAGTTTACAAAAATACATGTAAGCAAAGGCAATACCTCCGCTTTAATACCTTAGCTCAGAATCAGGTAACATTAGCATATGACACAAGAAAAAACAAGTATACGATAATCTAAGATTTCTTTCATAGCCTCCGCGTATCAAATGAATACATCAAAGTCTCATTACACAAAGGCAAACCTCAGGCAAAAGGCCGCAAGTAAATACATACATAGCCTCCGAAAAGAAAAAGGCAACGAGGAAAAAGAAACATCTCATGTAAAAAACCAACGAGCAACAAATTCAAGAAGGACCCCTCCATGCTAGCGACCCAACGAAGGTGTCGGGCCTATCATCCAGCTGAGCGCGAACAAACTCAAACATATCATCAACGCTGCGACGGGGGAACACCGATCGCCGGCAATCCCACGTAAAACCGCTAACGTAAACACCATCGCGCATAAGGGTTGCGGGTTCCACCTCCCGCACGTGCCCAAAATCGGAGACCCGCGCAGGAGGATTGACCCATAAGTTTCATTACAATACGCGCACCACAGGCGCCACAGCAAAAGTAACAAGTGTATTTACATCATAAGACATAGAAAACTAAGACCCTAGTCTACCTCCTCCCCGCGGACGCCGTGGGCCTCAGCGGCTTTATCGGCATCTCCGTCTTGCCTCTCTTGTAACGTCTCCGCGGGAGGGCTGGCACGAGCATCAGAGTGTGCCTGGGTTTCCGTCGGAACCTCCGTCTCGGCCTGTGTCCTCGCCGGAGACGCGGTTGCTGAGGAACTTGAGAGCCTCCGCCACGGCTGGTTGGGAAGGCTCACCAAGGACGGGAACACCTTTCATCACAAGCCTAACTGGTGTCCGGCCTCCGGCGGCAGCTTTAGAAACACAAAAAATGTTAGCTCCAGGAGGAAGCAAAAGAAAAGACAAACATAAAAGACAAAGAAAGAGAAGTTTCACCTTCCGCATCGCGTGAGCAGCAGCAACGGCTTCCGCCCTACCAAAAGGCACCCAGAAAGACTTCAAGAATTTTTGAATAGTCTTGCGGATTGGGCGGGAAGTCTCCCCGAGCTCTGAGGAATCGGAGATCTCTGGTAGACCAACAGCGCTAATGTCCAGACCTCCGCAAACCAAGCTCTTAATTAAACCAGTGGCGGAGGCCTTTGCCGCAAAATCGGACACGCCTCCGACGAATAGGGACAGCTTTGCCAGATTGGATTTGATCCAAGACATCAAACCACTGGCGGTACAGTTAGCGGGAAGAGGAGAGGCAACACCACCAAACTCTTCAAGAACAGACAGATATGTCTCTGCAATTTCAGTGCCGGCAACCCTGATCTCCTCAATCTCCGCAGCCAATCCCTCCGCCTCCTTCCCGGAAGGTCTCCGCAGATCTTTTCCATCGAGGCCAGGGGTGCGGAGGTTCTCGACACCTCCGTTGCCTTGTTGGCACGCTCAGCAGCAACATCCTTGGCTTCATTGGCAGATTTGAGTTTCAGCTCCAAATCCTTAACCCTTTTCTTCAAGGCCTCCGATTGTTGAAGCGCGTCCTCCAAGTTCGAAACCTTGGCCGCGAGGTCAGTTTTCTCGCGGCCAAGGGTCTCTACTTCCCCCTTCAGGACCTCGATCGCTCGCGTCCGCTGGGCAAGTTCCACAGCCCCCCGGTGCTCGATAGCGAAGGCCATGTGATGAGTCTATAGGAAATAACACAATGAAAAAAAAAGAAAGACAAGGAAAAGATTAAAAACCAAAAAGGCGAAAGCACACTCACCATGCAGTGGTGCTCCAGTTGAAGGCGCAGAAGGCGCTCGTAGGGCAGCGCATCAAGGTAGTTATCAACTTGGGCTGAGATCAAAGCAAAAGCCAGAGGAAAAATGATAGTAAGTGCAAGCCTGCAAAAACACAAACTCGCGGAGACAGCAGTAAAATTATATGGCAAAAACCTCCAAAATGCTCAAAAATATCATGAACATTCAAGCCCCACGCACCGAACGTAGCGGAGGCATCTGAAAGAAAACCGAAGACACTTCTTAGCAAGTCAATCATGCAATCAAACGCATGACCTAAAAATGAGACAAACATAAGAAATCTTTACCTCCAGAAGCATGAGCGGCGGATGTAGAACCTCCGCCCGGAGGCATGGTCTGAGCACCCCGCGCCGGGAACACGCGCGCCAAATCAACACCAGGAGGAGGCCTCATGCTCCCAACAATACCGGCCAGCTCGGCTGCAGAACAAAAAGGTTAAAAATCTCCTCAGACCCAATGTTACAGCAAATGTCCAAGAAAAAAAACCAGGGCAGAAATTAGCTTACGAAGAGAAAGCCCGCCCACCGGACCTTTGTCGCCAGGAGCGGAGGCCCGCCCTTCACCGGAGGCCTGCCCGGCAGCGGCCTTGTCAGACACCTTGTGGCCAGGACTCCCAACAAAATCATCATCGGAGATGTCGTCGGGAATTTCACGAACCTGGTGAGCCGGAGAAAGCGATGCCTCAGTGTCCCCGGCCTCTTCGTCCCCCTTCGCTTCTTCCTCTTCTTCACCAGCCTCACCGTCTTCAGAGCTAGACAGCTCGGCAAAAGCACTAGGGAAGGGGTGAATGGACACCTCCGGTGAGGGGACCCGCGCGGAAACAGAGGGGCGTGAAGCCACCTTCGCCTCCGCTGTAGGTGAGGGCTTAGCGGATGTTACCGCCTCCTTGGAAACCTCTTCTTCCCCGTCATCACCTTGATAGCCAGCCTCAGAGGCATTGGGGGATGCAGATGCGGAAGCCTCAACAGCCTCCGGCTCGGAGGTCTTCTCCTTCTTGGAAGGCCCGCGGCCAACACAAGAACGTTTCCTCTTCTTTGATGCCTCCGCCTTGACCGTAGCAACGGCGGCGGCATTCTTCAATGCTCTAGACTCTATCTTACGGAGCACCTTGCCGGGGACAGGCTGGGAGGAATAGCGGATTTGAAGTTCTTCGAAGACACGGTTCAGTCGTGGCATGAAACCAGCCTCCGCCTTCCGCGCAAGGTATTCACGTTCGGAGACCTCTCCGATTAGCTCCACAACTTTCCTTTCAATACGATTAACAAAATTGGTACCGGTCTCCCCTCGAGGTAAACTGAGACCGAAGACAGGACACGGTATGCCTGCAGCTTCTCCGAAAACCGGCAACTCTTTCCGTACAATCTCAAGCTTTGGCCTCTCCTTAGCCAAGGGCCAGCAGCCGGAGGCCACTATCTCCTCCAGAAGGTCGCGACCTCCGGAGTATTTGCAAGCCAAAGCGAAGGCCTCACGGCAGGACTTCTCGCGAGCGGAGGCCGCAGCGGAAGACGCTGGAAGAGGCTTCAAATTGGTGTGCGGCTTCATCGCCGTCATAGCGGAGGCCAGGGGGTACCTCACAATCTTATTGCCATCGTCATCCTCCCCGGTGACACCGATAGTCTGCACGTAGAACCAATACTCCATCCAATTGGCCGGCTCCCACTTGCCCTTTTGGCACCACGAGATCTCCAATCGTTCATCCCGAAACCTTTTCGCCATAAAGGTACAGGCCCCAACCGTGCCTTCACCTTGTCCTCACCAAACGACCGTGGTTGCTTCTGCAGTTCATAGTGCCTCACAAAAGCATTAACATCAGTCTCTCCGCCATAAGACTCCACTGCCCAGACAAACTTGCTAAGGTTCAAGAAGGCATGAGGAGTTAGGTGGTGAATTTGAGCATTGAACTCCCCCAGAACTCTCCTTAGAAAAGGATGGGCCGGCAGCCGAAGGCCGCAAGTAAAGAAATCCTTGAAAACGACCGCATACCCCCGGGCGGGGGTTGGCTCAGTCTCTGACCCCGGGAGCTTGGCACGCCCGACCGGGATAACACCCTGTTGCTCAAGGTCTTCGATCATCGCCTTGGTCATTTTGCTAGGACCAAAATCAAAGGTAATGGCCGCCATACCTCCGGGACTGTGTGCAGGGATGAGGTCTTCAACAGAGGCTTCAACGTCAGAGAGAGACTCTTCCAGGTCCCTAGCCTCCGCCGCAACAAGCATACACTTCTCAAAAAGATCTAGCCAATCGCCAACCTTCACTCCCTGAAACCGGGAATAAGGACCGGTGTAGCGGTGGCGGAGGCAAGCGCGCCGCAGCGGAGGTGCCACGATGGAAATCGGAGGCAACCGTCAGATGCGGAGGTGGCACGAGAGAGTGAATAGAAAACCACAGCTTGGGGTAAAAAACTATTACCGCCTCCTCCCCTTTTATAGTGGCCGGACGGCCGGCCGTGGGGGTGGACATCCCCCCACACCAACGGTAAAAACTCCAACGGTCGAAAAGCCCAGACACCGGATCCAACGGCCAGAAAAAGAGAGAGAAGGCAAAAGAGAGCAAACCTTTTTCTTCGTAACCTGAAGTCTCCGTCCACCAAAGGCGAGCCGGGGGGGGGGCATGGTCTCCGCCGTTCAAGCCAAGAGTTGATGGCCGGGCCCGCCTCCGCTGGACCTAACCCTCAAAGGGGGAATGTTGGGAAAAGGCATCTCAAGCGCGAGACATGGCATGAGCCTACGGTCAACTAACCCCCATTTATCTTATTTGTTACGGTTGTCTTTGCTTGTTAATGCGGGTTGAGATCGGAGGTATTGTGACCGCCGGCGGAGACCATGCCGGCCTCGCGCTCGAGAAGGTCTCCGGTCGCCATCCGGAGACAACAGCCGGCATCCCGGCCTCGAGCCTCCGAGCGGAGGTAGCGAGCCGGAAGCAGAGACCCCTGGTCTCTGGCCACCGGCGGAGGCACTGGTCGGAGGCGCAAACCTCCGATCCCGGAGCGGAGGTATCCGGGCAGCGGCGGAGACGGCGGGACGGGAGCGGAGACATCCGGTGGCCCAAGAGGCGGCCCGCCAGCAGTCCAGGAGCGAGGAGGACATCACACGCCTAGGAGGCCCAGGAAAGGTCCAGCAGGCCCATCAGCACAGCGACGGACGATCTTGCCCCCGTCGTCCCCACCTGGCAGAGTCTTAAAATTAGGGTTTCCCCGTCTCCCCTTTGGGGTTGTAATGTCTTTTTATATCGGGGAGCTGGACTGGCTATAAAAGGAGCCCCCAGTCCCTGTTGTAAAGAGAGAGGTGACTGGAGTGGAAGAGTTTCTGTTCTTCACACTCTGACATTGTAATTGTAATTACTATTGAATACTGAACCTGCTGGAACTGTGTTCCAACAGTAATGGACCATATGGACAGCATTCACAACAAGAAATATATGAATCGATGATCTTCAAAGGTATTCGATGAGCTGAATATTCAAGACAATGCAAGACTCCTTTTAAAGAGCGTCTTTCGTTTCCTGCTTGTTTTCTTAAACCCACTTATAAACTTTTCACTCCTTAATTTAAAAATTCTCCCTGTAATAGGGCTTTTGCTTCTTCAGATTTTTTCTGAAAAAAAGGAACGGGAGGCTGGCTCCCTTCACGTGGCCCATGACGAGGGTCAGGAATAACTCAGGATTGGGGGCATGATTGCAGGCTGCCCATGCCCATGCCACGCCACGCCACGCCATGCCGTCCATGAAAAACACTCACAGACACAGAGCAAAGCCCTGTTCCAGGCTTTCCTCCTTGGCATTTGTGGCGAGGCGGCGTGTCTTTTCATTCACGTCCACCAGCCGCCATTACGAAATAAAAGGGCGCCATTGCCGTTGCTCATGAGGGCCGCTAATACTATACTAATCACGTAGCAGCGCGTTTCTCGCAGCCTAAAGTGACCACCTAAGTGCCTTTGCTCCATACTTCCTTCCAGCCCTTTTGCCCCTCAGCAAAGTTTAGTTTCAGAAAGGATTCGAATTTACAAGAAGAGGGGGCGCTGGGAGAACGGCTAGCCGCTATCTAGATACGTAGATCATGCCTCCTTGTCCTCCAATGGATGCAACAAAAACTTCAGTCACCGCCAGCGCCAGGAAGATGATGAGCAGAGGTGCTGAGACGAAGAAGCCGTTTTGGTCTTCGTCTTCGTGGGTCGCCAGGTCCATGGGGTTCTACTACCCGTCTTCCTCCACCACCTCCAGCAAGAGCAGAGCACAGCCAGCACAAGTCACAGCAACAGAAGGCAAGAGCATCAGCAGCGACAAGAGCAATGGCGCTGTCGCCGGAAGCAAGAAGAAGAGGAGCATCAGCATCGGCCGGAGCATGACGTGCGCGGGCTCCTCCATCTGCAGCACCAAGGAGAGCTCCGTCATGAGCCGTGACCCCGACCGTGGCCGCAGCGCCTCCAGCAGGTCGCTCAGGGTTCCCGACCTCGACGTCGTCGACGCCGTGTACGCATCTGCCGCGGCAATCTCAGCGACGTCCTCCTTCAACTCGGACACCACCACGGGCACGGCGGCGACAACCGCCCTCACGACAACGTCCTCGTCGTCGCCGCTCTCGTCTGCGCTCTCGTCGCCTCTCTCCTCCGTCGCGAGCTCCTTCCGCGGCGTGCAGATTAGCAGGAACCTCTCTGGGTGCGTCCAGTGCCACTCCGTCTTCGACCCCAGCAGCTTTGCCGCCGCCACCGCCTTCCCCTGCGCCGACTGCCACGAGGTGTTCAGCAAGTCAGAGTCGCTCGAGCTCCACAGAGCAACCAGGCACGCAGGTACCTCATTCTTCTCCATCGAAATGCAAAAGCAAAATGGCGACTTTAATTTGAAATCTTCTAACTTTTCACATCCCCTTACATTTGTTCATATGACGTACAAACAAATTTGTAAAGTTCAAACTTTAATTTGAAATGTGCAATGGCAGTTTCGGAGCTGGGGCCGGAGGACACGAGCAGGAACATCGTGGAGATCATCTTCCAGTCGAGCTGGCTCAAAAAACAAACGCCACTCTGCAGGATCGAGCGGATCCTCAAGGTGCAGAGCAGCGAGAGGACGGTGAAGAGGTTCGAGCAATACAAGGAGAGCATCAGGGAGAGGGCGAACAGCGATCAAGGCAAGAAGAACCCACGGTGCGTCGCCGACGGCAACGAGCTTCTCAGGTTCCACTGCACCACCTTCACCTGCTCCCTCGGCGTCGACGGTGGCACCGCGCTCTGCCGGGCGCCGGCGTGCAAGCTGTGCGGCATCATAAGGGATGGTTTCAGGTACCAAACATTCAGACATCTCTGTATCTGACATGTTCATGTAAAATTGTTGTGTGGAATGGCCAATTGACAATACTGTATCTGTATGTAATGTGTCAGGGCGGATGGTGATGGCAAGATTGCGACAATGGCGACGAGCGGGCGCGCCCACGACACTGCTCAGGTGCTGTCGGACGGCGACAAGAGGGCGATGCTAGTGTGCAGAGTTGTTGCAGGGAGGGTCAAGAAGGCCAGTGACGAGAAGTCTTCAGAAGACGACTGTGATGACTTTGACTCTGTCAGCCCCAGCATGGAAGGGATGTACTCGGAGATGGATGAACTGTTCGTGTACAATCCTAGAGCTATACTGCCCTGCTTTGTAGTCATATACAGTGGCTATTAAGTTATAACCACTAGTATAACTTAGTTGCGTTAACTTTGTTTACTTTCACTGTTATTGTTCCTTTAATCCGATTATAATTTTTATCAGGTAGTAGTGGAAATTCTGGCCCAAACTCTACCCTAGTATTCTCTGCAGTTCTCTGACAAAAATATCCGTGATATCAGTATTATTAAGTATTTTTAGCAGTAGAACAAACCACAAGAATCATCCAAAATAGTCTGGGAGCAGCATGACATGCTGACAGTGACAGCAAGAGAATAAATTTATACACTACCAACAAAACTGGTGAGTTGTGCCAGCTTCCAAGATCTAACTAAATCAATGTCAAAACATCAGTTTGTCCTCTTGTGCTGAGCTCAGATCAGATGCTTGCCTCCATAAGAATTTAAGCTCCTTCCAAGAAGCAGCTAGACAAGAGGTTGAGAACAAATTGTCACTTTGGGAGAAGAAATGGACTGCAAATCTTCTCTTGGAGATGGTACCGCCAGCTATTTCCAACTCAATGTACTAGTAAAATATATAAGTGTAGTACTAATCCCTAGCAAATGCTGCTTGTCTGTACAGCTCTATATAGCCACTATATCAGATGGTGACTCTACAGTCTACAATATGTTAATGGACAGCAATATAAGGTTGTCTCTGCTTGTCCACAACGAGACCTGGAAGCGGGTTCTGTCCAAACATATCAGATGTATAGTATTGTTTGTTCACTGTTGTTAATCTAGCTTGTGTTCCAATGTAGTGTTCTGCTCATCAGAAAACATGTTCAAACATCAAGGGAACTGTTGGATGCTGCAAACAACGTGCTTACAACGCAATATCTCGAGACCTGGATTACATCGAGATTCAACCTGAAAAAAAAAAATATGCAGCAAATTTTGTATCCTAGTGGTCAACTATATTTCTGCAATGTTTAGGTCCTCCAGAGAGGGACCAGGGATGGAAACCCCATTTGGTATTTCAGACTGGTTCACAGTTGTTCAAACTCACAGTATTGTCTATCATTACAAAAATATTTTCATGATGTATTATCTAATTCTCTAGAACAAGTAATATATAATTATATATATATGCCCTCCCTCAAAAAAATGGTAATGTATATATCATTGATTTATGACTTTCTATAGAAAGAATCATATGTATTGTTTGGGGTTATATGCCTAAACATTTTATAAATTTTAAAAAGAATAAAATAGTGAGCTACTCTTGTATATATATTATGAAGTAGTTCTTGAGGTTTCTTTCTCATAATTATTGCATAAAACTCTTGTGCTTGAAGCATATCAATTTTCTTAAATCATAGAAAAATAGCAAATGTCTAAATCTTGTTTCTGAGCTTCTTGGGAACATTAAGAATTATAGCACTTTTCCCAATAAACTTAAGTAAACTTTAAGGGATTTCTGGAAACAAAATAGATGTAAAGTCTGTTTCCTAAACCATTTCTTGATCTGGGCTTAATCTTTTTACTTTTTTTTTTATGAAACTAGCCCGCCAGCTTCTTCGTTTCTTCTCCTGGGCCCACCATAACCTGCCGGCCTCTTCTCCACCTTATTTAGTTGCAGGATGGCCCAGGTCCTCTTCCGCCTCCATTCTGTCGCGGTGGGCCAACAGGCCAATATTGGCACATGATCAAGCGACCACTGTTGCTGCTCTGCTCATAAGATGCAACCGAGATTCTAAAAAAAAAGGAAAGAAAAAGAGTTGGAACAGAGATGATATCAGCATTCTTTTTTTTCCTTTATGAAAAACAAAAAGATTTCAAATAAAAATAACTGGAGCCCAAGATTCTCATGCTAATCAAGCATGATATATTAACTTGAATATAGAGTTCCAAAAATAATTTAACAAATTTGGGAAAAACCTAGTTCATAGTTTTTGTTTCACCTCTATGTTATTACTCCTTTAATCCAGTTCTCGTTTTTTCCAGAAGTGCAAATGTTTGCTAAAAATCTATCGAAGTTTTCTCTGCAGATTCTCTGACATACATGTTCATGATATCAGTACTAAATTTCAGAGCAGTTGAACAAACCACAAGAATATTTCAAAAATAGTTTGTAAGCATAACATGCTGACAACAAGAGAATAATTTTATACACAACAAACAAAACTAGTGAGTTGTGCCAGCTTCCGGGGTCTAACTAAATCAATATCAAAACATCAGTTTGTCCTCATGTGCTGAGCTCAGATCGGATGCTTGCCTCCATAAGCATTTTAGCTCCTTCCGAGAAGAAGCAGCTAGACAAGAGGCTAAGAACAAATATGCACTTTGGGAGAAGAAATTGACTCCAAATCTTATATTCTCTTGGAGATGGTACCTCCAGCTACATCACTAGTGAATAAAAGTATCGTACTGATCCCTAGCAAGAGCTGCTTGTCTGTACAGCTCTACATATATAGCCATATACATCAGATGGTGATTGTACAGTATTTTAATCAACTGTAATATGAGGTTGTCTGCTTGTCCACAACAAGACCTGGAAGCTGGTTCTAGTATTGTTTGTTACCTGTTGTTGATCTAGTATTCTCATATATCGTGTTGTGCTCCTCAGCAAACATGTTCAAACCTCGAGAAAACTGGTGTCCCTCAAGTTGACACTTTTTTGTTCCGTTGGATGCTGCAAACAACGTGCTTAGAACGCAATGTCTCATGACCTCGGTTACATCGAGATTCAACCTGAATATAGAAAATATGAAGCAAATTTTATGTACTAGTGGTCACCTCTATATCTGCAGTGTGTTAGTGTGTAGGACCTCCAGTTTGACGGACCGGGGATGGAAACCTCATTTGGTACTTCAAATGTGCCTGACAATTGTTCAAACTCAGAGTATTGTATATCGTTAAACAAATATTTTCATGATGTAATGTCTAATTCTTTAGAACAAGTAATATATAATTGTATATGTCCTCCCTTACCAAAAATAATCATATATATGTTATTGATTTTTATGACTTCATTTAGAAAGCATCATAAGGATTCTCTTGGGGTTATAGGCCTAAACATTTTATGAATTTAAAAAATAATAAAATAGTGAGATATTCTTGTGTATTTCTTTATCATAACTGTTATGTATAAAACTCTTGTACATGAAACAAATCCATTTACTTAAAGTGTAAAAAATAGAAACTCCCTAGATCTTGTTCGTGAGCTTCTTGGGAATCTTAATAATTGTGGAAACTTTCCCAATAAACTTTTAGAAGACTTTAGGGAATTTCTAGAAATAAAATAAGATGTAAAATCTGTTTTCTAGACCATTTCTTGATCTGGGCTTCTTCGGTTTTTCTCCGGAGCCAACAATAACATGCCGGCCTCTTCTCCCTCTTAACTCATTTTGGTTGCAGGCTAACAGGCCCATTTTGGCCATCTCCTTCCAGCCTAGCCCACGTCACCCGGCCCTTGTGTTCGCGCACAACACGAGCAGCATCAAGCAACCACAGTGGCTGTTCTGCTCATGAGTTGCAACACAGTTACAGATGATGGCAGCATTAGGTCTCCCGATCTTTTGTCCTTTATATGAAAAATAAAAAAAGATTTGAAATAAAATTATGTGGAGCTCAAGATTCACATGCCAATCAAGCATAACAATAAAATGAATATAGAGTACCGGAAGAAATTAACAAATATGTGGAAAATGTAGCTCACAGTTTTTTTTTTAAATAAATGGTAAACTGAAACTTTTCTCCATCGTATAGACATCAAATGAAGACCTGATTATTTATTTAATTTTGGGCATATAGGTAATCATTCTTAAGATTTTGAACAAGATAAGTATTTTCTGTTTTTTTTTTTTGCACGCATGTTTTTACCCCAAAAAAAACATTCAGGGGACACATTCTTTATTCCAATTCGAGATCCTCTACATAAATATGTTGGTCTAACTCGCAGGGTACGAGTGACGTGGAAGGGACACGGAAATATTTGTTCATCAATATTGTTGAGTACTACAAACTAATGAGTGCATGAAATGCTCCATGTATTCTAAACTATAAGACTTTATTTTTGCTTTTCTAGGTGCATACCTTTTGCTATATACTTAGATATACAATATGGCTGCTTATGCAATAAAAAACAATGTATATAGAAAGTGCAAAAGTCTTATAATTTCAAACAGAGGAAGCAAGAGAACTATCTGGATCGCAAGCACATGTGTATTTACATATCAAAAGTGTATGTATAATTATAACAATATAATGTTCATATTGACACTAAAAAATGTCCAGTAGTAAAATAGTGCTATGAGCAAGTTATAATAGTACTGCACATAGTCGAGGTCAAGTGGCGTCGCTAATGGAGCGAGAAAACTCGTGGAGAAGATGGTGAGCCACGGGCGAGCCAGCCTAGCCGGCGCAGCCGACATCGCCGGGTCACCAAGCCGGCTAGGCCGCTTGCCACTTAAGCCACCGGGGCGCCTGAACGGCCCGCTCCCCATGAGTCCCAGCAGATTTATTCATAAATCTGTTTTTGGCAAATTTTGAGCACGGGAAACTTGGAGATTACGATCTGGAGTTGTTTCCTACTGGGATAAGACCACCACCCTCTATTTATATGAGAGGATCACGGCCGATTGATCCCATCTATCAATTGTCAAAATAACCAACACAAAACCTATCTCCTTTTGCCCTAATTCTCTCCTATACCCCTCTAGTTGCTGTCCAACGCCTCTCTCCATGAGATTTGTTGGCATCTTAGGCGGCCTTGCTGGTCCTAAGAGGTCCTCCACGTGCTTCCTCCTGATGGATCATTCCGGAGGTGGTTCGGGAGCTTTTTCAGCCGTCAACGAGCTCCACATCAGCCCCATCGGTCTCTAGATCGGTTTGGCCGATTACAGTGTGTTGTTGCTGCGTTGCAGGTTGTAGAGACAACCTCGTTGGTTATCCAAAGCCTGCTAGTGTGTTGGCACGAAGCAGATTCGTCGTCAACAGTTCTTATAAAAAAAACTCTGTGCTTGTGTTGGTCATAGTAGATGCATACTTCTCTTGGAAAGAAAAAGCAACGGGGAGATAAACACTATAGCAGAACACTAACTTTCAGTTCAGGGGGCATCAACGCGCTTGATTTTTGCCTTGAGGGGCTGGCTGGCAAACATCTTTGACCTCACCGTCGCTATGAGTTGGGATCAACTACATCATCCGTGTAAAGAATCTCCCGAAGCACGCAGCAAAGGGGGCTCGAGAGCAAATAATCTTCCCAAAGATGCAAACCTTGTCTGGCTCCCATCAACGAAAGTTTCAAAGCATGTCATTATCAACTTCAACTACTTCACCTATCCATACTCTATATGTCCATAAATGCAACTACAGGAAGCATGACGGTCAATTTATTTGAAGCTTTGACCAATTTTATAGTAAATAGTATTAGCATTTATGTCTCCAAATAACTTTGTTGTGAAAATATATTTTTTAACTTCTCTACTGGTACATATTTTTTCTCATAAGTGTTGATACTTTTTCATATAATTATAGTCAAAGTATAAGATGTTTGACTCATGATACTTTTTCATATAATTTTAGTCAAAGTATAAGATGTTTGACTCCTTGGGATGTTAGAATGAGGGACTGCATAGTATGAGGTATAGAGAACTAAGTCATAGGAGGAGGTAGCTATTAAAATGGAATTCATGAAGGTTCAAGTGAAGTTGAATGCTAACGACAAATTGAAAAAAAAAATATGTAGTGGGTCTATATATGAAGTAGAGGCATGTGCATAGTTTTTTTTGGGTTGGAGTTTTTAGCAACAAGAATATGTGTAGTGTAATTTTTGAATGGTTATCCTTATGACTTAGTGTGAGCTATAATTGGGACACATATTGTCAAAATAGATATTATGTCATGTATTTCAAAATCGAATATGTTATGAACTCCCTATTGTGTCATCATTCGTTAGGAACTCCCTATTATGTTAAAGTCGAATAGAGTCGAATAGCAGGGCTGTTATTGGGTTGTGTCATCATATGTTAGGAACTCCCTATTGTGTTAAAATGCCAAATAACTAATGCTAAGTGTTTATTCAAGAAAGTTGTTGGCCAATTATAATTTTAAGGGACTTTTTTAAGCATAAGCCCCATAGAGACCACCACCTCCCTTCTCTCCTATAAAAGGAGATGAAGCAAAAGATGGAAGGGAACTTGTTCACTATCAATTGCACTCTCACTCCCTCTCCACTCCCTTTTTATTGGTCGGTGTTGTATACCAGAACATTACTATTAAGAGTATAACAATATATTCATGATTTGATAATAGTCAATCAAACCATCCATAGCATAATTATGTCATGGTTACATTAGTTGTAGCTGGTGTGCCTGCCTCCTTTAGCCTACATAGTTGTTCGCTATTTTCTATGTGTGGGAATGCTGTTATCTCATGGCTAGCATTGTTTATCTGCTACATTCCAACTCCTTTGATAAAATTTTAAGCGAGCTTTTCCTCATTAGCGTTGTTCATAATACATAATAATTTCTACAATTTTCTGAAATCTAGTATTGGAATAAGAAAATATGTTACAGGATAAATTTCATAAGAAACTCAAGGAATAAAACTTTTGCAGCAATGACAAAACAAGTGAAATTTATTTAGGTACAAATGTTAGACTATACAAGTTACTTAAACTATGAAATCAACAACTATCTTAACGTAGTGCAACATGATCTTCACTTACAACAAGTCTTCAGTCGTGTCCATCCTAAAGGGTAGTGCCACACGATCCAGCTATGCACTTTATCTTCGGTGTGGAGATTTGTAGAACAAAGCTATAAAACCAATATAATGCTGGTCCGGCGGTCCTGATTTCTCAAATAGTAAACACGAGCAACAAATCTGTAATGCTTAGATCGCTCCATTCCCCTGTGCTACCTATACCTAGAGATGCACAACCGAACAATCCAGCCGTGTATGCCGTGTCAATAAGCATGGGGATGACATCCGCCTCTAAACTTAGATGTGTGATAGAGATAGAAAACAACATCACACAAGAGAGGGACACTACAATCGTAATGGGTTGTATGGCTTTGGTGAGGTAGACTGTCCATAAGGTGACGTAGGAAATGGAGATGACAGTGAAGGTTCACACAGTGCTACACGGCTGACCGGTGGAAAACCACAATGCCATCTGCATCGACACCAGTAAGACAGCACGCAAGGGGGTGACTTTGATGAAGACCCTGGTGAAGGCCCGCAACACCGGCGACGCTACGAAGACCGTGAAGGCGCACACATAACATCATCGCCCTTCTTCATAAAAACGGGCACAAACTGAACCACGGGCCTAGTGGCGTTGATGAGACAGAGCGCGTGAAGAGGCGAATCTGAGGGGGACCTTATGCACTCGCTAATTTTGGTTCCATTTTAATCATATTTTTCAAATTCTAGCTACAATGTGTAAATTCTAACTAAAATCTCAATTTTACAATTTTTGTTTCTGTAGGCTCCCTTAGATATTTTTGTCGCCTAACTCTGTTAGCCTAGTTACTCGAGTTTGATAGATGACAAAGTTGTGATGTACCTAGAATAGTGTGGATTTTGCACATGTAGTTGTAGCCTCCATGGCTATCTACACATGGAGAGGTGACAACGGATGCGTGTGCATGGTCTGATTTGGAGGCAGATTTTAATAGGCTAGGGTCCGTTTTATGATTGTCTTTCCAAAACATTTGTTTTTTCATCATGGTTAATAAGCAACTCCAACAGTTTGGCAAAAGGACTTAGCATCCTAGAATTTTTGCCAAAATCACAAAATTGATCCTCCAACAAATTGGCAAAAGGACTTAGCATTTCTTTCCAAAGTTCCACTGATTTGTGCCCATTATCGCAAATGATCTTATTCCTGATACACCAGATGCACCAGCACAAATTGGCCACACTTATTTCTCTAGCGTCCCAGACAATGGCAACAACAGCCTAGCAAATCTGGCTAAACTAGCATTCAAAGAAGAGGTAGAAGCAGGTTTCTTCTGTGTTATAACTGGAGAGCGCATAAGTAAAGTTTGGTAGCTACATGTCTTTCCTCTAAAGTATGTTTCTTGTATTCATTTTGTCTCTAGCCAGAAGCCAGAAGAAAAATTCCTGGTCTCCCAGATTATCTGATGACCACAACCATTTGAAGAGTGGGGAACATGGGCTCACTTCACTGATGGAGCCCCATTGATGAGATTCAGTTTTGTTGAGGTCTTGTGGCTTAGGGGCTACGTATATTAAGTGTGTTTTTTGGGTATGCTGCGGTCACCTAGGTATTATTTCAAAGTCCTTGTACCGTATTCAACTCTATTTATTCTTAATAAAAATGTACCTCTTGCTATGGTCGAGAAAATACACTGCTGGTAAATACAAGTGTGAACTGTAGACTTGTAGAGTATGCGAAAAAGGAGTTTATGCTCTACATTCACGACAGGAGTTTGTGTCGTGGACTCAAATTACAACAGAGTGGGCTGGCCATGGAGGCTACCCAGCCGATCTTACCCATGGGCTGGGCAGGCCGAGCTTTTAATTTGGGGCTTGCGACGCAGCCGATCATACCCAACCATACAATGAGCTTCATTTTGTTCATTGATTTGTTTTTTTTTTGGGTTCTCCAACACAACTCTATTGTCCATGATTGCTTGCAGTTGCAGTGATCAACAAAAAATACCTCTTCGCTGCATAATAAAATAAATAGCTCAGCCATCAATGAAGAGAAAGTTCCAGCTTGCTATGTGCATATATGGTAGGTGAGCATAAAAACAAATTAAGGGCACTCACCATGCAGACTCTACCATAGAGTCCAAGACTATTTATTATCCTTTTATTTATTATGTTTTGCTGATATGTCGATATATTTATTTAAGAGGGAGAAAACCAAGACTCCAAGTTTTATTTAGACTACGAATCCACAATCTTCGAGGTAAATACACCGTCACATCAGTAAAACATAATAAATAAGACGATAATAAATAGTCTTGGACTCTACGATAGAGTCTTGCATTGTGAGCGCCCTAAGCAAAATGACCAAAGGGCCCTCCTTTTATGCGGCACAACAACAATATATATTCAGAAGCTAGAAGTACGGTGTGTTATGTCAACAACTCCTAGAGATCTATGCATGCTGGGTCAGCTAATTGGCTGCCACTGGACGCTGGATATGTTAGCCAAGCATTATATATAGCCAGCTTAATTTAATGACCTTCTTGTGGTTGACCTTCGATTAGCCAATGATCCTGTCGGCACATTTACAAATGATAGTGAGCAAGCCTAGCAACATGGCTAGTCACCCGGGCCGGCTACCTCCAACGTACTCTGAGCTGGATTGTATTACATATCAATAGCAGCTAACCACCATCTTCTTCTTCCCTGACCCATCATTATTTTCCTTCACCAAGTCATACTGACAAAAAAGGGCAACGGCAGCTTCATGTCCAGCTGCCGGCCTGCGCCTGTTCGTTCGAATCGAATGCATAAAACCCTCTCAGTGCTTTCTGCCTTTGTTAGTTTTCAGTTCGTCCCCTACAGCACCACCCCCGATCCATCAGCCTTCTGTTGGGACGACGACCACAGCGCGGCGGCCGCTTCCAACTTTGCTCTCCAACAGATCCGACAACTCGAACAACGGCGTAGCTGAATTCACCAGCCTCAGATACGTTTCAATTTCTATTTTTATAATATGTAAATCAAGAGGAATTGCATCTACCGTGTATCTTTCTGTTCCTAAGATATACAAAGGACGCTATAGCGCAGAATTTTCTGAAAATTCATAATTTCCTTGGTATCTCTAGCTATGTTACAAAAGCTTTTTATGTTTTAGATTTTTGTTAACATATATGGCCCAGAACTTCTCTTGACTTTTTATTCCTAAGATCTATACTATAAAAGAGCTTAGAAATTGAAATCCTTTGTTACCTAACCTATGCCTACCCACCTTAGATTGACAAGTGGACCCATGAGGAGATTGACGGATGGACCAAGAGAACAAGATGACAGGAACATATGAAACACAAGCGTGTTCCACTCTTCCCCTGCCTCGATGCCGCGATTTTTGTTACCCGCACGTACCCATACCCACCGAAGCGTCCTCTCCAGTCGCGACGCTTCGTGCCCTGCGAAGTTCTGTGTCGGCGGTCTCCGCAGCGGTTCCACGCTTCTGTCCGTCGGCCCGCCACTACACATCGCAGTCCTTACGGGAATCCCATCGTTGCTATCTCCGACGATGTGTCCACAGCGGACACCGCCACCGCCAAGCGACCACCAACATACCGGGGGCAGAGGATCGTCGCTCTCTCCGGCAACGTAGTCACAGCAGGAGGCAAGCACCGGCAGGCGACCAGCACACATCGCTGCCGCCCTCCACGAGGTGCCCAGGTCGGCGCGTCGGCAGATTCTTCCCTCTCGAGCCCACCACCGTGCCCCGCGGGCGACGTCGGGCGGCGGCCATCAGCCATGGCGATGTCGCCGCCAACGGCGGGACGTGCACAACGGCAGCGGCCACAACGGCATGGACTGGACTACTGGAGCCCTCCCCTGAAGAGATGGGTAAGCGTACATGACTCAGTCTCGCATCTCTCCTACTCAACCCCGTCCTTCGATTTTTTTCCTCGAATCAACCCCGCCCTTGGATGAATATGATTCACAAAATATCAAATCTCTCTTGAATGTTCTTTGTTCAGACGGATAGGTAACTTTTTGTTGCGACAAGTGTGGACGGTTTCCTTCTATTCTGTGTGTTTGCAGGCCCTTGTGTGTGTGCTTGACGGAAGATCAACAGCACAAACTAAGATGAACAGTACATGCTAACAGAACTTGCACATTTGTACTAATCCATGCAGAGACTTGTGATAAACGGAGGAAAATAATTAGAAATCTAAATACTGTGAAAATAATTTTGGTAAATTCAAAACTTTATCTTCTGCCTGTGAAAAATATGATTTCATATATTACTCTAACCAAAATTTCTTCATTTATTATAATGAATTTATGTGATTTAGGTTCCTTATGTTGGCAAAAAACAATAAATTTGTGTGGACGTAGTAGGAACGTGAAACATTAAAAATGCAATGCTCAAGCATTCTGGAGTGCCAAATGTATGAAATAACAACTGACAAAGTTTGTGTAGGTATGCCTAACAAGGAGGAGAAATTTCAGGCCAAAAAACGAGAGAATCAATGAGAAAGATATGCTGCATTGTGTAGCGATGAGAACGACGAAGGTGGAGCCAAGGCTGATGCATCCAAATTGATTCCAGCTTGGAAGGAGCAAGCTCGGGCCAAAATTCGTGAGTATCAGTGACAAAGGTATGCTGCATTGCCTAACCACGACAAATTTCAGGAAAAAGATTGTTCTTATTTTATATAATAGCTTATACTTGATGGTAATGATTATGTGTTCGTTGCTGCCTTTGATACATTAGTATGGATGTGGATGACTCCATAAGAAAGGTAAGTTATTTGTAGAAAAGGTAAAATCGTGTTTATTTCTTCTGAGAACCAATTCCGTAATCTTGAATCTTTATCTGTTCATTTTGGGTTTCATTGGAATTCCATTGGATGCAGTTTCAGCTTGATCTGTGTTCTTGTGGACCACTGTCACTTTAGATGTTTTACCTTCTGAATTTTCTAGCAATAGGCAATAACAAATGTGGGAAAATGAGCACAAAACCATCAATAAGAATGATTCTGCTAATTATAATTGCACCAAATATAACGTTAGATTTAGTCTCACAAATGCAGGTCTTGAAACTATATGTTACCTCTAACTCTCTAAGTATAATCAATAATTGTTGTGATTGTGGAGTTTTCTCCTTGCATGACACTCTCAGAAAGTTCTAAAACATATGCACTCTTTTTTTACTTTTTGAATTTGAATTTAGCTGCTAATAAATTATTTTGGGCTGGTTGCACTTAAGAAGTAGAGACATCATGGGCCTTCCAACTCTTAAAAGTTATGCTTTTAGACTGGATAGGAAAGTTTGTTTGGAGTTTTTAGCAATTAGCTATTTCCTTACCAGTTAATTTTTCAGGAATACTGCCTTGGAGGAATGTGGTTCAAACAGTTCTAACATTGGAGAGACATGATCCAAATATTTTTGCATGCATAGAAGTAAGAAACTAAATTACCTTTTCCATAGGTTTGGCTTATCGTATGGTGAGATGTAAGTTGCTCTGTCTTTACTGAGGCATATGGAATATGCCCTTTTCCATCTATTAGTTCAAATCGACAACTTTTTGTGTATGTTATTGTGCTCTATTTCCAAGAGATTTTAGTTTACTTATATCATATAATAACTACTATATGGATATGAAGTTTCACTGTCTTCCATGCTTCCGAAATATTTAAACATGGTACCTGTAATCATTTTCTCAAATTACAAATTTCTACCAATGATAATACAATGCCACCAAAATGTGACAGATGTGGAAGCCATTGAGCTTTTTTTGGGAGATACAAGAATAAGAGGATGAGTTGTTAATTTAGATTGAAAAATGTAGAACATGCGCATATTCAGTATAGTTCAATCCATAGATGGTCACACAATTTTATTACCTAGCATTTATTCATATTATGGAATGTTTTTTTTTTATATATATGTTGGTTAATGAGAGAAGGGGCAAAGGGAGGAAGAGGCATCATTTTCACTTGCATTAATACTATTTATTTTCTTAAACATAGATAAAAAACATTAAAGATTCTGCATTTAACTCCCTTAGACACACAAACTCTACCATAACTAAAAATGGAATACATACAACTGTAAGAAACAGCTACACAAAGACCTTTTAGCCTTTTGTTTCCAACAGATATTCTAAAAGGAGTTTGTAAAGTCTGGATTACAAAAACTAGATTGTAGATATAGATTATTAGCAATATTTTTACCTATTAAACATTTGATGTTTATACTCACTTAGCATTACATTTTTGATACACACGTGCGTGTCGCACGTGCATATCTGCTAGTCTATACTATAAAAGAGCTTAGAAATTGAAATCCTTTGTTATCTAACCTATGCCTACCCACCTTAGATTGACAAGTGGACCCATGAGGAGATTGACGGATGGACCAAGAGAACAAGATGACAGGAACATATGAAACACAAGCGTGTTCCACTCTTCCCCTGCCTCGATGCCGCGATTTTTGTTACCCGCACGTACCCATACCCACCGAAGCGTCCTCTCCAGTCGCGACGCTTCGTGCCCTGCGGTTCTGTGTCGGCGGTCTCCGCAGCGGTTCCACGCTTCTGTCCGTCGGCCCGCCACTACACATCGCAGTCCTTACGGGAATCCCATCGTTGCTATCTCCGACGATGTGTCCACAGCGGACACCGCCACCGCCAAGCGACCACCAACATACCGGGGGCAGAGGATCGTCGCTCTCTCCGGCAACGTAGTCACAGCAGGAGGCAAGCACCGGCAGGCGACCAGCACACATCGCTGCCGCCCTCCACGAGGTGCCCAGGTCGGCGCGTCGGCAGATTCTTCCCCTCTCTGAGCCCACCACCGTGCCCCGCGGGCGACGTCGGGCGGCGGCCATCAGCCATGGCGATGTCGTCGCCAACGGCGGGGACGTGCACAACGGCAGCGGCCACGATGGCATGGACTGGACTACTGGAGCCCTCCCCTGAAGAGATGGGTAAGCGTACATGACTCAGTCTCGCATCTCTCCTACTCAACCCCGTCCTTCGATTTTTTTTCCTCGAATCAACCCCGCCCTTGGATGAATATGATTCACAAAATATCAAATCTCTCTTGAATGTTCTTTGTTCAGACGGATAGGTAACTTTTTGTTGCGACAAGTGTGGACGGTTTCCTTCTATTCTGTGTGTTTGCAGGCCCTTGTGTGTGTGCTTGACGGAAGATCAACAGCACAAACTAAGATGAACAGTACATGCTAACAGAACTTGCACATTTGTACTAATCCATGCAGAGACTTGTGATAAACGGAGGAAAATAATTAGAAATCTAAATACTGTGAAAATAATTTTGGTAAATTCAAAACTTTATCTTCTGCCTGTGAAAAATATGATTTCATATATTACTCTAACCAAAATTTCTTCATTTATTATAATGAATTTATGTGATTTAGGTTCCTTATGTTGGCAAAAAACAATAAATTTGTGTGGACGTAGTAGGAACGTGAAACATTAAAAATGCAATGCTCAAGCATTCTGGAGTGCCAAATGTATGAAATAACAACTGACAAAGTTTGTGTAGGTATGCCTAACAAGGAGGAGAAATTTCAGGCCAAAAAACGAGAGAATCAATGAGAAAGATATGCTGCATTGTGTAGCCATGAGAACGACGAAGGTGGAGCCAAGGCTGATGCATCCAAATTGATTCCAGCTTGGAAGGAGCAAGCTCGGGCCAAAATTCGTGAGTATCAGTGACAAAGGTATGCTGCATTGCCTAACCACGACAAATTTCAGGAAAAAGATTGTTCTTATTTTATATAATAGCTTATACTTGATGGTAATGATTATGTGTTCGTTGTTGCCTTTGATACATTAGTATGGATGTGGATGACTCCATAAGAAAGGTAAGTTATTTGTAGAAAAGGTAAAATCGTGTTTATTTCTTCTGAGAACCAATTCCGTAATCTTGAATCTTTTATCTGTTCATTTTGGGTTTCATTGGAATTCCATTGGATGCAGTTTCAGCTTGATCTGTGTTCTTGTGGACCACTGTCACTTTAGATGTTTTACCTTCTGAATTTTCTAGCAATAGGCAATAACAAATGTGGGAAAATGAGCACAAAACCATCAATAAGAATGATTCTGCTAATTATAATTGCACCAAATATAACGTTAGATTTAGTCTCACAAATGCAGGTCTTGAAACTATATGTTACCTCTAACTCTCTAAGTATAATCAATAATTGTTGTGATTGTGGAGTTTTCTCCTTGCATGACACTCTCAGAAAGTTCTAAAACATATGCACTCTTTTTTTACTTTTTGAATTTGAATTTAGCTGCTAATAAATTATTTTGGGCTGGTTGCACTTAAGAAGTAGAGACATCATGGGCCTTCCAACTCTTAAAAGTTATGCTTTTAGACTGGATAGGAAAGTTTGTTTGGAGTTTTTAGCAATTAGCTATTTCCTTACCAGTTAATTTTTCAGGAATACTGCCTTGGAGGAATGTGGTTCAAACAGTTCTAACATTGGAGAGACATGATCCAAATATTTTTGCATGCATAGAAGTAAGAAACTAAATTACCTTTTCCATAGGTTTGGCTTATCGTATGGTGAGATGTAAGTTGCTCTGTCTTTACTGAGGCATATGGAATATGCCCTTTTCCATCTATTAGTTCAAATCGACAACTTTTTGTGTATGTTATTGTGCTCTATTTCCAAGAGATTTTAGTTTACTTATATCATATAATAACTACTATATGGATATGAAGTTTCACTGTCTTCCATGCTTCCGAAATATTTAAACATGGTACCTGTAATCATTTTCTCAAATTACAAATTTCTACCAATGATAATACAATGCCACCAAAATGTGACAGATGTGGAAGCCATTGAGCTTTTTTTGGGAGATACAAGAATAAGAGGATGAGTTGTTAATTTAGATTGAAAAATGTAGAACATGCGCATATTCAGTATAGTTCAATCCATAGATGGTCACACAATTTTATTACCTAGCATTTATTCATATTATGGAATGTTTTTTTTATATATATGTTGGTTAATGAGAGAAGGGGCAAAGGGAGGAAGAGGCATCATTTTCACTTGCATTAATACTATTTATTTTCTTAAACATAGATAAAAAACATTAAAGATTCTGCATTTAACTCCCTTAGACACACAAACTCTACCATAACTAAAAATGGAATACATACAACTGTAAGAAACAGCTACACAAAGACCTTTTAGCCTTTTGTTTCCAACAGATATTCTAAAAGGAGTTTGTAAAGTCTGGATTACAAAAACTAGATTGTAGATATAGATTATTAGCAATATTTTTACCGATTAAACATTTGATGTTTATACTCACCTAGCATTACTTTTTTGATACACACATGCGTGTCGCACGTGCATATCTGCTAGTATATACAAAAGACCTTTAGAATTATTATTAAATTTTGATCTGTTCTCTTTTTTTTACAAAAATATTACCCATAGTTGCTATTTTTTAAAAGCATACGTAAAGAAATCCTCAAATTTGTATCGAAATTATCTAGTTTGATATTGTGACAGATAATTTAAAACACCCAGAATTCGTATTTAGATTATCAATTTCTGTCTTTATGATAGATAATTTAAATATTTTTTTATCTAAACTATCTACCTTTGATACAGAAGTTATTAAATATTTATCCCCAAAAATCTTGTAAACTACACCCATCTGTAGTTCTAATATATTTATAAATTAACCATTTAACTATTCAAGAAATAATTTCATAACCATAAAGTACACAATTTTTTAAATTAATAATGCCGCTGGTTATGTGTACTATCGTATCATAAAGACCAAGTATACCAATCAAATTGGTCCTTCACTTTAATTTATATTTATATTAATTACTAGCACCACTACGGAACCGCCATCCAATGGTAGTCAGAATTGAGTTCCACAAGCGGTTATCCCAGCCTGTAGAATTGAGGAACAAGGTTATTTTGTTCTTTACCAAAAAAATGTTGATATTTAATTGTATGTAGAGCGCAAGCTTGTGACTAAGTACTTTCAAAGCAACCAAATAACACATGCCTATACAACTAGTACTATATGTAAAGATCATCTACACTTCACAAAACATATTAACCAACATGACCTCAAGAAGATGATATGTTATTTGAAACTAGAAAAATTTTTACATACAAAGTTCAAGGCCTAACAATCACCAAGCAAAGAAGGGAATAAATGGCATGACAGATTTTCAAACATGAAGCATGTTGTTATAGATGTCCATAGGGAAACTGCCTCAGCTTAACTGAAATGCCTAGAAGCTTTACAGGTTACATTCAACAAAAATGTTTCCTACATTCAACTGAAATGTTGTCATTTATAATTCTCTAGACTAGTGTAGAAGGAGGTAGCTTCAGAAAGATATGACAGAAAACCCTAGCTCCATTTTCCATGTGTTCATTCTACTTTGCCTCCTTAAATGAAAGCAAAGGGAAGAAACATCATTAGCTGTAAATCCGAGGTGAAAATCGTTGGTAAGTTCAAGCCATGACATGCTCTAGAATTTGATCCCTCTAGATCAGGCTGCTTCCTTTTCATTTGTGCCTCAAAATGGCCTAAAATCAATGTTCTGTACACAGCTATAACCAAATAAAAGAAGAAGCACATCAACATGTGTGATGATCCTTTTCCAACAAAAAATAAAATTATTTCAATATGTAGGCGTGCAAAATTACCAGGATGCAGGGAAGGCATGTGCACAGAAAATTCTTTAACAAAAAATATTGCTGGTTGGAAAACAGAGGATGCTTTACAAAATAGCTTACCTTGATTTTCTATCTTGGTCATGCTTCCCCAGGATTCTTTTAACATTTTTTTGTACTACACTGACAGCATGTAGTCAATGATAATGTTGTGTTGAGTGCATAAGCACAACAAACTTGGCGACGAATTTCCAACTTTTCATCCATGTAGATAGCATCTGGAACATTTCAAGTGAATTATCTATTTTTAGTTGTACCGAGATACGTACACTAGAGATGACATTTTTATTTTTATTTTTTGTTGCAGAAAAAACATAGTAGCCATTCATATGGCAGGGGTTCTAGATGTTTTGGCATCCTACATCCAGAACATGCTGAGAGAGATGGTGACAGAGGAGGTGCATATGTTGCTTGGGGTCTCCTCTGAGATTGATAAGATGAGCATGAAGTTTAGGGACCTCAGTAACTTCCTCGCTGATGCTGACAGGAAGAATATCACAGACCAAAGTGTACAGGCATGGGTAAGAGAGCTCAGGGATGCTATGTATGATGCCACTGACATCCTCGATCTATGCCACCTCAAGGGCATGGAGCGAGGTCCAAGGGATGATGTAGGATGCTTCCATACCATGCTCTTTTGCATGCGAAATCCTGTCCAAGCCCATAATATCAGTAACCGTATCAAGAAACTTAACCAAAGGCTAGAAGAAATCAAGAAGCGCAGCCTGGACTTCAGCTTCATCGACCTCAGTTCCTATGAAGATCACAATCGAAGACTGCCACCCTCTCGGCCTTGTAGCCGTGAGACATCAGCAGAGCTTGATGAATCTAGTTTGGTTGGTGAGAAGACTGAGGAGGACACAAGAAACCTGGTGGAGATGCTAACAAAAGAGGAGGTGAAAAACCGTAAAGACAAAAACATAGCAGTTTTTGCTATTGTGGGAGTTGGAGGAATTGGCAAAACAACACTTGCTTAGAAGATATTCAATCATGACACTATCCAACAACAGTTCGGAAAGAAAATGTGGTTGAGCATAACTGACGACTATAATGACACTGAGCTACTAAAACGAGCCATCACTGAAGCTGGAGGAGATCATCAATCTGTTGGAGATACAAAGGGTGCACTTGAGCGAGCTCTTAAGAAAGCCTTGAATGGGTACAAGACCATATTGGTGTTGGATGATGTTTGGAACCATCAAGCATGGGAATGTGTCCTTATGATTCCCTTGGTCAATGTCCTAGGTCACGGTAGCTGTGTCCTTGTCACCACTAGGCATGAGATGGTTGCTCGAAGGATGATGGCAGAGGAGCCCTATCACCATGTTGATAAAATTAAACCTGAAGATGCCTGGTCATTGCTCAAGAAGCAGGTCCGTACAAGCTTTTATACGGGAGAAAACCCCTTTTTCATTTGTATTCAGAACCATACTTGCTAAATTGATATAGCTGCATCGTGATAGTTTTGTTTTCGTTCAGCTAAACTCTTAACCGTATAAGAGCTTGATCCCCAGCTGCTGCAATAGTATCTCTGCTGCACACGTGCACATTCTCTTCTACACTACTGACCTAATAATGCAATATAAAGATGACAAATGGTATACATTTTTGTTCAAAAATTCTTTAATCGCAAACTCCGCATGCTTGGGCAATTGATCACAGTTTTCTATGAACAGATTAAAATTTAAGCAAACTTTTAATTCAGATTCTATACTCGCTGTTTGGTCCTGCTAGTAATAATAGGGAACTTCCAATCCCAATAGGTAACCACAAACTTTATACGTAATTGGTATAAGAGAGGTATGCTATAAAAGTAGCACAGTAGGTTTGAGTTGGCAGATCTGAGTTCTAACTACAAACTCCTACAAAACTGCATGTAGGTAGTTGGAAATGAAAACAATGAATCTCAGATTGCAGTGCTAAAGGATATTGGAATGGGAATTATAGAAAAATGTGATGGTTTGCCTCTGGCTGTTAAAGTCTTAGGTGGTCTCCTACGCCAGAAAAAGACAACGTGAAGCAACTGGGAATATGTCCTAAATGATTCTATATGGTCAGCATCTCAAATTCCTGAAGAGCTGAACTATGCAATATACCTCAGCTACCAAAACTTGCATCCTTGTTTGAAGCCCTGCTTTCTGTACTACGCCCTCCTCCCAAAGAGCACATGGTTCTATGCTGATGAAATTATTGGCATGTGGATTAGTGAAGGATTTATTCATGGAAACTCACATGACTTAGAAGGATTAGGACGACAATACTATGAAGAGCTAATATTGAGGAATCTTATAGAGCCAGATAAAAGGTATACCGATCAACAAGTTTGCAACATACACGATGTTGTTCGCTCATTTGCCCAACATGTTGCTAGAAATGAAGCGTTAATAGCTTGCAGAACTGATGCTAAGATTCTTGGCCAACTTAATTCTAAAAGGTTTATATGGATATCACTAGAAACCACAGGATCAGAATCAAATGAGTTGGCATGGAGTTCTCTACAAACACAGATATTACTGAGAACCCTGATTTCAGTGGGGCATATAAAATTCATGCCTAGTGACTCATTGCTTTCTTTTTTTCATGCTTACGGACCCTGCACATAGAATCTACAAATATTATGGATGCATTGGCTGAATCTTTGTTTACACTTAAACACTTGAGGTATCTATCTCTGAAACATACAAACATATCTAGACTTCCAGAAAGCATTGGGAGGATGAAGTTCTTGCAGTACATTAGCCTATTTGGTTGCTGAAGCCTTGTGAATCTTCCAGATAGCATTCGAAAACTACAACAGTTGAGGGTTCTGAACCTTAGTGGCACAAACATAAAACAAATACCCAGAGGTTTTGGCGTTCTGAGTAACTTGAGAAAGCTATATGGGTTTCCAGCCCACATGGATGGTGAATGGTGCAGTTTAGAAGAATTGGGACCTCTGTCCCAGCTTACTGAGGTTCATGTGAAAGGCTTGGAGAACGTATCATCTTCATCATTTGCTTCAAAGGCCAAGCTTAGTGAAAAGGTGCACCTAAGTTATCTACGCTTAAGTTGTACTACTACACACAGTGATGATAACAGAGTTGTTGATGAGGAAGAGAAACTACTAATTGAGGAGGTGTTTGATGAGCTCTGCCCTCCACCTTTCTTAGAGAACCTACCAATAGTAAATTACTTTGGTCGGAGGCTACAAAGATGGATGAGGTCAACAGGAATTGGGCACCTTAGGAACTTGAGAATTCTAACGATGATAGACTTGCCTTTTTGCAAAGAGCTCCCAGATGGCCTGTGTCAGCTCCCATGCTTGGAGTTCGTAGAGATTGACCGTGCTCCATCGATCAATCATGTTGGGCTATACCATCATGAGAACCTAAGTCATCAGGGGAAGAACTTGGGTTCTATTGTTGAGCTTGAGGTGTTCGAAAGCATTGAACTCGAGAAAATTTGTAACCTCGGAAACTCGAGAAACTAAAGGTTCTGGAGGGTATGCCAGAACTACAGAGTTTCATGCTGGAGGACTATGACATGAAGACACTTCCTAGATACCTGCAGGATTTAAACCTCAGGCATTTGCAGATACACTGTGACATATCACTACTCACTTCCATAGCCAAAGGAATATCTAGCCCAGAGTGGGTTAAATTCAAGCACATCCAGCGAGTCAAAGCATATGCAAACGATGACAATGACCACATTCCAAGAAAATGGTATGTGTCATACACAAGAGATCCTATCGTCTTGGACACAAATATCAGCCCTGCTGCCTTTGTTTCAGGTGAACTAACACAAGAACTGCTGTCCTGCATCCATACTGCATTTTGTGCTGTTCTGTTTTACATGTTTGTCTGTGTTGTTTCAGGGGATGAAGATGGGGAGCAGGGTGGGCTCGTACTGATGAATAGGCGGAGTAACCAATTAGCATCAACAAATGTAGTACACATGTTGATTATTGTCGTTTCTTCAGTGGCACATAGAAGAAGTCATAGAACATATGTGGACAATTCATGCAGGCGGATTTGCATTCTTCCTTTGGAGCACGGGTTGAATCAACCATGCCAGCACATCCATGGTCGCGAAGATCAAGTAAGCTGCCACCGCGGAGCCGCTGCCTACGTGGTTTTCCCAGTGGGTGAGAGAACAGAGAAGTGAAGCTGCCATGTAATACACCTGGTCTTCAGTTCAAATAGATTGATATGTTGAGTTGACACCAATGATAGCATATATATACGTCCATCCTGAGAGCCAGATGTGCTGTTTCATGTGATTTTCCACGAGTAAATGTCCATTCTTACTGCTCCTTCAAACTTCGTTGAACCGTTGTCAAAAAAAAAAAAAACTTCGTTAAACGAACATTGCGATTTGCTTACTATTTCATCCAGTGTAACATATTTGGGCAATGCTGCAGCTGTAATACCTCTATATCCTCATTGGTTGTGTCTAGTGTGTCTGCTAAAGGTTGGTTGAAGTTTGGATCTAATAAAGCACTCATTACCAAATGAAAAGACATCAGTTGTTTCAATTCAAGTCTCAAGAGAGAGAGGGAGAGAGGGAGAGAGGGAGGGGGAGAGAGAGAGAGAGAGAGAGAGAGAGAGAGAGAGATTATGCACCTCAGTTAGCTCTTTGGATGTGGGCGTTGAGGGGATCTCCAGGTGATTGCTATAGTGGAGGAAGAGAGGACACAGGCACTGTTTTGACAAAGCAGAGCTCTGTTGTTTTAGAGGAACAGGAAAGTGTTTGTGTTTCGCTCTATTATATATTTGCAGGAGCACCCGATGATGTATCTCTACTACACACAGTTGTTTGTTATCTGGAAGCATTGAATGCATCCATCGGTGATTCTGATAAAATTGTACGCGCCAAAGACATCACAAACAAGCAACTTGACATAAAAAGATGGTCAATCAAGGTGACAACTTGAACACATATATAATCCCCATGATATATGTTGTTGGGTTACTTGTTCCACATATTCAGACAAAGAATCAAAACTTTGCGTTAAATCTACTTTTCTTACGAAACACAAAAGCTTATATATAAGCTATATCATTTCCATTTCAAAATTTGCATTTCACATTCTTTCTTAGCCTGTCCTCTTTATTTATGTACTTTAGAGTTGAGGCAAGTAGCTAGCAGCTAACCGATAAAAAGTTATAGAGCTAAAACTAAAATTGACCAGATTCTCTGGCAGATTTGGCATGCTGCTCGCTGCAATCCAGCATTCTGTCCTCCCAGTTTCTCTAGCATCCTCCAATCCACCTCATCTATCGCAGTAGACAGGTTTCACCGCCATGCTTCAAGGACCAAAATTTCACCATCTAAACAGTAAAATCCTTCCCACGGATCGCATTTCCCACACAGAAAAACAGTGACAAACTAGTATCTAACATTTTAATTCTAACTAAATACTGCAGTGGAGTCCTGTTGACATGGAAGAAACTACAGTGGCTTACGTTACGAGTCACACCCGAAAGAAACTAAACCAACCGTGAGAAGCATCCATGGAAAGCGAGCGAGGAAAAAGAAGGACGAGAGGGAACTTACGGCGATGGCGTCGTACATCCACCTGATAGAAGTTTAGGATCTTCTAGCAGTAAGACCGGGTAGGGATTCTAGATTACAACTTGAATAACAGAGACAGTAATGCATGTAGACTAGATCTACTACTAACAGAGAGAGAGATAGAGTGGGTAGGAGTTCGACCGTCGTGGGTAGCGGCAGTAGCGGATCTGGCGGCGTCCATGGCGACGAGGTTGAGGCAGAGGCGGCGCAGATCACGTCGTCCTTCGTGCCTCCACCGGCACTGTCCTGGGACGACGAGGAAGGAGTAGAAGGTCGGCGGTGTGGTGGAGCTTCCCGACGCCACTGCACTTGCTGATCGGATGGCCTAGAGAAGTGTCAAGTGGGGCTGGCGGCGCACTGTAAACCTTGGGGTCGTGCCCGGCGGCCCCCACTCTTCTTTTTATAGCGCAGCGCGCCGGGGGCCCACCAACCATTGAGTGGTTGGGCGCTCCCGATCAGGGCGCGATTCAAGGGGGTTGACCAGCTACCCGCCGTTGGGCTGGGTCTGGCTCGAGATCAAACTAACATTCTCCCCCTTGATCTCATCTATGCTCTTATGCTTCACTAATCCACCTCATCACAAATAAGTGCATTGAGCATGCTTCATCATAATAGTCATCACCGTTAGACTAGACAGCCACAAACACTTGTCTATTTTGAGATGAATTCTCGCCTTGGGCCCCTTGCTATTCGGGAATCACAGGCTTTCCCTTAAACCCATGTCGGCTACATGTTCTCTGAACACGTTGGGCGGTAAGCCTTTCGTAAGCGGATCCGCTAGCATCTTTTCTGTGCTTATATGTTCTAGACTTATGACGTGATCCCAAATTTTATCCTTCATAACATAATATTTAATGTCAACGTGCTTGGCGGCATTGCTTGACTTATTGTTGTGAGTATATAATACTGCTGGCTCGTTGTCACAATACAACTTTAGTGGTTTGTCGATGCTATCAACCACCTTTAAACCGGGTATAAATTTCTTGAGCCAATTCACCTGTCCTGATGCCTCATAACAAGCAATAAACTCAGCATACATTGTGGACGATGCAGCGACTATTGTTTGTTTTGAGCTTTTCCATGATATGGCTCCTTGTGCAAGAGTGAATATATACCCTGAGGTAGATTTTCTTTCATCTCCTGCATAATCAGAATCTGAATATCCTACTATTTGTAGGTCATTAGATCTTCTATAGGTTAACATGAGCCCCTTCGTACCTTGCAAATATCTTAAGACTTTCTTTACTAGGTTCCAGTGTTCCATACCTGGGTCTTTCTGAAATCTGCCGAGCAGCCCGGTTACAAAAGCTAAATCTGGGCGTGTGCACAACTGAGCATACTGTAACCTTCCAACAGCTGAAGCGTATGGAACGGCTTTCATGCGATCGCGCTCGAACTTGTTCTTGGTGAAGAGTTGCACTTATGCATATTGAATTTCTTCAATATTTTCTCTACATATGCCTCTTGGGACAATCCCAATAACCCTTGACTTCTATCTCAGTGCATCTTTATGCCTAAGACAAAAGAAGCTTCACCTAAATCTTTCATATCGAAGTTTGAGGACAAGAAGTTCTTGGTTTCCGCAAGTAGAGTGACATCACTACTAGCTAGTAGAATGTCATCTACATACAGTATTAGGAAAATGTATTTTCCATTCTTGAACTTTGCATAAATGCAGTTGTCCTCAACATTCTCTTTAAACCCAAATTGTCTTATTGTCTTGTCAAACTTCAAGTACCATTGTCTAGATGCTTGCTTCAATCCGTAAATGGATTTCTTCAGGCGACAACCCATTCTTTCTTTGCCTTCTACGACAAAACCTTTCGGTTGTGCCATGTATACACTTTCTTCTAGATCCCCATTGAGAAATGCCGTCTTCACATCCATTTGATGTAACTCCGATCAAAATGTGCCACTAGTGCCATTATGATTCTGAAGGAGTCCTTGCTCGAGACGGGAGCGAATGTTTCATTATAATCTATCCCTTCTCGCTGGGTAAAACCTTTTGCTAGCAATCGTGCTTTGTATCTTTCTATGTTCCCTTCGGAGTCACGTTTCAACTTGTAGACCCATTTGCAGCCTACCTTTTTGGCTCCGTTAGGAATTTCCTCTAAGTCCCAAACTTTGTTAGCACTCATGGATTTTAATTCATCTTCCATGGCTTCTTGCCACCTAGATGCTTCGGCGCTCCCCATGGCTTCTTCAAATGAAGCGGGTTCACCCTCCATCTGAACTTCTTCACATTCATAGACTATGTAGTCATCTGAAATAGGAGACTTTCTCACTCTTTGAGATCTGCCAGAAGGTTCTGCTACTGGCATCTCTTCTTCTTGGGGTTGCTCTTGCTGGGGCTGCTGTTCCTCGACTGTGGGTTCATTCGGCTCCTGAATGACAGGTTCCGAATTAGCCACAGGCGAAGTAGCAGTAGGTGATGTGACAACAGGCAACGTGAAGTAGGGTTCTTGCTCCATAGGAATGGGCACGAACACCCGCTTCTCTTCAAGATTGATTTCTTACGCTGCCTTGCTCCCCCTGATCATCTGTTCCTCTAGAAAACTAGCATGTCTCGTTTCCACAAACTTGGTGTGTCCACCAGGGCAGTAGAAGCGATAACCTTTCGATTTTTCTGGATAGCCAATGAAATTGCAACTTACTGTTTTGGGGTCTAGCTTTCCTATGTTTGGGTTAAATACTTTTGCTTCAGCAGGGCTCCCCCATACATGTAAATGGTTGAGTGAGGGTTTCATGCCGGTCCACAACTCATACGGTGTTCTTTGTACTGACTTGCTTGGAACTCTATTGAGAATATAAATGGCGGTTTTTAAGGCCTCCATCCACAAGCTCAAAGGAAGAGTGGAATAGCTCATCATACTGCGCACCATATCTATTAGAGTACGGTTACGCCTTTCTGCTACTCCATTTTGCTGTGGTTCGCCCGGCATTGAATACTGGGCTACTATGCCATTTTCCTGTAAGAACCTCGCAAAAGGTCCAGGAACTTGTCCATAAGGCGTACGACGACCGTAGTACTCCCCCTGTCGATTACGGATAACCGGCAGTCCACCACGGGGTATCCCACTGCGGTGAGTTTCGGTAAGGGCGTGTTACGATCTGCGATCTGGACGTTCGAGAAACAAGACAAACCAGGGACAACAAGGTTTACCCAGGTTCAGGCCGCTCGGAAGCGTAATACCCTACATCCTGCTTCTCGTGTTATGCTGTATGATCAAGTACCTGAGTACAAGATCCCAAACCACGGAGGTTTGAGTTACAAGAGAGACCGTAGAGATCTGCTCCGTATTGAGCTGAGTTCTCTGCTAAAGGACCTCTGCCCCTCCTTATATATGCCGAAGGGACAAAATTACAAGTAGAGTAGCCAATTTGGTACTAATACTAAACCGTGCGGTGCACGCCGTGTGCCGCACGTCTTCGTCTTGGACTGGCCCGCCTTCGGTGGTGAGGCCCAAGGATATCCGTGAGGGTATATGGGGGTCATATCCCCACAGCTAGTCCCCGAGCACCATGTATCTTGAGAGAGTCGCCGTCTTGACCTGTACCGAGCAGTGTGGATGCAGACCAAGTAACGCCAACCAGTGATGTCGCTAACCACGTGGTGCCAAGCAGTGAAGTCGCTGACCACGTAGTGCCAACCAGCTATGATGCTGATCACGTAGCTGACCAGTTATGATGCTGACCACGTAGTGCCGACCAGCTGTGATGCTGACCACGTAGTGCCGACCAGCTGTGATGCTGACCACGTAGTGCCGACCGCCTATGATGCCGACCACGTAGTGCCGACCGAGCGCCGTAAGTCCGCTGCGACCACCGCTTCGTCAAGGAAGATGATCTCGTCGAAAGATGCATGATGCTCGAGAAAAAGAAAAAACTTTTCTCGTCCCGAGACGTGGGCCCACGTTGACACGTGATTTAAATGTCACAAAGAAGGCGCAATATGAGCCAAAGTAGGGAAATCAACCGAACATCAAAGATACATAGGCCCTAAGTCACCGCGAGGTGACGTGGGCCCACGTAGTCCCCAAGTTCGATGGAAGATAGTATATGTTATATTGAACTTTTAAGAAAAAAATCCAATCATGATACCTACGGCCCTCTGCTTAGGAAACAGAATCAAGGACCAAGGACATAGGCATGTGTAAAAAAGGACCACTGAAGGACTGGCTGGGCAGTCCCCAGAATAAAAAATGAGGCCCACGGGGAGCGCCATGGACCACTGAAGGACTGGCTGGGCAGTCCCCAGAATTAAGGGGCCTTGGCTCTGCGGACCAGCTGCTGGGCAGCAATTTTGTCCTCCGGGACCAAGTCACGGTGCGTGGCACCGAGCCGAGGACGACGGCGAGGCTGTGTGGTGCATGGCACCGAGCCGAGACGATGATGATGAGTCCCCGAGCAGCACGGTCGGAGACGAGATTTCACGGTGCGTGGCACCGAGCCGAGGACGAAGGCGAGGCTGTGTGGTGCATGGCACCGAGCCGTCGGACCAACTGGATGGACGTAAAGTCCGAGTGCCAGGTGGTATGACCATCTAGACGATGATCCTCGATCGAGTCCCCAAGTAGCACGGTAGGAGACGATACTTCACGGTGCGTGGCACCGAGCCGAGGATGAAGGCGAGGCTGTGTGGTGCATGGCACCGAGCCGTCGCAATGACGACGAGTCCCCGAGCAGCACGGTTGGAGACGATACTTCACGGTGCGTGGCACTGAGCCGAGGACGAAGGCGAGGCTGTGTGGTGCATGGCACCGAGCCGTTGGACCAACTAGATGGACGTAAAGTCCGAGTGCCAGGTGGTATGACCATCTAGGCGATGATCCTCGATCGAGTCCCCAAGCGTTTGAAGTATGCTCGGCAACCGAACCGTGTCCCTGAAAAATAAACATGAAGAGCGGTAGTATATGATGTGCAAACAATCAATGGTTGAAGTAGACATGTTAAGCGGGTGAAAACATGTATACTGTGCTGAAATATGCAAAACTTTGGTTTGCAAAAAATTATGTCGACAATTAAGTTTTGCCCCCACCCTCGAAGCAAGCTAACTCGTCAAGGTGACAAAGGGACGCACTAGTGAACAGCGCGGTACGCCGGGAACACTAGGTACGATCCTAAGTACCTATTAGAGAGCGACTGCCGAATCTCCTAGTGCCATGTAGCGCGGAGCTGTAACACATCGTAAGAGGATCGAAGCAGTGCCTTGTCAAGCCGTTCTCAGCGGGCAGGAAACAAAGTTTAATTGTGACTTATGCAGGGCGCATGTATGATAGATTGGTGCACGGATGCACAACTGTAACAAGAAAAAGAATTAAAAAAAACTTTATTAAATCTTGAAGAAACTTAGCTTGTCATTGAGACGTGCTGTCGTCGAGGCCGAGTAGAAGCGTCGTCGTAGCCGAGTAGATGGGCGTGTTGACGGCAACCACGGCATGAGCGTAGCGAGTGCTCAGAAGGCCTGCCGATGACTCGAGGTGGTCAGCATGTCGGCAAAGCGTGATCGTCGTGTCCGAGCAGATAGATGTCGATGGATCTAGCTAGATGTCGATGGATCCAGCTGCGAGAAAAAACTAGATATATGTAGAACCATATACACTATAGAATGCTTTTAATTAGTAATCTAAAAATAGAAATGACTTAGCTCGTTGTCCGTTGTCGACATGTGCGGCCTCATACATGCATACGGTGTATGCATACATATGCCTGTACATGCAAGTTAGCCTTGCATGGTGGTATAGATCATTACGTCATTGATCGAGCCTGGACCCTGAAGGCTTGCTGCACGGTGCGCTGGCCACGAAGTCTTGTACGTAGATATGGATTGATATGGCTGCTTGCTTCGGCATGGATCCTTGCTTGCTGATCGGACGACATGCCGATCGCTCGAGCTAACGACGACGTACGTGGGCGGCTCCTTCCCATGTTGATTGGTTTGCTTGCCATATATGCATGAGATACAATATATGCATGAGATACATCTTGGATTTGTCTTCGGATCTTAGTTGGTGCACGTACGGTGCCGCCAAACTCTGCAGCCTAGGGCCTTATGGTTAACGACGCATCGAGTCGGCGGATGTGGCCATCGTGCCCAGCGAGAGGCAGAGCCACCGTGTGCACATCGAGCGGGAGCCTTGGCTCGACCACATGGATCTGAAACTTTTTGTGATCGAACCGCGGCCAGATATGAATCTGATCGGCACGGTCGATCTGCGCGGACAGCGTGGCTGCGCCGACGACATTGGTTAGTAGAAGTGCCTTCCCCGGTAGAGGAAGCGGCCAACGAGTTGCTGGAGCGGCTGATCTCGGGGCCGGCCTCGAGATCGAACTTGTTGGCGATGTGGTCAAGGACGTTGGTACAGAATCGATCCGCACCGCCTCCACGGCTCCGGCGGTCGGCGCCGCCTCGAACTCCATTGAAGCAGGGAAGAAAAAACCATCTGGATCGCCTTGAGATCGAAAACTCCACCCCCTACCTGGCGCGCCACTGTCGATTACGGATAACCGGCAGTCCACCACGGGGTATCCCACGGCGGTGAATTTCGGTAAGGGCGTGTTACGATCTGCGATCTAGACGTTCGAGAAACAAGACAAACCAGGGACAACAAGGTTTACCCAGGTTCAGGCCGCTCGAAAGCGTAATACCCTACGTCCTGCTTCTCGTGTTATGCTGTATGATCAAGTACCTGAGTACAAGATCCCAAACCACGGAGGTTTGGGTTACAAGAGAGACCGTAGAGATCTGCTCCATATTGAGTTGAGTTCTCTGCTAAAGCACCTCTGCCCCTCCTTTTATATGCCGCAGGGACAAAGTTACAAGTAGAGTAGCCAATTTGGTACTAATACTAAACCGTGCGGTGCACGTCGTGTGCCGCACGTCTTCGTCTTGGACTGGGCCGCCTTCGGTGGTGAGGCCCAAGGATATCCGTGAGGGTATATGGGGGTCATATCCCCACACCCCCCACCGAAGCCTCAGTGGGCGGCAGAGTTGCCGCAAGGTCCGCCGAGGGAGGCTGGTCGTTGGTGGCGTCAGGTGGTGCAGCATTGGCAGCATTCCGCGTGGAAGGCAGCACAGACTCGAATTCCGCGAGGACGAAGTCGGACCACCAGTCCCGGTGCGCTGGCCGCGCCGGAGAGGGGAGGCCTCCCCCACAGTGGCCATCGCAGGCGTGTTCGGGTCCGTGGCCTCGGCGTTCGCGGCAACCATGTCCACACTGGGGGCGGCAGCGGTCTCAGCGGGAGAGCCACCGAGCCGAAGCTGGGGCTCTGCAACCGCGAGTCCATCGCACGGCAGGACACACGCCGCGAGCGCGTCCATGTCCGCCCCAGGAGCGTCAGCGTCCTCAGCGGGAGAGCCACCGAGCATGAGCTGCGAGCTGCTGGACGCCGTGAGCTCATTGGAAACGTACATAGACCATCAATCTCGGTCCTCCGGGGGTGGGGAGGCAATGCAATGTCCACCATGTAGGAGCTGCAGGGCAATGCTGAGGAAGCACCACACGAAGCCAGGTGGCCGGACATCAGTACTCCTCGAAAGGACCTGTGGGGGAGTGACAAACATCAAAGTACGCTAGCATGAAAGGCGGCCCAGCGATCGCCTGGACCGCGGACCGTCCTTGGGGCTGGGAGCCAGTGGAGAAGGCGTCCTCATCGGCGTCCATGGGGGCGACCGGGGTGCCCAGCGCTCAAGGGCCCAATTCAAAGCGCCTCCGGCGGCGCCACGGGGGCGCAGAGGGCACACGATGGCTCCAATCATGACGGCCGGGTCACTTCTACCGCCGCTTGAGGGGGGTAGTAGCAGGTCGGGTGGTCCTGTGCCTTGGATCGATGCTTTCGAAGTCGTTGTTAGAGTCACGGCGCGGGGTGGGATCTTAGTCATCTTCAAGGTCACGAACCCCATCGCCAAGGCCTGGTGAGGGAGAGAGTGGAGTGGGGAGGAGTTTGGTTTTGTTTATATAGTCTAGGCTGGTAGTGGGCTTTTCGGGGCTGCCAGCCTAGTTTGCCGAGTGTCGGGATAGCGGGCTCTTGGCAAAATATTTTTTTTGTTTTTTTTAAATTTTTTGATATTCAAATACAATTTTTGCATGATAAGATGACATCAAATGAAAAAGTTTATTTTGAATGTTACTCCGCCCGAGGTTGTTTGGAAAAAAATCAAATTTTAAATTTTAAAATTCAAACGTAGTTTGCATGACAAGATAAACTCAAATCAAAAGGTTTCCAACTATAATACTCTATAACGTTTTCAAGATTTACAATTTTTATTTTGGTTGTTTGGTCATTTGTTCATCTAATATCGTGGTTCGACATTGTTCACAAATTATATATATGTCTCTTTTAGTTTCATGAAACTTATGAGAGATGTAGATTTTGTGAACAACGTTACTATCGATTTGTCCAATTAATAAACAACCAAACACGTCCAGCTCTTAAAAACTCCGCTCCACAAAAAGGATGGAGCTAGAGACCAACTCTATGTTTTTTCTAGAGCACCTCAAGGGGTACTCCAAGATTTAGACTTTTGTACATCCTCATGGAGTTGAGAAGAAATTACCCACACTTGCCATTCATTCGCTAATACAAAATCCCATTTGGCCTACCTCACCTAGTCACACGTACGCACACGTGATTAATTCCAAATAGCCATTGTTTCTTTTTTATTTCCCTAGCATGCAAGTTCACAAAATGGTTACGTGATATTCTAATGACCAATTTTTAAAATTTCTGTGGCATGCACGCTAGGATACTGCATTCGAAGCTTAGTACATAGGTGCATGTATAAGCAGCATATACATATTGATGTAAATGTTTTTCAACTATTATGTTTTTGTAATAAGTATATGTTTTTACTGAGAGATCATTTGAAAAAAATATTCAATTAAGGGCATAATGGACCATTTACATGAAAACAACTTATTTCTAAAGATGGAGCAGAGCCGTGTGCCAAACAGTAGTACCTGCTCCAAAATCTCCATGTTAGAACTGCTCCATAGTGAAGTTTATAGAGCAGAGCTAGAAAAACAGGAGCGGAACGGTTTGTGGTTTGCTTCTATCCTTGAGTGTGTTCGCTTGACGGTTTGTGGTCAAGGATCATATCCTTGGCGGTTTTACCCCTTTCCTTGGCGGTTTTGGGCACTCAAGGCAATTCCGAATTGTGGTAGTGACCCCCTAAACATTGTATATCTTAAGAAGTTATATTAGTTTGTAGTAGAAAACTTTTTCATTTGAGTTAATTAGTGCATCAAAATGTATTTTGAAAAACTTTTTTGCCGAATACCTAGAAAAGGCACTCGACAAAGAGGTTTCTGCCGAGTGCCACCATTTGACACTCGGTAAAGATCTTCTTTACCGAGTGTCTGAGATTTGGCACTCGACAAACCATTTTACACTTGGCAAAGAAACATATTCGAGTAGTGAACTTCAAATTTGCATTTGCCATGCCCTCACAGACAACCCCACCGGGTCAGCCGCGGAACAGTTCCTCAAAAAAGGCAAATCAGAGACCCCTGCTCTTAGAGACGCGAAATTGAGCAGTGCCTGTGATGTGTTCTTTTCAGATGCGTATTGTCAAAAAAAACGTCTGTAATATATTGTCTCTTGAAAACTGAGAACATATAACACAGACGAGGCACAAGAAAACCTGTTCGGGATCTACACAGACGAGGCACAAAAAAATTCACAGGCCTTGACGTCTACACCCAATCCTCCCTATCATCTCCTGATCCACTCTGTCAGACAGAGCAACAAAGCGAAGCGCGGCTGTGGCAGATTTGATCGAGGCACCACAACAGTGAAGGATTCTCCTCTTCCTGTGTGCGCTGCGGGATGCCGGCGAGATCTCAGACCATGGGTGCATCGGCGATGGAGGCGGCCTTCGAAGCCAAGTGCTGATCTGGCCACAGTGGCTGGATGAATGGCCTAGAGGTTTTCGGTTCGATTCTCGGTTCTTCAGTTCGTGCCCATAGTGATGGGCAACAACAATGGAAGGTACCAAGCCCCTTAATTTACTACTGAAACCATCGCTAGTGACTAATTATTCATTTTCTTACTAATGATGCATTCAGCTTTTTAGTAGTATATCCATAAATAGCTAGTATTAGTTTGATACTATGGATGATACATAAATATTAAATTCATTTTAATAGTTTTTCTAATTTAATTTAAACCTTTTGTATTTGTTGTTCCAAATAATTTTCAAATTTTAAGTGATTTGTTAGTGATGTATATTATTTGGGGGACTAACTTCAGGGCGGAGCAAAGGTCCTATTTGTCAAGGACGTTACATGGGACCCTTCGGTGCATATTGTCAAGTCTGACTACGAGTACCAATCTCCTGCTCGGATTAAATAAGCAGCAGGGTTGCAGCTCATAATTCGCGATGAAAGTGGTACGGATATTTATCCGACCGTCCGTTCGACCGAACAAATATGAACACTTAAATGGATACTTATGCGGATATCAGGATGTTTTTCCAAATACGGATATTAAAATGGATACTTTATGCGGATATCAAATACAAATATGATATCGTCAGTATTCGGCGAATACGGATAATCCGGGTAAAAATATGGATATATCCGACCTACACATTGCGGATACTATCCGTTTACAGTAGTCCAAGCTATGGCCAGCTGAATTGTCCTGTTATTGTGGCTTTCCTTGTGTAGGTACCTGTCGATTACGGATAACCGGCAGTCCACCACGGGGTATCCCACGACGGTGAGTTTCGGTAAGGGCGTGATACGATCTGCGATCTGGACGTTCGAGAAACAAGACAAACCAGGGACAACAAGGTTTACCCAGGTTCAGGCCGCTCGGAAGCGTAATACCCTACGTCCTGCTTCTCGTGTTATGCTGTATGATCAAGTACCTGAGTACAAGATCCCAAACCACGGAGGTTTGGGTTACAAGAGAGACCGTAGAGATCTGCTCCGTATTGAGTTGAGTTCTCTGCTAAAGGACCTCTGCCCCTCCTTATATATGCCGAAGGGACAAAGTTATAAGTAGAGTAGCCAATTTGGCACTAATACTAAACCGTGCGGTGCACGTCGTGTGCCGCACGTCTTCGTCTTGGACTGGGCCGCCTTCGGTGGTGAGGCCCAAGGATATCCGTGAGGGTATATGGGGGTCACATCCCCACAGCTAGTCCCCGAGCACCATGTATCTTGAGAGAGTCGCCGTCTTGACCTGTACCGAGCAGTGTGGATGCAGACCAAGTAACGCCAACCAGTGATGTCGCTAACCACGTTGTGCCAACCAGTGAAGTCGCTGACCACGTAGTGCCGACCAGCGACGATGCTGACCACATAGTGCTAATCAGCTATGATGCTGACAACGTAGTGCCGATCAGCTATGATGCTGACCACGCAGTGCCGAGCAGTTCGTAAGTCTGCTGCTGACCACTGCTTCTGTCAAGGAAGATGATCTGTCGAAAGATGCATGATGCTCTGAGAAAAAAGAAAAAACTTTTCACGTCCTGAGACGTGGGCCCACGTTGACACGTGACAGAAATGTCACAGCAGTGCGCAATATGAGCCAAAATAGGAAAATCAACCAGAACATCAAAGATACATAGGCCCTAAGTCACCACGAGGTGACGTGGGCCCACGTAGTCCCCAAGTTCGATGGAAGATAGTATATGTTATATTGAACTTTTAAGAAAAAATCCAATCATGATACCTACGGCCCTCTTCTTAGGAAACAGAATCAAGGACCAAGGACATAGGCATGTGTAAAAAAGGACCACTGAAAGACTGGCTGAGCAGTCCCCAGAATAAAAAATGGGGCCCACGAGCTGCCGTACGTAGTCTCAGCGTCAGTAACAGCTGTAGGCCAGTAGAATCTTGCTCGGTAGGCTTTGCCGACCAGTGTCCGGGACGCTGCATGGTTACCACAAGTACCTTCGTGGATGGCTTTAAGAAGCTCGATCCCTGCTTCCCGAGTGATACACTTCTGGAAGATAATGGACTTAGGTGCCTTGCGCATCAACTCGCCATTGACCATAACGTAGGCCTTGGCTCTGCGGACCAGCTGTTGGGCAGCAAGTTTGTCCTCCGGGACAAGGTGGTCATTCAGGTATTTGATAAAGGGCTCTCTCCAGTCTTCCTGGGAGGCGTCACGTCACGGTGCGTGGCACCGTGCCGAGGATGGAGGCGAGGCTGTGTGGTGCATAGCACCGAGCCGAGGCAATGACGACGAGTCCCCGAGCAGCACGGTCGAAGACGAGACTTCACGGTGCGTGGCACCGAGCCGAGGACGGAGGCGAGGCTGTGTGGTGCATGGCACCGAGCCGTCGCGATGACGACGAGTCCCCGAGCAGCACGGTCGGAGACGAGACTTCACGGTGCGTGGCACCGAACCGAGGACGAAGGCGAGCCTGTGTGGTGCATGGCACCGAGCCGTCGGACCAACTGGATGGACGTGAAGTCCGAGTGCCAGGTGGTATGACCATCTAGGCGATGATCCTCGATCGAGTCCCCAAGCGTTTGAAGTATGCTCGGCAACCGAACCGTGTCCCTAAAAAATAAACATGAAGAGCGGTAGTATATGATGTGCAAACAATCAATGGTTGAAGTAGACATGTTAAGCGGGTGAAAACATGTATACTGTGCTGAAATATGCAAAACTTTGGTTTGCAAAAAATTATGTCGACAATTAAGTTTTGCCCCCACCCTCGAAGCAAGCTAACTCTGTCAAGGTGACAAAGGGATGCACTAGTGAACTGCGCGGTATGCCGGGAACACTAGGTACGATCCTAAGTACCTATTAGAGAGCGACTGCCGAATCTCCTAGTGCCATGTAGCGCGGAGCTGTAACACATCGTAAGAGGATCGAAGCAGTGCCTTGTCAAGCCGTTCTCAGCGGGCAGGAAACAAAGTTTAATTGTGACTTATGCAGGGCGCATGTATGATAGATTGGTGCACGGATGCACAACTGTAACAAGAAAAAGAATTAAGAAAAAACTTTATTAAATCATGAAGAAACTTAGCTTGTCATTGAGACGTGCTGTCGTCGAGGCCGAGTAGAAACGTCGTCGTAGCCGAGTAGATGGGCGTGTTGACGGCAACCACGGCATGAGCGTAGCGAGTGCTCAGAAGGCCTGCCGATGACACGAGGTGGTCAGCATGTCGGCAAAGCGTGATCGTCGTGTCCGAGCAGATAGATGTCGATGGATCTAGCTAGATGTCGATGGATCCAGCTGCGAGAAAAAACTAGATATATGTAGAAGCATATACACTATAGAATGCTTTTAATTAGTAATCTAAAAATAGAAACGACTTAGCTCGTTGTCCGTTGTTGACATGTGCGGCCTCATATATGCATACGGTGTATGCGTACATATGCCTGTACATGCAAGTTAGCCTTGCATGGTGGTATAGATCATTACGTCATTGATCGAGCCTGGACCCTGAAGGCTTGCTGCACGGTGCGCTGGCCACGAAGTCTTGTACGTAGATATGGATCGATATGGCTGCTTGCTTCGGCATGGATCCTTGCTTGCTGATCGGATGACATGCCGATCGCTCGAGCTAACGACGACGTACGTGGGCGGCTCCTTCCCATGTTGATTGGTTTGCTTGCCATATATGCATGAGATACAATATATGCATGAGATACGTCTTGGATTTGTCTTCGGATCTTAGTTGGTGCACGTACGGTGCCGCAAAACTCTGCAGCCTAGGGCCTTATGGTTAACGACGCATCGAGTCGGCGGATGTGGCCATCGTGCCCAGCGAGAGGCAGAGCCACCGTGTGCACATCGAGCGGGAGCCTTGGCTCGACCACATGGATCCGAAACTTTTTGTGATCGAACCGCGGCCAGATATGAATCTGATCGGCACGGTCGATCTGCGCGGGCAGCGTGGCTGCGCCGACGACATTGGTCAGTAGAAGTGCCTTCCCCGGTAGAGGAAGCGGCCAACGAGTTTCTGGAGCGGCTGATCTCAGGGCCGGCCTCGAGATCGAACTTGTTGGCGATGTGGTCAAGGACGTTGCTACAGAATCGATCCGCACCGCCTCCACGGCTCCGGCGGTCGGCGCCGCCTCGAACTCCATGGAAGCAGGGAAGAAAAAACCATCTGGATCGCCTTGAGATCGAAAACTCCACCCCCTACCTGGTGCGCCACTGTCGATTACGGATAACCGGCAGTCCACCACGGGGTATCCCACGGCGGTGAGTTTCGGTAAGGGCGTGTTACGATCTACGATCTGGACGTTCGAGAAGTAAGACAAACCAGGGACAACAAGGTTTACCCAGGTTCAGGCCGCTCGGAAGCGTAATACCCTACGTCCTGCTTCTCGTGTTATGCTGTATGATCAAGTACCTGAGTACAAGATCCCAAACCACGGAGGTTTGGGTTACAAGAGAGACCGTAGAGATCTGCTCCTTATTGAGTTGAGTTCTCTGCTAAAGCACCTCTGCCCCTCCTTATATATGCCGAAGGGACAAAGTTACAAGTAGAGTAGCCAATTTGGTACTAATACTAAACCGTGCGGTGCACGTCGTGTGCCGCACGTCTTCGTCTTGGACTGGGCCGCCTTCGGTGGTGAGGCCCAAGGATATCCATGAGGGTATATGGGGGTCATATCCCCACAGTACCCTTCCTCCACGTTTAGTTCTGCGTGGCTGATATGGTATTATGCCTGTGTGTGGTACTAGACATTGGGAGAGTGAGAGGCCAAAGCGGGACCCGAGTAGAGCGCATGGGCTAATGCTTGGTGGGGAAGGCTTGGCATGTAGTTCTAACTTAAGCCCAAACTGATTTTGTGCACAAATTTAGTAAAAATATAATTTAATTTCATTACTCAAACCATGATTATGTCTTTACTGTTGTTTTTACTCAATATCCAAAAAGATATTGTAATCGACGTTCTCCGAATCTGATTTATACCATATTCGATACTCACTATTCGTATTCGTGACCGAGGCAATCCATATTTGTATATGTATCCGGTAGCTATCCGTGTCCGAATTCGAATCCGGTCAGAATATGAAAACAAATATGGTATCAATGATATCCGTTCGTATCCGATCCGTTTTCATCGCGACTCATAATGCATGCAGTCTTGTGGAGAAGTGTATGATCACTATGCATGTGTGTCTAGAGAAGTGCATGGTCACTTTTCGTACATGTGGTGGTGAAGTATTTTAAAAATGGAAAGGTGTACCTGATAGTACTAGAAAGCCAGGCGCGACAACGTCGCGCCCTTCTTGGAGGAATCCAGCTTGTGAATATAAGATGTTCAATATGTTGATGTTTAGTAGACGGCTTCCTTTTGCTAGTTCGGCTAGATGGCTGATTCATTTCTAAATGATTCTAATAAGGACTTGAAACCGCTAATGCTCATTGACGATGCCTTCAAACATGGAGTGGAAGCAGAGGAATACTATGAGCAACATGCTGTCACTGAGGGTGCTTGCGTTCGCAGCATGGATGCGGTCAAATGATCAGATCCATGTGCCTCCTGCACGCGAAGCACAATAGAAATGGTGATATAGGTCACAAGATTCTGTATATTGACCGACCGTAAGATACTATAGTACTGTTCTTTTTTACTCTCTTTCTTGGAAGTGAACTGTATCCTATTGTTATTTCAAGAGTAGATATTGGCATGGTGAAATATTGAATTCAGAAACTGAAGCTTGCAATAACTTTCAGCTAGTGTGGGATTAGAGCTTGTGCCATATGTGGTTCTCATCTTGCCGTTCTCCAGCCTATTGATGAAAGTGTCAAAAACAGAAACTGAATCATACAAGTCTTCAACTCTTCATCGATTGAATACAGATTATGCTGAATGAAATTTCAGTATAGAGACAATATGATAATGAAAATACAGTATTGTAGAGATGGACAGAGGCTTCCCCTGATGACTGACTATTCAGACGAGCATAGATTGATTCCCTCAGTGGTGAACTGTATAAGCTCTCAGTTTGTCAGAACATGGAGATTTCTGTTTCGATCCACTACTCTTAACTAAATGATCCATCATTACATGTCGATTGTATGAGGGAAAATAGAACTCTCAAGAACAGGATTACTGCAAACTGCATAAACCTGAACTTGCAGTTTGCCTTGTAAGTGATGTTGCAACGTGCAACCAGACTAAAAAGATTAGGAATTTGTTTAGCTTAGGCACTGGTGTACTACTACAGTACAGTAGTAGTAATGAAAAGAGTAAATTTATCCTAAGAGGTAGAATCCACACCTCCACCAGAATTTGTAGCCTATGCTAAGATAGGAGAAGAAATAGGAGTAAGAGCAGAGCTAAGCATGAACTGGACAACATATTCAGTAGTTCCATTGCCAACAAAAGTGCTATTTCACTGAATATCTCAAGGACATGGAGGCAAGTTTAGAGAACTACTAGTATAATAAAACCCAATTAACGAGCACTGTTAGCCATACAAGAATCATTCACCGATTTGCACAACTTGATCCCCATGTGGAGATCCTCGAATTATTCAGAAAAGCAAAATCCATTCCCATCTCATGATGTAACCAAGTAACTCCAGCTGGACACATCGCCGAACAAAATGTAGGAGTGGCAGCTCAGCTATAGCGAGCCCAGGTGATCAGATCGTATCTGGTGCCGTGGTCGTATGGTCCATCAGCCGTGGACCATATGGCTCATTTTCGTTAGCCGCCTCTCTGTCGTACTATCAGTGCTGGGAGAGCTACGGGGCAGCTAAGGCTAGATCTTGGAGGAGGCATGGAGTGAGGAAATGGCGTGCTCATCGTTGGTGGCCGCGCGCATCCTTGCCTGCACGAGGACATTGTTGCTGGAGTGGGAGGTGAGCCATACCATCACGCTGCTTCAGTTTGGACGAAGCTTTCGCGGCGCCTCGCACACGGGCAGAGCCATAGAGGTGTGCAGGCACATGAGGGCGGTGGGGTAGTGTCGACGAAATATCGGCGATAGTCCGACTAGAAGTATGCCCTGACCGGTAATGGATTGGCGGAAGGCGTACGAGATTGCAAGCAAGATGTAAACAGGGAACAATCACGCGAGGTTTACCCAGGTTCGGGCCGCAAGGATGCGTAAAACCCTAGTCCTGCTCTCGGTTTCGATTATGATGTGGATGTGTGAGTCTGTGCGTTATGCTAGATTCTGTCTTCTGGCACGGGGGTCCTTGCTCTCCTTATATATTACGGGGAGCAAGGTTACAAGTCGGATCTAGCCTATCTGGTACTAAGTTTATATGCTTTACAAGTCTAAACTTTTCTATTTCAGCTAGGTCTGTCCTCCTTGTCGGTCTTCAATAATCTTGCCCGTTTTAGGCTGTCCGACCAGTCTAGGCCGATCGGTCTTGGAGCTTGATGGGCTGGCCTGGTGACAGCGTGCCGGCCCAAACTAGGCCGTGAGGGTATATGGAGTTTATACCTCCACAGCTAGTCCCCGAGCATCATGGATCTTGAGGGAAAAACACCGTCTTCGCTTTGATGAGTGAGAAAGGGTGGTCGGACACACGTTCGACATGTGGTCCGAGCAGGGCTGGAGGACCGTCTTGTGTTTCCGACCACTCTTTGCTTACACTTTAGTTGACGTTTTTGGTTTGACCGAAGGATTTATGATGCTCCTGAAAAGAAAAAAGAATTTTGAAAGGGTCCCAAATCTGGAGACGTGGGCCCTCGTTAGTGTGTGATGCCTGCCATCACGTGGTATCTGTCGTACTTGGCTATTGTTTCAGCTTAGTTTTGAACTAAACTGCTGTGTAAAAAAGATCAGGCCGAGTCATGCAAATGACGTGGGCCCACGTAGTCTCCGAGGTTGCTGTAAGATAGTATATGTTGCAGCAAGCTCTAAAAGAAGGATCTAGCCCATGTCACCACTGAGGTGACGTGGGCCCACGTAGTCCCCGAGCCTGAGATGAGGTGGAACACGTTATGTCAGGGTCTAAAAAAGACGATCTGTTTATGGTATCGTGCTCTATGTGTTTCCGACCATTCTTTGAGTGAGACCGAGCAGGCCAAATTTCATCTGGGCTGGTCGGTTTGAACCATGCCATGACTCTATCATGGTTAAGTTAAGATAGCTTTGCTACTTAACTGAGTCCTTAGCGTTGCTGGTGAGACCATGGTTTTGAATCTAAACCCATGAAATAGCTTAGCTATTTGTGTGCCAGAATAACCGGTATCATTGGCGAAAAAATCCCAGCTCAGTTGTCGGATTGTGTGGGTTAAAATATTGATGCTATACTGTGACTTTGTCACAGCGGGTTGGAGCAGCTTCTTCGAGTTGTTGCTGCAAAGAGAAAATGTGGTATGAGTGAATGTTTTGATAAGGTAGGTTGAATTGTATTGATTTGATATAATCTATGACACGAAGTTGTATCAGGATGTATTATTTGAGAATGGTTTTGGTAATCGCCTCTCCTTAGAGTTAATCAGTCCTCAGGTGTGTAGATGACCTATAGTGAATAGCGCGTTGCCGAATCACTTAGGGCCCTATTTTCATTGGAAGTGACCGCTGACACCCCTGTGTTGTATAGCGTTGGAGCTGTGAACACGTAGCGGGATTGATCAGAGACAGTGCATGCTGATTGTTTTCTGTTGGAGGGGTGACGTATTTGGCCATTTGGTACAAAGAAAAAAAGATGTTTTTAACTTTGTAAAGATTTTGCGAACATACTTTGAAGTAGTTCGTGTAAAGAAATTTTTGTGAGAAAAAATTGGTGAAGGCATGTATGTTAAGTTGAGAGAGCACTTATTTGTATTTTGCTGTGAGCCACCGTCTTGCCGTGGTGGACTTTGATCATGCCTTTGTTCCTGAAAGAATGGTCATATGGTGTGTAAGATTTTCTTATTATGCAGAAGGCTAGGTTATGCTTGTTATAGATTTAGAAGAAACAATTGCCAGCAACACTAGTCTCTTTCTCATTCAAGAGCCGACCAGGCCTTAGGGATTAGATGATCCTAAACAAACGACACGGTCGGAATGTTTGGAGCCCTTTTCCTTTGGGAGCGATTTGCGCACTCGTGTTGTTTGAGCGTGGTCTTTGTTAACACGTAGCGAGTGAGAACAGAGACGGTGCATTCCTGGTTTGCTTCGTGTTTGAGGAAAGAAATTTGTGAAAAACTGGTTTTCCAAAGTGTGGTCTTTTGAAATGGATGAATGAAATAGAAAATTTATTAAAGATGGTGGATACTTATCTTTCGTCCGTCGCGTCACGTCATGATCATGTGTGGAGCGAAAAATATTCGCTTGCTGATGCAACCGTACATCAGCAACCGACCTGTCACGTCCATCCGGTGTACGGTTTTTAGACTTTAGTCGGGTCAATGCTCCCTGTCATGGTGGGACCATTATGGCAGTGACTCAATCGCTCCACCTCCCTGACGAGCTGAGTCAGCGAGCGCACGGGGGGTTCCCGAGGCGAGGGGAACGTATAAATGTTCATCGCTTTAGTGGAGCAGTTTTCGTCGCTTCGTGCTCTCGGGGAACGAGAGGGCCGCGGGGTTTGATTTCCCACGATCTCGTCAGTTGCCTTCTTGAATCCTCCGGGTGCTTCTATAAATTGCGGTTTGCGCTGGGAGTTCTGTACACGCAGCGCATTCTCTGTTCTTGCTCTTCTCCTTCTGCCCCCAAAATTTAGGGTTCTAGATCCCATTTGCTCGCTGCCACCACCTGAGATGGACCGCCGCCATGGTAAGCATCCGGCGGAGGAGGAGGAGTCGGTGAACTCCCCTCGGGAGGTGAGGCCACGGACGAGGTGAGCTTGAATGGGGGTTTTTCCTTTGATTAATCGTAGTGTTTTCTTCTTTTGGTGTAACCGCTGTTCTTTGTTTGCAATGTAGGTACACGCTCCTGACGATTGGAGGTGCGCCAGGCACCTCCGCCGCGGGCACCGCCGAGGCGGCGAGGAGGGCGGAGGAGGAGCGGCGGGTCGTGCCGGGGGTTGCGGCCCCCGAGCAGGCGGCTCCGGTCGTGGAGGCCGAAGCTGCCGTTGCTGCGGCGGAGCAGGTGGCTCCCGTCGTGGTGGAGGAGGCGGCGGTGGCCGCCAGTGTCTCCACGCCGCATTCGCTGAGCAGCGTCTCAGCGAACTCCCTGGCGTCTGCGCTCGACCGCTGTAGGGCGGAGTTGCAGCACGTCAGGGACCTCTACTCCGATGCCACCAAGCAGCTGGGGCAGGCGGAGGTGAACGTGGACTGTTCCGAAGGCACTCTCCTCCGCCCGGGGAGCTAAGAAAGCGGAAGCGCGGGCCGCCGACCGACGCCGACGCCAACGCCGCCGTCAATGAGGCGGCGGACGAGAGGTCAAATGGCGCAAGGTCCAAGTGGATCTGGCCCGGCGGCCGGGCGAGGCCGCGACATCGGGTCGGCGGTAAGTACCGAGTTTTCATTGTTCATATTCCCTAAATTGTGCTTGCCTTGATGTTTTAAATTTTACTGTTTTACTGAGTGACGGAGCAGCTTTGAAGCGGCTGCGGAGGCCGCGCATGCCGCGGCGGATGCGATGAACGCCCGGGCGGCGATGTCATCGCGCGGCGCGGCGATCCCCGGCCAAGTGGCCGCGGTGGCGGTTCACGGCGTCCGCCATGGTGCCTCCGCCGCTTATGCCACCGTCGACGCCATCTGGCGTTGATGTCCGTGGCATGGAGCTATCGGTGGCGACGCATGATGCCATGGAGGGCGGCGCCGTCGAGTTAGCGGGGCAGCGGAGGGCCGTCGTCGCCGCGACTCCTGTCGACCTGGTGGTCGGCAAGCTCTTCGGGGATGACTAGATTGCTTAGATGCAATCCGGTCCCCGTTTGTAAAATTTTTATATTTTCAATGAAAAAAGTGGATCTTTTGATATGTGTCTTGTCTCTGGAATCCTTCGAGATTCCTTTTATTTATCTCTTTATTTTGATCTGTTTCATGATTGTACCATGTTCATGCCGTAGGATTTTATTTTGGGGCTCGAGCCCTCATTTGTTGCGTTAGAGAATGTCGTGATGCGTCGTTTGAGAAATGATTTTCCTTTGAATAGGCAAGAAAAATTCATATGCTCAAGGTTTTTGACACGAAAACTTGACTTCTCATTATAAAATAGTACACATTAGATTGCTTTTGTCATCGAATGACTTACAATGATGTGTACGAATGCGACGCTAATTTTAACTTTGAAAGGAAAAGAGCCTAGAAAAGAAAAACTTGTGCTAATAAAAGAGAAGAATGCATCTCTTGTTCTTTCAATTTTCCTGGCTCTGCTTCTCCTTCTTCCAAGTCGTGGATCATGATCGGGTCTTCTTCGGTCTGAGTAGTAGGTCGTCATCATCCAGGCCTTGATCATCTCTCGTCTGGCGTGGTCGGAGATACTTATTCATTTCCGAGTGGTATTTAGATTGTCCTTTTTTGGAAAAGGTACATCTCAAAAGAATCTAAGGAGCTTGAGTTTTCTCAAATTGGCTTCCTTTTTGTACCACCCCATTACCGCTCGCCATTGATAAACATCCTTCGATGTTTTGCGCCCAGGTGATCGAACTGATCGATGCGCCGTAGGTTGGCCGGATTAGTAGGGTTAGGAAACACATGCTCGGTGTGCGGCGGTATTCCGTCCTCAGGAGGTGTTAGACTGGGGAGTCTCCAGTTTGGTTCTTGGGTTAACAAGTTGTCCAAGAACGGGGTAATGAAACCATTACGGTTTGTTTGGACACTAGGGACCGTCCGTCCGGGAGGAGGACTCCGAGCACGTTTGTATACCGTGGTCGTCTGTATGGGTTGGGTACAACAACGAGGCTCATCTATGTTAGGCGAATCCTCGTGTCTTCCTTAATGGGCTCATGCCGAAACTGCGCGATTCTCTCGATTGCTGCCATGTGTTTTTGATGTTCTTCCCTTCGTTTTCTTTCTGCGTCTTGGTGTCGGTCAGCAAGTGCCCTGGCCCTGTGAGCCGACGCCCTTATCATTGAGGGAGACTGAGTTGAACGTACGTGCGGTCGTTCCGTCCTTTGTTCTGTCGCGTTTGACGTTGCCATGGCAGTTAAAATCTCTTGCCGTCACCTTTCCCTTCGTTGTTCATCCATTTGGGATTGGTCGTCACGACAAAGGGTAGCGGCCAGCTCGGCACGTTTTGCAAACAATCGGGCATTGGAGTTGTTGTTTCGAGGAGAACGTTCTTGCTGTGTTGCGGTAGTAGGCACAGCTTGTGAGGTCCGACCGGTTCGCCGAATCTCTCGCTGACGCCGCCGCCTTTCGTGGTGGCGTGCGTTCCTGCGCTGAACTGTTGACACGTAACTCCTATTTGGTATGCTTTGTCGAACGGTTTGTGTCGTTGGGGCTGGACTGCTGTTGTTCCGTGAGGCCTGTTGTGAAGTACTCTCTCTCAGATCTTGGACATCGGCCAGGATTCTCTGTCGTATACTGCTCGGTTGGCCTCTCCGACCACTATGAACGATGGCCGGTCATGGTCGGAGCCACTGCGAGTTTCTTCCGCTACTTTGTTGCGTGCGGTTGCCACGAGGATTTGCATGAATACGACGTCGTAGATCTGTTGACTGCGAACGTGGCCGTTCGGCACGTCCAAAAGTGACCCTGCGACGATTGCGTTGATTCTGTGTTGACGAGTTGGGAACATGTTGCTGTCGCGCGAGCTGTAGATCGCGCCTGACGCATCGTCAGAGCGACTCAAAATTAGCATGGGTCTCTGTCAACCTCATGTCTTGTTGATGGATCAAACGGAGTAGATCCGTGTTGCTGACATGCCTCCTTTGTGAAAGGCTTGGACCGATCGGAGGTGTTGACGCCGTGCCGTCAACTATCAGCGGTGAATTGGTTGGGACTACAACGGTGGTCACCGGGACGAGTTGGATCTGGTTTGGTGCAGTCACCATTGTTGGTGCCATTGTTGGCGTGATAGCCGGAGGTGTGAGAGTTGCAGTAGCAGTTGCTGAGTTGGAAGTCCAGGTGAACGTTCCGAAGTTGAAGGTGAGGCCGGCTTCGAAGGTCATGGAAGCCGGGAAGGAAACCATCTTGTTTGACGTGAAATCTCGGTGCGCACCCCTACCTGGCGCGCCACTGTCGACGAAATATCGGCGATAGTCTACCTAGGGGTATGCCCAAGGTAATAGATGTTTGGCGAGGGTGCGCTTAGAATACGAGCTAGACGTGCAACAGAGGACAGAACACACGGTTTACCCACGGTAATACCCTACGTCCTGCTCTCTGTTTCGATTATGATGTGGATGTGTGAGTCTGTGCGTTATGCCAGATTCTGTCCTCTGGCACGGGGGTCCTTGCTCTCCTTATATATTACGGGGAGCAAGGTTACAAGTCGGATCTAGCCTATCTGGTACTAAGTTTATATGCTTTACAAGTCTAAACTTTCCTATTTCAGCTAGGTCTGTCCTCCTTGTCGGTCTTCAATAATCTTGCCCGTTTTAGGCTGTCCGACCAGCCTGAGCCGATCGGTCTTGGAGCTTGATGGGCCGGCCTGGTGACAGCGTGTCGGCCCAAACTAGGCCGTGAGGGTATATGGAGTTTATACCTCCACAGGTAGGAGTAGAGCTATCCTCCGTCGAACTTCACTGCCGCTAGCCGTGGCAGGTGGAAGCGGCGGCGGCGCCGCGCGAGGAGGGGACGGCGGCGGCGGCGGCTGGTCTCGTGCCAGAGACGAAGGCTCTCGAATGACTAGTTGCTACACTGCTTCTATGTGGTCCGATCAATATCCAACTATGGATACAAAACGTGCGACGTGGCCCAATGAGAGGGCAGAGCTTGGCCCTGATTTCGTATTGTAGAGATTGCGTGGAGCAAAAAGATGGATCATATGCCTTCTGCTCATCAGGTTACAGTTGAGTCCAGAAGATAAGATCTTTTTCTTAAACAAAAAATGCTCTGGAGCTGTCTTACCCTCCGTGGGTAGAGTTTCCTTTCATTTAGAATATTTGTTCATTAGCTGTCGGCAACGAATTTTAGTATTATCTATCGATATCTGAAAAATTGCCAGGGCCGTGCGAGAAAGCAGAATAATCCGCCTGTAAAGTGGTACCCGCGTGCCATATAAAGTGGCAGCGCAGTTACAATATAATACCTGACACATGGAGTCACACACTCACACGTGAAGCTTCCAGCCACTCGAGGTAGGTGCAAGTTAGTGTGGAGGACCATGCAAGTCATCTATACCCAGTGCATATGCATGTTGATGGGCGATCAAATTGTTAACTCCCAACTTGCAACACTAACATCATCAGCTTTTTGCAGTGCACTAACCCCGCTTGCTTTCGTGTTAACTTTGGTCAGTGTGGCCGATCGAGACTCCATGGCATGGGTTATTTTTTTAGAAAAGGGACTCAATCTCAAAGAAATCGAGTTGTTTATAATTTCCTATGTACATAGGCTGCAAAGAGGAATTTTCGTACCACCAATGCGATCGCAGGACTGCAAGAGCCGGCCAGTATCCACTGCCAAGTTGCATTGGTTTCTTTATCCTACCGGCCAGCTTTGTCGGGCGACATACGCGCGGTGTGGAATGAACTTTATCCACGCTACTGCACTCAATGTATCCACCGCCGTTTCACATGGTGGCTCCGGTGTGGAATGAATAAACTAGGATGCCGCGCGCAAATCCATCGAGGCTGCCACACACTTTCCTTCCCACTTACCCCGGTCGCCTTAACCTACTCCAAGCACCAGCTTCTTCCCTAAACCATCAACATTTCCTTCCTAGCTCCACACTTCCAACAAAAGCCATCAAGTAGCTACTGCGATCCTTGCAGGCGAGAACCAAAATCCAACTCGCTGCTCCTCTCTTCAGTCACCGGCGCGCCACAATCCAGCAGTAATATATATGTGATTGATCTGGTCGACCCTGTCCATGCCAATACATGTCTAACCATTAACCAATAGATTCTGTTCCACCACCAAGAACGAACCACACCGGCACGGCCTCACTTCTTCCGGCCATTGCTCAACTCGTCGGCCTCAAGTTTATTTCCATAACAGTTACGTTTCTGCAGCTGCTTATGCGTAGCTAGATCTGTGCATATAGTTCCCACTGTCAAGTAGTTGTATCAATGAACTAGATGTCAGTAGTAGTGCCGTGATGGCTGCATGTATATATGGAAGATGCTTGACTCTTTGTTGTATAGATTTATAATGCCATATTGAAATTAACATCTTTTCTGATTTTACAGCAAAACCCGAAGTTCTGAATAATGGCTGGTGTACTAGATCCACCCTGTCCATGTTGATTCATGTATAACTAACGACCAATAGATCCTGTTCAGCCACCATGAACGAAGAACACCAGCACCGCCTCACATCTTCTATCCATTGATCAGCTCGTCGGCCTCAGGTTTGTTTCCTTAACTGTTACATTTCTGCAGCTGCTTATGCATAGCTAGATCTGTGCATATAGTGCCTGGTGTCATGTAGTTGTATCAATGAACGAGACGTCAGTATGTAGTGCCCTTCACATATAGATGGAAGAAATTTAACTATTTGTTCAATATAATTAAAATGCCATATTGAAATTAACATATGTTCTGATTTTACAGAGAAAACTGAAGTTCTGAATCATGGCTGGTGTACTTGATGCTCTGGCGTCCTACATCCAGAACATGCTCATCCAGATGGCAGCAGAAGAGGTGCATATGTTGCTTGGGGTGTCCAGTGAGATTGATAACAGGGACATTAAGCTTCAGGATCTGAAGAACTTCCTCGCTGATGCTGATAGGAGGAACATCACAGATCGAAGTGTCCAAGCATGGGTGATAGAGCTAAAGAATGCTATGTACGAGGCCACAGACATCCTCGACCTGTGCCAGCTTAAGGCAATGGAGAGAGGCCCAAGGCATGATGTCAGATGCTTCAACCCATTGCTCTTCTGCATACGGAATCCCCTACATGCCCATGATATTGGTAGCCGCATCAAGAACCTAAACAAGAAGCTAGATGACATCAAGGCACGTGGTGCATCGTTCAACTTCATCGATCTTGGTACTTATGAGGACTGTGGAAGAAACATGGTATCACATGGTTCTGGTACACGTGAGACATCAGGAGTCCTTGTTGAGTCTAGCTTAGTTGGTGAGAAGATCGAAGAGGACACAACAAATCTAGTGGCAATGCTAACAGAGAAGTATCCTATCAATGACAAAATAATGATTTTCTCTATTGTGGGAGTTGGTGGGATTGGTAAAACCACCCTTGCTCAAAAGATCTTCAACAATGAAGTCATACAAGATGAGTTCAAATTGAAAATATGGTTGAGTGTCAACCAAGGCTTTGATGATACTAAAATGTTAAAGAGAGTTATCATCCAAGCCAGTGGAAACCACCATGACCTTGGAAATTTGAAGGTGTCACTAGAACAGACTCATAGAAGCTTTGAAAGGACATAAAACCTTATTAATATTGGATGATGTCTGGGACAGCCGTATATGGGAAGACGTGCTTAGAGCTCCCTTTGTCAATGCCAAGCTAGCTGAAGGTAGCCGTGTGCTGGTCACCACAAGGCTTGACATAGTGGCACGTGGGATGAAGGCAGAGGAGCCGTACCATCGTATTGATAAACTTGGCCATGAAGATGCTTGGTTGCTGCTCCAGAAGCAGGTACAAATTAATCCATACATTTAATAATTTTCTTTATTTATGCATTTTGTTTTATAGATGCTTCGCTTTAGTTTTGCGTCTATCTTAATAGTTGAACAAGATTCCCTACTGTAGCAGCGCACCTTTTAGTTTTTCTCAAACAGTTCTACAGTGGTGGCCTTCATAATATAACCAAAAAACATGCCCACCTTCACCACATACTAGCTAGTAATGTTATTGTCAGGTACATGCTGTCATGCTGACTTTGGGCATTTATTCACAATTTATAGTAAAATGATTTGAGTGTACAATAGTTCCTAACATTCTTATATTAGTCCATAAACTTTCAAACAGATTTTTTAGGTCCTTCATTTTTTCAAGTTCTTCATGTTAAGTTCACTCTGTGTACAATTATGGATTTATAGTGAACTTATTACAATTGGCTACTCGAAAAGTGAAAGGACCCGGATAATCAGTTTACCCTTTAATGGAGCTATATAAGAATGAGAAAAATTTTAGGGGTCATGATGCATTTCACTCAAAATAGAAATTATGTTTTGTTTATTGGACTTGAATTGTCATGTACAGTAACATAATGATGAATTTCCAACCAGTATTAATTTGAGAACTAGGTGAGAAAACCAAGTATCTTTGTCATCTAGGTCTCTGAACTTTTGAAGATGTCGTATGGAGAGGGTGCTACCATAAATTATTTTCTGATTTGAGTGCGGGAGCAGAGGCTATGGGAGCGGTGACACGTGGATGGCGGTGCGGGAGCGGAGGAGGCGGCGCCGGCGGCTGCAGCCTAGGCGCGTGGGAGGGGGTGGTGGCTAGGGTTGAGGAGAGAGCCAAGAGCTAGAGAGCTAGGGTTAGGATTAACAGAATTCCCTACTTGATTGAAACGAGTACGTGGGGAGCTTTATTTATAGTCTTGGCACGACTTGCTCCCAAGCAACTGGGATCCTGTGGAACCTCCGCTTCCTTTTTATTTATTTCAATTTTTCTAATTCATCTAAGTGGTGTGGCATCCTCCGTAGATGGCGGTGGAGGCGCCAAGGCTGCACCCCCAGCCTCCAATGCGCACGACCTCTTGGGCCCGTGGTGCGCGGCTTGTTGCGGCGACGTCTCCTATTTTGGGTCTGAGTTGGCACAATTTTTTCCCGAATTCGCTGCCGTTGTACTTGTTATAGTTAGTAATTTGAAAGGATAATAATTAATAACAAGTTTAAAGACCTCTCTAGAATAGAAAAAGACATAGTATCCACTGACATGCATATGGCTTAAGTATCATGGAGACTAGATGTTTTCGGTCAGGAGTATTGGAGTAATTGAATATACTACGATAGAATCACATAGTTATTGTCGGACCGAGTGTATAATTTTAGGTTGCAGACCAAAAATCTGGTTCCTCACAAAGCTATTTTACTATGATGTGGCTATTTTGGTTTGGAACTCGGGGACTTAAATAGCTTTGGGGACTAAATCTTTAATTTTATAGCTTATAGGCGCCTTCACCAAAAGATAAATAATATTTAAGGGATTAACTGTGTAATTTACTTTAGGAAATATTATTGTGCACCTTAATAATTCTACTAGGTATGATACCAAATAAATCAGTTTTACGTTTGTGGTACATACATTTTGCTATCTATCTAGAGAAATAATATGTGTATATATAAAGTAAAATGGGCGAAACAAAAAAATCAAAGCGCCTTAAAGTTTGGAACAAAGGAAGTATATGTGAGAACGCATCGCATAAGAATTTTTTCTATAACAACTTTAAAATTGTTTTTTCAATGTTGGCCAGCTCTTAGGGTAGTCCCAATATAAAATTAATTAATGATAGTTTTTGTCTCTATTAATTATTATGCGAACCAAGCAAAATGTTAATGTTGCAGTCGAATTAACGAAGTAAGAGAATTTTTTTGATGAAACTGTTTCTTCGTACAGAAACTGGGTCTACTTTTGAACACATGCATGTAGAAACCGTCAAATTCGCATTAGGAATAAACAACCCGCGTCTATGCCATGGGGCCCGCGACGGAACTGCTCTGCCGTGTGATTTCTGGTCGCCGATGACTTCCGCGCTCGTGGCTGCCACCCAGGAAACATGCAGGACGCCGCCATCGCCCGGGCAGCAGCGCCCCGTTGCCGCGCTCGCCACCGTGAAGGTCTTGCAGGCCGCGCCGCCGTCGCGTTGGTGGTCGCTGTCGTGCCTCCGCGGCGTGATTATCGCCGTCAGCTGCGGCCGCTCTCGCCCGCCCGTGGGTCCCTGCGTGCTTGTCTGAGCTCGCGTGCTGGACAGCGCCGCTGCGCGCTAGCCTGAGGCCACGCCCGCCGGTCGCTGCTCCCGTGTCGGCAGCGCCATTCGCCCTTCGCCCGCCGGTCGCTGAGGTCGAACACGAGCACGTTGCCACGTTCTTCTCTTGCCCCTTGGCGTCGATGCTGTCGGCGATGGCTGCCGCAGTTGGCTAATTGATTATGTAGAGCACGTTGAGCCCGGCGATGAGGCCAGAGTCCTTGGTGGCCTGGTGGTGGAGCTGTGCTGATAAGCTTCCACTCAAAAATTTAATGCGAAACTGCTCAAATTTGATATGGGTGTGTGCCACTTGTAGTAAAACTAATTCTATATTCGTAATTTCTTTGCCTGCTATATCTTAATGTGTCACCTTGCAGTGAATATTTTTGTCCTTATTATTGAGGTTAGTTTGCATGAGCATGGCTACAGCTTCTTTATACATTATTTATTTATCCGTCACAGCTATTAACGAATCATTACGTAACGCAACTTTTATTTTATGCATGCCTTTACTTTCTTTTTACATGTTAACACAAGCACATATACTTATAAGATATAAATGACGAGGTTTACCAAACACTGTGTGCTGCGCATTTATAGAAAATTTTAAAATGAGAAAATAGTAATTAATTATTATCTAATTAGTTTGAAATTCTTGCAGGTTGTCAAAGACAAAAATGATGAGCCCCAGGTTGACATACTAAAGGATATTGGAATGAGACTCGTAGAAAAATATGATGGTTTACCTCTTGGGGTCAAAGTAGTGGGTGGTCTCCTGCGTCAGAAAAGGATAAGAAGAACCGACTGGCAAAAGGTGTTAGATGATTCTCTATGGTCAGTGTCACAAATGCCTAAAGAGTTAAATTATTCAGTATATCTGAGCTATGAAGATCTGCAGCCTTGTTTGAAGCCTTGCTTTTTGCACTACTTCCTCCTTCCTAGGGGCACATTGTTTCCGGTTGATGACATTGTTGCCATGTGGATTAGTGAGGGATATGTTCATGGAACCTCACGAGACTTAGAAGAAATAGGTAGGAACTACTATGATGATTTAATACACCGGAACCTTATTGAGCCAGATATGGAGTATGTTGATCAAACAGTTTGCAACATGCATGATGTTATCCGGTCATTTGGCCATCAAGTGTTGGGAGATGAAGCTCTGATAGCTCACAATAGTAGAATTGGGATGCAGAAGCTTAAATCATTAAAGTTTATTCGGTTATCTCTAGACAGCAAAAAATCAAAAGAACCTGATTTGGAGTGGTGTTCTCTACAAACACAAATGTCATTGAGAACAATGATTTTATTCGGTAATATAAAGATTCAACCAGGTGATTCATTTCTTTGTCTTCCAAGTCTCCGAACACTGCATTTGGACAGTGTAAATATTGATGCAATAGCTGAATCCTTGTATCAACTCAAACATTTGAGGTATTTGTCAATAAGAAACAGTAGTACATCTAAGTTACCCGAAGACATTGGCAAGTTGAAATTGTTGCAGTACATTAACCTTTCTGGTTCTCAGAATTTGACTAAGCTTCCCAGTAGCATTGGAATGCTACAAGGCTTGAGGTTTCTTGGAATTGATGGGACAAATATAAGTGCTATACCAAGGGATTTTTGTGGTCTAACTTCATTGAGGACATTATATGGATTTCCAGCACACACATATTCTGATCACTATAGTTTGCAAGAACTAGGGCCTCTCTCACAGCTAACAAGCCTTAGCATCAATTTTTTGGAGAATGTGGATTCTTCCTCATCTTCTATACAAGCCAAACTTGGAGAAAAGAATTGTCTAAGGTATCTATCACTGCATTGCACCAGTAGAATTGGAGATGATGGCCTGTTGGTAAAAGAGGAAGAAGGGATCTCTGAGAAACATAAGAGGCAAATCGAGGAGGTTTTTGATGAACTCTGCCCTCCACTTGGCTTAGAAAACCTTGGCATTAGAGGGTATTTTGGTCAACGACTACCAAGTTGGATGATGCTGACAGCAGTTACGCCCCTTCAAAGCTTGAGGATTCTAATGATGGATGACTTGGCCAGCTGCACAGAGCTTCCTAGTGGCTTGAGTCACCTCCCCTGCTTGGAGCTTCTGCAAATTGTTCGTGCCCCAGCCATTAAGTGTGTTTATCCTGAATTTCTGCAACCGAACAATCAGGTAGGGGTTGCGTTTCCTAGATTGCACAAGCTGTGGTTTGGGGGAATGGTGGAATGGGAGGAATGGGTGTGGGAGGAACAAGTGAAAGGCATGCCTATCTTGGAGGAGTTTACGCTCAGAATGTGCAAGTTGAGGTCTCTGCCACCTGGGCTTGCCTTCCACGCACAGGCTTTGAAGAAAATAGGTATATATGATGTCAAGCATTTAAGCTCTTTGGAGAACTTCACTTCTGCTGTCCACCTCGAGGTGTTTACAAACACCGACCTGGAGAGGATCAGTAATCTACCAAAACTGCAGAGGCTCGCCATCTTCAAGTGCCCAAAGATGAAGGTATTAGATGGCGTGCCCGCTCTACAGAGACTCCAGTTGGGGGATTATGAAATGCAAACAGTGCCAAGGTATCTGCTGGATGTGAATCCAAGGCATTTGGTGCTAGATTGTTCAATATCACTGCTCACATGCATAGCAGCAGGAAAAGCTGGCCCTGAGTGGGAAAAGTTCAGCCACATCCAGCAAGTCAAGGCCTATGCAGATGCTAAAGGAATTCAGAGGAAGTGGTATGTGATGTACACAAGGGATCCTTTCCGCTTTGAGACAAATATCAGCCCCTCTGCCATTGCCAAAGGTAAATTAGCATAGCCTTCATCTATGACATTTTATTTTCTAGTACTCTGTTTTTTTAGTTTTCTTCACTCGATTCAATTCATCTTCCGCAGCACGCAACCGCCGCATGTGGCTTCCTTCCAAAACATGTCCCATTGAAGACGAGCGGCCCATAGGACGACACATGTATGCAGAAAAACGTGTGCCTCTCTGCGTACGCTGCAGGTAAATTTGGCTAGACATGCATTCTTCCGTTCGTCGGAAAAGTGAGAACACGGATGGTGCAGTTTCATTAGTTTGAGCTGATCGTGTCATGTGAATCCCCTTGCTCCATTCGTAGTTGCAACTTTGTAGCTTATTGTTCCATCCTGCCTGACATACGGATGTTTGGGCCATGCTTACAGGTGCAACGCCTATCGTCATTTGGTTTCCTGGTTGCGTCATGCGTGCCTCCACTGCACTGAAGCCAACGGCATTGCCACCTCATCAGATCAATGGATCGATGCACCAAGGTATCGAGTAAGTACGCGCATTATTTTGAACAGACATTACTAGGCTGCAGCAGTGCAACCACAAGACACAAGGGAGAAAGGTCAAGCGTATCTGTGCTGCAGTCAAGCCTCCGGACGTCACCTCCTATTCATATCAGATTGTTCATTCGTTGATCTGCATCTGGACCTTCTACCAACTGCTTGTACAAAACAAGACTTGCCCTGTTTTCACTGTTTGCTCACTCTGCTTTCTTTGCGCTCATCTTGTTCATTCCAACTGTTTGCCTTCGCTTCAGTACTATAGATAAACCAGGAGTCCAGGTTGCACTGCTTGTACGGAGCAGGACGTCCTCTGCTTTCAGTTAAATTGTTTATACTCTGCTTTCAGTTAAATTGTTTATACTCTGCTTTCCTTGCTACTTTCTTTTGTTTATGTTTTTTTTTTTTCGTTTTCGCGGTTCCATTTACCTTCTGGACAGCCTATTTCCGTGCTGTGTGCACAGCAATGATAAATGAATTTCTCCAGTTTGCCACTCAACAGGCAGCCCACAAATTGTCCAGGGACCAGAACCACGCTTACCAAATCATCTTTGTTTGTGTTTCGCACCACAGATCCGCGTTACCGTATCTATTAGCGATGGAGGTAGTTTTGCGTTACCTCGCGAGCTCAGCTCGCGAATTTTGGTTCGCTGGATTGATCAATCGTGCCTGCACTGCTGTGAAACCGACCGCATTGCTTCCCCGTCAGGTCAGTGGACCGAGGCAGCAGTGTATCCTGCGTGTAGACGGATTCTTCGGACCAGGAAGAATAAAACGTCAGGAGCTTAGTGTGAATACAAGCACTCTGGCCATTCGTTGATCTCTACCTGTACCTTGAGCTCACTGCTTGTGGAGAACACGACTTGCTCTGCTCTCACTTTTTGCAGACTCTGTTTTCACATTCCTTAGCGTCCTCGGACTTGATTCCATGCGTTTCATTTTACTGCAGTATCATTGCCCGTCGGCTGATGCTATGGAACACTTGAAAAATGCTTATTGAAGTCTGGTACTGGACATTTTTGTTTTCTGCGGAGTATTATGGATTGGAACATGCACATTAAATTCATGAATCAGCTGTGGATACGTGCTTTCTCGGTGGGTTTGAGTTGACCCCTACTTAATTTTGAGTTGAGTATGCATTTCCTTTAACGAACTGCCCAGGTGGGCTGCCGCTAAATTGGTAAAGAACAGAAGTAGAGTGGGCTACGACTAATCAAGACAGCTCTAGTTCAATCTAAGCATAAAACACCAAGAACCGAGAACCAGATCGAACTAACCGAACCGATCGGTTTCGGTTCCATGTTTGGTTCCAGGATCCCAAGAACCAAAATTACCCGGGTAAATTCGGTTCTGGGTGTTGGTTAACCGAAATAACCTGAACTAAATGAACTCCATCCAAAGGACCGTAGAATACAGCCCAGCCCAAATAGAAAGGAAACCCTAACAAAAAAATATCACTCTTCACTCTCACGCCAGAGACCCACCCTATCCTGAAGCCGCCCCCGACACGAGCGATCCCTGCGTCTCCCTCAGCCCATATCCACCCGCTCTCCTCTGCATCCTCGGGATCTAGGTGTCCCAGCTCTCCCTCCGAAGCGGCGGCGCATCCCCTTCCCCTTCCCTACATCACCTCGGTGGCTGGACTGACCGTAGTAGGAGGGCACGAGCGGCGATGGCCCCAGCGACGGCGGCCGTGTACGCGAGGCAGCGTCTGCTGCAGTGGAGCAGGCGAGCGGTGATGGTCCCAGCGACGGCGGCTCCCTGGTGACATCCACAGCATAAGAGGTTCCAGCTATGTTGAGCGCCTGAGCCTCCATGAGAAGCGGCCGAGGCGGATGGTGTTGCCACGTTTTCTTCTTTGTTGTCACCAATTTGTGCATTTGGGGTGTCAATTTTGGTTTTGGTTCATGTAATTTTTGGCGTTCCATGTGAGGTCGGTTAGCTCGGTTATAACCGAAACCGAATTGCTCGGTTAGCTCGGTTATAACCGAAACCGAATTACAGGGAACCGAATTTCCCAAGAAACCGAGGAACCGAACCGATTAGTTTCGGCCGAATGCCCAGACCGAGCTCCACTAGCAACCTAAATAGATGGCAGTATTTGAAAATGCTTATAAAATGTAGTATACACTCGCCCTCCAATTTCATGACCGTTAAGCAACCGGGTACATGAAACATTCCTTCAAAAAACCAGATAAATCAAACAAGATGAAATGCATGCATTAGACGAGGAATTTATATAGGCACTTCGTATAGCCCGATACATGTGTTTTCTTTCTGCAAGGTCCTTGATTCTAGGAAGGAATAGTGGACTGAGGGTTCCAGGCGCTGCCTAGGGTTTAGAGGCTCTCCATCGCTCCCCACCGCGCCGCCTCCAAACTCCGCTCCCCACCTCGCCACCACCGGAGGGACTACTCGAGAAGCTCGCACAGCCCCCATGACGGCGGCGGCGGGGCTCTCTGCCTAGGTGCGGGCGTGAGCACCCCTTCTCCCACCTCCCCGGCCCCAACCCCCGCCCTCCACCTCCAACCGTACCTCCTCTTCGGTGGTGAACGGCGGCGGCGGCGGCGGGGGGGCACTCCGGTTCTCGGTGGCCGGATCTGGTCCCCTTGGGGCGCCCTGCTCGATGGTGAAGGCCGATCTGGCTCGTGCCTCGGTGGGCTGACGCGGACGGCGACACCGTTCTCCCCACCGTTTGGTGGATGAACGGACTCGGCGGACGGCGTACCCGCACCGGTGAAGGGGTCTGCCGGCGGTGGGCCGATCTGGGTATCTTAGGCCTGGATCTACCAGCTGCTGCCCCGTGCTCCAGTGATGCGGACTCAGGCGGGCGTTGCTTCGGGTCGGGAACATTTTCCCTGGCAGCGGCTTGGGGGTCGATTTGGACTCCCGGGCACCGGATGGGGATGATAGGGTTCGCACCGGCCGTCTTCAAGCCGTCCAACCCGCCCTCTCATTGACCACGTCGCTCCCAGGCGACCCGTAAATCGACGCCGACGTACACATCAAAGGACACCGTCGCCCCCTGCTTTCTGCTGCCTCGCGGCATCTGGTGAAGACCCTGCCGATCATCTCCGGCATCTATTGTATGTAGGCTCGACTTGGATATGCTTTTGCAGGACTTTGTATTACGGGTGAAAACTCTGCCAGGCGGTGCTGGGCCGGCGGCGATGAAGCAATCAACGTCATCTTCCCTCTTGGAGGCGTCGCTGTAATTTCATCTTTCTATCGTTGATGATGGCGTCTGCGGATGTCATTTACCTCTTGAAGTCATCAACACAAGCACACCTACTCCTAGCCATGCCCTTACGACGACACTTGGGACTCATTTGCAAGGCGTCGAAATGGCAAACCAAGGGCCTCTCGGATCAAATAGAGAGTCGAAGTTTATCGTTTGCTTGTAATGTCTTGATCATATTGACTATGACTTTTATCTCTTTTGTTTTTCTATCTCTTTTGCAACATTTATATCTCCAAATAATTTTAATAAAAAAAACTAGATTTAAATATTTTTTCGATGATCTTAATTGCGGCGTAAATATTTATAAATTTTAATATATAATTGCTTGGTATTTTGAAAACGTTAACTTCTCGGTAAGCGACAATGACATCTATTTTGGTACGAAGGGAGTACAAGCCTTTATCTCGACGATCTCGATCCGGTTATCACTAAACGGAGAAGTCCAAGCTGGCTTGTAAATTTGAATTAGTCTTCACGTCCCAGTCATCAAATGGGACAATCATCGACGACCCATAAAGAAGTCTTCCTATTTGCTACCAAACGACTTCACATCGGTGTCCTTTTTAATGTCCTTAATTTCAAGGATGTTGAAATTTCTTCTCTCTATATGGCTATGTGGGAAGGAAAAGCCTAGCGGAGTGGCGTCCTTCATTACTACCATAGCGTAGACGGACCGTGGCAGAGGAGACTTGCCAGGTCAGCTCAATAATGCATATGCTTTCTTCCTCACAAAAAGATCAGGATGGCACTGTAGTCCTCTCCACATGTTGTTTTGTCAAATTCGTTGATGATGACGGCTGAGATCTTGACAACCTTATCAATACAACCAACCACCGATGGATGGTGGTGCTGAAGTAGAGCAGAGCAAGGCCATCACACAAACGCTGCCTGTATACTACTACAACAAAGAGAGGACCAAGGTGCTTTGTCTGGCAAGGAGCAAACACATCTGGCGATCACAAGAAACTCCACTGATTTGAGGTACATGCTCGCTCGCTCTCTCTCTCTCTCTCTCTCTCTCTCTCTCTCTCTCTCAAATAAGGAGATGTTTCAACAACACTGTTTCAAGCAACTTATGTCGTTAGATTTTGTAACGAGTACGTGCTTTATAAGATTTGTATGCACTCCAACTTTTTCAACAAAAAATTAGCAGTATGAAACTGCACGAGTTGATTGTCTGCCTCACCGGTAAACAACATGGAGAGAATCAATAATTTTAGCAATTACTCTGTCGTGTGGTACCTGAGAAGAGTTTAACTTTTCATTAGAAGATAAAAGTCGTTTCACTTGATTACTGCAAAAAATTATTACTGCCATGCATCCGCTAGGCCGTCTATTAAACTATGAAACTGCACGAACTGCATCGTCTGCCTCGCCGGTAACCAAAAAAAAAAAAAAGAGAAATCAATATTTTAGAAATTACTCTGTCGTGTGGTACGTGAGAAGAGTTAAATATTTCGTTAGAAGACAAAACTCGTTTCACTTGATTACTTCAAAAAAAAAAAATAGTGCCACGCATAACAGCATAAGCTAGGCCGTCTATTAAAGTGCAGTTATACTAATAATAATATATTAGTTCAGCCAAATGACCGAAGCACTCTGTTTCGGGCTTGCACACTGGAGCGGCCAATGTGTACAAAACCTAGAATGTGAGACTGCAACAACTCCTTGCCATATATGGATTCAATGCACCCAACTAAAGTTTACCTAGCTACAATTTCAAAATAGCATTTTAGCCCGATAAAAGTTTCCTAGCTAAACTTTAGCCGAGAGTCTATCCAATAGAGTCAACTAAATTTTAGCCGTCATTAGCTAGGTTAAAATACCTAAAGCCAGGCCTTGTTTCGTTGGCAAAAAGTTAGAAAATTTCTAACTGTAGCACTTTCGTTTGTATTTGACAAATATTATTCAATCATGGACTAACTAGGCTCAACAGATTCGTCTCGTGATGTACAACTAAACTGTGCATTTATTATTTTTTTACCTATATTTACTGCTCCATGCATAGGTCTAAAAATTGATGTGATGGACAGAGAATGAAAAAACTTGGAATTTGGGGTACATCCAAACAAGGCCCAGCTAAAATTTAGCTGGTCCTTTAGATACGCTGTTTGGATGCCTTGCAACTAAATTTAGCCAGTGTTAAAGCTTAGCTAGTGCATCCAAACAGACCAAGTTCAGTTAATTAGCTGCCACATGAATAGTTGAACTGCCATGCTTCCTGCCTTCGATGAACAGTTTACTGTTTATGCGTAGCCAGTTAGCTGCATCTGTCTATCGCTATGTAGTTGAACCAATGGTCTCTGCTTTTTAAAGAACAAGTCAAATATAAGTACGAACGTGATTTCTAGGCCTTGTTTAGTTACATGCAAAAAGACTAGAAATATGACTCTCTCTCATCGCATCAATTTTTAGGCCCTTACATGGAGCATTAAATGTAGGTAAAAAAATAATTAATTACACAGTTTAGTTGTATATCACGAGACGAATCTTTTGAGCCTAGTTAATATACGATTGGACAATATTTGTCAAATAAGATAAAAGAATTACTATTCATCAGAGTCACATTTCTAGCCAACTAAACAAAGCCCTAATAAATGAGTTGTAGTCAGTAATAATGTCACAATGGATGCATGTATGGACGATTGATGATTGGTACATGAGCAGTCACCACCAGCTCAGTTGACAAGGAGGCCATGGCCAACAATATAGTTAGGCTAGTCTCAATGGGTAGTTTCACTACACCGTTTCCAAAACGCCACATCACCTAGAGCGAGATGAAATGATGAATGAAATAGACCTTCACAATGGTGCGTTTCATTTCACCGATTCCAACGCTAAATATAGCATTTAATTACCGCAGAAGGCGAAGCCATGCACTGGTGGAGGCATGGGTATGGGAGCTAGTGGATGAAACGATTTGGCCTCGGTGGCAATTTCATGCGGTTTCATGCGGTTCTGAGAGCTAGGAAATAGCGATGCTGGGTCGTTTCACCATGGTGAAACTCTTTTCTTCTCTCTCCTCCCCATTACATACAAATATTCTCTTTTTGCTGAGGTGTCACACTATTAAATGTGCATGACACACTCATGAAATGCCCATTGAGACTAGCCTTACCACCGTTTGCCATGTCAATCCTCAAGCAGCCACCCGACTGTCTGCCATCGCTCTTTCGGCCTACCTACCGCGCCATCCTCCATCTGTCTGTCCATCACTAGCCTTCACCACCGCTCCAACAAAAGATGGGCAGGCCGACGAGGACCATGCCTCTCTCGGAGCCATCCGCAAGATTACACACGCCGGCATCAATGAACGGGATGTCAGCAGTAGAGCCATGATGGCTGCAAGCATAGATTGAAGATGATCACCTCTTTGTTATACTAGTTCACCAACCCGTACTCACGCACGGGTTTGAATCTATGAGAGAGACCAACTAATAAAAAATACTTATATCACCCTAATGTTCTAAAATAATTAATGGCTATAATAGGTGCAGTATATTATATATTCAATTGTGATAATCAACTAAATATTGATTTATTTTTTCTTCATTTGTATCCATAGTTTTCTTTTCTTTACATAGCACATCTTTCTATCTCTAGTATATATTTAGTTAAAACATTGGTTTAAACTATAATAGTTTTAGTTTTAGCCTATATTTTGACAACATGAACCTCAAATCGATATTTCCCTAAAATTTAAGTTTATGAATTCCTTAAACAAAAAGGCTATTATTTACAATAGTGATTATAGTCTACCATTTTGATGGAAAAATATTTTGGATTTTTTCTAGTATCATAGGATCAAACGTTTCTAACTCTACCGATTTTGTGAGTAATAGTTTTGATGATTAATATTCTCCCACAATATGCATTTAGTTGAATAGACTTAAAGTGTATAACCTCTTATTTCTTTCCTTTATGTGACGCGAATAATGTATATTTTATACTTCAGCTTTTGATCTAGTTGTTGCAATATATTTTACATGTATTAAATTCAAATTCAAACACTATTATATTGTTTATTCAAAATTCTCAAGCCTTATTTAAAAAAATATTTTAGGTGCTAGGCTACTATCTTTTTAGTTTTGACAATGCCATAAATAGTTTGTTTCACCATGCAGCAAGGCATTCAAAATGTTGAATTTTTTTTTTTTGTATTTTATTAGTATAGTTTTCTTAAACAAATAATTTTTAAAATTAAGTGACTAATTTTCATATGATGTAATATTTAAATCAAAATGGTTAAACCTTTTTCAAGACAATAACTAACAAAAATTAGTGGCATAAATGTTAATATAACTTCAAGTGAGATGAATGTGTCATTTCTACATGGTTTGCTAAGGATATATTTCAAGGCTTGATAAGCTTATAAAAATAAATATTTATGCTAATGTAAGTATTTACTTATGGATTTTGAATTACTGTTTGTAATAGCTTATATGAGCATTTACATATACATTGAGATAATTTTGTTAATTTTTTACAATGGTTGAGGTGGATATATTTTTTTGTATTATCTTTTATACTTGCTCCATATGGTAATTTGAATGCAAACATAGGATTAAAGCATTATCTTTCCTAATGATATGATCGGTAATAATTAATTAAATTATTATTTTATTAGTTTATTTATCTATTATAATAGTGGAGTTTGAAATTTTTTCATACTTTATAGCTAATTCCATTAATCATGCCCCCTGGTTTTTAAGCATTAGCATGAAATTCAAAATAATTCAGTAACATTATTATTAAGTTAATAAAATTATACTTATAGTCAATAAAGATTATATCAAAACTTTTATGTGTGAAGTAACCAAGCACATTAAAATTCAAATAATACCTAGTGGCCAATAAGGACCATATCATGCGTATGAGACAAATTTAATTGTAATTATGAGATCTGGCAAAATGGTCATACCTTTAGTTTGCACATGCAACCAGTGCTCGCATTGATGTAGATGCTATGAACACCAGAGATCATACCAACGCTGGCCGGTGTGTTACAAACTTCCCTTTGTTGACATAGATCTCGTTGTCCCTTGATGTTGGCACCACGTCCTTTTGTGCCCTTGATGTGGTTGGATATTGTGGCTGGATCATGCCTGGACGCCGCCTTCCACCATGCATACTCTAAAGTGCTAGATATATGGAAATTGTCGCCTATATGGTTGTTGACAGATTTTCTCAATGGCTAGATTTTAGACTATTTTTGTTAATGGCCAGAATAGATGTGGTTCACCTTGTTGGCATCGAGTGGATGCTTGTCGAAGTACACTGGTTAAGTTGGAATGGCATAGTGCAACGTTGGCCCGCCCGCCTGCCTGGTGTCAAAGTTGACGGAGTCAGCGTAGCACTGAGTGTCCTTTCAATGTCCATTGGAACAGTTAGTTTGGTATTGCCTTCGTCGTAAATGTTCGCAGATGGGTAGTTAATCGGTGTCCGCCATGAGTTAATCGGTGTAGCATCGCCTGTCTCATTGGTGCCGAAAGATAGGTAGTTAGTGTAGTGTCACCATGCGATGATTCGTGGGAGCTTCATATGTTGATAGATGACGGAGTTGTACACGATGAAGAAGCTGTGGAATTCTACTTCATGTCCATCCGGTTAACGCATGACTTGCACATCCTCCAGTTGATGCTACTGATAAATGTGTCTGCTCCTACTTTCCGCAGCCGACCAGCAAGCTCCATACGCCGTTAATGGAGAGCTGAGTCCTGGCATTCCCTTGCAGTTGACTTGTGTGCATCCGTGGAGTTCAAAGATGTAAGAAGGCGAAAGTCGTTTTGTAGTATATCAACATCAGATGAGGCGCTAGTTGACGAAGAGCCTGCCTGCATGCCTTCCTCTTGCACCGATGGTTAGGATCACTTGGTGCCAATACGTTGACGGCAACCTGTTGGTGCCTAAATCCAATGTAGATATATATGGGGCAAGCCCTGAGCTAACGCCAAGGCATAATCTCCCCTAGGTGGCTGCATCGAGCCCAAGTCTCCAAGATGGCTGTTTGTGTCCATATGACGCACCAACCGGTTTTGCTGTCGATCCGAGCATTGGCGGCGATGTGTTGGTTTCCTTCATGTTTGCTCAGCCGGTGACCACCAGTCAGCAGTCCGGCGGCGGCCGGTGCCGCGTGGAACCGCGCTGCAGATTCGTCTTCTTTTTCCACCTCTAACCGAAGGTCTCAGAATTGCGGTGATCCGCGGTAGGGTAGATAACGTAGTTAGCTTTTCTTCTTTCCCGCTATATATGTAGATTTTTAAATATAATAGATTTATTTTTTTCTTTTTTTTTCTCCACCGCCGAAGGCCTTATGAGGTAGGTGACTTATTGCGGCAATCTATTTAGGCTTTGCGCTAGGGAAAATATTTTATTTATTTTTTCTTTATTCCTAGATTTTAAAATATAATAAATATATAATAGATTTATTTTTTTATTTCTTTTTACCTATAATAATAATGGCAAAGGTGGGTAATTTTGTAGAAACATAAAGTAGATCTAATGGTTAACATTGTCTTAGGCTATAGATTTAATGGCTAGATGCTTCTGATTAATGAGAGAATTTCTTGCATTTATCTTTTTTTTTTCTAGCGCGTCTGGTGAGGATTAATGTGGTGTCTCTATTGGAGCCTCCAATTAGTAATAGCAAGATAAGATAGAATTCAAATGCCATATTGAAGTTAACATCCGTTCTGATTTCACAGCAAAATCTGAAGTTCGGAACCATGGCTGGTGTACTAGATCCACCCTGTCCATGCTGATTCCTGTCTAACTAACAACCAATACATCCTATTCAGCCACCAAGAACAAAGAACACCAGCACCGCCTCACCGCTTCTGCCAACTGCTCAGATCTTTGGCCTCAGGTTTGTTTGCTTAACTGTTATGTTTCGCCAGCTGCTTATGCATAGCTAGATCTACGCATATCTTGCCCAGTGTCATGTAGTTGTATCAATGAAAGAGACGTCAGTATGTAGTTCCCTGCATGTATAGATGGAAGATATTTGACTATTTGTTGTATAGAATTAAAATGCCATATTGAAATTAACATATGTTCTGACTTTACAGAGAAAACTGAAGTTCTGAATCATGGCTGGTGTACTTGATGCTCTGACGTCCTACATCCAAAACATGCTCATCCAGATGGCAGCAGAAGAGGTGCATATGTTGCTTGGGGTGTCCAGTGAGATTGATAACATGGACATCAAGCTTCGGGATTTGAAGAACTTCCTTGCTGATGCTGATAGGAGGAACATCACTGACCAAAGTGTCCAAGCATGGGTGATAGAGCTAAGGAATGCTATGTACGTGTCCGCAGACATCCTCGACCTATGTCAGCTCAAGGCCATGGAGCGAGGCCCAAGCCATGATGCGGGATGCTTCAACCCGTTGCTCTTGTGCATACGGAATCCCCTACATGCTCATGATATTGGAAGCCGCATCAAGAACCTTAACAAGAAGTTAGATGACATCATGACACGTGGTGCATCATTCAACTTCATCAACCTTGGTACTTATGAGGACCGTAGAACAAAGATGGTAACATCTAGTCTTGGTACTCGTGAGACATCAGGGGTTCTGGATGAGAGTAGTTTGGTTGGTGAGAAGATCGAAGAGGACACAACAAATCTAGTGGAGATGCTAACAAAGACGTATCCTACCATTGAAAAAATAATGGTTTTCTCCATCGTGGGAGTTGGTGGGATTGGTAAAACCACCCTTGCTCAAAAGATCTTCAACAATGAAGTCATCAAAGGTGAGTTCAAAAAGAAAATATGGCTGAGTGTCAACCAAGACTTCGATGATACTAAAATGTTAAAGAGAATTATTAAACAAGCCGGTGGAAGCCACCATGATTGTGGAAATTCAAAGGTGTCATTGGAACAGACATTAATAGAAGCTTTGAAGGGACACAAAACCTTATTAGTAATGGATGATGTTTGGGACAGCCGTATATGGGAAGGCGTGCTTAGAACTCCATTTGTCAATGCCATGCTAGCTGAAGGTAGCCGTGTGCTGGTCACCACAAGGCATGACATAGTGGCACGTGAGATGAGGGCAGAGGAGCCCTACCATCGTATTGACAAACTTGGCCACGAAGATTCTTGGTTGCTTCTGAAAAAGCAGGTACAAATTAATCTATACATTTATTATTTCTCTTTATTTATGCATTTGAAATAGTATATATGGCTCTATATATTTGATATTATATATATGGTTCTATACAAGATTCCTTTGTGGCAGCAACTTTTTTCCAAACACCAAGTTGTACTGTGGTGACCTTCGTAATATAACAAAACAAAATGCCCTCCTTCAACTCATGCTAGTAATGTTACTATCAAGCACATGCTGTCATGCTGACTTCACATAGGTCTGTTATTCACAATTTTCTGTAAAATGATTTGAGTGTACAATTGGTCCTAACATTCATATTTGGGTCCATAACTTTTGAAACTGATTATTTAGGCCCTCCAAAGTTTCAAATCGTCCATTCTAAGTTCACTCTATGTCCAATTATAGACCTATAATGAACTTATTAGAATTGGTTACTTGAAAACTGAAAGGACCTAGATAATAACTTTAATATTTAATGGAGATATATAAGAATGCAGAAAATTTTAGGGGCCCATGATGCATTTCTCATGAAAATGACATTATGTGCTGCATGTTGGATTAGAATTGTCATGAGCTATAGGTTATAAACTAGGTGAATTTTCTACCAAATATAAGTTATAAACTAGGTGAACAAAACAAATATGATTGTCATCTGGGCTCCAAACTCTAAAAGGTGCCGTATGGAGAGGGCATGCTACCTTAAATTTTTGAGAGTTAAGTGCATCAAATGACTAACAAATAATAGGTTCAGATACATCTCTAGGATTCCACACTTCTTTTTATGAGCTACTCCTCATTTATGTTGAATTGTCATTTTTTACTCCTAGTATGATCACTTACCAAATCGACTTGTTCAGAAATTTAGTGTAGTCATACAAAATAGACAAATTATTCTTTCTAGAACTTTCATATAATAGTATTTTCATGGGACATCACCAAACGTAATATCTTAAAGCATTCCTGGTGTTCAAAAAGAGATAGTGTCCAATGTTTCATGTCATTTTTCCTAAGACCGTGAGTGAAGTGGATTAGTAAAGTACTTGATTCATTCGTTTTTACATGTCACACTAGGGTTATTTAAAATCAAACATTACAATTTTTGGCCATGTTGTTTTTTATTAAAAAATGTTATAGGATTAGAACATAAAAATTATATATTATGAAAACGCTTCTAACAGTGAATCTAAACAAAAAATCCTATGTCTTGAGCGTGTATATATTTTTTAAAAAAAATAGATAATTGAAATACAAATGTTTGACTTTGGTCAGATTTGATACAGCATGTAGAAAACGGAGTACTTGAATAAAAACTGCGTAGTATCCCTGGACATGCATAGGGCTTAAGTATCATCGTTCCAGTGTGGTGGAGACAAGAAGATGTTTTCGATCCATAATAATGGAGTACTTGAGTACACTCTGAACTTTAGGATTGCAATTCAATAAATTGGGATGTGAGCATGAATGACATAATTATTTACGGACCCTGAATGTAATTTTGGGTTGCGAGCCAAGATCTGGTTCCTCACTATGCTATTTTTCTATGATGTGGCTATTTTGGAATGGAATTCAGGGTCTTGAATAGTTTAGAGACCTAAATCTAAAATTTTATAACTTGGGCACCTTAATGGGAATTAAATAATATTGAAAGGACCATTTGTGTAATTTACTGTAAAAAATATTATTGTGTACCTTAATATTCTTCTGAGTATGATAGGAAAAATATGTGACGATGCATCGCACAAGAATTTGTCCATAACAGCAAATGGGTCATTATCTTTAGCCCCATACATCTGTAGCCTGCATGGTTTTTTATTACCTTTTTTTTTTGGCATGGAGCCTCTACGCAGCTCTCGCACGCTTCTATTTTCGCATCAGGTCGCCATGTTGCTTTGGCTTCTGATGCATCTGGTGCCATCTCCTCCGATCCATTTCATTTATATTGTCTTGCAGCAGCTAACAGCTGTAGCGTTAATGTCCTTTGATTTAATTATTGACGGCTCTATAAACAAAGAGGCAGCCAAGGGCAAAGTCCTCTAAGGGCAGTCCCAATGGTAGAAACTATAGCAGTTTCTATAGCCTAGGATGTCGCACCAGGAAACTACATCTTCACAATGCAATATTTTCTACCAAAATAAAGATTAAATTTTTCCTAATTAATTCAACAGCGCTCTCTAGATCCTCTGTGCATTTGGCTCTTCTCTCGACCTATTCATGAACTTGCTTGCTTCTCTTCAACGTATTCCTGTACTTGCCTTCTTCTCTTCTCAAATCTTGCTTGCAGTTGCAGCCTGTAAACGGGCACGAACTTGCCGCTCCAGTCCAGCAGGCTGACGGCGCCGGCGTCCAGGCCATGACAGAGGCTTGTTTCGATGCCACGACAGCAGCGTGCAGGCCAACGCTTCAGTCCAGCAGGCCACGGCGCTGGTGGGGCAAACAACGTCGCCGTTCTTGGGCCTGCCTTTTGGGCGCCTTGCCCTTCCGTCCTTCTCCGTCAGGGACGTATCCCGCAGCTGCCTCGGCCGTGGCCGCGGGAGCGCGGCGGCGACTGGACGCGGAGAAGGATGCCTCGGCAGCATCGGCCGGCATCGAGTGACCGTTGTGACCACACAATAGAGAGCGCGGCAGCAGACCTAGCGGGCCAGCGTGTCTGACTGCGGCGCGGCGAGCGCGGAAGTCCGACGGGGCTGGCTGCGGCGCCTACAGCCGCTCGCGCCGCCGCCGCGAGGACGGCCTCCTCGCCCTCCACCGCCCGCGACGAGCCCTGAACCATGCCACGCGCCGGCCGTACATCCGACGAGGCCGCCCGCTGTCCGGCATGGCCTGTGCGAGCAGCGGCATCGTGGACGCGGCCTTGGCTAGCAGACACGGCGGACACAGCGGCGCGGCCTGTGTGAACGAGCGTGTCCGGCGCTGCCCGCACGAGCGGCGGCGTCGCGGACGCAGCCTTCACTTCACTAGCAGACACGGCCGACGCAGCGGCTTATCCAAGCAGGACCGGCGCGAGCAGGACGAGTGCGGCGGACATGGCGGCGCCGCCTGAGTCCGTGAGCACGGCGGCCTGCGGGTGGACACGTACGAGGTACGACCAACACGGACGTCCTGGGCAGCAGCGACCGCAACCTGCTGGGAGCAGCGGCGGCTTGCACACGGGATCAAGAAGAAGGGCGATGGAAACCAGTGGTTTCTCCCCAGTGCTGTTTCGTTCGTTTCTTGGTGCATTGATCCAAGCGTAGACTTCGTTTCGTGCTGAAGAAACGATTTCTTCATTTTGTGTTCTCTTTCTTCATTAACTCAGTTGCCATGTCAGTAAATTGCTGAGTTGTCTTCGTAATTAAGAAAGATAGAAACTGCTCATTAATTGCCATTGGAACTGCCCTAAACTAGTATCAGTGATCCACTTGAAACAAAAATATGGACAACCCCTTGAACCAACATTTTTCAAGGACAAAGGGAGTATATCTTAATGTGTCACCTTTCATTGAATATTTTCCTTTATTATTGAGGTTAGTTTGCATGAGCATGGCTACAGCTTCATTATACAGAATTTATTGATTCATCACAGGTAGGTAGTGAATCATGATGGGCGATGGCAGGTACGGTTCAGAATTGATGCAGTGGCAGCAGGTGTACACACATGTCGTACTATGAGCTTATTTTGCTTCAGGTTTCGGAAAGGTCATACAAATTCGTCTTTGACATTTATTGTCAATATTAGTTCGCACAAGCACCTATACTGTAATATAAAAGAGGGGGTTGACCAAACACCGCGTGCTAGAGTCTTGCATTAGGTTTTTTCTTGATGTGGTCTGCATTTACAGGATATCTCAACATTGCCAAATAAATTAATTCTTATCTATTTGCTTTCAAATTGTTGCAGGTTGTCAGGGACATAAACGATGAGGCCCAGGTTGACATACTAAGGGATATTGGAATGTCACTTGTAGAAAAATGTGATGGCTTACCTCTTGGGGTCAAAGTAATAGGAGGTCTCCTGCGTCAGAAATGGATAAGAAGAACCGACTGGCAAAAGGTGTTAGATGATTCTCTATGGTCAGTGTCACTAATGCCTAAAGAGTTAAATTATGCAGTATATCTTAGCTATGAAGATCTGCCCCCTCGTTTGAAGCCTTGCTTTTTGCACTACTCCCTCCTTCCTAAGGGCATATTGTTTTCTGTTGATGACATTGTTGGCATGTGGATTAGTGAGGGATTTGTTCATGGAAATGCACGTGACTTAGAAGAAATAGGAAGGGAATACTATGATGAGTTAATTCAGCGGAACCTTATTGAGCCAGATATGAAATATGTTGATTATGCAGTTAGCAACATGCATGATGTTATCCGTTCATTTGGCCATAACATGTTGGGTGATGACACACTCATAGCTCACAGAAATGAACTTAGTATTGACAAACTTAAATCACAAATGTTTTTTGGAATATCTATGGAAAGCAATGGATCAGAACAACAACATTTCGACTGGTGTTCTCTACAAACACAAACATCACTGAGAACACTAATTTTAGTTAGTGACATAAATATTAAGCCAGCTGACTCATTTCTTCCTCTATCAAGTCTCCGAACACTACATTTGGACAGTGTTAATATTGATGCAATAGCTGAATCTTTGTTCATCTGAAACATTTGAGGTATTTGTCAATAGAAAACAGTAATACATCCAAGTTACCAGAAGGTATAGGCAAGTTGAAATTCTTGCAGTACATTAGCTTACATGGTTGTCAGAGCTTGGCTAAGCTTCCCAGTAGCATTGGAGTGCTACAAGACTTGAGGTTTCTTGGCCTTGAAAATACAAATGTAAGTGTTATACCAAGGGATTTTTGTGGTCTAACTTCTTTGAAGAAATTATATGGATTTCCAGCCCACATGGACTCTGATCAGTGTAGTTTGGATCAACTCGGACCTCTCTTCAATCTAACACAACTTTCTATCTTTTTCTTGGAGAATGTAGCTTCTTCTTCATCTGCTGTACAGGCTAAACTTGGTGGAAAGAATTGCCTAAGGACTCTATCACTGGATTGCACTAGTAGGCTTGGAGATGATGGCCTGTTGGTAAATGAGGAAGACGGGATCTCTGACAAAGATAAGAGACAAATCGAGGAGGTTTTGATGAGCTCTGCCCTCCACTTGGTTTAGAAAACCTTAACATCAGAGGCTATTTTGGTCAACGACTACCAAGTTGGATGATTCAAGACAGCAGTTACGCCCCTTCAAAACTTGAGGATTCTAACAATGGATGACTTGGCCTGCTGCACGGAGCTTCCTAGTGGCTTGAGTCACCTCCCCTGCTTGGAGCTTCTGCAAATTATCCGTGCCCCAGCCATTAAGTGTGTTGATCCTGAATTTCTACAACTGAACACTCAGGTAGGGGTTGCGTTTCCCAGATTGCACAAGCTGTATTTTGATGGAATGGTGGAATGGGAGGCATGGGTGTGGGAGAAACAACTGAAAGGGATGCCTGTCTTGGAGGAGTTAAAGCTCAAATGTGCAAGTTGAGGTGTCTCCCATCTGGGCTTGCCGTCCATGCAAGGGCTTTGAAGAAATTATTTATATATGATGTCAAGCATCTAAGCTCTTTGGAGTTCACTTCTGTTGTCCATCTCGAGGTGTTTAGAAACACTGACCTGAGAGGATCATTAATCTACCAAAACTGCAGAAGCTCGTCATCTTAATGTGCCCAAAGATGAAGGTATTGGATGGTGTGCCTGCACTACAGAGACTCAATTTGGAGGATTATGACATGGAAACAGTCCCTAGGTATCTGCAAGATGTGAACCCAAGGCATTTGCTACTAGATTGTTCCTTATCACTGCTCATATGTATAGCAGCAGGGAGATCTGGTCCCCAGTGGCACAAGTTTTGCCACATCCAGCAAGTCAAAGCCTATGCAAATGATGAAGGCTGTCCAAGGAAGTGGTATGTGCTCTACACAAGGGATCCTTTCCGCTTTGAGACAAATATCAGTCGCTCTGCCATTGCCAAAGGTAAATTAGCATAGAGTTCATCCAAGATATTTTATTTTCTAGTACTCTGTTTTGTTAATTTCCTTCACTCGATTCAATTCGTCTTCTGCAGCTCGCAAGGATCGCACATGGCTTCCTTACTCGGAAACATGTCCCATTGAAGACGAGCGACCAATAGGACAACACATGTATGCAGAAAAACATGTTCCTCTCTGCGTACGGTTCAGGTAAATTTGGCTAGACGTTGATTACTTGCTGCTGTTTCAGCAATAGTACAAGCTTACACTTAAGTAATCTGTAATCGTACACTGCTAGTTGCTTATCATTTCAGCCAGTATAACGTATCTGGGCAACACGTGCAGATGCAACGCCTATCGTCACTTGAATTGGTGGTTTAATGAAGCGTGCCTGCACTGCCGTGAAGCCGAACACTTCGCTTCCCCATCGCATCAGTGGACTGAAGCGCTCTCAGCACGTACAATGACTGCTTTGGCATGACCGGAGGAAATGTTAAAGCCTAGTGTGACTATATGCAACTGGGCTATTATGCAACTGATATTTGGGTCTGGAGTAATCTGCGTCTTACTACCTTGTGCCAGCTGCTTGTGCTGTTGTGCAGAACAAGACGTCCTCTGTTTTGGCTGTATATTGACTCTGCTTTTTTTTGGCCTAGCCTCTTCAGTGTCTGTATGTTCAGTTTACTGCAGTATTAGGGGCTTGTTTGGTGATGCTATAGAGTTTGGACTCATGGCACGCTGCGAAATATGTTCTATCTGCTGCTGAACATGTACATAGATTGCAAAAATATGCTCTATTGACTTCACTATTTCAGCAGGCTTACGATAGTGCATGGAATAATCTTGCATAACCTTGAATATTCCATGTTTGTTCCTGATGCATCCGCTGAACAGACATGATTTCACCAGTAGTGCAGTAGGTTATATTCCATATTTTTGATGACATATCTAGTAGATTTCCAAATTCCAGCCTATTCCAGCCTCCATTTGGGCTGATGGGACTTGGCCCCTAACATTTCTATGCCCCCACAGCATAAATTTGTCTGAGGGTGCTGTGTTCAGGTAAATTTGGCTACATGTTTGTAGATTGCCTCCGTCTGAGAAATGAGAACATGGTAGTGGTACTACTTCATTAGTTTCAGCTGACTGCATGTGCTCTTCGTGTCATGTGAATCCCCCGTTGCTCCATTCGACATCTTGTCATCCTGTGACACACATATGTTTGGGCAATGCTTGCAGGTGCAACGCCTATGGTCATTTGGTTCATCAAGCGTTGGTTCCAACCATTCAGATCAGTGGATCAAAGCATCGGTGTATCCAACCTGCACGCAGATTACCAAGACCAGACGTATATAAGCAACAAGACGAAAAACGTCAAGTGCTTCATGTGAATATATGGATTTTGCCCACTCGTTGGTCTCCGTCTGTACCTTTTGTCAGCTGCTTGTGCAAAACAAGACATGCTCTGTTTTCACTGCTTGTTCACTCTGTTTTGTTTACGCTCCTCGTCCAGTAGATTCCATTCCAATGCTTACCCGGTGATGTTATATATGAACTCATGGCACACTCCAAATATATATGTGCGACCTTTCTACTGAACTTTAATGTTTTTTTTTTATTATGGATTCGAGCATGCTTGCCATCCTGACTTTGCAATGCCACTTTGCTCAGTGAAGACAAATCTACAACTTGGGTGCGCCCGGAGGATATCCCAGGTGCCCGTAACCAAATTACTCCAGTTACTAATTTCCTGGCTCCCGTAAGTCACCGTGGATCCCGCGCCGTGACCGTCCATGGAGTTGCCGCCGGGGTTGGAGGTCGCGGAAGGCCGGCGCCCTCCGTCTTCTCCACCGCTGGCGCGGTGGCTAACACCTGCCATCTTCTTCGCCGGCGTGGTGGCTAGCACAAGCCCTCCTTTTCTCCACCACTGCAGAGGCCGGCACCCGCCCTCGTCTTCTCGCGCACGCATCGTCGGGAGACCTCCGTCGCGAGATCCGTGCCAGTGAGGGCCCGCCACGCGCTCGACTCTTCGGGGATTGGGATGGGGCTGGGGATGGAGACGGGGGCAGGGCGGAGCAGCCATGGCCTCGTCTCGCGCCGACGCCGACGCTCGCGCTAGCCATGGCATCGGCAGGGACCGGGGCATCCCCCTCCGCAGCTTCATGGAGTGCCGCTGCTGCTGGTGGTTCGCCCAAGGCCAATTGGGCTCATCAAACTTCTCTCCCCTTATCCAATCTGCGTGTCCTCGTGCTAAATCACTAGTTAGGCTGACATGGTGTACACCCAAAAAACTGCATGTTTTAAAATAGCGAATTTGTTTTATTAAGCAATTTCGTGAGCATTCAAACATAGCAAAATAATGATTTTTATGAAACTAAAATTCATCATAACGATAGCTATATGCTTATGCATACATGCTGCTGCATTGGTGTGTATGTACTGTGTGGTTTTAGTATGAAATTCAAACTGAAATCAAAACCTATATGAAAAGCGTTGCAAAATTCAGTTTATTCAGAAATTTTTTTTTTTGAGCAACTATTCAGAAATGAAAAAGGGGGAAAACTTCTTATCCTTTTCTGTTGACTTCGGCCTGCTAGCGTCATCTCTCTCACTCTCTTTGTTTTGGCCCGAGCAGTCTTTCTGGCCTGCTCATTTTCTTTCGGCCGAGTGGCCTTCTCACTCCTGGTAGCCCACTTCACATGGCCTCAGGCCTGCTGGTCATATTTGTGTGCACTGCGCGCGTGCAGGTGCAACGCCTATATCGTCATCTGGTTCCCTGGTTGCAGCAAGCGTGCATGCACTGCAGTAAAGTATGGAACGTGGCTGAATGGAAGGAAGCACCAAGGTATCAATCTGACATAGGAGAGGCGGCTGCAGCCACAAGATGAAACGTCAATCAAGAACTTAATGTGAGAAGTGCGCTTTAGACGTCCGTTCCTAGACGGACCCACCTATAGGGCAAGGTGGGACGGCCGCCCTACCTCCCCTCCGGCGGGACCTCAATCACGGAGGACCTCTGTCTCCCGGCGATGACAGCTCAGGAGTTGCCGAACGCCTGATCCGTTTTGTCGAAGGTTGAAGAAGACGAACGTCCAGCAGAGTGGGCGTTTAGCTGTAAGCTTGTTGCCTCGTTCCATTACATGGAATGGGCCATTGGGCCTTATTTAGCCGACTAGGAATTAAGCCCCAACCGGCTGGCGACTTCTTGCGGGCACCCAACAGAAGGAGCGGCTGCGGCCCACGTGCCATTATGGGTAGTAGTAGATGTATGGTCACCCAATTCAATAAATTTTTATTCAAAAAAATTCAATAATTTTTTAGACCTGAAAAGCTTGTTTAGTACTAAAATATAGAAGTTCAGCAAATGGTACTACAAATTATATGCTTTTAATTGAGTGGTAATCATCTTCAATCTCTTCATTCTTTTGCCGAATTACCAATTAGAATATAACTATTATGTGGTATACCAATATAAACACGGTATACATATACTGTCATACTGAAATATAGGTCAAGTTTAGTATATGCACCTAGCGTCGGTTAATCTCTGTTTGTAGAGTTGCGTACCTTCTGCTTGCTCTCTGCATGTACTCTTTTTCTCCAGGTTCCTGCAATTTTCCGTTCGGCATTGAAAATTTTATAGGAGAATTGAAATATCTGTGCATGCTGACTGAGTTTATCGGTTTAATTTATTGAATTGACGTGCTTACTTTGTGGATGATCCTTACATGCCCAAATGATGGACAAATAATGCATCTCTTCATGCTTTCAGTTTCCTTAGACCGCGTTGCAAGTGATTCCCGTGGATAACTGCGCGAAACCGCAATTCCGCGGCTTGGAATTACGTCGATCAGGTTCATGCACTGCAGTCAATTAAGTTGCAGTCCAGGTTTCTTTGTTGGCTCAATAACGGGTGCAACAAGCTGCAGTGAGTCCCAAGAATAGTGTAAAAAACGGGACCTACTTTGCCATCAGATAACGGTCTGCATACTCTGTTTTCCTGGTTTCCTCTTGTAGTAAACCCGTGTACCATCATTACGACAATTCTTATCTTACATAAATATGATATTTTCTAGATAAATTTAGCATTATACTATGACTAATCAAAATTGATTTTATGTACTATCACTATTCATTACTTAAACAATAACCATTTAGGTCCATTTTGGAACGCAAATATTTCTACAGGAATATCACTGGATTCAGTTCATTTTTCATGCAGAAAGCAGAAAAAATCTTGCGTCCATATGTTTCCTTATATACTCTATAATCGTCAGACCATCTCGTACGTAGCTCTGTTGATGGGCTAGGGTGCTGCGCACAGGCACAGTGCCAGATACTTCACCAAATGGCCAATAATAAGGTGTCGCTGTGCAAATTAAATTTAAGTCCTTTTACAATGGTTGGATAGCATTTAGATGTTTTCAAACACCTTCCAATGCCTCCGCAAAACAGCTTTTTTCTTGATTTATTTTATTTAAGGGCATTATGGTATTTTCGTAGAGCAACTCAACACCACCACCGCACCCCCCCGGCCCGTCCCCCTCTCAAGGCCCAACCACACACTTACGCATATAACACGGCTGGCTTCCCTTGCGCCTAAACGCCGCTGGCCTCCTATACAGCTATACGTAGGACGCGTTTGGCGGCGCCGGCATCCTACGTGAAGGATTCGAAGGACCGGAAACGCGGCCCAGGAGGGGGGGGGGGGGGGGGTGAATGAAAGCCTCAAATTTCTTTTGAAATATTTGGTACTGTCCAAATTCAAATCCCAAGGAGCAAATTAAACACCGTGATGTCCACGACCCAAACAAAGTGGGTGGATGTTCCCTAAAACACGAGACACCACAAACCCAACGAAATAGACGGAAGTCGAATCGGAGCTCAAATGACAAAGATGAGAGCGAAACAGAAATCAAAGATAGTAAAAATCCTTCAAAAAATCTGCAATAAAATCGTTCATTCTCCTGAGCCAAGTCGGATCCCTGCAAAATAATAATGAGTTGGATTTTACTCGGCACTCGAAGATGCACGGCCTACCAACAACAACAGCTAGCAGAAGCCAAACACCTGTAGAAGAAAGAAAGAGAAGTAACAGAAATCATCATCTTCAATCTCATCAAATCACCGTGAGTAGCATCTCAAGAATTCACTTTGGTACTGTAGCTTGAAAGGGACAAGTCAAAGTGGCAAAATGATTCACGAGAAGGCAAGCTACAGAGCTAAATCGAAATGTTCTTGCGCTGCTGCTGGACACGAGATGCAAGCTACGAGTAGCTAGCGTTGCTTGCTGCTGCACTGCTCTGTACCGAGAGCGAGCAGAATTGAATCACGAACAGCAGGAAGAAGGCCAAAGACAAAACGATAGCAAGAAGCAAACCTTCTGATAAATTAAGAGAAGCACGGAGCAGGCACAGTGACTGATTTGAATGAACGTCTAATCTGCCAGGAGCGCACTGCGCTGATGCTAGCTGTGCCTGTAAGATCTGAAAATACGAACTCAAGAATCGAAGCCCACCACCGGACTCAGCATGATGCTTCACCGCTCGGCACAGAGAATAACGCTGCACGGGAATCGATGGGGGCAGCTATGCCCAATCCCAACTGCAGCGATGAACTCTGGAGAAGAACAGGACCAGACAAATAAACTGCTTCAGAAAGAACGCAAGAACAGAGGAACCGCGAACTCAAGAAATAGAAGGATCTCTCTCGATTCAACAGCTCTTGAGCTGAGATTTTGCACAGATGAAATTCAGCTAGACACAAGTAAATCCCCAAGAAATCATTGCTTGAAATGAGTCCAAACTCTAGGAATTTCAGATCTTGGGAAGAACGAAAATGAGAAAAAAAAGCGCACGAAAATCACAAGAAAATTTGTCGAATCCGGAGGACAAAGGAGGATTTGGGCTCTATTCCCACACAAATATCTCACAAAAACAAGAACGAAAATTTCGTATTCTTGGACCTCTCTCACATGAAAACCTAGCTCTAGAGGGAAAATAAAAATGGAAGAGGTGAGGGGGAAGGGAGACCTCATCCTTTATTTATAGAAAAAAGCCTATTTTACATTTCTTTCTTTTCGATACGACGAAGAGCCACACCACTTACCACGCATAAGGGTCCAACTCGGGCCACTTGATCCGACGGCCACCGCGCCTCACGCGTAGCCTTGCTTCCAAGCAATCTCCCCGATGCCGCCATGTCGTCCGTCCGCATCGGGACCTCCGCCCGGTTTTAGGCGCAAACCAGTGGAAACCCGCCGCCGATGGTTTTGAGGCGAAACCACCAAACCCTCCGCGAGTAGCGTAGCCATACGCATCCCCCGCGTGTACACTTGCGCTCGTCGATGTCCCTGCTGCCCACCACGGCCGGCCGCCCGGGTCCTCGTCCCTCGATCCAAGCCTCACGTCCGCCCTTCACCGCACCCGGTCCGTCAGCACGGCACGCCCTACTTGATCTTCACCGACCGTCGACCACCGTCTCCGAGCTCGACACCTGCAGACAACATGAGCCAAGAGACACCATTGTTTGACACGTATCCGCGTGCCATCGGTTAGTAAGAACACACACGCCTTGTGTTGTTATGTTGACAATCACTCATCACACAAAGGTCCACACAATGGTTATGGAAAAACCATGTGTCCTCAGATTCACTCGACGCCGCCAACATCCTATGTGAAGGACGCGCCCTAGACGCCGCCGGCCTTTCCTCGTGCAGCGTTGTCATTGCCAGCCTGCACTGTCGCCTGTGCCTAGCATCGTCGTCGTGCCTGTAGTTCTTGCTTCACTTTTTGTGTAATATCTTTGATTCTTAGTTTTTCCGTCCACCGGGAGCGCAACACTAGGGAGATGGAGCCGGGTGGAGGGCGGGGACGAGATGCAGACAACATACAAGGAACACAAAAGAACCCTAAAAACATTTTCATCTAAATATAGAAAATCATATGAAAATGTCATTGTTGTAACTATTAATATACCATTTTACCCCTGGTTTTAAAAAAAGAACTAAAAAAACAATTATCACTCTTTTATTTGGAGTCCTAATTCCCCTCGATCTTGGAGGCGCTGGGAGGCCCATCTCCCATAGACACATCTAACGCCTCCTGACGCCTTCGCATTGATGCCTCAATTCATTTCTTCACATGGGCCCACTAATTATAGACATATGAAACGTTTTCTGATGCCTCCCCAGCTATTGTGAAATTTCTCATTAATTTTCTTTGGCAGATTTTGTGTACATCGTGTATGGTATTATTTCACCATCTAACACACAGAATCTATTTGGCGATCCGTGTAAGTTGGATGGAAAAGAAAATAAGCTTTTTGAGAATTTATGTAGAGGTATTTGGAACTACGTACTCCACTCCACTTTACTCTTTTTAGCCAAAAAAACTTTGCTTCAGGAAAAAGAAAGTGGATGTAAGAGCGACTGAAACGATGTTGCATATACTCGAGATTTTTTTTTGGTTGCTGCTCCATGATGGTGTCTGTGGAGCAGTCCTAAACACGACCTAGAAGCATCTCCAAGGGCACGAAATAGACTTTGCATTGCCTAATTTGCAAAAAAGACTAGAAAACACCCCTCCAATGGTTTTGCAAATGAGGTTTGCAATTTGATAAACTTTGCAAATAGAGGTTGAGGCTTTGCATATATGCAAACCTCCTCCGCGCTTTGCATCTGGGCCTCGCGACGATTTTGGCCGGTCACGTAGGACTCGCGCGCGCGCGGACTACCCTCCACTCGGCGTGCGAAAGTCTATCTTCCTACGCGCGCGACGAGTCTCCCTCCGCCGCCACAAGGTCTGAGCGCGCGATCTCCCTCCTCCAGCACGTACAGTCTTCACGAACGCAAGGTATGACGAACACAGTATACCTCCATGGATCCCAATCTCTCCCAGCTTGGTTCCTGTAGCATGGCGGCCATCGTTTCTAGGGTTTGGGGATGGGAGGGTTTGGGGATCAATTCTGTGCCGGCTAGGGGGGTGGACATGGCGGGTATGGACGAGGACAGATGGTATGGCCGGATGTGGGGGTGGTCATGGCGGGCTCGCGACGGAAGGCGCGAAGACCGGCGACGGAAAGCACACACACGCGAAATATTTTAGATGTTTTCAAACACCTTCCAATGCCTCCGCAAACTGCTTTTTTCTTGATTTATTTTATTTAAGGGCATTATGGTATTTTCGCAGAGCAACTCAACACCACCACCGCACCCCCCGGCCAGTCCCCCCTCTCAAGGCCCAACCAAACACCTACGCATATAACACGGCTGGCTTCCCTTGGGCCCTAAACGCTGCTGGCCTCCTATACGGCTATACGTAGGACGCGTTTGGCAGCGCCGGCATCCTACGTGAAGGATTCACTCGATGCCGCCAACATCCTATGTGAAGGACGCGCCCTAGACGCTGCCGGCCTTTCCTCGTGCAGCGTTGTCATTGCCAGCCTGCACTGTCGCCTGTGCCTAGCATCGTCATCGTGCCTGTAGTTCTTGCTTCACTTTTTGTGTAATATCTTTGGTTCTTAGTTTTTCCGTCCACCGGGAGCGCAACACTAGGGAGATGGAGCCGGGTGGAGGGCGGGGACGAGATGCAGACAACATACAAGGAACACAAATGAACCCTAAAAACATGGCCTTTCTTTACCACTTTGCCGTTATCATGACACTTGGCACTTTGCACTCAGCAAAGCTGCCGTTATCATGGCCCTTGCCATTACAGTGACTTTTCTTTACCACTTTGCCGCGTGCCCTTTCTGGCACTCAGCAAATCACGCGATTCCAGCGGTGCATGGACACTCAGATCCAACCTAGTGTACCCAAGGCACTCGGCAAATCACGCGATTCCAGTATAGTGCATGGACACTCTCAGATCCAACATAGTGTACCAAAATTTTGATTTGGTATATGCCTAATTCCGGTTCAATGACGATTAGGAAAAATGCAATTATATAAGATCCATTTATGTTAGAAGTTTATATGGTGGCGTTTGCATGTAATCCGAATCTGGTCGATCTGACTTGGACCAAAGCGAGCCTCGCGAGAAGTAATGATTCTTATATTACGTTCGACGCGTCGAATAGTGTTTGGGCCGGCAATGGGCCCAATAACTGGGGGGCGCGCACTCGGTGCCTCCGTTGCGCGCCAGAAGATGACCCCGGGTCCCTCCCCCACCCCCACGCGCTCCTCACTCCCACGCTCGCCGACCTCTCCGCCCACTCCTCTCGTCTCCTCTCGGTGCCGCCGCTGCCCTAGCGCTCCGCCGCTCTAGTGCTCCGCCGCGCTTGCACCATGCTCATGCTCGTGGCCGCTCCCTCCATCTCCACGCGCACCCGCGCTCCCACGCGTGCTCGGGCGCGCTCGGGGCCCCTCCGGCGAGGTGCTCCCATGGCGGCGCAGGGAGCCGGCTCCGGCGGTGCTGGCCCCTAGGATCCGCCAGATGTGGCGGCGTTGCCCCGGGATCCGCACCGGAGCCGTGGCCAGGGGCCGCGTGCACCGTGCGCTCCCCCTCGTGCTCACGTGTGCTGCTCGGGGCCCCTCCGGCGAGGTGCTCCCATGGCGGCGGAGGGAGCCGGCTCCGGCGGTGCTAGCCCGAGGATCCGCCGGATCTGGCGGCGTTGGCCTGGGATCCACACCGGAGCCATGGCCAGGGGGGCCATCACCCGCGACGGCGGATCAACGTCGAGCAACCTCGGATCCGGCCCCGACGACGGTGGATCCGCCGGATTCGGCTCCAGCGTCGGCGGATCCACCGGATCTGATTGGGCCAGACTCTGATCTGGGGGGCGGCGATTCGAGGTAGGCCTCTTCCCCCATCCTCTTCGTGTTCCCCTCCTCCAACTTCGGCAAGGGCCTAGGGTTCCGGCGAGCAGGCCCTTCCCCTCTAATCACCTCCTCCCTAAGTGTTTCAACAGACGTTTCCGCCTTGTTTCAGCATTGACCCCTACATTGTTTCGATGGTTCCACCTGGATTGTTTCGGGCAACACATATCCCCCGTGCAACTTTTGATGTTTCTGCATGCGCTCTCTCGATGTTGCAGTGGGGGATCCCCTGATGTTTCATCCTCTGTGTGGTTTTTATGTTGCTGTTTCTCAGTTTTTTTCGTGTTGTTTCTAAACTCAAACCTGTGTTGTTTCAACTTCAGTTCACCTCTTGTTTCATTTTCCTTCTATTTTTCGTTTCATTTCATTTTCAGTATATGTTTCATCTAGTTTCGATCTTATTTTTGTTTTTTTTCTTCCCTCGGTTCTTTTTTGTTTCACATTTGTTTTCTCATTGTTTCCATATTATTTTTTGTTTTGTTTAAGTAGTTTCGTTCTTTTGTTTCATTTTTCTATTTTTTGTTCTCTGTTTGTATTGTCGGGTGTTTCAATTCGCAAAATCGTTTTGTTTCAACTGGCATTCATCTCATGTTTCGGTTTTTTCTAACTTTTTGTTTTGTTTTTTTGTGTTTTTTTCGAGGCTCGACGACCATGTCGATGCGGCAGCGGCGGCGGACCTGCCACGGGAGGAGCAGGGGGCGCGCGAGGGGTGTCGCGGCGGCGGGGGCGGGGTGTGCGTGCACGTCGTGGGGGGTGGCGTCAATGTGCCGTGTGCGCGAGGGCGGGGTGTGTGTGCGCCTTTACGGGGAAGGGGAGATGGGCCGCGCGGGGTGAGTGTTGCGGTGGCCATTGCGGGTGTGCGTGTCGGTGGGGTGGTGTGTCCCACGTGCGGGGCGGGGGTGGCGGGGGCATGTGTGCGCTACGGGGGAGGGGGAAGTGGGCCGGGCTAGACCGTTCTACGATAGAACGTTCTATCGGCAGCAACTGCTGGACTGTCGACCTACACGCGTGCCATCTCGTCCCAGCGCTGTGACAATATATTACTCTTGCATTGGCACCCTAATGTTCATTTGTTAATGCAAACCGATGTCCTTTCTGGCATGGGGTCTGCACCGCCCTATGCACTCACACGTGAAAGCTTCCAGCTACTCGAGGCAGGATGCAGAGGACCGTAGCATCTACACGGTGCGTATGTACATCTAGACATCGAGATGGGCGATCAAATTGTTAACTTATTTCCGGCTTGCTTCTGTAATGTGTTAACTTCGTTTGCTACCTACTGAGGCTCCAGCATAATTTGTTTCTCTAGTAACTAGCCACTAGCACCATGCCATGTGTACAGAACAATTGCATTTGTTTCTTTATTGCTCTACTGGTCTTGTTTGACAGTTCTTGGGGAAAAATGAAGGTTAAAAACAGGAATAAAGCATCATTATGACACTCTTGACTCTCGTGGTGTACTCCAAAGCGACAACAGAGCGACGATAAGCTCGAACATATTCAGAAAGAAATTGACATCGAAGCGACGATAAGCTCGAACATATTCAGAAAGAAATTGCTTTTAGCAAAGGCAGAATCGGATGCTGTCTAGTCACCGACGGTGTCCGTACTGGTCTTGTTTGACAGTTCTTGGGGAAAAATGAAGGTGAAAAACAGGAATAAAGCATCATTATGACACTCTTGACTCTCGTGGTGTACTCCAAAGCGACAACAGAGCGACGATAAGCTCGAACATATTCAGAAAGAAATTGACATCGAAGCGATGATAAGCTCGAACATATTCAGAAAGAAATTGCTTTTAGCAAAGGCAGAATCGGATGCTGTCTAGTCACCGACGGTGTCCGTATGAAATGACGTTGAAGGAACAGAAATTCTGGGTTGTTTTGTTTCGCCGCCGTCGTGGTAGAAAATCAAAACCGCGCGGAAAATCCGTACGTGGAAAGAAGAAACTCGTTTCCGTGGTTTCAAACAGGAAGAATCATCAAGATTTTTTTTTCTGCTGTGTGGTGAATTGCTTGTGGCTGCTAGCTGTGTACGTATGTACGGGTAATAGCTACGGAGGAACTTCCTGGAAAAATGCCTTTGCTCTACTTTAATTTTAGTTCGTTTTAGTCCATAAACTGTCAAACAAGAAAATAAAAGAGGTCCCTATTCGACTAATCCCTTGAGATGTGCTAATTGGGTCAAATAGACCAACTTAACAGTCCATGGCCCTCAATTTGCTGGTCCTTATCCCTCCTTTAGTACCTCTTTTCAGTGGTGATTTGGCCTTTTGTTCTATCTTTTAGTTCTTTTTTAGCTTCTAGAACAAAACAGGCTATTAGTCCCTCTTGTAGTTTTTGTTTTAGTCTTTATTAGTCTCTAGTCCAAACTAAACAGGTTCTTGGCTCGTCATCTCGTGCCAAGAAAGCATCTTGCGGTGGCTCCACGCTTCTTCACACAAATACATTGGCCAGCGTTTCACGTGGTTTGGCTTCGAGCTGCTGCAGCATCCAATGCTCCACTGTGGAATTAATAAACTAGGATGTCACGCATTTTGCTGCCCCATTGCAGTATTATTACCACGACCTACTCCAGTCACCACCTTCCCTGAACCTGAACTATCAACATTTCCTTCCAAGCTCATACAGCCATCACAGGCCACCAACAACCTCACATCAGAACTTAAATCCAGCTCGCCAAATCATCAACATTTCCTTCCTAGCTCAGTGCTCAGACACCCAACACACGCCACCTAGCAGCTACTGTGAATCTTGCAGCCAACAACCTCACATCAGAAGCTACATCCAACTCGCTAGCTGCTCCTCTCTTCAGTCACCGGCGTGACATAATCCAGCAGCAGTATGTGGTAAGTCAGGTCGACGATGTCCGTGCTAATGCCTGTCTAAACGTTAACCACACCGGCACTGCCTCACCGCTCCCGGTCGTCCATTGCTCAGCTCGTCGGCCTCAGGTTTCTTTCCTTAGCTGTTACTTTTCTGCAGCTGCTTATGCATAGCTAGATCTGTGCATATAGTAGCTGTATCAATGAACGAGACGTCAGTAGTAGTGCCGTGATGGCTGCTTGTATAGATGCAAGATGATTGACTCTTTGTTGTATGGAATTAAAATGCAATATTGAAATTAACATATTTTCTGATTTTACAGCAAAAACCGATGTTCTGAATCATGGCTCGTGTACTAGATCCACCCTGTCCAAGCTGATTCCTGTCTAACTAGCGACCAATAGATCCTGTTGAGCGACCAAGATAAAAGAACACCAGCACCTCTTGACCACTTCTGTCCATTGATCAGCTCATCGGCCTAAGGTTTGTTTCCTTAACTGTTATGTTTCTGCAGCTGCTTATGTGTAGCTAGATCTGTGCATATAGTGCCCACTGTCATGTAGTTGTATCAATGAACGAGACATCAGTATAGTGCCGTGATGGCTTCATGCATAGATGGAAGATGATTTGAGTCTTTGTTGTATAGAATTAAAATGCTATACTGGAATTAACATTTCTTCTGATTTTACAGCAAAATTGAGGTTCTGAATCATGGCTGGTGTCTTAGATGCTTTGGCATCCTACATCCAAAACATGCTGACACAGATGGTGGCGGATGAGGTGCATATGCTGCTTGGGGTGACTGGTAAGATCGATAACATGGGCACCAAGCTTCGGGATCTGCAGAACTTCCTTGCTGATGCTGATAGGCGGAAGATCACTGACCAAAGTGTCCAAGGATGGGTGATAGAGTTAAGGAATGCTATGTACGAGGCCACAGACATCCTTGACCTATGCCACCTTAAGGCAATGGAGCGAGGCCCAAAGCATGATGCCGGATGCTTCAACCCATTGCTCTTCTGCATACGGAATCCCCCGCATGCCCATGATATTGGAAGCCGCATCAAGAACCTTAACAAGAAGTTAGATGACATCACGACACGTGGTGCATCGTTCAACTTCATCAACCTTAGTACATATGAGGACCGTGGAAGAAACATGGTATCACATGGATCTGGTACCCGTGAGACATCAGGGGTCCTTGTTGAGTCTGGCTTAGTTGGTGAGAAGATCGAAGAGGACACAACAAATCTAGTGGCAATGCTAACAGAGAAGTATCCTACCAATGACAAAATAATGGTTTTCTGTATTGTGGGAGTTGGTGGGATTGGTAAAACCACACTTGCCCAAAAGATCTTCAACAATGAAGTCATAAAAGATGAGTTCAAAATGAAAATCTGGTTGAGTGTCAACCAAGGCTTTGATGATACTGAAATGTTAAAGAGAGTTATTATCCAAGCCGGTGGAAACCACCATGATTGTGGTAATTCGAAAGTGTCACTAGAACAAACTCTAATGGAAGCTTTGAAGGGACATAAAACTTTATTAATATTGGATGATGTCTGGGATAGCCGTATATGGGAAGACGTGCTTAGAACTCCCTTTGTCAATGCCATGCTATCTGAAGGTAGCCGTGTGCTGGTCACCACAAGGCTTGACATAGTGGCACGTGAGATGAAGGCAGAGGAGCCCTACCATCGTATTGATAAACTTGGCCATGAAGATGCTTGGTTGCTGCTGAAGAAGCAGGTACAAATTAATCCATACATTTAAAACTTTTCTGTATTTATGCCTTTTGTTTTTTAGGTGCATCGCTTTAGTTTTGCATCTATCTTAATAGTTGAACAAGATTCCCTACTGTACCAGCGGACCTTTTAGTTCTACAGTGGTGGCCTTCATAATATACCGAAAAAAATGCCCTGCTTCCACACATACTAGCTAGTAATGTTATTGTCAGGTACATGCAGTCATGCTGACTTTGGGCATTTATTCACAATTTGTAGTAAAATGATTTGAGTGTACAATAGGTCCTAACATTCTTATATTAGTCCATAAACTTTCAAACTGATTTTTTAGGTCCTTCGTTTTTTTCAAGATGTTCGTGTTAAGTTCACTCTATGTACAATTATGGATCTATAGTGAACTTATTACAATTGGCTTCTTGAAAAGTTAACGGACCCAGATAATCAGTTTACCCTTTAATGGAGCTATATAAGAATGAGAAAAATTTAGGGGTCCATGATGCATTTCACTCAAAAAATTATGTTTTGTATATTGGATTTGAAATGTCATGTGCAGTGACGTAATGAAGAATTTCCAAGCAATAATAATTTGAGAACTAGGTGAGAAAACCAAGTATGTTTGTCATCTAGGTCTCCGATCTTTCGAAGATGTCGTATGGAGAGGGCACTACCATAAATTATTTTGTGATTTGAGTATAAGGGTTTGACGATCCGTGACACGTGAACGGCGGTGCGGGAGCGGGGCTGGCGGCGGCTGCTGCAGCGCAGGTGCGGGGGAGGGCGTGACTGCTAGGGTTGAGGAGAGAGCCAAGAGCTAGATAGATAGGGATGGGATTAACCCAATTCCCTATTTGATTGAAACGAGTACATGAGGGCCTTTATTTATAGTCCTGGCATGACTTGGCTCCCAAGCAACTAGGGATCTTGTGGATCCTCTGCTTCCTTTTTTATTTATTTGTATTTTCCTTATTCATCTGAGTGATGTGGCATCCTCCGTAGATGGCTACGGCGGCGCTGGGGCTATGCCCTTAGCCTCCTCCTGTGTGTATGGGCTCCTCGGCCCATGGTGAGGCTTGTTGTGGCGACGTCTCCTCTTCTGGGCCTGAGTTGGCCTAATTTCTTCCCGAATTCGTTGAGCCACCATTGTACATGTTACAGTACTACCCCTTTTCCACTCGGCGCGTCCTCGCAATGAAGTTAGAGCCAGCTGTTGACGGAGGACGCTCCTGGCAAGGTGGCCTCCAGGTGATAGGTCATGCAACTGTCGAAGTAGTCGTCGAAGATGATGTGGACTTGCATGAAGAAGGTGTTGTTGATGTAGCCCATCTTGGAGTAGACGTTGGTGCCTTTGCATGGTTAGTTTGTCCAACCTTCAATGGACTCGATGAGAATGTTCCGCCGTGTGCCAGGTGGTACAAACTCAGAGTAGTAACAGTGGTTGCTGATGTTGCCGAAGGTGAAGTGGAGATTCTTGCACGGTTCTAGTTGGCCTTCATCCCATTGAGGAGGGTGTTCGATTATGGCGTTGCTGGTGTCGTTTTGGTGGTTTTCGTAGTTGATGTTGATGGAGTCGATGATGAAGTAGATGTTGTCATTTGAGGCTACGTCGTTTTGCGAGCATTGCACGACGGTCTGCTGTCATAGGAGGCTGGCGTGATGCTGACGTCTAGAGCATGGTCATTGTCATAGATCAGTATTTGTCTCCATAGTAAGGTTGTTTGCAATGATGGTGGCGCCATGGGAGTAGGTGTGGATGTTGCTATTGTTCACAGAGTCAGTGACAATGTCGTGCTTGATGATGAGGCATGTCTGCTCGGCCTCCTTAGCCGTAGGACGTTGACTCCGTTGGGCGAGCTTTCTATCAAACACCTGGTAGGCGTTGGTGTTGATGACGTAGTGGTTGGCGCGCGTCAGTGATGACATGATGTCGATGGCTCCGGTGATGAGGGTGAGGGCGCTTGGCAGCCTAGCCGCATCTTAATTGTGATAATGTTCCTAGTGTAGCCACGGTCATTGTTGTTATTGGTGGCGTGTCCGAGTCCAATATGGGTTGAACTATGGAGATGGTGATGCGATTGACATGCCCGACGTTTGCGATATTGCCAATGTTATCGCTATTGACATGAGGCTATTTCCAGCCGGACTCCTTGCCGTGATGCTCATATCTAGTTTGTCAAGTTCTTCGTCGAATAGGTGGTGGATGTAGGTGGTGATGTCACGCGACAACAAGCTGTTGTCGCTGTCATTGGGTCCCAGCCTCTTGAATATGTCGTTGTTGGTGCTTGTGGCTCGGTGTCGACATTAGGGTTGCCGAAGATGAGGGTGCCCAGAAGTTCGGCAGTGTCACTGTTGTCGTTGTTGACAAATGGGCCTTCTGGTGTAGGAAGAGTAGGAACAACCCCGGTATTAACATGACATTGAGGGCCGGTCTGGTGGTGGCGACTGTGGGTAGTCGTTATTGTCCTTCTGCTGTTTCGTTAGAACATCCTCGTCGATGGCATCAACGTTTGTGCGTGGCGCTGATCTGATGTCGGAGGGACCGATGACGATAGCAATCTGTTGTGTCCCCACCACAGAGTTGTTGACATTAGCATCCAGATTGATGTTGTTGTGCTGATCTTGATGGCGCGGACGTCGGGCGACGTGGTGTCGTGAGCTATCATGTTTCTCACACTGTCGTTGGGCATGTCATTGACCAAGGCGAAGGCGTCTAATAGCGTGGCCGCATGCGGTGGCGCTGTTGCTGTCGGTGTCATGGTTGCTAGGTGATGATACGCTTTGGTGGGCACTTCATCGAGCAGCTAGTGGGCGTCGTCGCTGACGTTCACCACGTTGATGACGGCATTGAGATCCAAACTGGGTTGGATCATGACGTCGACGGCGCCGAGGGGATGAATCCCCTTGTTGTTTTCGGCATTGATGACGACATTGCAGGCGATGCATGCAAGATCGTCTTCCTCGTCGTGGTGGTGGCCATCAAGTTGGTGCAGTAGAGATAGAAATTGGTGTTCGAAACTTACGAGTGCAGCTTTTAAATCGTTGCAGATTGCTTCGATGGCGATGTTCATTGTGGTGCGCATGGGCAGCGACGGGCGTGGCGCAAATGCGGGGAGGGGGTGGCGGCTAGGGTTGTGGAGAGAGCCGAGGGCTAGAGAGCTAGGGTTGGGATTAACCCAATTGCCTACTTGATTGAAACAAGAATAGGGGCCTCGTCGCCGCCGGGACGCCGCTCTGGGTGGTGGGACGGGCCACCGTCGCCCCTGTGTCGCAGGCGCCGGCTATCACTGTTGGATCCGCGGCGGCTAGTGTCTGCTACAGAATCCGCAGTGGAGGCAGCCCGCCGCTGGCAAGGAAAACCATGCTCGTGGGGCTGGCCTCGGGCGTCGACATGCGATGCCCTCCACACGGGCGGGCGGCATCATCGCAGGGCGACACACGAGCTTCCCAGCACCTCGCCTCCCCGGTGGGTTGCCCACGCCTGGCCGCCGCCGCCACGGTCTGCTCCTCACCGCCCAGCCGCGATCTGCTCCTGGCAGGCTGGCATACCCTTGCCCGGGCGCGCCGTCGCTACGGCCGGCACAGCCTCGCTTCGCCCCGCGCGCAAGCGCGAGCCAGGGGCTACCGCCGTGTCAATGCGTCTGCACCAAGGTCATTATTGATGGACGAAGGTGACCGACAGTTGGGGCCCACTGCCAAGGTGTCCTTTCTTACCAGGTTGGAGTGCCAGATAGACAAAACCGGATGCCAAAACCACCTTAGGGGGTGATTTGGACGATTTGCTATAGTTTAAGGTATTAAACATCCGGTTTTATACTTGGTGGTACTAAGTGTTCCAACCTCAATACTTCAGGGGTATTTAGACTATTTCCGGCCTTTATTTATAATCTTGGCACATCTTGGCCCCTATGCAACTGAGGATCCTGCGGATCGTGCACTTCCTATTTTATTTGTTTCGATTTTTCTAATTCATCTCTAAGTGGCGTGGCATCCTCTGTAGACGGCGGCGTCGGCGCCATAGCTGCACCTGTAGCATCCTCCTATGCGCACGACCTCCCGGGCTCACGGTGCGCGGTTTGTTGCGGCGGCGTCTGCTCTTCTGGGCCTGAGTTGGCACAATTTCTTCCCGAATTCGCTCAGCTGCTGTTGCACTTGTTACAGAGAGTAATTTGAAAGAATAATAATTAATAACAAGTTTAAAGACCTCTCTAGAATAGAAAAAAGGCATAGTATCCACTGACATGCATGAGGCTTAAGTATGATCGTTCCAGTGTGGTGGAGACAAGATGTTTTCGATCAGGACCAAAAATCTGCTTCCTCGCAAAGCTATTTTACTGTGATGCGGCTATTTTGGTTTGGAACTCGGGGACTTAAATAGCTCTGGGGACTAAATCTTTTTTTTTTTTTTGACAACAGGGGACTAAATCTTTAATTTTATAGCTTAGACGCCTTCACCAAAAAATAAATAATATTTAAGGGATTAACTGTGTAATTTACTTTAGGAAATATTATTGTGCACCTTAATAATTCTACTCAGTATGATACTAAATACTTCCTCTATTTTTAATAATAAATCAGTTTTACGTTTTTCGTATATACATTTTGCTATCTATCTAGAGAAATAATATGTGTATATATAAAGTAAAATGGACGAAACAAAAAATCAAAGCGACTTAAAGTTTGGAACAAAGGAAGTATATGTGAGAACGCGATCGCATAAGAATTTTTTTTATAACAACTTTAAAATTGTTTTTTCAATGTTGGCCAGCTCTTAGGGTAGTCCCAATAGAAAATTAATTAGTGATAGTTTCTGTCTCTATTAATTATTATGCCAATCAAGCAAAATGTTGATGTTGCAGTCGAATTGACGAAGTAAGAGATTTGTTTTTTGATGAAACTGTTTCTTCGTACAGAAAGTGGGTCTACTCTTGAACCGATGCAGGTAGAAACCGTGAAATTAGCATTAGGAAGAAACAACCCGCGTCTATGCCATGGGGACCGTGACGGAACTGCTCTGCCGTGGGATTTCTGGTCGCCGATGACTTCTGCGCTCGTGGCTGCCACCCAGGAAACGACCAGGACGCCACCATCGCCCCAGTAGCAGACCCCCTCGGTGGCGCTCGCGTGAGTGGCCGCTGCCGTGCCACCGCAGCGCGAAAATCGCCGCCGGCTACGGTCGCTCTCGCCCGCTTGTCTGAGCTCGCGTGCGCCCGCTTGTCTGAGCTCGCGTGTGGTGGACAGCGCCGCTGCGCGCTAGCCTGAGGCCACGCCCACCTGTCACTGCTCCCGTGCCGACAGCGCCCTTCGCCCTTGGCGTGTCGGTGTCGGCGTGTCGCTGCTGAGGTCGAACACGAGCACGTTGCCACATTCTTCTCTTCGTCGATGCCGGCTAATTGATTATGTAGAGCACGTTGAGCCCGGCGATGAGGCCAGCGTCCTTGGTGGCCTGGTGGTGGAGCTGTGGCGACAAGCTTCGCGAACTGCACAAATTTGATATCGGTGTGTGCCCCTTGTAGTAAAACTAATTCTTTATTCATATAATTTTTTGCCTGCTATATCTTAATGTGTCACCTTGCAGTGAATATTTTTTCCTTATTATTGAGGTTAGTTTGCGTGAGCCCCAGGTATTTTTTTCCTTATTACAGCTTCTTTATACATAATTTATTTATCCGTCACAGCTATTTAGGAATCATTACGTTAGGCAACTTTTATGCACACCTTTACTTTCTTTTTACATGTTAACACAAGCACATATACTTATAAGATATAAATGACGAGGTTTACCAAACACTGTGTGCTGCGCATTTATAGAAAATTTTAAAATGGGAAAATAGTAATTAATTATGATCTAATTAGTTTGAAATTCTTGCAGGTTGTCAAAGACTTAAATGATGAGTCCCAGGTTGACATACTAAAGGATATTGGAATGAGACTCGTAGAAAAATGTGATGGTTTACCTCTTGGGGTCAAAGTAATGGGTGGTCTCCTACGTCAGAAAAGGATAAGAAGACCCGACTGGCAAAAGGTGTTAGATGATTCTCTATGGTCAGCATCACAAATGCCTAAAGAGTTAAATTATGCAGTATATTTGAGCTATGAAGATCTGCAGCCTTGTTTGAAGCCTTGCTTTTTGCACTGTTCCCTCCTTCCTAGGGGCACATCGTTTTCGGTTGATGACATTGTTGCCATGTGGATTAGTGAAGGATTTGTTCATGGAACCTCACGAGACTTAGAAGAAATAGGAAGGGAATACTATGATGAGTTAATTCAGAGGAACCTTATTGAGCCAGATATGCAATATGCCGATCAAAGAGTTAGCAACATGCATGATGTTATCTGGTCATTTGGCCATAACATGTTGGGAGATGAAGCTCTCATAGCTCACAATAGTAGAATTGGGATCGACAATCTTAAATCACAAAAGTTTATTCGGTTATCTCTGGAAAGCAAAAAATCAGAACAACCTGATTTGGAGTGGTGTTCTCTACAAACACAAATGTCACTAAGAACCATGATTTTATTTGGCAATATAAAGATTCGACCAGGTGATTCATTTCTTTGTCTGTCAAGTCTCAGAACACTGCATTTGGACAGTGTAAATATTGATGCAATAGCTCAATCCTTGTGTCAACTGAAACATTTGAGGTATTTATCAATAACAAAAAGTAATACATTTACGTTACCTGAAGACATTGGCAAGTTGAAATTATTGCAGTACATTAGCTTTTCTGGTTCTCAGAATTTGACTAAGCTTCCCAGTAGCATTGGAATGCTACAAGACTTGAGGTTTCTTGGAATGAAATGGACAAATATAAGTGTTATACCAAGGGATTTTTGTGGTCTAACATCTTTGAGGAAATTATTTGGATTTCCAGCACGCACGTATTCTGATCACTGTAGTTTGCAAGAACTAGGGCCTCTCTCCCAGCTAACAGACCTTAGTATCAACCTTTTGGAGAATGTGGTTTCTTCCTCATCTTCTATACAAGCCAAACTTGGAGAAAAGAATTGCCTAAGGTATCTATCATTGAATTGCACCAGTAGAATTGGAGATGATGGCCTGTTGGTAAAAGAGGAAGAAGGGATCTCTGAGAAAGATAAGAGGCAAATCGAGGAGGTTTTTGATGAGCTCTGCCCTCCACTTGGCTTAGAAGACCTTGAAATTTATGGGTATTTTGGTCAACGACTACCAAGTTGGATGATGCTGACAGCAGTTACACCCCTTCAGAGCTTGAGGATTCTATTGATTGATGACTTGGCCTGCTGCACAGAGCTTCCTTGTGGCTTGAGTCAGCTCCCCTGCTTAGAGTTTCTGCAGATTCATCGTGCCCCAGCCATCAAGTCTGTTGATAATAAATTCCTGCAACCGAACAATCAGGTAGGGGTTGCGTTTCCCACATTGCACAAGTTGAATTTTGATGGAATGGTCGAATGGGAGGCATGGGTGTGGGAGGAACAAGTGAAAGGTATGCCTATCTTGGAGGAGTTTATGCTCTCAATGTGCAAGTTGAGGTGTGTGCCACCTGGGCTTGCCGTGCACGCAAGGGCTTTGAAGAAATTATTTATATATGATGTCAAGCATCTAAGCTCTTTGGAGAACTTCACTTCTGTTGTCCACCTCGACGTGTTTAGAAACACTGACCTTGAGAGGATCATTAATCTACCAAAACTGCAGAAGCTCGTCATCGTTAAGTGCCCAAAGATGAAGGTACTGGATGCCATGCCTGCACTGCAGAGACTCAATTTGGAGGATTATGACATGGAAACAATCCCTAGATATCTGCTGGATGTGAACCCAAGGCATTTGCAGCTAGATTGTTCATTATCGTTGCTCACATGCATAGCAGCAGGGAAATCTGGTCGTGACTGGGAAAAGTTGAGCCACATCCAGCAAGTCAAGGCCTATGCAAATGCTGAAGGCAGTCCAAGGAAGCGGTATGTGCTGTACACAAGGGATCCTTTCCGCTTTGAGACAAATATCAGTCGCTCTGCCATTGCCAAAGGTAAATTAGCATAGCGTTCATCTAAGATATTTTATTTTCTAGTACTCTGTTTTGCCAGTTTCCTTCACTCGATTTAATTCGTCTTCTTCAGCTCGCAAACGCCGCGCGTGGCTTCCTTACTCGGAAACATGTCCCATTGAAGATGAGTGGCCCTTAGGACGACACATGTATGCAGAAAAACGTGTTCCTCTCTGCGTACGGTTCAGGTAATTTGGCTACACGTTGATTACTTGCTGTTGTTTCAGCAATGGTGCATGCCTACACTTAAGTAATCTGTAATTGTACATTGCAAGTTGTTTATCATTTCACCAGTGTAACAAATCTGGGCAACACGTGCAGATGCAACGCCTATCGTCGCTTAGTTCACTGGTTTGATGAAGCATGCCTGCACTGCCGTGAAGCCGACGACTTCGCTTCCCCATCACATCAGTGGACCGAAGCGGATTCAGCACGTACACAGCATGTTTGGGAATTACTGGAGTAAACGTCAAAACCTTAGTGTGAGTATATGCATTTTGGCCATTCATCGATCTTCATCTGTACTACCTTGTTCCAACTGATTGTGCTGTTGTGCAGAACAAGACGTCATCTGTTCTCACTGTATGTTGACTCTGCTTTTTTTTAGCAAAGCCTCTTCGGTGTCTGTATGTTCACTTAAGTGCAGTATTAGAGGCTTGTTTGGTGATGCTAGAGTTTGGACTATGGAACACTGAAAATATCTTCTCAGTTACTGAACATGTACACAGATTGCAAAAATATGCTCTATTGACTTCACTATTTCAGCAGGCTTAGGATAGTGCATGCCACAACCTTGCATATTTCCTTAAGTAGGTCATATTCCATATATTCTTCCTGATGCATCCGCTCAACAGACGTGGTTTCTCAATGGCATATTCCAGTAGGTTATATTACATATTTTTCGTTGACATATCTAGTAGGTTATATTCCTTATTTCAGCCTGAATTTGGCCCATAACATTTCTTTGCCCCCATAACATAAATTTGGCTTAGGGTATTGTGTTGAGGTAAAATTGCCTCAGTCTGAGAAGTGAGAATACGGTAGCTGTACTATTTCATTAGTTGCAACTCTGCTACTTTTTACATCTTGTGTGACATACATATATTTGGGCAATGCTTGTAGGTGCAACGCCTATCATCATTTGGTTCCAAGTATTGAACCATCGGTGTATCCAACCTGCAGGCAGATTACCAGGACCAGACGTATATAAGCAACAAGACGAAAAACGTCAAGCGTTTAATGTGAATATATGGATTCTGGCCATTCATTGATCTCCATCTGTACCTTTTGCCAACTGCTTGTGCAAAATAAGACATGTTGCTTCTGTTTTCACAGTTTGTTCACTCTGTTTTCTTTATGCTCCTCGGCCAGTTGATCTCATTCCAAAGCTTGGTGATATTATATACGGAATCATGACACACTCCAAATATATATGTGCGACCTTTCTACTGAACTTTCATGTTTTTTTATTATGGATTAGAGCATGCTTGACATCCTGACTTTGGAATGCAACTTTGCTCAGTGGAGACAAATCTACAACTTGGTGCGCCCGGAGGATATCCCAGTCCCAGGTGCCCGTAACCAAATTTCTCCAGTTACTAATTTCCTGGCTCCCGTAACTCACCATGGATCCCGCGCCGTGACCGTCCATGGAGTTGCCGCCGGGGTTGAAGGTCGCCGAAGGCCGGCGCCCTCCGTCTTCTCCACCGCCGGCGCGGTGGCTAACGCCCGCCATCTTCTTCGCCGGCGTGGTGGCTAGCACCCGCCCTCCTTTTCTCCACCGCTGCGGAGGAAACAAGGGGAGAGAGAGAGAATGGAGAGAGAGGGGGCCAGTGTTGAAGATCAACCATTCGTCCATTAACCAGGTTGGCGTTGCCGTGTCGTCTGGTAGGGCTGCTTCATGGAGTGCCGCTGCTGCTGGTGGTTCGCCCAAGGCCAATTGGGCTCATGAAACTACTCTCCCGTTATCCAATCTGCGTGCCCTCACGCTAAAACATTAGCTAGGCTGACATGGTGTCACACCCAAAAATTTGCTTGTTTCAAAATAGCGAATTTGTTTATTAAGCAATTTTGTGAGCATTCAAACATTGCAAAAAAATGATTTTTATAAAACTAAAATTAGTCAAAAGGATAGCTATATGCTTATGCATACATGCTGCTGCATTGGTGTTTATGTACTGTGTGGTTTTAGTATGAAATTCAAACTGAATTCAAAACCTATATGAAAAGCGTTGCAAAATTCAGTTTATTCAGAAATGAAAAAGGGGAAAAACTTCTTCTCCTTTTCTGTTGACTTCGGCCTGCTTGCAGCTAGCGTCATCTCTCTCACTCTCTTTGTTTTGGCCCGAGCAGTCTTTCTGGCCTGCTCATTTTCTTTCGGCCGAGGGGGCTTTTAACCCCTGGTAGCACACTGCATCAGTGCTTGCAGGACCACTTCACGTGGCCCCAGGCCTGCTTGCTCCTCCTCCATTTCTCTGGGCTGGCAAAGGCCGAAGTCTGCTCGTCATATTTGTGTGCATTGCGCGCGTGGAGGTGCAACGCCTATATCGTCATTTGGTTCCCTGGTTGCAGCAAGCGTGCATGCACTGCAGTGAAGTATAGAACGTGGCTTCCTCAACGAATCAATGGAAGGAAGCACCAAGGTATCAAGCTGACATAGGAGAGACTGCAGCCACGAGATGAAACGTCAATCAAGAACTTAATGTGAAAGACGCGTTTTAGAAGTCCGTTCATATATAGGCGGACCCACCTATAGGGCAAGGTAAGACGGCCGCCCTACCTCCCCTCCGGCGGGACCTCCATCACGGACGGAGGACCTCTGCCTTCCGGCGACGACAGCTCCGGAGTTGCCGAACGCCTGATCCGTTTCGTCCAAGGTTGAAGAAGACGAACGTCCAGCAGACTGGGCGTTTAGCTGTAAGCTTGTTGCCTCGTTCCATTACATGGAATGGGCCATTGGGCCTTATTTAGCCGAACAGAAGGAGCGGCGGCGGCCCACGTCGCATTATGGTAGTAGTTGATGTATTGAAAGATCTGTACATGCTGACTGACTTTATCCGTTTAATTTATTGAATTGACGTGATTACTTTGTGGATGATCCTTACATGCCCAAACGATGGACAAATAATGCATCCCTAAATGCTTTCAGTTTCCTTAGACCGCGTTGCAAGTGATTCCCGTGGATAACTGCGCGAAACCGCAATTCCGCGACTTGGAATTACGTCGATCAGGTTCATGCACTGCAGTCAATATTAAGTTGCAGGCCTGGTTTCTTTGTTGGCTCAACAACGGGTGCAACAAACTGCAGTGAGTCCCAAGAACAGCGTAAAAAACAGGACCTACTTTCCCATCAGATCAGATAACGGTCTGCATACTCTGTTTTCCTAGTTTCCTCTTGTAGTAAACCCGTGTACCATCATTGCGACAATTCTTATCTTACATAAATATGATATTTTCTAGATAAATTTAGCATTATACTATGACTAATCAAAACTGATTTTATGTACTATCACTATTCATTACTTAGACAATAACCATTTAGGTCCATTTTGGAACGCAAATATTTCTACAGGAATATCACTGGATTCAGTTCATTTTTCATGCAGAAAGCAGAAAAAATCTTGCGTTCCATATGTTTCCTTATATACTCTATAATCGTCAGACCATCTCGTACGTAGCTCTGTTGATGAGCTAGGGTGCGCACAGTGCCAGATACTTCACCAAATGGCTAATAATAAGGTGTGCTGTGCAAATTAAATTTGAGTCTTTTTACAATGGTTGGAATATAATAGCATTTAGATGTTTTCAAACACTTTCCAATGCCTCCACAAAACAACTTTTTCCTTGATTTATTTTGGTTAAGGCATTATGGTATTTTCGCAGAGCAACTCAACACCACCACTACCCCCCCCCCCCCCACCCCCCGGCCCGTCCCCTCTCAAGGCCCAACCACACAACGCATATAACACGACTGCACCCTAAACGCCACTGGCCTCCTATGCGAAGGATGCATTTGACACCGCCGGCATCCTACATGAAGGACGCACTCGACGCCGCCAGCATCCTACATGAAGGACGCGCCCTAGACGCCGCCGGCCTTTCCTCGCACAGTGTCGTCATTGCCAGCTTGCACTCGCCCATGCCTAGTATCGTCGTCGTGCCAGTAGTTCTTCACTTTTTGTGTAATATCTTTGGTTCTTAGTTTTTCCGTCCACCGAGAGCGCAACACTGGGGAGATGGAGCTGGGTGGAGGACAGGGACGAACTCAAATGAACCCTAAAAATATTTTCATCTAACTATGAATATACCATTTTACCCTGGATTAAAAAAAAGAACTAAAAAACAATTACCACCCTTTTATTTGGAGTCCTAATTCCCCTCGATCTTGGAGGCGTTGGGAGGCGTTACAACATAGGTGGTCCACCTGCCATAGACACATCTAACGCCTCCCCAGCTATTGTAAAATTTCTCATTAAATTTCTTTGTCAGATTTTGTGTACATCGTGTATGGTATTATTTCTCACCATCTAACGCACAGAATCTATTTGGCGATCTGTGTAAGTAGGATGGAAAAGAAAATAAGCTTTTTGAGAATTTATGTAGAGGTATTTGGAACGACTCCACTCCACTTTATGCTTTTTAGCAAAAAAAAAAAATACTTTAGGAAAAAAAGGTGGAGTTGTAAGAGGAACTAAAACGACGTTCCATATACTCCAGATTTTTTTTGGTAGCTGCTCCATGATTGTGTCTGTGGAGCAGTGCTAAACACGACCTTAGTTGTAACAGTTAGTAGATCTATTTGTCTATCAAGAAACGATACTTTGTTTCATAACTGCAAATTTAAAAGATCTTTTGCAGGTCTTATTGAAAAGCACACGATTTTGGGGTGTAAACGAACATCGACAAAGTTGGAGGTAGCCCCTACCCACCACCCGCGATGTCTTCCCACCCCACATAGGCATATGTGAACAATGGTATATATACCCATTTACATTTTTCTTCTATGCAGCAAATACTTTAATAGTAATTTTAGTTATGAGTATTTCTATTGGTTGCATATATATGACATTCTGCGTGCAATCATATTATTGTAACTTGGGCATTTTGTTAGTTTTAACCCTAGCTTACTGCAACTAGCTTGGGATTGACAAGCTATGTTTGTTGGTGTTTTTGTTAGTGTTTATAAAAAACAAAGACAGACAAAGCAACTACAAAACGAGAAATCACTACTATAGAAATGATTTTCCGCAACGAGGCTTAGAAGCCCTCCGTGGTGGGCACTTAAGATTCCCGCTACGGTAAATCCCACGATTTACCGCAGCGAGTATTTTTATTTATCCCAACGAGGATTTTTGCCCGCTGCGGTAATCGCTGCGGAAAATAATAAGGCCCGCCACGGAAAATGGCTCCCATATTCGAGGCCCGACAGCCGCTCCCATATAAACTGAGCACTTAGGTTTCAGTCTTTCTCGCACACTTAGGGTAAATCTATTAACCGCAGCGGGCACTTTTGCCCGCTATGGTCTGGTCCCGATTTACCGTGGCCTTCTATTGGTGACAGACGCGATTGCCTGCTGTGCAACAGAAAAAACACCCGCTGCGGTTATCTTTCGTGTACTAGTGAATAGAGAAAAAATAGTGAGACCACACGTGATAACGACTTCATTATTTACTATGGCCAAAGGTACACATAACTCGATAACTAGCAATCTTTTGAAGATTATTGCTCAATTGCTTTGACTTTTTTGTTACATCCATTTTACAATAGATTTAAATACAATAATATGTCTAGATACATGAGAAAAAACAAGGAGGACAAAAGAAGATGCCATTGTCATGATGGACACATGGCACACCATCGAACTTGTATATGACAAGTTGACAACCAAACACAGTATTGTTTGGCCTTAAGACATAATCAACACATAAATCGCCTCATACGTACGTGCGCACGCATCCTTATATGACATCCATAGTGAGTGCATCACCTGCAGGTTAATTCAAAGAAGCTAAGTATGTTTCATATCAACGGAGTTGCATATTCGATGTCACATATAATGACGGTAACAAAATTAACACTGTTTTGTGAAGTCAGGATCTTACCAGCAGCAGCAGGCACCGGCCATAGGCCTTCAGGACCTCCACATTTGTCCTCCAGAAGTACGCAACCTGAATGTCCTGCACAAAATCCAATGTCGAAGATACCCTTGTCGACGCAGCTATTAAAATGACCTTTTCCGGTTTCGGTTTGGCAGCACCATATGAGATTAGCTTCGACCTGGGACTGCTCAAGGACTAGACCGAGAAGGAGTACAATGCCAAAGAAATACTTGAGTCCTTTTCCTGCCATGTGGATTTTTCAAGGAGTAAAGCAACTTGTGTATACGTTAAAATGATGAGTGTATGAAGAAGCGTGAGGGAAGGACTGTAGCTTGGCACCTATTTATAGGGTCGCAGGGATGCTAGTATCCTGGTACTCAATGCTAACATTTTGATATTGGTCATAGTCATTGTTGTACATTATTTATATCCATCACTTTCATCAATACACGTATCTGACAGGGAACTTTGACAGAGCATGGACAAACGGCTACAATGCTGCCACGTCCAGCCAGGCGATCGTAGACTTTGCTTATCTCTGGAATGCCGTCGCCAACATCCAGCTGTCTGACCAACCCAACAGGATTATCTGGCGCTGGACGGCAGATGGTGCTTACATTGCCAAGTCTGCATATGAAATGCTTCATCAAGGTTCTGTCAGTTTCAACGGCCACAAGTTGATTTGGAAAGCGTGGGCGCCGATGAAGGTGAAAATTTTTCTGTGGCTCGCCTTGCGTCGCAGGCATTGGATGGCTGATCGTAGGCAACGGCATGGCCTGCCTACACACGTCAAATGTTTTCTCTGTGATCAAGCTGATGAGTCCATTGATCACATCCTCGCCGCTTGCCCTTTCTCTAGAGAGGTATGGTTTTGCACCCTCCAGGCTCTAAACTTGGCGACCCCGGCGTACACTTCATCGACCCTCTCTTGGTGGCGACGACTGCGTTCATTGGCGGCCGGCCACGGCGAGGACTCGACAGCCTATTCGCCCTCATATCCCCGCAAGTGTGGAAGGAAAGAAATGCGCGTTGCTTCGAGAGGAGCGGCAATGACGATTCGGGACGTGCTTCAGCTAATCAAGTGTGAAGCTGACCGTTGGATTCTTGCCGGTGCAACTTGGACTTGAAAGCTCTCAGAACGATAATTTTCTGATGACATCGACGACCAGCAGAGAATGTTTTAGTTTCAGCATTGTAATTTTACGCTCTTGTTGTTTTCTTTAGCCGGCTACGGCTCTCTGTAATTCTTTGAGACAGTTGCTTTCTTCTAATACAAAGATACGCACATTCTCGTGCGTATTCGAGAAAAAAGACACCGTGCACAAAAATATGACAATGTTCTTATCACTCTAGCATTGAGTAACACTATTTGCTTCATATAAAATTTAGTCCTCTAGATGTGCAAACACTACACCAAATATCACTACGTGAAAAATCCACAAAAAGAACGCCCCTCCTTGTACAGTAGAGGCAGCTGGCTTTTGAGGCTTTGGAACCGCCCTTATAGTGACCCGAGCCACTATAAGGGCGGCTCGGCTTCATATAAAATTTAGTCCTCTAGATGTGCAAACACTACACCAAATATCACTACGTGAAAAATCCACAAAAAGAACGCCCCTCCTTGTACAGTAGAGGCAGCTGGCTTTTGAGGCTTTGGAACCGCCCTTATAGTGACCCGAGCCACTATAAGGGCGGCTCAATCACCAGCCGCCCTTACAGTGGTTTTTAGGTATAACCGTATAAGTGGTTTGTACAGTAGAGGCAGCTGGCTTGGAGCATGCTGCATGCTAGGGAGAATCTCGTTTTGGTATGGTATTGTTCTTTCATTCTGTACCACAGTAAGTAGTGTTAACTCAAAATAGCAAAATGTTTTATGTGGGAGGCTCATGGCACTATGTAAAGAAAAATCTGTGTTAGCGTGTCTATTCATGTGCGTATGTAAGAGCATCTCCAACAACTTGGTAAAAATCACTTGGTATATCTTAAGTTTTACCAATTTGCTATTTTATTTGGGAGATAAAAAAAGATGTGTCTCCAACAAGTTGCTATTCTTACTTGGTAAAAATAGAGAATAACAGATGGGACCCACCAGTCATTGCATGTTTCTTCTTCCCTTCCTCAGCGCGAGCGCCATGGCCAAGCCACAAGCCAGCCGACTTCAATATGTTTCGGTCCTTCCTCCACACGACAAAGCCGAGCCACGCCTTTGTGCGGACGCATGCCGCCCTTCCTCCACACGACAAAGCCGAGCCACGCCTTTGTGCGGACGCATGCCGCCCTCACTGCCGGCGCCTTTGGCCACGCCTTTGTGCGGACGCATGCCGCCATCACTTCCGACGCCTTTGTGCGGACGCATGCCGCCCTCGCCCCGCACAGCTCCGACCTCCCTCTAAATCCGGGGTGAGCTCGCCTTTGTGCGGACGCATGCGAGCGCGTGGAGGAAGATGGAGAGGAAATCGTCAAGCGGGAGGGAGAGGTCCACGCCGAAACAAGGATATGCAGTCGACACCGCGCGCGGGAGGAGAAAATACCAAGTTGAGATAAATAGGGAGTTGATTTATCAAGTTGTTGGAGTGGGTTTTTTGTGTTTTTGCCAAGTTTATAAGAATACCAAGTTGATTTAGAGAGTTGTTGGAGATGTTCTAATAAGGGCTTATTACAAACATTCCCTGACACGTGTCTGTAATGAATACCAAAGTTAAAGAAATCCTCAAGATCTTCAATTGTTATTTTGGTCATTTGTTCATCCAATAGAGTGACAATCACAAATGTTACATATCTCTCATATTGTTTCATGAACCACACGAGAGATATGTAGGTTTTGTGAATAATGTGTATTGATACTTTGTCAAAAAAAAACCAAATAAAAAAATGTAGATCTTCATGAGTTGAACAACTTTGTTATTCATCACATTTTAAGCTAAAGTCATTTGATGTTTCAAAATTTGTTTCAACTTTCGTATGTCGTCTAGCTACAGATGTGCCCTGTAAAACATGTGTCTGTAATGTCATCGTAGCTACAGACGCACCTGTAAACACGCGTATGTAGCAGTCTTACAATTACAGACGCTTGTAATATGTCATCCTAGCTACAGAAGCACAATATAAACACTTGTCAGGTGGCTTATAGATGCCTGTAGGCGAAGTGCGTCTGTAAGTAAGTAGCAGAGACACTTGTTGGTACTGCATCTGTAATCTATAGGCACGACCACCAGGATTTTTTTAGCATTGCTATTTTTGCATTAATAATTTTTTGCTACTAAATCTGTCCCACATGAATTCTGCCGACACATGACACTCCTACCAATATACGCACCATCATCAGGATATATTTCTTTGTCCCTCGGTAGGCACAATCTTTAATATGTTACAGCGACATGCTGGCTTGGAGTTGCGGAATCAGTGCACCTAAATGTAGGGTCGACATTGTAAATGCAGATGCTGATGGGTAGCAGATCAGCACGTGCTTCCCACTTGCAGCATGCTCAGAAGTGCGAATCTATACCTCTTATATAATGAAACCCCACTATAAAATTGTCTTAACACGCAGTTATCCACGTAGTTAATCCACTAAATTTATAATTATATCTAACTAAGACATATAATTATGACAATACATCTTCATCCACTAATATACATTTAGTTGTTCACATCGACGTGTCATCAAAGTATCAAACCATTCATCAAAATTCATTTAAGATTATTTTATTTTTATAACTATAAATATAAATAGTTTATTTTTAAAATTAACTGGAATCCCCATAGCAATGCGGGGTATTCTTCTAGTTGAAATGAAAAGAATGGCTATATACATGCCTACAGTTGGAAAATGGTGGCGATGGAGTTCTTTCGCCAATTCATTGCGTGGTTTTGTCGTAGTTTATGGACTTGTCTGTTTTTCCTGTTTCGTTTTCCAATTCTGTTATTTTGCTCACTGGCTTGTAATAAGCAACGTGGGCTTTCTGTAAATAAGGGATGGTTCAAAAGTGTCAGCATCCTTTTCCTTTATCTAAAAAACAACATGTTGGATAAAGAAAATAAGTTCCTGTCATTAATATTTCCATACAAGATTTGCTATGTATGTCAACAAACAAGAGCAGTGAGAACGTATAATCAAGTAGTGAGAACATACAAGATCTGCTATTTTGGCAATGATTACTAGGATAATTGAATGAAAGAATAAAACAATAACATATAAGTAGCTCACAAAACTGCCCGAGTCAAGTGACTCACATTTCGGGATCACTTGGGTCAAAAAAAAAACATTTCTGGATCAATTCGATGGGAGTGATGGACCAATTCACAAGACTACATATGTTTTTCTATAATGTCCATACAAGATCTGCCATTTATAGCAGCATAAACAGTGAGAATATAAAATCAAGATGGCGTGTGACAATAATCATACTTAAGAATAATTAAATAAAATATATAAAGCTTAAGAAAAGGGGGCAATTGAAGGACCAATTCATAGTTTACATAGATTAAAATTGAATTAATGGATAGGGACGATACCACGTTTAGGTACAGCATCCAAATTTATACACTACAGTTCAATGAACTAAAGGTGGCGAAAAGGCCTTTAGCGCAGTGGTTAAGAAGCGGCGCAGTGAAGGCCGGCGGGACAGGTTCGATTTACAGTGAAAGCGAATTTAAATAAGTCTGTATTATATTAAAAAAATAAAAAAAAATAGACTGGAATTTCCCTTCTGACTTCGGTGATGGCGAACATGGGCCGCACCTGTCCCAAATCCGGCCAAAGTGAGACCTTTCAATTCAGGGATGGCGCCATGGTGCACAAGTGGAGGAATGTTGATCGGTTGATGGGGCCTTGTGGGTAGACTCGATGGGTGGGCTCCTTGTCCTTTTTTATTTATTAATAAGATTTATTACAGCCCTGCTCTGAAAATTATTTTTGCCCGTCTAGAAAAATTATGGCCACCAACTCAATAATGCACATATGCTCGTCTTCCTCACAGGCTTTCACATCCACACACATCATTTTTGTCAAGTTGTTTGATACTCATCCCGTTACAAATTATAAGTTTTTTCAAGAATCTTGAATAGTCAAAGTATCATAAATTTGACTAAAGTTATAGTGAGAACAGAAAAGATTTATGAGATGAAGTAACTATACTATAAAAATGTAGCTAATGAATAATCTAATGATATTTAGTTGACATCATAATTGTTATTAACGTATCATGTATATTTGGTTAAATTTGAGATGCTTTAACTCTCCAAAATTCTTGTAATGACTTACAACATATATAAGATAGAGGGAGTATATGATATGATGATGGCTGGGATTATTACAACTTTACCAATACAAATACCCCAATGTGCAAAACACCCATCTGTGTATGCATTTAGATATGATGTGCTTACATGATCTCGGGTGGCACGGTGTGCTGCTGAAATAGAACAGAGCCGGCACACAAACCGCGCTGCCTACAATACTTCGTCGCATTGTTCTTCAAAACTAACAAAGAGGAGCCAACTTTAATATTCTGACATTGAGCAATGACTAGTCTGTGCGTACGCGGGTTGATGCGGGACTTGTGACAGTGCCAAGTTTATAGGGGAAAAAATCCATATGTAGGAGTATCCTTTCATCATCAAGATTGGGCTTTGTTTGCAAATTTTTTTTGGCAAAACACACTTTTTCAAATCGGTTTCAGTTTTTTTCTCATGTTACAATGGGATGAAATAGGAGAGAGCTGAAAATAATAGTTTATTCCGGCTTACGTGGGCTCTACTTATAGACAAAAGACAGCTCTTTCCCTAGTAGAGAGGAAGACCAATGAGGCGGCACGCCCGAGCACGGAGAAGTGACGCGGCCTGTCCAGCTAGGGCACACTTTTTTTTTTTCAAGAGAGAAACCTCGACTTTTATTGAAAGCCAATGTGCGTTACATGAAAAGTAAAGCTGGGGATACCAGCAAACAGTTTACAAGCTCAAGAAAATACATCTTTCCCTCCCAGAAAAAGCAAGACAAATAGAGATTAGATTTCCACAACTGAAGAAAGCTGTGTCCTAGTTGCTTGGAAATTCTTCAGGCCCTCCAACGCCACCATCTTCAGCTTTTGGAAGTTGTCCTCATCTTTTTCCTTCAGCAGCACGCTCCAGGTCTGCATATGTGATATGGCATGATACAATACATCAGTAGCAGCTCTCGGAACAACCTTGGATATCGCCATCTTGTTTCTGGACAGCCAGAGTGCCCAGGTGATTCCTGCAAGTATAAAGATGGCCATTTTGTTTGATAGATTAATGCCTCCCCTTAACCAAGTTTGATTAAAATCATCCAAGGATCTAGGATATGAGTCAAGATTAAAAACTCCCATCACAAAACTCCAAGCAAATTTAGCCATGGGGCATTCAAAGAACACATGATCTACGGTTTCTACAAGCCCACACACAGACAGCAATTAGCCTCCCTTTCCGGTTCCTCTTGACAAGATTAGGCGGTTTGAATATTATCATTCACCATCTTGCCACGAAATACCTTGATCTTCGGGGAACTCTACTTTTCCCGAGATGTGTTTTGCCACTCTATTGGTAGATCCCCTATCGAGATAGAAATCTATACAATGATTTAGTTGTAAACATCTTTTTGCTCTCTAACTCCCATATCATTCTGTCGGCCTTATTATACGTCGGTTTAATGTCCTTCAATTCCTCTAGCATCCCCGACCAATCTCCATACTCTTGTATGTTTAGTGATCTTTTAAAGTCCATATACCATTCATCATTCTCCCTATGAGTCAACGACATAAGCCATGGGATTCCTCACTAGTTTGTACAGATTCCTATAGTATATTTTCGAGGTACGGGTTTTGCCCAAAGAATCTTCCCAAAACACCGCAATGATCCCCATCACCAATTTGGAATGCTTTGATCCCCGTCAATAAGATGTTTAACACTATGTAAGCCTTTCCGAGTGGGAGCCCCACGCTCCACTTGATCCAAAGAAACCATTGGAGTCCAAATACTTGGCTTTGATCATTCTAAACCACAAGCTGTTTGGTTCCTGAAAAATTTTCCAGACCCACTTTGCCACCAAACATTCATTCATCCTTTTGGTATTGATAATACCCGACCCCACCTGATCCTTTGGTCTACTTATGATCTCCCAACTGGCCATGTGATACCTGAATTTGTCTTCTGCCCCTTGCCAAAAGAACTTGGCTCTGATTGCATCAAATTCTTTGTGGATGCCATCTTTCAGCAGATAAAAACCCATGCAATACATGGGTATACTCCCTAAACAAGTGTTAGTTAGCAAGTGTCTCCCCCCAGAAGTCATGTGTTTCCCTCTCCAGGGGTCTAATCTCTTACTAATTTTCTGGGTCAAAGGTTTGAAGTTCTCCATATTTAAGTGTTTGTAGCTCACAGGAATGCCCAAATAAGTCATGGGAAAAGTGCCCAGGCCACAATTCAGCATGTTGGCCAGTTTTTCTTTTTCTCCCTGAGAAACTCCAAAAACATAGACCTCACTTTTATGAAAATTGATCTTCATCCTGATAGCCACTCAAAGCGGTATAGATTGAGTTTCGGGTTTCTAATATACTTCTCCTTGGGCTCTATCATAATGACAGTGTCATCTGCATACTGTATGTGAGACACACCTCCCTGTAACAGATCATTCAACACTCCTCTAATGTGACCTTTCTCAACTCCTTTCTGTAGTAGCACTCCCAAGGCATCTGCCATAAGATTAAACAATAGCGGAGATAAGGGGTCTCCTTGTCTCAAGCCCCTGTATGTTCTGAAGTAAGGGCTCCTTTCTCCATTTACATTCACACAAACTTTTCCTTCTTTCACTGTACTCATTACCCAAGAAATCCATTTTCCAGGAAAACCTCTCCCCTTCATCACATCCTCTAGAAAGTCCCATCTCACCCTGTCATATGCTTTCTCAAAATCAATCTTAAGGATAAGGCCCTTTGATCTGCTCTTATGCAATTCATGCAAGACTTCATGTAAGACTATCACTCCCTCCAAAATGTTTCTCCCTTTAATGAAACCAGTTTGGTTTTCCCCCACTATAGTATGGGTTACTGGGACTAACCTATTTGTCAAAACTTTGGTGAAACACTTGTAGTCCACATTAAGGAGGCAAATGGGTCTATATTGCTTCACAGTCATAGCATCCTTCACTTTAGGTACAAGGGTAATTACTCCAAAATTCGGTCTCTTGATATCCAAGCTTGATTATTCCACAAGTCATCAAACATTTGTTTCGCTCCTCCTTAATGGACTCCCAACATTTTTTAAAGAAGGATACATTTGAACCCATTAGGTCCGGGGGCTGAATTTTCCTTCATATCCATGACTGTCTTCTTAATCTCCTCCATGGAGAACATTCGATCAAATTATGTGACTCCCTTTCGGTTAGGCAATATTTTTCTGGCCAAAAATTATTCCCCAACTTGACACAATACTCCCCACTGTTTCCAAACAGTTGCTTGTAATAAGCTACTATATGTTCGATATCTCCTTCGGCTCCTTACTTCTCCCGGATCGGTTGCCAACATAACTATCGAATTCTTTTTCCTTCTCCCATTCATATACGAGATGGAAGAAGCTAGTATTAGCATCTCCCTGCGGTCCAATTCTTTCCAGCCATTTGCTTCCACTGTAAATTCTCCGTGTCAATTATTTCTTCTAGTTTTTCTTCAGGCTCTCAATCTCTCCTCCCATTCCTCTATGGATAACAATCTAGATTCTGCAATCTTATCAATTATCTCTATTCTCTTGCTAATATCCCCTTTCAGTCTATTCTGCTCCCCATTAAGTCTTAAGTTCCAACCTCTTAAGTACTGTCTCAAACCCTGTAAACCATGATGCCAGACATTCAGTGAATAATTGCTTGTCCCCTCACTCTTCAGCTGGTTCCATTTTTGGTGTACCATCTCCCCAAATCTTTCCAGTTTAAACCACTTCTCTTGGAAGTAGAAATACTTAGCTCTCTGTTCCTTGTGTTCCCCAGTGTCCAGAAGCATAGGTGAGTGATCAGACCCCACTCTTGGTTTATACCAAGCAAAACTGTTAATATAATGCAGATCCCAGGGAGCTGAAACCAGAATCCTGTCTAATCTAACCAAGAGTGGGTCTGGTTGACCATTGGTCCATGAATATTTAGTGCCCTTCACAAATAGATCTCTCAGCTGAAACTCTCCAATAAAATCGTTAAACAATTTCATGAGTCTTGGATCCCCTTGGCCCCTGTTCCTGTCCTTGTTGTCTCTGATCAGATTAAAGTCTCCCCCAAGAATAACAGGCAAGATGAACTGACCACAAAGTTGCTGTAAGCTGTCAACAAACTCTGCTGAGAACTCATGGTTAGCTGGGCCATATATATTGACAATCCAAAATCTATAGTTAGTGATTTTATCCCTTACAAGAACTCCCAAGGCATAATCAGTGATAATAGAATCCTCTACCTCATATCCATCCCTATCAACACCAGTCAGCAAACCACCAGAATGGCCTTTTGCTGGGATCCATATCCAACAAAACTCCCTATTACCTGACAGTTGTTTCAACTCCCAGTCCTTAAACTCAGCTTTTATTGTCTCCTGTATGGCAATCACATCCAATCCCTCTTGCATCACATGTTCCCCCACCAAATTTCTTTTTCTCACCTTCCCCAGTCCTCTAACATTCCAGAAAAGAATCCTCATTGATTAAACTGTGTCCCCACCCCCCTACTTCCATTTTTCAGCTCATCCTGTTCATCTGCTTCCTCCTCTCTCTCAGATAACCTAACAATGTTATCAATGACTCCCATAGCCAATTCATCAATCTGTTCTTGAGTTACAATATTATCTCGTCCCTAAGTTTCTCAAGATACAATTGATAATTTTTTCAGCTAAAGCAGCCCTAACCAACTCTTCAGCTTTAAACATATCAATTTGATCATCAATACTATCAGAAGTAATGTTTAAATCATGCAAGACAGATCTAAGATCATTATCATTAGCATTATTGAGAATTGTAAAAGGATTCTGATCTAGTATATTACATGAGTCAGTAGCTCCCTTGGCCTTCACTCTTGCAGTAGCCTGAGGGGTGTCATCCTTGGCTGCCATCCTGGCTGTAGCTTTGGCAGAAATAGATCTCCCATCTCTAGGAACTCTGCTACTAGTCCTGGAAGCCACCACCACAGTCTTGCACTTTTTCTTCCACCCTTTTTTGGCCTGGGAAATTTCCCATCCTTGAGAATCTCCATCCTTTTTTCCTGAGTCCCTGCTCACATCAGACCAGTTGTCCAAATATCCTTCATCATCTTGGTGTTGCTTACCCAGGCTCTTAGGAGTTACTGTTTTCACAGATTCTATCATTGATTCTGAGTTAAACATTCCCCATTTTCCTTTTCACCGTTGATCAACATCTTTGGCCAAGCTGGTTTTGTTCATCGTAGTCTCCATCTCCCCCATGTATTAGAAATTGATCATCATTAGGCATCAGTTCACTTACTTCATCCTCATCCCTGTTCTCTGTGTTGGTCAGATTCAGCTGAGTCTCATTTCTGTTTTCTCCCCCACCACTCTTTTCCTGCCCAGTCAGATCCAACATCCCTACACTAGGATGAAATGCAGCAAGAGGAGTCACATCTCTTGGCTGATCATCTGATCTATGCTCCCCTTCAATATGTTCCAACTCTTCCTCCATATCCTCCCCATATGAAGCCTCCCCTTCTTTTTCCAAGTCCTCATATCTACCAAACTTACTACCATTCTTCCTGCCACTTTCCTTCCTCTGTTCTGGATCTCTTTCTTTGTCCTGTTTATCATCAGATTTTCCAGGTCCAGTAGAAGGTCCAGCTCCTCCTCTTGCTTTGCCCATGAGTTTTTCCTCCACTTCATATCTATTTTTCACCCCTTTACCATTGAAGAACACCTCAATTGAACAGTTAAGCAGACTTGGGTTTCTGCACCTACCCTGGACCCTAACAGGACCATCCTTTATCAAAGTCACTTCATCCACCACCAAAGGTTCCATCACCAATCCAGCAATAGCTTTCACTGACTCAATCTCAAGTGCAAAGTCTGGAATCTTATAGATTTTAACCCACACTGTTTGCAGGACCGAAGATGTATCGATTCTTTTGGGTCTTCACCAGCTCCACCTTTAGTCCATACAACTTCATCCTGAATTCTCCCACTCTAGTCCAGGTGTCAAGGGATTCTTTGTCAGGGAACATAACAAAATACTCATTATGCCCCATGTGTTTTACCTTGAAGTCCCACTCCCTTTTGACCAAATTCTTCAGCTCCCTGTCAACTTTGTATTCATCAGCATCTCCCTCAAAGACAGTGAGTACCCCAGCAGTTTGGACTACTTTGACAGCATTAGGGATAATCTTCTCATAAAAACCCGATCGGGAATAGCAAATCCATACATTTTAATCTCCCTGCTAGAACTAGCTTTACAGTCCACAGCCATATGTCCCTTGCCATTACATCTATAGCAGACGGATTCGTTCTTGCAATCAATTTGGAGATGCCCTACTTGCAGACAATTGAAACATCTCAGATCTTTAGGAGTAGCAGAACGATTACCTTCTGGTACAGATGGCTTAGCCGCAACAATCCTCCCTTGCTCTCTCCCCTTTTCCTGCCAAATCTCCTTCCCTTGGGGGCGATATTCCTGACGGGCTCCTGTATTTGTATACTGACCACCATCCCTATTCCCCCCAACTCGAAAGTTTGTAGGAAAGGGATTGCGATTACCTTCAGCACGTTCTCCCCCAGGTCGCACCCCTGCACCTCTCCCTTGCTCCCTGTATCCTTGCCCTGCGCCTTGGAAATTCCTCCCCTGTCGATCATCTCTGCCAAATCTTGTCGGCGGTTGCCTCTGCCCCCTTCTATGCATCTCCTCCAGCTCCTCCCCTAGGATATCATCATCCTCCATCCACTCCTCATGTCCCCAATCTTCTTGTTTCCTCTTCCCTCTCCTCCACTCCGCCATGGGTGACACTGCTTGAGCAAACGATTTGGTAAGCGGCGCTGGCGGTGGAAGAACCCTAACTCGCTTGGCAGCGTGTCCTAGTTTCCACACCTCATCTCTTCGAGCTGGGTAAGCCGTATCCAGGTTGACAGCTCCTTTCGGTATCCAGTATAGCCCAGGTTTCGGCCCAGGTTTGCTTGGAGCCCAGGAGTGTTTGAATCGGCTATCATTTTGGCCCATGATCTTCTCCTATTGCATCTCCAACCTCCCCTGTTCCCCCTGTATCTCCAGCTCGTCTTCTTCCCTGAGCTCTCTAGCCACCACCCTCTGCATCTTATCCATGGCTGCCTCCAAATTCGAACAAGCATTATCAAGGTTTACCATGTAATCCACTCCCTTATGAACAACCAGCTCATGTTCTGCAGATTTTGTATCAGAAAACAAATGTTTCTTCAGTTCCTCTGCTTGCAGAATCCTTGCCCAACGTTTTCCACCTTCAGTAGTTGGTTGGTACTCAACATTGGAAATTCTCCTCTCCAGATTCTCAGGAACCATAGTTAATCTGCGATTCTCCCTTCTCCTTTGTGGATTGATCCCTAAACTGGGCCAATCTCTCTGATTGAGATCCTGGTGAATCGGTAACGACTCCAACTCTGATGGCTCCCTAGATGAACTCCCCATCCTCAGTACCCAATGATCCTTTCCTTGCGAATCACGGATTCCCCCAGCATCTGCATCCTGTGCCCAAGCTCTAATCCCTTCCTCTCGGGACGGAATCATGCCCTGAGCAGCTCTCCAGGCATCTCTATCTCGCAGCGCCTTGAACAAGGGGTCCTCGTCGCGCGGCGACGCCATGCGAACGGCAAAGGAAGGCGAAAGTAGGGGAAAACTTACCGGTGAATCAATGAAGCGTGATGCCCCGAGTCGATTCTCCTAGTTTTGATGGCCGGAGAACCCGTACCTCCGCCGGAATCCTTGTCGGCGTGCTCGCCGGCGAGCTCCGCTCAGTCGCCTTTCTCCTCCCCGCCTCCCCTCAATTCCGATAATCCAACCATTGGTTCTGCATTTCTCCGCCTCACAAGAGACCATTCATGATTTCAGCTAGGGCGCACTTCGCCATGGAGTGTGGCCATCGCGATGCGCCAGGCTCAGCTACTGGAGCTCTACGCGTGCGGCTGTCAGGCGCTGCAGGCTTGACCGCTTGGGCATCGCAGGTTCAGCAGCCAGGTGTTGTGGGTGTCGCGCATTGGCGAAGTGATCGGGCGCGTCAGTGGGACGTTAGGAGAGACTCCGTTGTGGGTGGCGCGACCGCTAAAAGGGGCGCCGCAATGGGTGCACAATCGCCGGGTGCTGCAGCTTGATCCGTTGTGAGAGACTATGCGGTATGCGGTGGCCAGTTGGATGGGGCATCGCCGTGGAGGGCATGACTGCTGGGCGCTGGGAGCGCGCCGCGCTATGGTGGCTTACGGCCGCTGTGATTCGTAGGAAAAAAAAAGACAAGGAAAAAGAAAATGGTAAGTTGTTGTAGTAATCGTTCCGAGTGAAGTTTTGGTGGAATGTGAAGCTGCTATATCAACTAATTTATTTTAGAAAGCTCAGCTTCACCTAGAGACCTGATCACTTGAAGATATTTTGCAAAAAAAAAAAAAAAAAAAAAAAAAAAAAAAACCAATTTCACTTGTGAATCTGAGCTGGGCGAAAGAGGCCTATAATATATTTGTTTTTGTGTCACAATTATTGATACTTTTTTTAATATAAAATTGGAATATTTTATGGATATGATTGAGCTATATATAATGGCAGCGGATGGACGATATGGAAGGTGAATTGTCACATCCAAGCGCATTGGTTAGGTGTATAGAGCAACTCTAACAGTTTGGCAAAAAGACTTGGTATTCTAGAATTTTTGCCAAAATCACAAAATTGAGTCTCCAATAAGTTGGCAAAACTAGTTGGCAAAATAGGTAACTTGGCATCCTAGGCCCTTCCACGCGCATATTTGCGCCGGCCTCGTCGCTTGGCATCGCGTGTTACCCAATTTGCCAACTAATTTTGCCAACTTGTTGGAGGCTCAATTTTATGATTTAAGAAAAAAAAATCTGTTGGAAAAGATCTCCTTTGCCAAGCTCAAATAGCAAATTGTTGGAAAAAACCTCTTTTTTCACTTGGTATTTGGTTTTGAGACTTAAGGCAAAACTATAGATTTGCCAAGTGAGTTTTAGTAAATTGTTGGAGAAACTGATGTGCTTTGTTGGGGCATCCAGTTACTTCTATATCAACTAATTTATTTTAGAAAGCTCAGCTTCACTTAGAGACCTGATCATGAAGATATTTTGTAAAAAAACAATTTCACTTGTGAATCTGAGCTGGACCAAAGCGGATAATTGATGAATATGATAGAACGACTATACGTAATTGGAGCAGACGAGCCAAGCGCTGTATCTCGGCGGGAGTCTTGGAGGCTTGGAATGCTGCACGTCGTGGAGGGTGGTGTGAGGGGCAGCGAGCCGAACGCTGTGTCTCGGGGGGTGTCAGGGAGGGGATAAGTCACGTGTGGTGGAATAGCTAGTGCACGCTTGGTCCACAAACAAGCTTCCCAGTCGGTTGCTCAGAGCACGTCAGGAATCATTCACCTTTGCTTTGGAACCGTAGGGGACGCCTCCCACCTACAGGAGAAAACTGGTCTGTGGTAGTGATGGTTGGTGAGCTATCACATGCCTGCATCGGGACCTGCTGGACACAGCTTCTATAAAGAGCAGATCCAGACCGACTTGGTCGAAACACAGGAGCTGGCTTCAGACATCGTCTGATATCTCCATCTCTATCGGCTGCTTCGATCCTATGGCACGCATTCACGCTGCTATAATCGCCACTGCTCTTCTGCTCGTGGTAATCATTTGCTTGTCGATCCCTTCTATGTTAATTGCATACTCCCTCGGTCCTAAAAAGGATGACACTATAGAAAGCATGAAAGCCTAACTTTCAACTTTGACTATATTTGTACAAAATACGTTCATATCTCCAAATAAATTCATTAGAAAATTAGACTTAAAGGTCTTTCCAGTGATACTAATTAATTAGTGTATATATATATATATATATATATTTACGGCGATCTTTCTACACCTGGGTGTAGGTGTAGAATAATCTTATTCTACACCGTAAGGCATGAAATACGGAAATCTGGAGGTAAATACTTGAGTATCTTGCTCATGATCGATATGATCAGTATTAGTCGATGCTGTCAGTATCACACGTCAAGATATTATGAAAATACTGACGTATGAGAAATTATGGAAATTTGTTGATAAAACACTCGATGGCTAAAAACCGAGAAATACGAATAATCTTGAACTACCGCGTCCGGTATAAGTAAGTAGAACGCGTCAGTATCATGAAATACCGAATAATACTGACACTCGAGTACCAGATTGGTTCAGTATAAGAGGTTGGTGTAGAATAAACTAATCTACACCTGGGTGTAGAATAGCATGTAGGTATATATATATGTATATATATATATATATATATATATATATATATATATATATATATATATATATATATATATATATATATATATATATATATATATATATATATATATATATATATATATATATATATATATATATATATATATATATATATATATATATATATATATATATATATATATATATATATATATATATATATATATATATATATATATATATATATATATATATATATATATATATATATATATATATATATATATACATATATATATATATATATATATATATATATATATATATATATATATATATATATATATTATATATATATATATATATATATATATATATATATATATATACCTACATGCTATTCTACACCCAGGTGTAGATTAGTTTATTCTACACCAACCTCTTATATCAACCAATCTACTGCTGAAAGTGTCGGATTATTCAAGATTTCGTGATATCGACGTTCTCTTGGACTGATACGGACGCGTTCGAAGACTATTCAGTATTTTCGGGGTCAGTTTTAGTTACTGAGTGCTTTACCGAACAAATTTCCATAATTTACTCATATGTCAGTATTTTCATAATACTGACGTGTGATACTGACGCGTACTGACTAATACTGATTATACTGACAGTGAGTCAGTATTACTCAGTATTTACGGCCAGTATTTCTGTGTATTTCGTGCCTTGGTGTAGAATAAGCTATTCTACACCCAGGTGTAGAATAGCACTGTGTGTGTATATATATATATATATATATATATATATATATATATTAAAAATAACTTCCATGCACCCGTGTTTTCTATCCTCCACGGATGGTAGCTATCCATCTCCAAAATGGTGTAGGCATGGACTGGTGAGCAGGTACGTGGTAGCAGACTTGCCTCATTCGTTGTGGTCCAAACCAGTTGTGGTCCAAACTAATATATATATATATATATATATATATATATATATATATATATATATATATATATATATATATACACACATATTTTAAACGATTTTGAAAACATTGAATTTCGGAAGCGGCAAATGACATCTATTTTGGGACGGAAAGAAAGTATTTATAGTTTTATGCTAAGTGAAATTTATTTAGCTTTAGTCTTTGTTGTACATTAATATAGTTTTTCTATCTATTTGGTCGAGAAGGACATGCATGCTTGCTAATTTCAAAGAATATACAATTTGGAACAGATTGAGTATATAACAATACTAAATAAGAAGCTTGCATGCATCCGTCTCTCATCTTGCCGTGAATGAATAGTATAACTTATAATATATATAGTCTACTAATTTTAATTACGTTGTCGCGTTCAGGTTGGACAGTGTAGCAATAGCCATGCAGCCCCGATGACGGAGGCCGAATTATTCTGGCGTAGCGTCCTGCCGGATTCTCCACTCCCGGACGCCATCGTCAAGCTCTTCCATCCTGGTCCGTCCAATTGTCACATGGTTTCTCGATTTTATCTCAGAACTATTACAATAAGGCAGGCACATGTGCCAGCGACGGAACATGCATATGGCATATGCTCATCATGGTATACATATTAATTTTTTCATTAATGGTGCAGAAACCAGCTATGCAAACAAAGACGTCCAAACCGATGCTCGTGACAAGCACTCGTCTCAAAGAAGACCATCCCGACATGAGCTGGGCCTGCTGCTACGGGGGTGGACGTTGTTCTTCCACGAGGAGGCGCTGCAAGTTGGCAAGAACATGACCATATCATTCCCAGCGGCGGCTAGTGCAGCACCGCTCGGTCTATTGCCGCGCCCTGTGGCGGACTCCATCCCATTCTCGACGTCCTCGTTGCCAAGTGCCCTCGCCCAGCTCGGTATTGCCGTGGACTCTGTGCAGGCTGCGAAAATGAAGAGCACGTTGGACTTGTGTGAGGGGGGAAGCCTCAGCGGCGAGACCTCATTCTGTGCTACATCACTGGAAGCCCTAGTCGAGGGTTCCATGGCGGTGCTTGGGACAAGCAACATCAGGGCGGTGGCCTCCAATCTGCCCCGTGCTGGGGCAACCCGGCAACTGTACACCTTCCGAGGTGTACGCCAAGTGGATGGCTCGAGCTCCGTGACATGCCACGAGATCTACTACGCGTACACCGTGTATATATGCCATGACACAAGTTTGATGACGAGGATATACATGGTAGATATGGAGGGCGTCCACAGCGGCTCGGCCATCACAGTTGCCGCTCTTTGCCACACCGACACATCCCACGTCGACCCAGGCCATAGCGAAGCTCCTCGGCTCCAAGCCTGGTGGCGCACCAATCTGTCATTACGTGCCATATGGGGACATGATCTGGGTCAACAAGGCAAAGGGCTCGTCATCCTAGGTATCTAGCGTAAGCTGCAATATGTTGTGTGTGTTTGTCTATCGTCTATGCCTGCGTGCCATGATGCTGCCACGTAGACTCTACTCTTAGACACTTCCTAGAATATGCCTTCTGATCAATGGACTACCAGAGTCTGGTCTCGCCATGTAATAAGGTCAGCTTGTGCGTGTTTTTATGTTGTGCCAAAATGTAATGTTATTGTTATCAATGTTTCAATGAAAAACACACTATATATATGCTTGATTGATATGTTCCACAACTTAAACGCACTTGATAAGTCCAGGGTAGCTAATAAACTCTGCATTTATAAACTTTGTTCTACCGGACTCAGCTCTCTCCATTTCTTTCAGCCGAAATCTCTATCAATCTCTACTCCTAAAAAGACCAAAGAAGACCCGTTCACTTCCCCATGGTGACTCCTGTTTGTGCCGATAGATGGGACACCAGAGACTCCAGACCGACCGCGCACCAATCCACTCCCGAACACGGCATCCTCCGATTCCTTCTAGCTCTTAGTCTCCCACACACCTCCATCCACTCTGCTGCCTTCATCGAACGCTATCGTTGCCGTAGAGCCACACACGCTATCGTTGCCGTAGAGCCACACACGCCGCCAGGCGCCCCTGCTGCCGCTGACGAACGCCCCTAGCTCAGGAAACAGCGGCCTCTACTCTTCCTCCTCCTTCATCTGTGGCGTCGATGGCGGCGGGTACACTGGCATGGGCCCCGCCCTACTCGACGGTAGCAACCCGGGTGCACCTCTGTCGCGGTCGTCGTCTAGATACCGCTCGCTCTTCGCTGTCATCTTGGTCGTCCTCCTCCAGCCAGCCAGCCGGCCGGCAAGAGGAGCCGCAGCCCTGCTTCGCTCAACTGTATAACCCTGAAGAGGAACGGCCTCCGCGGACATCATGGTGTGCGGTTTACTGCGGTTCGCTCAACGCTGTCTCCAAGCGCTACGGCTCCATCCCCGAGCTCAAGGCCGAGAGCCTCGGCCCGATGCACTCAGCAAAGCTGGGAATTTCTTTTTGTTTTTTTCACATTCCATCCATGCAATATCACATATATTCAATACAAATCCACACAATATCACATATATTACATATATGTCACATTCCATCCGTACAATTCAACACAAATCCATCCACAAGTTCATCCATACAAATCCAACACACCCATCACTAGTCCAACATAACCATCACAAGTCCAAAAAAGAAATGAGAGGTACCTACTGCGACCCCTGGTCCCCATGGCCCCTAGAGTATGAAGAGCTCCCACCTTGCCATGAAGGCCACCCTTGCTGCGGAGGGCCACCCTGGAACGTCCACCCGGGAGCGAAAGTGGACTGCCTGTTGACCCAGAGTACCTGTGCTGTGTAGGCAGAGGAACACCACCTGGCCACGTGTATTGTGGAGTCGGGCCAACCGGCCACCCGTGCAGTGGAGAATGGCCATCTGGAGTAGTCGGGTTCGAACCCACCGACTGTGCCTACACAAAGGAGAAGCAATCTAAAAACAAGAAGATCATTTTTTGAATCATTCAAATCGAATATTCGATGCAACCGCAGCTCAAACCTACATTTTACGGCAAAATTCAACAAATCAAAAAAGTGAAAAAAATATATCAAAATATACTCATAATGTGCGAAATTTGAACATCTTGATATGGTACTGTAGGAATACTACACAAAAAACTGGTGGCCAAAATAAAAAAAATATAAAATATTTGCCGAGTGCTAGGGCTAGCACTCTGCAAAGAGATATTCTTTGTTGAGTGCCAGATGGAAGGCACTCGGCAAAGGTGACGGCCATGGATGCCATTTGCCCGTGGCACTCTTTGCCAAGTGCCCATATTTGCCAAGTGTCTAGCACTCAGCAAATAAGTTCTTTGCCGAGTGCCTGACTTTACGAAGATTCGGGCACTCGGCCAAGTCTCCTTTGCCGAGTGCTGGGTTTGGCACTCGACAAAGGTGCTCTTTGTCGAGTGTCCGATTTTTGCCACTTGGCAAAGCTTGAAACACTCGGCACAGATCCAGTTTCCTACAGTGATGGATGGCTTGGAGTTGGGAAAACCCATCGCTTTTAAGTTTCAATCAGCTGCCTCAATCCACATTAGTGCAGCTAAACGTAGGGTCCATGGTACCGACATTGTAAATGCAGATGCTGATGGGTAGCTAATCCGCACGTGCTTCCCACTTGCAGCACATGCTTAGAAGTGCGAATTAAAATGAAAAGAATGGCTATATATAGATAATAATTACACTGGCCGAGGGATAGGCCGTCTAGGGTTTAGAGACTCCCCATCGCTCCCCACCGCACCGCCTCCAACCTCCGGTCCCCACCTCGCCACCACCGGAGGGACTGCTCGGGAAGCTCGCGCAGCCCCCCATGACGGCGGCGGCGGGGCTCTCTCTCCAGTGCGGTCGCAAGCACCCTTCGCCCACCTCCCTCCCCCAACCCCCCCCTCCACCTCCAATCGTACCTCCTCGGGCCGGCGAACGGTGGCGGCGGGGCCGACTCGGTCCTCGGTGGCCGGATATGGTCCCCATGGGGCGGCCTGCTCGATGGTGAAGGCCAATCTGGCTCGGGCCTCGGTTGGTTGACGCGGACGGCGGCACCGTTCTCCCCACCGTTTGGTGGATGAACAGACTCGACGGCCACCGTACCCGCACCGGTGAAGGGAACTGGCGGCGGTGGGCCGATCTCGGCATCTCAGGCCTGGATCCGCCGGCTGCTGCCCCGTGCTGCCCCCTTATCGATGCGGGTGGTGCTCCGGCGATGCGGACTCGGGCGGACGTTGCCTCGGGTCAGGAACATTTCCCTGGCGGCGGCTTGGGGGTCGATTTGGACTCCCGGGCACTGGATGGGGATAACAGGGTTGGCACTGGCCATCTCCAAGCTGTCCAACCCGCCCTCCCGCAGACCATGTCGCTCCCAGGCGGCCCGTAAATTGACGTCGACGTACACATCAAAGGACACCATCGCCCCCAGCTTTCTGCTACCTCGCGGTATCTGGTGAAAACCCTGCCGATCAACTCCGGCATCTGTTGTATGTAGGTTCGGCTTCGATGTGTTTTTGCAGGACTTTGGATTACGGGTGAAAACCCCCGCCCGAGTCTTGGGGGCGCGATGAACCAATCAATGTCATCTTCCCCCTTGGAGGCGTCGCTGTAATTTTCTCTTCCTTTCGTTGATGATGACGTCTGCGGATGTTATTTACCTTCTTGAAGGCATCAACACAAGCACACCTACTCCTAGCCATGCCCTGCACTGCGACACTTGGGACTCGATCAGCTGCGGCGTCAAGAGCAAGCCAAGGATGCCCTCTCGGATCAAATAGAGGGTCGAAGCTTTATCGTTTGCTGTAATGTTATGGTCAATGTATAAGACTATGGCTTTTCTCTCTTTCGTTTTTCTATCTCTTTTGTAACAATTGGCTGTGTACGTCCCCGGATGTAGAGAACGAATATTGAAAATCCTTTATCGAAAAAAAGATAATAATTACACTTGGAAAATGTTAGCTATGGTGTTCTTTCGCCAATTCATAGCGTGGTTGTTTCATCGTAGTTTATGGAGTAGTCTATCTTACTTTTACATTTGCAATTCTGTTACTTTGCACACTATAAGCTACATTGGCTTTATATAAATAGATGATGGTGCCATGACCAGACCATCAGGTTTTTCTTGATGGCCAAAAGCGATCGATCAGGAACATATTTCCTGATGGGCAGCCGTCAGATATAAGCCGTAAGCAATGGCTTGATAGTAAAGTTAGACTTTTCCAGACAGCCAACCCTTATCCCTGGCAGGATAAACTATCCCTGGGGAATTCCTCGCAGTTAAACTATCACTGGCGGATTTCCTCACGATCGTGCCTTGACCAGTCAACCCTTGATCCTGACAGCTTAACTGTTAGGAATTCCCCTATGTATAAGGCTAGTCTCAATGGGGTGAGTGTGTCATGCACATTTAATAGGGTGTGACACCTCAGCAAAAAGAGAATATTTGCATGAAATGGGTAGGAGAGAGAAGAAAAAGAGTTTCACCATGGTGAAACGACCCGAGCTATTTCCTAGCTCTCGGTAACCACATGAAACTGCATGAAATTGCCATTGAGGCCAAATCGTTTCATCCACTAGCCCCGTGCCCATGCCTCCACCAGTGCATGACTTCGCCTCTTCGCAATTAAATGCTATATTTAGCGTTGGAATCGGTGAAATGAAACACACCATCGTGAAGGTCTATTTTATTCATCATTTCATCTCGCTCTATGTGATGTGGCGTTTTGGAAATCGTGTAGTGAAACTACCCATTGAGACTAGCCTAATGGAACTGAGCGGAGTAGTGTTGTCTTTCTTGACGCTAGCACAATCCCTGTTGTGTACGAGCCGTAGTCGTGGTGGTGAGGACACTCGCCTGCTGGGGGCGGCAGTAGGGATGGTGCATGGGGGAGTTGGTGGGCGACGGATGCATATCTGGGTCTGGGCAAGGCAAACTAGGATTTGAGATGTGGGATCCGAGGTGCGGAGGCTGACGGAGACGAGCGGATGAGAGGCGGCGGTGGACTTGGGTGAGAGGCGGCGGCGAATCCAAGCAGGTCAGAGGTGTCGGCGGCAGACTAGAGCGGGTGAGGAATGACGATTTGGGATTGTGGGGAGGCTATTCTGTGGGCTGAAAAAAAGCAGTGTGGGGTCTTGCTAAAAACGGAGTTGGATAAAGATCTCGTCATTGGGAGTCGAGTTTTGCTCAAATTTATCTCTGATCGTGAACTCCCGTCCGTCCACTACTGACTGCAAACGGAACCCCCCGACGGCTTGAGGTTACTGTCAGGAACCAGAAAGTCTTATCAAAATAGGTGAAGTTGTCTTTGCGTACCTAGAACATCAGCCCTACCCACTCACGTCGTCGTGTAGTGTTGAAGTAGATGGAGCATCATCTATAGATAGTTGGTGTAGCTTTGCCTTCCTCATCAGTGCTCGCCTGTAGATATATAGTCAATGCAGCATCGTCTTCCTCCTCGGTGTTTGCTGGTAGGTAGTCGGTGTAGCATCGCCTTCCCAATCAATGTTAGTCAGTGGATAGTGTAGCATCGGCTTCTTAGTGTGACAACATTCGTTGGGGTAGGAGCCACTGCAGATGGCATCCATACTCGCCTCGACGTTACCCATTGCGGTGATGTCCTTTGATGTAGATCTCAACCCATTCTAGATGGTGTCCTTGCCGACTCCATGCTGTTAGGATGATCTCAATCCCGAGCTGGGCCCAACGGCCCAACTCCGCCCTATAACCTTGCGCCGATCGGGCGCCAAACCCTTCTTTAGGTAAGGCCTGTCATACTATGGCTATAAAAGAGGTGGGGCGCCGCGGCTCGCATCGAGGTTCACCGCGAGCCGCCACACCCACCGACAACTCTAATCCGATCTCGGGGCGTGCCGGTGATGGGAAGTTCCTCCGCCGCCGCCACCGCGCCGCCGTACACCTTCTTCCCCGACGACGCCTCCCTTCTCCCCTCGACACGATGGCCGAGGGAAGCCGCGCCCGGATCTTCCTCCTTCCGCCCCCGTCAAACCCTCCGGTAAAGCTTTTCCGACTCATCCTCTTCCTCTCGCCTTCACCGCCTACCGACTCCCAAGATTATACCCGCTAGTTGTCACTGCTAGTTGATCCTGGGGCTTACAATGGTATCAGTGGCCTCCTAGTCAGTGGATCTAGCTCGGGACGTGTGAAATCACGAAAGAAAAGACACCGATTTTAGATCGGCAAAGAACAGTAACCCTAACCCTAGAAGTTTGATCGGGGGAAGGGAAAAGAAAGGTTCTAACCTAAGAGAAAGGGCGCGGTCAAGGGGGCTCCTACCTGGGAAACCCGGCCGCCTGGTCATCACTGCCGGCCACCTTCATGACCGACGCGTAGATGAAGACCAGGAAGCCGAGCCATGGGCTCGGGCGCGCAGGGGTCCGGCAAAAGGACGCAGCTCGCGAAACCGCTCGACGGCCGCGCGCTCAGCCAAGGGCGAGCGCGCGGGCCGGCGAGGGAGCACGCGGCGGCGCCGTCGTTTCCCCTTTTCCTCCAGTCGGGCGGCGGCGACCCGCAGCTTCTGCTGCTCTGCTACTTCTTGCGGCTGAGGATGAGAGGGAAATAGAGGAAGAGAAAGAGAAGAGGTGGTCGGGCGAGAGCTTGCTCCGGCGGCACTTCACCACCTCGCCGGCAGCCGCCGTCGCTCTGGCTGACCGAGGCTGCGGGAAGTGAGGAGAATTGAAATGGCCCTAGGGTTTGCGGGGCGTCGGCCTGGGGGGGTTTTGATCCCCGATCTGGCCGGTCTACCGTCCGATCAAGGGCGCCGCAAATCAACGTCTCAACGCGATCGGTCCCAGGCGGGGGGAGGTGGCAGGCCGAATTGCCGGCCCAGGCCCACGTTAGGGCCTGGGACCGGATCGGCATCAGGCGCTGGCGAGTAAGGCCGAGCTGGGCTGGGCCGCCAAGCGACAGTGGGCTACTCGTGTTGTTGGGCTCGAACAAAAAAACAAAAAAAAAGAGGAAAACGCGGGCCGCTAACGGGTGCCGGCCGCGAGTGCATGGCCGGGCCGCCCCATAGCAGCTGTACATATGCAGGCCTTGGGGCCACAGTGTTGGGCCAAAATTGGCCGACTGCATAGTGTTTTACAAGTTTTGGTTTTTCAATTTTCCAGAAACTGTTTTGAGCATATTTTGCTCAATTTGAATCGAATTTGATGCTAATTTCGGTACAATTATTTATCCAACGATAATTTTGTTCAGAGATTAGTAAAGTGCCTTTATGTTTCTAGAAAATTGATTATGAAAAGTTAAAATTTCATTGCGTATTTAAAGTTGTTATCGTTTTTATTGTTAAATTCGAACCAACGGGAGAGTTTAATATTTGAAAATGGATAATTTTACGGTGATTATAATATTGTTATTATTCTGACCAACGTTGATTAATAGCAATATTATGATGTTGATAAATAGTTGTTTCCTACATTAATTCTATTTCTGCCCAACGGTGATTTAGAATTATTGCAAAGTAAATTTATTTTATGTTCTCACCTCATATGAATTGTAATTTCAGGTAGTACCTCCGATGTCTCGCTTAAGAGAGATTCCACCACCGAAGGGAGACAACTACATTGAGTGGAAGAGGAAGATTGACTTCACTTTCACTATAGCCGAGGTTGACCGGGTGCTCAATGAACCGTGTCCCACGCTGCACCGTGGAACCGGTGAGGAGGCCAAGAAAGTGATGAAGCATAGGACAAAAAGAAAGAAAGATTATGGCCCCATCGATGGCCTATGACGTAAAGCATGCTCGATGGGTCGTTGACAACAAAAAATGTTGTGTTGTCATTGAGAATACAATTGAGCCCGCCCCGTCGTGCTCAATTGAAAAGTGTGACACCGCTGTTGCTTACTTTGAGAGGATCAAGAACCGGTTCACCGGTTCCTCCAAAGTGTATGCTACCCATTTGTTCAAGCAATTGACAAATGAAAAGTTCAAAGGAGGTAGCATACGTGACCACATTCTGAAAATGAGTCACTTGGCAAATAAGCTGAAAACAATGGAATTGGAGATACAACCACAAATCTTATCCATTTTGTTTTTGCTTCCTTGCCTAAAGAGTATGACAACCTTGTCATCAACTACAACATGCGGCTCGAGAAATGGGACTTAGACAAGCTCATTGCTCAAAGGTGTGTTGATGAGGAGCTCAGATCAATGGCCAACAAGGTGGCCAAGCGAACATGGTCAAAGGGAAGGGCAAAAGGCCCTTCAATCCGGCTCCCCAAAGAAAGAGGTCCTATGCAACAAACCCACGGCTTGAATGGGACAAGCCACAAGGTGTGAAAACTTGTCTTCGCACTCGTGGTAAGGAGGGGCACAAAAGACCGGGCGCGCCTGGATGGTTAAGGGATCTTATGAAGAAAAAGGGTGAGAATATTATTTCATTTGTAAATGAATCTCTGTATGCAAAGTTTTCAAAGTCAACATGGTTTATTGACTCTGGTGCAACCATTCATGTTGCAAATTCTTTACAGGGATTCACTTCGACGAGAACTACGCTAAAAAGAGAAGAGGCCATTAGCGTTGTGAATGGCGTAGAGGCTGCAGTGGAGGCAATTGGAGATGTAGCATTAGAGTTACCTAATGGCTATAGTCTTATCTTGAGAGATGTTTTTTATGTTCCTACACTACAGCGCAATTTAATAAATGTAATAAAGTTGGATGATTCAGGTTTTACCTGTAATTTTGGACATGGCAAATGTGTCATTTGGTTTAATGATATTTGTGTTGGTCTTGCCTTCAGACAAGATGAATTATATATGTTATCGCTATGTGAAAGTGTGAATTCCATATGTAATGTGAATGATAGCGTTTCCTCGTCTACAAATGAGAAAAGGAAAAGAAAGTGAACTACAACGCAACGGCGAAATTATGGCAATCGTCGTTTAGGCCATATTTCGAGGGGGAGAATAGAAAGACTAGTAAAGAATGAAATTCTTCCTCCTTTGGAGTTCGCAAATTAGAGCAATGCATCGATTGCATAAAAGGAAAATATGTAAAGCAAATTAAAAAGAATGCCAAACAAATCACAGGAATATTAGAGATCATTCACACGACATTTGTGGTCCTTTTCCCGTAAAGAGTGTGGATGGCTATGATTCGTTCATTACATTCACAGACGATTACTCCCTTTGTTTGGCTATATTTATCCAATTAAAGAAAGAGATGAAGCATTGAATAAATTTAAAATATTTAAGGCCAAGTGGAAAATCAGCATAGTTTAAAGATTAAGCTAGTCCGGTCCGACCATGGGGAGTACTATGGTCGGCATACCCCATATGGTCAAGTTCCCGGACCTTTCGCAAGGTTTCTACGGGAAAATGGTATAGTTGCCCAAGATTCCATGCCGGGTGAACCTCGAAATGGAGTAGGCGAAAGGCGCAATCGCATTCGATGGATATGGTGCGCAAAGTATGATGAGTTACTCTAATTTACCATTGAGTTTATGGATAGAGGCATTAAAAACCTCCATTCATATTCTCAATAGAGTGCCAAGTAAATTGGTGCCCAAAACACCGTATGAATTATGGACAGAAGGGTACCTTCACTAGATCACTTGCGTGTGTGGGGGTGTCTGCGAGGCTAAAGTGTTTAACCCAAATATTGGGAATTGATCCCAAAATAGTGAGTTGCCATTTTATCGGCTATCCTGAAAGGTCAAAAGGTTATCGTTTCTACTGTCCCGATAGACTCACAAAGTTTATGGAAACGAGACACGCTATTTTTCTAGAGGACGAAATGATGAGGGGGAGTATGGCTGCTCAAAAAATTGATCTTGAAGAGAAGCGGGTGTGTGCACCCAATCCTGTGATTCAGGAACCATTTTTCGAGCTACCTATTGTTCCCGCACCAATAATGCAAGACACCGTGGAGCAAGAACCCGTCGTTGTTCCTCCCGTGGTAACATCGAGGAAAAATGAGTAACCCGAGGAACCTTCATCGGAACCTATTGAAAATGTTGCTACAAATGAGGGGAGCAACCTCGCCTCCAATAGTAGATGTGCCAAATGTAGAGGCTCCTAGAAGGTCTCAAAGAGAAAGAAGGCAGCTATCTCCGGTGATATATATGAGTTAAATAACATCACTCGAAGAATATCAAATGGAGGGTGATCCCACCTCATTTGAACAAGCCATGAGAAGCGATCATTCATCCAAGTGGTTTGAAGCCATGGAGGATGAAATGAGATCGATGAGTGCCAACGATGTTTGGGACTTGGAAGAAATTCCCAAAGGAGCCAAAACAAAGAGGGTCGTAAATGGGTCTACAAAATAAAATATGACTCCCAAGGAACATAGAGAGATTTAAAGCGTGATTTATGGCTAAAGATTTCACGCAAAGGGAGGGAATTGACTACACCGAGACCTTTTCTCCGCCTCATGTAAAGATTCTCTCGAATAATAATGGCATTGGTGGCACACTATGATTTAGAGTTGCATCGATGGATGTGAAGACGGCATTCTAAATGGGATTTGGAGGAAAATGTCTACATGGCACAACCGAAAGGTTTTGTCGTGGAAGGCAAAGAAAAGATGGGATGTCGCCTAAAGAAATCAATTTATGGGTTAAAGCAAGCTTCAAGGCGGTGGAACTTGAAGTTTGATAAAAGTATAAAGAATTTTGGGTTTAAAGCAAATGTCGAGGACAATTATGTCTATACAAAGTTTAAGAATGGGAAATACATTTTCCTAGTTACGTACGTAGACGATATTTTACTTGCAAGTAATGATATGAGTCTACTACGAAACAAAAAAGATTTTGTCCTCAAAGTTCGAGATGAAAGATCTTGGTGAAGCTTCTTATGTTTTGGGCATAGAAATTCACCGAGATAGAAGAAAGGGGTATTAGGACTGTCTCAAAAGGCATACATTGAAAGGGTCTTGGAGAAATTCCAAATGCATAAATGTAGTCCTTCACCTGCACCTATAGTCAAGGGCGATAAGTATGGGGATTTTCAGTGTCCCAAGAATGAGTATGAGCTCAACCAAATGAAAAGTGTGCCATATGCTTCAGTTGTTGGACACTTACAGTATGCTCAAGTATGCACACGCCCTGACTTGGCTTATGTAACCGGGTTGCTTGGCAGATTTCAAAGTAATCCAGGTGTTGAACACTCGGAAATTGGTAAAGAAAGTTTTGCGATATTTACAAGGTACAAAAGACCTGATGCTAACGTACGTAAGATCTCGACTCCCTAAAGATCTTAGGATTCTCGGTTCGATTATGCGGGAGATGACGAAAGTCCACATCTGGATATGTGTTCACTCTCCTTGAAGGAGCTATATCATGGAAAAGCTCAAAACAAACAGTTACTACAAACTCCACTATGTATGCCGAGTTTGTAGCATGCTATGAGCATCGGGCGGTGAATTTGCTAAAGAAATTCATACCCGGTTTAAAAGTGGTCGATGACATCAATGGACCAATGACTCTATACTTTGTGATAATAATCCAGCTATAGAGTATGCTCACAACAATAGGTCAAGTGATGCTGCCAAACACATTGACATAAAGTACTATGTTGTGAAAGAGAAAATCCAGGATCGTGTTATAAATCTTGAGCACATAAGCACTGAAAAGTTGCTCGCAGATCCGCTTACAAAAGGCTTACCACCCAAAGTGTTCATTGAACATGTAGCCGGCATGGGTTTAAGGAGAAGCCTATGATTCCTGGATAATAATAAGGGCCCAAAGATAAAGTATTTATTTATTTCAAACCAGAGATGTGTATTGTGGCTGTGAAATCCAACGGCAATAGACCGTGACGATGAAACATGTTCTATGCACAAATCTGAGATGGAATAAGTAAAATGAAAAGGTTAAAGTGAAAAGAGTAAAGTTAAAGATAAAGTTTAAGATGAGATCAAGGGGGAGAATGTTAGGATGATCTCAATCCCGAGTTGGGCACAACGGCCCAACTCGGGCCCCTTGTGAACCTTGCGCCCTGATCGGGGGCGCCCAGCCCATCTTTGGCTGGAGGGCCCCTGTCACACTGCGCTATATAAAGAGGTGGGCGTCGGCGGCTCTCAGTACGAGGTTCACCGCGAGCCGCCACACCCACCGACAACCCTAATCCGATCTCAGGGGCGCAGCCAGTGACGGGAAGTTCCTCCGCCGCCGCCACTGCACTGCGCCGCCGTACACCTTCTTCCCCGACGACGCCCCTCCCTTCTCCCTCGACACGATGGCCGAGGGAAGCAGCGCCGCCGCCGGATCTTCCTCCTCTGCCCCCGTCAAGCCCTCTGGTAAAGCTTTTCCGACTCATCCTCTTCCTCTCGCCTTCACTGCCTACCGACTCCTAAAGATTGTACCCGCTAGTTGTCACTGCTAGTTGATCCTGGGGCTTACACATGCATACATTAAGATGCTGATGGATCGTACTGGCAACTGGGCATCATCTCCATCTGCTAGTCGTCCATCATCACCGTATCGTGGCTGGAGCCACAAAGTTCCAGCCAGCTAAATGGAGCTGCACAAAAGTAGTGGAAAAAATAAATTAGTTTTTGACCCATGAAGGATGATGTGCACGCCATCACCCTCCTGGAACACGCCACTTTCAATCACCACCAGATCTAGCGCACAATGTACAATTATTCACGTGAGCTACAGACGTTGATAGATGGAGTTGTTGATGAAGAAGAAGTTGTTGTTGAACACTCCGGATGTTCATTCGCCTTGCGCATGATTTGCCTATGCCACAGTTGGTGCTTGATAAATGCATCCGCTCCAATATTTATACACCATTGATAAAAGAGCCGGGAGAGAGAAAACTTTTGGATATATTCATTCCGATTGAATTGCAAATATATCAACGATAAAATCAATTCAATTCTGAATTGCAATAAGCGATCGGCGTGTCTCAAATAGAGATGAGTTGCTAGACTACGTCGGATAATGAATTCAATGATTCAAAAAAGACTAAAAGATGGATTAAATTATACAAGGAATCTTGGTTTCAAAGAAAAGTAAAAGGGGGATATGGCGAAATCGGTAGACGCTACGGACTTGATTGTATTGAGCCTTGGTATGAAAACCTGCTAAGTGGTAACTTCCAAATCAGATAAACCCTGGAATGAAAAATGGGCAATCCTGAGCCAAATCCCTTTTTTGAAAAAAACAAGCAGTTCTCAAACTAGAATCAAAAGGAAAAGGATAGGTGCAGAGACTCAATGGAAGCTGTTCTAATGAATCGAAGTAATAACGATTAATCACAAAACCCATATTATAATATAGGTTCTTTATTTTATTTTTAGAATGAAATTAGGAATGATTATGAAATAGAAAATTCAGTTTAGCATTCCCGGTCCAAACGGCTTCTATGCAAATGTCGCGATTAAAGATGTGATCAGCAATGAGCCCTTTTATTTGTCAGCAACAGAAGAGGCCCTCGTCAATGAAGAGCCTACACCCGGGGTTGAGATCCCTTGTCGCCGATGCGTTGACGGCATCCTCTCTGCGCCCTACGTACTCCAATGTAGATGTGAGGCCAGTCGTGGAGCTAGCCAACCGCAAGACATCTATGTATGTGAGACCAGTGGCTGCATATGGAGGTACTCCAAGATGGATGCGGTGTGTTGGGTTTAGTCCCACATCAGATGCTGATGTTGGAGTGCACAACATATAAGGCTGGGCAACCGTCACCTATTAGGCTAGTCTTTTGGGTTGAGTTAGGCCTAAAGTCCTGTTCTAAATATATTGTGCACGTTGGGCCAAAAGGCCTATCGGCTCGTGGACACGCGAGCTGGGCCGAAAATTTATAACAATTGGTTTCAGAGCCCATGGTTAATCTCAGAGTCACATGGTTACGGGAAAGCCTGTGAACGTCTTGCTGCGGGTTCACACGAATACGTGATCAGACGTTGGGCCAAGATCCCGTGGTGGGCTCAGGTTCCTGCCTCCTCCGGATGGGAAGAGCTGAGTCCGATGTGTGACGGGGGAGATTGTTGGGTTTAGTCCCACATTGGATGTTGATATTGGAGCGCACAACATATAAGGCTGGGCAATCCTTACCTATCAAGCTAGTCTTTTGGGTTGAGTTAGTCCTAAAGGCTAGTCTTTCGTGGACGCGCGAGCTGGGCCGAAAATTTATAACACGGTGTTCATCTAGTCGGATGGCACAGCATGGACGCCGCTGCCAGCCTGCCATTCATTAGCTGCCGCCTGCCGATCGTGCTTCATCTTACCGGATGGTGCCTGGAGGGCGCGCGGCGGCTGCCTCATAGACGCCGCCTCCACGTGCAATTTGGTTGTAGGGACGTGCAGTGTTGGCTTCCTCCTTTCTCGGCCGGGGACGAAAGGCGGAGCTGCTCGGCGGCTGGTGCCGCGTTGAGCCGTTGTGAGGCGGCATCTTCTTTTTTCCTTGGCTGGAACGTCTCCTTAGGCATATGAATAAGATCACGCACGATCCATTGCTTGTGCAAGACAAATAATTAATGTATTTATCTTTTCCTTCAATTTTGTTATACGTAGTAGACCTTAAATAATATATTTTATTTATTTTCTTCTTTCTGATATCTAATAACAATGGCAAAGTTGGGTAATTTTTGAGAAAACAATTAAAGTAGATCTAATCGCAATGGATTGTCAGAGTATATAGATTGATTCTTTAGATGTTTTTGACAATACGTGAATTTCTAAGATTTATCTTTTTCTTAGAAATAGCGTCTAGCGTCGAGGCTTCGTTAACCTCCAATTAGTGATAGTAAGATTTTTCTTATATGCAAAAAAAAAGTACTTTTCACACAGATTGAATGAGTAATATAAACGACTGATGAAAAATTGAAACTGAGACAAAAAGTGATGACGACACCGTTGATGGTGACATTATTTCTCTACTACTACACCCGAAGACACACGGACACCTCTCCAAGCTCCAAGACGAGCAAACTTTGGAAAATAGGAAAAATAGATAGATATGAATACATAAAGGAACGGAGCTAGAAGACATGCTGCAGAACTGCTTGGATATGACAAGTTGACATCATTCAACTAGTCACTGACCATCTGTTTGGCCTTATTTCTTCACTTGGGCATGAGAATGAAATCCCCATCTGCATCACCTGCAGATTAATGAAAAAAAGCCATTGTTTCATATCAACGGAGTTCCATATCTAATGCCACAAACAAATACTACAATTGTAACAAAGTGAAGAGATTGAAGCGAGAGGTTCTTACGAGAGGGCACCGGCCATTCGCCTCCACAGACATCCATTACCACGCAACCTGTACCAGTTCCACAGTACTCGGCATTGCCGATACCAGTGTCAATGCACCGGTTAAAATGCCATTTCTGGCTGGCGCTTGTGCAGCACCAGATGGCCTTAGCATCCACCTGGGACGACTGCTGCGCAAGGACGAGACCCAGGACGAGAAGAACGGTGACGAAACCCTTGAGCTGTCCTTTGCCTTCCATGAGGAATTGTCTCGAGGAGCAGAGAGGGCCAACTCGTGTAAATGGTCAGATGATGTGTGGGGGAAGAAGCTTGATGAGCACAATCTACCTTGGCACCTATTTATAGGGGGTGAAGGGGTGAAGATGCTGGTGCCCAAAAACGTTGTCACCAACTCAAACGGATATTGTAAAAAAATAATTGGAAATGGTGGTTTGCTTATAAACCGTCAATGTATCTGATTTCCATTGGCCGTACTCGTAACTAGACGTCAATAGTATCTTCTCGAAATCTAGAACATTCATTCCAGCTACCACTAAATCTGCACCGTTCCTCCCAGCTACAATGCCTGCTCTCAAGTCTGCACCTACCATGCCGCGATTCATGCTTATATATAAGGATTGGCTCAGCCCACCAGCCGTGTTCGTTTGGCATGCAAGAAAGGATAGCCTTCGTTCTTGTTTGGCCACTTATAATCTACACATAAATAGATGGTCTCTGCGAGTAACCTCTCCACTCACCAATAATTAAAGCCTGTAATTATCGCAATTCACAGTGGCCTTTCACACTGCCGGTTGCGCTAAACGACAATAGAAACAGGTCAGGAACCGCAATAAGGGCACTCCCAATGCAAAAACCATCAGATTTTTTATGGACATTAATTGTAATGTCACCTAAGCATTTTACTGATATGACAAGATAATTATCGAAGAGAGTGCAAAAACAGTAGAAACCGGGTTTAAGTTAGAAACCAAGTCTACACAAGAACCAAGACACAATGGTATGTGATCGTTAGAGAATGAAGAGAGAATTTATGTTATTGGATATAAAGTTGTCACGTATAAACTATCTATTAGGACCATGGTTTTTTTTATACAATGTCTACAAAAATTAATAGGTACACAGAAAACTACACGCAATTTCTATCATTGGGAGTGCCTTAACCTAGTGGTGATCATCCTTTATTATCGAATAGTGCCTGTGTAAATAGCTAAAAATACCATTTTCTTATTGCACTATGACATAGTATCCATACCACATCCTAGTCACAAACAAATTGACTAAATACATGAAACATCCTCAATTTTCCACGAAGGGGAATCTCACGGAATGATATACATCAGTCGATAATCAATTCCATACATCGAACTATAAATCTAAAGAGTACAAAAAGAGGGGTTTACATTAATAATTACAACGCCACAAGGCGGATACAAAGTATATCTATCATCCAGGAACAGCTTGAGAAGGCGTAAGTAACTCCAAACTCCAACTTGAGCGCACACGAGACCTTCTAATCCCTTTGACATCTCCTCGAGAAGCGGGGAAAATCTCGCACACCGCCGCATGTGTGCGTGCCATGGTCAGCACCGAATGAGCTTTAGTGCAAAAGAGAAAATAAAGGATCCGGCGATCCTATAGTTTGGTTGTGGTTTGCATCCTAGCGCATGCAAAATAGCAACAAGTAGTAATAGTAATAATAATAATAGTCATGTTTAACACATTCTCATTCCCACACACACACACATCCCATCCATCCCAAATCCATCTCCAGTCCATCTCAAATCCATCTCAAGTCCATCTCAAGTCCATCTCAAATCCATCTCCACATCTCCATCACCTTATCTCACAACACTCACACTCAAGTCGACAGGCCAATTCCCTCTCGGCCTGTCTCAAAGGCCCGCAGCCACAAACCAAGGCTCACGGCCTGAATACTCTCTCGGGGAAGGTAGAACACTCCTCTCTCTAGTCGACGAAACGTAGGTCACGTAATGGCCATAACCGAGGCCGCAAATGCGCATAGATCGATCAACTCGCAGAGTGTGTACACTGCACCCACCAGATCACCATCATCGGCATGTGCACTGCCTAGGCGACACCGGACGACCTTCTAACCTGGACAATACCATCCCGCCACCCAGCCCCCTAGAAAGTAACGGCTACCGTAACACACTGGGACTCTGGGATCACAAGAACCTGGCTACCCCTCCAATGGTACCGTTGAATAGAATGGTATAGGCTCACCACATACCACTCCCCCTCAACTCCAAGCAGCAATGGCATCGTCCAGTCTAGTCGAACTTCCATCTCTTACGGAAGCAAGAGCGAGTGGTGTGTACAAAAGGTCCGTGGTTCCGGTTCTCCCGATATATCAGTCCTTAGGTAGGACCAGACAGGATATCTTCATACAGGGTTTGAGTTTACCGTGCCACCATAGCACCTCCTTCCCGAGGGCTCTCCACACCGGGAAATTCTCCTTAAGTCACGTATCATTTGTCCCGAGGGCTCTCCACAGCGGGGTCTTCTCAAGTCTCATGTACCCGCCACAGGTACCTCTCATCGGATGCCTAGGATGCGCCCCCGGCAAGACTCGTCTTGGGGCTCGCCCTCAAGACTAGTCGTAGATCATGTCCAATCGACTCAACCCTCACCCTCCACGCACCCAAGTCACCCGCACAATACCTCCAGATCCTCACCACCAAGTCCACCCAAGTCTAGCATCCCAAGCCAAACCATTCCCAGGGGTTCACCACCCGCATCACATCATAGATACAATGCGAAGTGGAGTTATAATAATAAGTATGGTGATATAAAGTGCAAGCAAGCAGAGAGGTAGTAATATAAAGTGCGAGCGCAAAAGCAGGGTAACATGGTGAAGGGTTTCAATCAAGATAATAATGGCTCAGACAATAGCATGCATCAATATACTAGCAAAGGAATAAATATAAAGCGCTAGCAGTTCTATTAATTATGCAATGTCTAATAGGATTCTCTAAAAGAAGGTGCTGCCATGACACCCGCGATGTCGAGGTAGTAGTGGTACAAATCCAACCGTAGTCGCAAGTCCTCCTCCGTCGATGTAGTCGATCGTGGGCTCCTCCTCCTAAATCGACTACGTAATCGAGACATAATAGTCGCTTAGCGAATTCTATAGAATCCACAAAGAACCAAATGAATATCAAAAAGATTCAAATACACTCAAACATAGGTTCATGAGATAAAGCTCAATTTTAGATGAATTTTGATATAAAGATCATCATTTTTGGAGCTCGTATGAATTAGTTATGAATTTCCGAAGTTTAACTAATATTCCAAAAAAGAAAAGGGGCTGATTATTCATGTGCTGACACGTGGCAGATTCTGATAGGACCACGTGTTAAGCTATTACTGGGCCACGTGTACAGTGAGTAGGTTGACATGGCACGCGAGCTGACGTGGCAGGTGGGTCCCGCGGTGACGTCATGTTGATGTCAGTAGTTGACTGGGTCAACCCACATGGGCTCGGTATGGGCCGCGCAGGGCCATGTCAGGGCCTGGGCATGGGCCGGGCCGGAGCGGCCTGCCACGTGTCAGTAGGTGGCTCTGTCCACGTCGTATGATGGGCCGCTAGTGGGCCGAGTCCACGGTCACCAGGTGTCGGCCGGTCCATGATGCACTCATCTCATGGGTCCACTTGTCTGTGTCTGGGTTCATGTAGACCAGGCTTACAGGGAGAGAGAACAGGGCGTTGGTCTATCGGTTCAGCTCATGGTGGACAGGAGCGTGTGGGGTCCGCTGTCAATCTCATGGTCTACAAGGACCGAGTCTATTCTCCACACGGTAGCTCCATCTTCTTCCCCAACTCTTCTCAGCTCGTTACGACGGCATGCCGGCGGTGAAACGGCGGCGCGCCCGGGCACTAGGGTGGTCCATCCTCTCCTCCATCTTGCGCACCAGCACCGCGGGGCTCTGGCGGCCGGGCAGAGGTACGTGATGACTGCGGCGAGGTCTCCTGTGCGGCCGGCCGCAGCAGCAGCAGCGCGGCCACGGAAACGTACGACGGCGAGGGTCAAAGGGGCACCTTCTGGTTCAATTGAGGTCGCGGACGTTCGATTGGAGTCACCAGGGTCTCGTTCGGCACGATGGCGATGACCAAGAAGCGTGGCGGCGCACAGCGTGCGGCGGAGGCGCGCGGCGGCGCCGGCGAGCATGGCGGCGCGCGGCACGACGTCGACGCGGCCATCCAGGGCCTCGTCTTCTTGGCTTAGGGTGAGCACCGCATGCGCCACGGTCAGGCGGATCCAGAGCCGGCTACTACGGGTCTTGACGGGGCCGGAGCGGTGGCTCTGCACGCGCGGCACGGCGGCGCACCCGAGCACGCCGACGGCGGCAAGATCCAAGGAGGCTGGGCGTCCGGGCCCATCTTCACCACGGCTGGGTGCGTCAGGTCCAGGCGGTGCTCGACGACCCATCCGCGAGAAGCGGGGCGGCCGGTACGGCGCACAACGGCGGCGACACGGCGGTGCTCTAGAGCGCGGCGACGGTGCACGGCGACGCGCATCGCGGTGGTATGGTCCGAGGCAAAGCGGCTTCCTGCGGTCATCCTGTCCATTTAACGGGCGCATGGAGTGCGCTGCAGTGTGGCGGGGCCGGAGCTCAGATCCACGGCGGCCATGGCTCTTCTTCGCGCAGAAAGAATGGCTCGCCGTGGCACGGTCTGGCCACGGCGGCGGCATGGCGGTCACATCCGCTCCGGCGTACTCCGACGCCGGGGTCCGTTTGGCTTGGCTAGTCCGTGTGTGCGCGGTGCATGTCCATGTGCCGGAAGCGGCACGTCCTGCGCGCCGGTGACGACGCCATGGCGGTTCACAGCAAGGTCCGGGGGTTGGAACGGAGAGTCAGCGGTGCTCACCGTGGGTTGTAGGCGTAGCAGGGGCTTGGCGTAGCGTGTCGGCTCGACGGCGGGGTCGTGCGGTGGTAGAGGTACGGCGCGATCGTCTCCTCCCGTGGCACGAGGCTTCTGGCGACGTGGAGGTCCGACGCAGCGTCTTCTTCTCCGGCGAGTCCTCTTCTCCACGTCCGGCGGCACTCCGCCGTCTTCTTCTTCTTCTTCTCCTCCCCGCCTACTCCTTCTCTCTTGCTCTGTGATTAGGGCGATGTGGCGTGTGGTTTGCCACCAGAGTGGCGGCGCGAGGGATGGAGCGCGCTAGGGTTCCCGGGGCTCCGCTTTTATAGAGCGGCGGTGATCGGTGTGCGGCGGACGGTGATGGAGGCATCGCCGTGATCAAGCGGCCCGGTGGCTTGGCAAGTCGCTATCGCTTGTCCGGTGGGCTCCGCCGTCGGCCGAGAGGGCATGCATTTGCCTTGGCGGCCAAGGGAATCAGGGAGCAGGGGCGCGGCAGCGGCATGTGCTCTGCTGCGGCCGCTAGCGCGCGCGCGAGGGAAAAGATGCCCGCGCCGTGGGCATGTTGTGTCTAGGTGTTGTCGGGCCAGGTGGCAATATCCAGAGCATCAGCGCGGATCCAACGGAGGAGGCGGTTGCGTAGCGGCTACGCGGGAGCCGGCAGCGCCTGACATCCGCGACGTCACGCGGGGGGACCGGAGGTGGGCTATGACATGGAGGGCCCGCCCGTCAGTGGTTCAAGGGAAAAGAACAGGGGCCGGTCTTCATCTCTGTCGTGGTGTGGAGGGCGTCGTGGGCCGGCTGGTCTTGCTGGGCCGCTTGGCCAAAATAGAAAAGAGAGAGGAAGTGAGCTAGCGGGCCGGCTGGTGGCTTTGGGCCGGTTGCTTGCGGGAAAAAGAGAGGGAGGAAAAAGGGGTTAGCGGGCTGGGCTAGAGTTGCAGGCCGAATGGCCTTTGCCATTTCCTTTGCTTCTTTCTATTTTGTATTTTAGTTATTAGTTACCTAAACCATGGTTAATTAGTGCAACCATGTTTTATCATGTGTTTTGGAGGTCCAAATAGGTCACGGTTTAAGTTAGGACACATTCCCATATATTGGGATATTTATTTAATACTTTAAATAAATACCAAATATAGCATCACATAAATCCAATAAGAACCAATTCACTCACAATATTTACGATGCAAAATGATGCATGACTCCTCATGATTAAACACGTGGTAATAACTATGGATCAAGTAGGTTTCACTAGCGCGTATATGAAGTCAATATAAGAGCTTATCCATATATAATTTATAGGGATGCATTGCTATGCCGGGTCACGACTTTAGGGTACATGTGTTCTAATCAAGATCCTAATCACATGTGGCTTAACGGGATATTAAGACACATGTGATGATGTTACCATACATCTGTAGTGTAACTAGGTAGGGTTTACTACATGACAAGCAACAAACATGGGTTTGTTTAGAAAAAATTTTGTAGTTGCGATTTTTGTGTTGGTGAATTTTCCGGGTTGTTACAATACACATTGGAGGCTAAATACACAGAGAGACGACGTGGGTTAAATTTTTTTTCTTATATTTTAGGCCCACGACAGCTTTTTGGTAGATTTTAAGTCGAATTAGACTAACATTTCTCTTGTATTTCTAGTTCTAGAAGCTTTTGGGCAGATTTGAAAGTAAATTGGGCTGAACTTGGCTAAAATCCCCTCTCCATTTCTGGCCCAAGGGCGGGCTGCAGCACCCAGCGCCCCTGGGATCCGCCAATGCAAATAATAACAATTACTTTATCTACGGAGCCGAAGGAAATTACATAGACTAGCACTTAAATATTGTTACCATTGATTTATTACTTGCCTCCATTTATCTTGTTCGCCAACAATTTGTGGTACCAAGGTGCGGCCATCATATGA